>JAREIS010000009.1:4225000-6625000 GCA_030060385.1 Muscicapa striata striata | reverse complement strand
TTGCCATCTAGTGATAAAATAGAAAGCTACAATAGATGGCGGCTGAGGGAGAGGAAACCAATCCTATGTAAATGGCACTGTTTATCCCAGTAAAGATCACACCCGTTTCTTGCAGTATAATAAATAGTATTAATTACATGCTGAGAGTAAACTCTATTAAAAATAAGGTAAAGCCACAAAAATAGAAGTGAACGTTTTATTACTGGCATTAAGAGAGTGTACAAAATGGGTAAGATTGTGAATTTGCTGCAGGAAACATCTGCAGTTGAGAAGCCCTTGTAAAATACATATTCAGAGTCATCCTCACTACCTCATGAAAAAATTTGCTTTGATAGATTTGGATTAGCTTTGGGTTAGGAAGGCCTGTGATGGATAAAATTTTACAGATCACAAAACTTGTGGCAAACACTTTTGCTACCCGTAATTCCTGGTATGTTCCCATCACTGTTAGTTACTGCTTTGTTCTATTTTCTTATAAACTCTCAATCCAGTAAAAACTGTGAATTTTTGATCTTTCTACTTACTCCATAAGCTTCTATTCAAAGAAAGCACAACAATTTTAAATTCAAACAAGTTTTGATGTTTTTAGGACTGACAGAAAGGCTTACTTAAGTTTACTATGGTGAATGAAACATAGGGCAGCAAAATGTGCAGATGACAGCTTATCATTTACTGTCTTTAACCTGCCTTCAAAGAAAAGGAAAAAATGGCAAAATCATTATTGAAGCACAAAGTTATCTCAAAGTAGAATAAATAGACCCAAACAGGGGCATCTCATCAACAGCTTTCTTTCATCATGGTCCTACTCATCATTGGCTGTTTGTAGAGTTGCAAATGTAACAATTTTAAGTAGCATTCAACAAATAAAAATAAAACCAGAAATTATACTGTATCCTAATTTTGGATGTTCCTGAGAATACTTCTGTTTTTCAAATAGGTATGAACAATAGGTACCTGTCTCAAATTCCAAAAAAGTTTGCACAGTCTCTGAGAACACTGTTTAAGTAGAATAAATTTTATTATTAATTATATTTTAGTCCACCTAGGATAAGGCTGTTTATTATAAAATTTCTGTTTGAAATTCTTGGATAATGCTTTGGTATTACAAAATAAATTTTCAAAGAATGGCATACCATTAAAATTATATTTACTCAATGTAATAATTTCAGACCATACAACACTCAGTTTTCACTACATTCTTTCCATAGCAGCAGACAGGGAAAAAAACCCAGTTTCCTAACATCTAGCTATCTAACAGCAAAAATGCCTTCACAATACAATAAATATTGCTATATTTTCCTTCTCTTTCATTTTAATCTTCAAGATAGTAAGAAATGTTAAAAAACCTAAAAAAATATAATGATGGAAACCTACGAATAAAGAAGAAAGTAAAAAAAATTGTGATGCCATGGATGCGTACCTTGTGCCAGATACTGTGATTACTTTCCACCAATTGTTTAGGTCAGAAACTCATTCCTAATGAAATTTATTGTATATACTAATCCCTACAACTAATCCATATGGGATAATCTCTTATATGAATCTCCATTCAATTCAGAGATCAATCTGTAGAGATTAGCTTGTACAATAGGTATTCACATTTTAGGTTTAAATTAAACAAGTTAATTGATATTCCTGTTGTTGACATATCATGACTTCCACAACGCTTTTGACTAAATGTTTTTCTGACAGTTTGCCAACCAGGTGTATGAGGAACTCTGAGAAGAGTCTTTGGTTTGACTGTCACATTACTGCCAGTTAAAATTTCTGAATAAAATTTTCACAAAAATTAAAACTTCACTCAATTGTTAGAACTTACTAATTATTCTATCTCTATGAAATAGATAATAGGCTTCACCTTACTTATTATACCTGTTACTGCTGCAGTATTGTCAGGAAAGAAACCCCTGCAAATTTATTTTTCCTAAAGCAAATAAATAAAGATGTATACAGGCAGTATATTTCAATAAGACATTTTCACTTTCAGCTGGTAAACAGTCACAAGACATGCATTTAACTTTTTTTTCTTAAGTAGCATAATTTCAGCTTGTGATGGAATAATTGAAGTGAGATCTATTTGGAAGGATCTGTACTTTCAGGATCATATAGCAACAAAATTAACTTGTAATGAGTGAAAGAGAGACACATATTGGTAGTTTTTTAACATATTCTAATTTATCACTACAATAGCATTTCTTCTTGTGACAGCACACAAGATGTAACAATATTAACTTACCTAAGATGAGTGCTGTAAAGGTAGTCTAATACCCTGTTTCTTTTTGGTTTGCACAGGCAACAACGACTGACTCAATCCCTGGAAAGGTCATGGAGTGCCTCATTTTGGAGGCCATCTCTATTCACATGGATGACAAGAAGGTGATCAGGAGTAGTCAGCATGGATTCATTAAAGGCAAATCATGTTTGACCAACCTGATTGCCTTTTATGACAAAACAACCTGAATGGATGAGGGGAGAGCAGTGAGTATTGTCTGCCTTTAATTCAGTGAGGTTTTCATCAAGGTCTCTCACAATATCCTCACAGGCAAACTCAGGAAGTGTGGACTGAATGAGTGGACAGTGAGGTGGACTGAGATCTGGCTGAGTGGCAGATCCCAGATGGTTCTAATTGTTGGCATGGGTCTAGTGTGAGGTCTGTCACCAGTAGTGTCCCTCAAGGGTCAATACTGGGCCCAGTATTGTCTAGCTTGTTCATCAGTGACCTAGATGAAGGGGCAGATGCCTCCTCAGCAAGTTCACTGACAACACAAAGCTGGGAGGAGTAGTCAGTACTCCAGTGAGCTGTGCAGCCCTGCAGAAGGACCTCAGGTTGGAGAGATGGGCAGGGAGGAACTGTCTGAAATTCTACCAAGGGAAGTGCACCTGGGGAGAAACAACCCCAGGCACCAGCACAGACCTGCTGAGCAGCAGCTCTGTGGAGAAGGATCTGAGGGTTCTGGTGGACAGCAAGCCATCCATGAGCCAGCAGTGTGTCCTGTGGCCAAGAGGGCCAATGGAATCCTGGGGTGCATTAGGAAGAGCATTGCCTGCAGGTCAAGGGAGGTGACCTGCCCCTCTACTCAGCCCTGGTGAGGTGCACTTGGCGTGCTGTGTCCAGTTCTGGGCCCCTCAGGAAAACAAAGATGATTAAGGGCCTAGAGCATCTCTCTTATGAGGAAAGGTTGAGGGAGCTGGGCCTGTTCATTCTGGAGAAGAAACAACTGAGAGGGGACCTCATCCATAGCTATGAGTATCTAAAGGAGGAGTGCCGAAGGGGGATCCAGGTTCTGCTTGGTGGTGCCAAGGAATAGGACAGGAGGCAGTGTCAGAAACTGATGCACAGGAAGTTACACCTGAATATAAGGAAGAGCTTCTTTACTATGTGGATGACTGAGCACTGGAACAGATTGTCCAGAGAGGTTGTGAAATCTCTGGGTGCAATCCTGTGCTCTAGGATGACCCTGCTTGAGTAGGGAGCTTGGACCAGATAATCAACTGTGGTTCCTTCCAACCTGCCCCATTTTAGGATTCTGTGAGGCAAGCAGCACCTCCTTTCTCAGAAATAAAGGGGGAAAGGGTAAGACTTTATGCAGAAGAAATTTTTGTCCTCTTATGATATCACACTTCCCTCAGGAGCCCTTTCTCAGTCTCTCTCCATTCTTGTGTGCTGTGCAGGTCTGTTCTGCTGCAGCAAAGGAAGAGGAGTTACTCACTGCTGAATTTGTCAAGGAAATGTTACAAAGCTGTTTTTTCCATGTGTATCATGTATGCTTCCATGACTGGCACATTGCTGACATACTGCTGTGTCAGTCATGAAGAATAACACCTGGTATTTCCATCTCATGGTACATGCTAGAGGAATAAACATTCAGTGGGATGGAGTCACCACCTTCCCCACGAAGTATAGCGGTGTAAGGATGTGCACAGAGGCAGTTTTTATAAAACAGCTGACAGGCTGCAAGTTTCCATCCCACAGTTTTCATCCTGCAGTTTCCTATTCATCTGCTCAAATCAAAATGCCGAGTCTTGCAATCCATCCTTAGAATAGGGCAAGCTGAGTAATCATACAGCTGCTTGCTCAGAGATGGCTGAGTAGAAGAACTTGCACAGGAAGAATATAAGCTTGCCTCCACAGCTGTGAAGTTCAATCTTTTTTAGCAGACTGCAAACTACTTATGAATTCAGTTTGTTAGCAAGGACACTTTTTTTTACTATTGAAGGCTTTCATATTTTCCCACATGATCACAATTTCTCAAAGAGGGGTTGAGGTAAGAAATAATGTATGTTATCAACTCTTTATATTGAATTTGGCAGATGCTATGAAATAAGGAATTTTATAAATAGGATGGTATTAGTTTACTGTACCAATAGAATGTTTAATCAGAGTCATTGTATGCCCCACACATTAAAAAAATCTCAAACAAGTACAGAAATTCAAAGACATTAATAATGGGTTGGTGTGCCAAAGTCTGTCATAATCGGCCTGAATTTATGTAAAAATTGTTTTCCATATAAATGAGAAAAAAATTGGAAGAGCTAAATTAAGATATAAGGCCAAAGAATATATTCAAATTTAAATTTACCTTGCTTTCACTGATGGAAAGTAGATCAGTTCTACAAGAACTGTAAATTATGTATTACTTGAAATTATCATTAAAAAGATTGCTGTTCAGTATTTTACACCATTTAAATCAGTCTACTTGTATAAGATGTATATACAGTGTCTAAAATACTGTGTTTAACATACTGGCTTTGGTTATTTTCACTGCATAAATATTTTAATACTTAAAGAGAGACCCTTATTTGCTGATGTTTCACATTTTTAAATATACTTTAGGCATTTTTTATAGTTTTTTTTCTAACATAGCTTCTCTCTTACCAAAAATATGTACTATTTAAAGAAAGCATGACTTCTGAAAATGTTGCCTTATTCAAAGTTATCAGATTAAAAAGATCAGTTTTCAAGGAAGTTTATCTGTTGTACCAGAGTGCACAATGGAGACCTTGTGTTGTGCCCTATATGAGGAGAATACTCACTTCTCAAATAGAGGAGACACATCCCTCTCTGTAACATGCTGAAGCAAATTGTTGCTTATGTTAAAATTAGAGCCTCAAAGTTTTCCACAGCCATCCTGGAACTGTAATGAACAAGGCCCAAGGGTGAGGGAAAGGCAGGGAAACTGTTATATCTTGGATGTCAGAAATGCAATAGTTAGGTTTGCATGAAATCAAAATGTTAAATTAAAAATTAATTTAAATAAATAAAATTGAATTTAAATGAAAAATGTTAAATCTGATTAAGTTAATGCTAAATCATCCACTGCCTTCAAAAGAGGTCAAGAATTCATCCATCAGTTAAAGTGGAAAAACGAAGTTGTAGACAGTGATCAGAGTTTAAAATGTGGAAGCATGTTTTAATCACCCTCCAGTAAAATGTTAGAGAACTATGGCAGAGCTCAGGGGTCATCAGCAGAGTAGAATCCAGCTGGAGGCCTGGAGTGACTGGCATTCCCCAGGGATCAGTACTGGGTCCATTCTTACCCAACTTGTTTATCAGTGGCAGAGGAGGCAGCCTCAGCCACTTTGCTGATGACACCAAACTGGGAGTGCCCGATGCACCTGAGCTCTGCTGCCATCAGTGGGACCTTGACAGGCTGGAGAATTGGGCAGAGAGAAACATAAAGGGGTAAAAAAGGGCAACTGCAGGGTCCTGTACCTGGGAAGGAATAACCCCAAGTGCCTGGGGACTGACCTGCTGGAGAGCAGCTCTGCAGAGAAGGACCTGGGGCTCCTGGGGGGTGACAAGTTGTCCATGAGCCAGCAGTGCCCTGATGGCCAGGAGGGCCAGTGGTGTCCTGGGGTGCATCAGGAGCAGTGTGGCCAGCAGGCCAAGGGAGGTGATCCTGCCCCTCTACTCAGCCCTGGTGAGGCACATCTGGAATGCTGTGTCCAGTTCTGGGCTCCTTGGCACAAGAAAGACAAGGGGCTTCTGGAGAGGGTCCAGTGGAGGCCACAAAGACAGTGTGGGGTCTGAAGCAGCTCTTGTGAGGAGAGACTGGGGGAGCTGGGTCTGTTCAGCCTGGAGAAGAGAAGGATCTCATTAATGCATTTAAACCTCTCAAAGGATGGTGCCAGACTCTTTTCAGTGGTGCCCACCAACAGGATGAGGAGCCATAAACTGAAACAGAAAAAGTTCCATCTCAGCATGAGGAAGAACTTCTTTCCACTGAGGGTGGCAGGCTGGAACAGGCTGCTCAGGAAGGTTGTGGGGTCTCCCTCTCTGAAGACATTCAAAACCCACCTGGACTTGTTCCTGTGCTCTAGGTGGGCCTCCCTTGATGGGAGGGTTGGACTGAACGATATCCAGAAGTTCCTCCAACCCTAAGGATTCTGCGATCCTGTAACTATACATTATCTTCACATTGCTGAAAAAAACCTCTATGACTACAAAACTAAATTTGTAGTTATCAAGCAAACACACAAGTAATTTTAATTACTGTGTCTGAAGTGGAAGAAGAAAAAGTTGATCTATGTTTCTTCTAGGATGAGAGATTGCTGCTGTTAAGGCTGGTTTTGGCTTCTTGTCAATCCTGTTTTGTTTAAGTTTGGTAACTATGCTCAGTGGATTCCTTCCAGCAAAACAAAATTTAAAAGAGCAATTAAGTGCTCATTTCTACAGTAGTATCTGGGAAATTTAGGAAGACATTCTCAGAAAATACTAACACTAATCAAACAGAAGACATGCAAGAAAGATTACCCTGGGGTTGACAGAAAAAATCCAAGTAAGAAGCTTACTAGCCTACTATACAAATAAACAGAACAGTTACACAGCTTTGAGGGAAAGCTCATGATGCTTTAGATTCACAGGAATTATCAGAAGGGTTCAAAACCCATGAGAAATAAATAAATCTACTGCAATTTATTTCTATTATGTTTAGAGAAACAGGACTTTGTATACGTATTTTGTAAGCAAAAGTGTTCCATTAAAATGCTCCTGGCTAGCATTACAGATGTTTTCCCCCTCAATAAATAAAGCAAGCCAAATACTAGCAAACTCCATGGATGGTAGGAGCAGAATACAAGTTATTGTTTTCACCTAAAATCTAATAAGTTTATTCAGAAAGTCTACTGAGCTTTTTTCAGTAGCCTCACAACCATTAGACTTTTCCTTTCCTTTTTTTCTAATGCTTCCAAGTATAAGGTGATCATAACTCTGGTAGGGCTTTCTAGACTGACAACCGCCAGGGCTCCTGTCAGGTCTTGCTATGCTAAAATATGTGCTCTTATGCTTCACTACTCATTTCTCCTGGCTTCTCTGGCACATTTCAAGAGCATTCTCTCTTAATTCCTACTTGTTTGAGCAGATGTTTTTTATTTGCAACTTTATTCTGACTCTCATGTTCGAGTCTTCTTTGTAATCTATTGCTCATGAACTGCCTTCTGCAGTGGTGTCTTGAAATACTGATTTACCTTGGGCAATGGGTAGCTGTGGATTTGTTCAGTACTACATCTTAATTCACATGTTAATATCCTTCAATTTAGATATGTTTTAAGTACAGAAATTTCATATGGATTTTAATTCAAAATGCAAACAAAGGAGTTCTCAACTTGACCTGCATATAGATATACAATATCCAACATTATATGAAAATTATAGATTTCAAACTGGTAGATTCCAACTGGTACATCAGATCATTAAATACTATCTATTATTTTTACAGAAAATGCTACTATTACATGTTTATAAAAAAAAATTTACACAGAAAAAATCTTTGCCTGTTTGTGAGGCTGCCATCACTTACCACATGAAAAAATTAGAATGATCAGGAGTACATTTTGCTTTGATACACTGTTCTTCCTAGTCCTATCAGTTTATGTTTTGCTTGTATCAATATATACATCTATGTAATGCTTTATTACTTGTGGAAAAAGCTTTGATTTATGGATAGGCCAGTTGTGTTCAGTAAGACTATTTACAAACACATGGGCATGCTTGGAAACTCAGAGTTATGGAACACAAACAGGCATCAATTAGTTTTGGTGTAAGAGATTAAAATTTGGTAACATCCTACATTGCTTTAAAGCCTTAAGCATGCTACAGAATACAGAAAAAGATGTAAAAACACTCAGTGGTCATTGCAAAAGCTGAGGGGCTTTGCAGCTGCACATGATAACCAGCTGCCTTTTGTCCCCAGAGAAGGCATGGGATGCCACTAGGTCTGTAAAGCAAACAGAGTAGCTGGATGATAAAAGGGATGCATGCAAAATATTAAATATAGCTAGAATATAAACAAGGCTATCAGAAGTCTTAGATTAATTGATTCATCAAACCACCTCTGCACTAAAGAAATTCTGTTCTTGGCAGTTTTCTTTCACAATCTTTTAGCAATAAAGATGGGATATTTTGTAAATACCATGTCCAGCTCTGGAGCTCCATTTCACTACAGACTATGGTGCTATGAGAGACATCTGCATGCAAAGTATCACAAATATACAAGGATGAGACCACAAATTTATTTACACAGACTATTTTTGTTTTACTCCGTAAGTCTCAGCAAATGGACAGTTCAGTGTTGGTTTTGGTGAACTAAAATTATTTTTAAAATAACACACAAATGCTTAACTCTCATTAGCATGACATAAGGACAACTAAGAATGTATTTAGATTAAACCTTGAAATTTTAAAATTTCAGGATCCTCTGAGAAAAAAGTCACATTTCTTTTAAACTGTATATCTACAGTTCAGCATTCCAATGACAGACAATCTACATCTCTGAGACTGAACGATTATAAAATTATTTATAAGCAGACTGGACCACATGTATTTAAAAAAAAAAAAAAAAAAAAAAAAAAAAGAGAAAATAATAATTTGAGAGAAATTTGAGCCTAAAAGCATGTAAAATATTCATAACCTGGCTACTGTATAGTATCAGTGACACTTTGGGGAAGTACAAGATGACTGTCTCTCAACAGCTCTATAAACAAGTCTCTGAGTGGCAGGCAGCTGGCAGGGTGCATTTCCCAGCCCCTGAGCTCTCTGAGAATGCCGAATGGGTCACATCGTGATCACTTGCCTTTAAGGTCACTCTTTGCCCCATTCACCTGCTTAGTCTCATACTATCATGGCCCAAAACATCAGACAGGATTAGCAGCAAAAGAAATTAAGGGTTTTCAAGACTTGAATATATGCGTTTCAGGTTAACAAAGACAAAACTCTTTATTCTAACCTGTATTTAACAACCAAATTTAATTTCTGTTGATGCAGTAGCTCTTAGCCACAGCTCTAGTTGCACTTTCAAGAGATTGTGAACTCAGGGTGCTGTTTTCAAACAGATTAAGCCTGTGTAAACTGGGGCTACTGTGTTCCCTTCCCTTGAGCTGACACTTTTGCAATGACCCAGATAAGGGAACTATTCTAACAAAAAAACAGACCTAGGAAAAAGGAAATGTATTCAGCGAATTCGGTATCTTTCTTTCTCACATATTGTGTGATGTTTGCCATCTTGTTTTAAGGAATAAAAACAGATTTATACCTTCATTAGGGATTTCTTGTTTGTTTCTTTCCTTTATATAGTGCTTCATTCTTTCTGACTCAGAGAGACATATTCTGAGAAATTTATATATCTATAAAGTCCTCAAAAAAAAATGAATCACCCAGTATCTTCCACATTTCTTTTCTATTAGACTTCCAACGGCTGATGCTGTTAGAGACTGAGACACAACACAGTGTCTTTGCACACGCCTAACCTGTAACACTGAGGAACAGGGAACTTATTTACAGCTGCCTGGAAGGATAACCTGCTGCTCAAATGACAAATAGCAGTGAAATTCTGGGGGAACACTGTAATAAAAACATATTTCTCCATTTTCATATTTAACATATTATAAGCTCTTTAACATCTATCTATTTAAATTACAATATCATACATATAGAAATCTTAATTTCATTTCTGCTCTGCACAGACAGCAATTTGTTTGCTGTTCTTTTAGAGAAGAATGGAGTATACAGATCTGAAGAACACAAATTGTTGGGTTTTTTTTTAGTATTATTATATAAGAGTTGTATTTGTCATACAACTACAATACAACAAATAATCATTTACAAATCTCATTTTCAGGCAAAGGATTTAGCTTTACAACTTATCAACTACAGTATTTTATTATCCTGTCTATCTCCAGTCTTGACAGCTGCTACCACATTTACACTTGTATGTAAAAAAAGTGCATCTGTAAATTGCTACTGAAATTTCATAAGTATCCTTTATTATCAGAGCTATTCTCCCACTGAATTCAAACTCTTGCTATTGTGGTGATGTTATGATTTTTTACCTTTTATCTTCTGCAGTACATACATCAGGAAATTTCCACTCGATAAATGAAGTTCTTTCATATTCTAGATACATCTAACCAAAGGGTTGAAACACTTGCTAGTGCATCCAAATATACAATTCGTGACAACATACAAAACCATTACTTTTTAATGTTCTTTATCTCATTTTTATCATGACGAAAAAAGATTAATGAGTGTAACAAAAATAATTAAGGGAAAATTTAAATGGAAAAACTAATTTAAAAATAGTAATAACAAGCAACAAGCAGGGATCAATTACATTAGCACACTGTTCAAATAAAATTATGTATGTCCTGACTGTATAATGATTTCTCTTCCTCCTAAGCTAAGCTGACAGCATTCTGGAGAGTCTGAAGTACTACAGATGCCAACCATGTCTGGCACAGTGATTCTTAGGCTTTTTTTGACTTTGACGTTTTCAACGTCAATATTTTTTGTGAGTTACTGTACTTCTTAACATCAACTTACAATAAGAAAATGCTCTAAAGATGCAGTAAATGATCAGTAAGTAAAACTAACTTATCTTTTACTGGATGTTTTAACGAGATTAGTGAAACATTTCAAAATTTTATTCTTTAACACTGTTCTGTAGGACACATGCAGATCAGTCAACCATGGCCCACATAGCCCATGGAGTACTTTTCTGCAACCACTGTTTTAGTGTAGATAAGACCTCCCTGAAAAGTATCTGTGTATTATATCATTGTCACAGGCAGAATCAATTTTAACAGAAAACTCTTACCATAGGCCATGTGCCCTGACATTTTCATTGCCAAAGGTCATTTCTTCAATCCATATCTTTCCTGAGACTCAGAAATTGCTTACAGTAGGAGAAACCATATCAGAAAAGCATTAATATCACTCAGTAGTCCTTCAACACAATTAAGAAGTATAATTAAGGAGAAAGAAATAGCACACTCTGACCCATGAGCTAACAGTCCAGCTGGCCTTCTTGCTTTTTATAACACTTTGCCTTCATTCATGCTCACTCTTGATTTTCTGAACTACTGAAGTTCTTACCCAAATTCTCCTCTAAACTACTTGGTATGTAATTTTTTAAATGCATAATCAGAATATGTGGGATACTTCATTAGTATAATTGCAAACACAGGGATGTAACAATTTCACATGTATCTATGACACATTTGAATGAAATGCAGATCTCACACTGCTTCCGTTCAGTGTTTATCAAAAATTCCTGAGTCTCTCACATTTATTGTGAAGCAGGAAATACAGTCAGATGAAAAGCCTGAATGTACCCAAAATAGAGTGAAATTTGTGATAAACCTAACTGCCTCAGTTCCTTGTGGCCAGTCAGTAACACGGTAAACAATGCAGAAGATAATACAACTCAAGCTTTACCCATGTACGCTTCTTCCATGGGTTCAATTTTACAAAGTCAATTCCACAGACCATCTTGATAGTGCCAAAAAGGCAGTCACATTCCTTCATTCCTTTAACACAAACTCTTGCCATTTTGTGCTACCTCTAAATGCCCACCTGACCTCTCCCAGCAGAGATTCAGCTTGACCAAGTAGTGAAAAAAACAAATACAGTCCATGTATGTTAGAGGAAAAACTCAGTACAGTAGCACTGCATGTTCTTGCTGCTTTTCTTGCTTGTACCTGATGAGTCACAAGTGCAGTGCCTGATTTTGATAAAGGGCATTAGACACCAGTTGTGTTTCTGCTTTGATCAAAAGTTACCAGGTTTTAGAACTATACTATAAATACAGTTAGTGAATTGTGCCAATAAAGAATATTTTGTATCTTTTAGTATTAGAATGAAAGCCGCCATTAGTTTGCAAAGAAGAGGGGATGGATTCATGGACCCACATGATACCATATATTACATAAAAATTCTAAACCTTGCAGTACTAACCAGTATTGATTAACTTGATCTTCATTAAATATTTGCAGGTTTTCTGTGTTTATTGTTTTCTTCCCCAACAAGAAATCATACAAAAACATAATCTCAGAGCTCTCCAACAAAAAATAAAAATAGCAGAACAGATTCCTGTGTCTGAGACTCTTTGGAAAGTGACATTATGCTAACATCCCAGTCCTAGGCACTATGAACTCAAATTTATTTTGACATCCAAGGTAATATTTGCTTTGGCAACAGTGAAATGTTAATATGATTCAGCTATACTGGAAAATCATATCCTGTAACAATCTTGACCATTGCTTGAGGAGTCATGAGATCATCTATGGCCTCAGAACTGACTGCACTGGAGCAAAGTTTGCCATTGTGTCAAGAAGACTGAAGAAAAATTACTTCAGCAGCTCCGTGTGGCTTTTAGTGACTTCCCACAAACTCTGTGCAGGGGGAAGTCATGACTATGTTTTTGTTTGTTTGTTTGTGTGGGTTTTTTTGTTGTTGCTTTTTTTTTTTTTTTCCAAAATCATACATAATGTGGACTATAAGGTACCTTTAAGGAACTACGCTCTACAATTGCCTCCCATCATTTGTAGTTGCTCAATATCTTTGTTCTTAACTGACTCCTTCGTCAAAGCATCTGTTAGCACTGACATCCAGGATTTATGTATTTCCAGTTGTTTAAAAAAAGAAGTTCTCTGTCAATGTTGTATTTAATTATGCGTTACATATCTCTCTAGCTTTATGAGACAGAGTTACACTTTTCTCCAGTGGTTTCTGTAGAGCCTCAATTTCTTGGCTGGAGTAAATGTGAAGGAGCGAAGAAGCAACTAAAATCAAACACTACAGCCCGCCAGACAGCTGCAGACTGTGACTGCTCAGTGACTCAGGTCTTTGAATAACTCTCTTGGCAATAATTATTACATCATTCAGATTTTTATGTCTTTTTAATAGCTACTTCACAGAAAAGAAAAAAAAAATCTTCCCTCGGGGTTATTGGTTCTGTGAAAGAGGAAGGAATGGAAACAGCCACTGAGACATCAGTTCCACTTCTCAGTGTGCATGGTGAAGGCGTTTCTCTGCTATGGTTTTTTCCATTACTGTTTTTTTCCCTCATGAATAAGCCTGGGTAAGCCTGGGGCCATGTTCCGGTGTCTCTGGAGAAAATGGCCTCTTATATTTAGCCTTCGTTCCCCAAACTTTAATTTACAGCCTTGTGATCATTAATGCAGCAAGCCCAAGCCCGCAGGCAATGCTGCGATACACTGCACACCGGCGGCAGGAGCCGCAGGTACCGCGGCTGCCGGAACCCTGGGGTAGCGGGAGCCAGAGCCAGTTCTGCGGGACGGGCACGGCATCAGCGCCCTGGCGCCCTCTTGCCACGGCCGCCAGGTACAGGCCCCATCCTGCCCCCGCCATCCCGGCCCGGCCGCCCACCCGCCATGGCCGCCCCCGCCCTGCCCCCTCGGCCTCCCGCCGCCGCGGGGCCGCCCGGGCAACCGCCAAGGCGCCGTCCTGCCGCAGGTGCGGCCCGCCGGGCCTACGCGCCCCAGCATGCCCCACGGCCAGCTCCCCGCGGCGCCCCGCGTGGGGGGAGGCCGCGCGGCGCGCTGGGTAACGTAGTCGGGGTTGAGAGGCGTAGTGGGGAAGCGGCAGGGAAAAGAGCTGCCGGGAGCGGCGGTGCCCGCTCCGGTTTTCCACGCGAAGGAGCGGCGAGCTCCGGCTGAGGGCAGGGGTCGGGCTGGCGGGGAGCGGCGGGGCGGGTCAGGCCGATAGGCGGCGGCACCTGGACGCGACAGCGGCGGCACCGCCCGCCCGCCTGGCGGGGAGGGGAAGGAGGAGGCGGAGGCGGGGGGAGCGGAGCGGCCGCCGCGCGCTGCCGCATGTGTCTGGAGCGGCGCCGGAGCGGGCAGCGCGAGCCATGGCGGAGCACGGCGGCCCCGGCATCCCCAACGGCGAGTGCGCCGCTCGCCGCCCCGGCAACAGGGTCACCGTCGTGCTGGGCGCCCAGTGGGGCGACGAGGGAAAGGGCAAGGTAGTGGATCTGCTGGCGCAGGACGCCGACATCGTCTGCAGGTGCCAGGTGAGAAGGAGGAGGGAGGCGGCCGGGGCGCGGGGGAGGCCGCGAGTGTCACCTTGAGGCGGGCGGCCCCACCACCGGCCCCGCCGGGCGCTTGTGGCCGCCCCGGTTCTAGCCCGAGCGCCCGGGGAGGCGCAGGGCCGGGGGCTGCGGAGCCTTGCGTGGCAAGAGCCCCGTGCCGGGCTGCGCAGCCCTCCCGCGCCTCCTTTGTCCCGGCGCCGGGGGAAGAGGAGGAAGGCGCCCTCCTCGCCGCCCAGAGCTGGCCCCCGGCAGGAGGAATGCGCCTGGGGTCGCGTCCTCCCTCCCCCTCAGGCCTCCCTCTCTTTGTGTCCGGGGGGCGCCGGGAAGGGGCCGCGCTCGGCGGCTCCGTTAGCATCGCCGCGGGGCCGGGATCCCGCCCGGGCTGTGGCGGCGGGAGCCCTCCCGGGCCGCGGCGCCGGCAGCGGCGCGAAACCGCCCGCGAGTTGTAGGATGCACGTGGGGGATTCGCGTAGTCCGCCACAACTCGGTCGTCTTCAGCTAAAACTAGCTGGCAAATGGCTCGCCTGCCCCTGCTCCAAGATCCTTGCTGTATCAATGGGATCCCACATTTACCTGTTTATATATTTATAATTTTTCCCCCCTCTCTGCAGAGGCCTTATTCCAGCCAAAAAAAACAAAAAAAAAAAAAAAAAAAACGAGTCTAGCCTGCAAGCAAAGTACTCTTAATGCCCGCGTTAAAATAACACACATCCAGGAGATGTTTTTCTTAGCATCTCTAGTATAGTAATTCTGTAGAGCACAACACAGTGACCTGAAGCTATATAGTTTTTTGTTAAAGTTGAGACATACAGCAGCATAAAATGCCTGTAGTATGCCAGGTTTCACGTAAGTGTTGTTATCTGTGTGCTTTTGTTGGATGCCCAAGTTTAATTTGCTCTTAAATAAATTTATTTTAGAAGTGCGTACCATTCCCCGAAGAGTGTAAACGCTGAATGGTTGTTATCCAATGAGAACTGCACATAACTGCTATTTTCGAAAACAAGTCAGTTGCAAAGCTGACAAATCAATACCTTGAACTTCAGAGAATTAAATTTTGAAGTAAACAAATATATTCTTAAATAGCTGCTTTCACAAATTGTTTTCTCCACTTGTCTGTTTTTGGGTTTGGTTTTGTTCTGTTATTTATTTTTAAATAATAAAATTGATGTGGTGCTGTGGTATGACTGCCTGGCTTTGTGGGTCAGAGAGCAGAGTGACTCAGTTCGTCTTTTACGACTTTGTTCTTGAAACTTGAAGGGCACCTAGGTGAATGTGTATGTTTAGTACTAAGTTTTAGAGGCAAACAGTGGATTTCTGTGTGCACGTGTCTTAGTGTGCTTGTTACTTGTTTTGAATCAGCTGGGTAAAGGATGAAGAAAAGGGAAAAATTCTGGTGTTATCTCAAGCTTGAATTTCACGGCCATATCCCAAGCCATGAACTTCTGCCATTTCTAACAACTTGTTGCTTCTGATGAAGGAAGGAGTTTTTCTTCCTCCTTTCTTCCCTTTCCTGTTGATGGCTGTGCTCCCCGAGTCTCCACCCATGCACAAGCTCTGGCACTTAAACACTTCTGTAAGTTGATTTGACTCATCAGAGTGGTAGGAAATTATTGACTGTTGGATTTACCTTCTACTGTTCTAGTAAGTAAAACCTGATTTTATTAGTTTAGAGGACCTTGGTGAAAAGAGGGGTCCAGGACAGGGTAAGCACAAAGAATGATTTCTCAGAATGAGAGGAGGAAATAGGAATATTCTCCTTCAGTGGCACTGAAACAATAAAATAATTTGCATACAGGCTTATTTGTGAACTCTTAGTTACTGCTGGTAATTCAGAGTGACCCTTGTGCTTTTTGTAGTGGTACAAGTCCAGAAAGAGAGACAGTCACACACTTGTTCTGGCACTTGCTTATATCAGCTTTCTGTAATCGGAGCTTCTGATTCTTCCTTCACTGTTATACTCTTACTTATTCCAGGATGGTTCTTTCTGTTCATCATGCCACAGAGTTGCTAGAATGCCTGCAGATGACGTCAAGTATTTCCAGCGTGCTCTTGTGGAAAATTTATTAGTACAAGTGTTGGAGGCCTAGGGAAGTTGATGTAGCCAGGTTCAAGATGTCTTGGAAACTTGTGTTGCACTTGGAGTGAAACACTCTAGGGTTCTTCTCACTGTCCTTTGTTCTGGGCAGATGCAGAGCATGAAAATGGTCCTGTCCAGAAGTGAGATGACTTATCACTTGGTTTTACGATGCCTGTAGAGGCATTGTGAGGCTGTGTACTCTGAAACCTGTGGCCATGCTTTCTTGCATGCTTCTAGATAGCACGTGTGCTGATGACCCCAGTTTGATCAACCAGCTGTGGCATTTGGAACCAGGTGCTTACCTTGGGTGCAGTTAGCTGAACAAGTGTGTCGGGAAGTAAGTTGCATTATGACTCTACTTCTAAATAGCACCCTCTAGAGTGTTTTATTTTAGGCTTAAAGGTCGTAAAGCAGTCTTGTGCTCAGAGGAAGAGAATGGTACTTTCTTTAAAGCAGACAGCTTCAGAATTTATCAGTTACTTATCATGGTTTCAAAAACAACTGTTTTGAGAAGCTAAGCTAAAATTAAAATATGTCCAGGGGCTGCATGTATGTAGTTGATAATGCACCTGCACTGGCAGCTATGATAGTTTTGTGAAGATACTGCTAGTGCACAGGGTTCAGATACAATTAATACAAACGTGTGTACATGACAGGTAAAGTATGTAGTTGTTCTTCCACTGCAAAATCTGAACTGCTCTTGATTTAATTCTTGGAGGTTTCTGGTGGAATGATACTACTGATAAAACAAATACATTGGTGAGGCTTCTGCATTTAAATATATATTTTCAGTGTATTAAAGAATAAAGTATGTGTACCTGCTATCACATAAATCATAGTTCAAACAGTAAAATAGAGCAAGAATTTATTTGAGATTCAGGAATAATTGCCAGAAAAACTTTGGTTTTGTATTATTTGATTGATATAATTTCCTTTTAATAAGCAGCTAGCCTTGACGTCAGCAAACCTGCCAATTTTTAAGGTTGCATTGTGTTTTTTAAATTCCACAAATAATGGACAGTTAAAGGAAAATGTTTCTTGTTCTGAATAAGGAACTTCCTGCCATTACCGAGTGCAGAGTTTCGTTTGATAGCAGAATTGATGGAAATGGCAAATTAATGCAAACAAGTTATTTGAGATAATATCTTTTTCAAAACAAATGCAGTACCAAAAGATGTTGTGTATCTTGCATTAACAGCACTCCTCCACCAAATCCACCAGTGTTTACCATGCAGCAAAAAAATGTAATGTCTGCACTGATTCTCTTTCAGTCGTTTCATCAGCAAGTTTTTGGTCACTTCCTTTTCTTACTATTGGAGGTAGTTGATTTATTCAGAGAATATAATTCACGGAAGTGTAAGATGTCTAAGTAAGATTTCTAAGATTTCGCATTCTTTAATGCCATATTCCCCTTGCTAAATAATCCAATTTTCCTGCTTCTTTAGTTCTGTCCTACACGTTTTTGCTATGTCGAAGCAGAATTGCAGCTTCTTATCAGATCTTCTCATCGGTTTCAATGTGGTCTGCTTGCTGTGGGATTCTGCTCCTGAACTGCTAATGCACAGGGCTTGCAGCGTGTGGAGTCTTCATATTCCCTTTTCCTCTTCTGCCCAACAGCAGTCTGTACAGCAATGCCACTGCTAATCACTTGATAATGTGGCAGCTGTAGTGCAACAAACATCTAGAGAAGTTTTCAGTGTGCAGATCCTCGGGGTTAAGCAGTTACCATCAATCGGCTGATAATTGATTGATAATGATTACCATCAATCACCTGCTGACTGAAGTTCTTGCACCAATGCTGCCTGATACCTTCACTAGTCTTTAAATGGCTACTTTGAAAAGAAACTGGAATTTTTTTAATCTTCTATTTACCAAGCCCACTGTTTTTCTAAATACTCTCATTTGAAAAATATTTTAGTGTAAACCCTATGCAAGCCATGCAGAATTAGGAATACCAGAATCAATAGCTATAGCTGTTGGTGCTTATTTTTTAGCTGCTCAGGCATTCAGTAAGTGATGCCTAGCTAGAACTTTCTTTAAGTGCTGGGTGCACTGCTGGACGTTGTAGTGGTTGGCAGCATGCCAGTGGTGTGGTCTGGTGAGGAAAGAGTCATTAAAATGACATCTTTGGCCTACCCAGTCAGTGAGTCTTATGCTTACAGGCCTACTTTAAGGCATCACTGGCAGGTGATATCATATTACTGTAAACAATCACACAATGTCTGCATTATTTTAAACAGAAGAACAGTTTAAATGTGATTTTCCAGCTCATAAAGTTTATATTCTTAACAAAGAAGACCTTAAAAACACTGAAGAGCAAATTATACCTTGATCTACTGGTCTCTTAATGCTCTTTCCATCTTACTGTTAGCTTTTACTACAGAAGCTTAATGTATGTGTTTGTTGTCTGAGATGCAGTACTCTGTAGCTCATTATGATTTCAAATGCATTTTTTATTTCTACTGTAGTACTTCATGAGTTTGGAAGGGGTTTCCTGTAAGTGTTCCCAAAGCCACTTTTTGTTTTTCATGTCCTTTCTTGAATATTGTTGTGACTGCAGCAGACATTGATGGGGTTTTGTGCATTGAAGCAATGCAGTGCTGGACATACCTGTGCTTTGAATGTTTTCTTTGTTCCTTATCTGCCTGCCTCGCTTGATTGCTTTTATCTCTTAGGCATAGATTATTGGTCTTTATTCTGGACTTGAATAGTGACTCATGCTTCATATCTAGCATATATAGACCTTGCAGCAGAATCAAGTTTTGCAAGTCAGGTAAAATGTAGTCAGAACCATCTTTAAAGAGTCTTCCTGACTAACTCCTTTTAATAGTAATTCTCAGAGCTAATTCTATCCATACAGAGACATGGATGGAGTTTCTTAAGATTAATAGACTTCAGTAAAGTTAATGTTTTATTTGTTAGGAGAAAACAGGTGCATATGTAAAACACAGTGTTCTTATTTTGTTATATTCTGCCTCAAACCACATTCTTGATGCAGCAGCGCTTGTACTACACATTCAGAAACTTCTGAAGTCTAGCCAAAGTTTGAGAAACCTTTATAAAGTGTGCAACATGATGACTTCTTGTACTGGGTTTAGATCTCACAAACATGAATGGATTTGTAAATGAAGAAAATGGCGAGCTGCTGGCTGCTGTTTATACTTAAGTTTGGTAGCAGGTTATACATTAGGGTTTGTTAGCTGTTTATTCACTGGGGATGGAGAGGGGAGGGAGAGAGAGAAACTAATCACAAAATGTATGAGAGCATGAATTCATATCAACACCTTGTGGTTTTTTGAACTGTTTATACATTTTTAAAGGGGGATGATTTGTAGTCTTAAGTTCAAAATACATTTTTGACAATATGTCTTCAAATGAGGAGTGAGTAGCACAGTAATTGCAAAGCTGTGTCTGCTTGGGATGCATCATGGGGTCAGATAAGTCTCCTCACTAGACTGATAAACTTTTTAAAGGTATGCTCAGCATTCCGAGAATCTGATTGTGGCAAGAAGCAGCCTTTCATATGTTTCTTGTAAATAATGGTAGTATCCAGCTTTCTTGGTGTATTTTTGACTTTTCATCTAAGAGTTAAATGAAAATGTTTACAACCATATGATGCCAAAGCAACATCGACTTGCTTCTTGCTCAACTTGGCAGTCACTTGGATAGCTAGCTCAGAAACAACAGTGGTTGCCCTGAGCTAAAAATGAATGCTGGAATGTGGTAGCAATAAAAGTAAACTGTAGAAAAAATTATGCACACACACATCTGATGGAGAGAGTTGAAAGGAGTATATGGCTTCTTCCTTAACGTTGCATGAGATAACATCTCTTTAAAGTAGACAACTAATTTTTATTCTAGAGGAAATAACTTGAAAGACTTCTTTGCTCTTCCCTGAGGCATCATATTTTTGAGATAGACAACTTGGCATGAGCATGTCATAAGAAAAGGCAGTGATTGTCATCATAGACTTTTTGGGTAGATGGTTCTCATAAATGCACATGTCAGTATTTCAAAGCTGCTCTGAATACTCTTGTATTTAGTACCAGTTTAGAGAGCCATTTCACAATATGCTGTTAATTGCAATTTCAATCTGCTTTTCTCAAATCTTTTTCTCCCTAAGCACCTCCACTGCTAAGTAAAGTTGTAGTAATGCAGACCAGTATTAGCAGCTATGGAAGGACTTCTGTAGGCAAGGGGGTTTGAACTGTCTTGATGTGTTCAGAAGGGATTTAACTGTTCTGGTGTTTATGCTAACATCTAGTCTGCCCTTGGCTAATGAAGATGTGCTCTGGAAATAAAATACCTATTTTCAACGTATGTAGATCTAAAATGGAGAAAGATAGGCTGTTGTTCCACTGTCTTAGTTCCACTATGTTTGTGTTCCTGCAATGATTTCTTACTAGCATCTTCTATTTATGTATGTACTCATGTAATACTTGATTGGTTCATTCAAGTTTCCCCTTAGATTGTTGGCACTTTCTTGAAAAAAAAAAAAAAAAGGAAGGGAAAACCCCAAAGTTTTAAGCTAGAATGAATCTGAAACTGAATGGGACTGTCTTTCAGTGAATGATGGATATACTAAGTGTGTATAGTTTTTCTAAAAGAGTCCCATGTGCCAGGAAGATGGAGGAACTGCAAATTCTTATCCCTTAAACTGGAAAGACAAGTGGTGACGTCCTTTGGATGCATTTCAGGCAAACCAGTGAGATTGGCTGCAAACCGAGGAACAAGGAATTTCTCTGATCAAATGCAACAGAGGAAAAGTGTTCTGGTTCAGGATGTCTCTGTAAGCCTTTGGGTAGAGCTTTGTATAATTTTCAGTCTTTTTGGAAAATGATATTCCATGTTTTCTGAGTTGTTGGCTTCACTCAGCTTCACATGAGCTCCTAAGTTAACAGGCATTCCACATAATATATGCCGGAGCTTGTAGCATCCAGTTCCATTAGCTGAGTTTTAGTAATGGCTGATTACATGCTGTAAACTTTACGTCTTAGCTGATAAACTTTCTTGTGCTGTTTTAATTCAGTAAGAAAATAATATTTTGGTTTAAAAAGAGCATCTCTCTTTAATCCTGGGAGCTGAGGTCATGTTGCAAAAATGTTAAGTAGTCATCAGTTCAACTTTCTGAAGACCAGCATAGGTCATTACTGTTTTGTCAAATTAACTGTATTAAATTATCAAGACTCTTACATAACTCCAATAGAAAGGTTGGTTCTTATTTGTCTAGTGAGTCAGCTTAATACATGAATGTTCCTTGGGGGCTTTTCACTAGTACAATAATGAAATTCCAGAAGAAAAATTGCTGTTAAATATTATTATCAATGCTGCTTCTCCATGCTGTATATGTGATTAGAAAGCTATTGTGCATGGACAGAATGTAGCAATCTAAAGAGCTTTGGGAACTTCAAAGTGAGAAGACTTATCCTTAAAGTTGCTCATACATCCTTAGGAGTTTACCAGTCTGGGTCCAAAGTATGACTCTGTAATATTTACACCTTCTAAAAATTTTTTTAGTCTTCAGAGCTATAAGGAAAAAAATTGTAAAATTGCAGTCAGGTGCTTGCATAAATATTGTTGCAAGTTCTGTTCTTTACTCAAAATGCTGGCAGTTATGGTATTTAAAAGCTGTAGAAAGCAAAAGAAAGTAAGTAATTTTGCATCACTAGGGGAAGTGCTGAAATGATTAACCTTAATATTACCATAGATGTCCTATTAGAAGCACTGTTCAATCAGTATTTTTTAAATGTGTCCTCTTTGATACTGCTCATTAGTCTTCATTGGTTTTTCCAGTGATGCTGTCTGAACACAGGCACAATGTTGTGTCACTGTTGTGTTTGTGTCAGGTGCATAAGTGTAGTGTTTGTGGTAACTGTTGCTTTCCAGTGTTTGAATAGTGGCTTTTGGATAGCAGGAATCACTTGTTTGATTTATTAATGTTTCAAGCTTGTTTCTATTAAAATGTCAGCTAGCAGATAATAACTTTTTCCCCTTTCAAATTATTATTTTCAGGCACTCAATACCCTGTAAAAAGCGTGTTTGCAAAGAATGTTTATCAGACAGCTCCCAGATGAGCAATGCTTGCAGCTGCCTTCACTATCTTAGGACCCCTCTGTGTGCATGTCACTGATTCTGTTCACATTTGCCAGGATAGGTGTGTTTTAGAATGGTATCTTGTTTTGTGTGTGGTACTGACCAACCTATCTGAATTGAATATGCAGATTCTTGGGTGTGGTGCTTAGACTGAGAAGGATTTTTGGGCTACTTAATTTTTAACAAACTGAAGGGAAAAAAAACCCAAACTGTTTTTGTTTACTTTAAGAGAATATCTCTGAGCAGCTTCCCAGTGTAAAATATTTCAAAAATAGTGTTTTGTAAAGAATGTTTTATGAGATTGTGTTTATAGAAAGCAGGTAGGTACGAGGTTTTGTTACAAGGATTGCTGTCAATCTTAACAGTAGTAGTATGATAATTTGCAGTATGATAATTTGTATATTAGTTGGCACATTTCTTTTCCTGTAAATTTAGTTCTTCTACTGTTGAATAGCTTGGATATTTCAAGATTACCAGCTAGTGGTCAGGGATCATATGCTTTTTTAATGAAGTGATTTAAGCATACTGCACTAGCAAAACTGGAATAATTCCTTTTAAGAGTTTATTTGTTCATTTATCCTACACAGAATTTGTTTAAGTATTACAGATTAAGTAGTGATCATGTACCTGATGTTACTTTCCCTATTCCACTTGAAATAGTTTAAAATAATACTATAATTTAATAGTGTCAAGATTATGCAAGGAGAAAAAAAAGCTACTATCTCTTACAAGGATTTTAAATTGTTTGTCCATCAGAGCATCAAACGAAGTCTTTAGACAAAATCCTTGTACTGAAATCACAGAATTGTAGAATGGTTTTAGTTGGAAGGCATTTTGAAGATCATTTAGTTCCAGTCCCCTTCTGCTATGGATGGGAGAACCTTTCACTAGACTGAGTTGCTCAAAGGCCTGGCTTTAGACACTTTTAGGATACTTCTCTGGACAGCCTGTTGCAGTGTCTCATCACCCTCACAGTAAAAAATTTCTTCCTAATATCTAATCTTATCCTACCCTCTTTCAGTTTAAAGAAACTTCCCCCTTGTCCTCTCATTACATGCTTTTGTAAAAAGTCCCTCTCCAGGTCTCTTGTAGGTCCTTTGGGTACTGAAGGTCACACTAGAACCTTCTCTTCTCCAGGCTGAACAATTCCAACTCTTTCAACCTGTTTTCACAGAAGTGCTCCAGCCCTCATGTTCTTTGAGGCCCTCCTCTGGACTTGCTTCAGCAGCTCATGTCATGTTGGGACACACAGCAAAGGTCCATGCTTGTTATTCATGATGATTTGTGTGCTGTGTCTCCCGATAAATGGAAGGAAATGTTTTCATTCTAATCCAGCTGGCACCCTTTTGAGCTGGATTTTACATTGTAATTTGATAAAGCTGTGGGCTGCTGAAAGTGCTGATTCTTTCTTTGGTTACTGAAAATCCTTCAGGAGCGGGGAGAGAACTGTTGGAAGTACTTTGTTGAAAGAGACAAGGAGAAAAAATAATGGAAGGAAAGAACACAAATCGAATGCTTTTAACTTATTTTAGTGCTAAGAAGGTTGCTGACTTCTGAAAATCCAATTTTGGAAACCTTAAAGTATGCTTAGACTGCAATGCTATGTCTTGATAGAGATGTACAAATAAATGGTATTGTATTTAATTGAAGTATGCTTGGGACTTCAGGTGTAGTGCCTGAGTTATCCCCTTGACAGGAGCATAGTGTTACTGGTTGTTGCTGGTTCTTACTGCTCTTTGTTTTGGGTTGCCATGTGGAGAATTGGTTTCATGTTTTGTTTTTTGTTCTATTCCTATGTACTCATTTTTCTGTGATGAAAGAGTCTTCCTCTGCTGTTGTTCTGCAGAGTGGGAAGAAAGCATACCAGTGAAGAAGTTCTTTGTTCAGAGTGCCGCTGGGGTCTTACATCTAATGTATGAGAAGTCATCTTTCACCCCCATCAGTGCTTTTATGCAGTCAGTCTTTTTTGTAGCTGAATCCAGAGTTGCTTTGCCCCCAGGGCTGAGTATCTTGGCCATGGCACGCTTTTTAGCTCAACCAAAAGAAATCTTGTGCAGGGAAAAAGGCAAAAGAAGCCACTGCAGCACATGAGTAGTGTATTCCAGACTGAGCAAGAGCTTCCTTTGGTCTTGCTGCAGATTTGTCCACTGCCTGTGTTGGCACACAGGTATTTTGGTTTTCACATATATGGGAGAGAAGTCTTGTTGTTTGGGTACCTAAAGATTACTCAGATGTGGTAAACTGATTTTTAAAATTTTGTTAGCTGGGGAGTATTGCCAGCCTCAATGACTGTATATCATGACTGAAATTACTTTTATATCTTAATTTCCCTCTGGTAAAAGCTTTATGTAAGGTGCTGCTTATCATTTGAGCATGAACTTCATCTAACTAATAGTGAAAATAATTTTCACAGTTAGTTTCTCCATTAGTAATGTTTAAACATGTGAATCAAAGGAGTGTTAGTTTGAATGACCTAGCTGGTCCCATTTGGTTTAGTTGGAGGTGGAAGGAGAAGTGAGAAATCCAGATGGAGAGCACAGAAGCCAGGAATGACTTCATCAGTTTAAGGCTAAAGTTATGCTCAGAGGCAATAGTTGCCTGCATTAACATCAATATCTGGAGAAGACAAAAAACAAAACAAAACAAATTCAAGCCCCAAAATGTAAAAACACCCCTCCCCTTCATCTCACCACCACTAGAACGCTGAGTTCAGATTTCTGTAATTAGAATTGTTTACCAAACCCTTGTTGAGCAATGTCTGAGCACACAACATGTGTACACTTCACTGCAAGTTCACTGTAAAGTGTACAGTGTAAACCATTATTTTAATATATTACAACTCATACTCTGTAACCACATGCTTGCTCTTCTGCACTTAGGGTAGAGCTTGTAAATCAGCAGAAGAATTTTGAAAATCGAGTTCATGACATGCTGTTATTTTAATGCCCTCTTAAAATAGGGTTTGAGATTAAAAATACTTTTCAAAATGACTCATTTTGACAGAATGACATCAAGAGCAGTGTGGGGACTGACTTAATATTCTACCAGACAACTTCCATCAATGGCACTTTTGGGATTGAATCTTTTAATATTGCAGGCATCATAATATTATAATCAATAATTTCTGAGATTCAAATTCGAATCTAGTCTGAAAATATGCTTTTGGAAACCTTGAGGTATTCATATGGCTTAAGATGGTGATTCATCACATGTTTTCTACTTAAGTCTCTAGCAAAATCCCTTAACGTAGAGCTGCTTACAGTAAACATGCAGAATTAAATACCACTAGTTTGCTTCTAGGTGAAGCATGAGCTCTGTTGCATGAACAGTTCAAGATTTAAAAGGTAAAATGTCATTTTAATTCTGTCAGCCCTGGGGTATCTTTCAGTGAGCATGGAACCAACACCCTTGGCATCACTCAGCAGTGCAAAGATGAAATCTTGACACCGCTAGAAATCAGCAGTTCTGCTCTCATGACTAGCAGAGTCAGAGGCTGCATGCTGAACACCTAGTTCAAGCACATGTGACTGCTGAACTTTAAGTTGCCATTTCTGAATGGCACTAGTAACTTGGCAAGCTTTAGGACACTAAGAATTTATTGTTGATCATGATCTAATTTCTAGAGTGGCCAGGTTTCTCTTTTTTTGACGTTCGTGACACTAGAGAACCTTTTCCTCTTTTTTTAAAAATAGAGGAGCAAAACATGAAATTAACTTGTCCATCTGGGAGAGAATTTTAAATGAATAGTGATTCACTGATGTTAGTGTTATTTATGGGTTAGTCCAGTTTATTTATGCTGCTGTGGGAGACTTTGGAATTGTCTTCCCATTTGTAAATTACTAACACCTCAGTACTTCAGTGTTGTACTTAGACCTATTGAATTTTCATTTAAAGCACTTCAGTGCTCATGTTAAAGTTGTCTGGACTGATATTAGCAGTGAATCTAATAGAAAGGAGTAATTTGAAGGAATCTGACGAGGAAGAAGGTAACTACCACTTTCAGCACAAATACTTTACTATAAATGATACTTTAGTGCATAACTGTTCTTCTTTGCCAAGCAAGGTTTTGCTTAGCCTCTCAAACATTGAATAGAAAATTAATGTCTTTTATTACTAAAAATATCTAGTGCATTTTATATAAGTATATAACTTAATAGTTCTTAAAATTACTTTTGGAGTAACTTGCAGTAGCTCAGGAGTATCAGCATTGCATTTCAAAACTAACTGTAAATGATCTGTTAATGTATCTAGGTAACATCCCTTTTAATCAAACACACAATTGTGGAGTGATGGACTGCTAAATAACCTTTCTTAAAGCTGTTGGGTAGAAAGAATGCAAACAGAAACAGGAAGTTTATTCCTGAGCATTTATTGCTTTCTTAAAAGAGTAGAAAAGTCCACTTCATGTCTTTGTTCAATATGTTTCATTTGTTGTTTGAAATGGAAAATTTATCATGATCTGGCTGAGTCTGATCACTTGCAGTGAAAATCTGCATCCAAAGATCTTTACAGCTACTTCAAGATATTGTTTACTGCATGGAAAAATTCTGCAGTTTGTACTAAAAAATTTAAACTTTTACTAAACTCTGCATTTCCTTTCTTGGTGAAGGCTTTAAGTTTTTCTCTCTTTTCAGAGGAGGTGAAATAGTTGCAAGTCCTCAAATAAATAATGCTGAAATTACAAAATTTTCGTTGCTGACTTCAGTGAGATTAGGCTTGTACCTGTAGCATGTGTGTGTGTATACTGGCACAAATGTTTGATGTCTACAACTGCTCTATTTGTACTGTCACCTACAGCTTTATGTTTTGGATTCATGCTTTTTAAATCTTGTAAAAGTAGTGAGTAGCTGTTGAGTCCATTGTGTATCTGTGGTACAATATTCTGGAATATTTCATATTTAGAATTCCATGGATTAATAATTCTTATAGTTTCTTTTCATATAATGCATTTCTTCATTCTGTCTTGTGCTGAAATAGGGCTCAGCTTAGAAATCATAATCTTTAATGTTTTCCTTCTGCGAAGCAGTTTAACTTCTGGTGTGAGGTGCTTGTAAAGGATGTTCCTGTGGTTATGACAAGCAGAACCATTTTGTATATACCATACAAGGTTGTGCAACCTTGTCTTGCACAAATGACTGGGTCACAAGAGAGTATAAGCTTATTTTCAAAAGTACAGCAAACAAGAACTGGGGATATTTGGTAACTGTTTTGTAATCTTTTTAGTTTCATAAGCCTTTCTTGACCGTCTTTAAGACTTGGTCACAAGCTTCTTTTAGTATTTTAGATGGATTTCACAGTTTAATGAATCTCTTAATGCTCTCTTTGTCATAATGAAAAGAGCTAGAAATGTTTGAAGTGTTAGTTTGATATAAATGGTTTCTGCTAACTGCAGTTGTTTTAGTTGTCTTTAGATTCCCACCTTAAACAACACGTTTAACATAACATGTATTTAACATAAATGACTTGTACTGTTACATAACTTTTCTTATCAGGAAGAAGGTATGGAATGAACTAGGTAGTTTTGCTGGTTACTATCCATAGAGAAACACTCAAAAGTCTGAACCCAAAATTCAGAACAACAAGCCTGCATGTTGCCAGATGATGAGATTTACCTATCGCAATTACTGTGTGGTTTTATACTCCCAGTTTACCTGGGCATTTGGGTTTTTTTTAGCTTTGCTAAGGGTGCATTTCCACTCTTAAATATTGACTTTCCATAACTGTAACAGAAAACTAATAAAAATTGATGATGGCTTTTAGAAATGTTTGCATGCTCTAGAATATTTATATCTGTTAATTTTAGAACCATTTTAATCTCATTCCACAATTTTGTACCTTTGATGAACCAAAACACTGTCCAAAGTCTATATGGCAGATTATACTGATGTTGAAATTGTCCAGTTTGACAGAACAAATTTGGCTGATTTCCTGGGAAATCTCTGAATGCTCTTTTGTCAGTAACAGAAATGAAAACTGTGCTTCCCATTTATTTGATCTCTATTCTGTGTGTTCATTTGTCTTTAGTGTCAAAAACTGTTAACACTTTTTTTCTCCCTCACCCCCACTCAGGGAGGCAATAATGCAGGGCATACAGTTGTTGTGGATGCTGTGGAGTATGACTTTCATCTTCTGCCAAGTGGGATCATCAATCCAAAAGTCACTGCATTCATTGGTAAGTGGGACATCGCTAAAAAACAGACAGTACTGTAGTTATAGATTTCTGACACATTAAAATAAAATGTATCTGAGGACATACAGGATCAGGATTCTAGTCTTCAGTTTTTCACAGGCCTGGATTGTTTACTGTCTTTGTAATACTGCCCTTAGTCATTTGTAAAGTTTGTATTACAGAAATTTCTTTTGTTGTGGATAATTCACCTTTTTTCTTGTCTGTTCTACCAATATAGGATATCTATCAATGTATCTATCCTGGTCAGTGTATCTTCATTCTCCCATTCTCTTTTATTTTCTCTACCATTTCTTTCTTTTATTCTCAGAATACCCCTCTCCCTTTTAATCTTCATCCCTGTTAAGTACTTACCAGTACTTTTTGAACCATAGATCTTCCCTCGCTTTTCCATTGGATTTTGAAATGAATGCTTTACTCCAAAAGACTTCCACACTCCAGAGTTCTTATTAAGAAGTCCTCTCAAGAAAGTACGTTGGAAGGTTTAAGGGCAGTGGCAGTACTAGGTGATGCCAGGATCTAGGATCTGTTTTTTTTGTGAAAAGGGATTTAGGCTCTCTGGTCTGTTGTCCCTAAAAAACTACTTACCTCATTACTGCTCTCCCTTCTTGGAATCCTGTTTCCAATTCTTCATGGTTGGGGTTTTTTTCTTTGGATTGCTTGGATGGCCAACCTGCTTAATAATGTGGTGTAGCCCATAGAATTTCCTTCTGAAAATGAAGGCAAATATAAAACATATGTGCACACCATTATAACTGTTTGTGCTTGAGTGCTGTTTCACCAAACAGGTCGGGTTTCTGGGTCACTAAAGGCTATGACTTAGCAACACTTCCACGTTGCTCCTTTAATACCTAGAGCTCCTGTCCCTTACACAGTGTACTTCTCCAAGTCAGGATGCCATTTCCATGCTGTTCCTGTCACTTCTTCTTGCATCTCATTGCTTTGAGCCTGCACTCTTGCCTTTCACCTTGGTATATGTGCCCAGAGCAAGTGGTCATTGACCGTTTGCTAAAGAGCGGCTGAAGAGCCTCTGTCGCAAGTTACTTGATTCATAAACAGTCCAGCTGGTAGTGACTGTGTACTCTGTCAGCAGTAAATCTGTACTTGATGGGATTTAGTGGTTAATTGCCTCTTTTCAGCTGTTACATTGTGACTTGATAATGAGATAGTTATGGATGAACTTGTCTTGCCTAATACTTTACAGAAATGGAGCCAGTGGGCATGGAAAGAGATTCCTGTTGATGATGGGAAGTTTGGGATGTTAACTGTTCCTAGTTTTGAGGGCTGAGACATGATAGTACTTCTATTCTCTTTTGATGTTACTGCATTACGTTTCTTAAGATTATTGCTTGAAAACAGTAAAAAAGGATGCCCATTTGGCTTGTGTTCTTTGGTAGACTTGGTTGAATAGGAAAGCCCCCATCCTTTAACAATACAGAAGTTAGGAGAGAAATTCTTACAAACCCTCTTGCCTGTATCTTCTGTCTTTTGGTCTTACCTGTTCTGAAGATTTTTCTAGATTCTTTTAGGTATGCCTTGTGTATAAAATCTCTTTCAGGGGAAAAAAAGGCTTAGAATTCTGCTGAAAGAACATGTGTGTTCCAAAAAAAAAAGGGTAAGAGCAAAATGATTGGAGTATTATAATAGAGTATTCCTATTGTTCAGGACTGTATCATGAAGGTAATAGTAAAGAAGTCTTTAAATACTTTGTGTTTTGATGCTTAGAATGCTTTTATTGATGTGAAATTAGGTGATATGCAAATAGTTTTGGATGGCAGATCTCTTCTTCAGCTACATGCTCTACTGGTAACTTTGAATCTACTGAGTTTGGTATGGCTTTAAGATGGTTCAGTTTTGCTGTGAGAATGCTCCTTCCTAGGCACGCAGTGATGCTGGTTAATTGTATGAACTAGTAGTCTTTTTCTGAGCAATGTGACAGCTGTAGGAAGGCAAGCTTGCTTTTAACAGGGCCCTTTCTTCTGTTGTCTTTACTCTTGACAGTCCCACCTCTATGTACAGAATATTCTGTGTCTGTTTACAGCAGAAAAAGTGCCTGCAAGGATGCTAGTGTTTATAATGGTAATAGAAATGTGCCAAGCTTTTAGAAAACAGTAGGGTTATTAAAATGTGGTACAAATATAGAAGTTAATTTTAGATATGAGAAAGAGGAAGTTGGAGATTCTGTTACTGTTTGTACTGGTCTAAATTGAAAGTTTGTTACATTTACTAGGAAGATTCAATGCATGTAGGTAGAAATGCATACTTTAGGAGCAAATCTGGTTTAGACAAATTCCGAAGAATCGAATTTGCATTAAGTTAAAAAACTTAAAATACTCTGCACATAAAATATGAAGTGTCCTTGAACTCCTTGAAATATTTTTTCCCATGCTTAACATAATTAATTAAATTTTGTATAATTTTCTTCAGGAAATGGTGTTGTAATTCATTTGCCAGGACTCTTTGAAGAAGCTGAAAAAAACTTAAAGAAAGGAAAAGGTGAGAATTTGAAGATACTACTTTTAAAATAGTTTGTGTGACACTCCTCAAATGATTTAGATGGAGTATGCCTTCGTAGAGTTACATACAATATATTTTTCCACAACTCCCTTTAGCTGTAGCTTTCTGACAGAAGTCTTGCCAAAAGTGCCAGAGCCCTCATGGGACCGCAGATAAAAGGAATCTGTACAGTTTCAGAGTATAATCTAAATCAGAATTGTCTGCAGACATTTCTCTTTGCTTAAAAAAGTGAATTTAAGAAGTGAAGTAGCTTTTTTAAAGTATGTTAACCTGTTCAAAGTCATTTTACCTCTTACAATATTGGTGTGCACTTTGATGACCATGTTAATGTAAATAGGTGCTGTGCTAATCACTTCTTGATTCAGAACTCAGTTTTTGGGTACTTCATGTTATGTCTACAGCCATGCTTGGCAGCAGTCTGCTATAAGTGGGCAAAAATCAATGGTCTAGATTATTCAGAACCAAAAGAGCTACTAATTGTTTGCAAAAATTGTAGCTTGAATTCTTCTTGAGAATAAGCCTGATTTTCTTGGCTTTGTAGGTTGATGCCAAGTTTTAATTACCGAAATTACTTTTTTTTTTTTACTCTGCAATGTGATTACTCAGTCTTAAAATAGATTGACTGAAGACTAAGCATGAAAAGTATTTATACTTTATGCATCAGAAGACAAAAATGCTATACAAAACATAATTTAAACTATTTCATTTTGCCTTTAAAGGACTGGAAGGCTGGGAAAAGAGACTAATAATTTCTGACAGGGCTCATATTGGTAAGTTCCTCTTTGGGGTTTGTTTTTTGTTGGTTTTTTGTTTTTGTTTTTGTTTTTTTTGTTTTGTTTTGGTTTTTTTTGTTAATTTCTGCTTTTTATGGATTTTCTGTGGCAGTAGAAGTGTGGTAATTTTTAGTCATGTCTTTGTATAGGTACTTCTCTTTGGATTAAATCTCCCTGGGTTGCTTTGATTTATGGAAGGTCCTAGAAAAAAAAAAAATCACTCAGAGCCCTCACAGGTTTATATTCTAGTGATTTTTTTAATCCTATTCCGTAAGCATCACCTAGGCAGCAAAGCAGGTTCACTTTCTAAGTCAGATTAGAAGCACAGAGTGGTCAGAAAGCATTCAGAAAAGGATTCATTTCCCCTTTTGGTGTAAAAGTGGTGTTACTCACAGTAACATTTCTGCTGGGAAATCAGGTGACTGGGTGTGACTTGAAAGTAATGGTGTCCCTATGAAAGAAATGCTTCCTGAAGGAGATTTTATGGGAGGGACTCTGTAGGGATGAAGAGAATGGCTGCGCTCCTCACAAGGAGCTCATCAGTGAAGCACTGAATCCAGCCTATGCTTGAGACAGCACTGCAGTTCAAAGCCTGAAGAAAAATAGTGTTGAGTCCAATCCACCAACACAGAACTCTTCCTGTACCACTCCTACCACACTATTACTACATAAATTCACCCTTTAGATCAGCTCTTTAGCTGATCTAAATTATAGCATTATTGCTGCCTTTGGTAGTCATTTTCTGAAGATGCAAACTGTTTAGGATGTTATACGATTAAAGCATGTAACATGGGGGAAAAACAGTTTTGCTTTTGGTTTTACTTTCTTTTGTTTTTGTTGTGTTTTTTACACCAATCTGGAATAGCTTAGTGGATGAACTTATTCACAGTTATTGCAGAGTAAATACGTTTTTTCTTTGGAGTAACTAATGAATTTGAAATAGTTGAGTAATTGTTTCTAAGTTACCAATATCTTTTCTGATTAGTAGAATCATTTGGAAATTGATTGATTACTAGAAAAACTGTTCTGTGGTGATTATATTGCAATGGCAGTGCTGTGAATTTTTCATCATTAAACAGATTGTGAGTAAAAAGGACTAATTGCTGTCACTCATAATCGTTCAACCTCTTCACAAAAATGAGCTTTCATAATGCCTCTATTTAGAAAGTTTTGATGACAATTTGAAAATCTGTTACCATGATAAAAATGTCTTCTCTAAAATGGGTATTGATCTCTGAATGATTAGTCTGTAACAAAAGGTCAGCCAAAGGTAGGTTCACATTGCTGGATGTAATGTGAGTCTTTAAAAAGCAGGAATGCTTGGAAATGAACACAAAGCCAAATTGGTAAGGCAAACAGGAAAACCACTCTTGTTCTGGAGGTACTAGCATACTTACTAAGTCAGTCTTTCCTGTGCAATGTGTAAGGTGTTTTTTAACTTTCAGGAAATAATACTTAAGAAAACCAGTTAAATGAATTCTGTTAGCTTATAAACTGTGCACCAGCCCACCAATCTTGGTATTTGACATGAGTCCTGCAAGATTTTGGGGGGGTGAGGTGGAGGGAGTGTGTGTGTGTGTTTTGAGTTTTGTTGTTCTATTTTGGGTTTTGTTTGTTTGTTTGTTTTTGTTTGTTTGTTTTTTGTGGTTTTTTTTGTTTGTTTGTTTTGTTGTGGGTTTTTTTTGTTTTTGTTTTTTTTGTTTTTGTTTTTTGTTTTGTGTTGTTTTCTTATTATGGTAGACCTAATATTGATACAAGGGACAATTTGCATAATCTTTGTCATTAATAACAATATAATGTGTAAAAACATCATCATGGCTTATGAAGTTGACTTCTGACATAACAGACATTGGTGGGAACTTTAGTATTTTCAAATGAGTTTTAATTGATGTTGCCTAAAACATAAAAATATAATTGTTTAAGAAATCCATAGAATGGGTGAGTGTTAACTTTCAGGTCTCACCTAAATTTTAGCAGTATGACTTTTTTTACTTTATCCTATTTCCAGCATTTTTTTAAACTACATTTTTTTCTTCATTTATCCATATATTCTTTGGGTCCACTACAAAGCCAAAATGGCTTAGTTATTCTGTGGGATGTATATACTCATTCTGCAGATATTCTACAAATTAAAAACTTTTTTAAAAGTCTCTGAAAAATCTTAGAACTCTTCCCTGTGAAAAAATGTAAAAGAGAAGAAAAAACTCCTGCCATTTTATTTGCCTTTCTTCAGTGTGTATATTTATTTTCTACATTGGTAAACAGGCCTAGAGTTGGTTTGAAGAAATCATTGCTGATACAATAATTTGTTTCACACAATTTTCAATTTATTTTTTATTTTCTTAGTGTTTGATTTCCACCAAGCTGCTGATGGCATCCAAGAGCAACAGAGGCAAGAACAAGCAGGAAAGAAGTAGGTAGTTTTATATTGTTAAATGTGGGATGACTTAGTACAAACAGGACTCAATATATTGCATCTCTGCTTTGTCTGCATGTCTGCTTTGGGTTAAAAAAGAATTATCCATATAACTCTTGAATGTGGACTGTGCAGGGATTATTTCTTACACTTCATCTTCCAGTGAAAGATTATATGCTTAATTAGAGGCCTCTGTCTTTATATTTTGCCTTATGAAAAGGTTTCTAGTTGTTAATTTGCGAGTTTCTGCTTCCTAGTGTTTTAATTGTTTTCTGGAGGTATTTGTTTCTCTGAATAACTGAAAGTCAGAGGTGCATGTCGATGTTCACATTGTCTTCTACAGAATGCAACTGACCTTCTGAAGCTTTCAAAACTTTCAGAAACTATCTTGCTATGTTTTTAACTTGTGCTTTTTTAACTAGTAGTTCACTAGTTCTTGGGGATGGGGAAAAAGCTGGCAGAATTAAAGTGACCTATCTACATCTGGGAAGCAGTGTAGTGCTATAGACTTCTCAGATAACAGTAAACTCAGAAGAAGTTCCAAAAAGAGAGATTACATGGATGAAAAGTAATTCACACATACTTATCTGGAAAATGTTTCATCCATGATAATAAGCTTTAAGGGAATGTCTGATTTGGGTATATCTTGCTTACACAGGTTGCCATTGAGTGATGATTTGTCAGTGTTTTTCACAAGGGGTCATTTTCACACTTGCCTGCACTGTACCAGCTCCCTTGTTACCTGCTGGTTTTGGATTTAAAAAGCAAACAGAACGTGTAGATAGAATGGAAGAATATTCCTATTTTAATGAGCCACTATCAGCTGTTTATCAGTGTGTATCAGCTATTCTTGAATATTTGTGGAGTGCAAGCCAAAGTTGCTATATGACACTATTTGCAGTTTAAAACACTGTCAAATCAGCTACTTGAGAGAAGGCACCACTTTATTAGTTAGTGTTTAAGATTGTTAGGGAAACCCAATTAAATTACTTTTTAAAAAAATGAGGAAAAAAGTTACGTTCAAAGCAAAAGAACCTAAAGTCACTCTTAAAAATGCTGTATTTCTTCTTTTCCTGGAATTCTTGATATTCTGCAACATACACTTTTCAAGGTTGTTAAAATTACCCTATTACCTCCTAAATTTCAAGGCTAAACAACTGTAATGGGGAGAGTGCTACAGGCTATCATGGATTATCAAAAGACTGTCTCTTGTTTGTTTGGGGCAGGGAATTTAAATAGTCTGCTAGCATGTCTTACTGTAGATTTAACTACATAGCATAGTGGGTGTTAAAATTCTTCTGTGCCTAAGACTTTAGACATTCTAAATGATAAGTTAATTTTTTCTTTTAACTGAATGCTTTTGCCTGTCAAATGTAGTTGAAAAACCATCAGCAGTTAAGGCTCATCATGTAGCTTCCCTTTCAGAAAGGTAATAGAAGAGCTAATCTAATACAGTATATTCTGCTTATATAATTGTTTTAGCTTCTGTAAGTAGTCTTCTGAGAACCTCTGACAAGAACTTTTTTATTAATTGGTATGTCTTAATGAAACAAAATGAATGGAAACCGACCCTTCCTTTAAAAGATTCTCTGTGGAGAGTATGAGTTGGGGTGAAGGCTAGAGTCAGTTGTTTAAACCACAATGTCCTGGTCTGGTCAAAGGATACAGTGTGATGCAAAGTTCATTAGAATGTCTGGGTTTTTTTTTTTTTTTTTTTTTGACTGGAGGTAAATGTCACACCCTGAGATTACTTGATATTGAGTCTAATAGGAAGAATTCAGTTTTTTTTCCAAGAATTTATAACTGAAGAAGAGAAAGCCTTCTGTGACTGATGGGGGGGAGGGGGGGGGGAACCCCAAACCAATTAGCAAACATGTAACACTCTTCTGAAAATACTGCAGACCTGTTCACTTTTCCTTAAAAAGTTACTTAGTGTATTGAGCATGATGGGAAAGATGTTTAATAATCTGCCTGCAATGAATGCAGTTTGGCTCCATTTTGATAGCTGCTTAACATGGGTATGTCAGAAGACATTCTTGGAAGTAGCTGTACTTCTCTCACAGTAAAGTCAGTGCAGGCAAGTTTTGTATTCTCTTATCAGAACTTAAGCTGGAAAAGGCTTTTCGGGCAGGTAAGGGTAAGAAAAAGAATTCAGATTTTCAGAATCAGCTACAGTGGAAAATCCATACCTGAACTCTTCACATAGAGAGAGCATTTTGAGTGTCTCTATCACTTTTGGATGTTTGGCAGTGTTTTCTGTTTTTCTGGCTCCAACTGAGGTATTTAGAATGAAATGAAATATTTCTTAAATACAGACTTAAAATCCATACTCTTTGTGCTGTTGCTTTAGGGAGAACTTCCTTTAGGTCTTCAGGACAGTATTTTAGGAAGATGTTTATTTTGTTTCGGTTCATAATACTGAAGGATGTTTTCTTGACATTTGATTCCTCAAGTAAAAAAGTTCAGGAAAAAAAAGGTGGTATAAAAACAGAAGTATGTGGAAGATTAACATGTTTGCTTGTGTAAACAGAGATATTTTGACACCAGGTTGCATCCTCTAAGTATATTTTGTTTTAAATGCTTTCAACAAGGTTAAATGCTCACAATTAGCAGTATTTCATTTTATGCTAAGGATGGAATAGCTTTAAAGTAAAAACACCTTTATGTCAATAACTCTTTATTATTATCTTTTCAAAGTCTGGGAACTACCAAAAAAGGAATTGGTCCAGTATATTCTTCGAAGGCAGCTCGAAGTGGACTCAGAATGTGTGATCTTGTTTCTGATTTTGATGACTTTTCTGAGAGGTAATTACTGTACACGGTTGTGAGCATGGTTTTCAGTTTCTGGAAAGTATCCTATGTAAGCAATTACATCTGGTTCCTGTTATTTTTCTTAATTAAAAGTTCTTTTAAAATTAAAAAAAAAAATTATTATACAATCATAATTATTGTAATAATACATTGTTTGATATTGTTAAATTACCAAAAAGTGTAGATATGCAACCAATAAAAATCAAGGGTTGGTGGGGAGTTGAGGAAAACAAACAGAAACATCAGTGAAGCATTTTTGCCTTTCAGGTTCAAAGTGTTAGCCAATCAGTACAAAGCAATATATCCTACCTTAAAGATAGATATTGAAGGGGAATTGGAAAAGCTGAAGGTAAGCCTGTGTCTGTCTCTTTGATTATATAATCACCGTGTGCAGTTACTGATACGCAAATCCCTTGGTGTGACTGGTGCTTGTGTGAGGAGTTAAACTGTATCATGGGAAACCATATGTATCTGTGTTGAAGAGTCTGCTGCTATCCTTAAGGACACTCTTGGCCTGTTTTACGCAACATTTCCAAACTTGCTTTCAAGAGAGATGCTGTGAATATTAAGAAAAAGTCTTGTATGGGGTGATTTCTTCTTGACTTACTTCTACTTGTTCAAACACTCTAGTAGAAAAACCAGGATTGTAGTTGAGGGAAGTATATTTCATTGTAAAGCAGAATGTTAAGTCCTTGTCTCAGGAAGTTAAGAACTGAAGTAAATGGTTTTTCTAAATAATAAGCCTTAGAAAAAAATACTGTCTAGCAACATAGAAAAATGGAAGTTGATAGCAGCAGAGCTAATGAAGCCTGATTGCCAGCAAACTGGTCTTGTGATTAATTATGGATTCTGATTTGATGCTTTCACTGCGATTGGGACAGTTGAGAGCTTCCTCACTGGTATTAGGTTTTGTTTGCACAGCATCCAGGTTATCTGAAAATCTTATGAAGTATATTGCCATGCTATCCAACCTTTTTGTTGATGCTTTTTATAGAAGCTTACTTGTATGAGATTTTGTTTTATCCCTTAAGATGTCAACCAAATGTGACGTTGTTTAAAACCGTTGAGTTGTGTGGGGAACAGCGAGGGCACGCACAATTGCATGTTAATTCTTTAAAAAAATCAGGCCAAAAAAATCATCCTTCCTCTACCTTTAATTTTTACAGCTCTAGAATAGAATATATGGGAGTTCTTAGCACTTCTGTTTGTTTTACTTTAAATAAAGCCTGTTGCACATGTTGGGTTTTAGTATTTTTATTAATATGTAGGTCTAGAAACCAGTTACAGTTGATTGCTTCATAATGCTTTATAGTTTACTTAATGCAATTTGGGATTACAGAATATCTGAAACTCCTTGTTAAGGTGGAAACACAACATGTCTTTGTAGCTTGAGGAAAACTACTTGATTCCATTCTGACAGACAAAGTGTTACATTTCACGTGGAGTAACTTGTTAAAATGTGAGCTTCCATGTGTTCTTATGGAGGAGAAAGGCTGTGTACCAAGTGATAATCCGAACATTATTGGCTTCTTGCATCCGGCTTCTTGCATCCAGCTACTTGATGGCATTCAGACATTTGATGCTTAATTCCAATAAGTAACTTCACTTTTACTTAAAAATTGGAGCTCACAATTGTGTGCATTTGTTAGGTTCAGATGGCCAGAAGTGGAACTCCCTATGTGCTGTGCTGATTTTGGGGGAGATTTTGAACACTTGGAGATGAAAGACCAAATACAGTACAGTGATAATACTCATGCTTGAATATTTCTAAAGCAATCCAGAAGTTAGGATTTTTTCTTTCCTCCTCATCCTTACCTGCTTTTTTCTTTCCTCCTAGGAAGAGTGTACATACCTGTTGTGTAAATCTGAGTTTCACATTCTTCCTCCCTTTGTTCACATTATGGCATATTTAACATTTCTTTATTTGCTTTTCCTCTTTGAAAGGAATATGAGGATTGTTATGAGGGAACAATAGCAATTCTACTCTGGCTGCCTTTATCATAATGAAATTGTACTCTACAATAGTTTTTTGTGTTATTCAGGGCTACATGGAAAAAGTAAAACCAATGGTAAGGGATGGTGTTTATTTCATGTATGAGGCTTTACATGGACCACCAAAGAAGATCTTAGTTGAAGGTGCAAATGCAGCACTGCTGGACATAGATTTTGGTAGGTATGGTCTTTTTGAGACACATGTTGATGTACACTTGTGTTGTGAAAAAGGAACATTAAATATAAACTCTCCTGTGATAAGCTGTTCTCACAGCAGAAGTGGTTTCTGTTTTGGAAGAACAGCACTCTCTATGACTAGCAAATAATACAGGGGTGGGTGAGTGGGTGTGTTAATTAAATTATTTCAAAAAGCTGTAGACTCTCCCAAGAGTAGTAATTTGAATGACAGTTATGATCAAGTGGCTGCTCTTAGAGTGTAGCTATTACTTCAGCATCTCTGAATTTTAAATGAAACAACTCACAAGTCTTTACATCTGTGGAAATCACTTGAGAATAAAAATGGAGAGCTTTGAGAGGCAAAGTATAGATTCAAAATACTTCTTGACTTTTGAAAAATCAGCTTACTTTTTTTTTTTTAAAAGTCTTTATAAAGCACTTAGTTTTCCACTGTTTCCACATTGTTGAGAAAGGTGTTGGTAATCTGGATTGCTAATGAGGCACAACTGGAAAGATTATCCCGATCTATTTGATATTCAAAATTATGCAGTTTTTCTTGAAACACTAAGTTTTCTAATAAATCAGAAGATTCTAGGTGTTAGAAGCAGCTTCTTTTTTATGAGATTATTATGTTTGGTTATTATGTTGTAAGGACAATGTAATCTGTGACCTCTGTGTAAGCATAAGCAACCTGTGTGATTTGCTTCTGCATTTTGTCACATTTTTCTGCAAGGTCTCACCTTGTAATGGTGTAATTTTTATTGCTAGGAAGATGTTAACACTTGAAATTGAAGCCTGCTGTCTAACAATTATGAAACTGGCATGCACTCATCTTTCAACCAATACACATGCTGGTATTAGGCATATTCAAACATACTCAGTTTGAATGCCTCTTATAAGAGTAAGATAAGTTGTAGTTGAGTCACTGTAAGTATAAGCACCTAAAGTAAACTTTCTCATGATAATCTGAATATTAGAAGACACATCTTTTTTTAACATGACAAAAATAGGAAGAGGACAGATGTCTGAATTCAGATATGCTTGTCACAGGGAAATCTTTGATGCAAAACAGGTATTTGCCAAAAAGTCTATCTAGGGGGGTTATTTTCTTGTAAATGTAAATTTCTTGTATTTTGGATTTAATGTAAATAGAAGATGCAGGCAGTCTGAAACACACCATACAGAGTTGTTCAGTTTAGTTAGATTTTTTCCTGCCTCTGCTGTGAGACCCAAAAACACTAGAAAATCTGCTCTCCATAGGTAGACACCAGCAGATTGGACACTTGTGTTAACAACAGACAAGCCCTAGTCAAAAGGTTTAGCATTGCCAATTTGATTATTAAGCATTCTGAATGAGGCTGTCATCTGTGCTTTGTTGCATAGAAGTCTTAATATTGAAGTGAGTTTTGTGAATGTGTGTCTGTTGGCTGTGAGGATAGTAAATCCCCAGGTCTGCAGTCCATCCCACTTTCCTAGAGCTTGTAATGAAGCTCACATGTGCATTTGTCTGGGCATGGGGCAGGGTGCGGGTGGGGATGTGTGGTCTTCTGTGTTCTTAAACAGAGTAATGATAAAGCAATGCAAATACATCAGGCTGGGAGGTGAAAGTGAGTAAGAGAAAGTGACTTTGTTTTTGACATCCACTAGCTATATTCACCTGTCACTACTAAGAAAAGCTTTGCTACTGTGTTCTAAGATTAAAAACTAATTAATGCTTGCAAACTGCTGTTAGGTCTCACCTGTAAGCCTGGGTGTTTCTCTAGAGTGATTTGATATACCTGAAGCTAATCTGTGAAAGCTCACTGATCAGTCTCTGAAGGATTTTTGGCTTTGTGAAGATGTCTATATTGCTGAAAAAACTGTATTGCTTTTAGTTCCTTCCGTCTTGGTTGTTCCTCTCTTACTTATCTCTGATTCATATCAAATGACATACAAAAAAGTCGGATGTGACAAGTAGTGGTTTCTTGCTTTCGTGCAGTTACAGTGAGGCTGAAGTATTTGTTCAGAATTCAGCTGAGGACTGGGATGCTCAGTTTCATTTCCCACTACTTAATTTAAAAAGGTATAAGCTTAAGGATTTTGGGATGTTTAACTCTTTTCTTTGCAGTCCAGGCTGCAGTTTAAATGACAGCTGAATATTTAACTGGAGACAAACTTGTACCACTACACTATATTCAAGAATCTTCTTTTTTTAATGATCTTTTTTCATTTGGTTATGTAAACAAAGTTATTCTTTCCAAAATTCTGCATTTCATTGCAGTTTCTTATCCTTAAAATGTGCTGATCAATCTGTAGAGTTTGTATTTTATTTTTCCTGCAAAAATTGAAAATAGTAAACCTCTATTCTCTAACCTTTTACTAGTGTTTTCCTAAGAGTCTCCCTTCACATTTTTGCATTGTTCAGTTAATGAGTATATTTAATGTGAGAAAGCAAAGCATGTTTTTCTGGTGTCTTACTCCAATCTTTTACCTGTACAGTTACTCAGAATTGTGATAGAGTCCATTTTTACCAGTTGGAGTAAGTAGTAAGATTTCTGCCTTTTCCAGTGAAGGTGGATGAGACAATGTACATACAAAACTAAGAGCTCATGGAATATGTTCTTGACTGTAAAATTCATATATTGTGTGTTTTGAGTGTTGTAAAATCTAGGTAAGTGCAGTGCAAGTACTATTTCTAAGTTAGACTTTTTTGAAAAAAAACCAGTTCAAACACAGTGTTTTAATAAGTTACTAAACCCAGTGTTTTGGTTTTTAATAGGCACGTACCCTTTTGTGACTTCATCAAACTGCACAGTTGGCGGTGTGTGCACAGGTCTGGGCATGCCACCACAGAACGTTGGGGAAGTGTATGGGGTTGTGAAGGCCTACACAACCAGAGTTGGAATTGGTGCCTTTCCTACAGAGCAGGATAATGTGAGTATTACAGCCTCAGGTGTCACCTGCTGGGTGAAATAACTTGGTGTGTCTTATCTGTCTTTTATTAAGTCAGTGTTAACAATGGTTAAATGCAAGTACATAGGTAACAATGTGTTTGGATGTCTCAATCCTCTGATTTTAGACTGAGCTTACAGGACTGCCAAACGTGAGTGCAATTTTCTTAGACATTTCTGTGGAATAGAAGGTTAGGGCAGGAGCAAATTTTCTCTTGAATTAGAAAGAACATTTTGTATTGCTGTCTTCATCCAAATGGACAGCATTGTGAAAAACTGGGGGAAGGACTTCTAAGGTAATTTATATTACATTGTAAAACGTTAAGTAAATACCTGCATCATGTATTGCAAATCAAAAGAAACCCACATGCTCATGTGTCTTACTTTTTGTTAGGAAATTGGAGAATTGCTGCAACAGAGAGGCCACGAGTTTGGTGTTACCACTGGTAGGAAGAGAAGATGTGGCTGGCTGGACCTTGTCTCACTCCGATACGTCTATATGATTAATGGATTTACTGCGTGAGTTGTTTGCTGAGCTTTGCTGGCAACTTGACAGAAAATCATGAAAATGCTAAAGATTACTGAAAATTGCACATATACTTGTTAGTAACATTTGCCCTGTTAATATTGATCTGTTGATTAATTATTTTGATATTTTGACAAATTAGCTGTTCCTCGTTTTTTCTGTCATTAAATATTTTTACATTTTACATTTTCATACATGTAGATTTTTCTCTCCTTCCTTTATGGAGACTTCTTTTCTTAGTTTGTCTTCAAAATAAGATAGATGGGAACCCATCGGTGTCTCCATTAGTATGTGTAAATATTAAAAATATGGATATATTTTTGGGATGTTAATCAAAATGAAAGATAGGTGCCTGAAACAAACCGGTATAAAATTTCTAGCATATATAAGTGTATAGTGTAAATACATATTTTATTTAAATATTTCTGGTTTTCTTGTTCTTTTTGGGATTTGTTTTAAATAAGATGAAGCCAGGTTTTGTAGAGCCAGTGTTTGATTATTTTTCTGCCTTCACTGTAGGACAGGACAGGAACATTTGGCAGAGGACAGGAACAGACACCAACAGGCATTATGCAATTAAATGGTCATCTTAAATGGCTATACCTTAAATGGTTAGGTATCTTGGCAGCACCCTCACCAATTAAAATTATAACACTTAAAGCCAAAGACAAATTTATTCAATTGGAGAATACCTGTCTTTTGATTTTTTGGACATTGTCATGTAGTAGTAGTTTTAAGGATGCAACAAAACCTGTGTTTAATCCTTTTTTGTTGCTGTCATCTTGTTTCAGTGATTGTTTTTTTTAAGTCAGACCAGATAACAGATTAGTGCCATATGAGATATTTTTCTAAAGAAATAAAATTAAGTGCAGGAATAAATTTTGTTTGATTCTTTGTTGTTGTTTTTTTTGTTTGTTTGTTTTACAATGTGATAAGATTCAAGAGTTGTTGGACTTGATTAACCAGAGTAATGTTTCTTCATAGATTGGCACTTACCAAATTGGATATCTTGGATGTATTTCCAGAAATTAAAATTGGTGTTGCGTACAAACTAGATGGTGAAATCATACCTCATTTTCCTGGTAAGACTGCTTATTTATAAAGTTTTGATTTTGCTGAAATGTAATGTGGTACTTTTAAATGCATTTGACTTCTACTTGTAAGACTTACTAGGGCAATATTTTACTTCAGCATCAAGCCATTAATGTTTTGCAAATGTACCAGATGTATCTTTCACCTCACCAGTACCTGCACCCTAAAGATAACTGTGCCAAATACTTGGTTTTGACTACTAGAAAGATTTGAAGAGCTATCTAAAACTTGTAAAACATAAATGTTGCTACTATCTGTCCTTTTTATTTTACACAGTCTGCATCATCTTCAAGTTAAATAGTTTCATACTCTAAACTCTATTATCTTGTTCCCACTTCTGTATTGATGCCCTTTTTAGCAGGCCAGGTCTTCCTTTAAGCATGCAGTGAACCCCATAAGAGAATTGGTCCTATTGAAAAGTCAAGTTTTTCTTTCCCTCTGTTACTTTTCTAACAGTTCACTTCCCTTTAATGATTCACAGAGCAACCAAAAACCTACAAAAGCTACACAGTGTAAAAGAGGGATAAGGGCTGGGGCCATAAATGAACAAGTAGTTTAGGTGAAAGCAAGACTATTTTCTAATGCGTGACCAATGTACATCTCCTTGGCATGATAGAAACTGTAGTTCTTGAGAAGGACAGTGGTCATTTTTACTCGAAGAGGTTACCTCCATGTTGAAATATTCAAATATCACAAGCCAGTGTTTTTATAGATAATGCATCTTGTTCAGTTTGCGAGTTAGACATAGTCCAGAAAAAAAGGAAGAATGTGAAACAGTACTTATGATTGGGCTTTTTGATTTTTCATAATGTGCACGTAGATGCCCATTTTCATTCTATATTGGTACCTGAGGGTTAGGGGCTGCTCACAGGTTACGATTTTTCATGTGATATCATCATCATCAGAGCATTTCTTGTGGGTAAGGAGATCAACTGTAATACTTGGATACCACTTGCAGCAGGATTTATGCAATATAAAGATGTAATTATGTATAAAGAAGTAAGTGATGATCTGCCACTAGTCCTTGAAAATAGCACATATCTGTTAAGAGTAATTCATAAGGAATTTTAAAAAATCTTTTGTTTCTCCATGTGCTTGTGGGAGTTCTTTAACAGATTTGCTGTCCAGTATCTTCCAACAAAAGTGCCAGTTCCGACTGAATGCATGCTGAATGACTTTGATACAGGAAATTTAGTATTCATCTTGCACCAAACCAGGGAATGCTTTTTCCTTTTTAAGACTCCGCTATTGTCTGATGGATACTCACAATCAAAACATTAAGGACATTGGTGTTTACTTGAAATGGCCATTGAACATAATTGGATGTTTGAACTGAGAACTACTCAGTAAAGCTTTTCCTATAGCCAGTTGTATGACCTTGTGCTCAAGCCAGGAAAACCTTTTCTGACAGTCCATCCTTAAAGATGACGTAAGTAAGTGGCCATGTTGTACAGTACTAAGATGTCAGTAATTTGTGTTTTTTTTTGTTTTTTTTTTTTTCATTTATTTTATGTCTCAGGGCCAGAATCTTGTTAGGTACAGCTCTTGAGGGAGCAGACTTTGTTCCCTGTATACCCCTAGGTAACAGCTGACCTTTGGTCGTAGCAGCACAATGGGGCTCGCCTGCCTATATTTTTCTTTACTGTATGAACAATTAAGAATTCTGGTGGAACTTTAGTAGAAGCTGTTGACATGCTGTCTTCCTTAAAGCATCAGGAAGGCGTTTGAGCTGAACTTCTGGTAAGCTGGAAGATGCTGTCTCTCACAGTGCCTCTGTGTTCCACACCTCTCTTTGCTATACTCCTGAACATTTGGCAGCATTTTCAGCACACATGCTGCAGGTTGCCCCTGTCCTTGGCATAAAAAACAAAAGGTAACTTTATTCCCACTTTGTGTTTTGCAGACCATTAGACTGTTTCTGATGTCTACATTTCTGCATGTGTGTGCTTGTATAATTTTTTTTTTTCAAACGTGCCACTGACATTTTAATTTAATTTAGAAGAAAACTAGTCTGGGAAGGTCTCCCTGGCAGGCTTTTTCTTTCTCTCTCCCCTTCCTACCCTCCCACTCTCTTGGAGATGTTCATGATTTACCCTTCTTGTGAAATGACTGTCTCTAAATTAGACACAGTACCCACCATCTCAGGAAAAGCATGCCATGTTTCAGATATTGTTCCTTTTTCCGCCTGGATCAGAGATTCGTACAAGTGTCACTCAGGGCTTTTTTAGCTTAGCTTTCTGTGTGCATTTCATATATGCCTCTTCAGCAAGAACCTAAAATGTCTTGTAAGTTTACAGCTGGCATCAGTTGGTGTTACTGAGGCTCTAGTCTTTTGCTGGCCAATGACAGGAGTTTATGGAAGACAGAGCTTCCTGCTAGCTTTGAGCCAATCAGTTTAAAAATAATGTGAAAGCTATGGTCTAGTTCTCTAATGCCTCCTGTGCATGTTCAGACATCAGTTGATTTCAGCACAGAGAGAAATAACCTGTAGCTCAGGAGACTTTGAAACACAGATGCTTAGGAGATTGGGAGATTACTTTGGACAAGCTTTTCTTTCATGCTTGGTTGTTTTTTTTTCTTGCACTTTTACCCTGGGCATTCACTGTAGATTAAAGAGCTGGCACACTATTCTGGATGCACCTTTGGTCTGATCATGACTATTTTCATGTTCAGTTTCTGGAAATTACTGGAGGACCTTTCTCTTAGAAAGGTTCCAAGGTCTCAAATCTGAGTATTTTTTCTGAGTTGGAAGTAGCATCACATCACTTTTCAAATTATTATGTTATTATATTTGCTCTATCTGTTGTATAATTAAGCTGTTGAGGAATGTTCTAGAAATCCTAAAAGATAAACCCCCTCAGTGAAAAGCTGAGAGAAATCTAGATGGTGACTAGATGTGATGCTACACTGAGCTCAGTTTGTGGCTTGTCTACCACACATCATATCACACCTGTCGGAACAAAATTAAAGAATCATTTGAAACATCAAACAATGCTTCCATTCTTTTTCTTCTCTCTTAGGGGAAGTAAGGAATTGAACTAATACAGGCTAATGGAATATTGTAGTCAATATTAGACCGTTCAATACCTAATGCTTTCAGCTGTCTCCCTCTAACCTCATCAAGGAGGCTTCAAAGAAAAAAGGCCTATGGACATCCAAGATGAGGTGTTCATTCTCTTTCCCGCTTCAGAAAGAGGGAGGCTAGCAGCCATCTGCACTGCTGGGAGATCAGTTTGTGGTTTTGCACTTTGAGTGTGACTGTTCTGTTGTGCAGATCACCTGGAGAGCAAACAAAACCTCGGTCCTTACTGCTGACAATAAAGTGCTTATCCTTGCCTTCTACAGCCAATCATCCTTAATGTGCCTGTCTGTTCACATTGCCACGAGTATTGGTTTAGGATTCCCTTAACCTGGGAACACCTTGGTCCAAAACTTTGCACATTTCTTCACTGTTACAGACTTTGAGGACAGCAGAGCAGTCTTCTTTCAGCCTTTCTCAAGATACCTAGTCCATTAAGGCTGTCCTTACAGTACTGCTGCAGTTGAACTGTTGCCTGCATCAGGACAAATTGTTCGATGTGCTGAGCTTGAGTTTGTTGGCTTCACAAATGCTGGAGAGGATCAGCATGTGGTTTTGTATTTGCACCTCTACAGTGCCTCTTGCACCTCAAACCCTTTCCCAGACTGACTAGCTGTCCTGGCAGGAGTAACTTGAACTGAGACACATAACATTAATTACTACATAACATTAATTACTATGCCCTCTTCATGAAGGCAAGAAGGAATGCCTGACTCGTCCATTTTTTTATCAATATATTTTGATAATTTTTAGACTTAAGCCTTTTGTTTTGTTGCCCTGTGACATTCCAAGACTTAGTGTTCAGATAATTACTGGAGTGATTCACTTCCAGAACAGTATTCCTAGCATGTTTTTAAGTAATACAAATCATCACGGGATTCACAGTTAAAGGACAACATTGTAGCAAGTTACTTAATGAAGGACAAAATATTGCTTCTGTTCTGAGAAAAAGTGGGAACAGTTACTGTTCTTACATCCTGTGGAACTCCACACTGGTTGATAAATTCATTACAGAGTTTTGGAGCAAAGGGTCTGTGGACATCAGAAGTTCTGTTAAGTCTTAAATACATCTTCTGACTATGCTTAGTAAAAGGTACAGTCCTGTGCCATTTTAAAATATGTTTTAGCTGCTTGATGCTTACAAGCTGGTTCTTAATTTTGCTTTCACAATTCCCTCATGAAGAGGGATCTGGTTCTCAGTATTTGTTCAGAAAAAAATTAGAAAAAGAACATTTTGGGGAATTATTTCCCTGAAAAGTTGTTTTCTGAACTGAAAAGATTGTGGTTTCAGCAAATACATGCATGTGACTGAGCACTGGAATTCCTAGAGTCTGAGTCCTGATAATTACTGGATATTTTTCCCCTATGCTTATATTAACAAAAACCCTGACACTTTAGTGGCTGCAGTGCTTGGATTATCTTATGAGCAAACTTCTTTGTGTGAGGAAAGAATAAAGGCTTTACCATTAGTGTTTCAAAGTAGAGAATACACAGCATCCATGGACATAAGATTTTTGTTCCTTTGCTTCTCAGCCAGCCATGAAGTCTTAAACAAAGTAGAGGTTCAGTATGAGACACTCCCAGGATGGGTTACAGACATATCAAATGCCAGGACGTTTGATGAGCTGCCTGTAAATGCACAGAATTACGTTCGTTTTATAGAAATGGAGTTGGGTGTTCCTGGTAAGTAGAACAGATTTTCTGGTCTGGGTTATTCGTGCTCTGTGAAACCTGTTTGGTATTTTGTATTAATGAACACGCAAATACTGAAAACTAGTTTCTAACTGTGCTTATTGTGGTGTACCTGGTGCCACTGGTGATTATGGTATCAACATAAAAACAACTTTCCATTTAGTTGTTGAACTCAAAATTTTCTGAAGTTTTAATATACATTCCTTCTTTGGCTTTTACTATAGTTCTTGTTCAATTAAGATTTTTTTTTTTTTACTTGCTCAGAAGTCTTTTAGACTGGTTATATTCAGGGTTTAGTTTTGCTACTATATGACTATCATAAAGTCAGTGTATCTATGGGTTATTAATTAGTATGATGAATTATTTATGAGAGTAAGAGGTCCTGAACTGATGCATTTCTCTGTGCTCCCTAATAAAGGTGATCCTGTGGTTCCATCCAAAGCTGGGAGTTAGGACATGATGCAAATTCTTATTTTCTGATAGTTTCTATCTTTTATCTTATAATCTGTAAAAGTGATTAATTTATTATGGCAGTTTCAAGAATACCTACTTTTTGAAGTTATCAGTGTATTCTTTGAGAACAATAGATAAAGCTATAATTTCTTAATGTGTGAATAGTATATGCTGTGTTTTTCTTCAAAATGTGGTGCTTAAGAAGATGAGTTTGTATCTTATCTTAAGATACAATCCACTCTTGCTTTGTATTACTTACGATGGAAGTTTGCTTTTCTCTCCTGCAGTTAAATGGATTGGAGTAGGGAAATCCAGGGAATCAATGATCCAGCTGTTTTAAAGATTTCAGATGCATGGAAGAAAGCACACTCCTCAAAAGACTGCTCATTCTTAAATGCATTAGTAGCCCGCAAAGCAAAGATGTTGGAAAGATAGATTTTTGCATGGGAAGAAGTGCTAGAGTTGATACCCCCAGATCAATTGCTACTCCTGAAAGAGACTCTTAACATGAACCTGTATCAATTCCTGTTCAACTGCAATTACCAGGACACTTGTCATTGTTGTTCAAGGTGCCATCAGACTTTTTTTTCTTTACCTAATATTTACTTCATAATGTAATTCCTGTTTGAAAATCTAAGGTAGCATTGCTTTCATGATTGTTTGTCTTTGTTATCCTCTCTGCTTTTGGCGGTGTTACTTCCCTGAAATTTTAGACAGTAAAAATAATGCAGTTTTGCACAGATAGTTTTACATCCTCATTATTTGTATTCCTAAAGCTGTTGTATTCGTAATGACTGCTCTTGTGAGTGATTAAAGAGGGGGAGTCTGATTTTATAATGCTATAAATGCTGTCTAAATTATTGTGTGATCTCTTTTTTAAAAGAAGATGTGATGCCAAGTTGTTATGAATGTCCAAGTTTTTTTAGCTGTATAACACAGGAAACTTACTCTTTGTAACTCACAGAGGATACTCAAGTGTTTACCAGGAAGTGTGCCCGCAGTTAGAAAACTGATATTGTAAAAATTTCATTTGCAGTTATTAAAGAACCATTCTGATTTTGAGTTAAATGTTTTATAATGTTACTCTTTCTTTTCATAGCATTTTAAAAACTCTGTGCTTCTCTGCTTCCAAGGTGCGTATCTTGTTCCCCTAATTAAATGGGGTTATATTTATATTTTGTGAGAAGTCTAACATTTTGGTGCCCTTTTAAATTCTTTCCTTCAGAGTCAATTGAAAATCCTTCTCTGGAGGATTGCCAAAGTGTAGACACTTCTGTATTTATAAATTGAAGATGCTTTAGAAATAACATTTAATGTATTCCCATGTATTTGCTTTGGGTGTGGGGTAAATAACAAGCGTTCACCTCAAGACATCTGACATATTTTGGATTATTGTTGGGAAATGTGGAAATGTTCTAGAACTATTTAAATTTATAACTATTATTATCTCTTCCAAAGAATCTGATTTCTTTTTGCAACAACCCAGTAATTACATTTTCCCTTTACAGATTACTGAGAATGACTGTTTTTACACACTGTGCTATGGTATTTGTGTGCTTCCTTTTCACTTCAAATAAAACTTACTTTTTTTCTTAAACCCAAGTTTGTATCAGGATGGGGCAACAGTTTTAGTTAAGTAGATTTTGGCTGCATATAAAAATATATGAATGAATATAAGGAACTTCTAATGGAAAATAAAAAATACGAGGCCTTTCTGTTTATCTTGAGTAACCACATGTTGCCTGAAATGGAATAATTTGTATTCTGAATTGACACAAAATAAAATTGCTTATCCTGCAAGGAGATAGGAGGGTTGGAGGATAAAATTATTGATTTTTAAGGAACATTTTCCATTTAATTGCTTGCATGTGACAGAACAGTTACTGGGATCTGTGTTTTACTTGTAGAATATAAGGAAAGAGGTGGATACCACAGAATACTAGAAAATTGGCAAATACAGTGAGGAACCTTTGCATCAGCATTGCATGTAAAGATCATTCTCATCAGCATTAAAAAGCAAGCAACATTTTTTTTTTCTTTTCTTTTCTTTTTCTTTTTTTTTTTTTTTCTTCCTGGAGAAGATGAAGATCTAGTTTTGTTAGCAGCCTTCAGTCCAGGACAGAACAATACCATCCCTCCTAGCTAGAGGACATCTTGAATTGAAAATATTTTCCTATTCCCAGATGGAGAAAAGGAGGGCTAGAGCTGTGTGAAACATAAATTCCAGTGTTTATTTAGAAGGAAAAAAAAAAGTTACCTTTTTCTAGGCAGTAGAGAGAATTGATGTTGCAATATGAACAGTAGGTAATCATTACTAAGTATTCTTGTTCCCCTGTAGCTGTAGGAGGCCCCAGGGTGATCTGTGCTGTCAGTGAAACTACCAGCCAAAGACTGTGGGCCTAGCTGGTTCAAGAAGTGAATAAATAACTAAATGAGGACATGTTTCCTTCTACAGTCAGTGAATAAATAAAATACATCTATGGAGCTGTGTTTCACTTCTGCCAAGCAGAGACCTTGACGTTGAAGGTTTCAGTTTTTCCACTGTTGTAACCCCACTGTACAGACTACCATTGTTTTTCAGTGGAGGGTTTCATATTCCCAGATGCAGCAGGATTTCTGAGCAATACAGCTTTAGCCTAAAATGATACAAAGTATTTTGTAGTATTTTGAAAATACAAAACAGAATTGCCTTGGATGCAATAGTGGTTTATATATTCTTTTACTGTCTTTTAAATTAAGCTGGGATTTTTCTTTGATTCTTCCGTTCAAGGGCAGGCCTGGAAAGTTGAAAATATTCTCCTACCTGTACTTGTCCAGGATATATGTGGTCTTGTGTCTGTTGGTGTGTATTTACTCCCATGACCTGAAAAAAAGAATTTTTCTATTTCAGGTGGTTGAACTTGGCATCTGTAAAGTGTTTTATGTTGTCCCTGCATGCTAGTTTTGCCCAAGTTATCCTGGAGTGAATCATTGGACTGGTGCACACTTTCCTTGTGTCAAAGAATGGTTATACCCTACCAAATTTCCCCCTCCTCCAGTGCTACATTTTCTCCCCCTTATTTCACTTGTATAGATGAGAAAATAGATGGGATGTTATCACCAACCTGAGTGTGGTGGGAACAGGATTTTTTCAACTGTGGAACCAAGGAGGAAGAAGAGAGCAGCGACCTAATACTTTACCTTCAGCTCTGTGTCCAGCATGGGCAAAGGTAAATGGCTTTGAAGACATGTAGCTTTTTAGCTCTAGATGAAACTCTGTGTTCTGCTGCCCCCCCTACTTCATTAGTCAAGAAAGGAATTGAACTAATTCTCAAAGGAATTGCCCCACTCATTGGCAAAAGGCTTTTTGTTGCCTGTCACAAGCTAGAAGTAAGCTGTGGTAAAAAGAAAAATGTTCATACTTTGACAAGCTTGTATTTCTTTGGCTCTTCCTCTGTGCTCGCTCTCTGAAGGCTCTTCAGTTGCTGCTATGTAAGGGGAGAGGATGGCAGCACAGGATAGTAGTTGAAATTGATTCTCCTCCAAGTGTCCCCTCCCGCTATTGGGATGTTTACAGGAGGAACAGATACCTGTTAGACCAGACAAGGCTGATGACAGACAAGGTATTTTGATCTCTCCGTTCTTGCTGCCACTGAAATATTTACAAAGCTCAATCTCCCCAGGCTTGTGCTGTACCACAGCATTTAATAGCTCTTAGGTCCCTACAGATTAGTGAGCCTCCTTTACTAACTAAATAAGGGAAAGTGAGGAATACTTCTGCTGCTTAGCCTTTCCACTTGTGTTCCACGTGTAATTGGGTTTTGACATGCAGCTAATGGACAAAACCTTCATATGGAGGGGCAGACATCATATTGATGTCGTAGTGCTTTTGTCTACCATCATCCTGGAAATCTACTTGCTAACAAAAAATGGGTTTTCTTTTTCCAGCTCTCTTACTGAAACATAATCAAAGGTGTGACTAACTTAGAAAAAGTAAAGGGCAAAATAACTGGGAAGGAGAGAGACAATGCAATCAAGTGAGTTTTTTTTCTCCTGCCCATACTGTTCATAGTCTCTGAAACAGTGAAACGAAGCAAACCTGGTGGTATAGTGATCAAACACACTTACTTTTGGTGTTTGACAGCTTTACATACTGAAGGTAAGGTATAGACTGCTGTTCATGCCTGTGTACACACAGCTGATGCATTATTGACTTAAAATTTTATGCCATTTTTTGTTCATCAGAGTGTAACAACTCATTTAACATATCGTCTTGAAAATACCTTGCAATAGATACACATTTGAATATCTTCCATTCAGCTTTAGACAGATAACACTGTTAAATCCCAGTGTCCTTCTGTGCCACTTTGGAACCACTAGTTAAGTCTATCAAAGCAATGTATTTTCTTATACTCCATTAGAGTTTAATTAATCTATTGATTAATCTATTTTTGCATACATCCAGGTACTTGCTCTTTTGATGTATGCTGCTGAAGTTATCAATAGTGTATTTGGAGTTACTGTTTTTAGATAACAATTGCCCAAGTACAGATGGTTTTCCATGACTTGTTCATTGGTTTACAGTTATTGTCTGGTGATTACAAAAGGTAATTTTTTGGTTAATACAGAAGGAACTGGGGTACCTGAGTGTTGGTAGTTGGCGTGGGTTTGGGGGCAGCTCTTTTTTCCAAAACATGAGATGACTAGTCACGTTTTTTTCCCGCATTCAACTTAGGGCTAGCTTGCTAATAGTGAAGCACACCTCCCCAGTTCATTCCCTGTGTCCCTCTCAACAGGAAAACCAGCATGGATCACTTAGTTGTGTTGAGAAAGGACATGTCAATCGTTGCTTTGAATGAAGAAAGCGTGATTGTACCAGTCACTGGTGTTCTTTTCCTGGGAGCTGAATTGTCAGAGTCAGGATGAAATGGTGTTTCAGCTTTGTAGTTTACCAGAGCCAGTTGCAGTTTACTGAAAGGCCTGGGCAAAAAGCATAAATCATTCTGTAATCTCATGCTGACATACGGTATGGAAATACCATGATCCACCCAAAGGGTAGCCAGCATTATAAATGTACTTTCTAATCTCCTGCTGAAATGAGCACTCAGTGTAATGCAGCTGTAATCTAATAGATATTAACAGCCTGAGAATGTACAGTAAGACCTTAATAATTCAGTATTGTTCGATTGGCTCCATCTGACTTGTAATTAGCCAGATAAGGGTTCTGCCTCTGCAGTCAAGCAACTAACTGCATTAGTTCAGTATCAATAGAATTTAAAAAGCCTTGACTACCCAATATAAATAGCCTACAACATTTTACTTTTTTTTTCATCAAACACTTCATAGTCAAACGTGCAAGACAACAGATTTTCATAGGGGAGAAAAAAAAATCCAGATTTTTTTTTTTTTTACAGCAATTTCCATCCTAGATTCTCAAATATATGATAAATTCAGGCCATGCAGCACTCCTGGTATGGCCCAAAACTTTTGAATGTAGCTTTGGTTTCCTCTGCCTGGGTTCTCTTGTTCCTTTTGTAGATCAGTCATTAAAAAATCTCTAGAAGTTACTGCAGTGTTGACCAGAATAGGCATAAAAGAGGGGAGTCTTATTCCTCAGGACTCATGGGTTTACTTTGATGTACAAACTTACCCTGGAGCTCCTCTGGATGCATGTGACTTGTGGAGACATCCTAGCTGCCCATGACAGAAGCCAGACATCCTTTCCAGGATGAACAGCTGAGCTGATGAAGCAAGCAAATGGAGAATAGTGAAGTGAAGGTACAAGCAGAAGACTAGAGAGCAAGAATGCACCCAAGCTGTGGAAAGGTGATTTTTTTTGTATAACAGTCATGGAAAATAAATATTTTTGTCCCAGTACAGATCTTACAAATGATAAAGGGGATGACATTGATAACAAGGCAAAATCTTGCCTCTGTTGAAATAATGTGAATTTATGCAGATGAATACATTTTTTAAAATACAGGAAATAAAAGCTGGGCAGACTTTCTCCCTTCCCCCCAAAAAAAAGTACGGCTCTGAAATGCTGAGAATCTTCAGTGGATTTTTTCTTTTTTATGTGATGAACTGATAGCCTGACCTTTGGACATACTGTGTGCTCTGTAGTTTATGAGGCTGGTGGCAAGATTGGTGCAGGATCTATTAAAATCCCTTAGCTTCTTTTGCAGACTATAACATGCCAAATTCCTACAAGCATTGGTGTAAAATTTTTGGGTGTTCTGCTTGTGCTTTTGTTAAGGAGCTGCTGCTGAATCTAAAATAATTTGGTTGCATGGCTTGAATGTATCAATCTCCATGTTGATAGCAAGTCACTGTGGGATAGCATGCCTTTTAGGAATCCCCCAGGAAGAAAAGAAACAGCATCTGCATGTAATAATAAAGCTTCTACAAAAGGTTACATTTTGCAGAGCTATGGGAGTTTCTAGAATGAGTTGCACAATATTAGTGGCAGTTCTTAGAGTAGAAACTAATGCAGGAATCAGTTGATTTATTTAAGAGTATTTTATTTCAGGACAAAAATGTGCTGTTCTGTGACTCAAGGCAGAATTTCTTCACACACTGATTCATTATATCCATGGTCTGATATGGTCTGCTTGTTTATCACAATTAAGTAATAATTTATTCTACCTCCTGAGGAGTGAAATTTGGCTGCTCTGTGTAAAACACTGACTCACCAGTATTTGGAAAACAAAGTAGATGTTTTCTGTGTTTTGTTGCCCATCAAAGTCGATGAATTATGTTTTGGCTATTCCATGGCAACTACTTCATTGGAGTGTGAATTAATATTGCAGCTCCAGGAGTTTGATGTTAAAATTGGTTCTCACCAGAGATCTTAAGTAGGAGTATTGTTTTGATAGTATCATGACACAACCAGCTCAGAAACTCCTTGAACACGTCCACAGTTCAATTTTTTTCCTAGACTAAGACCAATGCATCATCCACTTAGTTGCAGAGCACGATGTAAAAACTCCTTATCCAATCCAGTCTACAAAAGAATGTATTTTCATGCTTTAGATAATTTCAGTCAATCTTGGAAAATGTAGCTATACAACATACAAAAGTGACAACTCCAACACTCACACACAATATGAGCTGTTGAGAATCACTGTTATATTTACCAACATTTCCATATCCCTGTCAGCCAGTTCTGCACAACTGTTGTCCTCATCATAGTCAGCAGCACCAACAGAGATTCCTCTCCTCTCCCCAGCTCGTCCCCGGGGGTGATTCTTCTCCAGTTTTACCCTGGCGTGGCTTCAGCGGGAAGCATTCCTCATCCCCCATCTTTGGGAAGAGGGGGAGGTTGCATCTTCCTTCCTCCAGCAGGAATCATGTATTCAGGTTGCCTGCCCAGCTACCTGAGAGAATGCCAGTAGTGACTGTCTACTACAGAACCTACATGGTTTCTTCCAAACTTTGGGTTGCTTGCCTGTCTCCTGGTGTACAATTCAAGGACCCTCATTTCAGAATTTATCTTTCACCCTGGATATACACCCAGAAATAGTTTTTAAATTTGCCATTAGAATACTTGGGTTACATCTTTCTCTTGTAACTTTGCACGTGAAACTTTAGTTACAAGTCTCAGAAGCTTTTCAGGCCTGCTGTATTAAAAACCCTCATCATGCTGTGAGCAAGAGTGGCTCCAGTCTTAACAGACAGCCCCATCAGGAGGAGAGGAGCCTAAGGCAGAGGTTAAATACTTCATGTAGGGACCTGCAGGGAGCATGTGCAGTCAAGGGGAAGCAGTACATCCAAATGCCACTGCTATGCAATTAAAATTGCAGGACCATCTGTAATCTACTTGTTGTGCTAAATAATAATAATCCACTCAAAAATAGCCTAATCTTGGTTTTGAACTTTCTTGAACTTTACATGCTGTAAAGGAATTATTTTTCCAGGAGGAAGTCTGTACTGCTTTTGACAACCCAGGAAGGCCATACCAGTAAAGTTTTTAAACTAAGTGGTATTTCTACTTACAGACTGGGCAAAGACTGAGGCTGCAATGTGATCTTACCTTTTTTGGTCCATGCAGTGAGGTTACAGACTTAGATAAATTAAGGAATTAAGATAAGGAAAGGCAAATCTTGGAGGTACAATCACGGATGCTGTCAGCTTGAGCTCCTCCCTTTGGCTTGCTAAGCTGGTGGGAGCAAGACCCTCTGCCTCACTAGGCCTGGCTTTGTGATTGTGACCTTACTGGTTTTCAAGGGGAGCAGTCCCACAGGTGTCAGCCTTGTGAGTGCATTTTGGAGTGCTGTTTTAGCCAGGTGACTAGCAATGTTGCAGTTACCTGTATACACAACAAAATGGAGTGGTGTCTTGGGAGACAAAGAGCTAGACAGGGGAGAGGATCTATTAACAAATCATTTGGAAGCTTGTGCCTCTGCACACCTGAGCCACCGTCCTGAGTGCTGCTGCATTTGGGTAAATTAGACTGTAGTACCTGCCAATCCTCAGGTTGCATTCTCCTCAAGTTACTCCCAGATCTGGGTGTATGAGCATCTCCTAACTGGTGAAGTTTAAAGAAGCAAGTCAAAGTGTGAGAAAATAAAAAAGATGTGACATGGGAAGGAGCCCAGGGCTGGGTCCTAAAGGGTAAATCTTTTTCTGATGTCTTATTGGACATACTCTCCAGTGCATCTTAACTTGCTGAAGACAGAAGATAAAGCTTTTTTTAACCTTTCTGGAATTAGAAGCATAGGCATAATTTGAGTCTGGATTTTTAAATGCACCCTTCTGTCATATGAGCTACAACCTGCATCTCAGCACTGGAATAGGGAGACCTCAGGAAAAACAGGGTAGGGCAGGGAAGAAGAAAGAGCTTTGCTTTCTTCTTAGAGAGAGTCCTGGAGCCAGGAGAGACCATGAGGTTCTGGGAGAGGAGGAGGATTTCTGCCTTCAATGACAGAGACCTAACCTCTTACTCTGAGACCTCATAGCCTTCTGTGCTAATCTGCTCCAGTGTTTCACCCTCGGAGAGTTTGTCCTACCAGCCATTTAGATCCCTCCTCAGCAAATTTAGGTTTTGCAATTCTGTGGTCTGTTTCCTATGGATAGGGAGGACAGGTTATTCCCTTTTTTCCCTGCAGCACTGTTTTGGATATTTGCTGTGTCCCAGTTTTTTCCTCAGGCTAATCAATTCTCTGAGGCTCTGCTTGGAGATGTCCATTTTTAGAGATGTCCAAGGCAGCGTGTTTGGTTTATTTTTTTCTGTCCCTGGGGAGTTGGGGCCTGAAAATGGTCACAGTTTGTTCACTGATGTTTGCATGTGAGTGTAAGGGACGGAAGACATCAAGTATCTTGTATCAGGAAATCTAATTATGGATTGTGGTATGATGTTTTCCAGCTTTTCAATGTCATAGCTTTGCTGATTCATATTCCAGTCCATTTTATATTTGCTTTATTGATATTTTTTTTGCTTACACGTAGAAACTTGCCCACAGCCCTAGTGCATTGTGGTCTGTTTTTCTCAGACCATTTCTCTAATTTTTTAAAATAATTTTGAACTCATACCCTGTTTTCTAATGTACTTTTAGTTCCTTTCAGCTTTGCATCACCTGCACATTTACTAAGGACACTCTTTTTACCGTTGCTGACTTCAACTGATGAAAAATTTCAGTTGTATGAAAACAGGACTGAATTCACTGAATTGCTTGTTTGAAGGTGAACCACTTTCTAGGTGTGATTTTTTGTTTATTTGTTTGTTACCTGACCAACTCTGCACCTACTCCAAAGCAGTTTCATCTAACCACATTCCTTTGTTGGCTTATGAAAACATCCTGCAAGTCTGAGTATGTCCCCATTTGAGCTGATACCAACAGCTTGCCAATGCTGTCAAGAAAATATCCGGATCTTTGCTTTGTGGTTGCTGAGCCTTGTGCCAAACCATTTAGTCTTGCTCACCTAGAGGTGGTGCTTGCTGCTTCCCATGAGGGGAAAGGTTGAGTTTGCCTGTTGGATGAAGAACTGGGAAGCAAATAAACAGGATTTTAATTAATTTCTAGCTAATCATAACTAACTACTAAGTCTAGGGTGATCTTAGATAATTGGCTGTAGTTAGATGATTTTTTGGTGCCACTATTCTTTTTGTGTGCAAAGCACTCAACATACTTGTTCAGTCAACCATGATTCATTAATTAATATGGATGACAGCTCTGAGTACTGAATCACTAAAAAGAAATTCCAAAAGGGACATACATCTCATCTGTACCAAGCAGCCTCCAGAGCTGCATGGAAGGGGTGGGTCTGTTCACACTGACTGCTTTGCTCACTCCAGGCTCTGGCCATTGCTGCAGGAGCCCAGTTCAGCTCTCATCCAGAAACAGGTGATGACGGTCAGGTTCAACCCTCCTGTCTTCCTGTTTTCTCCTTTCAGACAAAATTATATCAGCGTGGCGATCTTGGTGCAGGTGGAGTCTTGTCCGAGGAAGAGCAGCCTGTGGGGCTGCATGGGATAAGAGCCAGAAACTGCCAGGGACAGAGGGCATGTGCTCGAGCTGGCCCTGGACTTGGCAAGTCAGAAGAAAAATTCGCAAATTCAGCACAGCCAATAAGGGAGAAAAATAGACACAGTAAATAAAGAAATGGGCATGTAGAATGTAGCCATTCTTGGGGGCAGAGCTGGAATTTAAAAGGTTGTGACAGTGCTCGTACATGGTCTGTACCCAGCAGCAGGTACGAGCGAGAGTTCAGGAATCCACCGCATTTCAATCATCCTAGAAGTTACCCAACACCACGGCGCTCGCACTGGATGTGAGGCTCAGCATTTCCCTTCGGCTGTGCCTGTGCAAGGGAGGAGCGGGAGCCCCGGCAGAGCCGTGCGGGAGCGCGGGCCCCGCCGCACCTGAGCGCTGCCGGCCGTGCCCGCGGCTGGGCAAGGGAGCGCATCCCAGCCCTGCCGGAAGAAACCGAACAATTCTTATTTACCAAATTGACAAAATCCTATCATTGCAATTAAGGGGATATGTAATTAACTGTGTCTTAATTACAGCAGCTGCCACTTCATCTGAATGCAGCAATTTGCGGAGAAACCGGGGGAGATGCTTTAAATTCGTGTGTGTAAACAGCGGGAGCACAAACAGCGCGGCGTGCGCGGCTCCCCGGGCACGGCCCAAGGCACAGGCGCCCTGGTGGCCTCTGGAAATCCCTCGGGAGCTTCAGGGATCCCTGCCGCAAACCCATGGGGCTTGTACCTGGAGCTGCTGGGCTGAGCCCAGCGCCGCAAGCCCTCCGGCAGAGACGCTTTGAAGAGCCTCTCCTGACTCCCGGCTTCTCGGGATTCCGAGCCTCTCCTGATTCCCGGTCTCTGCAGGAGCAGCAGCCCCCGGGCCGTGTGCTGAGTGCCCTGGGCGAGCTGAATTTCGCTTGGTCTCTCGCCGTGCACTTTGATGGCATCATCGCTCCGGCCCGGCAGGAGCATCTCTGCCCGCTCGTGTCCTCTCTGTCCCCTCTGGCTGCTCTGCTGGGAAGCCAGGCTCACTCCACCCGGCTCCTGCAGGTCGGCGTGATATTTAAAAAGCATCCTCTGCTGCTGCAGCCTCCCGTGGCTTACGTGGGTCACTTCCCGGGAGCTGCTGTGGACTTCCCAGTGGGAAGAGTTTTCCCTGCTGAGATACCCAAAAGGTCGGGGTGTTTGTGGGTTCACAAAGCACTTGGGTTTTGCTACCTTTCCAGCCCACCTCAGTGGCTGCCGGCTCCTGCTTCCTGCCTGCAGCCAGAACTTGGTGTCTGGCTGTGCTGGCTTAGAGTGGTGAGCTGTGACAGAGTGGATGTGGTTTTGGACGTGGTTTTCCATACCTGGAGGCGCAGCATGGACTCCCCTGCACTCCCCAGGCAAGAGCCACGGGCGCTCAGGAGGCAGGGAGAGGGCGGTGCCCTGCTGGGATCGCTTCCCAGCTCTGCTCCCCAGATGGCATTGCTCCTGGAGATCAGGTGTAATCCTTGTGCCTCAGTTTACTGCCGTCAGCACAGAGCTTCTGTGCCTCAGGTACGGCCCACAAATACTGAGCTAAGCCCCAGAAGCATTAACTGCTGAGCTGCAGCTTGCAAAGAGCCTTGCACACCCCCCGCCACTGCTAATAAATAGGATTGATGTCACAAAGGCTGAGGACTGCGCCTGCTCAAGTTGGCAGATAGCACTGGGGCTCCATAATTCAGCTGCGTTGATTTGTCCTGTATGTTTCACATGTGAAGTAAAGCTTCTCTTTGTCAAGTCAGCACAGGAAGGATATCCTGGTTGGTGCTAGCAACATTCCTCTGGTTTCCTAACTGAAACCTAAGCTTTTTCCTTAGTGTTTCAGCAATGGGCATCATCACAAAGACTGGATTATTAATACATGCATCAAGAATTTGAAAACACAGGATGACATCCTGTCACTATTTAAATGATGGCACAGCTTCCATGGATGCTGGTGTAACCAGAATTTCACCAGCCAGCACTACTCAGCTGTCACACACTCTCTTTACATCACTCTGGGGGCCTCTGTGTTGCAGTCAATGGAACTTCAAGAAAAAGACACAGTTAAACTTGTTAAAACTTGTCCATGTTAATCTCCCAAAAAACACCTAGTCCATGCTGAATCAAACTTCATGGAAAACTACTAATGTTTCTCTTTCTGTCTTCTTTGGGATGGAGCATGTGACACGCATGGTGTTTTTAATACCAGTTACATTTGCATGGATATGCAGCCTTTGTTTCATCAACTTTCACATTTTGGTGCTCACCTTTGGAAAGGTGAAAGGATATTCTCACTCAGTTATTTCCTTGAGATTTGTCTGTGGTGTTTCTGGTTGTGACTTGGGTACAGTCTTAGCAGGAGAAGTTAAAAAAATAGAAGAAAACAAAGCAGCCTTTCAGTTTTTTTTTCAACCCAAGTGGAGTGCCCAGGCAGGAGTGATGTAATTTTCAAAGCTGTGGACAACTTCAGCTTTCACTGATCTATTTTGTAGGCTCCAGTATGGGTGCCAGCAGTCTGGCTTTTGGTAACAGGATTTTGAAATGCCACCCAAAGGTTCCATTGTCAGCCAAGTGACCTTAGCAATGATCACAAAAGTAATGCAGAAAACCAGACACCAGAAAAATATCTTTTCTCCGTGCTCCCTGTTTGATAGGTGCATGGTTTCATCCCACCCTGCTCACACTGCCACCTTCGTAAGACGCATAAATGCCGTCAGCACAGGCACTGAAGACTTGCCTTGACCCTACCAGAGGCTAAGTGCATTATGTTCACTCTCCCACATGTAAACCTGGAGACACAAACCTGTGGTTGGTCACGCTTAGGCACGTCATATTCGAGCACCAGTCGTGCTGTTAAAAATGTGTTTTTTTTAACATGAAGGTGTTTGACAGCAGTGAATGTCCCATACCCAGAAGTGCTGTGGCAACACTGCAGATTTGTGAAAGCCCTCCCTGTTCCTGTTGTTTCAGTAGCTGAGATCCCTGGATCAGAGGGACTTGGTGGTTTTTGCTAGTGCACCACACCCCCCTCCCCCTCCCCAACCCACACTATCTCTGTTCCCCAAAGGCTGGCCCCTCTCTGCAGGAGGCAAGCAGGGGCTGCTGCCTCTATCAAATCACAGGGTGTGAACAAAGGACCGTGAGGAACTAGAATGAGATCACCAAATCCATTTGATTTATTTGGGATTTCAGCCTAGGTCTTCTGGGTGAAAATGAGTGCATTAACCCACTGTGGGAGTTAATTCCTTGCCTAGTCATTATTTAGGCATCATTAAAGTATGCATTGTGCTGGAGGTCAAATCAGATTACTCTAAAGAATTTGGAATGGGAAAAATGCTGGGGTGTTTTCATCAGACTAAGTGTTTGGTTATCTCAGTGTTTAGCTATTTATATTGTGCCTGTCACTGTGGCATGTCACTCTATAAACAAAGGGATGCTCCAAATCTCTTATTATTTTAATGGCATTAATGTTCTTCATCTGGGGAAAAAAAATAAATAATTTCCCTCTGGAAGATAACAAAGTAAATGGTTTAACACAAACAGCAGCTCTGGGAAAATGCTCTCTCTGAGCCTCACCCAGGCAGAACATCCCACAGCTCTCCATCCATGGCACCGACACTCACCCAGGCACACGTGGAGATGCTCTGGCTGCCCCACAGTGCCAGGGACAAGCACCCACTATTGCAGGGAAAGCTGGCCTGCAGTAGCAAGAAGAGCAGAGGAGGGTGACAGGCTGGATCCAAGGCTGACAGAGAGGAGGAGGAGCAGCTCTGCTCTCAGCTCTCGTGCACGAGTGTAACTTTGGTGCAGAGCTCTCCTCAGCAGGCGTAAGGTGGGTGCCTTGTTCAAATCACACACTCTGGCACCAGGGCGGAGAAACAACACATGGGCTGGAGCAAGGAGTATTCTTTTCTTGGCTATTCCTAAAGATACAACTTGGATCTTCCATGCAGATATGTGATCCAGACATATGCTGCCCTTATCACAGAATGGAAAGATGCAAGGATAGTAGCTCCGTGCTGGAGGGGGATCAGTGAGGCAGAAGCAGGAGCAAACAAAGGATGCATGAATTCAGCTCCCACCCCAGAGATACCTGTCTGGCTTTCTGATTGTGGCAGCAAGGGGAAAGGACCCAGGGACTGCAAGCAACTTGAAAACCAGATTGAACTAGTCTGTTACTGTAAAATAAGATGATGGTCCCCCTGGGGACACACAATGGCTGGGAAGGAAGTCTAAACATTGAGACCATTTTAGTGCTGAGAGACACAGGTCATAGTCTCGGTGTCTGGCACACTTCTGTGAGGAGGAGAGGAAGGGTGAGAGCACCAGATGGCTGTACTGGGGATGGCAGGCAGATTCTTCTGAGGCTCAAAGAGGCTTCCATAAATTTTTATCTGTTGGGCTATTATTTAACCTCGCTTTATGTGGAAACAAGGCCAAGACAATCATCCTGTTAGCTCCCTCCAGAGGAATCCTAAACTTTCTGTCCACTTTGATGAAGGTGATATTCTCAAAGATGTTCAGTCCCTGCAGTTTGGTTCCTTTTTCCAAATGGGTACCTGGGAAGGAAACAGAACCCTGAGCTGCAGGACCTCAGGAGCAGTGTCAGCAGATGCCACAAAGGAAAGGAGATTTACAAGCACTGAAGCAGCAGATATCTGCCTTCTGCAGCACAAAATGGAGAAATTGCTAAAGGGAGCACATTAGACATGAGGGAACCCAGGAGCAGGACATGCAGTTGCAGATCCAGCCTGCAGAATTTCATCTGCCCAGCAGCATTTATTTGTAATTAATTTCAAACTGAATCTGAAATTCCCATGAGTTTCTCCATCCAGGGACCGAAACATGTTTGTGTACTTTGAAATTTACAGGACGGAGTATACAGGATGTAGGAGATGTCCTGGACTGCACTGAGCTGCTCTGAATGGCAGTGCCCAGCCAGCATGGGAGCACAGGGTGGAAAGGTGTGCAAACCTGAGAGGGGGAGGAGCATTCTCCTGCCATCTTCACCTCCCTTTGTGTGCTTTTGAGGGGCTCAGAGAGGCTGGAAGTCCTCTTCGGGCACTTCCAGTCCCACTGGTTATGAATCAGATGCAGAGGTGAAACAGGGTGTATCCAAAATGTCTTGTTTCCTGGCCAGTAGCACTGGGAACAGAGTTCATTAAATGCCAGATGAGGATCCAAACCATGTAATTTGTGCTTCAATCTAACATGCAGGCTTTTTTCATTAAAGAGGGATACAAATTACTGCCTCTGTTTCTAAATATCCTGGTGCAGGCCTTGCCTTCTCCCTGCAGCAAGAGATCCTGGAAGCACAGTGTAAGATCAGTTTGCTAAGGGGGAAATTACTTGGTGCATGGAGTCACAGTGGCAAAAAGCACCTTGTGCCATGTCAGGGATGGTCCTTCTCTTGCATTCTCTTGAATTTCACCCAAGACAGATCTGTGCCCTCATTGGGAACAAGAACCATCTATCATCTGTGTATTTCTGTACATTGCAGCATAAAAACTGGAGGGAGTCATTAGTGCCAGCCATTCAGGCAGTGGGGAAACCTGGAAAAATGTCCCTATGGCTGCTTTTGCCTTTTCCCCCATATATGAGAAACCTGGACCAGTTCCTCACTGCCTACACCTTTACTGACCTAGGGGCCTTACCCCTCCAGTACAACACTTGCAGGATAATGGCTGGAGTCTCCTAACCTAGCGACTTCTTGGCATGTGATGGCATTTGGGACTGACCTTCCATAGCTGCTGGGACAGGAGGCTCATGAGCCAACACCTCATTGGGGCAGCACCCTGGCACACAAATACCTGCTGATCAGCACAGCTTTGATTTTCCAGTAGCAAGGATTCATTATACAAGATGAACTGGGATGACTGCACTCCTACATTGTAGGGCCTGCCTGCTCCAGTCTGGCAGGGTCCTGAATCTGGCAATAGTCAGCCTGTAGTGACTGCGGGAGGGTGGGAATGGGAGATGATGCCCCATTCTTCCAGGGATGAGGCTGCCTGGGAGGGGCCTAAATACACTTGATGCTGACTGGGTGGATCGGTGGGTATGTGAAAGCAGAAGCCTGCTGACAGTCTGCCCTGAACCACTGAACCATTGGCCTGTTTGTTTTTGTGTTCAGTGTTAAAAAAATATTACAAAAACATTGCCCTGGGGATTGGTGATTTAACCCTTGAGGGAGCCCATTTAACACCTTGTTGGGTGACTGTGATGTTTACCTCGAGTTCTGCAGTGGTAGCAGTATCCACTGATATCTTTTAAAACACAACTGGGGCAGAAGTGATGCTGATGCTGTGAAATAGGTCAAACGTGATGCGACACCTGATCTGTTGAGCTGTAAACCCACCACTCCTCCTCAGCCTCTCTATTGATTATCTGGTGGGTTTAAAACGCTGCTGAAACCTCTGCCTGTCGCCTCACATCACTGCATTGAGGAGGAGGCACGGCCCTATGTCCTTTCAGCTCAAACATCTAATTATTGTATCTCATTTCTGTAACCCAGGAAAAGAGAGAGGGCCATCTCAATGCACAGATGGCCTGTGACTTATGTCAGGAGCCATGGGATTAGGGACTGTCCCAGCAGAGAAAGCTCACTGGCCTTTCTTTTATTGAACTGTCTGCAAATGATGTGCAGCCAAAATCCTGGCCACCTGCGGCCATTAAACATCCAGAGGTGCTTTTTTGCAGGACTAACACCCCCATCCTGAGCACGTTCAATGGGGGTTTGTGTGTGTGTGTGTGTGTGTGCAGGTAGAAATACACTCCAGTTTTCTAAATCCCACTTCCTGACTATACTGCAAGAAAGTGGCATTACCTCCTTCCTGCCCTGAGTTTTCCAATAATGGTATTAAACTGCAGGAAATCAAACAGTTTCTGCATGTTGTCCCAGAGCGGGGGATTTTTCCACTGTGAATTCAGAAGATCCAAATGTGTCATTCTGGTTTGTGAAGTGCCTGGGAAAAGCGCTTACCACCTTGAGAAGAAATCTTTAGTTCAGCAGGCATTTGAATGAGGTGGTAAAATATCCCAGAGTATGCTAAAGACCAAAAGATTAGCAAAAAAAAAAAAAAAAAAAAAAAAAGTCATTTATGTACTTCAGGTTTTACCTTAAATCATTTGATTCATATAAGAGACTAAAACACCCATGTAGGATCTGAGCTGATGGGGGAGGAGGCTTGGCTCTGACAATAGCAATGATGCAGCCGTGTCATGAGGAGGTGCTTTGTGGTACAGGGTGGAAATGTCTGGAAGAGATACCAACCCCACTCAGGCTTGTTCTTCCCCTAATTGCCTGACTTTTATCGAGGAATACACAAAACAAGCACTTAAAATTAGATTCTGAGAGCTCTTACTTAAATGAAGAGACTGTCAATATTTGCAGAGCGACGCTTCGGCTCGCCCAGAGGGAATCTGAGTACACGGCACTTGAATGGCTGAATGCATGGAGCACTCTCTTCCCTTTCTCTGCTTAATGAAAAACGAAATGGGGAGAGCCTGATTTTGCTTTTCAGGCTCATTGTGTTTGTGTTTTTTCCAGATTCTCACAAACTTGGTCTTGACTTCTACTTCAAACAGCAGACTCAGCACAATGGTACGCACAGGACTAACACTATATGAAACACCAAAGGGGGAAAAAAAGACTCTTTCCCCCCCACTAAATGTTGTAGGTTTCTGCTTCTCTAATCTTCTGTTTTCTCTGGATTGTCAGATGAAATACTCAGAGCAGACATTGACTGGTTCTGGAAGCAGAGCAGGAGTGCATTGCCTGAAGGCTGAATTGAATTGTAACACAGCTTGATCTTGCCAGGACGGCAAGGTAAAGCCTCCCACACAACACCCTTGTTTCTTGAACTTTTATCACTAAGAAATTATCATTTTGAAGCTGATGGGCATTAACATCCCAGGTGGCTGGCATCTCTTTGTGAATTTTTTATTTTACTCTGCTAGAATAGCAAAGGCATCTCTCTGTGGTTTTTTTATTTTGCATTGCTAGAATAGCAAGAGCCTGGTCTGGAGCAATTTCATGCTTCTCAGGTAGGGCCAGACTCTGTAGGATCTGTAATATTACAAGCTCAAAGCATCCACAGTGAAGGCTTCTGCCCTCTAATCTTTCTATGCTCAAAGCATTTCTCATCCATTCCTGACCTCTGATCTTCTTGGATCTCTGGCTTTTGCAGGCAGTCAGCTGTCCTCCCTTGCAAAACCTTCGCTGTCTCTGTCTCCCCAGTGATGTGGGGTTGATTCTGACTCAGGGGATAGAAAATCCTGCAGCCCACAGCAGGGGATAGAAAGTCTTGCATGCCTGCTTGCCTGCCCTGCTGCATCTGTCACCCTGCACGGGTGTGGCTGGGTCCCTGTGCTGGGAGCAGCCAGAGCATGGACATGGTTCATGCAACAGCACTTCCCACCTCTTCCATCTAGACCTTCATTTAATAAATGTCTTGTAAGCCTCTGAGTACTTTATAAAGAAGGCTGAATGTTTTTATCTTCCCTCTACAGCTCAGATGCTTACTAAAGGCCCCATCACATGTTTTCAATTTTCCTGATGTCCTGGCCATGGCACCATGATGAAGACTCCCACCATTTCTTCCACAGCAGGTCCCTGAAAGTGAGAAGTTCCCCATCCTAGGAGTACTTGCTGGCCTATCCGTGAGGTCAGGGCACACAATTGCAACCCTGATTTCCTGGAACAGACCATCCATAAAAGCAGAAGTATCTGACAAATTTGGTCTGGCACAGGCTGTTCATTGCAAATCTTAATGCAAATAAGAGAAATGTCAGTGCTAAAAGAAAAAGAGTATTTAGGAAAAAAAAAATCTTGCGCTGTTTTGTGGCATTTGTGCATAAAATAATGAGGCCAAATATATCACCATTGGATTTGAGCCAGATAAGTTCATAACGTCTAATCCAGCTGGTGGATCATGACTCCCTTCATTATTTAAAGCAATGCTGTGGGAAAAGACACACAGCAAAGCTAACAAGATGGTGCTTGAGCTGCCATATTCCTGGCAGCCGAACAAATGCAGCGTGCGTTTTCTCACACCAGCAGGGAGAGGAGAGGAAAACGTGGAGCTAACAAGGAGCCCAGCATTCCCTCACGACGCAGGCTGAGCCTCACCCACTGCCTTCTCCCCTGCACTCTGGTTCTGTTCATCTCCAGTGAGGCATTTCCCTGCTCCTCCTTGACCATGGTCCTTGGAAGGTGCTGTGCTGCCCAGCCAGGAGCAGGCTGTGCTGGAGCACAGTGGTCCATGCAGCTCTCCAGCCTGTCCCTCTGATACTGGGAGGCAGGTGGCAAGCACCTACCTTGCAATGCTTCCCCTGTGCCCACTGCTTGGCAGCTCAGGGATGGAGCCACTGTTGGTAACTTTGCATGGATCAGCCCTTCAGTGATTTATTTTTTTTTTTCCCTAATTCACTCGGTCTCCCATGCAAACTTTCTGGGTCATGTGTTGGTGTGGAGATCACATCTTGGTTGCATTCTCTGGTCTGCAGTACCCTCCTCTCCTGAATTCCATGCCCCTCCTGCACTCTTGTCTCCTTGCCTGAGCCCATCCTCCCCGACTCAGCTGATGGGGCCTCTTAGTTTGTGGCACTGCTGGTTTGGGAATGGTCTATAAACCCCAGCACAAGCCTGTTCCTGCACATGCTTTCCTCAGGATGGTTGACAGGTCCTTGTCCTCAAAGAGTCTCTACCAGCTTTCAGCCCCAGAGAGTGTCTTGCTGCCTTGGGTTTAGCATTATGTTTTTCATAACTTGCACAACTTCCACAGCAGGGAGGACACAAGGGCTCTGGGTAACTGAGGATGTACTTGGCACAGAGGCAGCCACCTGTGCGTGTCTGCATCGTTCTGTATAACTGTGGGAAGATTGACTGGGGTGAAATGGCATCCCCATGCACAATTCTGCTTCTCCTCCTCCATACTTAGGTCTTTCAGCTCTTCTTTGTCTGTTTCAGAGGCAGCTTTCTGTGGAAAAAAATAAAAGGACATCCTTGCTTCACTGCTCATGATATATGGCCACAAGGGCAAAGCATTTTTTATTTTTCTAGATAAAATGAAAAAAGATATCCCAGTCATGACATTTGTTTTCCTTCTGGGGTTCATTTTCCAGGAACATTGATTCTTGTCTTGGAAAAGTCATTGGGCACCTCAGAGAGCATGGCACTTGTCACCACGGTCCATAATTGATGCATCAACAGGATTGCCATGTATCTCCATGTATCTCCAAATATATGAGATATGCAGATATAAACAAAAGCCCAAGGCACAATGAACAGTACAAAAATATGATCAAGTAACTTCCCTGCAAATCAATTTTCACCTAACTTTTTCCTCTTCTGTCTCAGTCTGACAAGCTCCTCTGTCATCCATTTAGGCTTCCAAGTGAAAAAGCAGGGAAAGACAGACATTACCTTGTATGGTGGGAAAACAGACCCCTCTTTGTATTGGAGTCGATTTTTCCAGTTCTCTTTCTCTTTTAAAAAAAGGAATACAACATTGTCATGTATTTGTACATCAGCATCTGAGTCTTGGTGGACTCAAACAAGAGAAGACACAGAGCAGGAAAGAAAAATAGCTTTATTGTAGTGCTGGATGTTTCACCAGAGGAAGGACAAAAGAGGTAAAAGAGCTCATAAACGCCCAGAAATAGGTGTGGTGATTTCACAGTGTACTCAACAAATGCCTGGGGATGATTTCCTTGGAGTGCAAACACTGACTGCCTGTAGGCTGAGTTCAGGAGGCCATCATTATGGGCAAAGAAATTTTGGGCAAAGGGAACAGGGGCCGGGTCTGGACTGTGGGAAGAGTGGAAGGGGCAGAGATACTGAGTGTCAGAGCCCCGAGGCTCAGGATGCTGAACATCTGCCTGTGCACCAGCTCTGGCACTGCACTGGCTGCTGGTTCTGCAGGTCTGCTGGGTATTTTGTGAAACCAGCTGGGGACTCTTGCCAGGCTGCTGCTCTCCTCAGGCTCCCAAATCTCAGGATGCACACACTTTGAGGTCCCTCAAGACAACCACCACACCCCTTCTCTTGCTCGCTTGTTCAGGTGCCATGCATGGATGCGTGGGTGCCCAAACACTGCTGCTGATCCTTGTGCAAGGCAGGGAAACCTCTGCAAAGAGCACCCGCACACTTGCACCCCAGGTCTTGTTTAAAAGCCCTTTCCCAGAAAAAGGGTGAGCACAGTAAATGCCTGCTTGTCACCTTTCTGGGTGACACTCTCCCTTGCAGATGTCTGTGAGTGCCACTTCCCTCTCTGCTTCCAGCCAGTATGAAAATCTGCCTGTCTTTCCTCATTACTGTGTCCTCCCTCGGTCTCCTCATTTCTGGAGCGAAGAAGTGCAATGCCATTGACCATTCCTGACAAGTGGTGGCTAGTGGCTGGTGGAGGCTTGTGTGAAGTGGTATTAATTCTGTCAATTCCCATGCCAAGGCTGGCTGTGGCTGAGTCTTGGGCTGTGCTTTTGGAAAAGTGAGGCGCTTGTTCCTGCATGGTGGGGTGATGAACACGCCAGAGAGAGGGAGTGGGATGGTTGGCACAGCATCACCTCTGCAGTTCATGTGCAGAGTTACACAAATGCAACCTTTCTACTCTTTAAGGCCACTTTTGGGTTTTCCTTCAAGGAAAACCATCAAGTATTGCTCTTCTGCTGCTTTGCACTTAGCCCTGTGGGCAGGGGATGAGGCCAGGGAGGGGATGCAGCGGGAAGCAGGGGCCGAAAAAGGGCCAGGAAAGCCCGTGGGCACATGAGATGTTACTGAACTGCAGAGAGAAAAGCCAAGAGGCCTCCAGAGCTGCCCCCGTCCAAAATTACGTTTTAATTTATGTGCAATATTTATTTATAATATATATTTATTTGTACATACACATACAAAGGTATGTTTTGTATTTTTGGACAGGGCCTGAATGTTAAAAAGTTTTGCAAAGTGTCAGCAGCTGCCCAAAAACCAACTCCCCTGCTGCCCCTCCAGAGAAAAGCACGGTCCGACACAAGCTCGGGCATCCCTACGGGAAAAAGAGCAGGGCGCTGGGGTAGCCCCAGGCTGCCCTTCCCGAGAGGGGCTCTAAGAGGAGAAAAGAGCCCCCCTGGGCTCCCGACTGCCAGACCCCTCTGGGGCGCTGGGTGCTGGCGGGGTCGAGACACCCCCGGGGGACCGACACGAGCACCCGGCCACGCTCATTGCCCGGTTTTGCTCGTCCTTTCCCGCCGAAGGAGAGCGAGCAGGTGGGGCGGGGACCCGCACGCCGCGGCGGGGCCGGGCGGGCTCCTCCCGCCGCCGGGGCCGGGCCGGGCCGGGCGGGCGGCGGCCGCCAGGGGGCCCTCGCCGCTCACGGTTCGGGACCGCGCCGGGCGGAGCGGCGGGGCCGGGGCCGGGGCCGGGGCCGGCGGGGGCTGAGGGGACGGCGGGGGCTGAGGGGACAGCGGGGTCCGAAGGACGGCGGGGCCGAGGGACAGCGGGGGCCGGGGTACGGCGGTGTCGGGGGGACGGCGGGGCCCGGGCATGGCGGGGCCCGGGGACGGCGGGGCCTGGGGACGGCGGTTCCGACCGCCTTTCCTTTCCCTTGCTATTCCCATTCCCCTTCCCCTTCCTTCCCCGCCGCCCCCGGGGCAGCGCCTCCTCTCCGCCGCCCGCCGGCACCGCCCGCGCCGGGCGCTGCGCTCGGAGCCTCCGCCCGAGCGGGGTCAGCGGGCACCGGGCAGAGCGGGCGCGGGAGAACGGGCGTCGAAGCGAGTCAGCACCCCGGGACATTATTAGCGTGCCTTCGTCTTTGTGTTTCTGGTTCTTTCCTGCCGTGCTGCGCCGGTAATGCCGCCGTGCCGAGCGGGTCCCGGGACGCCGCGCTCAGCCCCGGCCCCGGCCGCGCTCGGCCCTTGGGCAGCGCCGCAGGGCCGCCAGCGGCTCGCACCTCCCAAGGGAAAAGGAATTAAAGCCGTGGCCGGGTCAAAAGAGGGCTTCGCTGGCCGATTTGAGGGCTGCCACGAGACCAAACTATAAAACCCGACTGAGAACTGAACCACAATCGAAAGTGCTGGAGGTGGATTTTTTTTTTTCCTTCCCGCAGAGACTCTGGGTTTTGTTTCAGAAACTTCATAGGCGTAGGAGCTGGCTGCAAAGGTTGAACCAGATCTATTCCAAGTTTTATCTGCCTCACAAAAGTCATTTTGGCAGCCAAGGAACCGACAAGACCTGAATCCAAAACCAAGCAGAAGTTCCCTGTTAGAAACTTTAGAGCAGGAAAATGTCTAGCACTTCAAAACAATGTAGGCTTTCATGTGAAGCTCTTTGCAAACTTACAAAACAGTAAGAATTTCTTGGATAAAACCCTGTTTATTTGCAGTGCGCACCAAAAGCAAGTCCAGGTTCCTGTACCCAAGGTGAAGGCCCTGCAAGAGTGTGCAAAAATTGGCTCTAAGTGCATAGTTGTGTATGGCTCCAACACAAAAAAGCTGTGACAAGCAACTGAATGAAGTAAACGCTTTTCCTACCAGAGTAGTGCAGCGAGTGCATCTGAGGCCATTCCTCTTCTCCTTCCGAGTTTGACATTTTCCTGGCCTCGTATGCTAATGGAAACCGTCCTAAACTAGCAGGTATCACCTGCCCCTGCAGGGAAGCAGCATTTCCCTCTCCTAGTACTTGCCACAAGTGAAAATTTCTGGAAACAAGTGAGAAAGCTGAGTTAAAAGGCTTTATCTTACACATGTATCGCTGCTGCTGAACGCGATACAGAGCGTCGAGAATCCGAGCCTGTTACAAAAGTGCCATTCAGCACACAGGCAAGTTTCTGGAGCATCGCACTGTGTCCCCACATTGCCCTTCCGAGGTCCTCAACATGAGCTCTTCCTCCTGCCGAAGACCTCACAGATGGGGCAGCGATTGCTGGGGGAACAAATTATAGCCAAGGAAAGTGGAATTAGGCATCGTGCAGCCAGGGCTTGTGTGTCACTGCTTCCCCTTGAAAAAATTTACTCATTTTACTTGTGATTTGAATTGCAGCTGCAGTTTGAATTGCAGGACCCTCTGCGCTGTGCCATGCACAACTGCTTAATTACAGGACGGCATGTTCTCCTCTTGATTGCGATCTGAGCAGGGTGCTTCCTCCCACCCCGCCAAAATGGCCCCCAGCCAGAGCCCATCAGCCTGCCTGGGGGAGGGAAACCGGCTCTGCCGGGAGCGCAGGGCACAGCTCGCAGGGAAAAGAGCAGGAAGGAGTGCTCCCAGTTTGTGGAAACCTGAAGGGTATCATAGGAAGCTGCAGCACCAAAAAGGCAGCTGGGTAATGCTGCAAAGAGCAGGAGTGGAGGGGGCTGGCTCTGTGTTGGCTGCTTGCAGCCTCACAGACTGAGGGTGTGTGGTAGCCATCAGCAAGAAGACTCTGGCTGTGCTGGGACATCAGGACTTTGGGGGGTGACACCTGGAAGCTGTTAGGCTTCACACAAACAGTTCTCCAAGCTGCTCCAGGAAGACGGATGATTAAAAACAACATTAACCTTCAGCACACATACTCCATGACTGTCTGGACACGGCAGCTTTTAGAAGAACATTCTTGATCCTAACATCTTTTACCTGGGGAATCAAAACATCCTAATGTGTGACATCATGATGTATGGGGCTCGTGCAAGCAGGAGTCCCAGCTCTGTGGCTGAAGAAGTCACATTCCAGTGTTTTTTCTACTGATGTATTTACCTTCTTATGTGTGTCGGGTAAAGTGCACTGAGACATTTTAATCAGCATTGTCAGGAGACGTTTCTTGTCTTGGCTTCAGAAGCCTTGTTTGCATCCTGTTTCACTGTCCACCTCTTCCTGTCCAATAGTTGTTATGCTACAGAATTTACACTTGGAAGAAGGAAAACTGCATGGACAGATGACCCAGAAACTTTCTGGAAGCACGATCAAGGCAAAGACGTAACTTTTTGATTACTTTTTATATTTAAGTGCTTTCCTCCTCTGCTTTATTTCTGGGTTCACGTCAACAGAGCTTTCTTCTTTATCTACTTCAAACATGATGTCTCCTACCAGGGCTGCTATTTAATTGTTTTCCTGTAATATGCATCTGGAAGCATTGCAGATTCTTTCCTCTGTATTACAGTGCATGTGATTTGTTTTCTTGCTGTCCAGCTGGATCATGCTTTTTGATAGAGGAAGATTTACTGAAGTGAGAATCTTTTCTCCAATTAAATACTCTCAGTTTAAGAAATCATTCTCATTTTATGTGCAAAGGGATCTTGAAGCCAATCCAGGCAATGCAAGGTAATTGATGTTTCCTCCTTTGTGAGGTGTTTTTTTCTCAAGTTGTTTATGTTGTATCAGGGACACCCCAGCATAGTCAAAAGGTTATTCATAAATAACGAGCATACAGAAGTCTTGTCCCTCAGCTGAAGGACAAATGGAGAGAGAACAAGCCCACAGCTCCTCCTGAGGCCAGGTGTCACCATCAGCATCTGCCCCAAAGTACTGGCACTCACAATGGATTTGACCTTTCCAGGAAAGGTGCTCCTGGCTGAGTCCAGACACATGTGAGGCAATGCTCTGACCACTGTGACAGGCAGAGCTCAATTTTAAGGCAAGAAATCCCTTTAGTACAGTAATCTGGGGAGATGTCACAAATTTATGGGTGCTGGAGCCACTCTTTATCATTTGAAGATTTTCTTTGAGACCTCTACCTGGACAGCATGTGCTGCAGATGAAATGTCAACTCAATCATTCTTCAGTGAGGTGTTGTTTCATTTTTTTTCCCCTAAACATACATTTAAAGGGCAACACATTTGCATAAGATTTTCATATCCTTGGTCTTAAAAAGGCTTAAGGAGCCAGGACTGTGATCTGAAATCTAATATTCTTACCTTTTGCAGTGGCAGAAGACAGGGGAGTTGTCATAAAAAAATGATCCAATTCTCTTTGTAAAGGAGTATTGTATAAACTGTGAAAAACATGGTTAAAATAGTAAATAGTGTTGCAGTTTTGGATTTTTATTGCTTTACCCCAGGCAGTTACTGTGGGTTCACTATGGGAAATGTGATGGAATTATTGTGAAGATGCATTGTTTAAATATTAAACATTAATGTTCTTCTTTTGATGGTGAAGCCAGTATTAAACCTGTTAATTTTTCATTAAAGCACCTGAAGCCAAATTTGTTTAAGCTCTCGGTTTGCTGTCATCTTCCTAATAGAAAACACCAAGTAAAAGCCACACAGACCTGAGAATAAATAGGAGTGAAATTTGGGAGCCAGCTCCAGGCTTCCTCACAAGGTGGAGGGGAGGTGGAGGGGAAGAGAGAAGCAGCAGGAGGAGAAGGAAGAAGAAAAGCAGCTCAGGGAAGAGAGGATGAGGGAGGAAAACATAAGAATCTACAGAGCAGCAGCAAAAGGGTTTGTAAGTAGTAAACACAGTACAGGAAAGGGCTGATCCTTGGAAAGCAGCTCCTGCTTGGCAAAAGGCATAAGGGGGAGGCAGGTCAGTGTTGGGGGATGGCAGAGCCACTGTGGGACAGGGCCTTTCTGAGCCACAGCCAGCACCCTCACAGCATTCCCAGCAGGAACTAAAGGCAGGGATACCTCAGGGCCAGGCTTGGCTCCAGGTGCTTTATTTGATCTCGGTGTGACGGTGAGATGTGTGAGCCAGCTCACCATTCCTCACATCAAGGGCTGCACCTGTAAAATCACATCCAGATGGGAGCGTGTGCCATCACTGTTGTTTTGTGATCGCCAGCAAGAAAAATAACTTGCAGGAGGTGTTTGTGTGTGATCCTTTTGAGCATAAATGATTTTAAGCTGTGGTTGGCGGGTATGGTAGTGGCTGGGCAGGGAGATGGAGTAGGAAGCGCTGGATGAGGCTGCATTTGCCAAGCAAGGAGAAGGATTTTACAGTAATTGAGATGTGAAATGCTGAGAGTCTTGACAAGAGTTTTAGCTGTACAGATGGGTAAGGAAGGCCATATCTCAGAGATGTTATGCAGAAAGAATCTGCAAGCAGCAGAGAGGGAGCTTGGATGTGAGCCCGGGGGAGGCACCCACCAGAGTCGCTGCCCAGGTGACTCTGGGGACAGGCAGCGAGGAGTGGCGGATGGAAGCATGAATGGAGGCAGAGACAGAGGGGTGGGTGTCTGGGTGGGTGTCTGGGGGAAGGGATGAGTTGTGCAGAGCTCTCAGGAACAGGGATCCATCCACAAAAGGGTGAGGCAAAAGATGGGAGGCTGTGTTTTACCCTTGCTGTGTGCAAGCTGATCCCTGCTTGTCCACACAAAGATCAGACTTCAGATTTTCATCCAGGTAGGCAACAAGTCTCCAGTAATGCACTAGATCTAGGAGAAAAAATATATTCGTGGCTAACAAAGGACTAACACCTTCCCCTTCATCCACTGAGATTTCTGGCTATAAAGAAGACCAAGAAGCAATATATTAGTACTTAATATAAGCTATTTTATTTGAAATAATAGGGGGGAAAGGCTCATATTTAACTTTGGTTACTATACTCTTTTTTTTTTTTAAACACCACTTTTCTGTTGTTTTAACCAATGCAATTAACCCTGATAGAAAAGTCCCATCCAATTTAATGAGAATAATATTGACAAGGAGTTATAGACATGCCATAGAATGACTGCAAAATCTGGGGGGCCCAAATACACGTGAGGCCTAAACTGAGCTGTTGGCACATGAGCACTGAAGTAAGCAGGGATGCTGAGGCAGTGGGATATGGTCCAGCCAACTCACAGGGCAGCAAGCAAGCAGCACTATATTTCATTGGATTGTGCATAGCAGCCCAAAAACCTACATCACTACTGCTGGTCATATTTTTCACTTGAATTATTTAAGCTCTTTTCTGGAAGGTCAATCTCTGTGTATTCCTCTCTTTCACTCTGTCCTTCTCTTTCTCCCTGTTTTTCTTCCCTCTCTGCCTTTTGTGACCAGCTCATTTGCAACATTTCTGCTGCAATCCTGCCGAGATTCATTTTCACTTTTTTACTGAAAAATCAAAATCTTTGGAATTAAAAGCTCCCAATATTGAATTTTCAATAACAGGTGAAAATTATTCTCTGCATGACGATGAGGAGAAGGATGTGCTGAGCTGGGAGTATGATGACATAGGAACCAGTGAGTTTGAGTTTGACCCACACAAGACAACTGGGGCAAGTATTTGAAGAAAAGCAAGAGAGCCAAAGGCATTTGGGAAGTGCACCAGTGAACATGGGGGAAGGAACTTCTCCATTCAAGGCAAGGGTGGTAGGAGGAGGAATTTTCCTCCTTTTGATTGCAAAGCAAAAGTGGGAGCAGGATGCAGAATTTTTGGGTGGTGGATGAGATGAGTTTGTGGAAAAGCATTGGAGGCTTGAGGATTCCCATCAGGGGAGAAGCAAGTTCTTAAATGCTGCTCTGGCTGCTCCCATCTGTCCATTCCAGGGACCTTATGCCTGCAAATGCCTCGCTGTGCCCCAGGTGTGGTGAGCAATGGGAGGGCGGTCACGGCAGCGAGGGGAGAACCCCTCTGCTGCAGCAAATGCAGTGAGGAAGCCAAGAGTGTTTTCTTTGTTAAACCTTCCACTGAGCTGCTGCAGATCAGCAGCAACATCACCAGCTTCACTGGCACCCAGCCTCCCTTTAATTACCATCCAGTCTCTCTGGAGGGGTTAAGCAAGGCCATGGAGACACTGCCAGTACAGGCTGTGACTGCTCGCCTGGCTTGCACCAAGGTATCCACATCTTGCACTTTTCTGGAGTAGCCTCCTTCAGAGACCCTCAATACAGTCACAAAAAGCTTTTCCATCAAATCTCCAAGAGCACACTACTGCTCAAGCACTGTTTCATTTCCTGCAAGTCTTTGAAGATGAGGAAGATCATGTAGGTCTCAGTTTCCAGTGGATGTGAGACTCCAAGATTAATTCAGAAGAGCAATGGTCTGCTTCTCCAACACTGCCCACTCAGAGCCCAGAGCTCACAGCTGGTCCTTGCAAAGTCAAGGGAAGTTTTGCTGCTGGCATTGCCTGTCCTGGGCATGAAGCAGGGCAAGGCAGGGGAAACAAAACACACAGTGAATCTCTGGGGTGCCTGAGCCATGCAATGTGCTGGGCAGCTGCACCAGGGATCTCAGCCATATTATCTGTATGGGAAACCCTTGCTGACCTAGAAGGAGTCACCAGGAATGTTCCATAACTCAGTCCCAGGCTCTGAGGGAGCAGCCAGCATCCTCAGGTCACAGCAGCTGTGAGCCCTGCCCTGTGCAAGGAGACAGCAGGAGCATTGCTAAGGAGGATGCAAAGCACTGTTATAAAATTTCACTGTTGCTCCCTCCCTCCCCCTGACCCCCCATCTCCATTCCCAGCTGGCCCCAGGGAGAGGAACCGGCAGCAGCACGTGAGAAGTGCTGCAGATGGATGGTGTGTCACGGGCACAGCTGGACAGATCTGGCACACAGGTGTCAGTCCTGTGCCTGCCAGCTGCCCAGCAGCCCCCAGATATTTGTGGCTGAGAGATTAAAGGGGAGAGGAGTTTCCCTCCTCACTTGGAGCACAGCGAGGGAAGGAGCTGCGCTGCGGGGGTTGGTGGAAGGCAGCAAACCTTTCCCACCAGGACCCTCAGGGCCAGGTTGCTCTGCCAGGGAGGGCATGGAGGGTCTGAGGGCTGGACATGGTGGCTGCTGCCTTGCAAGCCAGGTGAGTGCTGGCAGCCCCACAGGTGCTGCTGAACTGGCATGGCCATGGCTAAGCCCAGCAGTGTGGGGGAAGCCTCCACAGGTTCTCTCCTGCCGTGCCTGTGGTGGAAGTGGTCAGTCTGGGCATTGGAAAAGACCATCTCCTAAGTCAGATGGCCCTGCTGCTCCCAGAGGGGTCCTCCACTGGATGCATCTTGAGAGATGGAGAAATGAATAATGGAAATAAGAGTTGACAGTTGGTTAGGTACCAGATGATCATGACCTCATTTTTTTTTGGTGCAAAAAGAAAAGTTAAAACTCAGTACTAATTAGGGACATTTGGAGCTTACATTGATAGAGATTATGGACTGAATAGCCTGGCAGAGAAAGCAAGAAAAATGTTAATTGTTATTGCTGAAAGATATTTTCTTAAATGCCCAAATCCCTAAACTCAAAGGATTGAGAAGTTATGACCAACCCAATTAGAAGGGAATAAAACTGAAGTTATGTGTATATATTTCTAAAGAAATATGTTTGTGAGGGTTATGTGTGAAGTGTGCCTACATATGAATGTTTGCACACACACATAAATGAAGATAGGAACCACTAATAAGTGACAAGATGCTGTGGAATCTTCCCTGGACACTGGATGTCTGCATGAGTGGCCTTCAGGAATGGCCAGCAGGAGAGATGGGTTTCATGGTTTCCTTCCCACTTTAATGACTCCCACATTGATTCCCATGTTTCTGGGAATCTCAGTGTTTGTGTTACATGAACTTACCAGCAGGAGAATGGGAAGTGGGTTGCAAGGGAACAGCACTGACTTGGTAAAATAAAAAAAGAATGGATGACAATTATACAAAGTTATAGTTAAAGGCAATTAATGTGGGGGTTTTTAAAGCATATTAGTAGCACAGGCAATCTGAGTAACACTGTATCACTCAACAGGAATGATAAACTGTCAGTCAAACATTATACAGAAAGGGCTTTGCAATCAGTAAATATTCCTCCTGTGCATTTGGGAATGAGCATACGCTGTATCTGCATCCCAAGAAGATGACAGTGATGAGGATGTCTGGTTTTCCAGCTCCATGTTGGCTCAGTCTCTGCAAGGCTCCAGGATGCTGCAGAGCTCCACAGGGTGATGAGGGCTTTGGCCAAAGCCCTCCCTGGCAGTTGCTGCTGTGATCAGACAGTCTCCCAGCCTATTCACTGTGATGGCCTTCAACAAACACGCACTGCCCCATCCTTCTTTGTGTATTTTGTCAAGCCTCCTGCTGGAGGGGGTCCCTGGTGACAGCAGAGGGGCTGTGCTTTGCAGGGCTGTCCATCCCACTCCCCTCTGCATCTTGCCTGGACAAAACCCACCAGGAGCTCCCGCAATGGCACAGATTTCCCTAGGCCAGCTGGCCCTGCAGAAGGTGAGGCTGCCCTCACCATCCTGGGGCTGCACATCATTTAGAGGCTGCCCTTTGAGTGCTGTTTTTACCACGAGTCATTATATTCATGGGACTCACAGTGCAGGTTGTTTTCTGACGTGTAGCTTGTACAATAAACAGTTACAACAGAGATTTCAATACCTGTTGAAGTTGAGCCTCCCGCTACAGACTCAGCTTTAACCAACATCTGGGAGAATCTCTCAAGATGATGTTTATTATCTGTTTTCTGCTCAAGAAGATGCTCAACTGGCTTCTCCTGAGTCAGAAAGCAAAGACATATTTCTCTAGACTGGTCTAATATTTAATTTTATTGGTAAGTCCTTCTCTTTTTAAAGAGGTTGTTGGAGAATTTAGATTTCTCATAAGCCATCAATGGAAATTCTAAGGGAACTTAAGTTTAGTTATCTGGCTTCTAACCATTAGATGAAATTACCTTGCTTTATCTGTGAACCCCCTGCACCTTCTGCAGGATGGCCCTGCTCTGTTGACAAACTGCATTCTGCAGCCTCTCAGCCTGGATGTGCAGGAAGATTCTGAGCCAAGCACTTCCACATCATCTTTCCATCGCTCTGCCCAGCCTGTGATGTTCGTGTGGTATCCATTCCCATCACACCACCTGCTGCACTTCAGAAAGTTTGGAGATGTGTGGTACCTGACAGCCTGCAATTAAGGGTTCAGCCAGGCTGTGTAGTGACAGTGCTTTGCCCTTCCTGAAGGATGCAGACTGACTTCCTTCAAAAGGGCTGTGTGACTCATTCAAATTGCTTTTGTTTGTTTTTCTTTATGAAGCAAGCTCTTTTTAATTGCTAAGCCTCCCTTTCTGTCCCACTGGAAGCTGGACTAAGGCAAGTTACTACAGAGTTTAGCCTCAGAGGTGCTGTTCTGTTAATTCATAGATTTACTGCTGATTATCAAAGTGCAATAAGACAATAAAGAATCATTTTCTTGCCTTGCCTGGCCTCCCCAGAAAGCAAAGGACAGACATGGGTAGTTCATACTGACTCCCACAGTAAGTGCAACCTGGGGACATTAAGCTGAGATCTTTGAAGGGACTTGGCAGAAACATGTGGGAAGGCTTTCCCAGCAGCATGGTAAGAGCAGGAAGGCTGGAGGGAGGCCCTGCAGTGAAGTACTTGGGGTAGGGGGTGCCCTGCTGTCCTTGGCACCCCGTGGAGAGGAGTCCTCTCTGCACTGTCTGGGGACAGGGTAAAAGTCACCCTGGCACCAGCACCTTGGCACCAGCACCTGGGCAGGCATCGAGGTAAATCTTGGTCCACGTGTGCAGGGGTAAAGGGGTGCAGCAGCGTCATTTGCAGCACAACTCCCCGTTTTTTAGCAGGATGCTTTGCCCTGAAAAAAGCTGATCTGCTTGGCCTGGAATCTGGTCAGAAGACAAAGAAATGCAAGCTCTCTGGGGAGCTACTGGTGGCACCACAGTGGTATTTTTTGGTGCTGAATATGCTAAAAGGCCAGCCTGGCTCACCAGCTTCAAACACACATCTGTCCCTTTGAAGTAAGACTTGACAGATAAGCTGCTAAACTGACCTGGAGGCCCATGACTGGCAGCCAGCTTCTTTATGCTATAAAAGTCCAGTCTACTTTCATACAAGTTAGATTCTTCCACATCCTTTTTCTGAAGTGGGAAGTGTGGAGTTTCTCCCATGGGTTTTGGGACACTTTTTCGTGGTTCCTTCTCAGGGATTGAGAGAAAGGGGAAGTACTCCATAAAGAGAAGTGTGGTGAGATACATCAACCTCAACTTAATGTTTCTATTGCTAGATTTAATATAATTGCTTTAACACAATTGCTTTAATATAGGGTACTATACCATTTATGTTATACTACAGTTGCCTAGCTTTTATACTGTGTAGCAAGTAATTCTGATTAAGATCTGACTGCTCATTTGTCTTAAAAAATGATTCATCCTTTAAAAATACAACTGATTTGCCATCATTAAAATTTGTGGGGCAAAGTTATAAGGCTTAAACCACTGACAGTCTGAGGCTAAAACCAGATCCAGCTGTCCCTAAGCTCCTCTCTCTGAGAATGAGTTTAGAAAGCAAGGAGGTCTTCTCGGCCCCTTGTGACTCAGCCACAGGGCTTCTTTAATTAAACTTTGTCTTAAGCTCCCACTCCTCCTGTGACACCCAGGAACTGTCTAAAACTTTGGGACACAGGCTAACAGGCAGGCCCATGGAGCACGGATGTGGCCAAAGCCACCGCTTCACCTGTAGTTGGGGAACTGTGGTTGTGGTGCTAGAAAAAGCCAGATGCTTTGCTGAGGAGAGGTGGTGATCACATCACATGGAAAAGGCAGATTTTACCCTGCTAGGACAGGGAGGCTGAGCTGATCTCCTGCCCCTCTGGTAGGGAAGCCATCAATGCGTTGGAGTAGCCTCAAGCCAACTCCAACCCCTGTGGTCGGACCAGCAGCACTCTGGTCTTAACACTTCAAACATCTGTGGATGCAGGTGGGCACAGCCCACTCTGAGATAATACCTCTCTTGCACAAGGAGCCCTTTTCTCTGAAAATCACTCACATGGGCCGTTTCCATCCTGCTCAGGGTCAAGGGCTTCAATGGTGCAGAGGGGTCACTTCTGTGGGGGCTCCTCACCAGCTCCTGAGGCTGCTCTGATGTAGCCCAGATGTGGGTTGTCCCCACACAGGGTTGGAGCTACCACAGCCCTGTGGCACCCATGGCAGGCCCTTTGCCTCCCTGTGTTGGGCTGACAGAAAGCCCATGCTTTCCCACTCCATAGCAAGGACCCTGTTGTGGCTTGCACAAAGCACCAGGCTCAGATCACTCTGCAGGAGTAAGCAGAGGGCTTGGCAGGAGGGCCAAGTGCCTTGGACCCTGTTTGGCTCCTGGATGAGTTTGGGATGCAGTGGGGGGTTGTTGTATCCCTTCCCTCAGGAATTTCTTTGGGATGGCAGCCAGGGTGCGGGGAGAGCATCCAGAACTTAGTTACTGCATTTGCAAAATTCACGCTTTGCAAAAGCCAGTTCAGTGCCAGCGTTGAATGGGGTTAAAAATGAAAACCAGCACCATTACAGCAATTGTGTACAGCACAACCATGGCATTGGAGCCCCCATGGCTATGAAGGCTGAGCCCCAGGGAGGGCTGGGCTCAGCTGTGGATGGGGGCTGCAGGGTGGTCCCTCTGGGGCTGCCTGGGGGCTGTGGCCTCCCTCGCTCCTGCCCTGAATGAGAGCTTTCATGGGCCCTGAGTGCTGCCAAGGGAAGGGGCAGCTGCCTCTTGTGCTTGAGCCAGGTGCAGGGATGAAGGGAAGAGGGGCCCAGGTGCTGTGGGGCCACCTGGTAGTGCAGAGCTTCCAACCTGGTCTTGTTGGGAACGCTGGGATGAACACCCCTCACTGGCTGCATCCACTTTGACACTGTCCAGGGGATGGCTGGGCACAGGGAGTGACCTGTGTCTCCTATGAGCTCTCACCACGTAGGCAGGCTGTTGGGGGAGAAACTGCAAACTAAAGATTGCATGAGAAGTTAGGCTTCACTGTGACATCCTTGCTTTCCCAGGCGTGTGAGAGAGAGAGCACTGAGGTGCCCAGCTCTGGAGCCAGGGGCAAGTGGATTTCCTGCTTATTTGTAATGGCTCTGCTGTGCTGATAGTGGCAATTTTTTAGGGTTAACAAATAGGGCTTCTTCATGAAGCTTGCTGGGAAAGGGTTGTGCGCAGAGAGGACTCTCCCCTCTCCCTCCCCAGCTCTGAAGGGTGTCCCTGCTGGATCTGGGAGAGGCAGATACAAGGGGATTAGCGCGCGCTGGAAGGGCTGCAGCCGGAGGGAAGGCTTGGCACCGCCGCCTGGATGAGAGCTCGCAACAATGGCGAGCTGCAGCCTGCCAAATCTCAACACAGCAGGCAAGGCTAGGCTCAGCTCTAGCTAAACGGGAGCCGTGTAGGACCCTCCATTTTGGAAGAGCGCTAGCAAGGTCTGGCACTTGGAATTCTTGGCATCCACAAGTGTCTTCGCTCTTTCTTATCCCCTCCTGTTCCCAGTAGATTTTGCATCCTTTACAATGGATAAATTATACATGCAGAGTTTACTCTCCTACCCGAGCTTCGAGAATACCCCAGTGCCAGCCAAGGGAGCTGGTGCATGGGGGAATAGCCAGGAATGTTTAAAATAGTCTGGCCATGTGACTTTGGGGATTGGAAAAGGAAAAAAAAAAATTTTCCCAATACTTTACATGCAAACCAACTTTTTTTTTTTCACGGGAGGGAGTCATGAACTGTGTGCCAGTCACGAGCCAGCAGCTCTGGTTTCCCTCCTGGATGCAGAAGCGGCTGTGTCTGGGCCCTGGGGCGAGGCGCTCGGAGACAGAGCCTGCACGGTGGGTGGCTGGATCCAACCTGGGCCAAGGTGGAGGCAGCTGCCATAGGGAGAGCGGGAAGGTGGCAGAGCCTTCCTGTCCCTCCCACTTTGGCTGGCGCTGAATGATTAAAAATAAGGGCGGGTGTACCTGCACTTGTACATACAGCTTGTTCTGTGTCAGCTCTTTGTAGGGAGAAAGCCAGCCATGAAAAGGGAGACTCAGGCAATATGGATCCCAGTTTGGACATGGAGCAATCTGGGAAAAGTGGGGTGCTCAGCCCCACATACTTCTCCCTGTTCAGCTGCCCACACACACCCTGTTCTTCTGTCCCTGCATCTCCCTGCCTGTGGGGGCACCCACTGCATCCATCTCACCACGTCAGGAGCCCCCCTATTCTCCAGGGATAGTGACAGGGACAGTGTTCCCCAATATTCCAGCACTGCCTCATGCCCAGGGTCAACTGCTGCTGCTCACCCCACTGCTGGAGGGCAGAGGGGCAACAGCATTAATAAAGATTTTAATGATGGCTACCAGCTTGTACTACAAGCATCTGAGTCTCATTTGAATTCAGGCAACTTTAAGCTCTTTTGGCAGTATAAAAGGGCCTGAAAGTGGATTCCAGTCACATGTGCATTTGCTTTTAGACTCCAGTGCAGTGCCAGCGTGATGTAAAGGGGCCTCCGCGAGCCGGAGAATCAGGCCCTGCATATTTTACACTCTTTTATAGCTTACTGTGACTCTGCTTATCTCTAACAGTTAAAAAACGAGTGCCAATGGTCTACACGCTGGATACGTATCATGCAAAACCAAATATAGCACGGCTCAAGAACACTCTTTGCATAATGTACATATGTATTTCATTTATTTTTGTAAAAATTCTGCTTAAGCATATGGAAGGGAAGGAGTGATAACACTGCCTAGAGGCAGATATAATGTGGTCAGGCAATGTGCAAGCTTCCTCACACAGCTCGAGGAATGTGCCTGAGTTTGAAGTTGTTACATGAGTCCTGGACAATTCCTTAGCGGCGAGAAGCAAGTAGGTCATACAGATGACTTTGTGACAGGGGTCTTCATTCACATCAGATGGCAGAGATCCTCCAAATGCACTTCACCTGGGGCTTATGTTTTCTAACCCAGAACTATGGATGTGCAAGACTCTGGCTGAAAATAACCATGGTAGATCCATATTTAGGAGCCTGCATGCATGAATTTTTCTTCAAACTTTTGGCTTGCCACATCAATGCTGTCCTACCAGTAATTCTACAAAGCCTCTGGCTTATATTGCATAGCACAACCACAAATGCCAATAGCACCAAAAAAAAAAAAAAATTTAAACATATTTAATAAAATTTAAAGCTTTTCTGTCCTTCCCTGGCCGGGACAGCCAGACAGGACCGACCCTAGTGCCTGGCCCTGAGAGATGCTGGGCTCCTGCCAGTGCTTCAAACAAGAACTCTGCTTTGTTCATCTTAAAGTGTGCCTCTGTTCATGCTGCTTCTTCCTACTTTCCTTGTATGAAGACAAAATTATATTTTTAAAAATCAGAGTGGCTTCTGCTGCAGATTGGGGTAAACCACATGTCAGCTTTAACTTGGGCACTTATCACCTTTCAGCCACAGTGGGAGACACCAGGACCTGTTTGACACTGCATCACACATACCAGCCCATGGATGCTTGGCCAAAGCCAACCCTGAGCCTTCTGGGGCCCTTGGTCAAACCTTGTGGCCTTGCTGTGTTGAGAGGATCTCCCAGTTCTGCTGCAGCTCCCAGTAAGCAGGAAAGCTGGGAGCACTGAATTGGCCAGCATCTCACTTCCCATTAATAATCTCTCCTGGATTTACCCCTGATTCTTACAGGTGCAAATGACAGACAAATGAAATATTTTAGCACTGGCTGGTGCTTGCAGATCCAACAGTGTGTGAGGTGCTTTGAAGCTGGCATGCAGAAGGCAGCTGCCTGTACTGGGGGTATACAAAATTTAAGGGCTGATCTTCCAAAAAGGTTGCACATTGGGTGGGAAGATTCTCAGACATAATCTTGATTTCATGTTTAAGTTCATTCTGTTCAGGAAAACACCAAAGCATGTATTTATCTGTAAGTGGATAATTTAGTGTAATTCTGGATAATTTAGTGTAGCTCACTGAAAAGGGGTGCCTTGCTAAACAGGGGCTGTAAGAACACACTTAAGTTAAACTGAAGTCAATGGGCTTTACTTCTGAGTAACATGACCTGGTGTCTGAAGTGCTGGGATCAAGATCTAAAGGGCTTGGTGGAGAAGGGAAGGATGAAGAAATAGAGATTACAGTGACACTAATGTGGTTGCTCATGGACACAAGTGCAGGACATGCATTTTACCAATGGATTTGTGTAGATTTTGGCTAACAGGCTTCATTTTAGGAATTGGGGGATCCGTGGTCATGGCATTTTCTTACTGGCTTGCAAACATTTTCTGCTGAGAGGCTGTTTTGCAGAAGAAATTAGACTGGTCTGAGAGAGACAAGGTTGGAGCAGAGATGTTTTAAGAGGACAAAGAGCAATCAGAGTATGGACATATCAGAGGCAGTAACATCCAACAAGATACCTTTTTCTGTGTCGTGCTCTCCCTTTCTACCCTGAGCCAAAGCTTAATCTAATTTTTTTACTGGTATAAAGTGGTTTGCTTAATATAGTCTTATGCAGCTGTAGCTGAGAATAAAATTAGATCTTGGTGTGCTAATTGGGGCCCTGACCCAGAGGAGCAGTTAAACATACACTTAGTGTGAAGCAGGAGAGCCACTCCACCTGAGTCAGTAAGGGTAAGCCTAAGCTTGAGGTTAAGCACCGTTTTAAGTATTTGGAGCACACAGTTCACAAGAGCTGGTTTCCAACCTCCTCTCATTTCTGCTTGGATACCTCAAAGCTCCAAACATTTTCCTCTTAAAATAGTGAGTGTTTCACAGGGAGCTATTATCATTTTCCTGCCTTCCTTGGAGGAAAATTGCCCTCCAAATTAAGGGGTGAATTTCATTTTAGGAGAACTGCAAGACTAGAGACAAAGGCATCTCTCCTTTACTGACCTTCATTTTGGTAGCAGTGGGAGTTCCTGGTTGCTCCTTCAGTGGAGGAATTAGAAGGAGGTGTTTTAGGAAAGTCTGTGGTTCACTGGCTTGCAGACTGTAGAAGACAGGAAGACTGGGCTTTAATTTAAACTATTAATTGGAGGGAAGCAATAAAACATAAAAGATTTACTTGCCTACAAACCTCTGAAATGTCTTCTATTTTTAGAATTCTCTGCAAATGCTTTTCATGCAAATGTACACTCACGTATACATACGTATGTATATCTCTGTTATGTAAATCAACTCTTGATTTCTTATTCACTGTGTTAAGCAGCTTCCAAAAGCTTTGGCATTTCTTTTACTGTGATGGGATTTTTAAAGAAATAGTTAAACCTGTGTATCATAAAGGTTCTTTCAAAGCAGCCTGACTCTGGTAGCTGTATCCAGGCTAAACATGATCTGCAGCACCTCCCTAAATACAGTCAAACTTTTAATTGCTTGCTTAAAGCTGATGCTGAAGTATCTGGCTGAGCTGAGCCCTATCCATTGATCCAGACTGTTTGCTCAATATCTGGAGAGTCAGGCACTTGAGGTGGGACAGAAGAAGTACAAGGAGTTGGCTCAACCTCCCTGGCCTGCCAAAACCCATGTATCTGGGCCATGGAACCATGGGAAGCCTTTACCTGCAATGCAGAGTGTCACACTCAGTCTTGTGTTCTTGGTATGTCTGGTCCTCCACCCAGGGATGGCACTGGGCAGGCAGCTCTGGATGTGAGTCTCTTGGAATAAAACTTCTATTATTTAAGTCATCATGAGTCTTCATCCTGCTGGCAGTGAGTCAGGAGATGACTACCACAGATCCCTTCAGTGCAACAGCACCTTTTATAAAGTCATCAAAATCCAGAGGGAAGCCAAGAATTCCTGAGGCTGGATTGCACTGCAGTGTGCCCAGTAAGCAAAGATGTACATTACATATATGCCTAAAATGGAAACAAGAGCTGGTGCTCGCTTCAAAGGCAGCAGCCAGCAAATTCTCTCTGGAGCCCAAATGCTCGTCCCAGCAGACAGCTCTACTGACTGAGAACAAAGGTGAGAGGCAGGGCCCAGCCCGCAGGTGCTGCAGAGCAACAGCCAGATCTGCTGCAGGATATCTGCAAATAAAGGGGTTGGATCCCACCACATCTGTAAGAGGACTAAAACATTCAGCAACCAGAAAACATCTTGGCAAATATTTTTTTCCTCTGTAAGTAGAAGGGTGTTTCCTAGTAGCGGTTTCTGCCTGTGCCTGTTGTCAGCTGTTTGCGTGACTTCCCTTTTCACTTTAAGCTGTCTGTACTGCACACCAAAGGAAATGATGTGGGATTATTTTACACCCAAGTTGTATATCCCATTAAAAAAGGAGCACCCTGCTGTGGCAAGCAATGGCTTCTGTACAGTGGCAATGCATAGAAAACAGACACTGACTTTGAAAAGTAAAACACTCCAGGGAGTCACTGCTCTCCCTGAGGAAATAACATTTATGGTGCACCAGCTCCATTTGTCCCTGGGATGCTTTAAACCTGTTGTCTGGATTTTAATGCAGTTCAGGTTGTCACATCACACCAAGTTATGAGATGCCTTTAGTGAATAAGAACAATGGCCTCAAAGGATTGGATTTTGTTGGCTATAAATATTGTTTATTGATGAAAATTAATGAAGGAAGAGCCAGTGTGAGGCAATCAGGTAATGGAGGTAAAGCAGCAATGTATCTTTGCCTCCTAGAATAACAAGACCCATACCAAGACCAGCTTTCCACTGGGGTCTCAGCCAGAGAGGTGAACTGAGCAATTTCCATGTTGCCTGCATTCCCTGAATATTCATCCCTCTTGCTCAAAAAGGAAAAGAAAAAAATAAAGGAAAGAAGAAAGCAAGCTTCACATTTTCTATGGCATCTCAAGCTGGGGGAAAAGGCCAAGATAAATGGATACTTTCAAGGTCATTAGCTTGTGGAGCTCACAGTTTGTATTGCCCTGCCAGAGCATGGCTTGGAGAGGTTATAAATGTTTTTCGTCTGGAGCAGGGAGCTCATTGTTGGAGTTTGGATCCTCTGCTTGGCTGACAGTGAAAAATCCAAACTCTGGTGGAGCAGGGCCCCCCTCTCTGCCCAGGAGGTCTTTTGTCTATTCATCTGTAGCAGAACACAGAGGGAATTAGATGTGAGTTTGAAGATATTGCAGTGCCTCACCGCTATGGTTGCCACCACCAAAAATGCTGCTGGGCAGCTGACCTTCCTGGCAGTCCACCAAGACAGAAAAAAGGTCAAGTGCTCTTTGCTCTCCAAGAAAATTACATTGAAATTATGTCCAGTCTCCTCCAGCCTCACCAGTCAGCAGCCTCATGGTCTGTGGAGAAGAGACAGGGAAGGGACAGAGCCAGAAAAGACGGGTGTGGGGCAAGGCACCATCTGCTGGTTGCATATTTTGGGGGTACCCTGAGCCAAGGCAGTGATGTGTCTTTTGCAGCTGCAGCAAGTGCAGCAGTGCAGCAGCTGAGCCCACCTGCTGACACGCAGGTGTCTTCTCCTCATTGCTGCTCCCAGCCTGCCGAAAGTCACTGCTTTTGTTTGTCCCAGTAAATAACCCCTGCACCTGGCTCCCTTCCCTACTGCTCGGGGCCCCTGGGGGACTGGGAGGGGCAGGGGCACAGCCACAGTGCCAGTGAAACCCAGTCTCTGAGGGGGAACTGGTGTCACCCTGCCAGGCATCTACATCTCCCCTGCCTTTTCTCACTGCTTTGCCACCAAGCAGTGATGCTGTGTGTGGGAAGGGTGTGTGTAAGGGCAGACATCCTTCAGTCTCACTGCCCTGCCATGAAGGCTGTTGCATTATGCTATGTAAGGCTGTAGTTCTTCCTTCAAAATCAGGTTTCTCCATTCTCCCAGGTGTGGACTGGGTTTGCTCAATGGATCAAGCTTCCCCCAGCATCTCAGGCCCCACAGCTTCCAGGGGACTCATAAATGGTGCAGATAAATTGTTGTTTGGGGTCAATGCCACCGATTGAAATGGCTAGAAAATTCCAGCTATTTGGTGCACAGTCAGGCCAGATGTTTTATGGCCTCTGGTGGAATATCAGTAGAAGTATTTCACAGTGGTAAAGGTCAAAGATGGACTCTAAAATAAGCGGAGCCAGCATTTTTTATGGCTCTCCAATCAGAGGAATATTTATTGGCAGATAATATCTGCAGAACAAAAACTTCTCACTCAGAAACAAGAGAAGTTTTAGCAGTGGCCTCTGAGAGCCATCAGGCCTCCCAGACTTCATACTGGCACAGGGGATCTACAAGGATTTTGTTGTCTTCTTCGAAGGCATGAAAGCCTCTGATACATGGAATCAAACCCCTGTGTCTCTTGACTGTGCACTGCTGAAGAGGCTCCCTTGCTGGTTAACCACAGAGATTTCTATTCATCAGTTCCAGGTCTTGACACTGAAGCAACGTTTGGCATCTCTATTGCTTCTCCTTCCCTTGCCCCACCAAGCTCACAGGTCTGACTTGCACTGGTTGAGGAGCAGTGGGAGACATTTTTCCAAGCCCTTTCTCCTCACCACTTCCAAAAGCCCCCAAAAAGCTGCCTCAGCACAGAAAGACAAAGATTTTTTTCCCACTTAGCTGCAGCAGGATCTGCAGGACAGATGGACCGAGCTGAGATTTAAGCGCCAGGTGCAAGTCCATTTTGTTACTGAATTGTATGCCCAAGATAATATTCAGTGGAAGTTTTACTTCATATAAAGATCCATCCCCAAGCATATATAAACTAGTCTGAGATAATACGATTTGAAAGTAGGCAGGGCATGAATTAGCAATGCTCTTCCAAAGATATTTCTGAAATGGCACACAGAAATACTGAGAGCAGATGTTAGATTGCTTTCGGAGGACAAAAATGGGTCAGACCTTATAGCAGAGTTTCTAACCACCGTGTAGTCTCTGTTGTCCTATATTTCTCACGATGAGAGTGAGGAACACTAATGCTCCTGCTCCAGGTGTCCTGAACCGCTGGAACTGAGGCAGTGCTGCTATGTGTGAGAGGAAGGTCTGCCTTTCCGCCTGTCATCTTCAAAAAAATAAGCTCTCCCCACATCTGAATCAGATAAAAGCAGAATGGTCAGCCCAGATGTCACTGTCCTAAGAATGAGAGTTTGGGGAGCAGACAGATCCCAGGAAACATGGGGTGAAGCCCAAGCAGCTGCAAGTGCTCTGGTTGTGATGCTACTATGTGGCCAGGAGCTGGAAGGCAAGGAGGAAGACTCATGAGACCTGTTCAGCACTAGGCATGGAGCACAGACCTGGCAGCTGGGACAGGAGCCATGCTGGGGCTAGAAACCAAGGACCAAGTGGCAGGTGTGCCTGCAGCCGGGGCAGGGCTGACCTTGGCTGAGGTGGAACGGATGGATAGCCACGAGGCACTGGCAGGACCTCCCTGACAGACAGACTAGCCTGAAACATGAGGCCTCTGGATGGGAGCCAAGTCATTTGCCATCACCTTGTCAGTGTCCTGGGATGACCTGGACACTGAACCACTTCAGGCTGATTTAGTGGCTGGAGAGCCTGTAGCTCCTGGGACAAATAGCTTACCATCACCTTTACCTGTTCAGTTTTGCAAGCAGAAAGGCAGCAAACAATTCTGTGGTTTTGTTTTTTTTTTTAAAAAGGTTTGCTCTTTTTTCAAGTTGTGATTTCCTGTTATAGAAGGTCTCCCTGAAGAATTGCCTTCAAGTCATCTGATGCTTGTTAGAAAGGGAGGCTTCCCTGTGTAGAAGTGGTTAAAAGACAGAGTCATTTCCCTGCATATTGCCAAGGTCTGTATCACTCCATGCTGGCTGCAGGCAGCAGCAAGTCAGCCTGTGGCTGTAGCAGCAGGAGAGTTACAGGAGAGGGGAAAAGTAAGCATGGGCAGTGTACCTGTGATTCCTGCTAGCAGGAGTCCAGGACAGTAGAAAGCAGGCAGTGCCACTTTAACTCTGCTGAAAACACCAGCAAAAGTCCCCCTGCCTTCCCACACAACCCAGGCTTTGGCTTCAGTATTCCTGTCACAAAAGCAACTGGGACAGGGGGCTGTGCTTCGCAGGCATGGCAGAAATCCCAGATAAGGTCTAAGAGAATGGCCACCCATTTCCCTGAGTGCCTGCAATGCCAGGACAGGGCTGCGGGAATGGCCGGACCCGGCGGGGCTCTGCCAGGCTCTGGGGTCACAGCCCGATGGCTCCCGGCAGCGCTGCAGACTAACAAGGACCAGCCTGAGGGACCAGCATCTCCAGAGCAACGGCAGGGACAATGGCAGGAATGCTCCCTGGCCCTGACCAAGTGGACTGTAAGTCAAAACAGGCTATCACACCCAAAATCATGTCAGGGGATTTGTTAGTGCCAGGGGAAAGCCTACTGGGTTTCATCCTTTAAATATATGGACCTAAAATATCCTAGCAAAATACCAGTCAGAAAAATACCAAGAACCAGCCAAAATCTTACCAAGGCAGCCATTAATGCAAAATAGCATCTCAGCCATTCAAAACCATTTGTTTTTCACATCAGTCCTTGATTAATAGGCACTTAAATTAAGTTTTGCTTGTTTGTTTGCTTGTTTGTTCTTCTGGGATTAGCTGTTTCACTTTGAAAGAACACAAGCCCCTCAAAAGACAAATGGAGGTGACATGCTGCAAATGTTCACCCAGCCTTTGTTTATTTTTGAAAGGCTTAGATAACTTCTGACTCTCCTTCTGGGTTTTGACCAGCCCAAGATGCGAAACAGGAACGTGGTGGGTGTGCAAGGTGCCAACATGTCCAGCTATGCTGGACTGCAATGAGGGCATTGGCACAGCTGGGCTTTGGTGACTCAGAATGAAGCAGGAGGAGGCTTTGGGTTTTCCTCTTATCCTGAGACAACATCCCAGGGAGGTGACACCAGGTTCTGAGGGCTCTGGTGAAACAAAGATTGGATGCGCTGCCCATCTCAGTGAGAGGAACAGAAATTAAACTTCATGAACTTGAACAAAAGACTAATCTCAGTGAGGAGAGAGGGGAGGGACAGAGAGAGGAACTGCAGACAATTAGTACTCTACAGGCTCTCACAGAGTCATTAATGAGGGATAATATCCAATTAAGAAGGAGGATGGGAAATCTGGGGAATGCCTGTATATATTCCAGTAAATTGCTCATGGCTCCTCCCTATTCCCCTCCCCAACTTTGATGATTGTCTAAACAGGAAAGAAATGTTCAAGTGAAATATAGTTCATGGAAATATTTAGAGCCCACAGGTAGGTGGCTTTCTGCCCAGACGTCCTGGGAGCACGTCTCTGCTCACATGCCTCATCAGAGATGCACACGTTGAACGGTGTGCGAGAGGGAGCCTAAAAGGTTCTGGCAATGATTTAACTCAATTAAAGTCTGTGGCAGGGTTCAGCTTCACATCATGAAGCAAACACAGGATGAGTAACTGATATAAAACTGAAAGGCGCTTTACTTGTGTCTTTTGTCTTTAGGATGGCAGAAGAGGGATAATATTCCTCCACTGACAGGGTATGACTGGAGTTGGGCAGACTCTCATAAAGCACTGTGGATTTTTTTTTGTTGTTGTCAAAAAGGTCATCAACAACTTGGAAATGCAGATTTCCTTCCAGCAGAAAGTATTTTTTTAAACAAAAGCCCAACTTTCTATCCATCTCAGCATTTCTTTAAATGGAACTGTTAGTCCTGTTGATGTGACCTAAATCAGCAATGTCCTGCATAAGAAAGAGAAATAACTCACAGTCCCCAGTGCCTAAGAAACACTTGACTGGATTGACAGAGTGAGAGTCTGTTTCCAGAGAGTGTCCTATAAAAATAGCTGGTAGTAGTTTCCAGAAGTTTGAATTGTCTGGGTTGGGGTTTTTTTGGGGGCATGGGATTTTTGCATAATTTTTAAGGCAAACCCCCCAAACACTAATTATGCCAGCAGTGTTTTAGCACCTCCCTTAAACTGATTCCCAAAGTAGTTTGGGGAGTAAAGCTTAATTTGTTTTAAGTCTTTGCATGTGCTGAATAAGGTGAGAGCTGGAAGAACTCCTAAGACTTTTCCATACTTTTGGAGCTTTTTTGAAAACAAGTTAAGTCACTTGTCTGCTCAAGCTTTATGACTAAAATCCTCTTCCTAAGGTTACTGCAAGGAACAGAAACCCTAACATGTCTCCATTTACAGATGGGTTCTGAAGAGCGGAAGCTTTGAAGAATGGGACTTCACTTGCTCTTGCTGTCACTTTTCTCCATAAATATATATATATATATACACACGATTATATATAAAACCCCTCTCAGCCCCGTTGTATGCAATCAGTGGCTATTGCATCAGTGTTACAGATCCCATTTTTCCCAGGGCAGGGAGGGCCCTTAGTGTGCACAAAGGCACAATGCAGGGAAGATTAATATCAGCTTCTGCTTTGCCATTCCAAGCCCCTGCTAACTGTAAATAATATTCTAGCAAAGATCTTGATGCATCATGATCTATTGTGTTGCAGCGATGATGCTGCTTGTTATGTCTTTAGCAGTGATTTATCATCCTCTGCAATGACACAAATCATGGATGGCTCATGACACTCCAGGATGTATGATCTCTTAGTGGTGGCAGTGATGAATCCTATGCTTAGATCATAACATTTTGAAACCTGGGATGTGGAGCTGATCCTTTGCTTTTTACTTCTAGAAGGTACCTAAAGCAATAAAAACCTCTCTTTGTTAGCAATATGTCAAGTAACACATATCCCCTTTTCACAACATCTCGATACGGGTAATTCTGGCTAAGTCTCAAAGGGTTATCAGGCAACTCCAGATTACTCACTCCTTTTGCTTTTCCCCTACTACCTCCTAACCTTTACTGTCCTCCTCCTGCATTCTGGTCTCAGGGACATATTTTGAAATTCTGCTGCATGTATAATGAGTATAAAATGTTCCTCTAGGAGCTGGAGAAAGCTCAGATGTTTGGGTACAGTAGGCCCATTCCGACACAACAAGCCTACGCTCAAGCTGTGATCCCAACAGAGAAGAAAGCGTTTCAGGTCTGAGCTGCTCTCATCCAGTGAGCTACTGCCATATCAGCTCTGCTCCGAGGAAGTGGAAGTACTTGCTTTTATTTATTTTTATCCTGTGGCATCAAAACGCCCCTGGGTAAGAGAGGACAGAATGGGGAGGGGGGCATGATGAAGGTTCCTACTCTTCACTGCTGGGTTCCTGCTCTGAGACAACGTGCATTTCTTTTAGGCAACATGGAGATTATTGTGAGAATACAGGTTTACTGGTTGGTAAAATAGACGAGGATGTCAAAGGCACAAAAAAAACCCAAAAAAACAAAACAAAACAAAAAAAAAAAAGAGAGAGAGAGAGAGAGAAAGAGAGAAGAAGAAGGAAAAAAAAAGAAAATAAAATTCCAAACAGATAAAGGGAGGCCAAATGCTGCTCTTAGGGATGAGCACCTCAAGCACCGGATGAGCTGTTCTGGCTGTAGTAGAGGGGCCCTGCAGGCTGCTTAACCTTGGACACAGCTGGAGACCTGGGGCCTAGGATCGCTCCAGCAGCCAGCACTCCCCGCTGGGCTCAGGCTGAAGGCAAGGGGCCCCTCCTGCCCTCGGCTGCTGCTGCCCTGCCTCACCCCAGGAGCGACAGAGAAATCAGCACCCAGCCCAGGGAGAGCTCGGGCGGGCAGCCGGGCAGGCGAAAAGCCGGGGCTGAGGCAGCGATGCCGCCCTGCAGCCAGGGAGGTGCTGGAGCGCCGAGCCCGCCGCGCCTCGCGGGGCTCCCGGCACTCTGCTACCCAGGGAGGAGCTGGGTCCTGCTCCGAGGGCTGCAGGGACCTCAGAGGCACCCCGTGCCCCTCGGCTCCACTCGCAAAGCCTGGAGCCTCCAAGATGGCTCGTCACCACTGGATGGAGCAAAAGAGGTGGGCGAAGACAGCCGAGGAGGCCTCCCGGGATGCTGGGCTGGCTGGCTGCCTGCCCTGGCCGCGGCCCCGGCTCGGCTTCCAGGGAAGCTGTTAATAACTCGGAGGCTGCTCTCCCCTCCGCTCGCGGGGCCGGGGCCCCTCGGGTGCCCCCCGCCGCTCCTGCCCGGCCTGCTGGCTCGCCAGCCCCGCTCTGCCGCAGCTGCTGCCGCCGGCCGCCAGCTCTCCAGGTGCTGCGCCGGCTGCAGACACCCCCACGGCCAAGAAGGCCTCGGCGGGGGGACCAGCGCCGGCACCGGCACGCTCGCCGTGCCCAAGCAGCAGGCAGGCTCCGGGAGGGCTGGGGACCGGCTCCACTGCCTGCACCAACCCCCTGCAGCTTCTGCAGGAGTCGGGCAGGGTGTTCCGAGCCCTGGGCACCACAGCCCGCGCCGTGCTCGGGGCAGCTGCAGGAGCGCAGGGCATCTCGCCGTGAAGGCCGCGTGTGACCGTGCAGCACCCCACGAAAGAGCATTTCCTATGGTTTAGTGCAGTGCTGAAGCCTGGGGAGGCGACTCCCGCCCTCCAGATTGGGAAGGGGAGGCTGCAGACAGCAGCAGCGCCCAGGGCAGCAGAGGTGAGGGAGTGGCACACAGGTAGGCACACAGGCTGAGGTCTGCCCCAGGATGTCGGCGCTTGCCGCCGCTCCATCTCTGCATTTTGCTGATACACCATGTAGGTATCAAATCTCAGAGAACTGACATTTTGTTCCTTCTTCTTCCATCAAAGAAGTTGAGAAGTTGTAAGCCAGTCAATCCAGCCAATTAATATAAGTACTCATTTCACAGGAGCACAGGAGAACAGGACCCTATTTAAGCAAGGAGCTCCTTTAACTTAGCAAAACAAGAACTGTAATTATCAGCCCAAGACAGCCAAGCATGATGGAAAATTTTACCTCAAATGGTGAATGAAGATTTTAGAATACAAAATCTCGGGCAATGCTGCTCACAGTCTTCAGTAGCCACTCATTGGTGCCTGTGTTTTCTGTAATGCTGTAATTCATTCTATAATATCATACCATGATTATACCTACTGCTGCAGGAGGCAATGCTGTCCTCTAAGAAGAGAGTTCTACTCAGCATGAAGCAAATATATCACAAGACTTTTTAGGCCACATATACAGGTATAAAAACACATGGCAACCTTTCAAACCAAAGCCTTCCTTATTACTAGCCTTAAATATCTCACTCCAGAAAAGGAAACATCTCCTAGCGGTGTGCAAAGGTGAGAGAAACAAACAATTTGAGATGCACCTTGTCATGGTAGCACATTTCTTCAGTTCCCAGTATATAAACATGGATGGCAGTGAAATTTGTAACAGCTGGGATTCTACACGTACAATAAATTTATCACATATAATGCTCTGTAAATATAAATATGTATTTGGAACTTAGATGCACCAAGAATAACCTTATATCCTTTAGTATGTAACACTTCACAATATATTTCTCACTATCTTAAATTCTTTCTTTACAATAATCATATTTCCATACCTCATATTTCAGCAAGTGTTTTTAACTTAACCTGTTGAAAATGTTGGATTGTGCATCTATTGAATGTTTTTATTGAATGTGTTTTTTGAAAGTGTGAATAATTTGATTTGATAAAGAATTAAAATTCGTTAGACTGAACCAAAACAGACAACAATTAAAAAAGAAAATATAAAAGTGATATGAATGAGGTAAAGAAAATGACACATCTTCCTAAGCTAAAACAGTTACAGTAAAAGGACTTCAATTAAAAATATTATTGAAAAGTAAGGGATATAAAAGATGGGAAGACAGAATGGGAGAGAAGCGAGCCAGTATCACAGCAGCCAGAACAGTTTTGTTAATGTGGAGGACTCATGTTTAATATCCAATATTTTCCTGTGCCCAGAAAAGATGTGAAGCCACATCACAGCCCTGTTCAGACAACACCCTGATGTGGGAAACCTTACAGGTTTCATTGAAACTGAGTCTCCTTGTCCTTAGTGACAGCTCTAACCACTGTGCTATTGAATGAAAGGGGATCCCTTGTCCTTGATTTTGTAGGAAGCCTCCCCCCTTTGTTTTTTTAACAGGTGCCTGAATCTTTTGACTATGCTAAACCAGCTAACAATGAAAATTATGGGACTAGTTTGTCTACTATATTCTGATTAATTTCTTTCAGCTGAAAGTCTCTGGCAAAAATGACTTAAATTTGTAAATATGTTTGAGCTGCCCTGAAACATCATTTGTGGAAGCACCTGCTATTTTCCAAAATATAATTTGATGATGATGATAAGAGTTATGATAACAGCTGTTATTGTTCAGGTAACTATGCGTATTTTTTTATTTCTTCTTCTACTTTTTTACTGCTTCCTATTTCTTTGCCTACCTGCACCATATTACTTTATACAGATTTTCTTATTTATTTTGTTTCCTCCTCTCCACTGGAATTTTTGATGGTGCCCTCATGGGCTTACATATCCTCAGGTGTACAGCCACACAACTCATGACTTCTTTTTATATTGCCTGGGCCAAATCTATTCCAGTTTTCCTCAGGTGCAATGTCAATGAAATCAAGTTACATCAACAGACTTGTGCAACTAAAGAAAAAGCAGAGCCCTTATCAGTATAAAGCCTCAATACATCTTTTCTTTCATAATGTCTTCCTCATCACATATCTTTGTTTACAGTTTCCTTTATTATTTCTTTGCACCTCATCTTACAAACCTGGCTTTTTTACATTCAGTAGCCATCATTGTGGTCCATCTGATCTAGACAGCTGTGCCGACACAGGGGATTTTGGAATATTACCGTGAAAAACTGGAAGCTTTTTGCCACACTTGTATTCATTTTAGTGGTTATCACTGTAACAGTTAACAAAAGATACAAAGACATCCATACCCAAAACAGCATATGAAGATTTAATTTTTTTTTTTTTAATGGCACATACATTTAAATAGCTCCTACTTTTCCCATTTGGCAAGGCCATTGTTGTGGCTAATGTATGTATTTCTGAAAACAATGATACATTTCCAGTAGTATCTTCCACAATTTTTTTCAATGAGCAATAAAGGAGGTTGAGGTGGGATGTGTTTTATCCCACCACATTATATCATTCCTCTTTTTCCTCTTTGTTGGATGGCAATCAGGAACCCTCATGCCAAGCTTGGGAAGCAACAGCATCTGGTTCCTTGGCAGATTCTGCAGGCGGTCTTGTTGCCAGCCTTTAAGCTGTGTCTGGGTCTGCTGCATGGTTTGGCTGCAGATGGGCTCTCTGGGTTGCCTTGTGCTTATGGGTGCCAGTTTTGGCTTACCTTTGATTCTGAGGACTTTACTCATTTTTATTCGTTTGTGAATAAGGACCCATCCAAATGCTTCATGAAACCAATATCAGAGTGTGCCGATATTTAAAATGAAAAGGGAAGGAGGCAGTTTCCCTTCCCCCTCCCCTCCCCTCCCCAGGATGAAACATTATAATAGCATCTGCAAATGGGTCTGGATCTATCAGTATTTCCATTATAAATCAGAGGCTTAGAGCTTAGCCATGAATATTCCTCCCAGAATGAAATGCAATGCGGCCACTTGTATCAAAACAACACTGAACATTTTTTCAGACCATCTAGGCATTCCCACACTCACTTCCCCTTCCTTCCAGAGGGATAAATCTGAAGACACAACAGTCTTACATCAAGCATATGTCCAAAAACCTCTGTATGGAATAAAAAAACCCCACTTCTTGCTGTTTCTGGGTGCTGAGGTTCAATGCTGTTTTGGAGCCGGGTGCAAGAAAAGTGCCTGGGCCTGGAAGAAAAGCCTTGAAATCAGAGACTTAGTGGACACCGAGGGAGCTTTGGCTATGAACACAGCCCTCCTGCCTTGCTGGCCCACAGACCCCCAAAGCCTGGGAGGGTGTGGTAGGGAAGTGATGTATCTGCCAACTGTATTTGCTGTCAGCTCCCTGGCCACCCTTTGGCCTGGATTTGGGCACCCAAACACCCTATTGGCAAGAGCTGCCTCTCCTGGGGAGTATGGGGGGATAGCAGGGTGTGGGGAGGCTGTGCTCCCTAATCGGAGGTGTCAGGCTGTTGTCAGGGGGGAGCCAAGTGCCTCTGCCCAGCCAGGGAGTACAGATACTGCTCAGCACAGATGGCCAGGGGGGTCTGCCCAATTACCAAATTAAGCCTTCAAAACACAATGTGACTCCTAGCATTTTGGAAGGAACCTTCCTGGACCATGGACTTCAGTGCCTGTACCTCCATATACACAGCCGGACCAGGACGGCTGCTTCAGTCATCTTGGGATGAGTGCATTTGGGGCAGCTTGATTCTCTCAGGAAGGAACAATTCTGCTGACTCAGGGGATATGCAGGCACCAGCATCCCAGAGAAGTAGGTAGGATGGGGTTGGGGGGAGCAGGGGAGCTTGTTGGCACCTTATCAGAGTGTGCATCCGGTAATACAGGTGACAGTGCCTGGGGAACAGAGCATTTCCCTTGCCTACGACAGGGCCTCTTGACAATGCCAGATACTGGGCAATGCTGGGTCACAGCTGTCCGTGCTGATTCCCAACATGACCCTGTTTCCCTGCTGAGTGCTTCTAAGCAAGCTCTGAGCAGCCAGCCAGGAACTGGGGACAATGCACAGCAAAACCTCTCCTAATTACAACAGGATCCACAGGCAGAAGTTCCAGTATTGATAATCACAAAAGAAAATTAAAGTAAAAAACCCAGCAACACTTTTTCAAAAGGGTATTCCTATTTTTCTCTTAGCTATTTGCAATGTAAAATGCCAGTGCATAAAATTTTATGCCGATGAATATGTGCTGAAGGAGTCATGTCAGTGACACATAGTGTTACACGAAATCCAGCTAAACGTAACACAACATTCAAAGCAGCAGTCTTTCTGGTGTCCCTTGCTTCCATTTTTAAACCAGTCTTTTCTGTACTTAGGAAGAAGGATTCTTTCCTTTCCATGTTATCCTGCAGTCTATAGACAGCCTCTGCAGATGATTTACAGCAGTCTTTCTTGTGAAGTCTCTTCCAAGATTCATCTTTTCACAATCCTTTGTAACAATCTTATGTTCTTGCAATCTTTCTTAAGTGATCAAGGCAGAATGTAAAAAAATTAAATCACTACAAAATTGTTACAGATTCTATTTTGCAGGTTATTTGGGAAAGGGAAGCGATTCACCTTTAAAATGAGTGATGCTCCCAGTCTGGTGGAAGGCTTAAGCATTTGTGCAGTTCCAAATATGGGAGGAAGCTACCTGCATTTGATGAAATTACTTGCCTTTTAAATTAAAGTGCTTAATAAGTTTGAAATGTCAGGTCTCATTTTTACATGTAGGTCTTGTCCTTGTCTAAAGTTAATTTCTACTTTAGGCTGTTAAAAGCATACATTACAGATCAAAATAATAACCAAATAATCAGTTAGTCTCCTTAATGGGAACCTCTCCCCTCTTCTGCATGAGTAGTAATAGAATTCTTAAGTAAATCACCCACTAGCATTAAAAATACAAGCTAATATTTTCTCCAAGAAAGACTCCAAGACAGAGGGTTCAAATAACAGCAGGTTAAGTGCTGAAAAACAGGACTGGGGAATATTTCCTTAAATGCTATTTGAATTCTCATTCCTTGCTGTGTCTTCTGGATATTTCTTTAAGGAAGTGAGCGTTGATTATTGTCGGAGTGGTTGGTTGCTCTTTGTAATGTTCTTATTCACATAAAACGCACAAATGTTTATGAGTTTGTGGTATTTCCTTGTTTACTGTTCTCTTTGACAAGTTTCACCTACCCAGAGAGAAACAGACAAGGTACTGTGTGGTTTAGGTGATCAGCTCAATACTATGAGAGGTGAGTAGCAAATAGGAGACTGTCAACCCAAACAGCTCATAAATAAGGCACAGGATGAAAATCATGAGTCTAAACCATTGACAGCCAAAAGTAAAAATATACCAAAAGCTTAATGAATATGCTCAGTGCAGTTCCAGCTGGTCCATCAATCATCCACCAACAGAAGTGCTACAACCATGGCAAATAATATTTAAACAATAGTATTACTATTGCAAGCTCTGTTGGGCATGACCGCTGTCTCACAGAGGAGAGTCAGACAGGCATGTCCTGAGTTTACAGCATATCAGAGATGCTCCACAGCCACCTCTCCCATCTCAGGTCTTTGCTATATAAGCAAAAAAGTAGAGGATTCAGTTATTGCTGCTGGTGGCTTGCTGTGGATCCAGGCACAGTGGTTGAGCAAGGCATCTTTATTGCTGTCTCACTGTCCAGTTTCTAGTGGGCCAAAGAGCACAGTACAAAAGCTGTCATCCCACTTGGCTCTCATTGCTCTCAGTTTTGGCACCAGCAGCTGAGGCCAAGGGCTGAATGAGTACAGGGAATGAATCCTGCTTTGAAAGCTTGCAGATCAGAACTGAGCCATGTTGGAAGAGCAAAGTGAGATGCCTGCACACTTCTTTCTTGCATGCTCCTATTCTCTAGCTAACAAAGGGAATTATGATCCTGTATGACTAAGAGGACTCTTTAACAATTCTGGCATTCTTGCTAATGGTTTGAGAAAATGGTCAGGTATAAAAACTGTACTCCAGGAAGAGGAACTTCTGGAGAAGATTGGTCTATCCTGGATTTCTTGTCCACAGGCAGTTTTTTGTTTGGGAAGTCTTGCAGAAAACCCATCTCAGATATTTTATTCTTTCTTTAGTTTGATTTGCAAGCCACGCTTTGCCATCCTTTGAAGTCATCTATAGAGCATTTCAGCCCCTCCTTACATACATCGTCAAGCCTATCTTATTTATTTCCCTTCCGTGGCATTTCACCTGCAAACTTAAGGCTCTTGCTATTTGCCAAGAAACATCTTCAACTCCTCAGTGGGCAACCATGCATGCACACATGAGCAGCAGCTGCTCCTTTATGTGCCTGGAACCAGCAAAGCTTGGAAAGTCAGGAGAGCCGTGTAATGCAGCCCGATGTATGCAGAATGGGGGATTTGCCACACAGCAAGCCAGCCTTGTGCACATTGGCCCTGCAAAATGGCAGAAGCCCTACGTGCCTCCTACACCTGCCCTCTTCACTCTGCCTTCCAGCTAGGGCAAGGCAGCCCAGCAGCCCAGCCTCAAGTCTCTGCTGTGTCCCTGGCCATCCTGCCTGAGGAAGGGAGAGAGGCAGGGGATCCTCTGGCCCCGGTTCCTGAAGCAGAGGAGCCACAAGCTAAGAGCACAAGTAAAACAATTGAAGTAAATCTTAAGGTTTCACTAGTTTGTTTGGGTTTTTTGTTGTTTTCTTTTCCCTTTTTCTACTGTGTAAGCTGTCTCTTGTTTTTGTTTTTCACAGGTTTGGCAAGCATTTTGCTTTTACAGCTCAAGCTTTGCCCAGTCACAGAACTGCATATAGGCTTTGCTTAGCTTTTGTCTTGCATATTAAACAAGAATTAGGAAATAAAAGAGATATTATTAGGGTTTGGACTTTCTGATTTTGGAGTCAATAGGAGCTTTGTTCTGCACTTCTGGCAGAGGAGAAGGGAGAGCAGTCTGCCTCCTGTTAACATTGTAACCCAGGGAGCTTGCTCTTGAACCCCAAACCAGGTACGTGCCGCCCATCTGACCTCTTCCACAACCCTGCTTTCAGTCCCTGGCAAGAAAAACCTTTCTGTTGGGTTCCACAGAAGCAGGATAAGGTCCAGGATATTTAAATCCTCAATACTTTCTGTTATTTCCTGACAATACCCAATTCATTGGTCCAAGATTTGAATACACATCTTCCTCGCACCATTTCACAAAAGGCCTGGACCCCAAGAATAGAAGAAACCACTGCAATACAACAAGGACATATAAATATGAATGTCAAACTGCCCCATCAATGAAATGCTTTAAAATGCAGGGAGTGCCGTGGTGCAGTGGGCCACAGAAACACAATGAAATGATAATGAGGACAAACGGAGATGAAGACCACCCACCAGTAGTTTTATGACTGTGACTTGGAACGACAGTTCTCAGTGGGGCCATTGCGACTGGACGCCATTGTCATTTTTAGCACATGCTAAAGTAGCAATTGTGCACAGACATTTCAACTGTTGCCTCTGACAAACAGCAGCCAGACTATTTATGAACAGCCCCCAACCTCATTCTTGTGCGTTTGGCTGTGTCTGTAGGTAGGAGAGAGTGGAAGACTGCTACTTTGTTCTGACAGGTTTTCCCATAGTCACTGTCTGCTACTCCTTGCATATGCTTAATTTCCTGAGGATTTATGCTGGCCCCTTCCTAGACAGCTCTCCAGCATTAATCTTCTTTAGCCAAGCTTCTACCCCACTTACGCTGTAGTCTCCTTCATGCTGCATTGTGTTTACCCTCCTTTCCTAGAGAAAAAAACAACATTCAGAATTAGGGTATCAGAGAAAACTTTTCTAGGGCTTGGCTGTGCACATAAGACAAAACTTGGGTTTTGGAGGAATGAAGAAGACGAGGCAAAGACAAGGCATGAGTCTGTTCCTGATATGTTTGTTCACCCTGCCAGGGAGGTGCATGTGCTGGATCAGAGCACCTCCCAGGTGTCCTGGCGTAGGTTTCTGCCTCTCTATCCCCAAATGCTGCCACTCATTTTCTTGGCAACTCTCACCAACACCTCATCTCCAGCGCAGGGCACAGGGGGTGCAAACAGGGTGCAGGAGAATTTTCTCCCACCCAACTTCCATGCCAGAAACAGTTTGGCTCAAGATTTAGGTAAGCAACAAGTCTTCAAAACAATGATCCAAATGCAAATCTTTTCTGTTTTGTAACTCTGCTAGAAAATTACCGAATCACATTCAAGAGATGCAGCCTTTTAGGTTTGTTCACTGTTTCATAAATATCTGTAGATTACACAGCACTCTACCAACTTGCCTTCAAATTTTATTGTATTGAGAAACTCATCCAAAAAGCAGTTGATAGCTAATATATTCTTAATCCGTCACTCTTCAGATCCTGTCATAAAATGTGTAACTGAGAGAAGCTGTTCACATTAGCATCCCACCATATCAGGTCATCACTCCCAAAGCTTTCATTATGGGATATTGCTGAAAGGTGCCATCTTCACAGCCAAGATATGCCTAATTTATCCATTAGGCATTCCTTCAGTAGGCATTTAAAAGTGATTGGTTTTTTTTTAACTGTCTGTGCTTTACCAAGAAGACAGCTATAGCATGGCTCAGAAAATAATGTTATTCTCGATGGGCTGTGCAGAAAAAAAATGTTTAATTTGCATGCACATGATGGTAGAGGAAGCTGACTCAGAACAAGCTGTTGGTGCTTCTGGATGGTCAGAATTAAGGGATTGTAGGAGCACTGAGAGGTCTCCAGCATGGACCGGGGAACACTGCATATGTGGGTGTTGTTCTATGTGTTGTATAACCCTTTAAAATGGTGAGTTATGTATTCATCCCTGAAGGAAGGGATGAAAAGAAAAGGAGCTAGACAGGAAGAAGGAGGGGAAGAGCAATCCACAGCATACAGAAATACATAGCTGAAGGTACAAGGAGACAAGGCACAGCATCCCCAGCTTATTAACCACTGTGGGGAGCATTGCACGTTCAGGTCTGCTTTTATCTTATCAAAGCTGAGGAGGAGACCTCAGACACCTCACTGAGACACACCTTAGGTAACCCACGAAGGCAATGGACAGATAGACTGGAGGGCAGTAATTTCATAAGACAGTTCAATAAGCCTCAGATAAGAGAGTTTCCTGGAGCTATCTGTCATTTTTTGTCCAGCTTGAAAAGTGGGGACCGTCACTGTCACAAAAGCTCAGATATGGAGCAGAAAGCCAACTTCGCTGGCTCAGAAAGCTTTCTATCAAAATCTTCACAAGATGGATAATCACAAAATACATAGTGGGAGCTGAGTGGAGCAAGAGTTCCTGGATCACATCATAGGCAGGTGGTAACCATGGCTCTGCAGGAGAGGTGTGCTCTGGCTCTGTGACTCCTCTGCACAGGTCCTGTGCTGGGCCAACAGCCCAGGGCTGGCAGCAGAGCTCTTAAGCCAGAGGACTGGCTGTGTAACCTAGACTTCTGCTTCTATCCAGAGAGGCCTGCACCATGGAGTTATAGGGACTGACTGCATGCCCAATCCCATCCCATCCCCTTACGGAACAGAGGGGTCCCTGGGCAGCAAATATTGTCTTCTGTCTGGGCACCTCATTCTTTTCTCAGCTTTCCAATGCATACAAGGTATAAAGGAAGTGTCCAGTGATTCTCTGCCATGAACAAAATTCTGGTTTACAGATACTGGGTAGGAAACTCAGTCTTTCGGTGAAACACAACTGTCCAGCTATAAAGCCGGTGGATCTACAATGGCTGTAGGAGTGATTGAGAATAGTACAGGAAACCGGAATTTTCCCTTGCTCTTGGTCCTTGAACTCAGTCCTTGCATTATGTCATGACTTCTCTGAAATTTTAGTTAGTGAGTACTTTGGTTTGCAGTGGAAATCTGGTGCAGGTAAATAGCAGTCATCTTTCACACCTAATGGGATGTTTGCTGTTGTGTAGAAACAAAGGTCACCTTACAAGAAGCTCAGCAGGACAGGCTTGGCAATAGCACTGACATTCTTTGCCAGGCATGAATCCTCAGGCTGATGTTTCCAGACCTCAGAGCCTCCGCTTCCTTTTCAGCCTGGTTAGTTAAAAGCTTCTCTGTGGTGCTAGCCTAAGTGGGATCTCTGAAACTCTCAAATATGCATCAAGATAGCCAGCAAGACATCGTGGTGTGGGCTGTCAGGTTCCATCATTTGACAGATTTCCCAGTTGAGGCACATGTTGGTGAAGTGGCATATCCAACATTGTGTGGGAAAATTTCTGGAAGAACTGAGAACAGAAATCAGTAACTTCAGCTTGAAGTTCTCTGCCATAACCCTCATTCGTTCCTCTTCATCCCTGCTCCCTGAATCCCCATTCTTCTTAAATGCCTCAATATAGAGATTAAATAGGCCTTATGAAGGAGAGGACACATGGTTGGAAATCATAACATATTTTCCAAGAATATATTTTCCAAAATGTAACTATATGTTTAAATTCAGCATAGCTGTGAGAACAGGCAACAAGAAATGGGATTTACAAACAGTCAAACAAGTTCACACGTGAGTTATGTCCAAAGAGAGTTGCTCTCCTTTGTTTCAGTGTGCTTCACTCATCTGTGCAGCTGTGCATCTGGCCTTTTGTTTCTCTACCTATTCTCATAGGTGACTGTTGTAATGAGGAATGACAGAGATGGGGATCTGACAGGCAGAAAACCTCCCGGATTGGGTGAAGCATGGGACTCACATGATTAAGGCACTTCAAGCAAAGGAATCTGGAAAAGATATTCAAATATATACAAAATCATAAATACAATACCAATACCAATGAGTACATGAGCAACACTACCATTATGTCAGTTTTCTTTCCAGCAGACCTCTGTATGCATTCAGCCTCACACTGGACTCTCTAGCAAATCTCTCCTGTTTATTATGTCCGTGTTCAGATACCGTGGTGTTTGCTCTATTAAGGCACCTGATCACGAGTGTATAGCTGGTCCCTCCTCTGGACTGTGCTGAGCTTCCCTGAGTCCAGCACAGCTTGTTCACTGTGCCAAACACAGACCAAGTTACCTAGAGCAGCATTTTTCAAATTCTGCCTCTGATTTTCAAATGGTGGGTTTGGTACTTTGTAGGGGAGATTGATGCCTGGCTGCCAAGAAATATTTATTCTTGTGTTCTTGCCTAATCATTGTCACAGATGATTCAGCAAGAGCAGAACTGCCACTCTGCCTGAAAAAAAAAAAAAAATCTGCTGGGGCTTGTTCTTGTTCATTTTGGAGTAGAAATGGACAAAAAAATACATAAAAAGCCAACCTTGGGTTCCCAGAGGGTAATTTTTTGCATTTTGAGGAAGGAATATTGGGTTAAAATTAGAGAAAATGCATAGGTAGAAACATTATTAACATAATTAATGGCTTATGTAAACCAGGAAGAATGTTTTCTGGGAGATGTTTTGCTGTCTGCAAAAACCCAGAGACCTAACATTTTTAGCCAATTTTCCCCTGCCATGAGGAGGTCAACAGTCATGTACCTTCTGTGTTGGACACTGTCAAGCCTTGTTTACTGCCATTAGAAGGTCCCAGGAGAAAGCTGGTGAGTTTTTGGCATTTTGTGGCACAAGAGAGAGCTACAGCTGCAGAGCAGTTGTTGTCATAACACCTATTCATCATTATCCCTCCCATCATGAATCACCTACTGATAACCAACCCCTCTTTGTTTACATTCATCACATCTAGAAAGCCTGTGCTTGCTTCCAGGAGCCACATCTCTACCTGGGAAAACTGTCTGCTTTTGTGCCAGTATTTCTCCCCCAAACCCAGAAAATTCTCAAAATCTCCCTGCTGAGAGAACAGGGACAGCTTTTCAAATGTTTTGTTCACTTCCACTTAAAATTCAACCGGAGTATCTAAATTAGGAATGCTGCTACATTCCAGCTCAGAGAGCTGCAGTGCTCTGTTACAAAGAGGGGCTCCGTCTCCTCCTCATCATCCAGAACCCTGTCTTCCTCAATCGTCTGGCCCATTTGCCTAGGTGGAAAGCTCGGTAGGGGGCCCATGTTGTACCCTTCCTTCTGTGTCTGGTACAGCATGGAGCACCATGTCAGCGATGCACTAATACACAAGAATAATCAGCTCATCAAATCAGCTTCATTAGTTGGAGCTTGAGAGCACAGCTCTGCTGCCCAGCCCTGCAGACACGCAGCCTGCCTCACCACTCCATCTGCTGCAGCCGAGCAGGAGGGGTCTGCCCACTCGGCTGTTCACACACAAGTGCAAAAGCCCGGGACACTGGGGGTACTCCGAGCATGTGCCATGTTCCTGCCTGACACATGTCACCAGGGGACTACTGCTCCTCCCCTGTCTCTCATATGGAGACCAAATCCAACTCCAGAGTGCCAGCGATGAAGCCGCCAGAGCGAGGTTTTAGGCCACTAATGATTTTCCTGGGTTTTGGGGGGAGGGGTGTGGAGTCTGGTCCAAGAGGTCTGCTTCACATCCTTATAACAATGCGGGCTCCTGGAGGCCACCACACTCTGCTGGTGGGTGGCTGAGCGCTGGGGACCCTCTCTGTGTGACGGGAGAGGTGGCAGTGCAGAGGCTGCTGGAAGGTGGCTCATCTCCACAGCAGGTCCTGTATGTCGGTAGCAGAGTAGCAGGACATCAGCAGGTCACGAGTTTCACAGATTTGTTCACTGCTTGGAATTTCTGAGTGAGAGTATTTATGGATAGCTCTGGAGTTATTTTTACAGGAATGGCTCTGTAACTAAGCACTTCAGAAAAAAATCAGGCCACCATGTAGATGAAAAGGCAGGTGGAGGGGGCTTCACTTGAGCGTATCCAGCTTGGAGAGGGATGGGTGTAAGTCCCTAGCAGGCACTTGCTATGAAAACCCCTAGGGCTGGTTATCTTCACAAATGCTCTTCCTCAAACAATGATGAATAATAAACACATGTGTAAATTTCTCAGTCTTCAGTATTGCCAAGGGTCTGTGCAGAAGTATCTGTTGCTTACACTGAAGTTCTCTCTCTCTTTCTCTCTGTGTATTTTTAGCATGGATGGAGATATAGTCTCAGAAAATGTAATGACATGTGACATGCAGGATTCATATGTATCTAGGCAGTATGGGAATGTACCATGTAGGAGGAGATGTAACATACTGCTTGGCTTCTAATACCCATTACTTAGGCACAATAAGGCGCCTTATGGAAGCAGATAAGGGGGCTCCCCATGGAGCCTAAGCATTAGAAGACATATGTTTATCCCATACCTGTATTCTCTCTTTGCTTTATGTCATTATGTTTAAGTGCAATATTGACCGACGATTTTTACTGGCTTGTCAGAAATGCTCTGGGCATTCACCTTTAGAAGATGATCAGTCTTCACAAGAAAACAACTATCAACTTTATTCCACCTCTCCCATTTCACAAACAAATATCTGCTAATGAGTCCAGCCTGATACCAATGCAATCCTATGGCAAATCATCTAAAGTTCAAGAGAATTTCTCTGCCGATTTTAAGACAGTCAAAAAGGCAATGTTCTGTCCTGGAGTCACCTCTGTAACTTTAACAAGATGAGACAGTGAAGTTTTGCCTTGTAAGTGGTTCCAACGGAATGTTTTTTTTCCAAAAAATAGCACGTTTAAGGAAGCACTTAATGTCTACGGTATCTTGCCACTGAGAGGAAGTGCCTCAAAAAGAAGGGATCAGCCTCTTCCCTCCCTTGTTTTCACATTGCAACCTAGTTTTAACAGGAGCTGTAGCCTGCAAATGGATACAGAAAAGGACTACTAAAGGATCTCAATATCATAGTTCAAGCAGAACTGCCTATTTTCCTAACTAAAGTTTGAATTGCATTGTAAAGATAGACACTGGAACGGTTGACAGCTTTAACAAGAAAACTGTGACTGCAATCCTAGTGCAAACCATACATCTTGTGAGATCAAGTGGAATGCTCTGTACAGATGCCAAAAGGAGCTGAATGTTTAAAGCCTGGAGGTTTTTTATTAGTAGTTAATGGTGTATATTTAGCACTGAAAAGATCATTTGACAGCACATCAGTCTTGCCAGATAAATGAGTAAAAGGAAACTCAAAAACCCCACATTTGTGTGGGGTCTTTTTCGTCTGAAATTTTAGGAGGAAACAACCTACCGACTGCGAACTCTGCTGAACTAAATGGAAAGACTGCCATTGATTTCCATGGACTTCAGATCAACCAGAAGGAGGGAAAGCAAAATGCATGCTAGGATGTTTCCTTGGTTATTTGCCTGTCCTTTTAAATGCTATATGTGACATTTTAAAGTTCAGGTGTTAAAAAAGGAATGATAGCTTCATGAAGGGTTTGTCAGTGAACTGCAGAGTTTAGAAGGCTGTTAAAAATATGAATATAAATGTCTCTGTGCATATACACTACAGGGACAGAATTTAATTTAGCTGGAGCTGGTGGTACCTGACACTTTCTGCTATGAGAGCCTGTTTTCAGTTTTCTATAACTTTGCCAAGTTTTAACCATTCAGTGTCTACCTCACGCTGAATATTTTGCATCTCTTGATTCCACCAGCAAGGTGATGAAAAGCTACCCAGTACTGCAGAATGGAGAAGGCAATCAGGAGATCTGGCCACAAGGGAGAGGGAGTAAGTGACAGCAAGTGAAGCATGCACATGGACAAAGGAGGGGACAAAGTGAAGTGGAAGGTAAATCAGACAGGGGCAGCCAGACATAAGAGAGTGATGGGATGGGGTTAAGGGCTAGGCCAGCAGGAGAGGCAGCCTGGGAGAGAAACACAGGAAAGGTTGAGGAATAAAAGACCCCCAAAGCAATCTGAGCAGTAAATCCTTGAATCATGCATTCATCTTCTTAAGGTTTTTGGTTTTTTTTTCTTTTTCCCCCAGGCTAAAGAAAATGATTTATGCAGCACCAAGCATAAGGGGGCCCCATTCTCCACTGACTGGTAAGCAATGCTGTGAGGAACACAACGGCAGCAACTGCAAAGGCAGGAGATGCGTGTTGTCATTTCAAAAGCCCTGGGAATGACTCACTGGTCAGACTGCTCCCAAGAAGAAGAGTTTCTTATTGCAACTGTTTCCTTTCTTTTCCTGTCAGGATTGCAGTTTTTATATTAATTTTCTAAGCAATAGGAAGAGGCTACGGGACTACAGAAGTAGGCAGAAAAGCTGAGAAGGAGAGAGCAAGGGTAGGGGGTTATGAACAAAGGCACCCAGTGAGGAGGGAGACAAAGCAGAGATGTGGAATGAGAGCAAGTGAGGAGATGCAGAGAGGGGAAGAACCACCAGATGGGGGACAAAAAGCCACATAACAAAATCTCTCAGCATTTCTGATTGTTCCCCTATATATGTATGATCTTTGTGCAAACAGTTCTTCCCAGAGGTGCTTCATCTTCTGGGTAGAGGGATGGATGCAGAGTCAGTAGCTAGGACAGCTGCAGAAGTAGATGATTAGATACTGGTATGTCAAAAGATGTTCACTGGTACACCACATCAATAGTAATGCTTGAGGAAAGCCCCAGCTCTTGCGTTCTCTCACTCTCTACCTGCTAGGTTTAAAGCTTGATGTCCAGAAAGGTAGCACTCATTTCCTTGTCCTCTGACCCTGGGAGCAGAAACCAGCCCCACCTGAGGCACGAAAGAAGTTTCCCATGTTGAGGTCCACTGGCACATTGCACAAAATTTCCATGGAGCTGTTTACATGCAGTCTCATTCTTGAGCTGTGTCTGTGTGTGTCCCTGATCCACAGATTATTGGTAAGATTATGCTTGTGGTAGCTGCCAGGTTGCACTGCTGCCGGGAGACAGTGTGTAGGCAAGGAGGTGTCCCTCTTGCTCCAACTGCATGTACCCATCACAGGCATTTCTGTAAGGGAGGTTATTTTGGAAGTGCAAGGAATCACATGATTCCAGAACAAATGTCTCCAGGAGATGCTGCTCTTCCCACATCTCTTCCAAAGGGAAAAAAAAAAAGGGAAAAGGTAAAGAGAGACTTCCAACCAACCCCACTAGCTTTTGCAGATGAATTCTCTTGACAAATTAAACCTTCTCAAAGCATCGATTTTGCACACAAGTTATACCAAGTTTTTGGGCATGCCCCTGTTCATAGCTGCCTGGCAAGGAATTTGGAAAAAAAAGAGAAACATGTGAAAATGCTACCCTGGACTTGCCAGTAAATGGGTTATTTTGAGTTTTAGCTAATCAGTTTTTGTGATGGATGTCACCCAGTCTTAATGGTATTGCCTCAGTGCATGCCACAGTATAGAAAAAAATGGTTTTGTTCTATTTTTTCCTGTTTCACACATATTCCCTAAACATTTGATAGGTCTTGGAGTGTGAGGATTTTCCAAATGGCTGCAGAAGCCCTTCTGAGGCTAATTGATCCATGTGAATATTTACTTCCCATAAATGTCACCATCCCCCAATGAATGTAATAATCTGTTAGGCTGCCTTACAGCACAGGACCCTTAGTGATGACTGAGAGGAGAGGAGAACATAAGGATGCATGAGTGGAGCAGGGCAAGGAAGCCAAGCCAAGCCAAACAGGGTGACTGCTGTGGTTTAAACATCCTCCAGTAGAAAAGAGGTTATGGCTTCTCCTGTTGTCTCACTCTTCCTTTCACAGTCTGGTGACTACAACCACCACCATCACCACCACCTTGGGAAGTAAATAAGGTCCAAAACACCAGCAGAGGGAATCAGTAGTTTTTATTCACTAAAATATGTGTTGTTTAAAAAAAAAAAAAAGAAAGAAAGAAAAGAAAAAAAGCTGTAGTCACACAGCTGTAGTCTGGTCTCCCACGTTTCAGCTGTTCCCTCTGTCCACAGGCAGAAGTAATGCGTCACTTTCTGAATTGTCTCTTTAAAGCAAAAACAAGAGCCCAAATCAGTTAATCAACAGCAGCGGTGCAGCCGATGGGCACGGCGGGCTGTGCTCCAGCCGGGAGGCACGGCATGGCCCAGGAATGCCGCAGGTAGGAGCGACGAGGCTCAGGGCTGTTCGCAGCACGCAGTGTCCCGGCAGCCGCGGAGGAAGGGTCTGTCTGCCCTGCCCGGGCAGCTCCCGGCGCTGGGTGCTCGGCTGGATGCCGGAGAGGCTCAGAGCACGGCAGGCTTCGAGCAGGCTGCGGGGCCCCGGCGCCACAGCCCGGCCACGGACAGGGCAGGAAAATGCTGCGTTCCCCGGCAAGACGCACAGGATTTCCTGCAGCGGGTCAAGAAAACATACCTTCCCATTGTCCCCGCCATGTCACGGGGAGTCCTTGTGCTCCACTGGGGACAATGTCAACTCCTACCCTGGCAACCAAGGAAAACAAGGCCGGTTGTTTGGCATTTGACGCGAAGCTGCCGCCCGCCTCCCTCACCAGACAGGCCTGGCACCGGCAGGGACGGCCGCCCTCATGGCCACTAACGAGCCTCCCTCCCTGGCCGTTGGTTGGCCCCGGAGGTGGAAAATCTGTGGCAGCCCCAGGGAAAAAAAAAAAAAAAAAAAAATCTCAAGACAAACAACTGTTTGTGGGGGAGGCGGGGAGGAGCGGACACCATGCAGCCCTTCCGAGCGCGGTGCTGATTCCTGCCCTGGGCCAGGAGCTGGGCAGGGCAGGCAGCGAGAGGCCGGGCAGTGTTCGGCCGGGGCTGTGCCCAGCTGTGCCCAGAGCGGTGTCCGGGCGGGAAGGGCTGTCCCGGAGGCTCAGGGCTAGCGCAGGAGGCCGTGTGGCACCCTGCAGCATGCCTGGGGCGGGCCCAGCGCCGCTCCTCCACCAGCAAACTGCAGGGTGGGCTTCCTGTTTGGTGCCCAGTGTATTCACTGTTGCTGCTGCCTTTTGCCTCCTCTGAAAATCACTTTATCGTTCAAATACCAGCCGCAGAGACGAAACGGCTGCCTTATGTTCATGCAAACAGGACTCAGTCTTTTCATGGGTGCGGAACGCACAGAAAGGCGAGGTGCCATGCTGGGGCCCGGGAGGTGGCGCAGCCCTGGCCAGCACTCCGAGCCCCGCGCCCGTCGCTGCAGCCTGGCTCCTGCAAACCCCGGGAGCAGAGGGCAGGGTAGGTTCAACTTTGATACTGCTGGACTGGCACATCTCCAGGATTAAAAGCACTATTTGCTTCCTACAATGCTTTTGTGAACCTGCTTTTTTGCTTTTTGTCATAACACCCAACCAGCAAGTGCAGGATAAGACAGAGCGCCCTGGAAGGCAGTGGCAAGGATTATAAGAAACAGCATTTTACAGGAACTTAAAGGAAAGAAATCACCACTCTGACCCTTTAAAAAAGGTAATCTTAAAATACACATGGAAAACGTGTAAATCAGCTTAGTGTTAACAGCAACGTGGGTACACACAACCCAGTATGTAAGACTTTACCTCTGGGCTCAAGACGGTGTTTTAGTTTCTGGCAGAATACATATTTTCCCCCTCTTTCCAAAAAGTCAGTCTGTCCTATGTTTCAGTGCCCCCTAGAATACCTAGAACTGTTGTTTGACTAGTACAAGTTATTTGCTTGGGTAGGGATTATTAGTAAACTCCAGCATAACGGGAAGGTGGAAATACTTAAAATAAAGCCCTAGAGATAGAAATACATATAAGCCAGGCTCCTAGGCTTCAGAAGTGCCCCTGCCACTAAAACAGGTGCAGACTCAAAGTGCCATGAAATACAGCTGTGTCCATAGCCAGTGTTACTGCATGGCAAGATCCACAGAGGGTATCACATAGAAGGCTGCCCATTTAAAGAAGGAGAAAAAGATATGTAAAGAGGCTTTACTGTTAGATTAAAAAAATCCCCAAGCAGTTGAAAAGTGTTTGTCCAAGAAGGGGGAACATGTGTCTTTAAATTTATCATAGATAAATGGGCAGAGAGAATAGCAGCCAAGATTTCCTTGTCTGAAAGGCTGAAGCTAATACTGTCATCTGTGGTTAAGACCCATTTGTCAAACAGAGTATGCTGAGAATAAGGAAAATCAAGTCTGCCTTCCCTTTTTAATTTGACTTAATTAGCCATAATTCCCCTTACTGAAATAAAGGCATTTTCAATTTCTGTGCCCTTACTTTTACTAATGCAAATACATAGCTCTGCATGCAGGGAAAGCAAAAGCCAGACAAATGTGCTGCAAAAACAAGATGCTCTGCTACACTCACCTCATTCCTTGGGAGAGGGGGACAGAACAAACAACATGTGGCAGATGTTAGCCACACAGTTCAGTGCCCTACTGGGAGGCATGCAAATACTATCGTGATATGCAGGCTGGGAGAAGCTACATAGGAGAAAACAGGGCACTTGTTGTATGTATGTCAGATTTGCCCCTCCATAGCTAGGAGGAGGCATGCACTCATAGCACAGCACAGAGTACATAATGCAATTATAATTGGGTGCAATATGTTCACAGCGCTTAAAAAAACGCTGTCTTAAAAAACTGAGTGCCACGTTCAGATGGCTTAAATTCCCCAAGAGCCCCTGTGCCTACTGCTTCCTACTGGCTGCTTCTGGTCCTTCAGCGGTGCCCAGCCAAGAGGAAACTTCAGGGCACAGATGGAGTTCAGGCTAGACAGTCCATAACCTTCACTGGATCCCGCTGGCATCCTGTGGTGCGAAACCTGCATCCCAGAATTACTTGGAGCAGTTGTCCTCCCGAACCTGATGAGCACACTTGCTTAAAATAGGCACTTGCAAAGGTGTGGCAGGGCCAGCCTTAGGGCTCACAGAATTGCTGAGGGGGACTGTGAGCCTCAGAATATCCTTGTAATTCATCTGTAATGTTAAACTTTAAATAACTGTCTTCCTCTTTCATTCCTTTTCTACCTCGGCTAAGAAATGCGACACGCACTGTGTAAAGGGACTGTCACCAGCTGTTAATAAGAAAGCAGCTTTAGCTTCTCTCCGCTTCTCTTGTTCACACGTAGACAGTGTTGGAAATCAGTGAAAACGGGTGTAGCCCCTCTGCTACCGCCACCACCACCTCCCACAAAGAGAGCAAGTGAGAAAGGGAAGAGGAAAGGTTGAAGAAACGGGCTGACCTACTTAGGTACTGCGAAGGACGAGCATGCAGGCTCTGAGTGCTGGGATGGCTGCGCGCGTTTGTTCTGGGCACCTACTGTTACCCTGGCATCCCTCCAAACAAATGGCTTTACACCCAATTCCAAAACAGCTCCTTCCTCCTCCTCTTCAAAATATGCCCTCCCCACCGTGCACGCTCTCCCTGTGATCCTTGCCGCCTTGGTTTTAAAACGGCCGCTTCCCTGAGCAGGCAGCCAGCCCCGGTCTTCTCACCCACCTGTTAATACCTGGCCTCCTGTTTGTCACATGGCAGCTCTGGGCTCTGGACCAGGAACCCCCCCTTGCTCCTGTGCCGCAGCCACTGCTTCCGGCATGGGCCACCTGTCCCTCCTGTCTCAGCTGAGAAAGGACAGGACCTAACTGCAGGGTAGGTGGCTGTCAGGGAGCGGACCCGGCTTGCAAGGAGTGGTTTCCAGAAGCAGGAGGGGGAGAGGAGGCAGGTCTCCTTGCTCTCAGGAGCCCTGACTCAGACCCCTTCCCGTGTGTTGCATGCCGCCCCCTCTGCTCCGCTGGCTCTGAGCCCCTGAGTGGCATCACTCGAACCCTGCGAGTTAGCCAGCCTGAAAATTATACCCACTGGGATCTGGCCAGTTTGCAAAGCCTAATATCAGTGATTGCAAGGTGGGATCAACGCATTCAGGCGACACAAAGATTGCATTATAAACCCTTTTGGATTTAGATGGAAAATGATCCTTTTGCTCTTCAGACAGTATTTCTGGCAATTCAGAGCAGTCACAATTGCTTGTCAGAACAACCAAAAGTGCTTCCCTGGCAGCACGGCATATCTTACTGAGAGACTGGAAGAACCTTCTTTGGTTTCTATATAAAACACACTTATGACTCATATAGGACTCAGAAATTGTCTTAGAGATAAATGGGAAGATACACTGCGGATCTGGAGAATGATGCTAGAGTCACAAAGGTGGAACCGTGATCAGAAGGCAAAATTCCCCAAAGTTTGGGGTCTTTCAAACAGGGGTTCGTTTGCATTTACACACAAGCATTGCATTTGGCATTTCTTCTTTCCTTTTTCCTTCCCACTTTCTCACAGAATGTGTTCTGGAGTATAAGAGGTCTCATAATTCCTTTTGTTTACTCCTGCTACCACCCTTTGTCTTTCTTCACATCAGTGTTGTCTCAAAAGCAATTAAAAGCAGTTCCACTGAGTGCCATAATTCCACATCAGCTTCAGTCCTTTACCAAAGAATATGTAATGATATTATACATGATATATACGTGATACATCATATATAATGATACAAACCACAGTGAAAGATCATTAGTAAGGGTGACAAAATCAAACACTGAGAAACTAGAAAAAGCCACTACTAAGCTGGCTTATGGAGTTGCAGTTTGGCCCCTCTCTGCATGCACACGTTGCAGCAGTCTTCAATTACATGAGCATAATCCTGCACCATTTGTCCCTCAGAGCCTTGCCTCATCCATCTCATGGAGTAGGCAGTACTCAATTAACAAGCAGCTATTTATACTGGGTCTGTGCTCAGTACAAGACCCAATGCTTTGTTCACTGAACACTGCTCAGACCCCGGTGAGATGATGGGGCAATTCCTTTCCTGAAGGCTCTGCTGTGCTAGGAGGACAGGCTTAGAGAGTTGGGTCTGCTCAGCCTGGAGAAGAGAAGGTCTGGGAGACCTTACAATATCTTTCCAGTACCTACAAGAAAATTTGAGAGAAACTTTTTTACAAGGGCATGATAGTGATAGGACAAAGGAGAATGGCTTTAAACTGAAAGAGAGTAGGTTTAGATCAGATATGAGGAAACATGAGGAAATCTTTACTCTGTGTGTGGTGAGGCACTGAAACCAGTTGGCCAGATGGGTTGTGGATGCCCCACCCTGGAAGTCTTCAAGGCCAGATTGGACAGGGCGACGTGGTCCAGTGGAAGGTGTCCCTGCCCACGGCAGAGGGGTTGGAAGTAAGGGGTCTTTAAGATCCTTTCCAGCCCAAACCATTCTGTGAATTCTAGTGTACTTACCAATGTTGTGTCAATGGGCTTCATTTCCATAACACCTTTTGGAGATGAAAAGGTGGAATTATTCCCATTGATAGATGATGGATTATACAGGGCGATTAGAGGGCTCCAGTTCCTCAAGGTGACCCCTGTGGGGTTCCTGGGCTTTCTGTGCTTCACACACAGGCTCCCACCTGCATGTGAAAAGCTTGGTACTTCTTCACAAAAGACTGTAGTAGGCACTTTTATCATCTATTCACTTTTGAAAATTTGCTTTCAATGATTTGCCTTTTATAATGTAGGATGTTCTGGAGCTTTCTGGGATTTCCTTCATGTACAAATATTTGCCAAAAATAGTAGTGACAAGGAGATTCTCTCAGCAGATTTTTTACAACTCTTGCATTATAGTTTCCAGAACAGCTAATTTTAAAATATTAATCTCTTTAGGAGTCATTTAATATACCCTTCAGTTATTTGTAGATTGAAAATTACTTTCATGTCTTCATTTGATACCGATATGTTGCCATACTCTTTTCTAAGTACAATGAAAATATGCATTGTTTCTGCATTATTAACAAGGTTGGCATTCCCCTTCTTCCCCAATAATAGGCTAATGCAAATTTCTTTTGCTTCCACTATATTAAATAAAATGTTTTTGACCTCAGCCTGCTGTTTCCCCTGCTCTTTGAACCTACTTTGTTTTTTAAAAAATTTGTTAGGTTATAGTGCTGCTTGTTTGGTCTCTCTTGCCGTTCCATTTGCATTTTTTCCTCTAAGAGATGACTCCTCTCTGCCTTGCAAACAGAGTGAGTTGTCAGGCAAATCTGCCTTCTTTTTCTTAATTGTGAAAGCTTGACCACTTGACCATATAATGACCTCAGTATTCTTACACACCTTTCTTGGTGTCTTTGCAAATTTTTAGTCCTAGCTTTCCTCACGTTTCTTATCACCCTGAGGTATTAGCCCTTCTCAAATGTCAAGTACACATACCTACTGGAGATACTGTCTCTGGTGTAGTGAGTGCGTTCAGGTCATGAAAAATGTCCCTAAGCAACCACCAGCTTCCAGTCCATCGATCTGCATACTCCATAAGGAAATCCAAACTGGAATTCCCTCATGCTGGCTGCCATGTCTCTCATGTCAAGAAAGTATCATCAACAGTGCTCTCCTGAGAACACAGTTCTCCAAAATGGAAATCCATTGGGATCCCGCATAACAATACAGTTCTTTTCAGATGCTGTGAGAAAGTTACTAAGAAGTGCCCTTTGCTGCTTGTTGGTTGGTCTGTACATTCCTCTTCATGCTTTGGCCTGTTCAGTCTCCTGCCCTCCAGATTACTTGTGCCACAGCCTGTCTGCTCCCTATTCTTGCCTTGTAGGCTTCAAGTTTATTTAGCTCCTTACCTCACTAGATCTGTCGCTCCCTGACAGCTTGCTCTGTGTTTTATTGTCTCCAGTTTTTTTCTCACACTCATACTCTCAATAGGCCTAGTTAAGCATTCCTGAGCTTTCTGTCCAGTTCTGGTGCTCCTATCCACCTTCACTTTGGCACTTTAAGTACTTGTTCCCAGGCCATCCTCTGTAATAATTTTACCAAATTTGTCTTCCTTCCCTGGTTGTATTCTCTACTTCCACTAGTCTCACCATTTCCTAAGACCAAGCCTTCCTTGTGCCTCAGCAACACAGGTGATCCCATTGTCTCCAGCGCTCACTCACTTCAATACTCCTTCCTGCCCCTGGCTTCTGTTCCCAGCCTACTTGTGCAGCTAATCCCAGCCCTAGCTGTTCTTGCTCTCCTGGCTCTCTAAGTCAACAGAGCCCTTGTTTCAGCTTTTCCATCTCTTTTGCCATCTTCATTCCATTTGCTGTCTCCTCTGCATTTGAAACCTCCTATTTAAACAAAACCTACCAGGAGTGTCACTGAGGCCATAAGTTAACGAAGCAGAAGGTGCTCAAGATTTTGTCATTTGCAGTCCCAATTCCCCAGTTAATTCATCAGAGACCTTAGCAGACCCTCTGCCCACCCCTCTGGAAGCCAGTCTAGTGGTAACCTAATGAATACCTGTCCACCTACAAGAAGCTGGACATATTTGCAGGTCCACCAACTTAAGCTATTATATGGATAAAGTTCTGTACACTATGAATATGGCCCCTCTTCTCAGTGCTGGCTCTAACTCAGCCTAGAAGAGTTATTACAGGGAAAAAAAACTGGCTTCTGTTCCTGTACAACTGGCCTCAGACATGCTCTGCTATTTCAAGGAGAGGTGCATGTTCAGCCTCTGTTGTCTCTCGGAGATAATGATGACATGCAACATGCACCATGACAGTGGCATTTTTGGGGTCTTTATCTGTTTAACATCTAGAAAGTCTCCACCGAGCAGTTATGAAGTGACATTTTTGGTTTTCCCTCAAAAGTATGTGTTGGCCAAATTAGGTGGATTTTTCAGAAATGTGATACAAGGCATATCCCTGAAGTCAAGGCCAAACCCCTGCCAGATTTCAAGCCCTACTTCGAAGCATGGGAATGATGCAATGGTTCCAAGAAAAAGTTGCCAGAACATTTAAATTTGGGCAAAACAACATATTTTCCCAAACCTTGTTCTTGGAAAAGCCAAAGCTGACAGATCAGAAATTTTCCCAAAAAAATTAATCAATCAACCTGAACAGCATGGCAAATTTAACTTCAAATCATTAATGTTTGGCACAGCTGTAAGATGCCAAACCCATGATTTTGTAATACAAAGCTGTGAGCAGTTTTTATAACAATAAACAGGCCAAAATCACTTGTAATAATTATTATCCCCTCTTTAATTTTTAGTATGCTTCTGCCTTCCCCTCTTGTTTACAAGTTAAAGCAGATTTTCATGCATCCTAAAAGATCTTTTAAGGTCAACACTTCATGTTAAAATATGCAAAAAAAAAAATTAGAAACTGTGCTCTTGCATTCAAAAACAAAAAACAAAATTACGAAACAAAAAATAAGACTAGGAATTTGCTGGTTTTTTTTCCACAAACACACCTCACAAATGTCAGATTTCTTAGCTGTAGAATCAATAAGTGAGGTGTAGAAAAATCACTAAATATTTTTTATCCTGGTCTGAATAAACATACAAAAAGTGACTTATTTTCATGGAAATGCATGGAAATGTCTCTGGCTCCAAAATTATTTGCAACATTCACACCAGTCAAAATTGTAAACATCTGAATATGGAAACGTTGTGTGGACGAGTTTTGCGTGGACAACTGAGGGCTCGTTATCACTCAGAAGTCACTAACTGAAAGTGTCCTGTTGCTAAAATTTTAAGCATCACCAATGACAACTGTGTCTCAGTATCTTTCCTTTCATGATACACTGTGTTATTGCTTGGTGCCTTGCTGCAGATATTGTTTAGCCAAAACTTCATCGACTTGAAAGTGCCTTTTTCTGTTCAGAGAACTTAATTTTCATTTCTATTTTACCAGCTGTAGTTTTTTTGCTCTCGTCTCTGTGACCTTGTTTCCTCAATACACAGTGTGGATTCAGATATCTTTTGAGAGTTGTCTCCTCTGGTTTCCCCAAGACAACAGAACCACTCACTTCCCTTCACAAAACATCTGAGTTCCATCTATTAATGGAACTTACTAAAACCATTATTAAATGGTTTTGTAATCAACATGAAATAATGTAGAAGTCATCTGTGGAAAATTTCAAAGTGTGGAAACTGTGTCATCATACATTAGCAATGCTCAAAAATAAAACAAATAGCTCCACAGGGCTTTTCCAATATTTGTGGAGTTGCACACCTCCAAAGCACACTCAGAGAGGACAGGGTGCTTTTGGAAAGCTTATTTGCATGCACCCAGGCATGCAAGCAGCACACACACACACCTGGACTGCAGGACCTGGACTGCAGGCACCAATCTCTTCCATTTTGCTGGCTGGGAAGAAGTCAGCTGTTGGAGGACACTAGTCAGTGCTGCCTGCTGCCAGGCTGAATAGGGTTTCTCTGTTTTTCTGTTCTGGGGGTGCATCACAACTGGGAAGAGCAGTCTTGCCCTGCCTTCTGCTCCCCGGCCACTCCCCAACAGGGCAAGAAAAGCAGGACTGACATCCTCCGTGGAGGACAATGCACAGGAAGGTGCCAGCAGTGCACTGGGGGTTGTGCTGGCCTCCAGGAGGGGAGAGTGGCAGCTGGCATGAACTCATGCCCCAGGCCAAAACTGGTTGGGGACAACTTTAATCAAAGGATAATATTAATAAAAATTCAGAAAGCTGCATATAATACCTAGCAGAGCCATCTCTGCATTTCAAAGCACAGTGCTTAGTGATGACAATCTCCATACATAAATCTGGTGTGCCCTCCTTGCCTCTCATTAAGCATATTAGACCTTCATATTAGATCTTCCTCCAAGAGGAAGGTTGCTGTTGTCACCAGCTTAGTTACTAATTTTCTCTCTGTCCTCCTTAGCACAAGTAATGAGCATGCTGAGGCTCTGAAATGGGTAGACAAAAGATGACAGCACTTCCTGAGATTCATATGGCACATAAATATTTAGCATTTGATTTATGCCGTGTTGATGCTATTCATCAATTGCCTTATTAAGACCTAGAAACTTTGAGAGAACTTTGTAGATGGGAGAAAGTAAAGTCATCCCTCTGATGCTAGAAATATGGAAGAGTCAGAGGTCTACGTGTTGTGGGAAGAGGGAACTGCTCTGTTGTGTCTGATCACTGTGGAAACTGCTGCTCTGCTTTTGGGTTCACAGCCCGAGGGAACAGCAAGGATCTGCTCCTTTCAATAGGCAGACAGAGCTGTATTAAAACCCTCCACATAAAGCTGGGTAGATCAGGAGTTGCGCTTCGTTTTCCTCCCCCATCCCCAATTTAGAGGCAACATAGCTGTGAGGACATTGATGTGCCAGTGGAGGCAAGGGTGAGCTCAGTTGTGCATCATTTGCCAAATGCGTGAGAGTGTGTGAGTGCATGGGGCTGAGTCAGGGCTAGGGCATCTTCTGCCAGGTCCTGGGGGAGCAGAGGACAGAGACCAGCAAGACTGCAGCCCCAGAAACTTTGTGCTGGTTTTGTAGTCAGTAGCCACTGCACCAGTCATCTCTGCATATTTTAAAAATGACAGGCAGTTTGGGCATCTGCTTACATCAATATTCTGTAAATACAAGGATAAATTGGTAGCCCAAAACAGTGAGAAAGCTTTGCATAGGTTCTGTTTTGAATGCTATTTATTACACAGCATGATATACACAGCACTCTTATTCATGTCAGTGGGAGTTTTATGCAAACATGGAAAGCAGAATGTGGCTCAAAATTGTAACTTGATTTGCTGTAGACAGGCCTTTCTGCATGAAAAGCTGTGAAGGCAAGTTCTCCTCTTCACACAAAAAAGGTGCAAACCCAGTGTAATACGGAGTCTGTGGTAAAGTGCAGAAAGGTCCTGCTGCCTGGTGTGGTTTTACACCAAGTCTTCCATCACAAGGAATGATCCAGGGAAATAAACATAGATATAATTCCCTGCAGCATTTAGTTATATTCAAATTTGCAACTGATTGTTTTTAAGGAATAAGTGTACTTCTAGAGATGGGACATTATTATGGGGAACTGGTAAAGTGTCTGTAAGTAACAGTATTCTTAGATTGCTGGAAAAAACCTGATTTCTATCATCCTAGTATCATCTAACCTTAAATGACTGACCTGAATAATCATAGGTTTATGAATGCATAGATTTACTCTTTTGATAGATATTTTGCTTTATTTTTAGAAAATGTGTTGAAAAGACCTGCCTTCCTGACAATATGGAGATTTTAAAAGTAAATGTATTTTTTCAGATACTTATCTAAGTTTTTCTTGCCCTAAGAGTTAGAAGTATTCTTATTTATACTGGCCTTAGCACTCTGACTTTTGGGTGGTGCTGTAGTGGTATTGTAATTTTAAATTTCGGGAAGTGTATACCTTAAGTGTGCCTTAAAGTCACCATATTTTATTATGTATTGAAACAAGTGGCCACAGGGTTTGTGTAATTTGGAGTTCACAGATGAAGAAACACCACCCATGGGAAAATCCAGATGCTTTGACAATAGAGCATTATTACCGTGTAGCATTACAGCACTGATAAAGATCTGCCACTGAAGGCTTGGACATATTTATCACCCAGAACTGCTTCTGTGATTGTTACTGCCACAAATAAACTCCTGCAGAGCACATAAGCTTTTCACAGAACAGACTTTTTCCCCCTTATTTTTTTGCTTAGAATAAAGATGATCTCCCTTCACAAGCAAGATTTACCCAAGACCATTTTGAAGAAAATGTAGCGGAAGGAATCCCTAAAAAATTGTATATCAGAAGCTTAATTAACACACTTAGGCTGTAAATGCAGATACGTACTACAAGGAAAAAAATAGTCTCCTATGTTGAGTCTATTTCATATTCAGTTTGGAAATTCTAAACTAAGACAAAGTTTTCAAGATATTTCAAAATATACTTGAAAGATTCAGTCTTAGAGCGCTGTGAACCTTAACTCTGATAGCCGAGTGCCCTACGTATCACCACAGAGAACAGTGCACCCGGCATATCTACGGCTGAGGACATTACCTATTCAAGGTGTCAGAGCACATTATGACTGAGGAAACCTTTCTAAACAAAGCGAGCTGCCTCCTAGAGTTGCACTCTCTAACATTCCATATGTTTCCTACATGGGCCCACTGGCTGGATGGCAGCTTTGCAGGAAAGGACCTGGGGCACCTGATGGATTCCCACTTCAGCAGTGGCGGGTCCCTGCAGCAGAGGTGGATGGCAATAACCTGGGCTGCACTGGGAGGAATGTTGCCATAAGTTTGGGGGAAGTGGTGCTTTCTCTCTTCAGCACTGGTGACACCACAGCTGGAGTTGTGTGCCCAGGTCTGGGCTCCCCAGTGCAATAGAAAGATGGAGTTACCAAAGATGATTGAGCCAAGGGCCATAAAGATGCTTAAAGGTCTGGAGAAAAGGTTGAAGAAGTTGTCACAGTTCAGTCCAGAGAAGAGAGGGCTTAGAGGAATTTCTCATCAACATATACAAATATGTGAGGAGAGGGTGTAAAGAAGATGGAGTCAGGCTATTTCCAGTGGTATCTAGTTACAAAACCATGAGCAAAGGCCACAAACTGGAACACAGGAGGTTTTGTCTGGGCATCAGGAAATATTTCTTTAATGTGCAGTTGACTGAGCACTGGCACAGGTTGCCCAGAGAGGTGGTAAAGTTTCCATCCTTGGAGATACTCAAAAGCCAGCTGGATGCGGTCCTGGGAAACTAGCTCTAGATGGCCCTGCTTGAAAAGGGGGATTGGAAAAGATGATCTCCAGAGTTCCTTTCAACCTCACCCATATGGTGATTCTGTGATACTACTGAACATGCTAAGCAGCACATCTAGCCTACTGACTAGAGGTGTCCTTTCCACACATCCCTTCCTCAGGTCTATCCAGAAACATCTGGGCAACCGAAAGCAACTTGTCTGTCAAATATGCTACCTTGCAATCAAAGCATTGCCCTGATTTTAACCTTTAAACAAGTACTGACCAAGATTTAAGCTTTCTTACTGTAAAGAGTGGATGTGCAGGCCACAAGGACACCTATCGTAACACCCTTGATGGAATCAGCTTTGATCACAGAGATGGCTTTTATTATAGTAGAATACAGGGGAAAAGTTAGTGTGTGTAGGCTCATCCATTTTTAAAAATGTCTACTGCTTGCTTTTTAAAAACCTTTACTTTCCATTTCAGAATCTCAACTTGAAAAAAAAGTCCTAATTTAAAATGTCAGGATTTTTTTTTCTGTATTTGATTTGGTTTTGCTAATTTGTCTTCATTTTCTGACCAGAAATAACTAATTTAACTAGTACTGCTATTTATTTTAGTAACTGATTTAGAACCGGTACAACCTGGTGGGGCTGCGTGTGCCAACGGCATGACGGTTATGTCTGCAGCAGAAAGCCTGGCATCATTGCTTGTCCTGAGGAGTAAGGAATCCAGTTTGGAAATCATAGCTTTTCTAACCCCCACCCACAAATCCAGCCTCGTACACATGTTAAATCCTATCTGTTTTAGATATGACCTGGCTGTGTGCCAGTCCTGTCCCTGCAGCACCATGTGTACCAGCAGTTCCGACCTGCAGAAGAATTTGCTGGGGAAGCATTGAGTGGCTGCTGAGAGGAGAGAAATGAAGAAACCAGGATGGGACAAGCATCCCAGGGATGGGGAAAAAGGGTCATGAGCGGAGCACTGTGAAGAGGGGAAGCTCCCTCTGTTCACCAACTAAGATTTCACCTTTGTGTGCATGTGTCCTGTAAGTGGTATTTGGTGCACATAACATTCCTCATTCAAATCCCTCACTGAGGCAAGTCATTGCCAAAAAGACCGCCCCCCCCACCCCCCAGGAGACTTCAGTCCTTCCTCACATCATATATTAGCACCTCACATCTCCTGCATTACTGCTCAGACTAAATGTGCATTTAAAAAGAAAAGAAAAAAAAAAAAACCCACACATTGCAATCTTCCTGTGAAAAAGAATCACAAACATGAGGATAACACCCCAGTCCCGGCTGTTGGGAAACAGTCTCTGTTGGGGGGGGTTGCTACCTCGTCCTCTCCATGGTGGCCGAGCCACCTCAGTGCACAGGCAGTGTAGCGTGTGGAGCCCACGGAGGAGCACGTCCCTTCTCCTGGGGTCACCGCTACAATAAGCATCTCGTTAAATATCTGCAGCAGTGGAGGTACATGGAGTGCTTGGTGACCCTCATAATTTCTCATTTCTTCACTCGGATGAAGTGGTCGGCAAGTTGTGCTTATGGTGGTAGTCTGAAAAACGTAGCTCTTGGATGATCTCTGCAAGATGTGCTTTCACTTATCCATGTGCATCTCTTTGTTTCTGAATTTAAAATGTGGTACATCTGAGTGAAGAAAACTAGGTTTCTATGCAGGCTGCCTCTTTTCCAGCTCAGAAGTAAAAGATGTCAAAATATGCTTTTTGAACAAACCTGCTTAGAGGCAGAAGGCTTTCTCTATTGATCAGAAAAGCTCAGAGTGACCAAACTGAAGCAAAAATCCCAGAATGGTGTGGAGGAGGGTATCATTATTTTTTGCAGATGGCATGTCTGAGCAGCATTTGGCTTTGGTTTCTGGACTAATGCAGCATGTTCTTGCTGCTGGTGAAACCAGTCTACTAGAGATGTGGGTGCTGCAAGACATTCCTAAAGGCTCCTCAAGATCATTGCACCCCTGCCTGACTTGTGGTCCTCAGTCCCTTTCTCCATCTGCAGATCTGCAAATGTCAAAGTTAATAGAAAACACAGAAGAGGGGAATTGAAAAAAATCTGAAAGGTTTTCTATGGGAAGGCTGAGGAGGAATCCCAGAAGTGCACAAAAGAGTTTTTACTCTGAGCACCTGTGTCACCTAGGAACCACTGAAAGCTTTCCTGATCAAGATATGGGCCCTGGAAATGCAGTTGCTAGCTGCATTTTTTTTTTTTTTAGGGATTTGTATGCCTTCCTCTCTTGAGGATTTACCACTGCAAATATCTATGGGTGTGTGTCGCCCAGGACCTGTGAACAGAAAGAACTCTGCATATTTTGTGGTTTTATTGAGTAGCAGTGCAACCCAAGTGGTGTAAGAGTGCCTCTGATTTCCTGCTCTGGTACTTCTTTCTTGGGGAAACCACTAACCTTCACAGACCAATGGTTTTTCGGTTTGCACACTGACAATGGTGGTATGTACTTGCCATCCTTTGTAAAGAGGCCCCACCAGAACTGGGGAAAGTTTCAAAATCAGCAAACTTTTTCATCATCTTGGAGCTGCACAAAGAGTAGCAGAGAGTTTGTGGGTGCTGAAAAGGCTCAGTATGTCTGTCACAGCTTGCTTTTCTCCCCAGATAGCAGCTATAGAGTACTGGAAGCTCAAATGACTCAGAAGGGGAAGGGGAACCTGTGAAGTCAATGCTACCAAACCCAGCAACTAAGTGGTGAGGGAGACACTTCCTCACTTTTGTGTCTGTGAGTAGGACAAAACATTCCTGGTGCCAGCCTGGAGCCAAGTAACCCACAGCAGGCTGTTCTGTGGGCAGTGCCAGCGGCGAGTGAGCTGAAGTACTGCAGCCAGGTAAACAGCCCTGCACACTTTTCCACAGACCCAGACTGCTCATTTGGTTGCTGTCTAGACGGCAGTGCCCCAGCACCTCCTACCCCGTGCCTTCCTGCCCTTCTTGCACACATTTGCTTGTGGGCCTCCCCACTGCACGGGGCTGCAGTGCCTCTCATTCCTTGCCTGCTGCCCATGTAGTCAGCCAGGCTTCGTTCACCCCTGAGGACACCAGCTCAAACATCAGCTGGAGGGACAAACTCGACATCAGGAGAGAAAATGAGCAGTTTCTCCAGACACCCCTTAAAGACGTTTTCAGCAGTTTTTATGTGCCGCCTGGTGAAATGCAAGTTAGCTGTTACGTTGGCAAGAGAAACTTTTATGGACTGTTCACGCCCTTTGGGCACGACCCCGGCCCTGTGTCTAAGCTCTCTCACACATGTGGGAAGCAGAAGTGCTATAGCAGGCAGCACAGTCACACACACTGAAGTGAGATGAGAACCAGACTCGCCTTTTTAGTAGCCTCTAAATGCTGCTGTATGTATCCAAATGAACCCTTTCATTGGAAGGGTGTGCAGCACAAATCCGGGTGGCAAACATACGAGATTGACTCACAAGGCAGAGGTTGAGCCATCACAGGGAGGAAATGATGTACTGGTGTAGGCATTAGGCACCCCAAATATCCACTGGCAATGTTCTCCGGAAAATGTGAGCCCTAAAATTCCAGTCAGTGTCTTGTGGAAGGGACCCCCCTCTCCCCCTCCCTGTTCAGCAGTTTCAATTTCATTTTTTGAATTATTAAAAGATCAAATGTTGGAATGCTGGATAGCCTGAATTCATTTGTCAGATCACGAAGTACTCATAACATTTCTCAGCCTTAATAACACATCTGCTCTTAAAATGTGGTCTCTTGATAATAGCTGGCTGAAAGTGTCTGAATTTAGGGATTATTTGAGACAACAGATTTCCTTCTATTTGGAATTGAATGAGGCATCTGCTCCCTCACCGTCAGCTTTGTGGGATATTCTCAAGGCAATCATAAAAGGGCAGATCATTTTGTACATTATGAGAAGGAAAAAAGACCTCTGTTGGCAATTACAAGACTTGGAAGGATGAATTAGAGACCCGCAAAGGTACCACTTCATGTCTAAAAATTCTAGCTACTCCATCCATTCTCCCCTCTGTCTAGGGTGGGACACAGATTTATCCGATGAGTGGAGAGGGAGGGGGCAATTCTCCAGTCAAAGGCAATGTTGGCAAAAAGGAAAGAGAGAGAAAATTAATCAGAAAAGGATATGCGCACTCCATCTTGGATAACTGACCCAACAACATATTAGAGAGATTAGGACTCAGGATGGAGAGCAAGGCATGAATCCCTTGGAGGATTAAAGGAAATTTTGCCAATATTTATGCCAGTTTGGTACATTGGAAAACCAGGACAAAAAAATGAACGCTTGCAAATTATTTAACACATATTCATCATCAGAATCTTCTCCCACATGTAAACGGAAGATGATTAATAAAGAAGTAAAAACAAAAGCAACTGGAGCTGAGGGAATGCACTGCTTTGCACTTTGCAGGTATAGAATTAATTTCTGGCTACGACACATGACAGACAGTGCCCAGATGATGCCATTTGCTATGGTAGGACAGGATGCATGCTCTGGACCACCTGTCCTGGCCAGCACACAGGTGAAGACAGACAAATAAATATATGCATAAATACATACAGTTGCATGCATGTGGATCTTCATCCATATATAGCATAGGTATATACTCACATGTATGCACACATCTATACATATAGATGTATAGATAAGTATATTTAGCTTTTTAGTCAAGTGACGCAAACTGCTGCAGCTGGAAATAACACTGTCTGCTCATGAAAAGACAGGCGTGTACTTAGACTTATTTATGTGGTAGAAAATGTGTTTGAGGGATGTGAGCTGCCTCAAAGCCTTTGTCAGAGGAGAGGGGAGCAACCTGTGAGACACCTTGGATGCATTTGCATCTGGGAATAATTATTTACCATAAGACTGGTCCCAACATGAAATACCTGGAGGAGGACCTCCTGCTGCAGGATGGGATTCCGGCAGCTGGGAATGCATGCCCTATGGCCTTGCTGTGATGCACAGGAGTCCCCAGTGTGTGGTGGGGAGGACTTTTCTGGTTGGCAGGAGGTGAGCTGCTCTGTTTAACTTGAGATAAGCAGAAGAAGGCACCTGACACTGGACACTGGTGTGCAGGCATATTTATCAAAATATGTAGCCTGAGTTTGGAAGGCCACTGAACCTTAAGGGAGTTGTTAATTATTTTGTGTTTTCTAATACCTGTCTCGAGTCCAAAGACTGACTTAGGAGCGTTGTGTGAAGGTCCTTTTCTGAAAATTATGACTCTTCATTTTGAATGACTGAAATCATGCAATAAAAGTCTCGGACCTCACAGCTCTTCAACTCTGCTTTAACTCTGCACCAGTGCCATAGGCAATGCAACTGCCTCTGTAAGATGGGATGAGGCAGAGGATGGATTGTGCTTTCCCACCAGAGAGTGCATTTGGTGCCTCGGAACCAATGCAATGTACATAGGACCCTCCCAGAGAGGGAGCAGCAGTGGCTGAGCTTTCTACCCCAGCAAGTGGCATTGCTGTTGGATCGGGGCAGGTTTTTTGGCTCACAGCTGACACGGGGAGAAGGAGCAAACGCAAACGCTCTGCATAATGCATAATATACCCACAGGTCAATGAGCATCGCACATCCTGCTCCACGGCTGCGCTGCGAAGTAGGAGTCTGCTCTTGCTCTCAGCCCAGGAGACTTGCTCTTTAGCGAAAGCTGTGGGGGCTTATGCTGAGAAGGTCTGCGGTGCAGTCCCCGGCCTTGGCACAGCCCGAGCCGCTGCGGGCGCTCGCAGCTGCAGGGAGCCCGGCCAGGGGCCGGCCATAGATCCCTGTGCAGGGCTCCCTGCGGAGCTGCGCTTCCACACGCCAGTCCGCGGGGTGACGGCGCGGTCTCTAGCTACGGGCTTTGCATGCGGGGATGGCTTGGTTTCAAAGGCAGCTTTTTAGCACTTTGATCGAGGCTCGCATCAATTCTTCATGTTTTATATTAGATATTGCAATTTATATTAGGAGAGGTGTTTGAAGTTTCTGATTTTCCCCTTGGCCACCTTTAAATTTAATTTCTAATACCTTAGCCACTCTAATGAAGTTCTCAGTAGTTTACATTGTTATTAAACCTCTGTTTGGGGAATATAGCTTTAATCCTCGTTATATACCAAATATGGGTATCGAATATTCATTGTGTAATTGCAATTAAAAAATACAACCCCCAAAGGATCTTTTATATTAATTTAAATTATCCTGCATTTATATTATGGTTTGAAATAACCTATACTGCTGCAATGTCTTTATTGAAGACATTTCAATGTCTGTAGTTATACTTAGAACTCCTCCTTTTTCAGTTAAATCCTGTTCTGTGACACTGTAGTCATGTAGATATAGATTTACAGCAGTATTATATTTGAACCTTCCCCCCACTTTGTATTTTAAAGAAACAGTTGAAATCACTAATTTTGCATTCAGTGTTAGCAAAAGTAGAGTAATTAATCCAGGCAGCATTTTCATGAATTTGACAAAGCTTCATGTCACATGAGCTGTTTTCTCTTTATAAGCCGACAGATTCTTTACTCCTTGCAAGTATCAAGAAAGTCATCAAGATAAATCCCCAAATAACACATTGAAGGACCTTAAAATACAAAATTTACTGTTTACAATTTAAACATGATAATAACAATTTATAATCCTCTGCATATAGATAGCATGATTTGGGATGCATTTGCAGCGGATTTCAATGAAGTAAACTGCTAGCAATTTACAAGATTATTCATTTAAGCTAATGTTTATAGATAATAATACCAATTTATCTTTAATGTATCTCTCTTGATTCTTACACTGAACATCATTTACAAGAAAAAAAAAAGGGCTTTTGGAGTCTTTAGATGACAAATGCTATATTTACAGATGATGATCTCTGTGTTTGAAAGCTGCATTAACTGGCATCATCTTCAAGGGGAAATACTCAGGTAGAGTCAAGTTTACTGCTATGTAGCAGCTCAGTTACAAAAGAGGGGACTCCATCCGTGGCCTCTGTGAGTCACTACTTGGAGCAGACACAGCAAGACCCATCACTGGCTTGCAGTCTGTATAGGTATGATTGGATATTTTTATTTAAACATTGATGAATAAAGCCTAAAAGGTCACACTTCTGCCTGCCACGAAGTTCTTTTTGTTTTTACAGCCATAGTAAGTATTAAATGGAGAAGCTGTCAGGCCAAAATAGAATTAGCGCTAAAACAAATTCTGAAATCCAGAGAAATTTGGTGGAAATTTATATATTTCTGATGCCCACCCTCTCTTTTCTTTAACTGACAAAGCCAAATGGGAGGACTGGGGCAAATTTCATACTTGCTTCTCTCCCTATTTTAAGCATCATCCCCAAATGTGAGGGATGGGAAAGGGGACAGGAATGGAAAGATTTGGCACAGGGGAAGAACTAGTGTGTTCCACACTCTTTCTGTATAACAGCCTTCTGCATGCAGTCACTCAGGAGAGGAAAGTGTCCCAGCAATGTCTCCAGAGAGCACAAGTACTCGCAATGTTTAGATGTTGTGAGCTAATGGCTTTTGGAAGCTGAGTACTCTTCCCAAGAAGGTATAACAGGGGGCTCTTGGGAGCTGCAGCTGCTACCAAAACCATAGTGGGAGTATTTGAACAGCAGTGGGAGAGACTTTCTTCTGTTGCAGTTGAAGGAAGGAGGAGAAGGAAGGAAAGTCAAAAGGTGTTCTGACATGAAAGCCATGTCCATGACTCCTTGTTTCCTATAAAAACTGATGGCAGCAGTCCAGCTCAAAAGGAGTTTGAAGCCTCTTGTGACCCCTGGTGCCATCTGTGATTGCTCAGGCTTACAGCTCTGAATTTTCTGGACATCATCTGTGTTAGAACTGGGCCCTCCCAGTCTTGTGGTTGAACCTGTCACAGCACATGGACAGCAGGGACTCCACTTCAATGCTTCATGTCCAGGAAGTCTTATTGCCCTTCCTGTTTCATCTCCTGGTTTTCTACTGTGTGCAGCCTGTGCATCACCTGTCCTTAACACATAGCTTGATTCCCTGGCCACCCACATGGCAGCTGGAGCAAGGGAACTCCTCCTTTTCCTGAGTCCTGGTAAGCAAAGCCAGGTGGTGCAGGGGAGTGAAACCCAGCTGTTGCAGGTAGGGCAAGGGCTATCAAGCTCCCCACCTATGTGGTGATTCTCATCAAAGTTACCAGGCAGGAAAGACATTGGTTCAGTGCTGGATGCTCTTAGCCCATTCCATTGCTGCCAGAGGATTGGAGGCAGCTTGCAGGTACAAGTAGTGCCTCCAACTGAGGAAGGGGAGGAGGCCTCTCTGCTCTTCATGTGGATCAAGATTGTAAGTGGTAATTCACACATCACTGTGATTGTCTGCAATTGCATGAGCCAAAGCTCTTGCCAAGACAAGACTTCACCTTGCCTGTGCCTCCCTGTCCCTTCAGAGCTCTGACTGAAGATGGAACCACAGTGGTTCTGGTGCCAATGACCCCATATGACTGGCAATTTAATGTTAAGGTTGCTCCTGGGTGTCCTCTTGAGAAGACTCTTGCCAGGCTGGTTTCTGGGGGCACCCTGTTTGCAGGAGTTATTCCATGGAGGTTAGGCAGGGCTGAGTTTATGGCAACAGTCCTGGGGAGCATTTTTCCAGGGAGCTCAGGGGTGTGGGAATGTGTTTTAACTGCCAAACTTGGCATCACTTCCTTAGGGGCTGGGTCTCAGCTTTTAAGTAATGAGCACCGCAGGTTCACTGTCCAAAATTGTACCCACATTTCTTTTACCTGCAGTTATCTTATCTCTATCCCCATCACTGATTCCATGCACAGACAAGCATTGTTAGTACTGTAAGAATTAATCACATACTGTTTGAAAAAAAAATTGACATTTGCATTTCAAAACTCTTACCAATTCTAAACATTTATTCTACAAAACTTGGAAAGATTGTAGTTCTGTTTCAAATTATTCCAGCACCGTGGGCATTGCCACAGAATGTAAAATTACAGAACATATGAGACTGAAACCTGACACCCGTTCTTCCCTGTTGTGAAGTGTCGTTGATGAAAAATACACTAGTTTGAAGAAAAAAAATTATGTAGGAGCACGACCTATTCCCAAAGCAGCTAGCCAAATTCACTCATGTTTCAGAGACAGCTGCATATGTAAATAGAGTAGGGGACACTTCTTCGAATACAATCAAATTGGTTTAAAATAGTAAGAAAGCATGAAACATCTCCTGCAGAATAATCTCCTGATGCTACTGCAAGGAAGTTCAAAGTGTTAGCAGATAAAAGAAAGGGCATGATACTGTTTGAAAGTGCATCTCTTTTGTAATGAAAACAACACAAAATTTAGTGAAATCAGTCTTTATTGCTATTAAAGTCCTTCTTCCTTTAAACATTTTTCAACTAGACATTTTTAAGTTTTGTACTCAAAGAGATGACTTTTGCATGAAATGAATAATCTACTGAGACGTTTCAGTACTTTAAAATGATCTAGAAAAGATGGTGAGACATAGGTTGAAAGGAGCATTTATATGGAGGTGACATAATCACTCAACTGGAATTGAATATAAATACAATTGTATTACATATAAGTATAAATAAAATATAAATATGGCATACATGTAATTTAACAAAACCCCTCATCTGTGTATTTGCACATATACATGTATATATTTTGCTGCATACACACACATACTGATGTATCTATGCAACGCTTTCATCTGAAGACTCCAAAATGCTTCAGAAAACTGAGTATTGTGCTTTGCTGCTCTCCTTTTACAGATGGGGATGTTAAAGTGCAGAGAGGTTACATGTGCAAAGCACATTTCTTTCTTGGATGTAATAACCAGTAAATGAGTTCCCAGCTAGCAGAGGAACTGCCTCTGCCACCTTCACCAAGCCACCTGTTGCTTTAAAATGGAGAATTAGCCATTTTGGTTCAAGTATTTCATCTTTCCTTTCCAGCTGCTAGTTTTCACTCTACCTGAAGAAAGCAAAGGCCACAAAGAACTTTTGACCTGTTTCAAACAGAGTAGCCCATTCTTTAAAAAAAGCAAGCCTACCTCACATAGTACACACCAATAATTTCCCAGATCTGGGCCTAAGTCTGCTTCTCACCCATGCAGCATTTAATTCCCTTTCTAAATCTCTTCTTTATCTATAAGTAAGTAGGAGTGTTATTTGAGTAAGGAATGAGCAAGAGCTGTAGGCTTTAGCCTTTGAGTAACAGAGATGAAATAGTTTACACTCACAATATGTTGTATTATTTGAAACAGGGAAATAATATTTTTCTGTGCAAATTAAATTTAAAACATATGTCGACCATCATCTACATCTTTCGCAAAACATTGCGTGTTCCTGAAGGTCCTTATTTCACAAAGGTTGGACAATTTCAGTTTGATTCCCTGAACTGTTCATTTATTCTTCTTTTTCTGATTGTTTTGCCTCTCTCTTTCTTTTATCAAATCATTTGGAAAGATAAAAATGAACTGTCCCACATAGATGGCCAGGCCTGGGGCACACATGTAGCAAGAAGCTCTCCAAAATCTCAGGGCTGCAGAGGTGGCATCCCCTCCCACCCAAGCTTTTATACTGGTCTGCTCAGTAGTCCACTGAGGAGTCCAATTTTAAGACATGAGTTTGCACATTCTCTGCCAGCAGTGTCTGGGGAACATCAATAAAGGAAAATCTCTCCACTACCTGTATGGGCAGCCTTTGCTGTAGCACATGAAACCCTGGCAGATCTCCCCATCTCCTTACTCTTTCTTCCTCTTTCACACCAAAAATGCTCTGGGAGAAATTTAATTTTAACTGTTTCTTCATCACATTGTAAAGCAAACACTGCTACAGGTTTCTGTGCTGGACAATCAACTGCTCACAGCAGCCCAGCTTCATTTCCCTCCCATTTGGGGAGGCTGGGGCAGAGCAGAGGTGCACGCTAAGGTCTGTGGTGGACCTCAAGGTCTGCTGAGGACCAAACTCAAGTCTCAGTTCCCCTGAGCCTGACCCCTATAGCCCTCAACCCTGTTCCTCTCTCACATGTTTGCTTCTTGGGGCTTCAACCTGGGGTTCTCACCCCAAAACCTCCTGTTAATCCCAGTCCTCCACCACTTTTTCTTCACTGCTGCCCATTCTTGCTTTCCAGACTCCTTCTCCCAGTCAGCCCTGCTTCCTTCTGGTTCCCAGCCCACCTGTCTTGAGCCATGTCCACATCTGGGATGCACATGGTTGTAGCCTTGGAAATAAAGAGCAGCTAGAGGGGCCTGCCTTATGGGTAAATGGGAAAAAATTTTTCCAAGGGCAGGGTGGTGGTGGGTTTAGGGGGAACAGAAAAGAGGTATGAACTTCACTTCAAATCTGGTGGCAGTCAGAAGGACCTTGATACTAGAGGTCATGAGTTAAACTGTGGCAAGATTAAGATTTTAATAATGCTCACTCTCAGTATTTAAGGTGGTGGATCTGCAACAAATGGTGAATTAACTCCCAATATTTCTTTAAAACACTTTTGGTTTCATCCCCTTTACAATAGTTACACTGGGATTTTGCTGAATAGTATGCTCCTCAGTAGTGTCTGATTCAGAGCCAGATTTATAAAGACATTTAGGTGCTCCTTCCCACTGATTAAGGAAGTAAAAGCTTTAATTGGTTTAAAAATCTGCCCTTGAGAGCTACCATGTGTGTCTGGGCACCCAGAGCACTTTAAGATTTACGGCATATAAAGACCCAGCGAAGATCAGAGAAATTCTTTGCCAAACACAAATGGCAATGAGACATACTTTGAACCATCAGTACTGCCTTTAATTCTCTTCTCTAAAGATCAGTGTCAATGAAGAATATACTGACTTTGGGTTTGGGGGCCAGTTCTGCAAATTGGATGTGATGCTGCTGCCATGAGGCCAACTGTTGTCCCCAGCAGAAGCCAGACCAGATCTAAACAACTTACTCAGTGACACATGGCAGTGACTTACTTGACATGTATCTTCTCTGGTTTCCATGGGCTCAGGGGAGAAGTGAAACCTCATGCCCACAGAGCAGCAGAGCTGGATTGCAGCTGGGCTGCAGCACTGTGTGCCAGTCAGTGCACTCACCTGCACTTCTTCAGCTTTTGGCCCTAACTGGAAACTTGGGCTTCTCAAGCCTAGATGATAATGCTGGGCTCTGTGAGATACACTCATGTATCTATATCAAATGGGGAGGTGGAAAAGAAAGATGCTTCAAGATAACTGAGTGATTTTTTTCTGTTTGATCTGATTAAATATATTAAATACATAGAAGATGTTACAAGCAAAAAATAGCCTTTTAAAACACATTCAATTTCTTTGAGTCCATTGGTCTTACAAGAATAAATAAAACCTCTCTTATGCTTTCATAATATCAATAATGCCCCTGAAATCATTCTTCACTTAATGAGCAATTTAAGAGCATTAAATGCTGTGAACAATCAATTTGCTGGGTATTATGGTACTTCTGTTTATAAATGTCTAGTTATATAGGTCAGACTTGCTTGTAGTCTGTTACCTTTGGTAGCCAACTGCAGACCTCAGACTCAGTGCAGTGAAAAACAATTCCTTTATAAACCTCTCCCAGAAACAACAGCAAGATCAGAGTACCCATACATCTCTCTAGGTTTTTGCTTTGCCACTAGCACCTGGCCCCCATCTGTGTCCCCACACCCTGTCCCTGTGCACGGCAGCCCCTCCACTCGCAGGTAATGAGGAAGGCAGGGCTGCGCTGGAGAGGGGAGCACCACACGCCTTGGCAAAGGTTTCCCATAAAGATCTGTCCTCTAGCTGCGGATGCAAACTCAAGCTGGTCGTGCACACAACTCCAGCATGCCGAGCCCACTACCCCTCGGCACAGCCAAATGTTTCAGCAGCTGCCCTTTTGTCCTGTTTCTTAAATAAACAAAGAACAGATAGAAATTAATGACCTAAATTTATGGCAAAACACACTGCCTTCCCAGAGCAAATAGCCTTAAAAGAACAGATGTTAAAATAGCATTTTGTACTCAGAGAGAGAAAACGGCTACCGTGCAAATGGAAAAGCTCAGGATGTGTAGAAAAGAGAAGCTAAAGCATCTAATTGTGCCACACCGCCTCCCGCTACACCACAAACCCTGTAACCTTCTGATGGTGCCTTGCACAGAATAATTATCCTCCCTGGGGCATTCCCCATCCCTTCTTGCCTCCTCTTACAATCCCAGTAAACTTTCTCCTTTTATTCCTTTGTATTCCTTTTGGAGATGAAAAGAGCAAAATGATCATTTTGCTAGCACATTAAACAGCGACTGGCAATCCGGTGCTGTAATCCTCAATGTAATTTAGCCTGGAAGAATTGTGCTCCCGCAACGCACCATCTCAACAAACCATTCCTTTGAATTACCTCTTTGTTTTACCCCGAAGGGTGCATTCATCACATAGGAGAGATTATTTCCCACTAATTTTTCTGCTGAGACTTATCTTGCCAACGCCTATATTTAAGCAATTGTTAATGATATCCATGCACAAAAAAAAAAAAAAAAATTAAGATGGATAGAGGCTTTGGAGAGTGGGTGGTTATTTTGTTATTTATTTATTATTTTTGCACAAAAGCAGAGGGAGACACAATCTTGCACAGGAGGTGAACGTGCCTTTCGGGCGGCAAGCAGTCTCTGCCATCCGGTGCCGGCAAAGGCAGGAGCAAGCGGCACCAGGTCATGGTGAGAGGAATTAGAAGGCATCTCCGTTTTCCCGCCCAGCAAGTGAATTCTGTTTATACTACACCACATTGTATTTCTAGTCTTACTCAACATTTTAATATACATTTTCTTGTCAGGCGTCTTGGCAATCGGGTACACGACTTGCAAGATGGACTGAGAATTCCACAGGTGGACTGATTAGTGGGTGGCATTTCTGAGCTCCAGCAAGCTGTTAGCATTATGTCTGTTTGCTTTAGGTACAGATGTGAAATGATTTGACAGTCAATCTCAAAGTGTGTGTGAGTACTTCGGCTTTTTTTTTTCTTTCTTTTTTTTTCCCCTTCTTGGTATGTCAAACTCTTCTTATAATACAATCCTCATCCGTCTGGTTGTCCATTGAAAAAGCATCCCCCCCATACCCCCCTCCTGTAGCCAATCTGGATGAGTCATGCATTATTCAGGAGATATAATTTGTAAGTGTCAGAAGTGGCTTTGGTTTTTTTTCCTGTTCGCTCATTTGAGGACCACAGCTGTCACGACCAAGAGTCCTTGCCGGGCACGAGGGTTATCCCACTGCAAAGGCGAATTGTTTCCTTCGGGTAACTTGTCCGAATGCAAGTTTCCTTAACAAAGCCGTAGTCGTAAGCAAATGGTGTTTGACAAGTGGAATTTTCTGTTGACTTGCTCATTTCATTTCCTTCTTTTGGCAGAAACACTTGGAACTTGATTTTCTTGCAGTTACTATGAGCCCAGAATAATAACTCCTAAATCAACACTGAGGAGGTGGAAAGGTACAACAACACAAACACTCAGTAACAGTCAGGACAGCGACATGGAAATATGAGTTGACATGCAGAATAACCACAAGTGGTGCATAATTTATTGATTGCACCTTGTCATGGGAATGATGAGCTCTCAGCTAGAGGAATTATATTTTATATATTTCACAACTTTGGGGAAAAATATAAATATTATATATACAAACTGCATATACACTAACTAATGGATAGAGCAAGATTCCTATTTCCAGTTAGTGAAAAAATTATGTGCATCACAAGGCAATGTTTTCTGGAGCTGGGTAAGCCCAGGAGAGGGGAGGCAGGAGGGCGGTGAAGGGGGATACAGTTCTGCAGCATTGCTTGGGTGTTCAGGTGGACATGGTTAGGTTAGAGCCACTCCACTTGTCTTAAAATTTCCCTAATGCTTGAAACCAGCTGTATTGTGCTGTAAACACTAGGTTTAAAATTGTTTTAGATTTCAATATAATATTTCAGTTGTGAAGTATTATATACATGAACTTGCAAGAAAACTGCAGCAGTGTGTGGAGACTAGCAAACTACCCTGGAAAAGCAGGGTTAAAGGTCTGAGAAGTGTCTATTTCTCATCAACTTTCAAGCTTTCAACCAGGCAGACCCTTGAGCCTCCCTGGCTAGGTACAACCCAACAGCTCCTTTCTCCTCTCCACATTCTATTTGTTTTCAGCACCAGGAGAGCTGCTTTGCTCCCAGGCTGGGGCTGCCCCGCTTTCAAAGCTGTTGCTGTTTCCTCCTTGTTTTACTCACTGGGTAAGCAGGGCACCAACTGAAGCAGACTGTTCCCTGTCTCTGGCAATCACACAGCCAGAAGAGGAGGCACAGACGCAGCACTGTTTGCCGAAGGACGGTGGCTCAGTCTCAGGGTGGGCAGTCAACAAGCACAGACGAGGACCAGCGGCTGCTCCACCAGCAGTACCAACTCGACTGGATGGTTGAAACCCTCAAATAAATGAGAAATCCAAGTGTTCACCCCACACAGGTTTCTTCCAACAGGTTAACCAACTGAAAAATCAGCTTCCACTACTTAAAATAAATTGATTTTTCCTCTTTCTACATTGGAAAAAACTGTAAGTGCTTTGATTTCTGCTGATTACCTACTACAGCACTTGAGTTACAACCCTGGAGTCAAAGCTTTCTCCAAGTAGAAAAGCTGTTTCTCCAAGTGCCTCTTTTTCAGTGCTATGAAGAAACATGTCAGAGGAGACACGGCAATGCACTCCAAATGAGAAGCAGGGGCTCAGCTCAGTACTTGCTGGTATCAGCAACAGATTTGTCTATATCACCTTCTGCAGCTAAGAAAGTTGCTGCCGTGCATTTGCCATTTAAGTTGTGAGCTGGTTTCGTGCTGCTTAAGGAACAGCTTAAGTTGGAATAAAAGCAGCTTCATGGGAAGAAAGCAGTAACAAAGCCTTGGGTACCACAAAATCACAGCAGAAAAGTGCTCCTCGATGTAGCTGAAACGAAGAGTCTTCAGCAGAAAGCTGGTGGTCCTGCTCTAGAGAACAGCAGCTGCTGCCTGGGTGACATGCACTTTGGTTTAAATGTGCTCAGGGTCCACATGGACTATGACACACATTTTGCTTTATTTTCTCCCTTCAGACCCAGAAATATGTTTACCACCCTGCTCCAGACAATATATATCTCACCATTTCCCATGATTTACAATTTAAATCTTGTCTCACAAGTGGAAATAATTTCTGAACTGTTTATAATGCGAATGTGATGGAGACCTATGACTAAATATCTCGTTTATTATTTTGCATTAGTCTTTTGACTTTTTATGAGGTTTCTCTATGTTAAAAATAGAGAGCACTTCTGTTAAACACATATTTTGGGTGACCTTCTCAGAATAAGAAATTACCAGGCTGAATGCACCCAGATGTGAATCACAAAGAATATGTGGAGGGCTGCAAGAATAAGCAAAGGCCAGTGTGCAGATGCTGCTGAGGGCTGCGGGGAGGGAGCAGGGTGGGAGGACACAGCCTCCCCCCTCCGCTTCAGAGGCACCGAAGAGCAGCCAGCAGCAGCTGACTCACCTCGGCGGCTGCCAGGGGTCCCTCTGGCACAGATAAATTCCCTGTGAGAACCGGGTCTGCCTTCCTTAAAGCAGGATTATTGAGTTGCTGGCTAGGGAGGTGTATCGAAGGCGGGTAGACGTGGGCAGCAGGGCTTTGTTAAATGCCCGGGCTTCGCCCCGCTGAGCCCGTGGCGTCCCTGGCGTGTGGCTGGAGCCCAGCTCCCTCTGCTCAGCGCAGTTGTCTCTTGCTGTGCTGCTTATTCACACATCCCAGCTCGCTCCGTCTAGCTGCCTGGGTACCGATGCCAGGGAAGCTGAAACACCACAGGCTCTGCAAGCCCACCCAGACCACAGGCTCCAAAGTGCATACTGCTGCCTCTTCCTCTGAAATTAATATCTCAGCTCGCTGAATTAAAGCAAGCAGGGTTTCACCCAGGCATGTTGTGATCACACCTCCGACTTGCAATATAGATTTACCATGTAAACTGCTAAGCAAGGTATAGTGCTCTCCCAGCAGGAGAAGACAATGTCTGCCTGCAAGGAGCAGGGTGGGAGAGCAAGGGTGCAGAGCCCTTCTCCAAACAGCTTCAGGGCACCTGTCCACGCCAGCACAGGAGACCCAGTACATGGAGAGGAGGCTACATGAAGGAAGATGTTTCTCACCTGGAGAGCACTAAAGTCAGAGGCACAGAACATGTTTTTTAAGGAAGGCAGAAGCCACTGCGGCTGAGCAAGATGAGGCACAGAGGCTGAGCACAGAGCAGGCCGGTGCCGGGGCTGAGCCCTGGCTTGCAAGCCCACCACTGCAGAGGAGTGTCCCAGTACATCCCAACAAATAGACTATTTTAGGATTTTTGTGCATCTGTGCAGAGCTCAGTGTTTGCAGGTGGGTCGTTTCTTCTGCCCAGCCCCTTGCTGCGCCTCTGCTGAGTGCTCTTCAACAGAGCTTTGTCTGCACCCAACACACTGCTGAGGCTGTTGGGTTTTTATTCTTTGCTTTTAAATCAGTAGACTTGTTACCATCTTTTAAAAGTGTGAATAGCTGCAACAGAAGCCATCAATTAGCACAAGCAAACAGGGCCAAAGTCCTTCCTTCCTCCTCCCCCACAGCATATTGTGAGGAGAGCTGTGCTCTTCTACTTGGGAGGCTGCTGGAGAGGCTCTGAAGTTGAGCGGTCCCAGTGCCGCCTTTGCATCTGCTCTAGGACGGACAGTACGCTCCGTGCGAGGGAGGCAGGATGGGCTCTCGGCACTGGCACCACGACAACGGGAGCGAGACCAGCTCAACAGCAGCAGCAAAGGAAGGCAATTTTTTTCCTCTTTCTGTTCCAGAGAGCCTTCCAGGGCTGAGGGAGGTTGCCAGAGGTTGCCTGGGTTTTTTCAGTGCCATTCCCCCTTCCCAGTATTCAAGAAGCTGCGGGGGGATGCCCCTCCAGCAGCTTTGCTTAATTACTCTGATCTATGGAGAGGCTAGAAAAGCATCTCTGTGGAATAGTTTGCAAACCGGACCGTGAGTGCCAGAAGATTTCTGTTGATTAGATGATGCAGAGTATTAATTAGAATATAGATTATATGCAGGGGCTTTACCATAAGTTTGCTGCCATTTGGTCTGGGCATGTACATTTCTTGCCACATTGCGTTTTCTCCCAGAAAAGCAGTCTCATGGAGCCAGCCTGGCTCCTAACACGGTTCCCATCCAGCAAGGAGGAGGCTGATTGCATTCTCGATTGTGAGTGAGAGTGCTATTCCTTACCAGCCCGGTGAAGGATGTGAAGAATCACTGTAACATTGACCAAACCCCACAGAAATGTGTAGCTTGTGGGTGAGCCCCACCCCACCTGCCCTGCCCCTCAGCCAGTGCCACCATGCCACAGTCAGACAGGTCCCCAGCCAAACCAGGCATGGGAAGAGTAGTCAAGGGGCCACTGATTTGAGTGCCAGCACACACTTGGCATGGGCTGCCCTGAGTCTCTTTCCAAGCCACACCAAATGCAACCTCCAGGGCAGGAGGGTTAGTCCAGCCACTGATTACTTTGTGCATGCTGGGGCCCTGGGATTCGCTTATCCAGTTCCCTTGGGCCACACTTGGAGTGGCTTTTCCTAGTGCAGAAGGACATCTGGGATGCAGTTACTATTGAAAAAAATGTAGTAATTTTTCAGATCACGGGGCAGATCAATGACCTGTCTCACCTGCTGCTTGTGCTGACAGCCACAGGTCCTTGAGAGCAAGGTACAAGAATTCCATTTGGGGTATTTTTGGGAAATATGTGGCTCACAGGGGACATTTTTTCCTGAGCTTTCATTGGCTTACTTGCTAAAGCACGATTTATAGCCTATTATCCATATAAATACATATTTTTTCTAGATTCTGTAACCTTTATATGATCTTCCAAGAACAGGTATCTTGTGGCACAGTGGTATATTACCCATGCTTGGAGAAAATTTTCCAGTGCTTATGTGTCAGTAAATAGAAATTACAGTCTCATAGAGAGTGAACAGAAGCACTGGCTTATCTCTGCTGTGATATTCACTGCCTTATATACCTCTAATGTGCCCCTCTTCCTTATCCTATTTCTAAATTGAACAGTCATTCTGTTTTTTACATCTCTCATTATATATAGAGGTCTTTCCATATGTCTAACATTTGTTTGAGTCTCAATACATTAGACCATGTAACATGCTGATTCACAGAAATCTCACGTTCTGTAATGACCCAGCCTTTGAAATCTGCCTGCATTTAAAAAGTCTGGATCAGATTTTGACTTATCAAATTTTATCTGACCACCTCTTAATCAGAGATTGCTAGGACTGCTTTCAAGTAAGATTTGACCTCAAGCTTTCTTGTTTGATTCAAACTCAAGTTTATTAAAACCAGCAACTTTGTTCAGCTCTTTAAAAGGAAGATAAACACTGACATGTCTGCAACAGGGAAATGTCTTGCCATTTCCCTTGATCACAGCTCATTTAAAAGCAGGCAAACTGGCCACTGCCCCTTCCAAAATACCACCTTCATATCCAAGAGCTGCTTTGCCTTCAGATGTTTCCAAAGCTGCTTCAACCTCACAGACATCACACTTCTACAGTGCAAAATAGTTGCCTTGTGGTGTTAGAAGAGCTCTTGTAGCCCTTCACTGGGAGCCTCCCACATGGGAGATGCTGAGGTGGGCAGCTGTGGTGTCCCTGCTGGTGCTGGATCCACTAACTCCATGTCCAGTGCAGTTGCAAGTAAGGCATTTCTGGTCCCATGCACAAACAGAGCTCTCTGGAAAACTGGCCAAGCAAAATGGCATCTGTCTTGCTTGGTGTTCACAACTGGGGATATGCAAAAGCCATCTGGACCTGGTTCTGGGCAGACTGCTCTGGGGAGCCCTGCTTGAGCAGGGGTTTGCACCAGCTGACCTCCTGACCTCAGCCCTCCTGCGATCTCTGACACTGTGGTAACACATCAGCCTCCCCTCCCTGGCTGGTCACAGCAGCTTAATCATCAGGCAGTGCTGTAGAGCCATGGGTGCTGCAGAGCCAGCACAGGTCCCCTGCAGGGAGGAGAGCTGGGGCCCGGGTCCTGCTGTGGGCTCAGGCTCTGCCCCAGCTGGGGCACCTCCAGCCCCTCAGGATTCACTGCAGGTCAGCACATCTCAGCCAGAAACAGCACGTCTGTCACATCCTCAGCTGAAGATCAGCTGTTGCTGACCCGGACACACTTCAGAGTTACACACAGGTGAAAAAGTTGAACTGCTCTAAGTGTAGTTTGCCTGTGTCCACACATAATGCAGTGCCATGGTCAGACATTGGCCATATTGGGGCCACAGAGGCATTTCAGTGACACATTCCTGCTCACCCTACTGAGTGTCCCCATCTCGTTCAGGATGTTGCAGTTGTAGAGGGCACTGACTCACAGGCCACTCTCATCTTTTTCATGGTGCAATTCATTGAAAAGGTTACATCTCACTGCCTTTGCTTGTAACATTAACCATGAGGTGTTCTTCCCCTGCACATTCATCGCTCTCTGTTCCCTGTGACCCAAGTTCTCAGATCAGCATATGACAAAAACTATCCAAATGTAGGAGATTTCCTATGTTCTAATCTTTCAGCTACTCTACAGTGCAACCCACCTTGACTTCCATGCTGCTTTGATGTAAAAGATGCCTTGGATCATTCCATCATTAAGACCCTCTACCTGTTGGCCCTTTTTACATTTCACACATCTATGGATTTATTTCCTGCTTGTCTTGGCCCAACGTCCTACTCATACTAACTATTTCAATCTTCCTCACACATCAGTTCTCCAGTCCCATTGTAGAAACTCAGTTGCTCTTTTAGAAAAAAGAATTCTCTATTAACTGAAATAAGCTGCTTTCACCTTTACTGGCTGCAGATTGCCACAGTCAGTGGCTTAGGTTCATCTTTATGTTCAGGCAGCTGATCTGTATGGTATTCAAAGGTTTTGATCTCTTTTCTAGGGGGCTGACCATTGAACTCTAACACAAAGCTGTGGTTCAACACCATTCCTTTACTGTTTTTAAACAGAGCTAGGACTAGAGACGGGATGGTTCAGTGCTTGGGACACCGAGAGGCAACACAAGGGACTGTGCTGCAATCTCTTTTCTGGCACCAGCTTCCCACAGGGCTTGGAATGATCACTTGATCTCTTTGGCTCTGAGTGCCCCAGCAAGGGCTCGCCAGCACAGTTCCACCACCCAAACACAGTTACAGCCCCTGCAGCAGGCAACAGCTTTTTCTTGGACATCCTCAAAAAACCCCCCTGCTCCCCGACTGTAATGATCTAACCCAAGGGAGGAATGTTGTATCCCTCTAAATGCAGCCCCCATTATGCTGTGATCAGCAGAGGTACAGTGGCAAGGGACACAAACTATTTCAAACCTTTTCTACTGCTGTGGCTTGCCAGGTTTGCATGGAGAAGTTTTGCTGGCGTAGCCTGGGCCAATGCATCTCCGAACCTTATGTACGGGGGACAATAGGCAATCCAGGCCTCACAGACTATTTAAGAATAAACTCCAGACTGTGAGCTGCTCAGACATCTTGGTTGTCGACTGCATATAGGTGCCATCCTAAAACTGTGAAACTGAATACCCTTAATTTAAAAATTCATGCCCAGATCTGTGCTTTGCCCTTCATCCTTGCATTTACAGAAGGCTAAATTGAGATCCCAGATTTTACATCCAAACGCCGAAATGTTCACAATTCAGGCTCCTGTGAAGGCTTACAGACAAGCACATTTTAAAACTGCATCGTGTAAACTGTTTATGTGCTGAAAGAAAGCCAGGGATTTTGCTAATGACAAAGAAATTGTTCTCTCTTCTGATAGCTGAAAGAATTCCTCTAATGACAATAAAACCCCTCTTTTGCAAATTTGCTTTGGGAAGATGGCAAGATTAAAGAACAACCAGCCCAGCTATGATTTTTCAGATTGCATAAGTACCTTAAAAAGATGTTCATTATCTAAAGTGACGCCTCTTCCCTAATTGCAATGCCACTATTATGTGAGATTAATTTTTTTTCCCCAAACCCTTGTAGACAGTAAAACCATGTTTTAGCCTCAGGAGCGAGCCTTGCTTGGAGAGGTAGCGCTTGCTAACGGAGATGGGGGCAGGTGTGGGTCCCCCCCGATGGCTGCCTGTGCTGTGCTGCGAGGACCGCGCTGCTCCTGTCCTCACCTCACCCCGTCACATCCAATCTGCTGCCCCAAATCGCAAATGGGAATAAAAAGAAGTGCAAAACCCTCGACTGGGAGGCGGCTGCAGAAAAAGCTGAGGCTGACACTGAAAACCAACATCTCCGACAACCTGCACGCACCAAGAAATATTTGTTTGTTTGCTTGGGCTCCCGCTCCTCCTGTTCGTGCAGCCCCTGGTGCCGTGCCAGGGCCTGGCCACATGTCCCGTCCCGGTGAGATAGGGCACCCCGCCGGAGGGGAGCGGGCGCTGCCATAGGTCACGGGCTGGGAAAAGCCGGGAGCTTTGCCGTCACCGTGAGGAGTCAGGCACAAGGCAGGCTGGCAGCATCCCTGCCCAGACACCGCGGTAGGCAGGGGAGCAGCCTGCCCGCACCGAGCCTTTTCTTCCTGCAGGGATAAAGGTGGAGACAAAGCGTCTTTCATGCCCGGGTGCGCCAGGCGGAATGATTCCCTGGGCCAAAAGGGCACCCATGGAATCGCTGTGAGCAGGGTGGCCGCAGCACCCCGGGGCCGCTCCCATCTCCGCGGGCAGTGCACGGCGCGGGAATATGCACCGAGCGCCCCGCAGTTTGTGCCTGCCCTTACCCAGGCTCCCGGCTGCCACCACCATCAGCAAATCGGCTCTTCAGTGCCCCACAACTCACCCACATCTGCAAGCGGCCCTCTCTGGAAAGAGACTGTAACCCCCTCTGCCAACTTTCAGACAATCGGTGTTATTGGGGAAATAATTTATTAAGGTTTCTGTTTCTCTTTGAAATACCAAAGTATAACATATGCATCCATACGTACACTTGAAATTGGTGGGAACTCTGTAAACCTTGTCATTTTAATCCTGTTAGATGGTTTGTATTTAATTGGTTGCTAGTGAAAGAGGAAAAATTCACAGATCTCCTAAAGGAATGAATATTGTTAATCAGCTCATTTAGCAAGGGAAAAGGATACGCGTCCGCTCTCGAAACCAGCATTTCACAGCGCCGCACAGGTTCCACTTACTGCAGGAGTCAGTTACCCCTCAAAAAAAAAGTTGAAAATTAATCCAAAGCTAAATCAGTGACATGATTGTATTCCCATTACTTTCCACTTAAATGCATATGTTTACAATATCCTTTAATAATAATAATTATTAAACATAGTAAAATACTTCCAAACTTGGCTTATGGCATCGTTGTACTTCTAGTGGAAAAAAAATTATCTGAAGCCCTGTCAATATGCCACTTCCTCCTCCCCCATCTTTTAACAGAAGCAGCCTCCAGTGAAATAATCCAAGCTGTGTTCAAGAAGTTGGCAAGTGGGTCCAATTAAATGTGGTTTTAGTGTATTCTGGCATTTGCATATCTAGTTTGCCAAGAAGTAATGTTTTAGAAAAAAAAAAAAAAAACACACCATAAAAAAACCACACAAAAAACCCCTGCGTTGGTCCAGACAGAGAGGGGATGGTGTGATGCATCAATGAACTTTGTCCCACGAATCAGTGGTTTAAATGAAATGAACAAATAAATAATTTTTGCCTCATCTATTGCCCCTTTTTGGCTAACAGGCTTTACAATAATCTGAATGTCCTGTAAAAGAAAACACACAGAGGGAATATTAGAAAATTAATGCAGCAGAAGAAAAACCAGCTTTAATATTTAGTGAATCATTAAAAAACTTAAATCACAATGACCTTTATTTAACAGAAATATTGAATGCCTTAGCGGAGCCGCTCTCCAGACAAACAGTGATTAAATAAAGCAGTCCATCAAAACAGCGCCTGTTCTGCAGGACGCAGAACTGAGAAGTCAATCGCTGTTTGCGAACCATCGCTCACCGCTGCCGCGAGCGGCGCCTCGTGTTTTGTGGCTCCTTGTCCTCCCCTCAGGAGGATAACTGCAGTCACTCCCTGCTCCCCCAGCCCCCCTTTGTCCCTCTGCCCAAGAGTTATGTGCAGACCCCCGAGCGTGGGAGCTCTAAGGTCCCTGTGCCCCCAGGCCACACCTTTGCCATCATTGTGGGATGCCATTGAGGGGCCACAGGTGCAATCCCTCACCTTATTCATCGCTCCAACCCAGAGAAAAACCTCAGCAGAGGAAGGAGATTTGGAAAACAAAAACTCCACCCCAAACCCCTCGCGAACCCTAATTCTCCACAAGGCTAAGCGTAAAATGATGTTTAATGTATACTGGCCATTCCTTTCACTCATTTATTCCATAGCCAGGACAACCTTGCTACAAAGCAAGGAGAGTTAATTAATAAAACGAGGCAGCGTGGGGTTATATGGAATCTTTAAAGCCTTTATCAGTTTGCCAGTCCATTAGCGGGGCTGCATTCTCCGCAAACTCCCTGCTCCAATATGTGCAGCAGAGCAGTTAATTTCTTTTGGACTCAGTCTATGGCACCAAGCTGCTTTTTTTTTTTTCCATCTTTATCCAAACAAACTATTAAATAATCAACAAATAAGAATATTTAACCCAAAATAATGAGAGGAACGATCGCTCGCCTAAAAACTATAAATTAAAGCTATCCAGTCACAAAAGAAAGTTGAGTCATCCATTAAGCAACAAAGGAGAAGGAAAAAATAGATCTCACTCGGATGTTTTTGTGGCGTTGGTTGGCTCACAAATGTGCCCAAGCCGAGGCCCCAGGAGGATGGACGGCTGGAGACTGAAATTGCTCCGAGACCATCATCAGGAAAGAGTTTCCAAAATATTAGAGTATGCCCCAAGAACAAGTAAGCAAAAAGAGGAGGGCCACTGTGTCCCTGACTCTGACCAGAGTGTAGGGTAGGACCCATCATTTGGAGCTGGCTATGGAGGGGGAACCTTCATCCAGGAGCAGCACACGGCCCGGAGAAGTGCACTGTGCAGCTGTGATATGGCCAAGCCCAGTTGCACTGAGGGGTCAGGCCACCCTGCACTGGTGCAGCAGCATCCTCACCCTTCACCAAAAGGCTGGGGAAGGGGGCGATGAAGGGACCTCCCTGCATTGCTGCCACCCCATGGGGCCAAGAGTGCTTCCCTCTCCTTCCCCATGAGGACTGCAATAGAGCCATGAACCTGTCACCAGCCTCTGCACTGACTTGCCTGGCCTTGCTGACCTCACTGCCCTGTGTGGCTGCTGCAAGCCCAGGCAGCAGCACTTTCCAAGGCACTGTGATGGAAAGTAAACCCCAATTTTAGGAGCGAACTCCCCTCCCTGTTCCCTCCTTCTCCTCACCACCCCCCATCAGTCATGCACAAGAGCTGTGTTTAAAATTGGGGGGGGGGAGGGAGATTTTGCAGTGATTTCCAACCCCCCAGCTGTATTTCTCAGAGTAGTTTTCTTGTGGATGCTGTGCTAACAAGATGCTTGACAGGCACCAGGCTGCGCGCTCACAGCCACGCTGCCGGCTGCCGAAATTCACAGCCCGCTTCCACACGGCACAACGGGAGAAAGCCTCCGTCACGGCATGTGCCCGGGATGGCAAAACCGTCTCCCAGAGAAAATGAGGCTGGGGAGGCGGGAAGGAAACGGGGCAGTCTCAGGAGTGTGCACATAACCTGGAAAAATGCTACAGCTGAAGTCATTAGCCCTTCCTTATTTTTCTAAATAAATAGCGTAGACACAAACCAGGGGTTGCAGCAAGTGCCCACTGAAGACCAGCAAGTATCTCAGAAGGATCTGAGATGGAACAAACACTTCCATAATTAGCTTAATTTCTGCCCAGAACCCAGGGATGAACTTTGTTTAACCATACTCCTCCAGTGTTCTCCAGAGGACTTGAAAATTGTTTTCTCTTAGCAACAAATAACTCTGGGAGAATGCGTTCAAATCGGATCCGCAGACAGCAGAAAGGCGCGGAGCCAAGCCTAACATCAGGCATCAAACATGGTGCACAAAGGGGCTGGAGAGGTAGCACAGAAGATGTGATGAAAACACTCTGAAATACCAAACCCTGCATCCAGCCTCAGGAAAAACATGACTTGCACTGATGACTTTCATTCTCTTTTTTGGTTTGTTTTTTTTTCATCCTTCTTCAATACGTTCAGTGGCTTTGAATTAGCCACATCATTTCACCATGTAACATTGGCCACGGACTTCCCACTCCCAATGCCTCATTCAGCAGGAGAGCAGGAGAAAACCAGAAATCTCTGCTCTAGGGATGGGGTCTTGCACTGCCCCAACAATGAGACTTCAAGTGTGGGCTTCAAAACCATGACTCTGACATCTGTAAAGTTACAAGGAGGAGATTTGCTTTCTTTGTTAAAAAAAAAAAAAAAAAAAAAAAAAAAAAAAAAAGGCTTTGAGATGAATTAAAAATGTTTCATCCTCCAGGACTGCACCAGGAATGAGGCTCCCAACCTTGCCATGGTATATTGCTTCCTTCCTAAGAGCCAGAATAAAAAAAAAAAAGGAAAAAAACCTCATAATGCTTTTGTCCTTAATAAGAATCAAAGTGGTGAAGAAAACAGTCTTTATACCTCCCATCCCCATAGCCTGATTAATGTGCTCTGTCTTTCAACATGTGCTTTCCCTTAAACCTCATTTTTCTGTAATTTCCTTCATTCTTTTAACAATGTGCTTATCCCTCTTCTAGAAAAAAAAAAAAAGAAAAAGCCATTCTTTACAGATGTTGCCTCTCTTCTCACTACAGTCCAAAGCACAGGCTCATCCTCCTTCTTCTAAATAAAAGGAGATAAGATTATTTCAAAAGGTGAGCATCAATATTAAATTTTACCAATACATGGTAAACTGATGTCTTTGTAAATAATTTTTTTCTGCCCCAGACATATTCCTACCTTGTTCCAGAAGCAACAATAGCTATCCAAAGTAGCTGGGTATTTCCAAAAGCAAAATTTTGCCTGCCACTAATGCAGGTAGTTTTGGACTGAAAGGATCTGGCTCAGTTCTGAACAACTGTAGGACCTATCAAAGGCTCTTGATTTAAAAAAAAAAAAAAAAAAAATAGAAAATCCTTAACCACTAAATGGTTGTGCTTTCATGTGGGGGAGCCCTGAATCTGAAGAGCATCTACCCAAAATAGAAGGCTAACATTAGGACGAGTGCTAGTCACCTACTCACTGCCTTGAAGGTGACTCATATGTGGCTCACGTCAGGTAGGTCCCGAATCTTAACACCTCCACTCGCCCTCAGGCTCACATTCCACAAAGAAGGGTTGAGGGACCAGACCCTTACATTCATCACCCTTCTTTTTAAATAGCATTGCAGTACAGCACCAGGTATCCAGCTCCAAACCATCCAGCAGCGTTCCTAGTTCAGAGCACAACACTTTAAAATCAGATTATACCATCAAGTACTTCTGAGAATCGCACATCCACGGGCTCAGGGCAGGCAGGGAGTGCTCCCATCTCCATTCTCTGCTGAGAAAGCGAGAGCACAGTTGTTTTAATGCCTTGTCTGAATCCACGTTACCCAGCATCTTCCCAGAAGCAACGCTTGAGGCATTTTCAATCCCTCCGGCAGAAGCGTGCCCACAAACCTGCTGCTGCTTGGGGATGAAGGCACCGTTTGCCACAAGATGCTGACCCCTGGCCTTCTTGCTGGGGGATCAGGGACCCATCTGCTTCAGCCCCACAAACGACCCCAGTGTCTGCCTCATGCCCTCGCCCCGACACAACACCCTCAGGCTGCAAGGTGAATACGGCTCCGCTGGGTTTGCTCTGCTCAGCAGGAATCCCACCTTTTCTTTCACACTGCAAACTTCATGTTATAGATTAGGGAGAATAATGGAGTGCATTAAAATTAGCAGTCTTCAAGAAAAAATAAAAAAAAAAAGAAAAAGAAAAAAGCTTGATCTCTCATTTTTAACTACTGGCTATGGGCATAAAAGGTTTCTTCACTGAGATTTTAAAATGCATGGGTTTCTTGATTCAAATTTAGCCTAAGAATAAAAAATTTCCTGAGTGAAATACTGCTACATATCATTTGTTTCCTCACTTTTTAAAATTTTTGGTTTTTATAGCATTTTTCAATCAGTAATGAAAAATAGTTTATCACAATTAATTGGGCAAAACACCATTTTGGGTTCATCTTGTGCTTCAGAGTCTTTCCTATTAAGTATTGAGTAGCAGCCTTGAGAAAACCTCAGAAGTATGTTGCAATGAGTTGTCCAACACTTGCAGAGGTATGTTGGTCTGTCTGTCAACAGGGAGCCCAGTGTTCCTGTGTTCATTAAATTATATCCTCATAATTAATGCAGAGATATACATCTCTTCATTTCTCCAAAAATTAAGAATTGCCTAGTTAGACCACAGATTTTTCTTAAAAGTCACTCAGTCATTTGAAAATAATGAAATACTGGTATTTATAGTGTTTTCAAGCTGTCATGTATTTAAGCCTGAAAATCATCTATGAACAGAAATCATATTCTGGATACATGATGCCAGTCAAACTAATTTAAAAAAGAGAGAATAAGCTACAGAAAACTAAGACCTGGTGGCTATAGTCTATGAAGACAGAATATGTTTCATTAAGATTTTAACTATATTTTTTGTCTTGGTATGAATTTCCAAAATTATCTCAATGTGAATCCTCACTAAATGTGGATACATGGCAAATGTAGTTGAAAATAAATTATATCTTGTATGATAAACCTCTATCAGTTTCAAGGAGTTTTATTTATAGATAAAGTACATTTTTAAAATTGTAAAAAAAATTGTAAAATGTATATTGGGAACACATCCAAAAGTTTTAAAAAAGTAGCTTTATTGCTAAAATTGAAGAATATTTGACAAAAGCATAAAATACAGCATGGAGACTAGTTTTTATTTTCTTAATAGACATAAATAAGACTTAACCAAACTGTATTTTGGGAAAGTTGTGAAAGAAATATTTAAATCCCTATCTAGATTTACATCCAGATACAGTGTATACCATGCCGTGGAGCTGTTTTGAGACAGTTAAGCCTTTTAATATACCTCCTATAGTACTGAGGCAGTAACATATTGCTTTACCAGTTAAATCCTTTCGGAAGTCATGATGTACATGCAACTTGCTCTTTAAATATTTTACTAATTTAAAGCTGGGTTTCATGCACTAGGTTGTTATGGCTGGGGATGTGCTGTGTAAATCCCTATCTGGCATGTTCTGGACGTGGCATAAAAAAATCCTTCTTGGTGCTCAGATTAGCACTTGGTAACTGCAGGAATCACAAGCAAGGTTGCACAAGACCACATCGTGTTGGCTGCTACGTGTGAACACTAAACACATCTTCTAAAGATCTTTAAGGAATTGCTCAGGCTATGATTTTGATGCACACCTAAATAAAAATTAGCAAGTTATTTTTAACTGCTTCCTCACATGCACACACATATGTTCATACACAATACGCATTTTAAAGCACAACACTGAGTTTAAGAATGGTGCACACTAAAATGTCCTAAAAAAATATTTGCCAGCTGTATTTTGCATTCAAACATTTACTTGTTTCCTGCAATCCCTAAAATACCCAATTGCACAATTTCAGTTCCGAGGCTAGACTGCATACCTTCCTTCTCCTTTGCAGCCCCAAGCAAAATCTCGCTAAAGCCAGGCTGTAATGTCTCAAAAAGAAAAGAAGATTTGGCCCCCTGGTAGCAGCTGCAGTACAGGAGAGGCATGAAGTGTGTCCCAGTGAAGGGACAGTTTCATACAGGACTGAGCACTTGTCTCCCCTGCCACAAATGATGTTTAGGAGTTATCAAAAGTGAAAACTGTGTCCATTCTGCATGAAGACGACAGTGTATTAGTGGAGCTACTGTCTCCTAAGGAAAACAAGCCTGAAAGCAAGAAACTGGATTAAAATTAACTTGAGGATAATAAGCAGACAACTTAAACTAGTTCAGTTAGTGGGAAAAATTGACTAACCCAAGAAGGTCCAAGAGAAATACTCCAGCTAAAACATGGATTATTTTTTAAAACAAGAAATATGTTTTTTTTTTTTTTTTTTTTTTTTTTTTTGCAAACATCTCTGTTACTGGAAACCTCTGCAGCATTTGCTGTCCCTGCCAGAGTCCAGCCTGTAGCACCTTTGGCTTTCCCGCTGCCTGGCTGGGCAAAAGGCTCATCCCTCTCCTGCTCCGGCAGCGCTGGGTAAGCGGCCGGTTATTTGCAAGAGCATTTCAGTTCGACAACTGGTTGAAAGTAATACTTCCTTTCTAGCTCACGAGAACAAAAAGGACCATTTCTCTTTGGTAAGACCCATTCACAGGTTTAGCTGAATTTTATCACCCTAGCAGGAGCTGCTGACTGTGGATTTCAAAAGCAAGACTTCTTCTGTCCCTTTACCAGTAAAAGGGAACATTTCCATTTTCAGTTTAAAAACACTCATATAAATAAAGGACCAACTCCTCTCTTAACATCTAGAAAATATTTTTTACTACCCAAATCACTACATTTAATGACATGATGAAAATCTGAATGAAGAGTTACAAAATTTTCACAGGACTCCTGAAGTGGAATATTTTGGGAGAGCCCAAAAGGTTCGTGCATTGTTTTTTCCTCCCCTTAAAAACATAAGACAGCTAAATTAGTATTTACTGTGGCAGTAAGAAAACCTCAATACTTTGGTTAAATTTCTTTAATAAAAGCCCATACTCTGGATATATTTCAGTTTTGAAATCACATGGACAAAGAGTGTTAATAATGTATAAGTTTGAGAACCTGGCCACTGAGAATTAGATGACAACATTTTAGCACCCGTTTTCTAATTTTGGAGTATATTTTGCAGGATTGAAGCGTATTTCACCTTCATTCTGAAGGAATTTGCATTGCTTCAAAGTGAGGGGAGGGAGCATGTAGAAATTTTCTCCCTTGCAAGTTTGTCTCAGCTACAAATTGCTGCGGCATCGCTGATCATAGAACAGGGGGCTCAGGGTTTCATTTTTGAGTAGACTGGAAAAATTTATTTTTGAAGTTTCTTATTAGGAATCAGTTAAAAAGTTAGAGCATTTGATTATTGCAGATTCAGCTGGGGGAGGCAGGTGGCAGCCAGTCCAACAAATCACTTGCTCTGTTATCTGTAGAAGGAAAGCAGTAACGCTGTTGCAGGGAGCGAGAACAGCAGTGCCCTGCCCGAGCAGGTGAGCCAGCACGGGGCCAAAGGGTATCTGGAGCTTTGCAATTTAACTTTAAAATTTTATTGAGGCTTCCAACAAAGCAATGCAAGTTTGGAGAGAATATACTGGCTTCATTTAGGGTCAACAGAAGTACATGCAATTGTTTGGCACTCATTTTTACCCTAAGGCAGGAGAGCAGGAAAAACAATGAGGAGCCCTTCCCTTCCTTGGCCAGAAAGTTTTGATTTAAAACTCCTACCAAGTTTTTCAAATTGCACCTAATATACACAGATCACAGTAAGTAGAAGGTCTATAGAAATGCTGTGTCTGGTTCAAAAGTCTCTGTCCCACCAAACCCCTAGGCTTCAGTTTAGAGAAAACATTTGTAACTAAAAGAATAGAAGCTGTTACAGGCAGTGATTAAAAGAAAACCAGCCAAATTATATATTTAGTATTTTCCCTGTGAGTCAGTCTAGAAGTACTCACAGTTAAAAAGTGATGACTAGCACTGGTCAGAGAAAGTTGTTTGAACCCATGAAGTTTGGAGCGTAGCTTCCATTCCCGCGCCTTGCCTTCAACCATCATGGTAACACAAACGGTGAGGATTTTGTTACCACAGTGTCCTCAAGCCAAATAAAATGCTTATTCATGCTTCATTATCTAGGGACTGTATTTAAAAAAAAAAAAAAAAAAAAAAAAAAAAAAAAAAAAGAAGAAAGAAGAAAAATACTACAGCTATTTAGGTAAGTCAGTACATTAAACATTGTAGAGAGAAGCAACACACAGAGGTATGCTTCATCTTTTCATTGAAGAAACACTTTGACGGCCACAAGTGTGTGCTGCACACGTACAAACCATCTCTAGATAAACCACAAAGCATAAAGAATATTTTCAATTATTTTGTCACTAACAGCTAAGTTTTGTTTTCCGCTCCCTTCTGGAGGAGGACTCCTTCTAAGTCTAGTTTTATTTGGGAATCTACAATCCTTGAAAATCTTAATGTTGGAGAACAAACGGTGAATCTGCCTGGAGCCACAGCCAAAGCTCATCAGCTGCACAGATTTCAGCACTGCAATATTAGCCGCCTTTCAGTCTTGACGACACTTAAAACCATCTTAACTACACATAATATTCTACCATATGAAAACCTACAGAAAAGGTCTGCTGCTAGAAAACAGAGAATTCTACACGACCGGAGATGCTAACATTGACAGAAGGAGATGTTTTCAAAATATCTCTAATAACACAAAAAAACCACACTGCAAACACAGCAAATGATGATTGAAAATTGCTATAAAGAATAAAACAGTGAAAAAGATCATTTTGGCTACATACAAATTACCGCCGACGTGGGAGGATAAGCAGAATAGTTTAGGCACCGAGATTCATTTGGTCACTGCACAACTTGAGCTGTACTTAGGCAGATGATAAGTGTAATGAAATGTTTAAATTAAGGTATTTTTCCCCCCATCAAATTGGCCCTGCTGTCTCTGTTCCAGCCTTCTAATTTAGTTCTACTTTCGTATTCCCATTGGGCTCCACACTGCTGGTCTTGTTCCTAGGATAGAGCAGCCTCAAACAAGCATTCTGGGTATATCTTGCAACAAGCATCTAAACCAAGTCTTTTTCAAAGGTTTAGCTAAGCTTATTTTTTTTTTTTTTTTTAGAGAAACCTTAAGTCTGTTATACTGAAATACCCAAAAGATTTAGGATTATTTCAATTTTCCTCTGTAGTCCAGACAGCTTTGATGTGTTACCAGTAGTTTGGACATTTTGACTGACTACTGTAACACTGACAGTCAGTCAGTACCAGGCCAATGCTTCAAATTAAGTTGTTGCCTTCTGCTCTGCTGTTCTCATAGAGACCGATGTATCAAGAGAGTGAGCCCAAGAGAGCTCCTTGGAGTGAAATTAAGCCTACAAAGGGAATTGTGTGCCTGCACAGATATTTGCACGGCAACAAAATTTCAGGAATTCAATAGATTGCTTCTGCAAAAGCCTTTGGGGAAGTTAAAAATAATAATAATTTTAAAAAATACCTCTACAGAATGATCGAGAGCTACACACAGAGAAATGCTTTTAAAACACAAGCATTTAATTTTTTTAAATGTTAAGTGAGATGTAAATATGTATGGTAGCAACAAAGCGCCCAAAGCATACTGAAAACATATTCCATACACAGTTAGCATTAGAAGTCTGTACAAAAGTAATAAAGTTACACAATATAAAAAATACTCCATAACTATAATTTAAAAGAGGGAAAAAAGACAAGGGAATTGATTTCTCAGTTCATATAATTTATTGCAGTTAGCACACAGTTTAAAAATTCACCAACACACCAATAGTACAAAACTAAACAGCATTATAAGTTATTCCCTCCTCAGGAAAATAAAACATACTATGATTGTCAAAGCTAGATGTCAGTCTAAGTTTTAGAACAAAAGAAGAATGTGGAACTAAGGAAAGGAAAAAAGCAATCACTCACGAGGACCACAAAAAAATCCAAGAGAAAGTCCATTTTCCTCAGACACTGATTGTCTTTTCTAACTTAAGAAAAGAATGTAGTTTTAAACCTAGAAACTATTCAAGTAACTAAAGATAACGCTCCAAGGCCATTTTCACAGCTTTTTTTTTGTTTTAAATGCCATTACAGCCAAATTAACACACATTTGACCAAATATTTCCAAAACAGTCCAGCAATACACAATGGAGTTTTCCATTCAGTATCTTAAGCACAAAAATAGGCTATGTTTACAGTAGTTAAGGCGATCAAATTTTAAACAAAAGCAGAGAAAAAAAAAAAAGGAAAAAAAAAAAGGAAAAAACAGCAAACGTTTTCCATGCTACTCCCATAGACCTTATTTGTAAGTGCAAGACAGGAAAACAAACACTGTGCAAAATGCTTTTGACCTGCGTGTTGGTCATTAAAACCACACGTCAGGCTGCAGTCTCTGCTGCTTGGATACGCATAGTCCTTCCCCGGCCCCCCCGGCCCCCCTGTCACTCAGAGGCCAGCCCAGGCCTTTCAGCCCGGGGCTTTTTTTGCCTTTTTTTTTTTTTTTTTTTTTTTTTTTTTTTCAGTCCACAGCCTCTTTTCAACGGGGGAAAAAAAAAAAAAAAAAAAAAAGAACGACCTATTGTGGTGGAGTGGTGCAGCAGGAATCCTACAAATGCTCATCTGGGGAAATGGACGCACCTCAGTTGGAGCTGGCGTGGGGTCTGTGCAATTAGAAGGGGTCTGGGGTTAGTAAATGCACACCGCACATGCAAATCTCGAAGCCTGGTTGTAAACATTCAAATTTTTTCTCCTTGTTAACGTAGCTAAATCGGCAACTCGTAGCTTAAGTTCTTCTCAACTTAAAGACAGTGGGAAAGTAAATTTAAATTAGATAAAATAAAAACAGTGCATTTCTCGTCTTCATAACACTGGCATTTTCAACGGTGTCAGGTTTTTTTCCTAAGGAAATTAAATAATTTTCAACTCACTCGTTAAAGTTATACAATGCAAACAAAGACAAAAATATACTGAAAATCATGCATTTCTGTAGCGTTAATATTTACTTTTCAAGACTCAACTAAGAGCATCAACACAACCTGCCAAGTTCTTTGATACCTCCCCCCGGCCCATGTAATCAATTACAGTATACAATAACAGTAATTCACATTTTTTAAACACACAGTTCATCACTGCTGAAGCTGCAATATCCTTTTTCATCCCAAGCAAACCTTCACGTAAGACAGAGTCCCAGTGATCCCAGTGTACTCTCAGGGTTTTTGTTTTATGTTTTTGTGTTGGTTTTTTTCGTGTTTTTTTTTTTTCCAGTGGGAACTGTCAGAAATCCAGAAGTTGCCATAATAAGTTTTAAGTCAACCGCTTGTTTAAAAATAGATAATCCAGCATTTCAGAAATTTTCCATTTGGGTCTAAAAGCATTCAGGTTTCCAACAGCTAGAAAGGACTCATGCAATTATAGAAATGTAAAGGAACTGACAAAATTGGGAGAGGATTTCTACATTCAGATTTTAAGAGGGGAAAATGATCAAGAGTTTAAAAGAACGCAGTGTTTTGGGGAGAATAAAGCCACGTCCAAATTTTTTGAATTGGAGATTCCTTAGAAGTAAAGTATCCGCTGGCTTCTATTCCGAAAAGGGGGAAAAATACGCTCCAGAATTAGTTACTTTGTCGGATTACCTCTACAGTTCATTTTTATTGGAGTGCTAAATTAGTGAAATATTCATGCTGCCTTAAAGTGCAAAAACAAGCTAATAGCCAAACTTTCAGTTCAAGGAAACAAGATTGCTTTTAGACTGTACCACAACTATATAGATTTATATATATATTATTTATATATATAAAAATTTTATTTCCAAAGTTCTTGTGAGCTATCTTCTAAGGTCCAGTCTCTGACAGTAGGTAAGCTCAGTGCTTCGCTTTTGACAGACAATGAGTTCACCAACTCACAGTGAAACTTCCGAATGTGTCTGTAAAGGTCTCCGGACTGTGTGAACCTGCGTTCACACCACTTACAAGCATGAGGCTTCTCCCGCGTGTGAACCACTGCGTGGCGGCTCAGGTTGTGGGAGTACTGGAAGCTCTTCCCACACTGGGTGCAAGTGTAGGGCTTTTCACCTGAATGAGTCCTCTCATGACGTTTCAAGGTGTACATGCAAGAAAAAGTCTTACCACACAACGAGCAGGTCGGGACATTGACATCAGTAGCAGGCTTGCTGCGGATCCCGTCCTGCTCTCGAAAGTGCGTGCTTAAATGAATTTGCAGGATGTGGGGGCTAGGAAAGACCTTGTTGCAGAGAGGACACATGAAAATTTGGCCAGCGGGGCTAAGTATGTTTGACACGTAAGGGAGCAAGCTGCTGTCCATGTTTCCTTCCACCTGGACTCTCTCATTCTCTGGAGTTATCATTTCATCATCGCTTGCCTTGTCCTCTCTATCTAGCTCCCTCAAGACCGAATCTTCCCTCATCGGAGCCAGGTGGGCCGGCTCGTACTGTACCCTGTTATTAGTGCTCACACTTTCCTTCACAGTGCTATGTTCCATATCATAGTCATTAGTGCCAACATCACTCTCATCACAGGAAGCCTCTTTCTCCACCTTCACCTGAACCAGGCTGTTTCTAAGCATGTCCTGCGAAGAGAAATAAGAACTGTTCAAATTTTCAACTCCTGAAAGGCTGGACTTGACAGACAGGTCCAGCACGCAGTCAACATCTGCTGAATCCCTCACGGAGGTGACAGACCTCTGGGACAAAGACTCTGTTGAGCTGCAGGGGCTGGCTACTGTTTTTCCAGCTGCTGCTGTGTGCGTCTCTGCCTCTCCGCCAGTCTGGGGAATGCCTGCTGAGTCTGAGGGCAATCTCATCCACATGTTCCCAGGCTCAGCCGCCAAGTCCCTTTTGCTAGGCAGGATGTTCAATTTTTCATCTTCTCCGTCGTCTTCATCACTGGGCAAGTCTCCTGGCATGTGGCTGCTGCCGTCGGAGAGGCTCTCCACTTTGTCTGAACAACTTGAGGCGTCTTCCTCCTTTTTTGTACTGTCTGCCTCCGTGGTTGCTTTCTCTTTCAGCTTCTTTTTGCAGACTTTGACAATGTCATACATGTGGAGATAACTGGCAGCTGCTAGCACGTCTTCAATGGGCAAGTCTTTGAACTGGAGCTTTCCTTCGTACATGAATTCAAGCAGGAGAGCGAAAGCTGGGGCTGTAACAATGTCGCTGTTCAGATGAACAATGTCCCTTTTGTCCAGCTGGTCCTTGTAAAAGAGGTGGAAATACATGCTGCATGAAGCCAGTACAGCTCTGTGCGCTCGGAACTGGGCATCTCCTACTAGAACAGTGCAATCACAAAGAAAACCCTGATGTCTCTGCTCACTCAGACACTGTAGCAAATGTCTACTGTGGTCAGGAAACTCCATACTGTCTTCATAACCTATAAGCAACAAAATTTTTAAAAATTAAATGTAGGTCAGAATCACAGAACTTTTAAATCCAAGTAATTCCACTCTAAAAACCTTGTATTTATATTGCCAGAATCCTGGTACTGACACCACGCAAAGATTATTTAACACAAATGTATGATGGCAACTCTTTCCCCGACTGACCACTACAGTTATGATTTCCTTTCTGTGGTAAATAAGCCGGTCTAGTGAGCGCATAGGTACATCTACTATTTTTTTTTAAAGTATCACTGCTGTTCATAAAATCTGTTCAAAAGTTTGAGTTTTCTTTTTTTAGAGAACTTCTTCCAGATTGAGTCCCTAGGAGGGCAGACTCTTCCACCCAAAAAAAAAAAAAATTTTTTTTTTTTTAAACACTAAGTCTGAGAGATCACAGAAGCAGCAGAAAAAATATACCAGATCATCCACCTTCTTTTTAAAGTCAAATTGTAGTAAGAGGAGAGGTTCTCATACAAAAAAATGTTAATATACTCAAATTTGACGGTCTAACATTCATAAACTACAAAAATCATTTACGTGTGTCAATTTATATCAACAGCAAAAATGGACAGTTTTACAAATTTAGTTCATGTGTTTTTCTTCTTGTAGTAAGTACAGATTTTTTAAGGTTTTAAACCTTTTCCATACTGTACAATAGAACATGAACATTTTTTGCCAACATGCAGAATATACAAAAGAAAGCTAACAACCAAAACGCCAACGAGCACCACTTCCCCAGTGCACAAGGACAGAAATTTCCCTCCCCTCCCACACCAGGCAGAGTTTGCAGTACTAAGCTTTAAAAAAAAAAAAAAGTCATTCAGCCATTCAACGTGAGCGTGTGTCCACGTTTAAAAAGAGTATCCCAAGCACTGTTCTTACCCAAGTTTTTTTTTTTATTTGCCTTTCTTGATGATAAAGACAAAATAAACTTAAAAAAAGAAGTAAAAATGTCAAAAATCAAATGGAAAGTAAAATCTTTTAAAAACCTATGTTAATCTATTCTTCTGTGATTGATAGCAATGGTCTCCCAAACCATCTAAGCAGATCGTGACTTTCCAGGCTGGCAGATATTATTGAAAAACCCTCATCCCTCGCAGACCAAGATGTACTAAAACTTACAACACAACCCCTACTATATTCTGTAAAATACCATTGCTAGAGTAAAGCACGAAGATTTACAATACAATCACTTTAAGTGCCCCACAGCCAACATCAATCCTAATCCTTAAGAGGGCTAAAAATAAAGATTGGAGGGCAGCTCACAAGGTAGCTGTGATCAAATTAGGAGGCTGAAAGGACAGAGAGGGACGAAGAAGGAAGCTTATAAACATCTGATCCAGCTGACTGTGGCCATATGGCAGCTGCTGCCCAGATAAAGAGATTAAGAATAGAGGAGTGCGATTACAGCTGTCTGGCCAATTCAGGCAGCTCAAATCTACAAGTTCTAAATTAGTCGCAAATACAAAAACTCCTTCAAATAATTATTGTTACACTAAATAAAAGATTCCAAATGCTACATGCAAGGAAGAAAAGAGGAAACCAGGCAAGCCATTCTCCCGGGTACAAAAGTTTTTAAACACATAACTGATTTCAATCTTTCAGAAGCACTACAGCTGTATGCTACTACATTTCTGAGCTGCTGGATATTTAACCATGTATAGAAAGACTTCCCTACAAACACATTTTAGCCAGTAAGGTCCTTTTGTAAAAACACACACTCTTGTATATTTCACTAAAACCCCTGTAAAGTAATTTAAAAGATGCAAGACAAGAACATAAAGCAAAACTCTGTTTAGGCTTGCCACTAAATCCATTGCAGTTTTGGTCTCAGAAATTAAGGATGAACTTGCTCTCTCCTTCTTCCAAACCAAGATATTCCCACAATATGCATTAAAGTTAATGCTAACAATGTGCCCAAGAACTGATACTCTCCAATTGTAGCCCAAGCCTTTTGACTAATTCAACTTATCTATTTAATACTCAATTTCATATATTACCTCTAAACTTGGTTAGAAAAGTAATGTGATTTTTTTTTTCTAAAATTCAATAAACAACACACCAAAACAGAAATATGCTGTATCTAATCTATTGCTACTCCTACCTTTAGTACACATAAACCTGATTAAGTCCTTTCCTCTGAGTCTTGCTGGCTCCAGGTCTGTTAGATCGGTGGAAAAAAAGCAGACTAGGAGAGACAGATGCAAAGTGGAGATGATGTTAGAGAGGAATGAGATACCTTCTCCACACACAGATCTGCACACACTAACTCCCTGTCTGTGTGTTAGAATAAAAGGCTGAGGGATGGCAGGCTGTCAGCTGCTCTGACATCATGTTCAGATGGAAATGCTACCTCCAGCTGTGCTCCTTTTAATGCCATATGCTACTCCTCTACACTCCTGCCACCAGCTTTTTCTTAGGAGAACTTTTCTCTTCTGTTAGTATAAACAAAATACTTCAAAGTCTCTTTTTTTCAAACTTTCTAACAGGGAGGAAAAAAAAAAAAAAAAAAAGAAAATCCTAAACATATGGGGCTCTACTGTATGTGCAGCATAGCAACACTTCTGCCTCAACTTGGAGGACCGCTTTATGTGCTGACAGCGTACCCCAGCCACGGGGTTACCCCAGAAAGCCATACCACCTCGGTTTTACTCAGCCCAGGGGTTCATTTAAAAGCAGAAATTAACCGGACCTATTTACCACCTCACAGCTCCCCGCTCCGCCGCCGGTCCTTTCAGTTCCAGCATTTAAGGCAGCGCAAGTGACACCGCGCACCAACTCCGGCTCCTTCCGAGCCGCGGGCAGCTCCCCCGGCCGCGGCACGACTGCGAGCGCTCGGCTCGGCTCCTACGCCGCTCTTGCCCCGCGGGGCTGGGGCTGCCCAGCTCCGTGACCGCGGCGGCCCCGGGACGCGCGTCCGCGGCCCCGCAGGCTCCGAGCGGCCCCCCGCCCGAGCGGGAGCCCCGAGCCGCGACGGCCCCCCGGCGACACTCACGCGTGCACCCAGCGGGGCGGGTCACCTGCCCGCCGCCGGGCGGGGACAGCCCGCCGCCCCCGGGACGGGACGGGACGGGCGGGGAGGCGGCGGCGCAGAGCAAGTTCCCGGCGGGCCCGGCCCCGCCATCCCGCCGGGCGGCTGCAACTTTGGCCGGGGCTGTGCGTGTCCCCCACCCCGGCCCGACACTCCCGTCCGGGGCCCCGGTCCCGCGGGCAGCGCCGCCCCGCCCGGGGCCGGGCCGTGGCCGGGCGCGCCGGCAGCCGCCCCGCGGGAAGGAAGCAGCTGCCCGGCGCGCAGGAAAAGCCGCCCCGGGTCACGGCGGTAACAAAAGAAAAGTAACCGGGAGCGTCGCCGGGGCGGCCGGTCCCGCCGCCCGGGGAGCGCTGCCCCCGCCCTCCGCCCACCCCCAGCCGGACCCGCCGCCAACTCCGCCCGCCCCGCGGGGCCGCAGCGGCCCCGGCCCCGGCGCGGCGGGTGTGGGGGATGGGGGCAGCGGGACTCACACTGCGCGGCGGCCCGAAGTCCCTGCGCTCCCGCCGCCGCCCGCCGGCTCCTCTTCGCTCACTTGCCGCTCCGGGATCGCGCCTCGCCCCGCCCGCCCCCGCGCCCGCTGGCCGCCGCCCCCTGGCCCCCGCCGGCGGCTGAGGAGCGAGCGGGGCAGCCGGCGGAGCGAAGCGGGCCCCGCGCTCAGCGGCTCCCCATGGCACCGGCGGGGCGCGGGGGCGGGCGGGGCCGGGGGCGGGCGGGGGCGCGGGCGCTCGCGCGGCGGCGGCACAGCCGGGCCCGGCTGCGGCAGACAGATGTTCGCCCCTCCTCCCCGCTCCCCACTTCGGACTCCGCTCCTGACTGACAGCGCGGCCTGCCCGCGCCGCCGCCGCCGCCAACTGCCGCGGCGCCCCGCTGCTGACTGACGGGCCGCGGCGGCCGCCGATTGGGTGAGGGCGGCCCGGGAAGGCGGCGGCGCCGCCAATCGGGGCGCGCGGACGGGCAGAGGCCTCGTCCGGCGCTGCGGGTGCCGGGGCCGGCCTGGCGTGGAGAGCGTGCCATGAAGTGCTGAGACCATGCAGTCCTCAGGGGCAAGAGCATTGTTAGTGCATTGTGGATGGTTAGATGTGCGCTAGATATGTATAATGTAAGTGCGATCAGGTCGCCTATAGACAAGGTGGCTTATCAAGGAATTTTCAAGTTTACAAGTCTAGAAAGTTGTATCCTAACTTGCAGCTCTGATTAGCAGAACCATGCTGTGCAAGTTATGAAAAAGAGTAGCTGTGCTGACTTGATTGATATAGAAATGAGACAGTGATTATGTGTGATCATTCATACATTGTGCACAACGTTGCCAGTTGTGGGTAGCATTAGATAAGAATATTAGAATGTAGTGTGTCCTAAACCTGATTGGACCAACAGCTAGTCTCGAGCAGTGTGTGCATTTGTCCAGGGCCTGTTTGATCCCAGATAAAGTTGTTGCTGGGGTATTTGAGCTCCTATGTGTGTGTGTGTGCCCAGGTGTGTGCTGTGTGTGTGCCCAGGTGTGAGCTGTGTGTGTGCCCAGGTGTGTGCTGTGTGTGTGCCCAGGTATGAGCTGTGTGTGTGCCCAGGTGTGTGCTGTGCCCAGGTGTGTGCCCAGGTGTGAGTGTGTGTGTGTGCCCAGGTGTGTGCTGTGTGTGTGTGCCCAGGTGTGTGTGTGTGTGCCCAGGTGTGAGCTGTGTGTGCCCAGGTGTGCACTGTGTGTGTGCCCAGGTATGAGCTGTGTGTGCCCAGGTGTGTGCTGTGTGTGTGCCCAGGTATGAGCTGTGTGTGCCCAGGTGTGAGCTGTGTGTGTGCCCAGGTGTGAGCTGTGTGTGTGTGCCCAGGTGTGAGCTGTGTGTGTGCCCAGGTATGAGCTGTGTGTGTGCCCAGGTGCCCAGGTGTGCAGTGTGTGTGCCCAGGTGTGCGCTGTGTGTGTGCCCAGGTGTGAGCTGTGTGTGTGCCCAGGTGTGTGCTGTGTGTGTGCCCAGGTATGAGCTCTGTGTGTGCCCAGGTGTGTGCTGTGTGTGTGCCCAGGTGTGAGCTGTGTGTGTGCCCAGGTATGTGCTGTGTGTGTGCCCAGGTGTGAGCTGTGTGTGTGCCCAGGTATGAGCTGTGTGTGTGCCCAGGTGTGCACTGTGTGTGTGCCCAGGTATGAGCTGTGTGTGTGCCCAGGTGTGCGCTGTGTGTGTGCCCAGGTGTGTGCTGTGTGTGTGCCCAGGTATGAGCTGTGTGTGTGCCCAGGTATGAGCTGTGTGTGTGCCCAGGTGTGTGCTGTGTGTGTGCCCAGGTATGAGCTCTGTGTGTGTGCCCAGGTGTGCACTGTGTGTGTGCCTAGGTATGAGCTGTGTGTGTGCCCAGGTGTGCGCTGTGTGTGTGCCCAGGTATGAGCGGTGCCTGTGCCCAGGTGTGAGCTGTGTGTGTGCCCAGGTATGAGCTGTGTGTGTGCCCAGGTATGAGCTGTGTGTGTGCCCAGGTGTGTGCTGTGTGTGTGCCCAGGTATGAGCGGTGCCTGTGCCCAGGTATGAGCTGTGTGTGTGCCCAGGTGTGAGCTGTGTGTGTGCCCAGGTGTGAGCTGTGTGTGTGCCCAGATGTGCCCTCCTGGCAGTGCTGGGGAGCCTGTGGGTGCCCAGGGGTGTATGAGCTCTCCAGACCTCAGCATGGTTCACAGGCAGATTGAGGTCAGCGGCTTTGGAGAGTGCCCCGGCTTAATGGCGGGTTAGGACAGGGCAGTGGAGGCCAGGTTTGAAGGGCTAAGGCCTTCCTTAGGAAAACATTAATCCAAGGAGTTTTGGGTATTTCCTCATCTACCCTTCAGTTTCAGGTAAAGATATAATATAGGGAAGTATTTCAAAGAAAACTAGGATCACCAACTTGGAGTTTAAAGAGAAAGGACTCAGTTATGTATTAATAACCAAAATTGATTGAGTAGATATAAGAGCTGGCAACCATGTACTTTGTCTCTTCAGTAATGTGATACTGTTATAAAGAAACAGCCTGAATTCTAGCTGTGCCTAATTGCTTTGACAGCACTGCTATGTATATAACACAGCAGCTAGCATCTAGGTGTCCATATGCTTCAAGCATTACAGACATATACGAATATATAAAATATGTATATGTACAAAAGAAAACACTTTTCACTCCATCCTTCAGTGAACTAATTGCTCACACTTAGGTGTGGAATTTTTTAATAAAAAATTATCCCTCTTAGATACTGACACAATTCCATCATTAAGAGTTTGGGTGTTTTTTCCATTGGCACCCTGTTCCATATTTCATTATAGCTGGAACTTGATAGGATTTTGTCCTTGTCTTCAGGATATAGCAGCTAAGATGCTGACTCTTCATGTTTCCTGATTGTTTTCTTAGTGCTAATAATCGCTTCATCTGAGAAAAATCAGTACTATATTCCGTGCTGCCTGTCATTTCTTGAACATCTTTCCTATAGCTACTAAACTGCTTTTTCTTTCGACTGCAAAAATAAATTTGGAAGTACTTTAACAGGAAATACTTGGGAAAATAGTTTTAAAGTTTTGTTTGGGTTTTTTAATGTTAAATATACAAATAACTTATGCAGTTATATATATTTGAACTTTCAGTGACTGTGCCTGAAATGATTACATTAGCAGTGTTGTCCTAGATCTCTACACTTCATGCTGCCTCTTGCTTCCTCAAGTAAGCCATCTCACCAGCTACTCCGGGTTGGTTAGTAAAACCTCAGTTTGTGAATATTTATTTGTACAAGTACAGCTTTACTGAGGGAGGCAATTTAGGCATTTTCGTAATACAAAACTCTTTGAAAAGTGAGTCTGCTTAATGTGAGAAAAATCAAAGAATTTCTATTCTAAAGAGAGCATTTAGCAAATGGATTTTCTCAAATCCTTACAGACTTTTACAGGACCTGAAATTTAAAAATAAACATTAAATAAAATTTAATTAATTTTAATTACTGTTTGTATATTCTGTTAATTTATTATTTCCTCCTCATATACAAGAACTTGCCTCCTTATATTTTAAGATGCACTGAGAAAAAAAATTGTCCCTCATCTAGCATTTACAATGCTGACTCCTAGTTAAATCAGGTTGTGTTTCCTTTACATTCTATCATTTGGCTATATGACCTCCAGCAAATCGCTTTGTCAGTTTGGTGTATACTGGTTCACCCTGGGGCTACAGGTTATTTACTACACTTATATTTAAGAGAGTGATTTGCAATTACCATTTATACAGCTGTTATAATAAAACACTTCTTTTACTATTTCTAAATGGGAGATGAAGAGAAACAGAAAAAAGTGAGTGTAGGTAACATTTTAAGATTAAAAATCTTTTTTGGCAGTGAGTAAAACTTTATTGATTTAAACCTGGAACTGTTGACATTTTTCTGAGATTTTTTTTTAATGTGAAAAGAGCTCTGATTTTTTTAAAAGTACTTTGAGAGGTTTAAAGACTTAGCATTATGATAAATATAGAAACAAGATGAGAGAGAGTGAATTAAGGAAAAAACCTTCAGAGGGAAAACTCACAAATACCCAATGGTCCAGTTGATCCTCTATTAGAAAAAATAATATAAGACAGGCATTCCTTTGGAAGGGATGGTGAAGCCTTGTTGTAAAGGGACGTAAACATCTGGCAGTACACCTGGTCTCTACACATATTTATAAATCACCCCAGGCATCCCAAGATATTGCAAAGAACATACACAAGAAAATTGAACTAAGAACATTCATAAGCCAAGGAAAATAAGAATGATCTCAATATAGCATGGAAAGAAATGAGTCTCATTTACTTCACAAACACAATTTGGAAAGACATGATGCAATTTTGCACTTCTTGCACCTTTTCACTTGCTGACTTTCATTTATATCCTCCAGGCAACAAGGAGGCCTGAAGGCCTTTGGCTCATAACCAATGCTGACGTTGCAGTGTGGAGCTACAGGAGTGCCTGCAGCTCGGGTAGAGCCTCCTGGCTTTTGCCTCTGCTCTGAGAACATCGAGGTTTCCTGGCGTCTTTTCTAACACAGTCTGTGCGGTGAAACTCCCCGTATTGTTTGTTGCTGCTCAAGGTTCATTAATACACAGTGAGCTGCTCTGCAGATGCCAGCTTCACTAGCATTAGGAGTGTTTGTTGCATTGGTTGCTGGAGCTTGAATGGAGCTGTGTGCTCTTGGAAACTCTTCTTGAGGACAGTCCAGCAGAAGAGCCTGAGCTGACAAGGGTCAAAGTGCCTGTGTGACATTTGGGTCCAGAACAATAGATTTGGATGCTAACACAACACAGTTATACTGTGGAACAAGATGAAAATCTGGTCCTTAATACTTTCTTATACCTGCTGTAACACAGTTTTCTACATTTTCTTCAAATTGTAAAGTAGTGCTGTGCTAATTACTGTACATTCCAATTATTTTGTTTTCCATGGCAAAAAAGAAATTGACAATGGAAACTGCTCGTCTGCCACCAAATATCCCAGGTTTATGCTCTGTATGTTATTTCAGACTGTATACTGTCTGTATAAACTGTATTTCAGACTGTATACACCCATATGCATTGCTCATTGTTACTGTTTTCACTGATAGGATAATGGAAAGTGGGCACTCTCTTGGTAAATTAAAACTCTTCTGGAAAGTTTTGATGAATAGGACTGAAGGTAAAGTAGAAAAAAATATCTACAGTATTATGTATCCCAGAGAAGTGAAAATTAGGATTTATCATCATGGCACTCTTGTATTTTTGTGGTTTTGGCTTTTTGGTTTTGTTTATTTTTTTTTTTTTAGGGAGGAGGGGGGAGTGTTTTTGTTTTCTTTTTCTTTATTGCAGTGTAACTTAATTGATGGCAGTCTGGGTTTCAGAAAAATTAAAAATTGAGTAGTTTATGAAGCTGCCATCACACTTGAGGTTCAGCTGATGTCACCATGGAACAGAGTTTTCTCTCTGGGGAACCAGTGCTGAGGAAGTGCCAAGATAATATAATACATCCTTTGCATGAATTGGCTGAATACGCACGTTATTCTGCCAGAGGCTGACTGGATCAGTAATTCTTATCTGCCCTAACTATGCTGGATAAGCATCAGGATGTACTCATCTAAGAGCTTTTTTTTTTGTGGGCCAAAACCTCCTCTCTCATCTCAAATGCTTTCACATGTAGGAGAAGGAGTGCCCTGCACTGAGGTTTATCACCAAGGTGGCTTCTAACATTCACACTACAAGCTGAGGACAGACACCACTGATAAACTTTATGTCCAGATGTCCTTTTCTGGAGCATAGGTTTGTCTAATTTTAAGCTACAGCTTCTGCTTCACATGGGGATCATTAATGAAGGCAAGGATTTCTTCATTATGTCCCAAAAAAATTTCAAGGCTCTGCATAAAATTTGATCGTAAAAGGTGGAATTGGTCTTGTGGGTGGAGACATGAACTGGAATTCAGTTGGATTTGTTTGTTGACTGTTAATGATATGCACACTGTCACTGGAAGAAGAACTGAAATGTTTTCTCTCTAAAAATCTCATCTTTTGGGTACAAAGGCTTCAAATTTCCAGCCTAGGAACACCTGGCTGCTGGAACTCAGTCTCTCACAAGCCCAGCCAGCCACAAACAGATGCTTAGTTCAGAGCAGAACTACACCAGGAGCTGCTGCATGCTCACGAGAGCACGTAGCTGTTATCCCAAAGATACATAGCAAACATAAAACCTCAAGTTAAAACAGAAGAGACACACAAGACATGATGCCCTGAAAGGAAGAGGATGGGAGTGGTGGTTTATTTGTGTTCTGAGCCCCTGCAGTGGCAGAGGTGCACTGGGTGGGACTGCTCAGAAGGCATCCAGATGTCTTCTTTTCACAAAACCTCCTGTGGTTCCTGCTGAGGTCGTGTGGGTGTGACTGGTTAATGTAATTGGAGTAATTCTGAGAAAGCTAGAAGGTGTGAAGCCATTTCAGCTAGTGTGGTGGCCCACAGCAATTCTGTAGGTCTGCCTTGTTCAGGAGTTAATAAATAAAATGGCACCTTAGTTTTACAAAACTGTTGCTTTAATTTTTGTCTCTTTATATGCTGAGTGTAGGTGTATGCTTCTGTGTATATTTGTGGGGTGCCCCTTCTACAAAGACATGTGGTAGAAACAAAATAAGTAAGAGCCACTATACTATTGTTTCACTATATTTAAAGCAGACCTAAAAAATATAATGTTTAGCCAAAACTCTGTTAAATTTTCTTATGCTTTTTCTGTAATTTCTTTCCTATCATTACAGATTACAAAGACATTTATGCCTAAACAGAAGCTGTCTTCTTCCAATCAGCCTGCTCTTTCTGCTCAGTTCATTCACTAAATCATTTAATCACCCAAGGCCATATGTTACCATCTTGTGTAAAACGGGTGGAAGAGGAAAAAAAAATATGCAAAAATCTCTGTTCAAGAGTGGGTGTCAGCATCCAGCATAGCTCCCACTAGGAAGCACAAAATATAAAATGTTATCACCAGTGAATGTGACTATGAAAATAAACCGAGACAGACAAAAGAAAGTGACAAGCCACTGCAAAGGTAAAAAAGACAAGCTTTGAATATCAATTCTGGGTGGAAAAGTTATGGACTAAATGTTGCATGTTAGTCCACGTGCTCTTATTCTCAATATTCTGCCATTAATATAATGCTCTTCTGTAATTAACTTGAAAGCACATTAACTCATGCTTACAGTCCCGTTTTTCTCATTGCATCAGTAAGACCCTGTCCCTGACCTCGTTCCATATTCTTCTCTCTGTGTGTGTGTGTGTACTGGTGCACATTTTGTCCCAGGTATTTTTGTGTGGAGTCTTGTGCTTTTACCATTTGGCTTCAGCTGCTTTTCCTTGTCACAATTACTTTGCATGGCTTTCTGTCTTGGCACATTTGCTGGGTGACAGACCCCCAGGAAACGCATGACTTGGAGCAAATTGTGGGGTGTGTGCTCCTGTCAGGGAATGAGGAGGTTTTAAAGAAATTAGAGGTGGCAAATCTTTTCTTTTTAAAGCAAGTGGACTTACCAGTTTTATGAAACAACCTGTAATCCACCCGTTCTTCATATGTACAAGAAGCTATTATGTTTTTCTTTGCCTTTGAGCTTGTGACAATTCTGCAGTTGGAGATGGGAGAACAGCTGATCAAAAAGCCACTCCACTTGAAAAGACTCACAGGACAGGGCCATAACACTACAGACTTCAAAAGAAGCCCCTTCTCTAAAACTGCACATACCAGTTTATCCTAAGACTATGAAAGCATAAAAGATTGTATTTTCATTTGCATGGTTTGCTGGTTTTTATTTGGCAGCTACAATAACAACAGGCTACACTGAGCCCATAAAACAAAGTGAGAACAGCAGCTCATTTTTGTGGCAGAATGTAATGGCTATGGCTAAAGGGTTTGCATAATTCATCTTAAACCCTTATGCCTCTATTTATTGACTTTTAAATGAAAATTAAACTCTTAGAGCCATAAGGAGGCTTCTGGTATCTGAAATGGGATTTCGATGCTGATATTTTTATCTGACACAAAGCTCCCATCAGGAAAATGCTTTTTGCTGGGAAGCCCCAAGGCTGGGCAGGGCTGGGTCTCCCCTCCCCAGCCTGCTCTTGGTGTAGCACCAAGGCCCCTGGAGACCCAAGGTGAAGGGATTGAATGTACCTGGGAGTCTGACCTGAGAGGTGGCAACCGTGAGCTCTGTTTCCATGATGGGAGGATGGTCTTTGGGGCGACTGGTGAGACAATATTTACCACCTTGACAAAGTGAAAAGGTGAAGAAAAATGGAGGTATGTGATTTCCTCAAAGGCAGCTCATGGTAATATCAGGTATGATGCCTTTCCTAATACACAAGAAGACAAAAGATTCAGCTAACCATTCTGTTAGGGTAGAAAAAGGGTTTTTACTTCTCAGAAGCTTTTAGAAGGTTATTTTGTTTGTTTGTCAGATTTTTCTGTGGTGTATCATTTCTCCCTCTTCTTTATTCTCCTGAAGATAGAGCAGACTCAGGAAGTGAATTGCTGCTTAGGGAAGTGTCCTGCCTCCAAGCTGACTTATATAGTAGGACATATGGCATAAGTTATATTTGGACAGATGTGAACAAGTAGTCAGTAGATTTGATAAGATTCTTTATTTAAACTAACTTGCACAGTGTCACTGTTTTAACGTCTTTCTCTCCTTCAATCTGATCTTTTGCTGGTTTCAAGAATTTTAAATATACATTACAGCCAACTAGTTTGTAAGGCTTTAAATGCATTTAAGAGCATTCAGTCATGACTGATTGGCAAATATCTGCTTTTGATGATAAAGCAGGCACAGATGATACATTGTATAAGCTGCAAACTCCAAGTGATTAATCAGACAGCCAAACTCAACGCAAATGATCTTCGTTGATTTGTTTAATTTGGCCATTAATGCTCCTGTTTCACTGGTGTGGAGTTGAGGCACAAAGCAGTTCTGTACCTCCCAATGGTAATATAGAAATAAAATCTAAAATAAAAAGAATTTAATGAATTTCAAGAGGTCATGTAGTTCATCTCCCTTCCTGGATCGCTGTCTGGATCATCTGTACCTGGGCTGTTTCTGGCTAATGCTAGTCCATCCTGTTTTTGGAAATTTCCAGTGAAGCAGACCCCACCATCCACCCAGGCAATTGTTCCCACTTCTCCATTAGCCTTTCCAAAGATAGTATTTTTCCTGGTGTCTCCTTGCAAGTATTGTTCTAAGGAGCTTCTTATTCCATCCAACCCAGAGTGATCATGCAGAAGAGTTTATTTCCTTTGCACATTAGTAGCTCGTCTGCTGGAGGCCAACCATCATACCTTGTCCAGCCTTGTTTCTTTAGGTCCAACAGCCCGACATGTTCCTTGTAGGTCATTTCTCACATTGTATTTAGTATTTTTCAGCTTTGTGGCCATGCCCTAGCGATGGATCCTGCATTTACATAATTCATGATTCCTTCCCAAGCAGAACATTTTGCTCTTTTGGTCCATTTTCCTGTATGCTGGGACCACTTTGAATGCTTCTTTCCTCCAGTGTGCTTACAGCTCATTCCAAGATGGTTCATCTGCAAATTTAAGAGTTGTATTTGTAAGCTGTTTATCATTAATGAAAAAAAGGAGTTGTATCAAATCTAGGTCAGCTATCTAGAGAACTGGACTCAATATAGCCCTTTAGTTTGGCAGTGAATTTTTGGTAATGATCCTTTGTGGCTTTTCAGCCACTCTTGCCACCACTGATTAGTTCTGGCTTGAGCATGTTCCCTGGTTTAGTCACAAGTGCACCAAGCAGGGCAAGGCAAGCAGCCTAGCTGAAGGAAAGACACAACGTTGATTACCTCCCCTTCTTTCAAGATCTCTTAACCAGTTTCAGAAAGGAACTGGTTTTGTTTAACATGCTTCATTCATGATTAATTGGTGTGAAACTATGCTCATCTCCTTGTTGTCTTCTAGGTGGTTTTAATATATTTAATTATTAAGTTTGGTAATTGACCCATAATTCTCTTTTCATCCTCTTTTAAGGAAAAATACCTCACTTGTCCTCCATAAGTTGTCAAAAATGGCTCTTGCTGATCAGGATATTACTTCAACCAGCCCTTTGCCATGAAGAGAATGAGGGATAAGTACAATACAAACTGGGAAATTGTGAGCACCTTATCAATGACTTAATAGAAATTCTTTGGTGGTGCAAAGGAGGGGTTGCAGTGCATGCAGCCTTGTATCCCAACACATCACTTTCTCACCAGCCTGAGCAGAGCCCACTCCCTCACGTTAGCTCTTAAACCTCTGCAAAAATTAAACTCTCTGCAAAATTAAACTTTCCTAGCGTGTTATAACTCTCAAAAGATAGTGTGGGTGGGTGAAAAATGCATTCCTCAAGGCTTGAAAATAGATGTAAGTGGATATTTGGCATAAAGCTAACAAAAAGAAAAGCCATGGAAATGTATTAATTGCTACAAAAATGGGGTTTAACTGCCAGTGGTGGTTCAGCCCACGGGTCGATAGCTCGACCTAATGCTCACCTTTCAGGTACAAGCATGTGCTGCATAAGCATATGTGCCATTCTAATTTCCAACCCCACTTTTTAATGGTTAAAAGCTAATTAAAACATACAGTGGCATTTTGAATCAATATAGCGTATGGACTGCTGCAAATTCTCTCATCAGGCGTGTTGCCCTCAGGAAGCAACATTAACTTCAACAGCAAAATAGGGCTGTGAGCTCATTAATCATCACGCTCACAGACAGTCTGGGAGGCAGTGGCAGCAGCTCTGCATCTTTCTGGTGGTGAAGATTGGATACAATGGTTAGACGTGTGAAGTGTTGCACAAACATTAACTATTACAGCCAACTGTCTTTGAAATTGGCATTTATCCCTTCAGCTCTTCAGATTAAAAAGCAGAAAAGGGACCATGAGGTGGTTTGGTTTTTTTTTTTTTTTTTCAGGCCGTGAATAAGAGTCAGGCTGCTGTAAGAGCTCAGCAACCTGGTGTCCTAACTCTGAAGTCCTCTTATTCCCCTGTAACAAAAAAGCAAACCCCCCCAAACAACATGCCCCTCCATAGCCACCTGGAAATATATGAGTAAGAAAAAAATGTAAGATAAAGGAGGGAAAGATAGTTGAGAAGAAAGAAAAGGAAAATGGGAATCAGAGGTAAACCTAAGGTTGGAAGAAATTAGGCAGTAAAGGGGAGGAAACTGGCTGATGTGTATAAATGCAGTCTTCAACGCCTGTGAGAAGCCTTTGAGATAACCTTCAGAGCTCTCAGCTTTGGTCCAAGATGCTCACTGAAACTAAAAACCTTCCCTTACAGCCCCTGTGCCCCTGCTCTCCAGTCACATCAGCACTGGTGAATGAGATAGGGCTCACAGGAACAGAGCAGAAAAGGGCTCTCACACACTCCTCTGTCCTAATCTTTCTGGTCAATTTAGTGGATGCCCTCTGAAGAAAAGGTTCCCAGACTCTTTTTTACTAAAGCCTTCTAAGCTGTGGCAGTTTTGTCCTTACTGCAACCACTTCTGTGTGGAGTCTGATGAGCAGCTTTGGAGACATACAGGTGACACTAGTAGTGTGACCCTGCAAATGACTTGTACTTGGTTTTCCCAGGATGTGTTGAAGACCAGAATGAGAACCTAAATTTTGGATCTTAGCTTTGTATAGGATTGAGTCACACAAGTTCCAGCACAGACTTCTTTTACTGGGACTTTGTGCATGGAAGCATTTGATTTTTTCTTTCCATCGAGTCTTTTCTGATGTTTAGGGCTTTTTGCTGGGTGTGTATGCTGTAAAAGAAGCTAGTCCCCTCCTGTGTCAGTATGGATTGAGGGTGGACAGTGAAACAGGGGACATAGCACTGCTCTTTATTTTCCTCCTTCCTGTGGTCCATCAGATCCTCTCCTGCCCTGCTGAGGAGGAGGAGAGCATCTGTGCTGGCTCTCGCTGTGCGAGCTGGCCTGTGCGTGAAACTTCTTCTGGGGGCACGGTGGTGCGATTTGGGACCCATCTTCATAAAATCTGGAGACAGCATGCAGAAACATTAGTGATTGACGAGGACTGAAAAAGTGCCAGGGAAGAGAGAAGCTTCCAAATAAAGCGACGTGCTGGAGGAGCGCAGGCTGCACATGTCTGACACTGCTGCTGCCTCTCGGGGCTGGGGCGTTCCTCTGGCCATGCAGGAGGAGATATCTGCACAGCACAGCTCAGCTCAGCACAGCTCAGCACAGCACAGCACAGCACAGCTCAGCACAGCTCAGCACAGCACAGCTCCTGCTCACCTGCTGCTGCCATCACATCCACCCTGTACTCCCTCATCCCTGCCCCACACACATCCATGGGTCCCACTTCCCTGGGTATTTTTGTACCAGGCAGCAAGTTTCATTCCTCCTCCTTTCACCTCTGGAGCCACAGAGCTCCTGAGAGCCCCTGAGAGGTTTCTCCTTTTTGAAATAAAGGACCTCACTTGTGTGGCCCTTTTTCTTTTTCAGCAATTTTTAATCAGACCACAGAAGAAAGATCTGGGGGGAGGGGTAGGAAAGAGGGATGCCCATAGGACCTGATGAATCAAAAGCACCTTTCCTTAGACTGTTCCAACAGGTTATTGGCTTGTTTTGGGGGGTCAGATATGGTCTCAGGACAGCTGCTCAAAGAGGTCTGTCCTGCCATAGGGAGGCTTCAGTATTAACCCTAAATTAAATTGAGCCACTGTTCACAGGACCATCCAGGCAGAAAGAAAATAAGATAGTGTAACATAAGAGGGCACAGGAGAAGGATTTAGCTCTGTAATGGCAAATTACCCACTCAAAAATAACATAAAAAAGGGAGGAAAAAATTAACGAATAAAGTCTGCACATTATTTTAAATCACAGAAGTGTCAAAAATGGTAATGCCTATATCAAGGCTGCCCTAATGTAGCTTTAATTTGCATGCCATTGGCATTGATTTGATGTGAATATTTACTCTCCTATTCAATTAAGAAAATCCATAACTGCCACCATATTTTAATGTTAATGTATTTTTACACAGCTCTGTGTTTACCTTATTTTCTCTTCTATAACATTAACACTTTTTTTTTGTTAAAAATGTGTGAAAGATTAATTTGTAGAATGACGGGATATGTGGGTGTGTAGCACAGGCCAGATGGAAGGGGTGTAACATGACAGTTTTCTTCTGTGGCTTCGTTTTGTTTTTATTGTTGTAAGCGAGCAAAGTATAACTAAAATTATCATTTCTTCTCTGGGCAAAAAGAACTAAGTGGTAAGTTCCTCTTTTATTCCCCACGGCTCCCAGTGCTCCCCTGCAGCTACAACCCTGTTCAGAGTAGCAGACAGGTTGATAAATATTTGCCTAAAACTTCACCTTACGTTTTTGAAAATCACTGTGATTTGAAGAACAGAATTTGTACTCAGGATCCATAATTCCACATCTATGGAACAGATCTGAATTCAGATTTATTCATAAACAAGAAGAATTTTGTGAGACTTATTAGTCTTCTCTTGGGTGGTTAAAGATGAAAGCAGGCACCCTTAATGCTGAAAAAAGAAAGAAAAAGGAAAAAAATCTATCCAAGACAAAGCCTTTTTAATCTATAAATCTATCCATTCAAGAAAGCTTTTTAATTGTTGAAAGAGGGCTGTTCCAAGGCCAAATTCTAATTTACACATAAGTATTGTAGGAGTTTGGTATAGTAAATGTCCTTATTGAAGAATAAAGCAATTAGCACAGTAACTTGCTGTCATCTGGCACGTAAAGGCATTCCAAGAAAAAGTTAAGTGTTGAGGAAAGGAGAGAAATTCAGGACAGCATGTGGGAGAGGAATATGGAGGCTCCTTTTTATGCCACTCAGGAGAAAAGGAGGGGAGAGAAAACCCACTGCAGACTTAATCTGTTCCCTTACCTCACCACAAATTGACCCAAGTTTCTTCCCTTCTTTCAAGGCAAGGGGAAAAAAGCAACCATACCTAAGGTCTTTCTTATAGGCTACACAATTGTGGAACCATAGTACCATAAGCAATAGCTGTATTTTTTGCATCCTCATCCACAAATGCTTATTCTGCCCTGTAAATTTGCCCATGAGCACACATGTGCTTCATGAACTTTGCTGATACTCCTGTCTTCTGTGTCACTGCTACCCACTCTCTCATATAGGGGAAATCATCCCCTTAAAATGGTCATTCTTTTTTTTCCCCACAGTATATCCACACAAATCTCTTGGCTCTGCTTTAATGTCTTGCAAGTGCACCTGATGAAACATCTGTGATGTTTAAACAGGTACCCAGCACTTTCTTCTAAGACACAGACCCCACCAAAATGCTGATATGCTTGCACATCAGAAGGCCTTTTTGATTGTCATTTTGACCACTTTTGGTGTGGGTGCAGTTATATGTATACCAGCAAAAGTGCCTATTTTGCTCCAGTTCTCTTGACTGACAAAAAGAAAGGTTTGCTCAGGTTTCAGAAAAAGTTGTTTGGATTTAACAATCATCACAGGTTTCAATCCAGAGCCTAAATTTCTGAGAAGTCAAAAGTAGTGGAAATGGAGTATTATAGTTCACATAATTTAGCAATAACTTGGAGTATTATAGTTCAAATAATTTAGCAATAACTTAATTTGTTTTTCTATTGTTTGAGTAATGAAATAGAGCTGCACTCAATCCTCCCAACCCTCTTACTGCAGATGGAGGATTACTCCATTTTTGAGTGTTTTGTCCACTCTATGTTGCTGGATCTTTGTTGGGTGATTTCATAAGTAAAAATAACAAGGGGTTTGCTAATTTTTCTGCAAAAATACTGCTTTCTGTTAGTGTCATAACTCTAGACTGGGGCTTGCTGAATTAAGAGCCCCCTTTTTTTTTTCCCTTCCGATATATATTTTCAAACATTAGCAGGTTTATGCTCTAAATGTAATTAACTGATGGGAGTTTTCTACTTTTCTCTTTAGTATCTCCTCCAAAATTAGGCTTTCCAAGCCTGTTGGCAGTCATAACTTCTTCTCTGGTTTATGAGCTCTTTGCTGTTTAGCCTCACTTATGTATGTAGAGGATCTTACTGCAGAGCCACCAGCAGTTTCTCTGATCGGTTCTGGGCTTGGTGTCACTGGGATATTTTGCTCCTATGTCACAATGTGAAGTCATATCTAACACTGAGGAAGTGATGCAACTGCAAGAAACGAGTGCTCTCAGGCAGATGTGGGAGCAGGCTGTGGTTATTGGTGTTGCATATCACCCTTTTACACAGCATCAGTTCAAAATTGGGTTTGTAGAGCTGCAGAGGCTTTTGGGCACTGTTTTTGCAGCTCCTCCCCTGGGATAAGTGGTGATGCAAGAGCATCTAGCACTGTAGTCACCAGACTGCCAATAGGCAGGTGAGATTCACCCAGCTGCAGTTTATATGGCTGCTCATGCTCACCCTGTGTCTCGTGAGCCCCATCCATTCACATCCAGTGAGAAACCATCATCACACAATCACAGGATGGCTTGGGTTGGAATGGACCTTAAAGTCACCTGGTTCCAGTCACCCTGCCATGGGCAGGGGCACCTTTCACTATTCCAGGCTCCTTAGAGCCCATCCAACCTGGCCTTGAAGTCTTCCACTTAGGATGGAAGAGGTGAGCTTAGTGAATGTCAACAGAGAGGTGAAGCCTCAGCTGGAGACTGGGAGAAAACCAGAAAATGAGAGGAGATGCCAACTCACTGTGCTTGCACTTCCCCTACAAACACCCCTTGCTGCTTTGGGTGCCTGTCAGGAGCTGGTCAGTGTTGCTTAAGTCCACACAGCACTGAGTGGTAGCAAGAATTGCCATCAGAAAGCAAAGGCTGCCTGTTTGCAGATAACTTTGTGCATCCTGGCTCTGAAGGAGGTGCTGGAGCTGCTTCCTCTGTGCCCACTGGCTTCCACCCACTCCTGAGGATACAGCAGGTGTTGGATGAGGAGATAACCAAGCAGGAACAAACCACATCAGCAGGCAGGAAGGCATAGTTGCCTGGGGAGACATTTTGCTATTAAAACTAGGTAAAACAAGCAAGACTCATAACAAACAAAAGCTTCTTCAGCGCTGCGGGGTTGACATTGTCCCCGTGTCCTGGCAGGGAGCCAAGCTGCCCCACATCTTCCCAGTTGCTTTCACTTTGCCCTCCCTCTCCATCCCTTTGAGGAAGAAGAAAAGCTGGAGTTGAGTCCCTGTTTTACAAAGCCATCTTATGCCATGGAATGCAGCACATGCTCTGCAGGCTCACCTTATTCTTTCACTTGGCTGTTTTGGGGTAGTAATTCTTCTCCCCTTCAATCATACCCACTTTTTTTTGAGATACTGTAGCTTGATTCCTGTTTAGAGAGGATGGAAACCTGGATGCTGGGCCATGGGTTTAAAAACTAGCCCTGTCAACACTATTTATGTCAGTCATTGATGCATGATTTTCTGATTTTTGTGGATAAGTAGGTTTTAGTTACTGACTGCTAATATTAACAAAAGGAATCTTCTTTTTCCTTCTTAAATTTTCCCAGGAAAACCAACATTTCATTGTTAAAAACTCATTGCTGGATTGTTTTTGTTTTTTTTTTTTTCCAGTTTGGTGGTTTTTTTGTGTTTTTTGTTTTTTGGGGTTTTTTTAAGATAAAGAGAAGAACCTGAAGTGCAAAATCTGTTTTCAAAGCTGTTAAGGCAGTCACAGTGAGGTTTGAGGATGAACAGGTACAGGTGGGATTCAGAAGAAAAAATATGCATTTTGTCACTGTAAAAATATAAACAAACTCTGCTAAAAACCAGGGTGCTGGAGGAAAGCAAGCAGACTATCAAGCTGCATAACCTTATCCACTTCCATCTTCATACCTGATGTACAGGATTTAAATCAGTACTGGAAATACTGGTTACACAGCACATTTTCAGAAATTAATTTTTTTGGTGGGTTTTTTTTTCCCTCCTTTTTGTCTTGTCTGTTTACCATTGCTGCCACAGGGGCAGCCTGTCCTGGAGCCAGGTGGGGACATCTTCCAGGTCTCCTGTATGACCAGGGGACTCATGTCCATCATGACAGCTCTTAGTGGAGAGGCTGGACTGTGGCCCAGAGCCAGGACAAAATGCTTGGTTTTAGTACTTTGTGCAGATTTGCGTGGTTGCTTTTCATTATTAGATATTTTCATTCTAACAAAAATTATTTTCAGCTTTTTTTCTACTGGTTGGTCTTATTTTGTTTCTAGTCATCATGAAACACTCGAAATACCATGATACAGAGGTTTCTCGTGGGTTGGTCCTTACTAGCAGCCAGCTTTACAAGAAGTCACATGCTTTTTCCAAATGAAAAAATAAAATTTCATGAGGCTGAAAAGACATTGTGCACATCTCTAAAAGTATTCCTTGCCCCAACCAAATGAACAAGCAGTTCTCAAGGCTGAGCAATAGTGTCATGCTTTCAAGATATACTCTGCCAAGGATTTTGTTGTCCTGATGATGGACAAAGAATTCTGGGAACTGGCCACAGCCAGAACTTTCCCACTTCACTGAGAACATAGGTCTACTAATAATTTCAGGGAAAGGAATGAACTAAGAGACTCCACTGAAATCAGCTCTAAAGAAATACAGAATTTACCTCTGTTCCTTTATTTTAAAAACATTAGGTGCTGGAACATTGCTGTTTCTTCAAGACCTTACTCAGCCAGGGTGGGTGACTGCACCCTCCCCCTGCCACCTGCCAGTCCTCACTGGGATGGGAGCCAGGAAGCAAGATCTAGCCCAGCCACCTCACTTGTAGAGAAAGAATGCTTCCTGTCCTGCTGGACAGAGCTCATGTGGAATGTGGTAATTTGTTGATGTGCTCCATAAAAGTTGACAGTCTCAGAGAGCATCCTCTGTGTTCAGACTGGGTTTTGTGGGAATGGTGAGATGAGCTCCAAGGAAATGACCTGGAAGGCACTCTGCTTCAATTGTTGTGCAAAGAGGAAGAGCATGCTGGAAAGCATTAAGTCTACATTACCTGCCACCAGCTCACTGGCAAGCCTGGGTGCTCTTCAGTGACATGGGTGTTTCCCTATAGGAACCCCAAGGAGAAAGATCCCGTCATGGAGGTCACTGGGCTAGGACTTGGGATGTGCTCTAGGCTCTGGCCTCAGCAGACACCCTGTGGCATTCCCTACCTCGGTAAAGGAGGCTCCAGCTGCCAGTGCTGTGCTCTGCAGAGCTGCTTGGGAGGTTCTCGGATCAGACAGCAATGAGCTCCACTGAAAAGCTTATAAATATATTAAATTTATGAACATTTACTGTACGCTGCACACTGAAATCTGCCAACACTAATCCAAAAGAATTACACATTTTAGACCTGAACATAACATACTGTATGCAGTAACTCACATCAGAGCAACCCATATGCTACTGTTAATGTGCCAACTGACACATGTTAAGCCACAAACATAAGAAAGGATTGGATTTCAACTGCATTTTTTGCATTTCAGTTATTCCTCGGGTCCATTATTTTTATTCGCCATTATCTTCTCTCCCCTCTCCAGACAGACTGCTCTCCCTAATGCATCTTCCACTGCCCTACCAGATTTCCTGCTAGGTAGAGACTGCCCTGGAGACAAAGGGACTAACATAAGCACACAGGCAGGGAAGCACAGAAATAGCACCCCCCGCAATAATCTAGGTCACTTAATAGCCTACTTTCAGGGTTCTCAGTGAACCCTGTACCCACTCCTGCTAGGCAAAGAGAAACCCTGAGAAGAAGTGGGTGGATGAGTAGACAGCCAGCCATCCCAAGTGTCAGATCTGACTCCTCGGGAGAGATGCGTCGAGGATGCTCTGACAGAATGTGTCTGAGCTGGAGGCAAATGTTTCTGTATTACATTCATGACACAAGGGTTCTGCCACCCTGCAATATGTGCACGCTGTTGCTGCTTGATGGTAAGAACTGGATTTTTCCAGGGAGTCGCTGAAAGCACCCCAATGTCATTACAATAATTAGGTCTCAAGATATCTTGAGCCATGATAATCCTCCAGAAATCGGTAAGTTTTACATAAGGCAGGTCAGGAGCAACTGTGGGAGTCTTGGAGCATAAATGTGCCCCATGTAGCAGGTGCTTCTCACCATCCAGGTTTGTCAAGGTGTGGTACCAGCAATCAGAACATACAACAAAGGACCAAACTGCTACCACCTTCAGTTCTCCTCCCCAGTGAGCCAAACCCATAGATTTGCATGGGATTAGTACCAAAAATTGCATGAAGGATGCAATTTCATTATGTAAGCAAGAGAGTTTAAAATAGGAAAACCAAAAAGAAAAGAGCACATGTCATCATGCAGATTTAAACCACAAACTTTCAGTTACCTTATCAGATAAATACTACTTAGGGAAGCAACGAAATAGCAGCTACTGAAGAGGATCTGATGGAGAATTAAGTGATAGATTCCTCAAATATTTGGCAATGCAACAATAACATACTGGAGAGCTCCGCCTCCTGAGTCTCTTCTTGATTAAAGGAAAACAGCTGCTGGAGTCTCAGAACTTGAAAAAGTGGCTAAATGTGACATGTGAGAAACCAGAATTTATCTCCCTGCTAGAGCTGACCTAGTGTGAATTGTGAAATGAAGAAAAAGAATAGCTGTCTTGTGTTTAAGGTAGGAGGTGAGACCACACAGTAAAAATGTCTTCCAGTGCATGGGTAGAGAGGCTGTGATGCACATAACCCCAGCCTTTACATCACCATATTCCTATGGATTATTTGCATCCTCTTTCTTTCTCTGTCCTTTCGGCCTGTGTGGGAAATGCAGCGTAACTCACAGCGGCATGTGCTGCAAAAGCTAATAATACCCTGGAGATGATGGAAATAGCATCCTTGAGGTAAGAGCTTGCACTTTAATTTCAGCACAGAGGAATCTTATGGGATTCCCTTATTCAGAGTTATATACCTCAGTCTTTTCTAGAAACTTCAAAGTCTTTTATGTTAAAGAACCCTTTCATCATGTCCTCAGACTGGCTTAATTAAATTTAGGAGACTACTGCATTTTTATAAAATAAGCAGAAAAGTGCCTGCCATTTAAGCACAGTCCTATATATAATTTTATTTTTAGTATTACTCCAACTTCTTTTATTTCAAAAATACATATAAGATTTGGATGTAAGTGATTGCAGAGCCTAAACCCAAAGAGATTAGGCATGTTGATAGCTCTGCTCATGAAAATCTGCAGGATCCAGGCATTTAAGACAGTTCTAAATTTAAGACAGAGGGCTATCCAATAATGCTTATTTTAATTTGATAAAAAGATCTCCCCATACTCTCTTTCTATCAATAAAGAGGGAGGTACTCCCCTTAAGCCTCTTCTTTAGATTTGTGGTCCACAGCCCTGCCCAACTTGGCGTCCAGAACTGGACATCCCATGTTGCCATTAGAACATCTGCTGAGCAACATAGATGTTGCAGGAGTATTTGGAATAGGCTAGCATGAATGCTCTCCACAGTGTGTTCAAAGCAATGCCTGGTTTTTATGCCTAAAGTATGTGTCTGGGGAGGTGAGACAGGAGTCACCACGTGCAGTAAATGTTTGAAGTTCAGTAGTGCGAGTTCAGGGGTTGACAGAGGGTGTGATGGACATGAGAAGAGCCACACTGTGTCCAATCAAGTGACGTCTTGATAAATATTCTGCACTGAGCAGTGACCAAAATGTGTTGTGGGCAGACTACAAGAGCAAGAGAAGCAGGTAGTGAGACATCCCCCTGTAACAGTCACCCAGACTCCAGCAATTTGCAACTCAGTGATCTTCTGAGCCAAAGGTGGTGTGCTGGAGTCCTCAATGGATAGTTTCCTCTATGATTTTGTCCAGCTTCTTCTTAAAGCCTGCATAAACTTTCAGCTTCCTGCGGCAGACCATCTCTAGCTAAACCACATACTATATGTCAAGGTGGAGAATCTTCTTTCATGTATTTTTGACCTGCCATGTAACACTGTAGTCTTGTTTCAAAAGAGACAATAAACAGTCCATCCATATTCACCCTGTTTATACCATTCTTGTATTTTTTTTAACTCTTGTAATCTCCCTTTCTTTTCCAGGTGGAAGGGTCCTATTCTACATCGTCATTCCTGACATGATGTGCATAAATCTACAAGTTAGATGAAAGTTAAATTTTTGTTCAAGAAATGCTAAATGGGTAGATGGACAAAAATGCTTAAGCACAAGTAGGAACACACAGGGAAAATTTTAGGCATTGGTAGATGTGTTACTTCTAGCCTGTGGATCTCCCAGGGTAAGGCATAGCTGCTGCTCAAGTCCCTCAGGTAATTCTCTTGGTCTGCTCACATCACTCCAGTATTCACTGTAAAAGATAAACCCTTGTGTTTTCCACTCACCCTATTTCTCATCAGAGCTGTAGAAAACCTGGTGACAGGAGACATTCTTCATGCTCTAGTATCTGTATTGGGAAACCCTTGCTTCTCCTAAACCAAGGCTTCTTCCTGGCTTCTTTTTAACAGGATATTAACTAGGGAATTTCTTGCAGATTACCCTGCCCCTCCCAAAGGCTTCAATTGAGCAGGGAAGAACTCTTGCTCTTGCAGAACATTATGATTAGGGTGGTGAATGTGAGTAAAGTGCCTTTGAGTTCACATACACACACTGGTCTTGGGGCGCTGCTTCCACCTGCAAGGAAGGCTGGGAGACACAGGCATGCCAGGACACTGCTGGCACATCTGTTTGCTTGGAAGGTATAGCTGGCTGAAAGGCCAGATCTTTATGACAGAATCACAGAACCACTGAGATTGGAAAAAGACTCTCAAGATCAATGAGACCAAACATCAACCCTACACTGCCAGCTCCACCACTAAACCGTGTCCCTAAGAGCCGTAGCTACACATCTTTTAAATACATCCAGGGATGGTGATCCAACCACTTCCCTTGAGCAGCCCCTTCCAATGCATGACAGCCCTAGATGACTCTTCCTGAAAGTGATTTTGGCTAGACAGTGTCACAATCATTGCATACACGAATGTCATCATGACACCTCGAACCACATCCTATCGTACAGCTTTTTCAACTTGCACTAAAATTAATAAAGAAAGCAGCATAATGACTGAATTTAAAGTTTTGTTTTAGAAGTAGTTTTAAAGCTTAATAGTGCCTTATCACACTTGGTTGCATTACAGGTGGAGTGGGGACCAACATACTGAAATGCTAATAATAGAGTTTCCTTAAAAATAAGTTACATTCCTGGTGACCTTTCACTGCCACATGTTATCTGGAACTGAAGTTGAATAAGCGAGTCAGAGATTTCATTTCCACAGTTTGAAGCAGTAGAACTGAGATGTTTGCTCTTGTCCTCCCCCCCTTCAAGTAAAAACTCAGTCTTTGCAAGGCACTGCTTTCATTTAGCTATACCCAGTTGGTACTTATTGCCAAATGGAATGTGGATTTGCCTCAGAGAAGATCACTCATCACTAATGAAATGGCAATTAGTTTATGCAACTTATTAGCATTAGTATTTATTTTACTTTACAATATTACCTAAAAGCATCTCGGAGATATTTAAACTGCAGCATTATCTGTTCAATGCTGTCTTTTAAATAAATAGTCCCACTAAATGTAAAAAGCTGGCATTTGTACTGCATGCACCTATGTTATCATCGTCGCAAAGCAGATGCAGAATGTAAGGCGACTTGAACAATCAGCACTGTAATTTGCACAGTAACATTGTTTTAGATCTAATTAGTGCTTATGCAGATCCCTTACAAAAATGTGAAAACCGCACCAGGATGTAATTGTTAATGAATTTAGTGCAAAGCACATCTGCATAAATTCCATTTCAGCAAGAAAAAAACCCCAACCTCTAAGTTCAACTGCTATTTGCTCAAGAGCCAAAACACTGTGAATTGTGCCCACTATGTTTTAGCCTTGCTCTGCTGGCTTTGATATTTCAAATAAATACTACGAAGTTAAAGCCTCCAGCTGCAGACCAACCCATCTGTAGATGTTTGTTATATTTGGCAGTATTCAAAGATGATTTGCCTTCCTGCTGAAAAATAAAATAAAAAAAGAGGTTTTCTCAGCAAAAAACCAAAATTGAAATACTTATCAGCCAAAAACTAAAGTTTAAAAATATTCTGTGTGGGTCAAGTGACAGAACTTTTGGAAAAGCAGGCATGCATGTATACTGTGCCCATAGTTTGAACTCTGTACCTTGCTCCATGTGTATGCATAAGTCCATCTGTAGTAACTTCTTTCTGAGCTGCAGAACATATCCATGGCTAACAAGGGGTGCCACTAATGCATGCAGTTAACTGATCTTAAATATCATGCAACAGCTACTTTAGAAACCACTCATCTGCCCTTCAAGAATAGCATCAAGATCTGTTCCACCATCTTTGTTTCTTCAGAAATGCTTACTGAGGTTTGGGCAGGGTTCTGGAGTTGGTCTCCCAATAAAGGACTGGGCTCATGAGCTTTTTGTGTTGGCATCAGAAATCTCACTCTGAAGTTTTTCAGGAGTGAGTTTCAAGATGAGAATATTTTTTGCTGGGTCTTGGCTTTATGTGTGGTCTTTATCTGTAAATATAACTCAAGGTGGACCTCACAGGTACCATGCCTTCAGTAAACTCATGTATGGGCCATTTTTATGGAAGCCTTACATACATGGTCTTCCTTCCCAAATAGAGCAAGAATGGCTTCTACAACATTACAATTTTTCTGAAAGGCATTAGCCTATATTGAGTTTAGGGGAACATCAGAGAAGGAGTCAGGAACACCCAAAACAATAACCCTGCCTGTCCTCCTACCCTGGTCTACCAAAAAAATATCTTCACAGTTAGCTCAGGTCACTCAGAATGAGTGACTGACCCAAATCAGAAGTTACACACATTGATACCTACAGACACAACAGACACATGCTTGGAAAAGATTATCAGTCTTGTTCTTTATTAAAATTTATGTTGGTTTTTACCCCAAATATGACACTCAGGCTCAGACTCTTTCCCTTTTGTTAACATTATCTGAAACAGTCTTCATCTCTGTACTTTTTTTTCTAAAAAATATAATTTTAGTTTTGCTTCCATGAAGTTTGGCTGAGCCTTTTTTCTAAGAAAGCAGAATGGATTAATGAAAGAGGTGACAGAGCAATCCAGAGAGCTGTCTCTTACTTCAGGCCCTGTCAGAAGCTTCCCATGGGTGATTAAATCAGGCAGCAAGTTTAACCTTCCACACTTAATTCTCCATTTCTGAATGGGAGAAATGATAGCACCAGTTATGTCATTGAGGCATTCATGATGAATGGCTGTGTTAAAAGATGCTGAGTCATTCAGGTATCATCTGATGCACCTGCATAAAGATCTTAATGTAATCAAGATTCTTGCTTTAAAATGGATTACTTCTCAAGTTAATAGATGAATCTAGTGAAAACCTTCGTAAGATTGCTAGATCTCCTGGTGCATGTTTTTCAGTTTGAACCAACAACTATTTGAACCATGCTTTTCATCTCCCCCTCTTTTTCTATATTGTCTGTGTAGAACTCAACAACTCTGTGACCAAAATGTCCCTTTCTATGAAAAAGTTACTAGTGAGGTCTTCAAAATTATGAGTTAGGTGGCACTGGTTTGTTTTGGGCTTCTTTTTGACATGATATTCACAGAAGTGGAGGACTCAGGGGACTGAGGGAAAGAGAAAGACTGGTAGACAGTAGGACATGATTGATGGCAGAAATGGAGAAGAGGATGTTGAACAGAAGGAGGTGAGAGGGAGGTGTGGAGGACAGAAAGAAGTAGGTGTCATTAAAAGGAAATGAGGAGACAAAGAAAAGAGTAGATGTGTGTGAACTGCACAGTAAGCTTCCTTTCCAAGAGCTCAATTCTCAGCAGCTATTTTAGTTTTCTGTTTTGTGAGGAAAACTGACACTACACAAAGAAGAGGAGACAGAAATTCATGGAATGCAGCTGCTTTGTACCCACCTATGGTGGCACTGAGTTTGGGTCATTTGGAAACTGTTTCCATTCAGAAAGTGGTAAGATAATTCTTGTAGACACCCAATACTTTAGACATACAAAAACTTTCTCTCACAGCTGATAAAATTAGTATCTTCTGGTATTTTTAATAGATCTTCAAGTAATTTATGGTTTCCAACATCCAAAGCCTTTTTTTACATCTGAGAAATGAGAAGGCACACTACTAGCTGGAGTAAGGGCAGTCAGCAATGAAACCAGTTCCTCTTCTGATCTGCTTCTCCATCACTGGCCTGACCCTTGGACATGCCACCAGAAAGAGATTTACCCATTTAAGTAGCAATTAATGCTTCTTTCTTTTGTTTGCTTGTTTGTTTTTTTTTTTTTTTTTTGGTTTTGATTTTGGTTTCAGTTGGGTTTTTTTGTTTGGGTTTTTTGTGTCTTTTGTTTGTTTTGGTTTTTGTTGTTTGGGTTTTTTTTCTGCTTTGGAATTTTATTTTCTTTTTGCTTATGTTTCAGGCATTTCTCTACGATCTTCATCTGTTGCTGGAGATGTTCATGTGTATCTGCCTTTTTTGAGAACTAGTCCTCCAAGCAGTTGCTCATAGAACTTGAGTAGCCATGGGAATTGCATCTCACTGCTGGTTTGGACCTAGGAGAAGCCAAAATGGGAATCCTGAGTAATCCCAGGAGAAAGTGTCTCCTCCATCAGCACATTGGCTGAAACCTGGCATATGGGCAGGACAGGCAGATGTTTTCTTCCTTGCTCTGCGAGCCCTTTTCATCCAAACTGTGCAGAATAGAAAATTCAGCTGTTCCCTTTTCCCACAGGTTGACATGGATAATAAAGACACTTCACTCTTTGCTTTCAGATATTTTTCTAAACTATTTTGATCCTTGGAACATTTATACTAACAAAGAAATTCCACCGCCTCCTTGTCTCCCTCCCTCCCACACCCACCCCAATAACTTGCTCTGTCTTGCAACTGACTTGATTTTTGGCATATATTTGCATACATTAGAAATTGAGAGAGGATTAAAGTTTAAGAGGAAATTGTGGCTAGTGTGAAAGGGGAACAAAAGGACATCTGTGAAGTAGCCCACAACTGGCAAGGAAAGCTATTCCACCTCCAGCACCAGCTGCAGGGGAAGTGGTGCCCACTGCCCCAACAAGACTTTCTTTGTTTTGCTGAGAAAACTGGGAGTGGTGGCTTTTAAAGTGACACAATTTGAGGTGAGGAGCTTCCCTTTATCCTGCTCTATGCTGATATTGTACAGCAACAGATGTTTTCCAAGCAAATAATTTCTCCCAAGATTACCCCAACGAAATCTTCCAAATCCAGAGGGAGTACAGATTTATGATGCTGGGTTTCTCTGCACCCACAAGCAGGCATGCAGGAGCTGCTGCTGTAAATTTCTCCAGGGCTCACTAGCTCTCCTAAACCTGCCACTTCCTCCCAAGGCAGAGGAGGAGATTTTCCAGCACTGCTTGGTCCCGCAGCAGCAGAAGGAGCTGGGGACTGTGTGGAGGATGTGGCAGATGGGGGAAAGTGATGTGGGACAGGAAGCAAGCTGGAGCTGAAAGGAAAGCTTGTGAATAAAAGAAAAGGAGGACAAAAATATGCAAATAGGAAGAAAAAATGTGTGCAAAGCTGGCTTACCGTAAGGTAAAAGGGAACTGAGTTTTTCTGAGGAGGAAAGTCAGAGAGGAAAGAGATGGAGAAACACAGGGATGTGAACATTATCCCACTAAGTTGGGGGAGACACTTTTCAAGTCTAAAATGGTGGAAGCACTCTGGATGCATTAGAAATATCCTTTTAATACTCAGTGAAAGCAATACTTCAAAACCTTGCTTACCTTCTGCTCGCAGATCCTCTGGAAGGTGTAATGTGTTCATCCTCTTGCTGGGGACACTAAAGAGAGAGGTGTCTGGAATCAGACTGGCCAAATCTCTCTCATAACATTTAATTTTCTCAAGGGGTTAGGGTGCTGCAGCCAGTCCTCCATTAATATTCCCTAAAAATATGGGGGTTTTGCCATGAATCTGCAAGGTACTGAGATCTGAAGCTTCTGTGTTTCCTTCCTGGGTGTAGGAACTTGGACTGCTTGGCTCCATTTCCCCTTCTGCCTTAGCCACTTTGCTGTTCTGTTCTCCCCTTCTTGGGGGCCACTGAAGACTGTAAAGTCCAAAGGAGTCCTGGGGTTTTTCCCCATGTGAGATTAATGTTCACATAGTGGTGACAACCTCCTTGTGTGCCCAGCCCACACAGTTTGTATGTTGTGATGACTCTCTTCGACAGACTCATCCACACCACTTCTATCAGGCTGGCAGAGTCCTCGCTGCCTTCCACCATCATTAAGCTTTAATTAAAAAATAAAAGTGGCTCAAGCCACCAGCTTTAAATGACTTTAATGGAAAAACCAATCAGCCAAACCCCAAAAAAATCCTGCATGGGCTTTCTTTTGAACATATGCAACTGAAAGTCAGTGGAAATTCTCATGTGCAATTTGATTTTCTGTAAATCTCTTGGTTACTGCCAGGTCCCTTCTTTCCTTGTGTGCACCTGATGAGGAGAGGAGGAGGAGGACATCTAAATTTACAGTATGCCCAGGAGTGGCAAAGCTCATATTTTTTAAAGGTTTGGGGTTTTTTGTTACTTAGTTTTTCAATTTGTTCCATTTAAAGAGGGTGGGATCTCTTCATAAAAATACGAATTATGGTTGGAAGTACTGACTAGTATGAATACCAACTGCTCAGCTCAAGGTCAGGCTGTTTTTAGGTGACATGTAGTAAGGAGATGGGGAGAAGGTTTAGGAAAAAAATACTACTTTTGCACATGGTTTTGAAGGGAAATTATTTTAATTCTTGAAATTATGAGCTAATTTTTGCAGATGGCAATCCATCTTTAGGTGGATACATTTCTAGTTGGGAAAGTCCTGATTCCTAGTTTGTGAGGGGAACATTAACTGCTGATTGCCACTGAGAGGTTTACATCTCTCCCTATCATTGCCCTCATAAGCTGCTACATGGAGTCTTCTAATGAAGCCTGACTAATAGCATGGATATAAAAACACTTGTATTCATCCATACTGGTAAAGCATACCTGATAAGATTAAAAAAATGTGATCACATTGTTAGCAGTCTGAAAAATAGCCTAGAACACGAAAGAAGAGATAATCTTTTTTTCCCTGCCTCTCACTAGATGAAATAAGATGACTTTCTATTTTGGCCTCTTCTGGCTCCCATGTCTTTGTGGATACCTCCAATCAGGCAGACCAAATCTCCTTGCTTCCTTCTCCCTGTGCTGACTTCCAGTCATTGTGGAAGGCTGTGTGTATTTCACAGTCAGAACTGGGAGTCACATGTAGAGTTTGAGGGCAAGTGGTGCTATGGCTGCTGCACAAAAGGGAAAACCACCTGGGTTCATGAAAGCTGTCACTCTTCAGAACTTGATCCCACAAAAACCAAGAAAAAATATGTTCTTTGTTAAAATGGTAGCACAACTATATCAGCAAAAGAAACAGAACTCAAGTATAAGAGGGTGCCATTTTTTTCCTAGCAGTTTCAAGGCAAAGCTTTCCTAAAAGATGGTGTGGAGAGCAGCCAAATAGTGCTGAACTGAGGGACTCATTCTGAAGTTCAGAAGAGACAGTCTGAAAGGAGGTTCATCTCAGATTGACTGGACCTGAGTCACAGAACAACAAAGTGACTTGTAACAAGATGAATAGAATAGAATAGAATAGAATAGAATAGAATAGAATAGAATAGAATAGAATAGAATAGAATAGAGTACAATACAATACAGTACAATACAATACAATATTTCAGTTGGAAAGGATCTACAGCGATCATCCAGTCCAATTTCCTAATCAATTCAGGGGCAAGTGAATTAGTTGTTGATGTATTTTTAACATATTTTCTTTTTGTCACACACTTATGTAGCTGTTAGATACTACCACATTTTCTTCATCATGGCACAAAGATTTTGCCTTTATGCTTACTGTCTGATTGAAAAAGGAGATAGTCAAAAAGGAAGTATATATTTCAAAAAATTGAAAATATTGTAACTTTTTCTCTATTTTCACAAGAATGAGCTCTACAGTAAGCACATTTCCATGTGGCTGTTCACTGTTCCAGCATTATTCTGTGACCTTTTTTGAAAGTACACAATCTAGTGCTGATTCAGGACAACATTTCGTGCCATGTCAGCCCATCATTGGCAGGAGAAAGAAAAGAAAGGATCCAACCCAGATGTTTCTCAGAATGTTCTGATAAACTCAAGATTTTAATGGCATTTGCTACAATAGAAAAATAATTAAAAGAGGGGGAGAAAAAGGCGAGTGGGAATGCTGGGCAGTCATGCAGAGGTGATCACTAAATGTCCTTTATGTACCCAATTTGTTCTTGATACTTAAGGACACTGTGGTGCTTGTACATGAACTGGAGCCACTTGTCACTAGAAAGGCTGCCAGGATTAAATCAGTAAGAAATTGTTTATTCAGCCTGTTCAAACAAAAAATGAATTGTTTTGATGAATGAGATTTTTTTTTAATGAATTAGCACATGTCATGCCAGTAGTTCTTAAATGTAAAGCACTGAGGCGGGTTTTTTTTCCTTTCATTCTGACATAACTGCCCTAAAATAATTGAAGTACCAGGGCCCCAGCAGAGACACATTACATTATGTATTGCAAAGGACATAGTTGCCACTGTAGGTAGACAAACACCACTTAAAAAATCCCAACCACACAAACAAACAAACAAAAAATCAGAGAGAAAACCTCCACCCCCTTCATACACTGCATATATTCTGTAGTAGCTTTGATAAAATCGTCTTCATTTTCTACAACAAAAACATTCAGTGTTTCAGTTAAATGCACTTTCAGTGATGATGAATATTTCTAAGCCTCTCCAGTAGGATTATTACCTTTGGGCAAAACACTTCAGCTTCTTTTGAGAGAGGTCTTAAAAATGGTGATAATTTGCATGTATTGAACTAAGCACTAACCTTCCCTACAGTTTTCAGGAGGGAACTAACCTTCCCTTTGTGGAAAGTTGTGTGCCTCATCTGAAGTTGAGCTTACCAAAATGGGGATATGACAGCCACACGTTCACCTTGCAAAGAGTTGGAAGTATCACCAGTCCTTGCTGGTAGCTTCCATCATCCATGAGAGGTAAGTTAAATTACACTTTTTGAGTAAAAAAAGCCACAGCTCAACCAAGCAACTTAAAAATCATACATAGGTTCACCTTGTTTGTGTGAGTACAGTATTTCTGCTTCAGTTGTTATTTTTAAGAATTAGATGACTCGTTATTATTACATTGATACATTTCCCCTGTTAGAACTCAGATGCCATTGGCATAAACTAGTTTATACACTGCTCACATTCAGGAATGTAAAGGTTCACCTTGGAAGATACATGTGGCATCAGTCAAGATGAGGTCATGCTCATCAAAACTGTGACTTTGTACCCATTCTGGCTGGAAGGGGCATGGTGTCTAGGTAAGCCTTCGGTTATAATTAGCAAATTAAACTTGCTCCATGCTAAAGGCAGAGAATCTGGCATGGAAAAACTCCAAAAGCTTTTTCAACCCATTCCAAATTGGCCACTATGGGGGTGTTATATTTGGAAATGTTGCTAAAAATAGGTTACCTTATTTGAGGAGCATCTTGTCCCCTGGTAACTTTTGGAGATAACTCTGGCTGAAAGAAAGGAGAATTCACTGATATTCTTGGAAAACAAGTAGCCAAAATCTAAATTATGGTTCAGAAAACATACCACTAAATAAATTTTATTTTAAAGTCTTTCTCGGCCCCTTGCTCTTAAGAATAAACATGAAAGAAATAATATATTGTATGTATAAAAGAAATAACAAGTGGAGAAATATATACTGGTTGTCTCTCCTGCTGTGTTGATTCCTTTCTGTTGAAGCTATCATTTGATGAAGCAGAAAATTTACAACCTGCTTTGATCAAATGCCACGACATGCAGGAGTGCTTCCAGAGTACCCAACTTTCTCATCTGGTTCCCTGAAGTAATGTGCCCTTCCTTAAATGGTGGCTGTTCCTGGCAAGGCCTTCCTGCATATTACTGCTCAGTTGTCTTTTTAATTAAGACAGCAAACTGAAACTCCACATTTTAGCCATATTTAGAAAATCTCAGGAAACTTTGCATAATCTCCACACCTTGACAGATTTATCCCTTTTAGCATTTGGATTACATTTCTTTGGTTAATCATTTAAGACAGTAATAATTAATATTTGCAGAGCTTTCACATGAGGACTTGGATTTACATTACAGTCTTCATGTGTTTACTGCATCTTGTGCCTATAGATAGAGCAGATGGCCCAGTATTGGTAATTTGACTTTACTGGTGGTGGAATGAGTATGGAAAAGGTTTAGAAAATGTAACCAAACTAGGGGTGCAAATCAGTTACAACACTGGTACAGGAACAATTCTCCAAACAGCAGCCCCAAAAGATGAACAGTACTCTGGTAAAGCAGCACTCATACCTTTTTAAAATGTTAAGGGCAAGAAAGCATTCTGACATAGGAATGAATAAATGGCAATGCTGATTCCCTGATGTGCTGTTTTCTGGTACCCTGAATCACTTGGAATAAGAGCGTGGTCAGTGAATTGGTCTCAGTGGAGCTGTTCACAGAGAGAGCACTAACAGGAAGGAGGGAAGGATCTGAAGGTCCCTGTGTAAGCAATGTGGGTTTGCCACCTAGATTATGAGGTTTAGCAGCTCTTATCTATGCCCACTGCATCCCCACCCCCATCTCCATCCCTCTGGTTTCTAACTGCTTGGAATTGAAGCTCATGGATCTAGCAAGGTATTAAGGCTGCTCCCCAGCACTTGGTCATAACCATTTCCTTCCCTTGCCTGCAGCCAATGCTACTTCTTGGTCCAATTTATGCTTCTTACCCCCCTTTTTAAACAGGGAAGTATCTGTGCTCTTACCACAGAGACAGTTGGCCCATCTCTACCAAAACTTCACAGCCTTTAGTGAAACCTTCCCAAGCCTTATTTCCCTTATGCATGAAGTGCAGGTGTTGGCTCTGCTAGAGTCAAAGTCAGCATGGTGGCACACCAGGAAAGGCCATACACTGTGGCAGAGGAGACACAGGGCACCTACATAGTGGCCCTCAGTGGATGAGGTTTCCCTGGCTACCCTTGAGCTCATAGTGATGGGGCAAACCTGAAAAGCAGCAGTCAGGAGAAAGCTGCAAGACTCTGTACAAAATAATGTCCAGTTGTTCTATTTTCCATCATACAACAATTAACATTCTCACCTTAATAGTGTTACACTGATAATGAGTACTCAACATCATTCTTGTTTTTAATGACAATGGTCCCTTAAATCTTTAGTAATGTATGTACACGCACACATATCTGTCTCTTATAAGATTCCCCATCAGCTAAAAAATGTTAGAGCCACCAACAACTGCACCAATGAATCAAAATGTACAATGGGGTTTCTACAGAGTTTGGGGCACTCCTTCATAAGTGATGTGAAGGAGAAGCTGACGGCATTAGGGGACAGGGTAGGTATAATTAAAAAAAAGATCTTTTCCAATGTCAAGGTAAGGTTGAAGAACCACATAAGTCTAGAGAAAGATGAGTAACTACAGGAATTTTAAGGACAAAAGAAAATAATCAAGCAAAGCTGAGGAGCAGATGGGATGGGGGGAAGAGGAAGAAGAGGTTTATATTACTGCACTGTAATTTAGTTTTTTCTTCCCAAGAGGAGCACATCTTGTATTCTCTGTGAGCTGAACTTCTTGAGTGTCACCTAAAAATGTAACCCCTTCTCCCACCCCTTCCTTGTGTCAGAGAATCTGCCATTTAAACAGCCAAACTAAAATCTTTCCCCTAACAGTTCTGCTTCTGTTTGACCTTAAAAGCCTACATTATTCTAAGAGTAATCCCCAGAAGAGTATTTAAAACAGCAGCAGCTTGTGGCAGTCTCTAAGGAAGATAGAAGGAACCTCAGCATTCCCAGTAAACAGATTCCTTGCCTGCTTACTGTTGTCCATTGTGGCCTTTTCTGGATTTCATGCTGTTAAAAACTGGCTTTCATAACACTTCCTTTACCTTTGCATAAACCAATCTCATACAGACTGACTTATCTTCCACTTAGGTTTGTTTTACTTTGTGTGACTCTTGAATTTCAGGTCTTCTTATGGCTAGGATGGTTTAATGATGACTGGTAACATGCAGGGCTGGTGTGGTATTGAGCAACAACTCTGCTTTCACAGCTTTATCAAAGTGGAGTGACTAAATAAAGTGAACCTCCTTTTATCAGGGATGAACCCCACTTCAAGGTGACAGGGTTCAGTTCCTGTGAGCATTACCTCCTTTATTCTCATCTGTCCAACCACGGGCAGAATACCTAATAATACCTAAAATAAATAACTCCTAAGTAGTGAAACTCCATGTAGACAAAGGCATCCCTACTGAGAGAAAAGGTTGGGGACGGGGAGAGAGGATGCCCAATTCTCTGCTCCTCTTCTTCATTAGTATGTGCTGAAGCCAGTGAGATTCCTCCAGCTTTGAACCAGTATATCTAAGAACCAAATCTGGTTCTGCACTTGGCAGAAGCTCAGATACAGAAACATGATGCTCAGCCAGATCTGCAAATAAAGATCTGCTAGATTAAAGGGCAGATATACAGTAGATGTTTTGCTTTCCTGGTAGCCTGGAGAGAACCACCCAGACTTCTAACTTGTGTACGTATACTTTCAAAAGGGCAAAAATGTTGCTTTCATAAATTAATTTCACACACTTCGCAGAGATAAAAATAATCACTGTGACATTTTGTTTGTCTTCCTTTTTTCCTGTATGCAAGCAGCCAACTCCCAATTACTTACAGCCCTAAATTCGTTCCGCTCAATTGTGAAAAGCCCCCGCAATATTCAACAGGAGGGAAAGAATTCTGATCTCTGGAAAGTCATCATGTTTGCAGAGAAAGCAAATTCCCTCATCTCCTGATATGCTGTATATATCAGCCAAAACAAGACTCCTATACTGAGTGCCAACTGGTATGAATTCCAACCATTTTATGTACTATATATTAATGTTATAAAAATATGCACCCCGATTTTTATAACAAGAGAATTTGTTGTGGCAATATCTGACACCACTTCTGAACTGACGTAGATGTGACAGCCTAATAAAAACTTGCCTGCCAGCATGACAGCATTGGTTGTGGATACTGAATTGCCTTGACAATTCATGGGGTTCTGTACTGGCTTTTCTTTGGTAACAACCATATCAGACTTGCTGAGCTTTTCTCTAGCTACTTACTACACTCTAAGCTCAACCAGGTCTAAAGAAGATTAAAGTTTGATTATGTTTCTTTTTATATATTACAGGCAACAGAAACTGTGCTGATACTAGTTTGTTAATTTTTCTTTTGCTTATCCTTGAGTGTAACTGCTCTGGATACTCCAGCTGGTTCAGAGAAGACCCTTTCTTTTTTCTACAAAATCTCCTTGACATTTCCCTCCATGAGGGCAGATGTCTCACAGGAGACATCTTCTGTGGTTTCAGTGTGTGATGAAGGAGAGCATTACATAAACTCAGTGAGGGCTCTGGAGATCCTGTGTGTGCATCTGTGGAATATACACAGACTGCAGTGAAAATCTGGGATCAGGGCACAGGTTTTTGTCAGGTTTGCTGAATAGAGAGCCAGGGTACAGCAGTGGATGTGATCACCTGCAGAAGCTGGGAAGAAACTCCTGTTCTGTGAAAGCAGGCAGGGACGACAGGAGAGCACAAGTGTTATTTAATGCCAAATGCCTCTTTGGTGCCATCCTTGCCTCCTGGTGTCTAAGTGTATAAGAACACAGAAACTTCGGTCGATAAGGTATCTGAAGATATAAAACCCCAGGATTATGCATTTTTGCTTGCAAATTCAGTGGGTCCTGCCTTATGGTGGTGCAAATCAAGACTGCTGCCTAGACCATGGATATAAGTGTATGCCCTGCACCGCAAGCAATTAATGCACCACAGGCATGACCAGAAGAATGAGACACTTGCAGGATGAGTACAGCCTTGTCCTTCCAGTCTCACTAGTCGCATTTCCAAGACTGGCACACATAGTGGGTGGCTATGACAGAAGCAAATTAGATGGTCTATTCACATAATCACCAAAAGGTGTGACAAAACCGAGCCCTCCTGCCTCTGCTCATACTGAAAGCTGGTAGGAATAGCTCAGCTGGGCAGGGGAAGTTTGCAGGGCCTGAGGCTGCAGGGGCAGATTTTTCCTTGGGCCCACTGGAAGGGTCACAAATGCCTTTTAAATTTCCCGGTGAGCAGTAGCAGGAAGCCCTGAGTGCAGCAAGGCATGCCCGGGGCCGGGGCGATGCGGGCGGCCAGCTGCTGGCCGGGATTAGCAGGATCTGCCCCCGCCAGGTGCGGGTGTCGTGCTCCTTAACCAAACATTTCTATGTGCTGATCACCTCCCACGTAGGAGACAGCTGCTCCTTCTCCTTCTTATCCAAATGCTTGCTTCCCTTTAACCTCTGGTTTCTTAAGCTGCCAGCCTCTGGGTCATGGTCCTGTGAAGTAGATAGCTGTCTCCTTGATCAGTCAATCTCGTTGACTTCAAACCCTGCAAAAACTGGTGTAAAACACATTTTTTTTGTTAGCAAGCTGCTTCTTCTGGCTTTCCCCTTTCACTTTTACTTTCCTCTTCCTTTCTGTTTCCTCCTTCCTTTTACCACCCCCCCCTCCTCTAGTCCTCCCTCTCCCTCGTAACAGGGGTGACTTCCAGCTGTTTTCTCTCAGAGCAGGGAAGGCTTCCCCCCAGACTCTCTGTCACGTTGGAGATCACCTCAGTACCCCACTGATTTTTTTTAACCTTTGCCTTCCAGAAAATCTACAATTTAATGCTGGTAACAAAATCATCATATCTACAGAAAAAGAGTGGTACTGTTTTCTAATACTGACAGAGTGTGGAACTCATTTCCCCTTCAGCACCATTCTTTCAGTTTGGTAATTAGTATTGTTAATAGTAACTGTGAAACACACATTGCAGAAATATTGGACCCAGAATCAGGACCCAACTTTTAAGCCTGAATTGCTTAAAAGTACACGAGCACTTGAAAGCAGAAGCAACTCTGCAGCAGGATGGCTACAAAAATGCTTCAAGGAGATGACTCTAATAATTTACAGACTGACTGAACAACAGCTGCTTTTAAAGAAGCATTGCAGATGAAAGAAAGAATAGAGAAACCTACTGGAAGGCAGTGAAGCCTGATGTGTAGTGCTTCAGTGCTGAGTTTTCGTGGCTGAAGAGCTGAATCAAACATAATTCAGCTATACCAGTGCCAGAAATCTCAATAAATTGTGTTTCATCCAAAATCCTGGTGTGCTGGGTACCAGAAAGTGAAGAAAACAATATCCCAGTGAGACAAAACAAGCATCATCAGTTTTTATCATCGTCTGCATTGCCATTTATAATGGTAAGAGCACTTTCTCATTGGAGAAGGCTCTTCTTCAGGGTCCAGGGAAGAGAGACTGTGTAAACCCTGCCCAGGCTCATCAGCTGAGATGAAATACAGAGCTGTGGCTGGTGTCTGAAAAGATTGAGAGAGTGCTGTAGATGGCTTTGCAACTTCACAAGTTTGTATTCTTTGACTACAAGTAGAAAGGGCCACCTAGAATGAAAGTGGAGGATGGTCACATAGGTTTAGGATGACAAAGATGATCCAAAGCTGAGACAAAAATGAGGTTATTTGCTCCCAAAGTGATTACAGCTACTGTAGAGACATAGTTAAACCTCTGAAGAACCTGGTCATGCAGTTCCTTGGGTACATGTATAGATCCAATATTGAAATTTCATATTTGGGTGGGAAAAGAAGGCACAGTCTAGTCTGGAAAGATACTTTATGCTTCTTCAGTGTGCAAAGCCCAGTAAATCCCAGAGACAGAACCTGCAGAGACATTTGTCCTCTCTCAGCCACAAACGCCTCAGAAAACGTGCCAAGAAAAAGCAGACAAGGTAGTGAGATGACTCTCACCCAGCCCTATATATCATTACTTATTTTATCTTCCAAGGCAAGTGTACAGGTATTGGGACCTAGTCCAGGAAAGCACTTAGGGCTGTATTCTAATAGCATGCAGAAGAACAGTACTTTGCTCAGCAAACAGCAGCAGTGAAGACTTTGAGGCAAATTATGGTGTTAAATTTGTGCAGTGTAAAGGCACCAGCATTTGTTTCCTGGGCATTTGCATAGTGCTAACTCCAGTGCTGCAACTCCCTGCTGTGGGTTATTCACTTGTGCAGGTGGTCTGCTAATAGACCTGACCAGGGCAAGGGAAGAGGAGGCAGACCTGTCTCTCTGATTCCCCCTTCAAGAAAACAGTCTGCAAGGGACCTCCAGAATCTGGGAGTTTTCTGCAAAAGCACACTTTCCCTGTGGGTCAAAAGAGGGAGCTTTGGGGTACAGGCTATTGATTCCCAACTATTTAATTCCATAAACTCTTCATAGAGGAATCCAAAAATACCTCTGAATGAAAGTTCAAATAATCTGCAATAATTTTGGACCAAAAGGAGTGAGTCACCTTCCTCTTTCCAGGCTCCCAAGAAGATCCCCGGTGTGCAGCTGAAACACCTAGATGAGTCCTGGGGAAATGACATGGGGAGCGGGTAATGTTAAAAATTTCCTGGTTCAGAGCCCAAGGAGAGACTTCCATTGACCTAATTGAGGTTTGGAACAGAGGCTGCAAGAGCATGGTTCAGATTTGAATATAAGATCTACATAAAATGCTGCACAAAAAACCCCAAACCTTGGACAATTTTCTTGTAGCAAAGAAGTTATACTGCTGTATGAAAGAGTGCACATCATTTCAGTGAAGAAAAATAAGGTTAAAAAATCATTTAGAGATTTGGATCAACTCCATAAACAAAGGAATCAATTGAAGGTAAGGTATGGAATTGCAGCAAAAAACTGGTGCTACTCTGTTCATAAACAATCAATCAGTGACTGTGGCAGTGACTGCAGCAGCTCCCAGGCTCTGGGCACTTTACGGGTGGTAAATGAGCGCAATACTCCATTTTATTCTGGGGCTTTGTGTAGAAAATGTCTAGGCAAGAGATAGATGTAGTAAGATGGCAGTGGAGGCCCAGGGCTATTTCAATGGTTTAATAAAAGCTATGAGAGGGTTTTTTCATAAATTAGAAAGCCTGTCTCCCTAGCTGTTGAGGCTAGTAGGGTCAACCACTTGGCCAGGGCACACTGTGGCTCCTTGTGGCTGCTATGTCCAGATTTCTGCTTTGCAGAGGTGTAGCAAAGACCAGAGGAAGAGTGGATGTTGGTGTCCTGCCCAAGTGAGTTGGGATATCCAGCCAGACCCAGAAATCTGGAAGTTTCCCCAGGCTGTCTCCACAGGGAGACAAGACTCTTGTTCCAAGTCACACAAGGAGTCTGTAGTAAAGCAGAGCTCTTGATCCCAAGCTGATACCCAGAGAACCAGCTTTACATGGTACTGAGAGAACATGCCAGGCACAGAGGGCAGTGTCTAGACTGGGTGAAGGAAGCAACCATCAAGGGTAATGCTAAGCAGACAAAGGACCTTTTAGTAACTCAATTTCCAACCTGTAAATGCTGTCGCAACAGCATGTGCTTTAATCATATTAGAAAAATTGCACTTCTGCTTCCAAAATCAATTTCATGGAGATGTTGCCTCCATAATATACAGAGCTAGATCCTCAATAAGGTAATCAGCAGAGTTGTGTTGGCTTTGTAGAAGATGTAATGATTCATATTTGCTGGGGAGCTGATCCTCAATCACGGAATGTTGAGACAAGAGAAAACGTTGAGCTGTGATGACTGAGCAGCATCTTGACCATGATTAACAGGCTTATTTTCTGGGGAGTTGGGTGAAGTAGACTGTCTGTGCAGAGAGATGGTATATGACATAGACACTAATTAAATCCCATGTGACCTTTATTTTGAAGGTTTAAATGGAATAAAAATGGTGCATAGAAGTTAATTTTATGTGTAAGGTTTGGCATCTTTAGAACACAGTGGGCTCAAATCATAAATGTGTAAAGACTAAATAAAAACAAAACACCTATTGCAAGAGTAAAAGGTCTTTCCATATCATAAAGGAGCACCTACTGCATATACAGAGAATAAGGGAAAAAAGACAGCCATTGTTATCTTCTCTCCATTAACAAATGGTTGCATTTTACTGTAGGTCTGGCAAGGATCAGGAAGCTCATCCCAAGGTGAATAGAATTTTTCTTCAGGGTGGATCTGCTGGTGCATCGAGGGGGGAATAGCTGCTTACCCCCACTCCAGTTGCCACCCCAGCTGGGATATCACAGCCTGGCAGAAGTTCTCCAGGGACAGCAGTGAGCCAGCATGTGCAGCAACTGTTTGAAGGGAGGATTAAAGCACATCGTAAAAGTTTGCAGCCAGAGCAAGAGAGGAATGTTTTCATGAGACATCCGTAGGTTATGAAGCACTGGGTGTGCAGGCAGCTATTAAATAAAAGGCAGAGAGCAAAACACAGGAAACCAAATTTATTTCTTCTTGATAAGCCCAGTGAGCAGTGAGGCTGCAGCCCAGGTGAAATCTCCCTTCCCTCATGTCAAACATCCAGGTTGGCTCCTGCTGTAACTCCACCATTCCTGGGTGACAGGTAATGACAAGGCAGTGCTGGCTGATAGCTTTGAAGGGATGGTTGTGTGACCAGCTGTGGGAGTTGCTCCTGGTCCCCATTGGGAGCTGGTGGTACTGCTGGCTGCATGGCCATATCCAGGAAACCAGGAGAGCTATGGCTATCACTTGAACTTGGCTTGAAGGAAACAGACCTGGTTTAAACTGCTAGGGTCAGCTCACAAGCTTGGCAACTTAGAAAATTTACTGCAGCTGTGCCAATATAAAGGACCTACTCCTGATTTTATGAACATTTATAGGCTGGGTTTTGTAGCAGTCTGCTTAGACCAATAGCTATCTGTGCTTGAAACAAGGAGACAGGAAATTTGGGTCTTGCGTTCAATATCTCTGTTCCTTGTAGTGTAGCTGGGAGTACAGCTGAGCAACACACCTTCAACTTCCTCTGCTCCAAACTATTGCTTTTTTGTTTCAAGAGGGTTTAGGTTGTAGTTATCACTTGATATAAAGTGTGTCTGGCTAACCAGTGGTTTTGTGCTGTACAGCACAAGGTAGGGGAGCACATGACTAAACAGAGGACAAAGAATTGCTCAAAATGGCTGAGTACTAAAAACCTCTCCAGCCGTGACAGTACATATTCATTTGAGGTTTTTCAAGCTGTTAGATATTTTTCAATTCAGTATTTTTATTGGTTTGTCCTGGGTCTTGTCCTTTTCTTTTTAAAATCCTCTTTCCTGTAAATTCTCTTTACTAAAAATACCGACCAACAGTCTCTTTGTGCAGTGAAATCAGGTTGGTGAAAACTGATTTTGTGCAAGCAGCATGATAAAAGGTGCATTCAGAAATACATCCAACAAGTAAGCTCTGCAGGGTGTAAGTCTTCTGAAAAGGGGAGCTGAATCCTCCAAGCCCTTCCACTGCAGGCTTATGTTGCTATTGAAGACAGCCGTGAATAAGGTTTTGCAGGATCAGGCCCCAGAGTTCAGCAAAATTTACTTCCTGCCTGCTCTCTGTAGCATTTAACAGCTGAAACAAAAGAAGGAATTAATTTCTGTTTTAAATTCTTGGCAAGCAACTTCATCTTGTTGCTTATCTTTTCACGGGAATCAAAGGATACTGCCTTGTTACAGCTACTCACAGAGCAGAGGCTCGAGGGAGAGCAAGGTATTTGCTTTCTCAGATGAAAATCAGACTCTAACCCGTGGTATTTTCAATAATGTTTAACAAAGCTGCATTGCTGAAGAATAGGCAATATTGTGGCTTCTCCATTTTTACATTCTTGCCCTAAGTATGGCTCATTTTTCAGCCAAAGAATTAACTATTTCCACGGTGCTTACCCGGTGCCCTGCTCTTCCCAGTGGCTTCTGTCAAACTCCGTTTCATTGTGAAGCATTGCACTTTTGGAAAATATAGCCCACCAATTTGGTGGTAAACAAGCCTTGGCTTTAAGACAAAGCTTGTTTTAATCTCCATGATCAGGCTACAGATCTGACCATGTTTTTTAACAAACCTCTTATGAAGAAATCCTATTCATGATTATTATCTATATGAGAATAAAAATGTCTAATTACCTTATATTAAATCTGTATTTATCAATTGTGGTTTTCTCTGGGAAATTATAATTTGCAGAAATGCTCCACATTCCAGGCTGTAACAGTTGGAGGTGGATGTCCTTAAGGATGGAAAAAAAGTTCTTTTTTAAATGGCACATTTACTAATTATAAAATGCTCTTATCTCTCTGCAGCCAAAGCCAAAATGAACATGTGCCTTGCACTAAGAAATCCCAGGATTGTCACAACTTGTGCCAGCTGTTGAGGTTATGACACCTGTGCCAGCATCGCCAGCTCTGCCCACTGTCATCTGTTCCAACTGTTCCATCTGCACTGTTTGTACCAATTCTCCCATTTCTGCATCTGTACCTTCTGCAGAAACGGGTCCAACAATGCCAGCTGTGTCATCGGTGCCAAATATGCCAGATGTTCTATTTGTCCACCCTGGGCCAAATCAATGTAGTTTTGTGCTCATTAGTTTTAGCTGGTAGATTCTATTTCACAATTTTTTGAGATGCACTTAGATAGAATCAATTCTAAATCACCACTACAACTGCTTTACATCTATCTTGCCATAAACAGAACTTTGTTTGTTGTCACGTGTTTGGTCAAAATTATTTTAACCTTATTAAGTTGCACAGCATTATTTGAGTTCTGTCTTAATGGCAAGATTTTTTTTTTTTTTTTTTTTTTTAATTTTAGAGGATGTGGCTGCAGAGAGATGAATAGAAAAAGATAAGGGTCATGGTGTCCAGGCTGTAAATAATCCCCATGGTTACAGTAAATATTGTCCACACACTGATGTACTGACTGAGAAATCCCTGGTGCTGATCCCTTATTCCACCACTGCAGATGAGGAGAAGACCATCTGATGCCAGTTTATTTACACTGAGTACCTTAAGGTGTGAGAGACAGAGGAAAATGAAGCCCCAGGTTTGTACTGACCATGGGCAGGTTTAACAAGGGCTGTGCTAGAGGTCTGTTGTCTCCATGACTGTCCTGCTCAGGACAGAGGGAGCCACTGTGCTGCCAGTAGCCCTCCACAACTACCCTGTGGCTGCACCCAGTCTCAGTAGCTTTTCTATTGGAAATTGTAACCTGTATTGATTTGGGAGACAAATGTTCTGTCTTGTCTGCGCTTCACTAGTGACATAATATTTGAAAGCCAAATTTGTGAGTCACTACTTTTTCTGATTCATCGTTTACTCACAGGACTGTTCCAGTTTGCATCCTTGGTCCCATCCAGAAAGATCACACTGTGTCCATTGGAGGTGGTGGGACTTTAGGGTGTGTCATGTCCTCTGGAATTTAGCGCTCTGGGTCGGTCAAGAAAGTCAAAACATGCTGCTGTCAAGTACCTCAGAATAGAGTTAAGAGAACAAGCGTGAGAGAACAAGCCCAGGTTTTGTATCCCTGTCTAACACTGCTCAAAATAGCTTTCACAATAAAATGTATGTAGGACATGGCTGGTGTGCTGAGCCGTCCCGGGCTCTGCAGCTGCCCCTGTCTGCCGGGGCGCTTCTTCAGCGCGAGTGACCATCCCGGACTCGATCCCTGCGGGTCTCACTCCGAGCCCGGGCTCTGGCAGGAGTTCTTGGCAGCGGTGCAAAGCTGTTTGTGCTGCCGACGAGCCGGGCGCTGCCATCCCCTGCAGCCCGTGTGGGAGCCGCGTTCCCGGGGGGCACCCGCGGCACCGCCGCTCCCGGGCCGGGCTGTCCCCCCGCCGCCGCGGTCCGCCCGTGCCCCTCCGCCCCGAACTGCTCATCCCCCCGGTCCGTCCGTGCCCCTCCGCCCCGAACTGCTCATCCCCCCGGTCCGCCCGTGCCCCTCCGCCCCGAGCTGCTCATCCCCCGGTCCGCCCGTGCCCCTCCGCCCCGAACTGCTCATCCCCCCGGTCCGTCCGTGCCCCTCCGCCCCGAACTGCTCATCCCCCGGTCCGTCCGTGCCCCTCCGCCCGAGCTGCTCATCCCCCGGTCCGTCCGTGCCCCTCCGCCCGAACTGCTCATCCCCCCGGTCCGTCCGTGCCCCTCCGCCCCGAACTGCTCATCCCCGCCGCACACACGGCGCGGCACCGGAGAGACCCAGCTCTGCGGTGTGCGGAGCCAGAAAACAGGTTTGCATAAACCCAGTCTGCCACTCCGAGGTACAGAAATGCGCAGAGCTGACAGCTCCTCATCAGAGGAAGGTACAGATTAAAAAATAGCAAGTGAGTTAATTCAGGAGAAGGGAAAAGAGGCGTTTGGTGGAGAGGGAGGCCGTAGGTGCAGAAGGAGGCTGCAGGTCCAGCAGTGCCCTTGGGATGAGCAGGATGGGGACCCCTCCCTCGGGTAGGGGGAACCCGTGAGGGAGAGGATTCCAGTGAGGCTGCAGAGCACTTTGATCCTGTCCTGCAGCTGTCACAACATATTTAACCTTAAAAAATCCTTGACCTTGAGGAGTTTGCTGTAGGTAAAGGTTCCAAAGTGCAGTCCCATTTGATATGTTTATCCCTTTCTTCCACGGGATTAAGAAATAGGGAGAAAACTGAGAGAGAGAGAAAAAAAGAAAGGAATGTTTTTTGTGTCTGGCTTGTGTAGCTGAATTGGCAGTCAATGTGAGGGACAGATTTCTAATTAAGAAATAGCTCCTGTAGTTTCTCAGGCAAAACCCTGGCTGAAATCTCTGAGTCATTACTTTAAAAATTCCTTGGATTTCCAAATTGTGCAGCTGGAGGACACCCCGTGCCCCAGCCTGTGAGCTCTGCCACTGTGGTCAGCAGCCACCTGCCAGGCATTGTCTCTACTCATATGGCAAATGCCTCAAGTTGGGAACTATTTATTTCTGTGGTGTTTGCAGCAGCAGGTCCCTTCACTCTGCTGAAAACAGAGTAATAACCAAATGATCCTTTCTCTGATCCTGCATGGGCCATCCCATTATTGCACTGCTGTGAAGCAATGGATGGGCTACAGCTCACCCTTCCCTATCTCCTTAGCAGGGCTTATGGAGGTGTCCTTGGAAAGCATTTCTGAGGCTGTCTTCCTTGACAGCTGAGCTGAAAAAATTCAGTCCTCGCCATCAAAAAGAACTTTATTTCTCCAAGGCAGGTTGGCTAGGAAATTTGGGGCATTTTTTGCCTCTTTCTGTCACACACTCTGCTTCCTGCAACCGTCCAGGAGATTTGCTTGTAGCCCAGAAGTTAGAACAGCTGTGTTGGCCTGCTGCTGGATCTTTGATGGCTGCTGCAGGTCCTGGGTTTGTTATAGGGCAGTGGGCTGCATTAGGTGACCACTGCTGTGTGGTAGTTCCTTACTGGTTCCTGTGGCTGGAACCAGCAGCTCAGGTAGTCCCAGCTGGCAGCACCATCCCACCAGCTGTCTCAGACATCTTCACTGGCCCCTCTGACCTGTGGGAACAGGGAAGGGCAATGAAGAGAACTTGTCAGCCCCCCATTCTTTCAAGAATCCCGATGTGTCGAACGGAATTCTTTCCTTATTTCACTATGTATTATATTCACTATATATATATTTCACTATACATGTATTTCACTACAAAAAGAAGACATTTTGGAGGCCAAGGAGATGGAGAACCAGTCTTTCCCTTAAGATAAAGTATTGTGGCAGAGTTCTGCAGATATTCTTAGCCTTCAGTTTTGTCCTGAAGAGATTTATTATATTTTTCCCTAAAGGCCATTGCTTCCTCCCCTTTCAAGTTTTCTTGAATTACATGGATCTCCCCCTCCTTTTCCCAAGGAGAACAGCTGACCCTTTAATCATTCTGTTTGCCACAGAGCTAGGAAATGTAGATCACTTTTATTTATATATTAAAAAAAAAAAAATACTGGGAATACAGAGCAACTCCCAGTTCAGTTTGTATGCTTAAAACAGAAAAAGAATGCGTCTGAGAAAGTTGTGTGTTAAAACCTGGTATTGGGGAGCACTAGCTAATTAGAAATACTCACTTTGACCCTTGCCACCACTGCCAATAACACAGACATCAGTGTGCACACATTCACACACTCCCAGATGATCTTTACTACCATGTTTGTAGGTAGCACAGGCCAGTTTCCATTGAAGTCCAACTCTTGAATTCACAGGGCATAAAGTACATCCAGGATACATAGTTTTAAATAGTATTTTATTAAAATAAAATATGAAGGACTGTAAGTATTTTATTTTCCATTCTTTCAACAGAGGGACAGTTTGACTTAGATGGAGAGTTTGCACACAGGACAAAAGCAGTGTGGTCTATCTCAATTAGCTTCTGTGGCTGGGATTGGCCAAAGGTCAGAAACAGTTCTCATCCCACATCCACCCTTGGCAGCTCACCCTATGGAGGGGGATGCTTTATCAACAGACTCTCCTACTCTGGCTAGCCCTACAGGTAAAAGCTTCAGTGAGCAGAGCTCCACAGAGTAGTGGAAAAGGTATTGTGTAGAAGAATTTTATAGGGCTCCTGTTCTTTCTCAGCTTTTTTGCACCTTTCTAGTTTCATCTGGGTGATGGCAACAGAGACATCTTCTTTAAAATCTTGCAGAATAATTCCTAAAAAAAAATTAACTTTCACAGCAAACTCTGCACATGAACAGCCCAAAGGGTGTGACTGAAAGGATCCTTTTCTTGCAGCAGCAAACACCCAGGCTTTCAAAAAGAATGAACCCACTTCAGTATTTTTAGGTTTTATTGCGTTCATTTAACGAATGCCATTACTTGCAGCTTATAAAATGACAGTGAGCTTGTGTGAGCTCTCCTGATACTTTTTTGCATTATCCTGGTGGGCAACAGAAATAGGCAGGGGAGAGAGGAGTGAAGCAGCTGAAGGGTGCCAAAAACCAATGAATATCTATGCAGCAAAAAAACATTGAGGTGGTACTGAAAAATTTGCGGCATTGAGCAGTGGTATTGGACTGCCTGTAGAAACTTTTTTAAAAATATGAGAATAGCCCATTTGTTGAGTTAAAAAAAAAAAAATCAAATTTCACACTGGGATGCTATGAAGGGTGGAAATTTTCTTGAAAAATTGTCATTTTATACAACTCTAATTAGCAAACTGTTCATATAAACCCACAAGCTGTGCAGCAGATTTCACTTCCAACATCTCTACAGACAAGACAGAATTTCACCTACTTATTTACTGATCATGTTGCAGCATCCTTTTCCTACTCGCTGATGACTGTTCAGTGGCTTATGTAAAATGTGCTGGTGATTTCACAGCATTTCCATTGGACAAGTGTCCACGTGCTAAAGCAAATCACCATCACTGGCACCCTCTCGTTGGCATTCTCGCTAGGCAGGAGCCAAGGAGCAAAAGATCGAATTATCTTTTCAACCCAAGACATGGTGCAACCAAAAGTAATTGAAAAATGTGGATGGGGCTGTTTGGGGTGTCACATACTGCACTTTCCCTCTTGGTATACCTTTCAGCAGCATGAATATTTATGACTATACTTTGTCTTGTTACAGACAAAATAAGAGAAGCCCAAGGGGATTCAGTCAATGCAAATAAAAGCAATGTTTGCAAGCATGAGTAAATCTCAGTCACAGCACTTGGCATTTTATGTCAAACACAGCTAAAGCGCAAAATTGCAAGAGATAGAAATGATTTCAGGACAGAACTCTTGTTGGGAGGTCACTGGAAAGAAGTGGAGCCTTGAGCGACGAGTCTTCCCTCTTTCAGGCCAAGGGTCAGGCAGGGTTGCCTGTGTTTTGTATAGAGCCCCTTGAGGATCCTTTATCTTAACTGAATCCCCTGTTTAATGAGGTGGTAAAATCACAAATACTGGTTGGATGTCTCATTTCTCCTGCAGCCAAGTTGTAACTTCTGCTAGTTTCTTAAATGTTTCAAAATGCACCTTTATCCCTAAAAATTTTTCATGCTGTTGGACACCACGGCAGAAGTTAATGAGGAAAGATAACATGGAACTAAGATCAAGTAAATTTATTTCATTCTTACTTTATTTGTAGCCCTTCAGTAATGAAAAAAAAAAGATTGTGCAAGAAGGCTCATACTCTGCAAGCATTTGCTCAGTATGTCAAATGAAAGACTTGTGTTTCTCCTTTAATTGTCTTATTTGATGTCATGGGGAACAAAAACTCCCTGGAATTCTATTCATTTAATTTCACCACTTTTGCCAATACTTAAGAGATAATATACTGGCAATTTTTTGTTTTCTTCACATTCCCCCAATAGACACAAGCCAAGCAAAAGTCTCTTTGTGCTCTTCACATGTGTCTGTAAACTTAAAGCATTCTCAGACATGGCTTCTTGGATTTCATGAAGTAGAAAACACATAATGATAAAACTATTTGTTCATTTTGCCTGTAGTCATTGTAACTTCCAGTTTAAACTACACAGAAAAATAAAATTAAGCCTACATATTATGTCTTTCAAGTTGTATTTATCCGTGCATGTCTTATTTATTTGTTCATGTGTATATTCATTTACTTGTAGATTGTGACCACTTCCAAGTAGGCTTTTCCAGATGCTCTGATTTTAGACTTTGGTATTTGCAATTTGTAGAAGATTTAAAAACTGCTTTAAAGCTTTTCATGGTGGATAGTTATAATTTTGTTTAAATATAGAGCATGTACAAATACATTTTGGTTTATCTTTTTCTGTACTCAATATATGCTAATCCAATAGCTTTCTTTTGTTTAATATATACTTATGAAGGCTTGAATTTTCTAAGATGTGCAAGATATAGTCTCCCTCAAGACTCATCAGCTCCCTTTGGGCATCCAATTTATTTTAAATCCCAAGCTTCTTTTATATACCAGTATAACTCAATTTATGAGCATAACTCAAATCATGGGCATAATATGTCTGTTTAAATTCATAAACATTTATTTATTTTTCTGTACTTTTCATTTCTTGAAGCTGCTATAAACTGAAATAAAAAACAATAAGTAAGTGTAAAACCAATGGTTCTCTTTGAAACATAATAGCTGCAGGTTTTCATTATTTAAAGCTCTGTGAAGCTTGATCACAGGTGTATTGAATTCACAGATCTTTTCTGACATGGCTTTGAGTCTGTACTTTTATAAATTGGTGAGAAAAATTTTACTGTCTTTGCCAGATTATTAATCTACCTTGCCTGGTTATTCCTCTTCCTTGCAAAGCACTACAGCTGTTTTGTGTGAGAATAAGGACTTGCATCCCCCTGGCTGACTTTTCTTTCAGTTTGACTTTACAAATGAATCAGTGACTCTTCAATTTTATCATCTCAGCAAGTCATGTAAAACCAGAAGTACAGATTCACTTCATAATGAAATAGAAAGAAAAAGTGCTTTGGAGAATGCTTTTCTCAAAGACCATTACTTTGGAAGTTACATAATAGGCCAGAAGTATGAAAATTAAAATGCCTGTATTTGTTTTCACCCAGTGGTTATTCACTCACATTTGTTTCTGCATAGTGCCTGCCAGCATTAAGGGGGTTATTAGAAGCTCCTGTTCAACTTGAGTGATGTTGAACCTTGTGTTTTGCTCTTTAACCCATTATCTGATACACTGTGGGGCTCTGGTGCATAATCCAGTGCTTGGCCAAGACCCTCCTCTCTTGCCATTGCCCATGTGAGCTGCCAGTTTGGAAAGCCAAGGTGTCTTTGGGAAGGAAATCCCTTTGCAGTGAGAGCACATTTATCTGCTCTGAGCCCAGTTATTCCGGGGTGAATGCCTAGGCTGGTACTCAGGGCGAGCAGTGATTTACTGATTTGATGGGACTTTGATGGGAGGATCATGCAGCACTTAGTGCACACTGCTGAATACAGTAATAAAGAAGAAAAACTATTTGCACATTGGATTTGCTGTCCTACTTGAGATGCTTAATATCTCTAGACTTGTGCTGTCACCGATGCAGTGACATTATTTAGACATCCACTGAAGTCAAAGCATGAGAGAAGGTGATAATAGAGGAACAAGCTTGATGGTGAGAAGAGAAGCCTGCCAACATTTAAAGTACAAATTTGCAGCCACATCTAAATTGTTCCTTCTAACATATTTCAACTGTAGGGATGGGTTATCTCTAAGGGCAGAAATCTGAAATGAGTTTAAATCTTTCACTCAGATATAAGTAAGGTAAGATACATGGAAACACATATTCAGTGCTAGTATTGGGACTTCTCCATTCAAGCAGAGAATTAAAGGCATAATTGCTTAATAAGGCCATATCCAGAGGCATTTGTTGAATTCCTTAATCCATTCAAAGACATGCTTTCGTACAGATCTAGACAAGAGATTTTATCTCCTGATTTAAATGTAGTCTTTGTAATGACAAAACTCGTGAAAGATCAAGAAAGATTCTGACATCAAAACTATCCATCACCAAAGAAATTTCTGAAGGCTGAAACACTGAAGCTGTGTATAATTATGCACTGTCATAGAAAGCTATCCCCATGCAGAAGACCTGCACAAGTCAAATAGAGTTTAAAGTCCTTAATTGTTTTATCAGTGGGGTTGTCGTGGTACATAGGACACATGCTGTTCATCTTATGCCAGGGTGATTTATTATTCTAAATGAAAGAAATATTTGGTCAGAAGTACATATTTATGACTATATTTAATATGGTGGTTTCAAAAATACATAGATTTTGTTCTGTTCTCATAATAAGTTTTTAAAATACTGTATTCTATTCTTCTGTTTTCCACTGTTTTTAAAAATCATTTTAATATGCAAGCATCAGCTTCAATAAAACTTGTAACATGAACAACAATTACAGGAAAAAAATTGCAGCACCTCTTTGGAAGCCAGGCTGTGTAACCTGATTTTTGCAAGTAAGAGTTTCCTTGAAATACACCATTCTGCTTACTATGACGTGACAATGACATTGTCACTTTACCAATAATCATGAGCCTCTTTGAAGCTGAATATAAATGTTTGCTAGCATAACATATACCCTGTAATTCCTGTTGAATGCTTCTTCTTCCCTCATAGGGAAGAACTACTCAAAAACTTCAAATCAGGAATGATATCTAATCAAATTGCCTTTAAGAAAAGGAGAGCCGGAGTGGTCTGGGTTTGCAAGAAAGGAAATAAAATGAAAATGTTGTATAGAGAAATGCTGGTAGAAGGCTGGGACCTTTAGAGGCTCAAAATATGACCAGGAAAGTTCACAGGTTGTCTGATGAGAGGGTAAAACATGTAGGAGTCAAGGAGAGGACATAAGAAATTGAGTTTCACAGGACTGACTGTATCAATGCACTGGAGATATATCCCCATTTCTCCACTGGGAAATTGAAAGGGTCTTACATTGGACAGCATAATCATAGGTACCATGTTAGTATTTATATACAGGACAGTTGGTTTATCATTTGACTTCCCTTTGCTGAAATACTGCTCCCACATGTCTTGTTGTGATGAAGACTGCTCCTCTGGTGCAAGGGATGGGTTGTCTGTAGCAGGAAATGTTATGGAAGCACAGATGCAGGGGAAGGGGTAATAACACAAACTCTTCTCTTTTAGTAGCTCCAAGTTCAGAGCAAATTTGCTAGAAATTTGCCAGATGCCTAACATATATAATCTGTCTTTGCATAGCTCTGCTAGAGGAAAAATACTGTCACAATTATATCCATGAATACAATAGGTTTTTGTAAAATGCAACAATTTCTTTATCTTGGTATTGATAATTTCCCTTACTATCTGTGCTGTATGGTTTTGAGGAAAGTTTGCAGCAAGCAGATTAAACTATGATAGTCTTCTGTCTGGTTTCTGTGCTGCTGCCTGGAGCCAAGACAGACCTAAAATGCCTCAGCACCTCTCAGGCTGTGCTCATCTTATGCTGAGAAAAACCCCTTGCCTTGCTCTGCCATGGTTCCCTGGGCACAACCAGGCTCCATCAGCTAATCTGGAAGGCAGATGAGGTCTGATGGAGACAGGATTGTGTTCAGGTGCCTTCAGTCCAGCAGTTAGGTGCTGATCCTGAGAGTGCCTTTATTTTTGAGAGGATCCTTAGTCCAGACCTTTAGGCACAGTGCAGATGCATTTTGTATGTTACGTAAGTCATAAATCCTATACCCTGCAAACCCATGACCTGCACTAATGTTTCGGTGGCTTGAGCAGCCAGTGATGCTGGATGGCATTGCATTGGCCAGCAGGGCTATCCTCAGGATACAGGGTGCTCAGGTGGTTCAGGGCAACCAGCATTCCATGTTCCAGATTGCTCTTTATGCAACTCCTGCTTTGAGAGCACAGGATGGATGGCAAAATTTTGGGGAATTCCAAGAATGCTCTCTATCTTTGAAAACAAGAGCTGAATGTTTTACAGTGAGAGCCTTAAACAAATGCTCAGTGAAAGATGTTGGCCTGAATTGCCTTGTCTTGGGTCCCTCCCTATAACATTCCAATTTCAGCTGTTTGTGGTCATGAGTGTTGTAAAGGACAAGCAGAATCCACAACTGGAATCCTGCAGTGAAATGAGATTAACAACTTGATATTCAGAGTTCAATTCACACTGCAATGAGGAGAATCAAAGTTTCACTGAAGCACAGAATCATCAGGGTTGGGAGACACCTTCAAGACCGTGTAGGTCAGCTATCAACCCAACACAACATAATCACCCCTAAACCATATCCCCAAGTGCCATATCCAGATTCCTCTTGAGCACTCTCAGGGATGTGATTCCACCACCTGCCTGAGCAACTTACCCCAATGTATAACCATTCTTTCAGTGAAAAAAAACCCTCTAATATTTAATCTGAATATCTCCTGTTGCAAATGAAGGCCATTTTCTCTTGTTCTTTCACTCGAGACATGGCAGAAGAGATTGACCTGCAGCCCATTACAAACTCCTTTTGAGTAGTTTCATGGGCAGTGGTACAGTTCCTCCTTTCTAATTGTGATTATCTGGCTTTTCAGCTATAACGTGCCTTTAACATCCTGAAATGCCACCATTGATTTCAGCAGAGTTGCACTGACCTGTGCTTGCTGAAGGTTTACCCCATTATAATCTCTTGGACAGATGTGATTTCTTATCACAGGGGCTTGACCATCAAGGTCTCAAAAACTCAATTTCCTTTCTTTTTCCTAGGAACTTAAGTAGAAATCGTAAAGGGAAAGCAAACATCCAGGATGGATCACTGAGAGTTAAGTGTGAGTAAATAGAGCTGTAAATAGAACTCAGGGTGATGGCAAGTTAGCATACTGAGACATCTATCATCTCTAAGGTCAAAGAATAATTTATCAAAGAAATATGAACACTGTGATTTGGTATGCCAGTGATTAAAATAAGCACTGTCCACCATAAGAGAAATACCTGTTGCTGTACTTTTCCTGTATATTCAACAGTGTCTCTTTAAACTTCAGAGTCTTATCTCCTCTCCCTTAATCAAGGAAATTAGGTGAATGTTTACTGCTTTAGCCTGAGTGTAGCAGGCAGGAAAATCCCAGAGTCCTCAGCACATTGGTAGGCTGAAGACATTGCCTCACATGGCAGAATGGTCTTACAAGCCTAAAATGAAGAGAGTTTTGGTGAACTTCCAGAAGGTGGTTGAGCCAGCAGAGGGATTGTCTGAGCCTTTGCTTGCAAGGGCCACTCCAGGCTGCTGTTCAGTGAGAGGCTTAGCAGGCAGCAGGTGTGGGATGCCTGTGGCTGCTGCAGTCAGTGTTGCCTGGCAGGGGTTGTGATGGTGCACGATCATATTTTGAGCTTCTTCAAAGGAATGAAAGGAATGAACAGAGGTTACTGTAGTGCATTATCAACAGAATAACCCCCATTCTCCACTTAAAGTAATAATCCTCTCTTTGTGAGCACCAGTAATCTGCAGCTAGCGTGCACACACTAATTCATAATTTTCTTTCACTTCTGCACAATCTGCAACAGAAAAACACAAACGATACCCAAAATAACTTGGCAAGCCACTTGCTTTCATGTAAAACAAGCAGAAATGAGCAGGGTTGCACAGAAAACCATTGCAAAGCCTGAACTTTGCTCAGTGAGCTCACGGCAGTCTCATGGCATTGCATGTCTCTTACTTGCTAATGGATCCTACATATTTCTTTCTTCCTAAAACTTTGTTTTAGCATATTAAAATGATATCTACGAGCTGTCACCAGAGGTAATTATGTTGCATTTTCTTGGGTTAAATGTAAACTATTACACTTTGCTGAGTTTCTCTTGCTAGTGAAGAACAAATAGAAGAGAGTGAGGTTTATAATTTCAAGGTACTTGTGTGGCAGTTGTTTTGTTATATGCGCTAGTCAAAATTATGAACAATTATGCACAAATTTGAATGCTTGTACCAGAAAGCAAAGGAGCAGTATTTTCTTTTGTCTTTTGTTGAAAAAGTGGAAGTAAAAAACAACAATGGTTTTATGAATGTGTAAACAAGTAACCTGAAACAAGAAATTAATAATTTTTAAACCCCTGAGAAAATCTTGAAAAAAATTTAAAAATTTCCTGCTAACTCCCTAGTTTCATAAAATTATTTTGGAGGTATCAATTTTTTTAATAGACAGTATTCTTGATTTTTCATTTCCATAAGATCTGATGATCTGTAGTGTCTTATACTCTTAAATTCAGTGTAAATTGTTGGATTGAAAGAACAGGAGAAACATAGTTGATACCTGAAGTTAGAATTACTCCAAATACACTACCATTAACAGCTGAAGACCAGAAATATTAGCCTTCTTGCTAGTGTGATGAGCAATGGCCATCTGTCTTCACAAAAGATTCCCAGCCAAAAATGATTACCTCAGTCCCAGTAAACTCTTGAACTTTTCAGCAGAGCAATAAAAGGTTTAATGACGGGGGTACAGAACAAAGGCCTAGACCCTTAAAGGTCTATTTAGGTGGTTTACTCTTGTAGAGACTCCCTCTTCCATGAAAATCTGTACTACAAAACACATGAAACTATATGCATTTTATATTAGGAACATATCGAATAAAAAAATGTCAGTGGAACCATTTTTTGTAAATGCCTTGGAGAATCTGGTTAAACTCCTGTCACTTTAACTCCCTGAAATCTCAGTTACTCTACTAACAGTTAAATTAGGTTTGCTCCAACTCAAAACAGAAAATAAGAAAAAAACCCTAGTAATATATGATTTTCAGAATTTGAAATGGATAATGTAAGTTGTATCAGAGCTAACTCGCTGCTTGCACATTTCTCACAATGCTGTGCCAATGTCTGGTGTCAAGCATCTCTTGACTGATTTAATGTGAAACAAACCCACAACCCTGAGACTAATAGGGTATCTGTCAGTAAAACTGGAAAATCAGTCTTTTATTGTAGTGGCAAGCAAAAGCCCATCTCCCCATTGTGCTGGCACAGAATGGATTGTGTATGTAGTCTGTGCAGAATTATAGAACTTGGCCATAAAATCAGGATATCAAGATCAGTATCAGAAAATAATTGCAGCCAGATCAAGGAAAACATCTGCAGGTGGAAACATGTGCGGATATTTGCATCCACATAATTCAAAAGAAATCAAAAAGCCCTACCCAGGATAATAGAACCTTCCATATGGATCTATTTCCTTCATAAAAACCATAAATTATTAGAAGTAGGTGTTATATAATCCAAAGAAAGCCAAAAGAATCATTGTGCTTCTGAAGGTAAGAGGACAGACATTGTTATCCTTGAGAAAATAAACCAGCCCAAATGGACATGAGCTGAAAATCAGTACTGACAGGGATGGAAAGCAGGCTGACTACGAATATTAAATAGCACAAATTGCAAGTAAAAAAATTGCAAGTTATTGCTATTTGGGACATATTGGCACTTTCTTATTCATAAATCCCAAAGTATTTAATAAGAATGGATTAACTTCTTCCTCTTGTTGTAGCTAGAGTAAGTAGGGCATAGAGGAGTTGAAGTGACCTTGCTAGCATTTGTCCCACAGTACTTCCATTACTACCAGCACAGGGAAAAAAAGTTCCTAAGGGCTGTATTTTATAAAGGTAGGAGGTACTGAACTTATAAAGGGAGAAACAAAGAAAACATTTTAGATGAAGGAAATCAGGGGAAAAAAAGTGTGAATGGGAAATAAATAAGAATGAGTGAATAGAAAAGAAAATGAGTAAGAAAATCTCTGAGATTTTAAAAGGGGGGGGTGTGTTGTATGAGCCTGTAAATATAAACACGTTCACTGCAGACACAGAGAGACTTTTATAACACTTGTGAATTTTTAATAGGGGCATCTTGGCATCAGGCTCCTGCCATGGACACAGATTAAGAATCACCTGAGCTCTGTGCACAGGCCTGTGGCAGGAAGCCCCTCTGAGACTGGGCTGGAAGCTGCTCCCATTAACATCACCTTGAAAAGTGTCATCCTGCATGGTGAGGTGGGCCCTTCTGCTGACAAGGATGCAATCAGCTGAATTACTAAATAGTTTGGCTTCCAGGTGGAAAACTTGCAAGTTAACCTGTATTAGGACAATTTTCTCCCTCCCTCTTTTTTTTTTTTTTTTTCAATTAAAAAAAAATCTGTGAGCTCAGAAGTTTCTTATAAAAAAAAAAAAAAAAGCACATTTTAAAGTCAGTATAAAATCTACAATCCTCAAGAAATTCTAAGGCAATGAAGATAGCCTAGAAAAAATTGTTTCTAAGTATGAAAGTACAATGAAAATCAATGATGCAAAATAGTAGCTTTTTGCTCAGCAGTTCTTAGTCTCACACATCTGTTTGCTTAAAATGCAATGACTTTAGTGTTGTTTGCTTATGTTTGAATTACAGCAACATGGTGGCTCATCAATAGAGCAGTTTTCTCAGTTTTAATGGGTCATATATGTGCCAGATCATCAGAATTCTTCCTTTTGTGACTGGATCTGAATCCTGCTGAAATACCTTCTTTTCATCCACTTTGTGTGATTTGGCTCAGACTTGGGTAGATTGTAGGTGCACAGTATTTCTTAGAGCCTGAACTTTACATTTCAAACCCTGTGTGGAGTGAGAAAGAGCTCATGCCCAATCCCAAAGTGCCATGTTATTTTTTTATAGCTTGCTTATAGACCGTCTATTTTTTTAACTTCTAAATGAAGCAGGATCACTATAAAAGGGGAAAAAATGTATTCCCGTACTAAGTCATTTTTATAAGTATATTCCTTGGATATTTATAATTTATTTCCCATAACAAGCTTTCTTTTACAACTTTTATTTCTTCATTAGTATTTTTCCTCTATCTAACTGTAAGATTTAAAAAGTTATTTTTCTGTTTGCATTTGTTTTCTTCAGCTGTAATGAAAAGGAAGAGAATAAGAGTATTGAGTAGTTAAGACAGTGAAAAACATGGAAATAGTAAAATTCCCGTACAGATTAAAAAGCCAATGAGAAGCTCAAAAGAAGTGAGAAAAGAAAAAATAAATCAGTGTTTAAAATACACATAATGAAAGCATAATAAAAGCCTTTGTTATTTAAAAAGTGTGCAATTACTTTATTTTCAAGTGAGACTACTCATTAAAACATGGGACAGTGAGGACAAAATTGCCAAAAATGCTCAGATGTGTATTTAGTATCTGTGCATTTTGCAGTGCTGCAAGTTAGCCCCTGAAAGCCACGGGAACTGACCAGGTTCAGTCCAAAAGAGCATTTCTCCACATTTCTGAAAGTTGTGATTGGCCTACAGTAATGCACGTTTACTGTTGCTGCTCAGGCTGCTCTGCAGCAGTCCCAGAATAGGATTTGGATCAGGTGTCTTGAGCAGACCTCCTAGATGGCAAACTTATGTAGATGTAAAGAGGTGTAAACATTCTTTCGCATCTTAAGGGAAAGCATAGCTGACAAATGAGAGTGTAGGTACCAACTTAATTCACAGAGCATGTAGGCTCATCTTGCATCCCAGTTTTTACCTGCTGGAAGGCATTTTTGTTTGTCATTGCATGACTTTCAAAGTATTTGATAATATTTTTCAAAATTTCCACCTGAATAAGGGTTAATAACACAATGAACAAGAAACAGATTATGAGGACTTCAGTGTGTCTATATTCACAAGCTTTGTTTATCCAAGAATACTTTTTGCTTACCTTTTATGACAGTTGTTTACAACCTGGCATAGTTATTTTAAAGGAGTATTTATTGTACCAGCAAGGATGGTGTCAAAGTTCCTACTTTGCCCAAGGCTGTAGAGCTTCAAGAGGTAATGTGGAGGAATTTCTAAGCAATATGAAGTATGTATGCCTAGGTGGGCTGCTTCAGGCCTGTTTATACACCCCCTGAGCTTGGCTCAAGAGTCTCACTGGAAACAAAATATTGAACAAGCCATTATAGCAGGGAAAAATTGTCAGGATCTCTGACCTGACCTAGTAACTCCTGCAAGGAAAAAAAAACCAAAAACAAACAGAAAAATTAATCGAGGGGATTTCTAGGTTGTATGCCAGCTACCACATGCCATGACTGACTCCTAAAGATATGCCAGGACCACCAAGTAAAGCAAGCACATCTGTCTCTTGATGGAAGCTGTGGAAAACCCTATAGATGTGTTATTGTTGTTGCTTTGAACAACTAGGGTTTGAAGAACGGAATATTCTCCCCTGATGAATGGAATAATTGAGAGGCAATGGTCTGGATATTAGATAAATCAGAGCCATTCAAATTATTTTCTTAAGGATAATGATTTACCCATGTCTGGATAGGAAAGGGTTCAGAGGGTGGGGTATAACAACAGGAGGGTCATTTAGGGCAGAGGGAGGAAGATGAGGAGGGTGAATGGCTGAGGCACAGAGCTGGCCATCAGGAAAGATGCCCTGCACCCCTCACCAACCTGCTCTTGCTGTTCAGCAAGGTTGGAGCAAGTCCAGAGACAATGACCAAATTCAGGCTGGGGCCAGTGACTGCCAGGCAAGCCCTGGGTGCTGGGGCAGGCTGGGTGAAGCCAGAGGAGAGTCAGCTTTTCACTCTGGGTCTCTCTGGAGCAGTGGGATGCAGGGCTGGGGCACTGCCTCCACCTCAGAGGTAAAGTGAAGAGAGCATCAGCAGGAATCCTCTGCAGGGCTGTGCCTCTACTGGCAGACGAACATTCTACTGATAACGTTTGTGAATGAAGGATGGTGCTCTTAATGCACACCTGTACACAAGGGAATTGGAAGGGCTGAGCTTTATTTGAGTTATACTAAGAGCTGTGAGGCTTCAGACATGAAAAAAGCTGTGAATATGGGCTTCCCCCCCCCCCCCAACCTTATATTCACACAAGTAAGTTTAAAGAAACTTTAAACAGATAAGTATGAGTTATGAGATCCATTTGAAATTCACAAATGTTCACAGAGGAATTTATACTGAAATTCAGTTACATGAAAGGATGCCAGTAAAAAGGCAAGGTGTAGGGAATAAAACTAAAGGCTTCCTTTTCCAGATTAGCTTTCAAAGCATGCTGGGTTTCTCCCTCAACCCGATTTTGTGTCAACTGAAGCTGAGTGTGTCAGTTCCTCCTCAGTTTTCTGCTATAACTCCATGACAGGATTGTCATAAAGCATACCTTATTTTGTCAACAGCTCTAGGTTTGGGACTTTATGAAGATTTCAGCTGCACAGTTCTATTCCTGGATAACTCAAGGGCATCAGCATATTCAATGTACATACATGCACATCATTTTACACATGCTTTATACCCTGGTTCATTTTTGTGTAAGATTTTTAAGGATATTTTTAAAAACATACACATGTATAAAGTACACATTAGTTGTGAAGCTGTTCATATTAATAAATGGGAGGGTTTTTTTTGTTCCAAACAGATAGAGAAGTAAATACAGTAAAAGAAAATGTGTACTAATAACTAGTGCACATTGAATTAACATAAAAGGTGAAGAAAAGAAATGCATAACAGGAAGGCCACAAGAGAAATCAAAACATATTACACTGCCTGTGAAGGAAAGACTGACATCTAAACATGAAGAGAAACATGAAACAAAATCTATGTACTTACTTTTGTAACTCCCTTGAGTTACAGGGAAATGGGAAGTGTGACATTTAAGACCAGTGAGTACTGACTAAGAGACCCATCTCATTGTTTTGGGCAGAATAATAATAATAATAATAATAATAATAATAATCAGAAAACAATGAGATAGATACAAATAGATAGATTAACAGATTGATAATGAGGCAGAATCTTAATAATTAAGATATAGACACAACATTTTTCAGATGTCTTTACTTGTTTTTTCCAGTACACTTTTAATCGAAAAATCATCACACAAGAACAAATTCCAAGTGTAGTTTCAGAGAACCAAAAGGCCCTCAGATCTTCTACATTTAATGAATTTTGGACTTCAACAAATATACTTTTATTTCTTTTCCATGGGATGTAGCTGACTTGAGTTTTGTGCTTTGTGAAGAATAGCAACAGTGCTTTTATAAATGCATTCTTTCATCAGCTTACTATTTTAAGTTTAGCCTTATGTAATTTTAATTTAAGGTGGAAGTTGTGAAAATCCCCTAAGTTTGGCTGAAAGCAAGCAGAATTTTGTCTCTTTTTTTCCTCATTTGTGATAGTTCTTTCACCATAGTACTGCAGTTCCATGTCCTTCTGGATTAAAGTTAAGAGAAATAGCTTGAGAATATTTAAATTTGTTTAAATTTATCATCTTTCAGAAAATTTTCTTACACATAGTATCAGTGTATGATGTCAAACATCTACATATACATGTTTAAAGGCTGGACTCAAACCAGTGCAGAAAGTTGTAGTGAGTCATTGGCCAACTGATGATGAATCATCCCCTCAGCACCTGGGACTGATTCATCCCTCCAGCAGGCAGCTATTGGCTACTGCCTTTACAGACACAAACACTGTCTCATAGATAGCAGTTGTCTGTGTTAGGATTTTGCTTGGCTTGTTACCACAACCATTAATTGAACAGAAAAAAAGACTGCTAAAAAAGATCTGTTTCAGTCTGAAAGTCTTACAGCCCACTTTCTCTATCCTTTCAGTATTCTTGTGTCCTTGGAGAACATATCCTAACACCTGAGAAAAACACCTGAAAATCTTGTCACCAGTTCCATGTGAGAGGTGGAGATGTTGTTTACAGGCTCTATTCTATGCAAATTCCCCCTAAGTCAGAGAGTATCCAGAGCTGTATTTTAAATCATCAACTTTATTACCTACAACCTGCTTTGGACATTGATAATGGTTTCTCTCTGACTATAGAATCACATGACCTACAGTTTCCCTGTTGTGACTTACTGATCTTTGCTTCATGGCCTTGGTTCAGTTTGCATCTCAAGCTTTCTGATAGAGCTGTTTGAACCTGGATTGATCTCTGATTCTGGTCTGCCCATAACCATGAGTTTGTCATCCAGGTATTGGACCAAGTCTGGAAAACATTCCCACTATCTCAGGAAAAAACAAAAACCTAGGGATCCACGTGTAAATGTAAGTTCATCAATAAAGGCATTATAGTTAAATTACTTTTTACCTCAATAGAGAAGAAAACCAAAAAACAAACAAAAAAAAACCCAACCCCAAAAACCAACCAATTGACCAACCAACAAAAAGAAAAGGTATTTTGGGATTGGAATCTTTGAAGGTGACAGAAATCAAGAGAAAAAATAGGCACTCATTCTGAGGATGTGGGCACTTATCCTTTATCTGCTATAGCTGCAATTATTTAGATAAACACTCTGGCTTATTACAAAGTACAATGTTCACAAGCCATAAAAGACTTCTAAATACCACATCTTCAGAGTAACACTGATTCCTGATTGTGTACAACTGCTTACCTTGCTCCCCCTTTTATTTCTGCAGAAGAGCATCTATTTGCCATAGACTGCCAACCTTAAAGGATGGTACTGATGCTATTTTAGGTGACCCTATTATGCTGCCACTCCAGAAAAGTAGAGATCTTCTACAGGTTGCATATCTACTTTAGAGACATTATGGCTCTTAAACGGTGCTAGAGAGCTAGATACCTAGAGACTATAAGCAGAGACATCCTTAATTCAGCTTACTATCAAATCAAGCTGCTTTACCTTTGTGCCACAGAATGAATGCTGTCATTTCCCACTCTGTCAGCCATTTTCAGCCTGAAACAAGCTTTTCAATAGTAGAAACAAACAGAAAAGTCTAGACTACAGCTAATGTTTTCTGAAATTTCTCCTGTTCATTTAGAAAAGTGGTTGTTGCATGAGAATGAAAAGACAGACTGCTATGGATGTAATATAATGTGCATATATAAATACAGATGTCTTCTTGGCCATTTTTGAAATGAAGGCCAAATTAGTCCTCAACAGGCATAGCTATTGCTTCATTTCTGCTGAATCTATTTTCTTTATTAAAACAGAACATTCCTGTAAATTCGATGGGGTGATTTTATCAAAGTAAGGTTTGATCCATGTTACTTTTGCAATTGGACCAAATCACAGCCAAAACCAAACCAAGCTGAAAAATATCAATAAATTCCTACTAAATTCCTACTAAATTCCTACTAGGATTTCTTCTTTGGATTTCCTCCACTTGACCAAACAGACCGAGCCTCCAGCCTATCCAAAACATGCAGGACATGATTTCATGCATGATATTCTCAACATAGTTTAACAGTTTTTTTCAAAAGATGTATCTCATAGCATTTCAAGACTCCAGGCATTATTACCAATCTCATTAAAGCACAATCACTTTGCTATCATCTTTTTGTCTTAGGCTTGGTTTTTCTTTGGTGCATGTCTCTCTGAGCACATGGTGGAACTACAGGTGCTCTCCAAGGTCCTGAAACATGCAACTGGACTTTGGAACTTTTGTTACTAATTAGAGGTATTAACATTTTAAATCAACATCTTCAATTAACTGTGTGTGGAAAAGACAATAATTTAAATTTATTTATTTGGATTCAAGACTAATAGAATCAGTCTTGGAAAAGATAATTTAGGTTTAAATACATATTTGTATTTAGATCACATTTAGATGCTGCAGAGTACAAATGAGAAAGCAAGCAAGCAACTTGGGGTTAGGCAACCTCGGAAATGTAAAATATCACCTTCATCATTTAAAATACTTGGGAAGTAAAGTATTTATAATGGAAAATGAAAAGTTGCTGGAAACAAAGTTGCTTAGATTTGCCAGGCAAGTCAAATAATGGAAACTTCTTGCTGAGCTCTGAATGATGGGTATGCTCATTATTAATAAATATTGTTGCTCTTACTTTACACATATGCTTCAATATTTTTTATCTTGATAGTGGCCTTTTTGACTCAGAAAAAATGTAACAGAAGACATTTCATGAGCATTTGTTCTGAAAAGAGGCACTGTACTTATGTTCCATTCACTTGTAGTACCAGCTATTTCTATGAAAGAATGGTGTGGTGAACTATTTTCTTTTCAGATTTATTGTCTGAATTTGTTGCATGACATAGGTTTAGGATACCAGAGATTATTCACATATTTCTGTAAAACAGTTTTGAGCTGCTAAACTGATAATGTGAAAAACCAGTTCAAGCTTTGAAAAAACCACCCAAGTTACTCAACACATAAGGTATATTTTCTGTAAAATGGTGGTCTCTTTGTGGAAATACGCATCTGAACATGTAACCAGCTTGCAATCTTGCAGTCTTAGTGAAGAGTCTAAGAACTGAATGTTAACCTTGACTGAGCTATCTGTCTGCAGTTCCATGCTATTCTTTATCACAGCTCAGAAGAAAAACGTCCATGTTGCTCAGAAAAGATCATTCTTCTGGTCCATTGATGTCTTTTTCATGGATAAATAAATGACATTATTTTTAACCAACTTTTAATTTGAATTTTCTTGTCCACTAACCTAATTAAAGTGAACAACATGGTATAAATTAAACTTGTACTATACTACTCCACTACCTCAAATTTCAGGGAGAATTTATTAGTAAAGTCTTCCTACCATAAACCCTGAGAGGTAATTTATTTAGAATGCCTTCTTCAATTTTTACTGTGTTTTCTAAATTAAATTAAGATCACGAATGTACAGAGAAAGAACAGTTCTTGAGTCAATGAAAATCAAGACTCCTGAAGACAATGCAGTATGTCGGCATTAAAATGTTGGGAAATATTTCAAATAACAAAACCATATGAAGATACTTCCATTGGAATTATAGTTTAAGAAAAATACAACAAACAAACAAGCAAACTCCCAAAATGGTGATAGAGTTGTCACAAAAAGGAATTATTTTACTGGAGAAAATAATCACAAAAATTATTTCTTCAGGTCTTTCTCATTTAATTATTGTTTTGGACACCTGATTTAAAAGACTGTATAAAGGAGGAATTAATTTAATCAACAAGAAATTCTGTAGGTGCTTCATCAAGAAGAGCAGTTAATAAAATAGAAAGACATTTCTAGACTGGAAGACACAGGAGTTCATTATGAGAGTAAACATAATCAGGCCAAAGTGCAATTAAAAGAACATTCATTATAATTGGAAACACAGAAAGCAAGAATTACCTGATTTTCAAAAAGCAGTGAAACAAACTTATACTATCTATTTAAAGAAAGACTTCCTAAATATAGAATTTAAATAAAATACTAATAAAGACTACTTGCAGGCAAGCCTAAAGCAAGCACAGGATCTTGAAAATGAACCTTGAGAATGTTCTTCTTGTTGATTTTTAGCAGTTCCAAAGAATTTTACTGCCCTAGTGAGGAGTTCTTGGGTCACCTTCTCCATGTGTAAGTTGGTGATCTTTACAAAGATTTTTATGAATTGGTACCACAAATAAAATGCAGTTTTGCAAGTGTATACAGGTTCAAAAAGCACTGGGAACTTCAAAAATGTGGTGAAAATAAAACTCTAGTATCCCTCTCTGGGGATGTCTGTAGCTTCAGGAACATAGCTCATGGAGAGGAAATGAATCCACCACAGGTTGGTCCCTCTCTGCCAGGGACTGCTTTCCCAGTATTGTAGGAAAACGTAGAAAAGGGAGACTGGCAATCAGCAAGTTCATCAACCACTTTACTGTGAAAGGGAGATAAGCAATAAAAAAAATTGCAAAACCACCACAAAGGTGTTGAAATCCTATAGAAGATTTATTTATTTGGTATGTCAATGAATCTCCTATCCCAGCTGATGGACTTAAATTAAGACTTGGGCTTTGTGTTTGAGAAATGCTGTGCACAGATTATGCTGAGATGATGCAATTTAGTCTCCTGGGTAGCAGGTAAAGATTTAAGTCAGTATTATTTGAGATTAATAAGACAAAGCTCAGGTGTTTGTACCTTTTTAGTGCCAGCAGCAACAGCTATAGCTGGATCTACTTGTTTTGTTGTTTCCTGAAGAAATCTCTTAGGTTATGACATATTTCCTTGTTTATAAAATAAAACAGACTTCTGCTAGAAGATAAAAAGACGCTGAATGTTACTTATAAAGTTTGTGCTGCTCCACTCCTAAGAAATTAAAAATAATGTTACCAGATGTTCTGCATGGTCCCCTGTGCTGAAGCTGGGGAAACTTATGTTTACATTTCATTTACGGTGAGAAGCAAGACGTATGGAAGACATTGTTATTTACAAGTATTAAGTGGCACTCTGGAGAGCCCTGCTGCTCCACTGCCCTCTAAAGTTGAGGGCAACAAAATTTCTCAGGTTTTAACCAGGTTTCACAAGAGTATAAAGCTGTTTTATGCTGTCAGTGTATCTTCACCTTCCAGCTTTTGAATCCATTATCCAATTCCTGACAAATATTACAAGGATCTAGAAATCTCAAAAGTATTGTTTCTACAAATATTGTGAAAATATATAGTTAGGCAGCAGGGAGAAACACAAGTAAATTCTTCTGCATCCTCTTCAAGGGGAAAAAAAAGGTCCACACTTCAGTATTGAATTATCTGTCCTAATCTGTTTCTGAGTTGAAAATATCAACTTTACAGTTTTCACAATCTCATCTAAAGATCCACTCAGTTCAAGTTTAAGTATTATGGAAACCTGCATTTTCTTGTAGACCTCAGCAAACATTGTTTACCATGCTCTCCAGCTTTCTGACTTATTTCCATTCGATAGCTGTAAGATTTGAATTTCTTTGGGACACGTTTATCAAACATCTGTGAAGCATCTCACATACAGTGGGAAAATCTGAAAGGGATTAAGGATAGGGGATTTATCATCTTTTCTAACCAAGAGTTACAGTGGTTTATTGTCAGGATAGGACACTTTCTAAAAATCAACTTTTTTTCTTCATCCTAAAAGAAACAAGGGACATTTATTTTGGTTTAATGTAATCTAAGAAACAAATCAAGATGGTAATTAGCACAAGATTAAAACATTCTTTTCTTCTATATCAGCAGAAATATCAAATTATTCCATAAAAATTAAAGAAATTGCAGTGGAATTGACAAGTACAAGTAAGAAAATACTCACCTTGAGTAAATTTAGACACCCAAACTTCATTTTTGAATTAAAAAGCAAATCTGCTGAGACCACCACAAAGTGAATAAAGACAGGCAGGTTCTTCTTGAAGGTGATTCAGGGCAAGACACCATTAACGACACAGAAAACCTGAGGAAATTCACCTTCTAACTAGAATCACAACTTAGACTTCTAAATGTGCAGTTGGAAGTTTAATCAAAAGTGGAGATCTGAAATTTGTTTTCATCTTATTCCCATTATTATCTGTAACCCTATAGCCAGGCTCAACACTTAATTACAACCTTTACAAAAAATAAATTTACAGGGACAGTGAAAAAAAAAAAAAAGAATTTTCACCTGTCCCTATGCAAAATAAAGCCCAGAGCTTTTTAGAATTTGGAAACCTTTCTAGCTTTGTCACAACTTGAAAGTAGGAAATAAGAAGTTGGTGGAGTGACAGGCTCACTTACCTAGACTTGATTTGCACAAATAAAGGCTAGTGAGGAATAAATAAACTGAAAACAGCACAAAAGATAACAATTATATGAAGATACAACAGTGCTAAGTGCCATTATTCTTCTGATTTAAGACAAGCATAATATCCTAAAGCAGTACTATACAGTAAAAACCGTGAGTTATTTAAGCATTTCTGTAGGATTTTAAACATTCTGATGAATCATTTATAATTAGCTATGATTAAAAAGTCACTGACAAATAGATAACCTCAATGAAATACATGGCACAGAGTGCTTTCTCAACTCACAATTTCTTTCTTTTCTGTCTGTTAAAAAATAAAAAGACTTCATTATAACTACAATCCAGTACCAGTGATTCATAAGGAGATATTATATTTGGAATGCCTACTGATAACCATCCATATTGGCTAGTAAATGGAATTAAATGTTTTATGTTCATTTGAAATTTAGCTTAAGGCCATGCCAAAAATGTTTTGGTTTTTTTACAGATCAAAAAGGGACAAAAGAGAAAAGATTTCCAGAAATAAATGCTATGTAATAGAAAAATATCAACCATATGTGCATTTCAGATTTGTAGATCAAGTTACAGGGTTGGCAATCAGATTTCGACTCCCTAAATATTCTCAGAGCTCTAAATATAATCTTCTTCTGTTCTTCTCCCCCCTGCTTTCTTCCCAAACTGTTATGCAGCATTTCTATGTGCAGTAAAGCGACCTGTCTTGTACAACTTGGAGAAGACTAGGTTTGTTTTGTGAGTAAAGTGACACTTATTCCTTGGGAACTGTCCTGTACTAGTGTAAAGCAAAGAGTAGAAGCATAGGATCTATTCTGGACTTGATCTACATTGAAGCAGTCTCAACTTCTTGAAGTTTTTATTAAAATTTATGATAAGTCAAGTGGATACATAAGGACAATTTTTCCAATCATTTCCAGCATAACTAATTTAATTCCTGCATTTTCTTTATGCCCATCTGCCTTTCTGCCCATCCTTTCTCTTCCACTAACTTTTTGCCCATATACCCTCTTCCAAAAAGTTTCAAGGAGAAATGATGATCTCAGAGAGAGTAAATTCATAAAATTCTCATTAAAACTTGTCACTGAGTGAAAGACCTCTCTATTGTTAGGGTTTTCCATATGGCAGAGTCTAAAATATTAACTGGAGGAATCACTGTGGTCTTGGGCATACAAGGACTTAATCTATTCTTGAAGAGGTGAGATTTTAGTGATCTGCAAGGCAGTTGGTGTCAAGAAGTGCAATGATGTGGGAAATATGGCAGAATTAATCTATAAAGAGTCCCTCTTCTTCAGTTCCACTACTCATGGGACACCATCTTTTATTTTTATATTTCCTTGTCTATGCTTAGCAGCCAACATTTTTCCCCATGTCACAATGCTGGAGTTCAATGGCAAAAACGCGAACTGTTCACAGGCTTGGGTTTTATGACCAGAAAATCTTACTGTGATCATGAGACTGGACCACTAAGTTAATGCAGACCTCAACATTTTTCTAATTTCTTTAGCAGGTGAGCTGAACAAGAATATTTAATTGTGATCTAAAGTAGAGAATCTAGCACTCATTGTTTAAATTATTCCAATTTAATATTATTCGAGAATTTAATAATCCTTACTGCTAAAGCTAGACTTATATTTTCAGTTTGTCATCTCAGTTTTCATTCATCACATCTTCCAAAAGGCATTTACCTTTATATGTTGAATTACCAAATTACAGGGTAAAACTATGAATTCTTTCTTTCTTAAAGAGATCAGACTCTTTTGATATAATCTTTAAAAATGAAGTAAGGTTTCAACAACATGTAATTAATTTTAAAATTCTTTTAAATTTTCTTAGCAGTTTTTGAATACTAAGCTTTGTCTGGACATGGTATTCTGGTACTTGTTTGACTGATGTGGTAATAAACCACCTATCTAAAATTATTGAAATTAAAAATGAAATTTTACTAGCATTAATTCACCCTGAGCAGCTTATTGTGTTACTTTCATTTCAATTCATATGTCATGTAAACAAATATGTTGTATTCTTAGCAGCCTCAGTGTAGATTTCCTGTTAAGGATATATTAAAATTATTTCAAAATTCCTTGCAGTTATTCTGGATAAAAATGTTGCTTTTTGAAAAGAGCTGAAAACTGATTTTATGAAGACGGCATACTGACAGCTTACTAAAAAGTTCAGCCTTGAATCATCTATAATAATAGCTTTTTCTTGGTTTACAAGATGGATAGATTATAGAACGAGGCAAGCTATGAATTCTTTACAATAGTAATAAGAATTCTTATCTGCTGTTCTGAAAGGAGAATTGCCAAGAGTTTTTAACATAACAAACAACCAATAATGTTTCTGACAGAAGGAAGAGTTACAGAGATAACATAAATATCTGAATTCTTACCAGTAAATCCAAACTCCTAACTGAAGGAAGGTATCAAGAAACACATACAAACTTAAGGGTAACAGAACAGGACATGAAAATCAGGTGCAGAATTTCACAGCATCTCCTGGGTCAAAGCAACACCATGGCAAAGGTTCTTCTTTTAAGCCATCATGAGCTGTCTGGAGAGACCTTCTCTGAGTCCACTCACAAATGTTGAAGTCCATCAGTACTGCCATGGCTTACCCTTTGCAAGCAACAGATGTGTCTTCAAAATTTATGCCTTAGCTTTAGTAAGTGGAGATTTTTTTTCCCCAGTGCTAATTTTTTTTTCTTCCTATTTCCTACTTTGTAAAAAATTATTTCATACTAATATTTTTCCTTGATTATTTTTTCCATTTCTGTACCATAAATTCCATAACTTTGATTGAGAGTTCTTCTGTTATCAAATTGGCATCAGTTTATAAACTGCTATAAAAATAAAATCTAAAATAAATAAATTATTTTCCCACTGTTTAAATCTAATAGACAGCAAGCTACTCTACAAAACTGCATTTTAATAAATTTAATGAGAACTCATCATTTTCATGTTAAACTGAAATAAATTACTACATGAAATTCTGACTCTTTAGAATAACAATGACTATAAAAACAACAAAAGAGATATTACAGGTTTATATTTTGCATGATAATGGGCTTAAAACAATTCAGGGGGAGAGGACAATTTTGCTACAAAAAATTAAACCCTTCCATGATTGTGCGTATGGCATTCTCACAGAAGTCAAGGACATAATCTTGACCCAAGAATGTCAACAGGAAGTCAGAGGATTAATTAACTAGGAAAACAAAAGCAAGTTCCTTTAAGAAGAAAATTTCAGAGACAGAAGTGTTAAGGATAGCACTTAGGACATTTAGATAATTAACATCGTTTCTAGAAAATACACAACATTCTGGTTACAGAAATTAGAATCTTAACCACCATTTTGTAACATTTACCTAAAGTTTATTTTAAGAGAAGCTTTGTTTTTAACAATCATCTTAAATCCTAGTAAACTGAAGAATTAATTAGCAAGCACAGAGGATCAGCAAACTAATGCTTTAGTCTGTTAAACCATCTGCTCAGGAGCACCCTGTTCAAATCTTGGCATTAGGAGAGGATGGATGAATACTTTTGTCTCCTGCACTTAGTCACAACTTGCCATTCTTTGCTTATGCACATTTTTTTTCCTTCAGCTCATGGTAAATAAAGTTATAAAGAGGTCAGTAATTGATCAGATTTCTGTTACCATGAAGTTTTGCATAACAGATTGCTAACAAATTTGGCAGAAAAACCTTACTGTAGACATCCATCTCTCTTATTTCATACCAGATTCCTGTGTTCAATAGGTATGTATGAAGGGACAGATTCAGCATTCTCTTTTGTTTTCTTTGCTTAATACAAAGCAGGCCTATATTGAGTTAAACCAGGCAAAATAGCATAAAGTAAGTGAAGTCTTCAAGGCAATCTGTCCTTCATTTCTGAAGACTATTAATGAATGCTCCATTAATATTTTACTACCTCATTCTTTTTCATTATTAACAAGAACATACTTAGCAGATCTGTGGAGGTCCTTGTTATTGCAACCCCAATCTGTCTTCATTTTCTAAACTTTTGTGCTAATTCTTTATGTGTCACAGCTTTGTTACCAGAAAGTGCAGGTACATTCTGACACATAATGGTGGTGTTTGGGAATGAGGGTAGCCAACAGTCTAGTCCAATGGAATACTTTTTTGTTGACACAAACTATTTCCTTGTACTTCAGCCACTCTCTTACAGATTGAAAAGATGGAGGGCTGTCAGCTACAAACAAGGTGATTGATACAGTAGGGAAGCCATCCAGCAAATCACACAGTGAAGTCAGCATGGTAGCAAGGGGCAGAGAAAGGTACTCCAAGGAGCACACTAAAAGAGGAAGGTTCTCTGTACCACTACTAATTGATTTGCCAAAGACAGAGCAATGTTCCAAATAGAGGCAAAGATCTGGACTAAACCTGGCAAAGACGACTTCCTCTCCATCAACAGCCAGCTTTCTCCAGCTGTTTCTTCCTAACCGTTTGGGCAGAGGTGATGCTGTGATCTTCTCAGGACCACGTGGGGAAGATGGTCCTAGTCACAAAACTTCTGAAGAGAAGACATTTGTTTAAAATTCTGTTTCTCTCTCCATTAAGCTTTGTGCTCCTTGATTTTTCTCATGCATTACTGACTTGATCCTCCTAACTAGCTTCAACTGGCATTTTCTCATTGACTTCAATTAAGTGAGACCAGGACACAGATAAGGTTCTGTGTGAGAAATCACTGTATGGTAGTAATTGCAGAATTTTATTCAAAGACATATTTTATCTGTTTTGATGAAATTAAAATAGGATAGGAAAGAGGGAAAAAAAAAAGCTCAGGCGGAAGGGCTGGCATTTTAATTTTTTCGGGTTGCTTCTGTAGTAGATTGACCTCCCTCAGATAAATCTGTGCACCATGGAAACTATTTTCTCACTGAGGAAAAATTTCCAAGTTCAGCTGAAGGCCTATACATCAAGTTAAGCATATAGCTAAACTATGCAACCGTGTAATCTTACTGCCCTCTTCCCATCCTTCTCTCCTGTTGTTTGTTATCCCTACTGTCTTAACTGGTTTCAAAGCAGGTTAAGGTCACTGGGGTAGGGCATGTGCCTTTCCTCCAGTGTGTGGGAGTATGGGAAAGAAGGGAAAGGAAAACACTTTTAAAAATCTTCAGAGGATAAATAATAAAGCAATAATAACATGCTGTAAAATAAATGCAATCAATGGATATTTAAAGTCTTGTATCCAGTCTCTATTGTGTTCAGCATAATTCTAGTACTACTCAGCCATACACACAGGTGGACAGAATGATTTCTTTATTGCTATCTTGCTTTACTGTGTATTCACAGATAGCCTACAACCTGCAGGTCTAAATTAATAATAGCAGTATGAGTATAATATTAATAATTATAGTATGAGTATATGTCTGCATGAGTTCATGAGGGCTTAATTTTTGTAAGCACTGAGGAACTGTGACCATCTGAGCAAAGGAGAACAGACAATTTTGTGTAGGAGCCAGACAGCAACAAAAGCCAGCCCAGCCATTTGCTGCAGGTGGAACTGAAGCAGTTTCACGGAACTGGTGACATGTGTAGCAAAACAGCCTGCAGACACAAAGTTTAGAGTCCAGGTTGAGTTTTTTTTCCTCAACTGTTTTTATATTAAAAGTAAATAAACTGCTCTCTAATTTTTTAACCTAAATATGTCACAGATATCTGGGGACATGAAATGGAATATTGCCCTCCGAGGCAGCCACAGAAACAGAAACACCTAAATAAATAAATAAATAAATACCAAGAGACTACAGGCAAAAAAGTAAGAGTTTAAAGCAATAAAGTTACTCAGAAGTGAATGCAACAGAAAGGGAAAAGATAGGAACTGTAAAATTCAACTGACCACAAGTTCTGTTTCCTCCTAGTATCCAGCAGATTCCAATATCCCCTGCCTACATTTTTCCTACATGCCTTATCTGAATTCTACAGCTTTACCACGAGTTCTTTCTTGTTCTGAGAAATCCAATTGCCACAGGATGACTACAATGCAGATGGCAGTGGTTAAAGTCCTGAAGTGTCTGTGTGCACACAGCAGTGCAGCAAATCCAGAGTCAGAGCTCAGCATAAGCTGAACAGGTTCAACCCTTGTAGTAGCTGAACTTAAACTCACTAATAGAGGTGTTTCATGTTTTTAAAAGCTACACACATAAGAGCAACAGCTTAACTTCACTAGAAAAAAAAAAAAAAACCACATTTTTTCAGCATCCTTTTATGTAGAGCAAATTTCATTGCTCTCCTGTCAGTTTCCACTGACGTTTGTGTGTGCTTTTCAAACAATAACAAGGCAGACTGTAATACCAGAGATTGTCATCTGACCCATTGTCCTTTTTTTGTCTTCTTTTTTTTTTTAATGAAACTTCTACACTTCAAGTTGTTTTGTTTGTCTTGATTTTTTTTTTTTTTTGTTTTGGTTTTCTTTATGCATGCTTACATGGAAGCAAGCTTATTATCCGACATGAGAAACAAGGAATCAAATTAAACTGGAGGCGATGTTACCCTTGGAGGCAGAGAGGACTGATTCTGCAGGCAGAATCTTCTCTCCTATTTAACTATTTGTTTTCAGGATGCAAACCTCTGTAATCTTAGATCCTATCACTGTGGTAGTGATAGTAGTTAACACGAATATGTTAAGTGAAACGAGATACACCCTTTTTTGCCTTGGAATGGACAGGTATATATTGAGATTATCTGCAGGTTTACCCCTTGGTTTTTGTTGAAATAATGATTAGAAGTGATCATATAAAAGTTTATCAAGCTTCTTGATGGTGCCAGATAAATGACAATGAATGGGTTGTATTTATTTGGTTTCAAGACTGTAATTGGAGCATGTAACGTCAGAGGCTCCCATTTTTTCCTGAAATTGTGTGCAACCCTATTCTCCTCATGTGAACTGCAATACTTTCTTCATTAGCATATGCTGTTAATATGTTCATTAAATTCATGTCACATTGTAATTAATCTGAAAATTATGTCATTTCTACAGAACCTACAACCTCATTATGTTCACAGTATGTACATCACAGGCATTTTATTTCTGAAAGAAGTATACCTCTGTTTGGTTATTAATCAAGGGGTCATTTCTGCCCAATTTACAGTGATTAACTCTTTACAAGAAATCATTTTGAAGCCTTGAAGTACGATACTAAGGAAAAAAAATTCTATGTTCTACAGAGAGAAATAATAATCATTGCATAGCAGCACTTATTTATATAGTACATTTAGTAATCCATATAAAAAGTATCAATTTAGATTCAGCACACTGAGGTCAGTATATAAGGCTGAGCAGGATCAAAACCTTAGGAGTAGCTAAAAGCTATGAATTTCAAAACAGAGAGCTGATATTTGATTTATAAGGAGTAAGATAATAGTGAATCTGATTTCGAAGTCATGCTGAATAAAAAGAAAATTTACCTATGAATAGTTGTCTATGCCATATAGACAGAACAAAATTTTACTAATCAGGTGTTGCCTATCAGGTTAAGCTCCAGATCAACATGACAGGTTTCAGCCCACTGTTCCATTTTCAGCAATTAGTAAAAAATAAAAGTGTAGAAGACTATCTCTCCTTGTAGGTAAATGTTATCTAATGTGGTTTTTTTTTAGCATGCTGCAAGGGGGTTTTTCTTTTAAAAAGTATATACATGTGCTTCTAGGTTTGATTTTTCCAAGGTGATTTACACCAAGTATCTATTTATAAATGTAAGAAAACTTACTGTCATCATAAGGGAAGTATTTGGAGACAACAATTAGGGGGACCAACCAACCATACATACTTTATTAATATGAAATTTGCAACTGTGAGTGGCAGGGATTAGCATAGAGCAGGGATGACCTGAGTGATATCAACTACCAGGACTTTCTGTGGGCCCGGATTTCACACTCAGCTTTTGGCACCTGAACAGTTGATTGGCAGTCTATCAGCTACTGCCCATGCAGGTTTCATGCTGCCTTAGGTTCTGAGCCCTTCGGAGGAATTGCAGCAAACAGAAGGCACATTCCAAGAACTACACCTTCAGTTTTTCAGGAGCAGCATAGTACCAACGATCAAAGGAGACATTAGTGAATAAACATATTTTAATAATTGATACTATGGTTCTCTGTGAATATTGATGGTTAATAAGATGCTCACTTTACTAAAGTGTTTCTGAGAAAGAGGAAGACCGAACGGTAAATTCTGGGAAAGGAAGTAACAGTTGGCAAGGTCCTTCTAAAACTATTTTTCAAAAATATGCACTAATCAAATACAGTATAAATTTTGTTTTTCTTCAGAGTTAGGGGGGCAGAGAGCTTAGGTTGTAGCTTGCTAGTGAGAACAGTGTGGCAAACAAACTTCATAGTTCTAAGAGGAAACTCAGCATATTTATGAATGGGATTATTGGTGTGGTTGCTTGCCGCAGCAGGGAAAGGATTCAGTGCCCCCGGAGGCAAATTTCCAGTCCTGTGCCAACTCATATGATTATTTAGATTCTCAAAAAATCTCTCTGAAGCCCTGTAGTGGTACAGAGAATAGGAAGTCTGATGTTTTAAAGAATTGCAGAAGATGGGATATGAGAGGAAGAAAACTTAGAAATTAAAGGTGAAGTTCATGCTAGAGAAACATTTTTTGGTGTAGGGTTTTTTTTTTAATGCAGTTTTGATGAACGTGCATTTTTACAAAAAAATTTGCACCGATGAAGCAGAGCAAATAGTTGCATTCCAAGCAACCCAAAATATCTATTTCTCCTCTGCAGTAACAGGTTCTGATATAGGTCAGTGTGAACTGCATGCATAAACAGATGCATTTCTACAGAAAATGAATCTGTGCGGATTATTGAAACCATAAACGATAGGAGACATCTTTATGTGCACGAAACTCCTGTAATACGCGTGCACACAGCCGCTTAGCCGTGGAACAAAGCGTGGAGGGCAGGGTTCCGATGCAGCCCAGGCACAGCAGAGGGATGCTGGAGCAGGCTCGGCGGTGGCTGCGGCAGGAGCAGCAGGCCGGGCACCGCCGGCCTGCGCAGCCCAGGGGCAGCGCTGCGAGCCGGGGAGCGCCGTGCCCGCACCCGCAGCCGGCTCCGCTCACAGCGGCTCCGCTCGGCAGTGCCGGTGCCAACGGGAGCTGTCAGGGGCTCGGCCGCCCTGGTGTACGCTTTCTCTAGGTGTTTATTTACCCGCCGGGGTAAGGCAAGCCTGCCGACGATTTAGCAACACTGAGGCTGGCGCATCCACTAAACAATTCAGCGAGGGATGAATTACGGCTTCCTGCGGCGTAACTGGTAGTTCTATTCCTGGAGGAGGTTGCACAGCCAAGTGGAGCGCTCCGGGTACCAGGGCAAGCTCGGGGCGGGGGGCTGTGTAACTGCAGAGTGCGAGAACAAAGGGAACTGACCCCGGGACACGCACACGGGGCTGGCGAGGGGCTGCGATGCCGAGCGGAAAGAGCCAGGCGCGGTGCGGCGCAGCGCCGGCGAACGCCGCTGCCTGCATCCATCCATCCATCCATCCATCCATCCATGCTCCCGCTCCCACCCGCGGCCCGGCGGCGGGACGGGACACGCCGCTCCGCTCGGCTCCCGCCCCTGCCTGCCTGCCAGCCGGGCGGGCGGGCTGCCTCGCCTCCCCCGTCCTCCCTCCTCCCTCCGCCGCTCCCTCCTCCTCCTCCTCCTCCCTCCGTGCCGCCCGCCCCCCCCACCCTCACCTCAGCCGCCCCCCTCTGTCTGGCTCCCCCCGCGCTGTCTGGCGGCCCCCCCGTCCCCGCCGCGCTTCTCGCGAGAGCCGGGGATGCCGCCGCCGCCGCCGCCACCGCCGCGGAGGGGGAGACACTCGGGGGGAGCCGGTGACGTCGGGAGTTTTCCTGAAAGTCAATAACGAGCCCGGCGGAGGCGGCGGGAGGAGCCGAGAGCGGGGCCCGGGCGGCTCCGGGGTGAGTGCGCCGGGGGAGCCGCCGCCGCCGCCGCCCTCCTGACCCCGCGCATCGATGTTGCGGCCGCGCTGCCCGCCCGGGCGCCTCCCTGCGTAGCGGGGCGCGCAGCTCCATGTAGCCGCCGCCGCCAGCGCCCTGGGGCCGGAGCCGCCTCCTCCCGCCCCCGCGGAGACACCGGCCGCCAGGGACCGCCGAGCCCGGCGGGGGACAGGGGAGGAGGCAGCGGCGCCCTCCCCTCCCCTCTCCCCGAAGCCGCCGCCGCCCTCGGGCTCCGCAGCAGCGCCCGCGGCGCCGCCGCCTCTGCAGGTACGGGGCGGGAGGGGCCGGGCGGCGGCGGGGGCGCTCGGGCGGCGGCGGGGCGCGCTCGGGGAGGGGATGCGGGGCGGTGGCGCGGCGGGGCCGGGGCGGCGGGGAGCGCGGGGCGGGGGCGCCCGTGGCCTTCGCGCCGGCGGCGGGGCGGGAGCGGGGCGGAGGGGCGGGGTCGCCCCGCCGGGGTGCGGGGCCGGGATGGGGATGGGGAAGGGCGGGGCGGGGGCGTTTCGGCGGGGAGAGTTATGTAACGGGGGAGGGGGCGGCAGGGGCAGGGCAGGGCGTGCGCCCTGGGGGCGCTGGATGCGCGGGGCCGGCGGTTCCCACGCGGCGGTGGCGGCGGCGGCCCCCCCGCCTCCCCTCCCGCGCCCGTGCGGCGGGCGCCGGTGCCGGGACTAGCGCGGGATTTTATCCGCTGGGAACTTCTGTGCGTGTGCGCAGCGTGCCCGTGTGTGTGTGCGCGCGTGTGCCCGCGCAGCCCCTGCGCTAAGAATAGCTCCGCGCCCCGCGGGCCGCCGGCGGCAGCGCCTCGCACAAGGGAGGATGATGCTGCCGCCGCCGCCGGCTCTGGCTGCAAGTAAACAAACCGGCCCCCGCTCGCCCCCGCCGCCCGCCCCGGCCATCATGGAGGCCGCGGCCCACATGCAAAAGTTGATGCGCAGCCGGCTGCCCGGGTGACCGGCGGAGCCCCGGGCCTGCGGCGGGGTCTGCCCGGCGGGGCGTGCCCGGGCGGGTCCCGGCAGGTGCAGCTCGGGGCGGGCCCGGCCCGGCGGGACCCCCGGGCCCGCACGCTGCCAGCTCTGCCTGGCAGGGGGTCAGCGCGGCGCCCCTCGGCAGCGGCATCGCAGCGCTATATATTGTACTTTAAATGCAAATGATCGTGATGTAACGAGCATTACCGGGCTTATAGGCTGCGGGGTTGCTTTGTATGGGCACCGCTTCTTAGTTTACTTCTGGATGGGAAGCCAAGAGGCGTGAAACAGCCACGACTGTTTCACGTTCTCCCATGATATGTTGATTAAATGTAAAAGGAGAGGAAATCTACGAGTGGAAAGGATAAACAATTTGATCTTGACCTTTATTCTAGGTTTTTTTTTTTTCTCTTTTAGTGTATTTCTTAGTTGACTGGCTCCTTGTATATATCTACATCATTTCATAATATTTATGAGAACGTGTCCTAGTCTCTGTTTAAGAGTTTTATTACAAAAATTATGATGTGCCTGATACCTGCACTGCCAACTTTTTTTCAGTACTGAAGAAACATACAGCAGTCTCTTCTGCTAATGTTTGTTTAGATCTAGTTAAAACTTTGCTAAACATGGTTCCCTGCATTTTGCACATAGAGAGTTTTATTTCTCAAGGCAAGAAGCATGCAGATAAGTAGACCTTAACTTATGACAAGTAACATTTCAAGCATGGTCTCCTGCTTCTGCTCTATAAGCAAGACCTGCTCATTTACAGAAATATGGAAAGAGAGTACATGAGGCAGAGAAGGAAGCTTATTTTGGCTTTTAAAGTAAGTGTACCACTCAACTTTGTAGGACTGTTTGGTTTTGGTTTTTAATTTTCTAAAAAAATTTTGGCGGGAGCCTATAAGTCAATGCCAATATCTTTAATTGGATTGGATCACTAATTATAGTCCATGCAGATATATTTTGGTTGGATGCAAACAGTAAGTCAAGTTCAAATAAGGGCCAAGGAAAAACTTCAGAGATAAGATGTCTCTGTTTCCTAGAAGGCTACGTGTATTGTTTGAATAACTATTTTTTTATTTTTATTTTTTTAGTCTGATGTGAGTGCATGGTGTACATGTAAACACAGATAATGTTAACAAGACTGTCTTGTTTTAGACAGTTTATTCTGTGGTGCATTGCTCTAGGTTTGAATGGATTCAGTAGTCTCCTTAGTTTCATAAATAGCTTCACAGAAAGTAGTATTTCAGTGTTCTGCTCCCTCATTTGTTGTGCATTTTGGGGCAGATTATGTGTTTTTGAGCAAAATGCTGCTATTCTAGGGGAAGTAGGTGAGAATTCAGACAGGTACTAGCTTTAACTTTGCTCCAGTTGAAGTAGATACAGTTATAAGGATTGGATAGCATTGATATGAACTAGAAATTGACTGACACTGGAACAAATGCTCTGGGAAAGGGAAAATACTCTAGTGTGTTTTTGAAAATTTCACTCAAAACCACTTACTAGAGCTCTGCAGTTGTTTGTAACCCTAGCTTCTGTTTGCAAGACACTAACCAGAAACCGTATCTTGACTTCCTACTGCGTTTTGCAACAGCATGTGTCTGAAGGTTCTATTATAACCTGAAGATCCTTCAGACTTCTTGGAATTTGCTTAAGACCAAGTGACTGTGTGTTCTTTCACTTTCTGGGTGCGCATTTTCCCAGTTTAAAGAGACCTACTGAATAATAATTTATATGCCCAAGAAGTATTGTTTGGGAAATAACTTTGGAACACTCAGTTGTTTTGAAAGTTACGAACCATTACTAAAGTGGTGTGTGTTAAAATGGATTTGAAGTTTCTGTGCTGTTCTGAGTATGAAAATGATACAAATTCTTGTAACTGTTTGCTTACAGTTTCATTTTGTGCTGTTAATGCAACAGGTGATGTGGACTTGGCAACATGGTAGCCTAGCTTTCCTTCAGTTTTGAAACAGACACCCAGTATTATTTGGCAGATTTTTATGGCTCAAGCATGCTACTTATTTTAGTCCACACTGGAGAGCAGAAGGGCATGGACATGCACTGACTGAAAACTTTGTTGTGCCATACTTTCATTTTGACATGGATAATGCATAAATGAATTGATTTCATATGAAAGTAACACACCATACTATGACTGCATGTTTTGTAGGGGGTTTGGTCGTGTATATAGCAAAAGTCCTCTGTTCGCTTTGTTTCCAACTAATAAAATAAACATTCTGTTCAAAATATACATTACTCCCCTGGTGAACTACAGCAGCAATTAAAAAAGAGGGAAATAGTTAAATGTGTGCATCTATGAGTTTCGTTTAACTTAAAAGGTTGTTTTTATTTTCAGAATTTGTATGAACTTTACCACCCACTTCTTGTTGAAGTACTGTCTTTTATAAGAAAAGATTGCCAACTTAAGTGTCCTTTCAAATTATTCTAGAGTATTAGATTAATGTGTGTTATCTTGGATTCTCATTCTGTTAGGATAGACCTAATAAGAATACCATGGAAGAGGCAGGGGGTGCATTCTAGCACAACATGTAGTTCAGGAAGTTTTGCACTGCTTGTGAGGAAAGGTGTGGTTTCAGTGAGAAACTTGCTTGTCGACCAATGTGTTTTCTTTTTGCTGTAAGGAAGAGACTTCCCCAGGACCACAGAATCTCCTTGGTAAATAAATGTGTTGCACAAGTTACTCTTCTTTGCAACAAGTTGTTGTGGTATAGAAAAGATTACCTTTTGAAGATAAGTTACACAATAGCTGGAAAAGCTGATTCAAGCTGTTTAAAAATTAATGTTAAAGACTGAGAAACAATAACAAAACCCCCAAAGCAAACACCAAAAGCCCCCCCAAATCCCAACTCAACCCAAAACCTACTAGCAAATACTGAAACATTGAATGTGAAAGTTAACTTTTTTGGGTTTTTTTCTTAGCATAAAAATTAATCTTTAAAGTTTTGGTCTATACATTTATCTTGGGTAATTATATGAACAACATTCCGGACTCCCTATAAGAGTTTATAAGTCAAGCTTATTTAGGGAAATCACTAGTATGTACTAATAAAAAAACTGAAAAAAAAATAAATAAATCCAAGGGTATAGTAGTATAGTAGGTGATTATTAGGCATTTTTTTCTTGTTCCACGACTCCAGATCAATAAGCATGGGCATTTATGATGCATGCCTAGGATTTTAAGCAGATTATTTTTTCCTTTATTATTTAAAGATGATGTTCAGCAGGAAGATGTTGCAAAGTTAACACTTCCAAAAACATCCCCCAAGATTTAATAACATTAAATGTTACAGTCAAGGAGAGTAAGTGTACTTGGCTTTTGTATGTGAAGGTGCTTACTTTTGCTCAACTTAAATGTTTCTTTGATTTTTGATATATTTGTGTCAACATTTATTATGTTTAGGATAAATAATGTATGTTGAACCCATCTTGACCAATCTTCTTCTTCCCCATATTTCTATGTGAGTGTCAGAGTCACACTGATCAAAAATAGCATTAAGAACACATTGTTGCCCTGTGATTTTCATTCTCTGTAATATCCTGGCTAAATAACAGTAGTGATTTTTAAATTTTCTTAAGAATGCAAATGGGACCTCAGTATTTCATGCATTTCTGAATGACTTGACAGCCAAAGTTCCCTGCATTGTCCACATGACAAATTTGTTTGAATGACTCCTATAGCAGGAGCAGAGGTGAAGACCCTGCTTCAGCTTTAGATCAATGAAGATCTCACCATTTCTTTTTGTAGGTGTGGAATGTCAGTGCCCAACAGTCAACAGCTCCTTGTACAGCCAGTTTAACACCACAGAATTAATGCAGTGGTTCTCAGTTGAGTCTCAGCAATCTTGCAAACAATTTCTACCAACAAAGACACATTTATTTTTTTTCCCCCTAAGCATCCAGTGTGTTTCTTGAGATATGTAATTGTTCCAGCTTGCCTCATGAGCTTTTATTGAAATTATTATATCCTTTTTCTAAATGCATTAATACACTTTGAGAACAGAGAATTAAGGTTGTACATGTGAGTTTCATGTAATCTGAGTTTTCATATAAAATTTGCCAAAGACCTTCACCTAGTGAGCTCTGTATGTAAGTTAGGGTTGTAGAGAATTCCTTCTGTCCTTGGGAAATCCAGGTCTAAGGTTGATGAGAATAATGCATTTTGAGTGAACAAGAAAATCTGAAGGTTTTAGGTTAGAAGTTGATTATGTTGTAGTCATGTTGCAGTGTCAGGATTTGATAGTAGGTTCAGCAGTGTTTGGTTGCTCTGTAGAAAGGAGTCACATAGTTCATTCCTATTACAAGACAATTCAGAATTTGATTTGTTCTATGTAGACATAATAAATAAAACCTACTATGTAAGCATTTAAAAGAAAGCTATTTGGTAGGCATGTTGCTGAATTCTTCTCATCTTTTATATCAATAGTTTGAGAACCTTCCCCCACCCCCCCCCACCCCCCCCAAGTATGTTTTTGATACTCATTTGTAGTTCATGTATTTCTAGGTTTTATTCAGTGGTGTGCTTGGTCTTTTATGCACAATACAGAGTTGTGCTGCAGAAAAGTTACCATCACAGAAATAATTAAATGCATGGGTTTAATGAAACTTTGATTTGTATCTCTTTAAAGATATTTTTAAAAATCTCTCCTAGAATGACTAGGAATTTCCAGATTCTTTCAGCTTTTGAAAATTAGGTTAGTTTTTTTTTTTTTCCCTGAGTCTTCTAGACACAGAAGAGTAATTTTAGTTTGTTTTAGAAATATGGAGCTTATATTTATTTTTTCCTCACTGTTTGAGTATTTTCTAACCTATATTTTTAAAGAGGAAAGGAACTTTGTCTCTAGAAGGCAAGGATTAATATTCCTACATTAATCCATGGCAAATTAGACTTATTACACGTGTCTTGAAGGGTTGAGTGAAGTAACATTATCATAGTTGTGATGCTCAGCTCAGCTAATCCTTGATTTGACTTCCTCTGAGTCTCGAAACTCTCCCAAGATCATTGCCTCAGTAATTTTTTTTAATGCATAATTTTAGCCCTCCCTTCATCTTTTCTACTTGAAATGTATTCTTTGGTTTCATTTCTGACATGCACTCTAGTAAGTTTTATCTCTGCTCTGTCTGCTTTTCAGCTATTGTTTTATGTGATTTGGGGGGGACAAAAAGGATTTAAAGCATTTTTTGTCAATAAACACAAGGCAAAACAATGGGTTGTTAATGTTTCACATGGGATCTAAAGAAACAATTTAGTTACATTTAGAAACTTCCTTTATACCTTGGTAAACAAAGGCAAGGGTGGCTTTGTTCACCTTGCTTTAATTATACCTTTGTCCCTTAAAATAACTTGCTTTGTCATTGTAGAGGGAAATAAAATACAGAATGATGTTTTCTTTCCTGATAAACTTATTCAGTTGCAGAATCTAAATAAAACATCTAACTTGCATATTAATATTTCAGCATGCCTACATTCTCCTAACTAGGCTTATCTGAGCATATATTAGTTATGTGAAACTTGTTGACATATTGAAAGTGAAAATAGAACACTGCAAATATTAAGTGTACATGTAAGCATGCATTAAAAAGAGCTATTTATGTTTTCCAAGGTATGTTGGTTTTCCTTACCACAAGGTGTAGGCAGTGCCATTTTCCTGTCATGTCTCTCCTTATTCCAAATCAAAACTTACAAAGTAAAGTTGTTGTGAGTGAATTTCTAATTCCAATTTTCTTCAAGTTCATGTGGCTTTTAGTATGAAATGTAGTTTAAAAGGTATTTGCCGTGCCTCTCATGGAGATACCTTGTTTTAAAACTGTAAATATTTGTTTTAAAAACTGTAAATATGTCTACTTAGAATTTACTTTAGGTGTCTTTCAAAATTCTGATCATATGTACATGAAGTTTGCAATTTTATAAATTTAGGATACATTTTCTTTAAATAATCTTTTTTTTTTTTTTGCTAATTGCTTTGTCTTGTCAAATCAGTTCATCTTTTGTGTTGGTTTGATACTGTGGTTTTGTTTTTGTATTTTTCTTTCAATTTTTAATTGACTCTAGTAAGTTGGACAAATACTATCTGCCTAGAGGTTCCTGTTTCCTCAGTCTAAGTTGTGATAGTATTTAAATCAGTCAGTATAACCGGAATTCCAGAATAGGTAATGTATACATACTTCATACTTTTTAGATAAAGCACTCACCTGAGTGTGATTCTTCCACTAACAGTATAGTCTAATTTGATTTAGCAAGTTTTGTAGGAATCTCTGTTCTGTCATATAGTCTTTTGTGTAATATTTGATGGTGTGCAATATATCCTCTAATTGTTTGGCCAGCTTTGCTGGGGAGGAGGATATGCATGTGTTTTTCATATAAGTAAAACCTGGATTTCAGCTTCCATTCCTAAAGATAACTCTGGTTTTAATTTAGAGCTTTGACATTTTGAATTCCTTGCTCTGGGTGTGCAACCTGCATTGGAATCAGCTACAGCCTGCTCAGTTGTTTGGGAGCAGTCAAACTCAAATTTGAGAAGAACTCTTAATAGCTTGATCTGCTACAAAAAACAAGTCCCCCAAAGCAAGGAAACAAACATGATGGAAGTCACTGAGAGCTGCTTTTTTGGTGATGTGGGTATTGTGTGCATGCACAAAATTATGCAGTTACTTTTCTGAAAAATCAAGAGCTAGAGATGATGAGATTTGGCTCTGCTTACATGGGGGACCAAGAATCTCAGTGAGTCAGACAAAGGGAATCAGAGAGGTTCACTTAGTGTTCTTTTCTCCCCAGACATTTGACTAAACAAATGATTACTTGTAAAAAGGGAGAATGGTAGTACTCATATATTAAGAGAACAAGGTTGCATGATTCACTGAATTGATAATGGTACAAGAAGTTATGGGGATCATCTCTGGAAGCACTGAAATTGATTCTCCTGGTATTCTCTCTGGTAACTTGAGTTGGTAAATGTGAGAGTTTCTGTTTTTTCTCAGCTCCAAAATTGTTGAAAGTAGAAGCCTGTGTTTATGAAAGTTCTTACAACAGAGAACTGAATCATACAATTTACACTGAATTTATGGGCACTGTCTTCTTTACTCAGCTGTCTCTTGTCATGGGGAGAATGGGAAGATGCCCAGATTTCAAAGAAGTCTTGTCTGTTCTTATGAATCTCAGTGATAATTCACTTGCACATAGTGGTTGTTAAGTGTAGACCTGAGACACAGTTTTTAGTTCTTCTGCTTGGAAGGGATTTCTTTCCTTCTCACTATTCACCAGGTCTCTGTAGGTAGCTGACTGCTGTGATGGGCATGAGAGCCTCCTTTAATTTAAAAACAGAAGCTGGGGAAAAGCTGTCTTTCTACTGAATGGTCCATTGCTCATTTTAATTGTTGATCATATAGCTCCCACATGGTAACATCGTGAAGTGAGATGGTTCTTCTCTATATTACTGATATTCCTAAAGTTCAGCATGAGAACTGAGAAGATATTGGCTAGTTTTTACCATGGCTCAGGGAAACTGAGCCTTGGCACAGGCATCTAGAACTCAGTTGCTTGTAGTAGTCTCTGCTTAATCTCTGGTCAGAAAGTTGCCTTTGCAATCTTTACAGCTAGCAGCTTAAAAGTATAACACTAGCTCTTTAGAAATGTGCTGAATGTTTTATCTCACACTAAAAAAGTGACTTAATAACTTCCTGAAGAAAAAAGGAAAAGTTGTGCATTTTTTATAAGATAAAACCCCCCAGCAGGTGTTTGCATAGAATCATAGAATTATTTAGGCTGGAAAAGGTCTTTCCAACCACTAACCTAGTACTGCCCAAGTCCACCACTAAAATTTGTCCCTTAGTTCTTCACATCACTGATTGTAATGGAGTAAATTTTTGCATCTGCTTTGTAAAGTATTCTGACAGAGGGTTCTTGTACGTATTGTGCAAATACATGACTATCTGATACTGTCTGCAGTATACACACAATATACTGTTGGAAAAAATATTTTTCAAGTTTGATAATATGCAAAAAAGTGGGGGGAAAAAAAAGCAGCAATCTGATGTGTTCTTTAGTTGCTGGAAAATATATAAAAACAAGTCAAGTTCTTCTCTGTAGGAAGCACCTGTAATGCAAAACATCGTCAAATTCAGTTCTAGCATTTTTCTGTGGGTTCATCCTATATAGCAGTAAGGTAAACTGTAAAAATTACTGCATACCAGCTGCTGTGACTTCAAGTGCATTGGGAGAGCAGAGTTGATTGCTAACAAGTATTTGAGTTCTATGCCAGATGTGGAGAATAAACATTCCTGTAGCTTTTCTTGAAGTAGTTGAGCTATAGATGAAATGCTGTTTCCATGTGAGAGTTCTGTGTGTTTCAGACAACTCCTTTACATCTATACAAAATTCTTTATTGCATCTTCAGGTAAGATGGCTTTTGTGTGACCATTTTTCACTATAAGGCCAGCTTTGGTCACAATAAGAAGTAATTCTCAAAATTCTGCTCTTCTGGAGCATTGGTGAATGACTTTTAGAGTAAAAGAGCATAGCTTTTAGAAAGGCTCAAAGGCATTTAATAAGGGATAATATTACAGATGCTTACAAATGGCTTCTTGAAGGTGTAGTGTGCATATATAACCTTTATTTTCATTAGCTTCTTAATGCTTTGATTTATCTCCTTCAGCTTCCTATGTAATTCAACTTGACTTTTAATTACCCATTAATGGAGCAATCAATACAACCATAGAACTGTTGGTAACCCTAAAGTTGTTTCTCGTAATACTGTGAAGCTAAACTGGGGATAGTGCAGTTAATTTTATCACCATATTTGTGTGATTTTTGTACTTTGGGGATTTTGTTCAAAGTTCAGTAAAGCAGTACATGTGATGGGTGGGATGCAAGCCTACAGACAGACTTGAGGTTGTTTCAGGCACTGTCTGACATGAAAGTCAGTCACAGATCAGATTTTGATTGCGTAACACTAACTTAATCGTAATCAGTGGGTGAATAGGGAGCTTCAAGGATGAATTCATTCATAAATCATGGACTGATTGATCAATCTGTGGGCAGACAAGATTATTGCTACTTAGTACAGAAGTTAATTTCTTATAGCTATGTCTTTACCAGTAAGAATAAATCATTGCATACCAAAAATGGAAAGTACACTAAATTTGCCAAAAGGGTGAAATATATTGCAGCATATGCCAGCCCAAGGTAAATACTGAGTGTTACATTACTTCTTGTGTCTTTATAGCTGGGAAAAAAAATTCAACTGTGATTACTTCTCAGATAATGCAATGGAAGTCTTGTAGAAAACTGGACTTAGGTTAGGTATTTGGAAATTGATGTGCTTATGCTTCCTTCCCAGAACAGCTGCTCTTAGTTGTCACAGTTGTTTGACACCCACCTCTGGGCTTTGTGAAGATTTATGTGTTTGTAATAAGAGCTGATGCTGTGCTGCGGTGATCCAGAACGGCGGAACAGCAGCCTGCTTTCAGGCACGTGTCTTAATCTGTCAGATCTCTTTTCATGCACAGCTGATAGACTTGCTTATCTTGTTTGAAGCATGCAAACAAAAGTTCTGATAATGTCTGACCCAGAAATGAGCTCTCACATTAGTAAGGTGCAGGATGGGGAAATGCATGGTTTGGTTATTTCTGCTGTACTGGCTTGTGTGTAATATGATGCCTAAGCAGCTAAAGTTAGATCAATTAACATCAGTAAAGCGTTCTCCTGTCCTTCCAAAATGTACCTAACATTTTCTTTTAACGCTTATGAAGGTTTAAACAGGGTGTGTTTCTATAGACACAGGTGTGTGGTGTCCTGCTGGACATGACAGGTGCGATGCCAAAGGTTGTGTGTCACCTGCACAGGTCTCACTGCCATATCTGCCAGTGCTGTGGGGATGTCTCAGGGACACAGTAGTCAATATTGCTTAAGATTTACAGAATTAATGAGTTTAGCTTTGTGATTTTTACTTTTATGCATTCGAATTACTGAGTGTTTCTGAAAAAAAATAGTTTAAAGAAAGCAAGACTTAAATGGGCACACTAGAGTCTTTCTGTAAAATTGGGTTGTACTGTATTTTGTGGCATACCACCTGAAAAAATACTAAGTTGTATTTTGCATGTTACACCATCCATGCAGAAGTAGCCTTCCATCTAGCTGCTGTGTCATGCAAATACATGTATTTCAAAGGATAAATAAGAACTAGCCTGTATGTCTGTAATAGTTCCATTTTTAGTTTGTACTTTATTGTGTTAAAGAAACTGATTTCCCTGTGCTTTTTTCATTCATTCTTCATTCATTTGTTGCACTGATTGCTTCTAGCACCGTCATATTTGTTTCTTTCCTGTTTATATATGTTGGTCAGGCTACTAAATGGATATGTATGGGCTGCATTTGATAGCACTAAACTTGTGTGGGGATTCTTGTGCTGTGCCACCACTGTGTATATGTGTGCTCCTGTGTATAGAGCTGTGGAAAGGTGTTCCTTCACCATCAGAGAAATCCCATTTCTTTGCCTCTCACACTTTTCTGGATGAGCATTATTTGAATCCTTCTCTTTTTTTTGAAGGTTGGAGGGGAAAAGCAGTTTGCTGGCAAGAGGAAACATCTCCTGGCCTCTGGCTTCTCTTCCTACTTATAGTGTTATTCATCTCTTCTTCACAGCTGTTAGGTTAGCTCTGGGAGTGAGGTGGTCAAAAGAGCAGGTTGTGGCTTCTGAGAGTGGTATGTCCTGTTCCAGGACTAACTTCCCTTCTGTGCCCTGCAGGCTGAGGTTTGTAGGGAAAAGAGCACTCCTGTCACTGCCTAGCTTAAAGCTTTGAGAGCACATGCACTTCTTTTAATAAACTGAACATTTGGGGGTATTTTTGCTTAATTTCTACTTATAAGAAGTTGTTTTTCTGTTTATGTACTTGGAGATGATGATGTTTTTGAAAAACTTGTAAAAGTTCAGGATTAGTATTGGCTATAATAGTATTATAGTGGAAGTAGCAAGAATGTAACCTTTCATTCCATTTTCTCACACTACTAATATGATTGTAGGTAGCCATAATAGAGGATGCACTTGTCCATTGCCTGTGGGTTCTGACAGCTGTGGGAGCAGGGAAAGCTCCTGTGTGTTCAGAGGAGGGCTTTTGAAGCAGGGCCGGCAGCCTTTCATTTAACAGCATCCTGTGCATTACTATGAGAGAATTCTGCTGTGTGCCTTTTATAAAAGTGCCATATGACTTAAATTTTAACACATTCTGCTGCTTTTTAGTATTGTAGTGTTCATGGAAAATGTGCTGTAAGACTAGAAACATGATTGTATTATACAGTTAATTAGAAATAAAGGCAGATTTTTAATATGAGCTCAGTCAGTGAAATACATCAACAAAGACTTTTTTGTTGGCTGTCAAGTGAGAAAAACAGAAAAGACTCAAATTCTTTCTCTAATATTTCCTTCCAGTCTGACTCATCGGTAGAAATTGTGAAGAGCTGCAGAAGAGAGGCCAAGCAGACAAGCTGATAAGTCAAAGAAATACTCTTTTGAGTTTGGGGTTCAGAGTGGAGTCATCATGAGCGATGTTACCATTGTGAAGGAAGGCTGGGTACAGAAGAGGGGTAAGTTCTACCTTTCAATGGGAAGTGCTTCTCTGTGCAATGGTATGACATGGTTACACAGATGAATGTTCTTGATTTATCTTCTGGTCTGGAGCAAGCTAATCTGACCATATGGTCAGATTAAGGCCTGGCTGGTATTGATACATAACCCTCAGCACTGCCCCAGTTTGTGGGGTAGCTGACAGTGCAGAGGAAGTTGGATTCAGTAATTCCCACTTCACCTTGAGCCTTGTTGCTGCAGCTGCTGTTACCTGTGCATCTGACTAAGCTGGCTGTTGTGGCAGCTGGAAGAGGCAGTAATAGAGCTGTGCAAAGGTTGCCTGGAATCTGCTGTAGATGTGATATTTTGTGTGAGATTTCCTAGGTGCCAAAATCATTCACTGTGGCTCAGCTTGTATTACAGATGCAAGTAGTCCCAATAAACTGAACATAGTACTTGCATAAAGCTCAGCATACACTTCCAGGTACTTAGCAGACCTGGAAGCCATATGATTAAAGAATATGTTCCTAATTATACACCAATATAAAGCATGATTTTCTGTTATATTTGAATTCTTGTGATTCTTGAGATGTGTCTTTAAAATGTTTCACCATGTGATTTGCAAAATTAGGGAGGTTGCTGTATGTTCAGCTTTGGATGTGAAACCTCTAGAAATATCTGGCATTCATATCATGTGATGAGCTTTGGATGAAATCTTCCATGCTTCATGCTGCTCTGATTTAGGTTGTGGTTACACACGTGATTATTTTCAAAAGAATATGACCTCTCTCACAGAGAGGAGGTGATCTGGATTTTAGGGTGATTTATGTCATGAGTTTCTATGATCCTAGCCCAGAAAGATTAGACTAAAATAGTGGGAAGAAAAGTACCCTTTAATTTACAAAGAAATCCTTTGCTTCAATAGCAGTGTGTGAAGACAAAGATCATTATTAAATTTGTTATTGCAGATTGACATAAAATGTCAAGGAAGGCAAGATAATGAGATAATTTTTTTGTATTATTTTATTATTCCTGCATAAATTGTATTTCAGGATGCATTATGGGTATTGAAAATGAGCTAAAAACTGTTATGCTTAAGCCTACTTCCTATTTTGGAGTATATACCTGTGTTTATTACAAATAATATTTTACATGACAGGAACTATTTAAACATTTAAATGACTTTTCCTTTCCACCTTGTTGTTGTTGTTTACTCAATTGGGAGATCTGATTTCCTTTTTTGATTCTTCCATTTAAATTTCTTTCAAATGTATTTGAATAGTTAGGATATAATTTTCTTTTACATGACATCAGTTCCTTCAGGTTATATTGCTCATTGTTATTACAACTGCTCTCAACTCTGTAAGTAGTGGATATGCATATATTAATTACTGGGATCCAGAAAGGGACAATGTACACTGAAATTCAATGTCTTACTTAATATTCAAAATTCTAAAATGCTAAATAAAGGTTTTTCTTCTCACCCTATTTTGCTATCAATTAATTGAAAAGCCCACCAAGTTGACATTTTGAGGTCAATTTTATTAGTAAATGTTTTCCAATTAAAGACATTTAATAGCATGCATTTTTCCTTATCATAAACAACTTTGAATTTGTGGTTGGTTTTTTTTTCTCCTTGCTATATGTAACTGTGTAGGCTTTAGTGGAAATTTTAAAAATTGCATCTAATATTGTCCTTAATTTTCTTTGACTTATCCTGGTTGTTGGTGGGTAAAGTGTTTCTTTTGTTTGTTTCTGAAAGCAAAAGGAAAAGCACGGTTGTGTTTCACAATGCTAAGAATTTGTAAGCATTTTATTCAATGGTTACACATTTCATGTAATTACAACTTTTACTCTGACCTTGCTCTGGAGCAAGAAAATCAAAGTTGTTAAGTGCATTTGGTAAATTTTGCCAGGAAAAAGTATCCAACTTTAATCTATATTCTGAGAATACTCTCAGTGAGCACTTATTTTGGCAGCTAAATATTCTCTAAGATGCATCGTGGGATTGGGTAAAGCTGTCTTGCATCCACAGGTGATCATTCTGTTACAGTTTTAAAGTGAATTCTTTGATCATCAACACTTGATACTCATTGGCTCAGTTCACAGGCTGGTTTTGGTAGGTACAAGCCACGTTCCACCTGGAGAAGGGTGAATGTGGCATCTCTTCTCCAGGCAGACATGGAATGAATTCCAGCCCCAGTGACCAGTCCTTTGGACAGTCCTGAGCCACGTGCAGCTTAAATTTCTGAGACTCAGACTGAATTTATCTAGAAATAAAGCTTGTAAACCCTTCCTGCTGGGAACACAGGGGCTTGGGCTGCTTCAGTTTGCTTATCTGTTTCTATTATGCTGAATTACTTGGTCTTGTGACTACAGCCCTGGACCTTTTAAAATTGTCCCCTTCAGCAGTCAGGATGGTTTGTGGTACAAGGAAAGGGAAAAAAAAATTCTTTTTGTGATTCACAGCCTAGTCAGGAGTATGAGGATGACTTGAAGGTATTGGGATGAAAAATGGTTTTGAGGAGCTGTCTAATGAGATGGGCCATTACAAAGGCGAGTTAGGTGTACTCAATGTAGAAATGAGAGGGGAGGACTAAAAATAGAGCTAGGGATCTCTCTCTGAATTGAGACTCTGCTGGAGAGAGGCTAGGGAAGACAGGGTATGTTAGTGCACCCTGAATGGCTGTGAAATGCAGTGAAAAGATGTTTTCTTTATTATTATTCTTAGTGCTGTATCCATGTCAGTAATAGAGGGCTGAGGGCTATGTGTATGTAAGGTTTTAAGCCTGCTGTTGAGCACTGAAGGATCAGATGGGGTGCTACACAGTTGGCTTCAAATCTGTTTTTCTGTGTGTGCTTGAATGAGGCACCCATTCATGTTTTACTCAAAGTTAAGAAATGGCAGAATTAAGTTCTTTTGAGGCTGATCATACTTGGGCTTTGAGTAGTCTTTAGGAGAAGCAGTGTCAATGTGGTAGGAGTAGATGCTACTCTGGAAGAGTAAGCTGTTGTGTATGAAAGGTCAAATGAGCAGAGATGACAGGCTGGAGGTGAGAACTTTGGACAAGAGAAAACACAAATCCCAGAGAGAAGCAGTGCCTGAGAAGCTTGGGGAACCTCAAGTCCCAGGTGAAAGGAGACCCTGAAGCACAGTGACTGAGTGTGCATGAACAAGTAATGCAGCCCAGCAAGAGCAGATTTGGAGAATGAGATAATTGGTGATGGGACTCGATGCCTATCTACACTTGGTGCATTTGTACAGTGAAGTGGGTGTTAATTTGGACTGGCTTCTGTCTGGTTTTGTGCCCCTTTGGCAGTGGTAGTGCTCCTGGAGCACATCGTGTGGCTTTTAGTCTCATCTGAAAGGAACCAGGTTTGTGCACCGTGGGACTGCTTCAAGCAGCAGATGAAAGTATTTAACAAGGGTGGTGGGAAGATTTGCTGCAAAAGCACTTTCCTTATATGAATTAAAGTACTAATTCAGATCCCTGTGAGACATCAGAACTTGAGCTAGTGGGGAGCCAGCAGAGCAGTTTCCTTAGGGTGGAGTGTCTGCTCAGGGGGGAGAAGAGTGGGAATGGATTCTGTAAGGATGGCTTTATGGCTGGAACTTATCTCTTATATCCAGTGGCAAGAACCAAGCAGCTCATGGTCTGTGTCCATGCTGCAGAGATATTTTTGCAGCTCACTGGCTCAGTGAGGATAATTTTTCCTTCTTCTCCACTTATACCTGTAGCCAGATTAGGAGAGAGATGCATTGTCTCTTCCTTAATGGATTTACTTTTTAGATGACACCAGCATCTTTCCTTGTAATGCATACAGATGAAAGGGAAGCAGTTTTGACTAAAAACCTTAAATACAGTGACATGAACCTTGTTGCTGATATGCAGAAATTAAATATTTGACATTATTGCAGTTAGTGTAAGCACTCTGCAGTAATTGCTGAAATGACTTTTACATTTTGGATTTGCAGAGGACAATGTTTTGCAGAGTGAGTATCTTTAAATTTATGTAAAAGTTAGTATCCTTAATTTTACTTAACATGCTGTATTTACTTACTGTATTTACTAAATTAAATTACATGATTTGCACAGAGGGGTATGTTTTTCATTTATCGGTTTGGAAACATGTTTTTTTACATGATGAACATGCCTTGTGAGATTGGGGCTATATCATTACAAAACTGAGTTTTTTTCTTATAATTCATGTGGTATTTTTTCTTTAAAGCCAAAGTTTTCTGAGTTGTAGACTTGACCTTGTCTGTGGTCTATAATAGTCACAACAATTAGATTTAAGAATCTTTCATAACTATGCTTAATTGCAACCTAATTTCTTTATATATAACCTGTGCACAGAATTTCAATTAATTTAAACATATGAAAAGATTTAAGAGTTTCTGTTACCATGTTATTGAAAGATCATTAGGGACAAAGAGAGAGTTGACACAGATGCTAACTTTTAAAGGACCCAGTTATAAATTTAATGTGTCAGCTAACTTAGTCTTTAATTGAAAGAGTAAGGTTTTGGTGAGGCTATACCTAGTGTATAAGGCACAACACCATGGCTAAATCATTGTTTTAGCAGTATGTCAGTTTAAGTTAGTGCTTGTGTTGCCACACTTTGATTGCCTTTCCTCTGTTTGGGATTTGGCATTCTGGTGTGGTGTATTAGGTAATGCAGTTTGCCATGGCTCACATGGTCCATGTACCAGCATTCCAATTCTGTAGAGAGGGAACCAAAGTCCAAAATTGTTGTGGCTTAACTGTAATAACTTAAGAAGTTTGATGTAATGAGATGGTGGTAAAAAAACAGATGTCATGAAGCTTTCCTATAATGAGATTGTCCTGTAAATAGTGTATCACTGAAATACTGTAACATGTTTTTTTCACTCAATGTTTTGTTTTTTTTTCTTTCTTTTTTCTTCTTTTTAAAAGTTTTTTACATAACTTCTTCATATATAAAATTGTAGTAGTGTTAGTATTTCTAAACTCACAGTTCATAGAATGTGTTTGATTTACTGTGATGAGATTGAGTCAACTCTGCTCTGTTTTCATTTTTGAGATTCAGGACATGATGCAGGTGTCATGGGATTTTGAGAAATAACTGTGTACAAAATATTTACTGTTGTTGTATCTTCTATCAAGAAGAATAAATGGTGTAATGGAATAAATCTATTGTTCCAAATAGTAATAGAATTGTTGTTTGAAGTACAAATTATTTATAGTCTTAGGGTAACGTGTCTTCTCCCTCCTCCCCCTGGCTCAAATCCAGAAAAAGAACTGTATTATTTCATATAGTGGACATTGGGTTTTACAGTTGAACCATGACCAAACAGATGTTAATTTTGGAAATGCACTCTGGAGATTGAGTTCATGTGGTATGTTTGAGTTGGTTTTTTTGGGGGGTTTGATTTTTATTTTTTATTTTTCTTGGCCATTGGTGTTTTTTAATTTTTTTTTAAAAATTTATTTAATTTTTTTAAAATGGCATAAATACCTTGGTTGGAAAATTAATCTCAGAAGTTATGATATTAATTGAGTGTTATTCACAACCTGTCAGAAATCTTGTTTGCAGATTGTCTGAATTATTTGAGCAATTTAACACACCTCTAACAAAGACAAATTTAAATAGACTATGGTGAACATCTGCTACACAAAGTAGAAGAAATTTAAAGAATTTTTTTCTAATTGTCTTAGCAAAGAGTATTTAAGGTAAAGTCTTAATTGATAAATGACTTGAAACTAAACAAGCCTTTCATATTGTAGTTGTTCTACTCTCATTCTATCTAATTAATGCAAAATGTGAAGTTCCAACAAACTATATGAATGTAAAAGAGGCAGTTCCATGTGGACCAAAGGGAGGAAAAATGGCACTGTGACCTTTCTTATATCCTTATATGGGAGCTAGATTTTTTTTTTTCCCTAATTCAGATAGTTAAGAAATTGCTGGATCTTGCACTCAGTGTAGAAATGGGTTTAGGTAAATCTGTAAAGTTACTTGTAGCCAGCATTGTTTGGGGGTTTTCTTGTTTGTTTGTATGTTTTTGTTGTTACTGTTGGTTTTTTGTTTGTTTGGGTGGTTTTTTTTCCCCTCCTCACATACACTGTGAGCAGGGATCTGTGTATTTAGATGCTGTTTTCCTGCAGCTACCCCACTGGGAGAGGAGGCCCTCTGAGCCCTTTCTCTGTCCCACTCACTCTGTAGTTGACTATCAAGATCTTCCTTTTGGAATAATTATAACCTTTTTATCCACACCTTTCCTGGAAGAGGATTAGAACCATATGAAAATCTTAAAATTGGTGTGACTAGGATGAGGTATTCTCTTTGCTAAATAACTTTATCCCAGATACTTTTTAGGTAGTGCATAGGTGAGTGTAATTTTTGCAGCTCTCCACCTTGTACTATGACCAGTTTCTGCTCTTAAAGGCAGTTTGCAATAGAAATTGAAGCATGAAATGCAAAGTATTTTAAACAGTCTCAAGATTATCCTTGCTGCGATATCCTTGTTGAATGCCAGTTTAGATAATTGTGCGTGGTTGATTAATTTTAATTTTTTTTAAAAATTGTTTTTGTTTTGTTGTAGCTATGATAGAGACTGTTACCAATTTTTAAATGATTCTACAGTTTTGGTTCTCATCAGTAAAAAGGAAACTTTCATGCATGGAGCTGTACTGTAGATGATAGTGGCTAAAATTCTTGTGCATGTTCTTTGATTTAATGTGTTAGTTCCTACCAGTTATGTGTCACATAGAAGATACAGTAGTATCTTTGAATGGAGGAAGGTGTTCTCCTATGTCTGTAATAATAGCTTATAATTAACATGGAACATCCATGGGCATATCAATATATTTAACTTTGGAACCATTGATGTTCAGATTTCTGAAAAGAAGTTAACCAAATTCAATACTTAAATCAAATCTTTGTTTTCCCTGTGGTTGCTTGTAAGGCATGTTTCTGGTGCTTATCCCTTTGGGCTTATAGCTTTTGCATATCCTGAGTTTTGTGGTACAAAAGGGCTTTTGCTATTCCTGACAGCAACAGGTTGCTTGTTACACAGGAAAATACCTGGGCAATGGATATTTTGCTATTCTGCACCCAGTGGCCTTACATATTCTTGTATGCCTGTTCCATTTCCTGTGTAATGAATGCTGCCTGGTTGTTCACTTTCTGGAGGTTTTCTCCATTCATGCTGGTTTCTCTTACTCACACTACTTAGTTACCCATGAGAGCAATACTTCTAAAGAAGCAAGGTGAAACATTTTCTGTTGCAGGGATTAGGGAAGCAAGATGTTAACAATTCATTGCCCTTTTCCTGCTCACAGCTCTTTTGGCCTGGCAGTACTGCACGACCAGCAAATGTCCAAAGGATGCTGTTGGGGAAGAATTTGAGGAACCATTAGGCAAATACATGTTTTGTGTTTATTAAATCCTCTGCTTTTTACTTGAAGCTTAAATAGTCACGCTGTATAATACTTTTGGCATGCTGTGATACATTGGTTACACTTGAAATTCCTTTGTGTTTATGTTATTTTCACATTGTTTTTGTAAGGATAATATGCTTGCAATACCAGAACTTTTGATACCTTGTAAAAAATCATCTTCTCTCAATATACCTACATGCCAAACAAATCTCCCAAGTCTTTGTGATTTATTTTATTTCAGAAGCAGTCTGTGTACTGGCTCTTCTCACCTCAGCTAGGTCAATCAGCTTATGCCTCTGTGGGAACCACTTCTTTAATAATACCCCTGCTGTAATCGTCAAAAACATTATTGAGGTCAACAGCTGTGACTTGAAACTAGGTTTTGAAAGAGTTCTAGGACTGGACTAAGAACTCAGAGTTTTAGGGCATGAAACAAATGGGACTGCAGATTAAGATACTGAAAATAAGGTTTTTTTCAATAAAGAAACTTTAGGGAGAAGACCAGGGAAAAAGGTCTTACTCAGTGCTGTCTTGATTGTCTTTTGTTTTCTGAAGGGAATTGTTGACCCTTTATGAGCATCTCTACAAATTGTAGATAAAATGAGAGGCTTTTTTCCATCAAAACATGGACAGGTGCTGTTAGTGAGTGGGATTTATTCAATCTCCAAGTTCTTGAGAGCAGTTTAATCTAAGTGGCAGGCAAAACATTGTTGCTTAATTCCAACAGCAAAGACCTTAACCTGCTCTGGGAAGGATTCCTGCTTCCCAGGGTAGGACTTCATCAGCATAATAGAGGCAGATGTGTTGAGATATGCTTAGATTTTGGTTCAAGCTACATATGCATGTTTCCAGAGTTTTGCTTTGGATACAGTCATGTCTGTTCCTATGGACTTGAGAGCCCTCAGCAGTGGGAATGGGTGATTGGTGGTCACAGTATAAGCCAAAGCTTGTAATAGTTGATGATTGGGAGATGTGCTTCAGATTTATACTCCTTATCTGTAATGTTTAAAATTTAATACCATCTCTTACTAGTACTACTTATTCTATCTCTCAGCTAGTCTGTGTTATTGATTCCTTCCCTTGCAACTCAGGGCATTGTTAGCTTACTTTATATAAACCTAAGTAAATTTCTTTGTAATCAGATCACTGCAACTGACGTCTTGTTTACTGTAAATTCTTAGTTGATGGTTTGCTTTTTAACAAAGTGCTTTCTTAAAAACTGATAGGAAGATAGGAAATGAGTGCCTAGATACCAGAACACTGATAAGAAAACACATTCTCTTTTTCTAGGTAGATTCAGAAGATCACTTACAATTTAATGGCTGTCTTAACTTTGGGAGTTGTCTTCCCAAAAATATTGAATGGTAGCATATTAACTGCATAAAATTAGAAAGTTCCCAGTTTCATTAGTTGTTATCACTTTTGCATTGAAATTCCAAATTGTGTAATCCTCATTTATTCCTCATTTGAACAGCTGAAATGAAAAAAAAGTTACTGGGCACAGCTTCCTGATAGTCTTTTGTCAACATGGCCACAATAAGATAGTTAGTAACTAGAAGAATCTTCACAAATTGCTGCTAATTAGGCTGAGGTGCTGAGAAGCACACCACCAGCAAGAGACTGGAGGGCTGCTCAATACAAGTGCTCTGTTATTTTGGTTGTGATAAATCTATGGACAACCTAGTTCATAGTGAAGGAAGACATGTAAGATGGTAAATTATGTAAAGAGTTGGACCAATAGTACATTAAATTTGGCACTCAATGTTGTGGAAACCTGAATTTGTCCAAGTCACAGTTTCCCTCAGATAAAATGGAAGTAATATTGTTACTTCACCCCAGAGACTTCCTGAATGTAAGTTTGTTTATCTTTGTGAAACTTCTGAATGCCTTATAGTACAATATTCAGGCTTTTAAAATATAATTTTATATAATTGAAATATAGTTTTTGTATAGGAAGTAAAATCAATCTAATAGTTGAAGTTTAATCTGAATGAGAAGAAGTGGATTTTAAAAATTTTGTTTATGCTGACACATCGTGAAAGAGGTAAAATTTGTTAGATCGAACAAAGAGACGACTTGTTAAAAAAAATGGAAAAATCTTAAGGTTAGTTCTTTTGCTAGGTGTCTTCCAGAGAGACTGGAGGAAACCCTTGAACAGTGATCCTTGGGAGACAGTAATCTGTAGGAACATGACAGCATTTCTCCCTATGCTTGCACACTTCAGATCTCATGAAACTGCAGATGGATTAGCAGTGTAACTTCTACACACATGAAAATTTCTGCAAAGTAGTGTTCTTCTGTATAGCATCTTCTGCTTTACTTTGAGGCTGGTATTCACTCTGTTTTGAACTGTGCTGGCTTTTATAATATTGTGCCAGTTTATGCATGCTGACTAATACATTGGAAACTTTTCTGAACAACTTTATTCTTATCTCGAGAAGCAGCAGCAGCTACTATATTTTAATTAGAAGCTTGCGAACTCGCCCCTGATGCTCTTCCATGTTTATTTGAAACTTCAGTGGAAGCTGTTGCTGAAATGGGGGAAGTGTCATGTCCTCCCCTAGCTTGGTTGTGTTGGCACTTGTGCTCATAATGCTGACATGGTGAATCATGCCAGGAAATTTATCTGGCTGAAAATGGATCTATTTTTATTTTCCTAGCTAACTTTCAGATGGATCATTTCCCTGACCTGACTCACCGTGTAGCTGCACAAACAGCAGAGCTGGCAAACACGGGGATGGGAGAATGGCCACGTGGAGGGGCAGGACAGCTCCCTGCTAGTGGCAGCCCCCACCTTTGCAGGAATTAATTGGCTGCAGAACTGCACCTAAAAGTTTTATTCTTACTACCACAGGACTGTGGCACAACTAGTTTGTATTTCAAGATGGCTTTCTTTGAAAGTCATGTTTAGAAAGGGACCATTGACTTATTCTGTGCTAGTCCTAAATGTGATTGAATTAAAAAATGACACCAGGATGGTTAGCTAATTCCTATTCCTGTGTTTATACTTTTTAAACAAACAGAATTTTTTCACAGAAGATTGACTTGGCTAATGTCGGGAAAATTATGTGGTTCCTTAATCTAAATAATAGATTACCTTTGTAATCCTCTTGTGTTTATAGCTTGAAAGGTGTTTAAAAAGAGTATTTTAACAAAAAAGCTCTCAAAGCTTATGATAGACAGGTACTCTTATGATGCTAGTGAGTTGTTGGCTTCTAGGTATTCCTCCAGATTAAAATGATACTTGATGGTTTTCAGAGTTCAGAATATTCTTACTGTTGGTGGACAATCAGTGAAGCTTCAGGTAATGTTAATTTGTGAGAGTCTTGAGCTTCCTTGTAGGTTTTCTGCTACATTAGGTAGAATTCTTGTAACATAGATTTTGTTTGAACTTCATTCTTTGCAATGAATACCCTACTTCTGGGTTTGCTTGATTATATAACAAAGTTTGGAGAAGGATCATGTTCTTTGATTTCAACTTGCACATGAATATTTTAAATGAGTTTTTGTTGTAAACATTGTATTTAAGATCCCTTTGGATAGTTTTCAATATCAGTATCTTTTAATTTATACCAAGTGCATAGGATTTTGTGTGGAGCTGCTGTTGGCACAAAGAGGCATATGTAGAGATGATGAACATTTCCCTTTCCAGCTATCCTTGCTCCAGAGGAGACTGGGAATTGCTGTTATTTGCAGCTCTGTGGACAACCATGCTGACATTAGATGAAATAGAAAGATTTCTTGGCAAATAAAACAAATGAAGAGTCAAAACCCCCAAATGAAACCAAACCAGCTGGTTTTAGGGATTCTTTCAAATACTCTGTGTTCCCCTACATCCTCTCCAGGGTAGAGAAGAGGATCCAAGAAGTTAGATGCAGATATTATTTAGTCTCCAAATGGAGAGCTGGGGAAACAGTTGTAGCATGTTATTTGTGGTATATAATAGCTGTGTGATACTTACTAATGTATTTGTCTGAGATATGTTTTTTGTGCCAGCTTCCTCCGTATCCGTATAGTCATTAATAGATAATCACACAGATGTTGAGTGCATTGGTAGTGAGGTTTTAAAGAATCTGCTGTAGATAGGTAATAAAAATTATAATAAGACCAGTAATAATACATTATTACTGCTACTATTTTTACTATAGTTATCCCCCTCCTTCAGTAATAAAAACTTGACCCACTCAAATTAGGTCACATTCTAAGAAATTCTAACATTAATACGTTTTTCCTTTTTGAGGAACATACTTCAATAATTTAACTTATTCTTGCATAAGAATATAAAATCTAAATTCGTGTTTATTTCTTGTAATGAATTTTCCTGTAAAAAAGGTAACAAGTTGCTACTCCAGAGCAGAATAAAATAAACAGGGACAAAAAGGCTCTTTTTATTGGGAGACAACATGAGTGCAGAGGCATCATTGTGTAGTCATCCAGAGCGTGTCTGACCTTTCCTTACCAAAGGAAAGTATCTATATGAGTTTGGGTGGGTAGAAAACCACAGGTTGTTGTATTCAGTGAAATGATTGTCACTGATAAATTACCTCACAGTAAGCATTTGTATTTTTGTAGTAAATACAATCCTGCATTATAGCTTTAGCGTATTAATAGGCTTTCCTTTCTTGCAATCCACTGTGTTCCCTAAAAGCCATCTGTGGTTTGTGAGCTGTTGATGTCAATATATTTGTAGCTTTAGCATAGAGGAAAGTTTTATATTGATTACATGCATAGCTTATAAAAAGATGGCTTACCATGATCTCTTGTCTTTTGCAAATTAACATATTTAAAAATGCTCCAAATAACTTGTCATCTTTAGAATTCCTTGAAAATCTGTTTGTATTTCTTCACTTACAGTGTGATACTTTATTTTTTTAACACACAAAGCAAGAAATTAATCTATTTTAATCTTTCCTTGGAATAGATAAATATTAGGAATTACTCTACTGAGAAATTCTGTGCATTGTGATTTAGCCAGTCTCTGAGGAACACAGTATTCCTGTTTAAAACACACCCAATAGGAAGAGAAATATGTTTCAAAATGTACCATATGAAACACAAAAGGTTTTAGTCGGCATAAAGCCTTGTGGAGACTTAGAAAAAATAGAACTTAATAAAGGGTGTGAAGTTTCCTTAAGTCCTCATAATGAGAAAAGAGGTGTCTTTTTGTAAATCTTAACTGCACTGATGTTTGCTTTTAACTATGGAATGATGTGAGCTGCTGTGGAGCCTGGGTTATCAAGCAGGTACCAAGAGCAGTAAAGATCAGGAGAACTTTCTCAGAGTCTGTTTTAAGGATAATCTCCAAGGAAAGTGTCTATTATGCTCATGTGGGCTGGGCAGCACTCTTTTTTTCTGAAAGAAAAATATCCATTGCTGCAGATTTTTAGCTTCTATAAGAGTTAGGAATTTTATTCCTAGTTTGAAATTGTAAAAATGGAAGAATTGGTAATATTTTCAAGATATTTTTCTTTTGGTTCATACTGTAACTCTTACTGGATATTTCTGGTGTAAAAATCTGTCATTAGCTTTTCTACACATTTCCCTTGGCTGCAGTTGCTGTCTGGTCTTGTTTGAAAGAGTCACTGGTAAATGCTACTATTTTTGTGTGCTCTAAGCAGCTCATGAGCCTGCTGAGAGTGGAGAATGATTGATTGATTGATTGGTAAAATGGGAAGGATACAGAGAATGGAGAAATTTAAAAGATTGGTTAGATAGGCTGGGAAAGTGAGCAAGTTTGATATGGAAGTGAGATACCTGTATTGCTAGATACAACATCAAGGAATAATAAAATGGAGAAAGTTTATGGATTTCAGGAAAAAAATACTGAAAGCTTGTGTTGCAGGAACTGGTAATTTTTAATTACTTAAGAGAACATGAGAAGTCTCTAAAACAAACAAAAATTCAATGGTAATTGCAGTAACTTCTGTAATACTGCAATTAAATTCTGTAATGCTGCATCCTTGTCTTTCAGTGTTTAGAAATGAAATTAAAACCATTATTTGTTTGTCTGGGGATTTTTTGAGTGCTTTGTTTACAATGCTATTATATAATCATCAGGAAAAATATAGATAAATAAAATTTATCCCTGAAAACTCCCAGCTCAAAGTCTACACTGGAAAGTAAAATAATACAAGAAAGGAATAAATTTATATATCTTGGTAGTAAGGTGCCCATCATCTGGGTATTTCAGTAAGGAGCTAGCATTACAAATTGGCAAGGCAACAGTTTCATTTACCAACTAAATAAGATACGGTCATAAAAATCCATGTTTTAAAGACCAGGGTGTGAAACTTCAACTCAGATATTGCTTTCCATCACAACATATGGATGTGAAAGCTGGAAATCCAACAAAGGTACAGACATCTAAATGCCTTTGAAAGCAAATGCCTTAGAAAAATACTATGTATTAAATGGAATGAATTTATAACAGATGCCAAGATTCATTAGACAGCTCAAAAACCCCTTGGCTCTAAAGTTATCCAGAAAAGAAGATGGAATTATCATCTGGAACATATGTTAAGAATGAAGCCAGAGCATCTGTCATGGAAAGCATGCCACTGGGCAGCTGGAGGAACACAAAAAAGCACCAGCTGAAAGAGACTCTCCATCAAACAACACCAAAGGTAAAAAGGTTGTGGGACATCACACTGGATGTGCAAGGAGTGGCTCAGAGCAGACAAAAACTGCACAGGGATTTTTGGCTCTTTGTGTTGTTTTTGTTTTTTCTTTTCAGTCCTGTAAACTGAAGAGTTTTGGTTGTTTTCTCTTAATATTACAGATAGCAAGGAGTGATTAAAAATAGAAGGCCAGAAGTAAAAAGTACAGATTAAGTAGAGTATGTAATTATAATGTAATTTAGTTTATTTTAGAATTTGTATATAATTTCAGCCCTGAAAAGAGAAAGAAGTTTGTGTAATTAAATAAATTTTCAGATGCATTCCCACTGATTAATTTGATGTATAATAGAGCATTCAGGATTATTTCTGTAAAAATCCAGGGTTATTTTATCCAAGTAATCTACAGTTGATGACAGTACTACGGATTACCTTTTATCTGAGAACACTTGCTCTTATATTTTTGTACTTTTTTCATTTCGTAGGAGTTCTGGAATTTCCAAACCAGCATCTCTCTGCAATATAGTGTCTTTTAACTTGCCCTACTATGAGCCTAATGTTACAAATGTTTGTGTTGGAAATAGCAGAATTTAAATTTTATAAAAGACTTTTAGTTGAAATGGAAGCTTTCAAATCTGTTATCTCAAGCTGTCCCTTGCTCATGTGATATGCAAAACGTTTTATTAAAATATAACAATCTCAACAAAGTTTGTCCAAAGTAAGCATTCAGTAATGTCTCAGGCTTGGTAAATAGAATTGGTTTGTGTTTTATTTTCCCCTTGTGATATTCAACGGGGAAAAAAAGTCTCCCAAACAGGGGTGTGGGTGGGTATGGGTGGTGTGGGTGTGTTACTGCTTTTTTGTTTGTTTCCTTGGTTCCTTGGGGAGAGGCTTTTTTTCTTGTTTTTGTTAATTTGGGTTGTTTGTTTTTTTCCCCCCCTCACTGAATCATCTCACTGACTCCCAGCCTAACACATGGGAATGAGTGTGTCCTGTGAGAAGTTTGAACAACTCATTCACCTTCTAGATGCATCTTATGATTCTAAGTAGTAAACCAAGACTGTTAGTTCCACTTAGCAAGTTCAGGCAAAATGAATAACACTTCAAACATTTCCAAACTTTCCTCATATCTGAAGCTTTTCTGTTTCTTCCGCTTACAGTATGATGAGTGTTACGGTGATTATTTCTTTAAGCCTCATAAAGGAGAGAAAAGCTTTTGAATGCAATTCAGCTGTACTTACAGGCTCAATGTTGAGGAAACAAAATTTGATTTCATTTGTCTTCTAAAATATTTACAGACAGTATTTTTATCCCATTTTCACATCTGGTGTTGATGGAGGTCAGTTCAAATGCCTTCCTCTCATGCCCTGGAGGTAAGGCACCTACCTTTAGTCTGTCCTGTAGAGCCTACATGGTCACAATTTTCTACTTCCACAAATTCTGCATCTGATTTATTGTGTACTTAGGTCCAGTTAGGATTGAAGTTAAAACTAACAAATTTGTCAGAGGTTGTCTGTTCTGTCAAATTCAGAGCAGATTTTAGTTACTTTATATGAAAAAATTAATCCAGCACACTGAAGAATATCTCTTTTCCTTTTGTTTCCATGGACATTTGTTCTTCTTTGTGAATGACAACTGAAATTTCTGTGTATCCAGATTGTAATAATGTGCTTTTAGCAGTATTGAAGGCAAACTTAGAAATAATGTCTCTGGCAATGAAAGAAGTGAAAAGACATTGTGTAATATACTATTTCAAGTTATGTGTTGCCTAGAGGTTTGAAATGCAGTTGTCTTGTGCTCACTGCTAAAGGTTTTTGCTCAAGAGTGCATAACAATAAAAAATCCTCTGGAGCTAAAAATACAGGATTACTGTATTCTTTGACCTGTGGTCAGAGAGTTGGCAGGAGTCGCCTTGTATTGTTTGTTCAAGGTTTGTTTGAAGAGAACAATTATAGGATGATCATTAAAAATATTGACATATTTTTCAGAAGCAGACAATTAAAAACACATCTTTAAGAAAGAGGGTTTTTAAGTATGAAGTTGAATTGCATTAAACAAAGTAGGAACAAAAAGAAAACATTGTTTAAATCTTAATTTGAATCCCATTTATTGAGGAAGTGGTTGTTTATTGAAACTGTGTATATTTCTGTGCATTTTCATTGCAATGTTTTGATACAGTATACTACAGAATCTAATTTAACAAAATCTTGATCTCTTAAGAAAGATGGGCAACCCCTCCATATAGAAGATCTCCAGTAGGATGAGAGGAGTCCTGGTGGATTTTTCAAAGACTGAATGAGGAGTCTTCATACAGTCCCATTTTGATGCAATCTAGTCATACTACAGGGCAATAGTTATGACTAAGAGGGTTTGCCAGGTTGGTAGCCTTGAATGAATGATTCTCTGGTGTTGAGCTCTGGTTTGCACAGAGGAGAGTATGTGGGTTCCCACAGTACAGCTCTGCTGAGTTTATGCCAGGTTTTTTTACTAAATTAGTTCTGTAATAAAATTGGAATGTTTCAGTCTTTGTCTTTCTGCTGTGTAGGGTCAGCACGCCTGCGTTGTTTTGTCCTTGTCCCTAATTCAACTTTATTCCTTTCATAGCTGCTTTGAGATGATGTTTTGGGAATTGCCTGTGAAGGAGGACTGACATTTCCCTCCACTTTCCCTTTGGATGTACTGCAGAGTGTTGTCACTCATGCTCCTCCCAGAAACTGTTTAAAGCAAAATAAAATTTTCAAAATAAAATTTCTCCTCCAGACACACTTTTCTTAAAACCTAGGTAATCTTTGATTTTTATGATGTTTATAGTATTTGATCAGGTGACTTATCAGTGTTGTACCTATGATGATGAAAGAGTGCTTCCTGTGTATAAAAGCTGTTTATTGAACAAATGGAGAGTTGCAGTGTAGATACTCTTAATAAGGTAATGGAGAAATGTATCACTTTCTCATTAACCTCACTAAGCTGGGAGAACAAGTACAATTGTCTTTATGTTGAAAACCACCTACTAAAACAATTAGATGACTGCAGAAATACTGGTCTGTGTTTCCAACAAGGCTGCCAGTTGAGATTATGTATTGATACATTTTTATTTGACTTAAAAATGTAACATTGGAGGAAATTTTGAGTGTTAAAATTGCGTCCCCCTATTTTAATGCGAACTCAAAACCAAAATAAGTCCCTGCATGATGTTTGTCTTGAGTGTTCTTGAAAGCTTCAGTGACTGTTGGATATAAAGTGGTTCTGCAACTGAACAAACTTTATTTGGACCAACTTTCTAACAACATGTAGTCTAAATTTCCCTGCTGATCGTTTTTTGTACTGCCATCTGTAGATGTGAAGCACAATTAATCACTGTCCTCCTTATGAGACTCGCATATTTTAAGATTATTGTATTCTGCTTTCCACTTACTCCCTACCATATTCTCTATTCTAGGGTAAGCCTAGTTATTTTTAGTGCACTTCAAACTTGGCATTTTCTTAAAAACAGCAAAAAGAACCCCTATACAGTCTGGTTCTCTCAGGACTATTACCAATTTAGTGGCCCCTCTCTTAATTTGTCGGTGCTCAAAATATTTAAATGCTGATATCTCAGAGCTTTTATCTTTGTTAGATAAAAAAAATAAATTCTTATTTTAGTTATTTTTTCCTTGATTTGTGTACAAAATCTTTGTTAACACGTAGCATAATGATCTTTATCTCTTAGTTATTTGTAATTTTTTTGTAACTTCATTGCATTGCTTTTTCTTCACAGATTTTTCTAAGACAAATCAAATTTCTAAATCTGGACTATTGTAAAGAACTCTTGCTGTCTCGGCATCTCCATATATGACTGACTTGTAACTGGATGATAATTTTTTTTTTTAACCTTTAGAATGTTTATCTTGCTCTTTATTCTTCTGTATCTGATTTGCTAAGAGCAGCCTTACTCCAAAGGTGTTTTATTAGATATACTAATCTGTTCTGTGGGGGTTTTATTTTTTGTTGACAAATAGCTTTTTTTTATTATACCCAAATAAATAATCTCTTCAGTGTGCCTGTGACTGTCAGCTCACTGATCAGCTAAAAACAGAATTCCAAGAAATGAGAAATGGAGAATTAGTCTTCCTTCCATCATTTAATATGTTAGGGAGGGGAAAAAAATCTGAGGCTTTTAATGAGTGGTGACATCAGAGTGATCGCGGATATTTTGATTGTTCTGGGAAGCTGGATGAATAATATTCAAATTCTTTTTTTAGTCTGTTGATTTCCATCAACTGTAGTAGTGTTATTATGATCTTATCTTTTATTTACACATCCTATTACATTTAAATTTGCCTATTACTTTTTTGTGCTAAGGATTTTTAGTTTGTGTGCTTTAGTGTATGTATTATAAGGAAAGCTGAAAATAGTATTTGACTGTTTGTGGTTTTTTAATATTTTAATATTTGTTTCTATTTTGGGTAATTTAGTAATTGTTGGTCTTCTCTGAAGAGACAGAGAATCTTTTAAAATCAAAATAATGTATTTTTGCAATGTTTTATTCACTGAGAAAATAAAACCATTTTCTGTTTTCTTATATAAAGCTTACTGTTTTCACCTAAGGAAAATAAATATAGTGATATTCTGAACCGTCACAGGTGGGGATGGTACCCTGAACAATGATCTACAAAATCTTTGAGCAACGATCATTGCTGAAATCTTGCTTTGAATAAAGATTAGGTGGTCTTTACTTGTGACCTCTACTCTCTGTTGTGGGAGGATTACAAAGTCTCTTTAAAAGCGAGTCTATACTTAAGTGGAGTAGTTAATTCAGTGCATTTGCTTCTGGTTGAGAAGTTTGCTTTCAGGTTTGTGCTAGTGCTAATTTTAAAGAGAAAATACATAAATGTATATATATAATTTTTTTTTTAGTGTGGGGATGTGTGTGGGTTTTTTGGGTTTGTTTTGTTTTGTTACTTGGTTTTCTTTTTTCTCCCTCTCTCCTCCCTGTTCCCTCCTGCATTTGCACATTTGTTCACAAAAAGGGGCTCTCTGCTCTAATAGGCTTGGGACTGGAGTTGATCCAGCAGAACTTTTCTGCTACTGTGGTTTCCTTGGCTGGTCCTTTCATTCCAGCAGGTTGTAAGTGTGATTATATAGGAAATAAACTTCTGAAGTGCTTCCCCCCTTCCCTTTCCCTTGCCTCTAGCAAAACAGCCTGTCCTGTTCCTAAGCGGTGCTGTGCGCAAAGTTCCCTGCATGTGTCCTGGCCATTGAGGAGATGCACCTTGTTTTTTGGGAAGTTTGCAGGCAGTCTTCTGGCTGCCACCTCTGCCAGATAGCTGAGATTTTAGAGCTCGGGCAAGGTAATTCCTGGGAGAGCAGTCACACGTGACTGGCTGCTGTAGCACAGTTCACCTTGCTCCATTTAGCAGCCAGCGATAGAGCGAGCGCAGCACCTGAGGCTGGCAGAGAGGAGATAATCTTCTTACAACCCAGAACAAATCCCTCGGTGCAGGAGGATTCCTCCAGTTCTGCCCGATTAAAAGGTGGGGATTTCCTGCAATGGGTAGGCTTTGCTCTGACAAGACACCTACATTAGCAGGAATTTGCACAGCAGTTGAGACCTAAATGTAGACATGTGGAGACGGTTGGTTTTTTTTTTTTTTTTTTTTTTTTTAATAAAAAAGGTTTCCACATAAAGCAGTAATTTTTGACTAAGTTCACAGCTTCAGCATTTGGATGTCTACAGAAGTGTTTGGGATGCCAGCCCCCAAGCCAGGTCAGTCAGGTTTAACTTGTTGATCACAGGTGCACAATAAATGGGTGCCTAGGAATGTGTAGCCAACAGTAAACCCTGTTTGTGATAGGTGTTTGTTCTGATTTCCCTTCTTGCCCCTCCCAGTCCCAGCCCCCAGCTTTACCTGATCTCCATCATCTGGGACTTCAGACAGGATACATTGGTAAGCATGTACTTTCAAGGGCTTGGATTATTTTGGAAATGGCAAGTGCCACGTAATGCTAAACTGGTGATATGAAACTTGGTATGGTATTCCTAGGAAGTTATTGTACATTTCCATGTAGATTTTTACTTAAATTCAGTGCACTCTGATACATTTTTTGTTGTAGCATGGGATTTCACACTCCTTTTCTAGTTTTAGACTCACATTCCCTACTTATTAAGCAAATTGGGTGTTTTAATGTGGTGCTACAAGTGCTCATTATAGCTATTTTTCCAACAGCTGATCATTATTTCTCCCTTTTTTGATTTTTAAAAATTTCCTTTTTTTAAAAAAAATGTGAGAAAGCTAGCCAGCAGAGATTTTATTTCATTTGTTCTGTGTAAAGTAGTAATTTCCTTTTCCATTCTTTGTTCTTACAGGCCTTAAATGCTTAGAAATTTGTTTTCAGTTGATGCAAGTAACCTAAAAAAGTTTCTCTCTGTTTTATTCTTACCTATGAATGTAGCTGGATGCTTTGTTTATAGTGCCAGACACAATAAGGACTCCATAATCAGCTAATGCTTTTCCAAATGAGTCAAGTGTTTTGGGAGTGTGAATCAGCTTTGAGACCTACTTCTCAATTCTGAAGTCGCTCGTCTGAGAAGCATGAAACACAGGAATAGGAGAAGCAGGACTGCAAACTTTGCTGATAATGTATGTTTAAATTTTCATAAACTTATTTCAAAATCAGGTTGCTTTTATTGGATATGAGTGTCCAGTGGCCCAGTTGGTATTGTTTTCAGCAATCTAGATGATACTTCTCTTTAATGTGTGTTTTGACTGCATGCTGCGTAAATTACTTTCCTGGATGAAAAAACCTTACGTGAATAGTCTTTTTGCAGTTTAACATGTAGATTTTTTTCTGCAGAACATAAGCACACTGATAAATAAACTGCCACTGAAGTAATGTAAAATGGTGGTACTGGAGAAATTTTGAATCTTGACCTAATTCACTTTAACTTTGCAGTAGCAAATTTTGCCTTTTCTGCTTCTATATCTCATTTGATAAACATAATTTCTTCAGAAAACATATACAGGAAGAGCTGCATTTTTTATTCTCTTCTATAAAGTAATGTTTGCTTAATGATATATTAGGGTTGTGTTTGTGAATTAGTACATTTTCACAAATTGGAAATTAACTATATTTTCAAATATTCACTTGTTTTATCATATCTGAAAGGTTCTTTGTGGTTTGGTACAAATGTCTGCACTATGAATATGATCCTTGTATGGAGCAATATTTTCACAGTTACTCTGTAGTACCTTAATTTTTTGCTTCGTTGCCATTAGATTTGGAAGACCAGAAATCTGATGGAAGTGTGGTGATAGACACAGATAGGAGGTAAAATGCTCACTGTTCTAGTTGTCAATATTTGGGGTGGAGAGGAAGGGCCTGGGTAAAGACCTGTGAGTAAAATCATTGCATTAAGAGAGTGTAAGGGAAATTTATAATAACTATTAAATATTTAATATATCTGTAATGATAAAAAAATTGCTGGTGAATACATTAAAAAAGTTCATTATTGAGCTTCAGATATTGAAATGAGGTTTCTAAGACCAGACAGGAAATATGTTTAAATACCTGAGAGCTCCCGTAGAAATTTGCAGTATTTTTATATGTGAAACTGTGAGCATATCTTAACATTTTACATGTACAGTGAAAGACTGTGTAGATAAAAGTACCAAAGCCTGTAGTAGTTGAATCAAACTCTGTGCTGTTACTCTGTAATGTAATTGAATGCTTATGTTCCACGGGAGGGTTTGCCTGCTCTGCTGAAGGTCTCTGATGTCTGTGCCGAGCCCTGTTGAGATGGATTTGAATCACTGCCAGTGCATTTCTCTGGCGCGTTGCAGCCTTACTTCTTACAGCGGTAATTTCGCCTTAAAATTATAGATTTTCAGATAATGTAGCACTGCATTTTAAATACACACACTTTTGGAATTTGAGGGTGAAAAATGATAACAGAAAGCTGAGCAGAGGCCTGGGTACATCCTCTGCCTTCCAACTGCTGCTGGGTTCCCTGGGGCTTCTCGGGGGTGCCTGCAGCCTTGGCTGGTGCCTCCGATGGACAGAAGAGCCATGCACATCCCTGCATCTCAGCAGGGTTTTGCCCAAGTTCAGCCCTTGTGGCCTGTACAGGTGGCTGCTCAGAGAACTTTAAAATAAGTGTGATGGGTCAGGCATAGCTACTGTTTTCACCAGTCTTCTGCTGTTATTCTACCAGAATGAGTAAAATCTGCATTAGTAATGCATTTTGTGTTCTCTCTTTTTCTCCCTTTTCTCTCTAGTCACCAGGATGTTGAAACATCAATACCAGAATTTTACATCCCTAGGGGTAGAGCTCCCTGTTTTGTGAAGATACTGCTCCCCTGCTGGATGTATTAACTTTTTGTGGAGCCTGTGATGTTTACACCTTGGAATGTCTCTAACTATTCAGGTGCCTGAATAAAGAGTTAGTGTCTGCCCTCAAAGAATATGGAATCATGCTTATATAGCTTGCAAAATTAGGTTAAAATGGAAATTTTTAAGTCCACTCTTCACGTAATTGCAAACTCACAGAACAGAGACAAAATTATAAAATATTCTTAAAACTGTGAAGAGGACAATTTATTACTTACTTAGATCTGTGAAGGGATCTCATATATTGGTGGTGTGTTTTCCAGAAATGCTGTTGCTCTAATTCAACTCACCTTGAGAACTGGTGACAAAAATCTTGATGCGAAACACACTTTCACAGCAGAGGAGTGCAGGTGCAAAATGGAAAAGCAAGCGTTTTTTCAAGTGGCATTGATTGTTTTCTGTGCAATACGTAGGAACACCAGAATATTTTTAGATGAAAAAGATTAAAAAATTATCCATTGCATTTGTGATAGCCTATATGTTTGGGTTAGTTATTTATCATTTGCAATATCCATAAAGCTATCTTAAGCATCCTAATTAGGTTTCAGCTTTTCAGAGGGAGGCTGGGAGGCTCTTGTGCAGTTGTGGCACGGTGGTGGGGTGTGTGCAGCACAGCTGCTTTCTGATGTCAGTCGCTATTTCAATGACACGAAAGTGGGAGAGGAAGAGCGTGAAAAAGGCAGACAGTTTTTAAGAAAAAAAAGTGTCATCAGTAAGCAAATTATTTTTGCCTGTTTTGTTTTGATTAGGATATGAACTAACAAATAAAGTCTGATTGCTACAAAAGAAATTACATCTGGAGAGTTTAACTGGGGCACTTTCAGAAACTTTTTGGTAAAACATGTCTTTTTATGCCCCCGTGCTGGGAAAAGTGTGGATTATCTTTGGCAAAAATCCTGGTAATACATATAATTCACCTGGCCTGCAAGCAGAACAGAATCCTTTCCTCTCAGTGCTCTCTGTTTGTTTGGATTTCAGTTTGTGCTGTGTTCAGGGACACTGGAAGAATGAAGGCTTTCCTGTGGAAAAGGGGAGTAGCTGCAAGGATCCATGTGTAAGGTGCTAAGTACTTGATGAGCAGGGTGAGCATTCCTGGGTTTATTTCCTCCCTCTGTAGGCATCCTTTTGCTATGCTGATGAAAGTATGGTATCCTTTGGGTTTTTCTTTGGGTTTTCTTGAATTTTGTAGCTACAAGTTAAGACACAGAAAATTTCTACTGGTCTTTAATCTTAGTTTCCCGTGTGAAGTGAACATTGTTTCTTGAGAAGCTTTCCTAGGATGGACTGACAGTTTCATTTCAGGTACATCCACCCTTGCACATGGGTTTTGTGAAAGGGCAGTAAAAGTAAATATGTTAACAGTGTTTATTAATGGTTGTCATAAGGTCACTGATTTAGAAGTGTATAGATTGTTGCTTGAGAATACCAAATAAAATTTTGTGCTACCATTTAAAATGAGATTTACATACTGACTTTGTTTTGTTTATTCATACACTTAGAGCAGTCTGAATCACAGTTGGTTTTCTATGGCTTTTTATTGCATCTCTTTGTTTGACTGACCTCAAAAAAAGGGAACTAGATGATGATGGTAAACATTACAATTTGCTTTTAAAAATATATAGATATTACTAGCACACACCATTTCAGTTAAAAAATAAGTTTGTTAAGAGGATATATGTGCTTTTTTAATGTAGCACAGCTACATCTTCTGTGTTATCTTCAAAGCACTCTTAAGGAAATAATACATGCATTTGTGAGGATTTCTTTTGAAAGTAGGTATGATTTCTATCTGCGTGTCATCTCCTTCTTCAGAACATTCCTAAAGAGATGTGAATCAACACCTGCCCAACTGAGGGCAAGGAAGCAGCTTTTCTGTCTTTGTACTGTACTCAAGTGTTTGGAGGCTGGTTATTAGAAAAAATATTGTGAACTCCATTTTATGTTTCAGGTACAAACACACATAGGTGCATGGTTTTTATACCAGACTTTTTTTCTTCTATATGGGAAACTTCATTTGATATGGGAAACTTCATTTGCTATGTGAAACATGTAGGATGAACACTTCAAAAGTAGTAGTGCTGCCTGCAGATGGTCCAGTTAGTTTGGCTTTCAGTGTTGAGGACAGTTTCCCTCAAATCAGACACAGAAAAACTACTTGGAATTATAATGTGGGATTGAGTGAGCTAAGGGGTGGGTGATATTAGTGATTTGCTGCTTTTAGAAAGCTTGTCTAGACAGTATTTTTTTCTTTTAATTTTTAAGTGTGATTTTAAAAAAATTATTTACAGTACAGCTGTACTAATGAATTTTCACAGACTAATTTTTCTTTTTGTGTTGCAAGTATTTTCAATATTTACTTTAAAATCTATTTTCTCATCTCATATTGCCCTTGAATGTTTGATGCTGTAGAAATTGTTTGGATATGATCATGTGCTGTAATTGGCCCGTGATATTTTGTATACCAAGCTATACAGTAGCAGATTCAACTAGAAATACTGCGTAGTGACACATTTTACTTTAAAGTATAAACATTTGTAGAGAAGAGTAGCAAATGATGGAATTAAGTTGAGCATCCTTTTACCCCTTTCTCCACTCAAGTTTTTTCTTTATAAAAATAATAAGGATTTTTAATTCTTTTTCCCTTTCCCCTTTCCTCCTTCCTTCCAGTTGGTTTAAATTAATTATGGTATCATTACACACAGAGTTAGGGTCTGTTAAATTCAATTAATTTTTTGGAATTTCTTGTATGTAATTTTAAAAGGGTATGTTTATCTTAAGTTTTGGCTAAACCTTTATAATTGATTAATAAAACCTGTAGACAGTCACAGGAATAACTTAGCCATCTTCAGAACCGTTGGAAAATGTATTCCATGTTACTGTTTCCTTATGTGTGTTCATGCATGTACAAAGGGGAGTTTTCACAGTGGATAAAGTGATAGGAACCTTCCTCTGCACTTGGAGGCAAAAATAATAAATTACTGAATTTTTTGTTTCACTGTTTATGGTGACACATTATGTAATGCTACTTAAGAAAAAGTTGGTTGAAATGTTAGTTTCACCCTTTTCATTGAAAGCGTTGGTTGTTCTTTAAACGTTTATTGTCAATTCTGTGCTAAATTAATGGCTTTATAGTATGGTTCCTCAAGGAACCCTAAATACAAGCCTTCAGCAGTGATGCAATCTCTTTCTCTTCAAACATTTGATGATTTTGCAGTAAAGTACAAATTTTCTTCAAGGAGCTCTTACTGATGTGCTTAATATTTTCTAAGAATTGGAGAAGTACAGAAGTAAATTGTAAAATTAATTTGGTTTTTATTATTTTTTGTTGATACCAAGACTGAAACATCAATGTTTTGTGATAAAAACATTTAGAATGTTGATATGCCTGTATTGAAATATCTTTATTATTTCTTCCATAGGTAGTGATTTATTGGGTAATGTTTTAGACTTAAGAAGTTATTGGAAGAAATTTTGCAGATTTTTCTAGCTATCACAACAAAGTAAATCAGATTTGTGAATGGCATCTACCCAGACTGTTAAAATTTGTTGTGAAGTAGGCTTGACCAAATGCACCAAACCTGGCATTTTACTGGGTACTGTTAGCTTAGGTAATATAACATTGCTTTTTGATTCCATAGCCTTACAACTTTACCCTTGTGCTTTATGGAATATAAGACAAATATGGAATGACTCAATTCTCATCATGCCCATGTCAAGCTTAAACATAATTCTCACTGTTTTTTCTGACCTGGGGTGACAGGTGAGGTCTTCTGTGTTGATTCAGTATATTCAGATCAGCAGAGATTCCTGATCTGCTCCAATTCCTTATTGTAAATGTGTCTTTATTGTAAATACCATGTGATTTTTTGGTTGGAATTAATTCTCTTCAGGTTATTCCTCCTAATTAAGGTAACTGGTATTTTAGTGTTGCTGATGTATCCGTTCTTTGCTGTATAAAGATTGCCTTCATAGCATTTTTGTACTTGAAAAAGTAATATTAATTTAAAATAAATGGTCTTTTTTATTAATAACCACATATGCAAAAAAAGGAACATCTGCCTTCCAAATGTTATTCAATGATTGTAATTAAAAGGTTAAATAAAAGCTGAGGCAAGCTTTGAATTTTGAAGCATTTGCAACAGCTAGTAATCTGACTTACTGCAGACATTTTTGTCAAAGTTGAAAAAGTTAGAGCTAATTAATTTCTTGGGAGACATATGATGAAATTGTAGGTGTGATAACATATTTGAGTAACATATGGTCTTTATGGGGCACCTTTCTAATGACTGAGCACCAAGTTAAATATAGACTTTCCATTTTTTCACTTCTTCTATTAGTGGTTCTTTGTTACTACAATTTAAACTCATTTTCTGTCGTGCATGCAATAGGATTCTTTATATGTTTGTAAGAAATTAAAAAAATATTGCCATGACAGTGCTGCGCCTTGGTGAAGTTTTCTGAGGTGGGCAGTTCATCTGTGACAACCTTTTGATTTTTGTAGCATTAATTTTGATTATGTGCATTTTGACCTCTACTTTATAAAATGTGAAACTTGCCACAAAATGTTTAATGTATGTCTCTAAAGTAAGAAAGTGAAATATTTTTGAGAGATTGGTAGAAAATGCATGTTGCTCCCCCTATATGTTGCTCCCCCTATATGTAATATATTGATATTTACTTTAATCAGCTATTGTAATATATTGTGGCATAAAAAGGAGGACAGAGGTCTTTTTGGTACTCTTTCTGATTCAGTCTACATAGCCCTAATAAACTGCATTATGTTTCTTGAGAGGCAGTTCTGCTGTTCCTTAGGAGGCTGTAAATAAAGATTGTAATAGAGTAAACAAGTGTTGTATTTTGCAATTTAAGTAATCAGAAGCTTTACCTAGTTTTAAGTTTCATTCATCTGTTATAATAACCTAGAGCAAATTTAAGGCTTTATTATTTCAGTGTCAACAAGCAGAATGAGAAATTAGGATTTAGTGATGGTGACACGAATGAGGAAGGGAATAAAAATGTTTCAGGTGAAAATGAGGAACAAAATGGAAGGAGAAAGGTGGGGTGGTTTTGGGTAGGGATGGAGAAAGTAATGGATGCATGAGAAAGCTGCTGTTTGTGGTGGGAGAAGATAAAGGATCCATGTTGATGGAGGTTAAGTGGGAATTGTATTCTGAGTTGAATAAGAATTGTTTTGCAAGTCATGGTTTTTTTCTGTATTTCAATATCAACTGAAATGCAAGCTGTGGGTTGGCTTGTTTTTTCTTTTCTTAATGAAAATGACAGTTAATTTGGTTCTAAAGGAACTCTATTGCTCAGAAATTTTGCCTTGCTGGAGAGGATGCTGGATTATCACAGCATCTGACTTCATAGTAGCTGCAGCTTCAGTTTCAAAGCTTTGTCATGCAGCCTTTACTGTGGCTACAGAGCAAAGAAGGTGTTGGGGGGATTTTAACTATTACTAGGAGCATGGTAGAGATCTTTATTTTTATGTGGCCATCTATTTCTTTCAGGAGAGTGAAAAAACTGTGCTGATAATGGGAGAAAATCCCATACTGCTGGGAAGGAGCAAGTGGGGGGTTGTGTCTTGTTATCTGGGGTATTAGAGAAGAGGGAAACAGCCTGAGGAAGACAAGACTTCCTCAGTGCCATGGGAGTGCCCTGTTCCTGCAGACAAGAAATCCAGCAGTGTGCACAATGCCGTTTGGGCATTCTTTCCCACAGTGATTACATTTCTCTTTTCGGTAGTTTTTGTAAAAAGGAAAGCTTTAATATGTTTCTCAGTGTGTGGAGTTTTTGACTAACTAAAATGAACTTTGTGAATAAGTTCCTCTTTCAGCCAGGAAGGGATGAGTACCTGTTGACAGTGCAGGTGGAGTGATGGGGTGGGGAGACAGAGTTGACATTCATTCAGTTCACACTTAATGTTCAATTTTGATAAGCCTGATGTGCTGTGTACATGAGACAATTGTATATTTTTATTTCAGCTCTTTTCTACAGGTGACATTTGTCTGTTTTTATTTTAGCCTGTTTGCCTACAAGTAGGTGTGCTTCATTACGGAGTGCTTGTATCTAAAATCATCAGTTTTGTGCTTCTAATGCATGAATTGTGTGGCCAGATGTGATAAGATCAGGGCTTCAGCTATTCACATATTTCATTATGTATTGTTAAAAATCACTGAAGCCCAGAATGGACTAGTGATCGGGGCAGAGGGTGTATGTTAAAAATCTAATTAAAAAAAAACCATATTGAGGCACATGATGAACTCTCACATCTAAGCATTTTTGGATGCTTTCATAGCCATCTGTAGAGGAAGGATCATTGATTATGCATCAGCCAGATAAAAGAGATCATTCTGATACGTTTCTTTCTTCACCAGATATAATTTTACTGCAAAATACTATGGTATATTGATTGAAAGATAAAACTAGGTTTTTTAATGGATGGCAATAAAAGCATATTGTATAAAGAACACAATTATGTGCTACAGAGAAAGGTTGAGTTTCTCTTAGTGGTTACTGATAGCTGTATAAATCATAGGAAGAAGGAAAATATTGATGAATTAAATTTAAAATAAATCACCATCAGACCACCCCCCACACTATTGGTGAGCTTTTCTTCTGAGTTAAAAGACTAAAAAATAATATTGACAAACCACTTTCCTACTTTAAACTTTGAATGTTCAGTTGAGTATTTAGTGTTAAGTTATGAAACTAATAATTAAAAAAAGATGTATAAAAATTTGTTATGATAGACAAATTTGCCTTCTGCGTTTGTTTAGGAAGTGTATTTTACTGAGAATGTACATCATAATTATAAATCATAAATAATCATAAATTAAATATTAAAAATTAATTAAATCTATCAGTTAAATTCTATAATGTGGAATGAACACTAGTTTATGAAGAGACATGTAAGACAGATATTTATAGTTTCATATGGGAGACCAATATAACGTAGAATAAATTCCTCTTCTGTTGCTGATCACTTTGTTAGAGGTGTTAGATCACAGCATAAGCTTAATTTGCCTGATATGAGCCTCATAATGTTTTTAAAGGAATTCAGAAGAGCAGAAAGCAAGAAAGCATTTTTATTAGTTTGTTTGTTTTCTCTTTAAAACAGTCTTTCAGCTTTGAGTATTGAAATAATTCCAAGCACTCAAATATTAAAATATCACATTTGGCATATGGCATTTCTTACTGAGAAGCAAATCTGTGTCTGTGATTTTTTTCTGTGGTTTGGGGCTTTTCTTGGGGCTGGGGGGAAATATGAACATTTGCAATTTTTTTTTTTTATTTTCAAGAAAATAAGAATTTTTAACTCCAACTCTTTGTTACTCACTGAAAAAATAAGCAATTGCAGAAAATCTGTAAAGGAAATTATTAATTTTCTTTTTAGGTTTTCCTGAGCAGTCCAACACTGTGAAAGATGCACTCATGTATTTTTTTTTGTTCTATGTGAGCTGGGACAATTTCACTCACTTTACAGTTCTCAGTTTTTTGATATTGTGATTGAATGCTGTTACTGCAGTTGCCATTGAGTTTTGGGGATTGTTGTTGGATTGTTTGTTTGCTTGTCTGGTTTTTATGGGGTGTTGTGTGTGGTTTTGCTTTTTTTTTTCTTTGGGGAGATCTCTAGACATAGAAAGTCAGGAAAAAATACAGTATGTCAATAGTTACTCTTCGAAATAAAAAGATGAATTAAAATGTAGGTAAATAATCATGTAACATGGAAAATTCGTTTTCAAATGTATACACATAGAATTAAGACTATATTTAATATGCATGCACAGTAAACTTTCTAATAGGCAACTATATGTCAAGGTCCTTAAATTCAATGTATCTCCTGGAGAATTTTAATAGACATTAGACATTATGAAGCAAAGTTGAGTCCAATTATTAAATAAAGAATAAAGAAAATACTGAATAGTTTTTTTGCTTAGTGACAGGAGCAGAGCTCCCATGCTAATATGTATGTATGTAAAATTAAACCTGTGTAGTCAGCTTTAGTTCTGGAATTTTTTTTTTAACTTTTGGGATACTTTACTTGGTAACTACCTGGTCATCCTTTAAAGGAGTTTGCTTTGGATGTGACTTCCTATTTAAAAGCCAACTGGTAAGTAATTGCATCATGTGGAATGATCTCTTAGTTTGAGTTAGAACAGACATTTGCACTTTAAACATGTAACTGGTGGCTGTAACAAGCCATTACCTGTGCTTTCCTTCAAGATTCATGTTCCCTTCTTTTGATTGTCCTGCTACTCTCCATTTGCATGTATGCAGTCCAAATATGGCTCTCTTCTTTCTCTGGGTCTTCTCAGAACATTGTGAGTCCCAGCTGTTGCTCCACACTTTCAGCTCATTTCTGGGACAATTTTGAATTTCCCTCAACTTCTAAGTATTCCAGCCATCCAAGTACCCACTCTGGCCAGCTTGTTCTTTTTATCACCTGCTGCCTCATTGCCTCATTGCCTCATTCACAGTTCTGCAGTGCATTTGTTCTGGTGTGAATTATTCCACGTGGACTGCTTCCTTCATCTCTCTGCTATCCAGACATCATTAAAGGTAATACTTGGAGTGCAAGGAAGAGCCCCTCTGTCCTCATTCTGTTACAGAAAACTGATTGTCAGGAGGAGCAATTGCAGGAAATGACAATCAGTCTCTACATCAGGGGAGGGAAGGTGGCCTGTGTAACACACCTTTGGAGAACTGGGCTGCAAGCCTCCACAAGTCTTATCCTAGCAGATATGGAGTATAAATATTGACATAAATAAATATAAATAATTATAATATATAAATATTAACATTAATAACATCTGAGTGGCTCTACCTACAGACATCTCTGACATCCAATGAATTCTCTGCCAAATGGCAAGTTTCAAAGCCTAATGATTGTAGATTTTTGTCAGGAGATTAATTATAATGTCTTTATACAATAGCATGACTGTCTACCTTCCCCTACATTCCTGAGAAATAACTAATTTAACTTGTTTCAACTTGTATTCAGCTTCAGATAAATTAGTGGAAAGGGTACCTGTAGGTAAGGTGGGAATTGGCTCAGAGAGCTGAGGTTACTGTTCAAGCAGGTGGTGTCAGCCATGTTTCTGTGTGCCTCTTTATGCTTGGAATATGGAGATGCTGCCCTTTAACAATCTCAGATTTTGTTCCAGAGATTGATAACTGTTACACTGTGAAGGAGGAGGGTAAAAAGGTTGAACAATCTTAACATATTCTTTGAAAAGCACAAGGCAATTTAAAGAAATTGATTTACATGGTAAGGAAAGGTTTCAAAACACAGACTTATAATTGAAGTGCCTATAAGCTGAACATGAATATTACATTTATTTGACAAAAACATAGTAGGGAAATCAATACAGAGCTCAAACAGCTTTTAAATGTAAATGTATTTTAGAGAATCTGTAAAGTACATACATGCATTATTTATTTATTTGGAATAAAATGGTCTGAATTTTGATAAATCAAAGCCTTAAAATTGTTTAACACCAGGTGTAATTTTGGAAAATTATTTCTAATGTTAATTGTGCAAGGAAGCTGGGTACTGGTAACTTCTTGATTGTCTCAGAAGTTGAGACTTGGTCTGTCAAAATAACATGTCTGGTGTGGCAGGGTAGATGATGGACACACAGGGGAGGAGTATGTCCAGCATCTTGTTTAGCACCCTGGAAGTCTGCAGTCCAGATGACCAGAGAATGATGTTGACAGTAGATGACACTTGAGGTTTTTCTTTGCACAGGTGGTAAAAAAAGAGTTTGTACTCTTTGTCTTTGATGTCTGGCAAGGCTCTCTAGGTATGTGGTGGCAGAGCTGTTACTTCCTTTTCACAACTGGTTCTCTTAATGTAAGAAGACTGTAAGAGTGTGATGTAATTTGGAAATCTCATTTTGAAGTGAATGTGGCTTGAGTGTGGCCAGCTCTTGCTGAAACAGTATGAAAGAGCTAAAATTCACACAGGAAAATGACTTTTCTTCTCTCCATCCAGGCTTGAAATAAACAGTACTCATAGTTACAGCACTTGTGTCCAAAAGTTTAAATGCTCTAAATCTATTTTTTTTGAGAGACTTGGCTTCTGTTTCCAAGGGATTTTAGTTCCACCTGTAGATAGAGACTGGGATTTGAGAAAAAATCTCCAAAATGTTTTGATACCGAATAGAAGAGCCCTGCCTTGAAGTATTACTCATGAGAATACATTAGAAGCAAACAGAACCCATTTAACAATATCCATCTCCAAAGTAGATGTCATGACAGTGCAAGTCCTGGAACATTCACCTGGGAGCTGGCTACTGACTTGGTTTGGTTTTGTCTACACAAGTGACCTGTTCTCCTGCAAGTGAGCAACAAACTAAGAATACCAGTGGTTACTCTAATGCACATCTTGTCTCTGATAGTGGCAATATTTGATGCTAGAGAAGAATAAAATAAAAATAAAAAAAACGAAGGAAAGAGAGATGTTATGACCTTCTGCAGTTCTTCACAGCTGGCTTTCCTCTTTACTAGCCAGAACAATATTGTGTCATCATCAGCCTTGGTATGCCATCCCTTTTACTCATCATCTCTGATATATTGGTCCCAAGGGTAGATGACTGAAAGGTTCCAGTGATGACCTTGATTTTCATTGTGAAAACTGACCACTTCCTCTGACTTTTTATACCTACTTTCTGACTGTTTGAAATTTGTTTTATTTTTTTATAGTGAAGGTCAACTCTCAGTGGAGATTGAGGATTTTTAGGTTAAGGACATTGTTGAATCCTGTTTGGAAACCTAGGCAGTCTATATAAATTGGAATTTTTTTCAATCTAAATACTTAGTAACTCTTAAAAAAGAAACTTCAGATTTCTGAGATGTTATTTCTTTTTACAGTGGCTGTTTTGACAGTTTTCCCAAGCTCATTTGTCTGCCCAATAATTTTTTTTCTTGAGAGTAGTTTATACTAATTTGCGCAATTCAGATGTCAAGTGTTTTGGTTTTCGGTTTTTCTGGATATCATTTGGAACACAAATTAGAATTTCTTTAAGCTGTATTAGTATTGGAAGAGTGTAGAAGAAATCAGAATGGCTCAGAAAATTTGCCCAGGTAACACTTCTTGAATTGCCAACACATAAACAAATGCAAAGGTAGACCATCCTTTGTGAAGTACCAAAGGTTAGAAAGGATAGTCGAGAAAGCAGAGTATTTGCTTTGAAGGAGAGCTGTTGTATTTTATGCTGCTTAACTCATTTGTCTTTTAGCAGGAAAAGACTTGATAAAGCACTTGATGAGATTTCTTGTATTAACATGTAAGTGTAAAGAAGTTTATAGGCAGGATTTTCCAGCAGAGCCACTTGGGCGAAAATCCTCAAAAACATGATCAAACTTGTATATCTGTAATTATAATTCTTTTAAAGTCAGAGTTGTCTGAAGAAGATGCAGTGAATGTACACATATGGGCAGCTGTGGAAAGGTCAGAAGTTATTTGAAAGATGATGATCAGCATCAGACATTTATGGAATTTCTTGTGAAGGCATGTAAGAAGTTCTCACCTGATCTCAAGATCACACAGTTACTCAGCATGCTGAAACACATCTCAGAACTTTTCCTTTTCCCCCTTTCAAATGCAATGATTTTAGCAGAAAGTAGGGAATGTTATTCAGTTGTGAATATGACTTTTGTGCTCGTACGTATGATGTCTATTGTGTCAAGGATAATCTCTTTCTTTACAATTGCTTCTTACAGATTTCATGAAGTGGACACCTTCACATTGGGAAAAAAATGTAGCACAGTGGCTTTTAATGCTGCAGAAAGTTGCTCTGTCCTTTTATGTTTGTAGGCTTGAATGGGCCTTGGGGATTTGTTTTAGAGGCAATTCCTTAAATGTTGAAATAATAGTAGCTTTGTATTTACACAAAGTGAGTAAAAGGAGATTGAAACATAAGATCAGGGCTAGAAATAAAACTACAGAATGACAAAGACTGGAGAAGAACTGAGGGAGAAAAAAGGAGTTGGAGAAAATATGTTTTGTTTATTTATTCCTGAAAAGGTGAATCCAGATGAAATTGCCCATATGAGGTGGCTTACTTATATGATTTATATTCCACATAGCAAACTGTGCTCAATATATAAATATTCATCACAATAGGTATCCCAAATACATAAAGATCTGTTTGTTTTTATTTTTCCCCAAAGTAAGCTATGCTTTAACAGTGGGACTTTGTCAAACCTGCATGGCCCCTTTGTATTTCAGACATCAGCTGATATTCTGCTGGTCAACATCCTTTTGAAATTCTGTGTTTCAACTGCTGCTGCGTAGTGCTGAGCACAGTGATTTTGTCTGTTAGTGGATGTGGATATTGTGGCCATGTATTCAGAGGGTTGTAAGTGATGTCAGTATGTAGGATAGTTTCTCCTATGACTACTGTGTTGCTGCATGGATACTGGGAGAGAAGACAAAAGAGCAATCAAAGTAAGCAGTTAGTTTCATAATGTTATTTTTCTTAATAGTTTTCACTCAATATATTGCTTTTCCTGATACTCACCAATAATCAGGAAGCTGATAAGATAAATTAGTAGTGTGGTTCTGGTCTAACACAAAAGCTGCAAAACTTTGAAAATTTACTTTTCTAAAAACCATGAGGAATTCACCCCAGGACAAGAGCTGACTGGGGAGCTGATTACTTGAAATTGTGGAGGAAGTTTTGAATTTCTTCTTCATGGAGTTTGTCTTCCACTGCTATCAGTCAGTGATTTGTCCACTGACTGTGAACCTGAAGGTGTGGGTTGCTGTGGGAGGGGTGTCAGGTGTGTGCCTTTCAGCAGTACTGTAAGCATGGCTGAAGACTTTGAATACCTAGGGTAACAGTTTGGTGCAATGTTTATTTATTTATTTATTTTCTCAGAAACTTGCTCCTGCTCTTTTGGAGGTTGTGAAATTCATCAGATAAAGAGTTATTTTTCCATGGTCATACAAGGCTGCCTTGATTGCTTTGGAAGGTCATAATACTTATTTGGGGCAGAGAATGCCTCAATTTTATGTAATGGAAATTTGATGTTTTGGCCCTTAGGCACTGTTTATGTTAATGTTGATGTAATTTCAATTGCTGTTCTGTGAGATCCGAGGGTTTTTTTTTTACTACACTGACTTAAGAAGCATTTTGCTCAGCATTTAATTAAGAGGGAAGATTTCCATGAGACCTCAACAGCCTGTGAATGAGGAAGAGTGAACGTGAGTTAAAGATGTGTCATATAAAAGCTAGAAATCTCAGAGAGGAGCTCCCTGATAGGAGATGTGCATACAGTGCTTTGTAGACATCTGTAGCAGAAGTGCTGGAATCCTGAGTTAAAAGTTGGGAGAAAGAATTGAGAGTATTTTGTCTAAATTTTATATAGGGATATATCTGTGCAATTCCTTTTCTGTTCAGGAATCAGGATGTACATTTTGCAATATGAGGAAAATTAAGATAATATAATGAAGGAGATGGACTGAAAAAAATACAAGATATGCTTGATTAAATTCTTTGTGTATAAAGACAGCTCTATAACCTAGTTCTCATTTCAGTATTTTTAATGCAACTTTAAACATACATCTATGTATTTATAAATATCACACAGAATTTTGTTTTATCAATTACGTAAGTGTTACTCCAGCCAGTTCTCCCTCTTGCTCACAGTAACATTCAGAATGAATGAATTACTGTAGGTAAAATAAAGGAAAAATACAACCTCCTCCTCAAGATCATATGCCAAATATATATCACAGTAAGTTCTTAATGTAGCTGTACAAGGAAGAGTTTGCAAGTTCAAACACATATTAGCAGCCTTTCTCAGGGGGAGATCTAGCCTTAGTTTCACTGAAACTGTTCCTTTAAATGTCTCTTTAATTTGTGATATTATCTGACGAGTTAATGACCAATTTTGCCTTTTTTTTTATTAATTTTTGAACTGTAATGTCTAAAATTAAAATGCCCTGTAAAAGAAATTGATAACCACATTCCAATTCTTCTTCATCTTATCTCTGGAATGTATGTTAATATCCAGTAATGTGGGTTCTCACTGATCCTTCATGGAAACAGTAGGGTAGTACCTTGTGCAAAATTTAGTTGTCTTCATCATCCTGGAAAGCAGGGTATCGTTTCCTTTGGGGGTTAATTAAAGATGCTCATGTGTAAAAAATTCAGTGTTTAAACTGCAATTTCCCTTGAGAAGAACTGAAGCTTAAAATGCCAATTACAATGGAAAGGTGGTAAAGCAGGGAATGTAAATGATAGTTTATTAGATTAGAAAATTGTCTCAGCTCATAGTTTTAGCAAAATATTTACAAAAATTCTGGCGCTCACAGTAGAGCTCATAAGACAAAGATTTCACTGTTTACATGAAAAGCAATAGTAAGGAGGAAAATAACATTTTGTGTAGCTACCAGATAATTGTCTCTGCCTCCAAAAGAACAAACTATGTGAAAGAATGGAAAGTAAGTTACTCTTTCCTTATAATTCCTGATAGTGATAAATTAGATACCCATTTCTCTGTTCAAAGATCTCTTGAAAATGTCAAAAGAAGAGTATTTCAAGGTATTTATAACAAATCCAAGTAAACAGCATTTTGAGTGCATTTTGGCCTGCAGCACAGTTTCTCATGATTTGCAGCAAAAAAATTCAAGCTTTGAGTATAGTCCTATATATATATATGTATATGACTTTTTTGAATGGAGACTCATAGGAAAGCTGGTGAGTCAAATAATATAGAGTCTGTACAGTAGAGTTAGTATACATATGCCAAACTGGAATTATTTTATATTTCACTATGACTTTTTGTTAATCTTGTTAATTGAATTCTGGATATCACAGAATCATAGAATCCTTAGGGTTGGAAGGGACCTCTGGAGATCATCCAGTCCAACCCCCCAGGCAAAGCAGGGTCACTTAGGGCAGGTTGCACAGGAATGACTCCAGGTGGGTTTTGAATGTCTTCAGAGAGGGAGATTTCAGCCCTTGGCAGACTGTTGTAGTGCTCTGCCGCCCTCAGTGGCAGCAAGTTCTTCCTTGTATTGAGGTGGAATTTCTTGTATTTTGGTCTATGGTCATTGCTCCTCATCGTGTTGCTGGGCACCACTGAAAAGAGTCTGGCACCATCCTCTTGACACATGTCTTTGAGATATTTATATGCATTAATGAGATCCTTCTCAGTCTTCTCTTCTCCAGACTGAACAGGCTCAGTTCCCTCAGTGTCTCCTCAAAAGAGATGCTCTAGACCCCACACTGTTTTTGTGGCCTCTACGGGACTCTCTCCAGTAGCTCCTTGTCTTTCTTGAACTCTGGAGGCCAGAGCAGCATTCTGAGTGTGGCCTCACAATGGCTGAGTAGAGGAGCACGATCACCTCCCTTGACCTGCTGGCCACCTGATGCACCCCAGGATGTTTATTTGATTGACTTCAAAGTGGAAGTAGTTTAGTCTTCATCACTGCCTGTCCACTAGGAGGTTGAATTTCATGGTGATGCAGAGAATGAAAGTAAGCTTGGGAGCAAACTTGAAGTAAAACATGAATATTTTTCTTTCTGCTTTAAATAAAATGTAATGACAATTGTACATGAAATGGTCTTTGCTCAGTGTGACACTTAAAGGAAAGGAGCGTGTTGTTGGCTGTGTTTCTTAAGCTCACAAAAGTAGCCCAGACAGTTTGCTGACCTCAGATGGACCTTTAAGTCTCTGACTTGTCAGACAAGAAGGGCAGCACTCTTAATTGGCATTCAGATCACAGGCAGGCACTGGGCTCAGCGCATAGCCAAGTACTGCTTTAGGATTTAGACAAAGCCACTCTGGCAAAACATCCCAGTTGTCAGGGTAGCTGGCTGTTTCCTAAAGAACTGTTACATAATGGAGAGACTGAGAAAAGCTTTAGGATGCAAATTTTTTTTTAAAGTAAAAATTAAAAAAAGGAAAAAAAGAAAGTGGTGGTAATTTGTGAAAAGAAACATCCCCCCTCTCCTCGGATGATCTCATTCATTGTTTCTTCCTTCTGTTTAACTTCTCAGGGTCATAAATGTAGTTTGCTGTTTAAAACTGTAGTGATGTCACTCCAAAGGTATTTTGTGGAAGTGGGGAAGGGAATTATCTGAAAGTATTTGGGAATCAACACTTAGAGATTTATTAGCCTTACTAGAGGTCAGCTATTTGCATTTCTTCTTCTTTGTGCTTGGTGTAATGTAAACTGGGAATTCAGCTATAGAGTGAATGTTTACATTTGAGACATCCCGTGGAACAGAAGCGAACGTTGTGTTTATTGCTACAGCTGCCTTCTCGAGTGAAATCGTGATCTAAAGTCTCGCTGGTCCCTGGCCAGATTTCCAACCTGCCCCCTGTGCTGATCCCCTACACAGTGCCAGGCTTTGACACTCCCTGGTACTGTTTCTCCCTGCAGCCTCCAGCATGACATCAGCCCCAAGTGTTGCTCCCAAAGCTGCTCACAGCCCCTGCCCATGCTGGGAACGGGAGAGAAGTGCTGTGGTTAGAGTGGTGCAGGGGACTCTGATGTCCATCACAATATGCTTACTCTGCTATGGGTGTTTTAGTGCAAGCAAATTTTGTGTAGTCTACCTTAGTTGTAAGTGTGTTACAGTGTTTTATTTATTACATGGCCCTATTTAACAAGCTGCTTTTGAAAGTGTCCTTATTTAAAATATTTGTACAAGTAGTTCTCCCTTTGTTAAACAACAAAGCACTTGATTGGAGTACTGTCACCCAGTCCAGTGAAGAAGGCTTTTACAGAGTATGTATGCTTTCTGTAAACTTATGGTCTTGTATGTTTTGGTTTTTTGGGTTTTTTTTTTTTCCCCCAGGAAATTAGGAGGAATGTCATATATAGAGGCAGTCAGAGAATGTAACCTACAGCACATAGTCTTGTAGGGAGAATGTATTCTTTCTAGAAGCTTGGTCTGTAAGAAAGGATGATGTTAGGTATTTGAGGGGTCTTTATAGAAACTCTTAAATGTCCCTAATTTCTTACCAAGACACTAAATTACATTTTCTAACTCATCTGTAGACAGCACTTTCCCCATTGCAGCAAATCATTAAAAGGAGTGAAAGCCAATGAAAGATCAGTTTGGTAATAAAGTTAACAATATCAATAACCATGCCCAAACCATGTTGGCAGTAGCCATAACCCAAATCTCCTATGGCTACAAGGCCATGCCAAAGTAGCCTGTCTATTCCTGTTCTCTAGCTGTGTTTCATGAGGTTTGTTGGTGCCCTGGTTTATGGACAGGGTGGTTCCCTGATCCCAGCTGGCAGGGCTGTATGAGCAGTTACAGCTTTAGCGATCACCCTTTTGCACCCTTTGGTGCTCTGGATTTGATTTGGGCACTGCATTGTCCATACCAGGTTGTTGGTGGCAGCCTTTCTGGTTGCTCCTTTGTTCACCACTAGTTATTTCTGAACCTCTGGGGGATGTCTGACTGCTCCTGTTTCTCTTAGCTTGCTCTGTCTCCCAGTCTATGAGTTGCAGCTCCTCTGTTGCTTTGCATCTCCAATTATAGCAGCCCTAAATGTTTGATTTTTGCAATACACAGTCATGTACACAGCCTGTATGGAGCCCTTGCCACAAAAGGGGAACTTTCTGAAAAGAGGCTTTCCTTTCCTTACCAACAATTAAATTCTGACCCCATTAAATCTTTTGGGTAAAGCTCAGCTAACAAAGCTTACAGGTTGTGGCTGTGGGCTACTTCATTTGGAGAATGTTGAACACTCTTAAATTTGCTCATGCTTTCAGTATACTGATAAATACCATCATTTCTCTGGCATTGTAAGTTAGTTCTCTTAAACAGTAAGACTTCAAAGTAATATGAGAAATAGACACAAGGGCTGTGTAGATGTGGTATTTTGGCTCATGCTAGTCACCTTTTCATTCCTCATGGACGGTAGCTAACAAATGACTCATAGACTGCTGAAAGGAATGGCTGATCATCCCCTTCAGATTTCACCCTGCTTGCTTACCTGAGCTTTTGCAGTTGGTCCTCCCTGAAGTTCCTCAGTCATCCTGAGGAAATCCAGCAGTCGGATCTGACCTTCTCAGATCTAATGCATGTGCAACTACTATATACTGTTGTTCAGGAAAAATGTAATCTTGAAACAATACTCTGGTATAAGACTTGTTAGTAATGTTAGCAGACAATTTAAGCTTGATGCAAAAATATCTGTCCTTTTCATCTGCCCAGCTCTTTCTAGGAAGATCTCACCTTTCATCAAAATACTTGCAAAAAATGAAAAATCTGGATGCAGCATTCATGGAAAAGGTTTTTTTAAAGAGAAGAATGTAATGTAACAATAAAGCAGAGATAACTGTAGAGCTGTAAGGCTCAGAATGATCTATTAAAATTATGTTTCTGTCTTTGGAACCCATGGCTGACTATGATCTTTATTTTTTCTTTGACTGATGCACTTAAACTTACCAATTTCAAAGCATTTGTTTAGAACATACCATATTGATCTCATATATGTGCTTAAATTCATGTTTTGTATTAAAGTGAATGTAAACATAAGCATGGGTTTTTCAGGATGCTGATAGTTTCTAAAGCTTTAATACTTTTAACAATTAATGTACATTTCTTTGCAAATGCTGATAGTGACTTTTTATACACTCTTCCTTAACTCTGTTTTACAACTTTTACTTGAAACACAGGAACACGACATACTTGTGTATATAAATGGGAAACCAGACTAACGTCCTCCTTATGTTGGAATTCAATAGACTATTTCTCCTAATTAGTTGCCTTTGAGTCTCACAAAGAGTCTTAAATAAACAAACAGAAAGCGGATGTGTCTGCCTGTAACTTTGTGTGGTGATATGAATGAGTAGTGAACACCCTTATAGTCTTTTCTATTTAGCATATAGCTGAGTTACTTGACAATAAAATAACAACAATATTTGTGTATCTGCTTGGAGCTGTTGAAGCATTTCACAGCTGTTTGCTCCCCCCTTGCAACCTCTTCCTGTGATGGCAGTAGAAGTTAATGCTCCCATCAGAAATTCTGTAACAAATTACTAACTCTTGCCATGTCTTACGACAAAATCAGAAGATTTAGCTTAAACTATTACATATCAATTCATGTGATGAGATGGAGAGATTGTGATACACTGAGATTAGCTAAGATAAATGTCTGTCTCTCCCTAGAAGGGCAAAGAGGGCTTGCAAACTGTGACCTTTGCATGTGCATTTCAGCTACATCTTCTGGTGTAGCAGCAGTGTTCATCTAAGCAAGCTGTGTTGGATTAAACTGACATAAAAGAGATACCCCTTACAAAAAAATATGCATAACTGCTTTGGTTTTACTGCAGGTTGGATGAATAGTGATGTTGATGATATGCAGTGTTTGCATTTTTTCAGTGGCAGAGTGCTACTGTATTGAGAATTTGATTTTGGATTGTTACACAGTGACAGCTAGGAACACAAATCACGAAGATGACCAATGAAGAACACCATTAGAGCTGTTAGTGCACATGAAAAGTTCAAAGTAACTGAATCTTGTGTTTCTTCATATTTGAATATACAGCCTGTAGATACAGTCATCCTTTTTTTTTTGTTTGTTTTTATAACTTACCAGATTTTTCCATTTGTTAAGAAAGAAGCAGCAGAGAAAAAAAAATTGTTCGTGTCATTGTGGGGATTGTTTGTACAATGAAAATTGTTGGGTTCACTATGTACACTTTGCCATAAGAGCTAAGAATGTAAATGAGAGTACCTCTTGGTTTGCTGTCTTCTGGGCTTCAGAAAGGATGGTGTCTCTGGAAGAAGCCCAAAAATTAGCTTTTTCTGGAATTTTCTAGACAATGCTTCCTGGGTTTTTTTTCTTCTTTTTTTTTTTTTTTTTTTTTTTTTTTTTTTTTGTGTGTGTGTTTGTTTTTGTTTGTTTGTTTGTTGGGTTTTTTTTGGTTTTTTTTTTTTTTTTTTTGTTGGTTGGCTGATTTTGGGTTTTAATCACCCAGTGTGGATGTCCAAATCTTCTGTTACAGATGGAGAAAGTATTACAAGGACTTCAGGTACATTTTGATGTTGGTGGAGGATGTGAAATAAAATGACCAACAGTCGATTGTCTCCAGGTCTCAGAAAGGTGCTGTGTTGTAGATTTTCTTACGCTGATCACAGATTTTCCTGCCTGTTTCACCAAGATACAGGAGCCTCTTTCTTTCTGCTGTTTGTCCTTTTAGTACTGTGTATTTATCATCTGTAGCCCTTCCTCCCAGTAATGCTCTTACTCCCTGAGAAGTCCTAATCTTAGCTTGTTGAGCTTTTCATTTGCAGGCAAAAAAACATCTCACAGCAGGTGCTGAATATGAAATTATTCAGTTCAGTGGTTAAAATCTGGCGAACTATGAGGTTGGGAGAGTTGGATTTTAGCTATCTGTAGGTGGCACTGCCAGGCCTATGAAATTAGTCCATTATGGTTTGACTTTGGAGAAGTCTAGACTTCTAGAACACTAGACTTGTTCATCTTGAACCCACCTATAGAAATGTGTCACTGTGGGGAAGCATTTGAAACTGCTGAAAAATAAGCTGTGTATATGCCCATGAAAGGCTGGAATAGACTAGAAAAATGCTTGAACACATAATATTAATAAAATTAAAAAAGAGATAAAGGTGCTTTTTAATATTTTGTACTCATTAAGCAGAAGGAAGTATGTGCACTCTAAGTAATTTTTGAAAACACTTACTTGGAACATATTAGAATGAGTAGCTGTCTGTAAGCAAGAATTTTCACAACCCATTGTTTGATAGGACTAGAAGAAAAATTCTTGTTATTAAAAATAAATATTGTGTGTTCCTAGGGACACTTCTGTAAAAAAGGAAAATCCTGAACATTGGAGGTTTACTATTTTTATGCTGCTATTTTGGCAATTGTCCTGTTTTCCTATTCGTGATGAGTATTAGATGAGTGACCTGACAATTGTAGGGCTATTAAGTTATTTAATGCCAACATAATCTTTTAACTGGTGGCACTTTAATGATAAGTATGAAGCACAGGGTTTGCTGAACTGAGAGGATAGCAAACTTTAAGCAGGAGGCTAGAACCTCAGCTTCACTTTGGTTTACAGATTGCAACCAACACAATACTGAACAGGTATAGGAAAAAACCCCACCAAAGTGTAGGAAAACAGCTAATTATAGTAATTGCAGCTGGTTTCAAAGTACTTCTAACAGTTTGTGCATAATGCTTACTTGAAAGCATCAAATGGGCGCTAGTTGTGAAATAGAACACCTGTTTGTTGTTGAGCATGTGTTTATGCAGATGATTTTTGTTGTCAAAGCACCTTGATGTAGAGTAGTCCTGTTTACATTTACATTCTCCCCAAAGGATTAACAGTGTTCTCTCAATAAATTTACAGTCTATTCTCCTCTCAAAGGCTGCTGTTTGGAGGGTGGTGTGAACAAGGCAACAAGTGCTTGCTAATCACTTGAATATACATAATTAGCGACAGTCTGGTGCACTGGAGTCTTTGTACAGCCACAGCAATGCTGATTGGCAGCAGCAGATAACAATAGTCGTGGCAAGGTGGTATTTGTTGAATATTTGAAGGTGTTTTTCTTTTATATTTGCAGTAGACATTTTGAGTTAATTACACCATTATTCTGGAACACACTTGCTATATTATTTTAATGTCAGAGTTAAAGATCAGTCATGTGGCCTGTTGTGCATAAAGGAATAGGACCTTTAGTAAATCCTTTACTTCTTTTGAGACTAAGATGGATTCCTTTTTTCTTCCTTCATAATTTTATGAGACTAAGATGGATTCAATTTTTTTTTCCTTCCCTAAGTTTTATATAATCCAAAGTCAAACTGGAAAGTATGACTAAAAATTTGGGAGATGAATGTATGCGATGATACTCTTGTATTCAGCAATGATTAGTTTTACAATTGGCTGTCTGACAGGTTCAGTACTTTGGAAAACAAACACAAAATCATTGATGATAAAATTTATGGGTGACATAGACAGTAATTAATAAATAACACTGGGAAAATTATTTGGATTGCTTTTCGTGTTTGGTATGTTCAAACAAAATGTTTTAATATGGCTAAGTGCTTGACATCAATTTAACTAAAGAGAGAATACTACAACAAGTAGGCTATGAACATCTAGAAAATCAGATGAGTCACTGTGTATTTGGCAAGGTTAATTTGTATGCAAGTCATCAAATTTCCTCTTATTGAGAAGGTAGCTGTCTTTGTGTATAGGTTAGAGGCTTTGAATATGGTATCTTAGATTTATTCAGGCTTCTCATATTCTGTGAAGTATGTTTTCATGGGGGAAAAAAGGATTTATGCAATAGATGAAACAACTGTGAGGTTTGCTTTTAAGAGCAAAACTGTTAAAAGACTCTGCTGAGTAATTATTAAAGGTTCCATATCAAAATAGAAGTAAATATGGAGCAGAATTTCTTAGGCTTATTCCCAACTTCTGCCTAAGCAGTACTTTCATTGACGTGGTGAGTAATGGCAAAGAAAATGGTTATTAATATTTTGAGGTGTCTCCAAAATGAAAAGGACTGCAGGTGTGCTGGAGGATGGGGTTAGGATTCTGAATGGTATTGCTAATGTGGAGACATGGTTTGTCTGAGGAGCTGGAAGCTGTTCAGTGGGAGCAAGTTTGATGTGCACTCTAGAATGATCTACTTTAGAAAGAAACTAATGGAGAATGAGTGGGCAGGTAAGAAGCTCTTCAGAAAAATGTCCAGTAGGTACCTTGGATGACAAATTGGGCATTAATTATATCTTGCTGTTGTGAAGAAGGCAAACATATGCATGCCTGATCACGGATAGAACTGTAAGATGCATCTTTCTGCTCCACTGGACACTTAAGGTCTTAGCTGGACAAATGCATCCATTTCTGGCTGCTGCAGTTCAAGATTATAAAGACTATTACACAGAGATCAACAGTGAGAAAGATCAATGATTTAGGGACCTATGAGTATAGGCTGAATGAATTGCAATTACTGAGGCTAAATAAGAAAACAGAAGTGATAATATGATGTGTTCATGTGCACACTAAGAAAAGAAATTGTGGTTGCAATGCAGTTCAAATTACAAACCAGGAAATCTTTTTTGAAGTAAGCATCCCATGAGAAATAGCCAAGTAAGTTGTACCAATGGCCCATCTAGCTCAGCATTCTGTCTGCTGTGGTGGCAGAGGATGTGCTGTTTAGAGAGAGCTTGTAAGTTTGGCCCTTTTCTTGCCCTCATTCCCCTTGCACTTTCCTAGTGTTCAGAACTGCTGCATCACTAATGTTAGATGGTGTACCTATGGATGTGTTTCACCAAGGGCCCTAACTATTGCCATGTGTTTGGTGAACAGCAGTTCTGCACTTACCTACTGTCATCATGATTTTGTAAATCTCACCCTTCTCCTCTCCAGACTAAAGAGCTCATGTCTTTTCATCCTGTCTTAGAAAAGGTGGCGGTTCCAATGCCTGAATAATTTTGTTCTCCTTTCTCTGTGATTTTTCTTAATTCCACTACATTTTTCCTGAGACTTGGAGACAAGGCTGTGCAAGGTAATGAAGATGTGGGCACAGCACTGTTTTCTGGATCAGCAAAACATCCTTTCTTTTGTTCTCAGTATCCTTTATGACATGCCCAACGTTTTGTCAGGTTTTTTTGGCTGTTGTTTACATGCACTTAGTATTTCATTGAACTGTCAGTGATGAATCCAGGACTCAACTAAAGTATAATTTATGATTCTAAAGCAAACATTGTTAGGCATAGTTTGTATTATTTTTTCCTAGATAAATTACCTCACATTTATGTACCTAATGTTCGGTTTTCATCTTTGCCTACTCAGTTTTGTGAGATCAGATCCTTCTGTTCTCCTATGCTGTAGATGTGGCATTTGACTATTGACTACAGTGTGGTATCATCTGTAAGCTGTAAGATGTCTCAGCCACACCTCTGTCCGGGTCTTTGAGGAAGATACATGAAAATCATGCCAACCTTGCTTGCTGGAGGACCTCCTGATTCTTTCTTATGCTGACATATTTTATCATCTTTCATTTTCCTCCCTACTTAGGTAGCTTTTCATACTGATGTTTTCCTTATAATCACCTTTTAACTTTTCCTTTAAGACATCCAAGTGGACCTTGCCAGGTGGGGAGAGAGCTAGGAAGGGAGAATTTTTCTTTTATAGCTATGGCAGCCATTTTTTCTGGCCTCAGTATTTTAATTTATATTATGCTTCTTTGGAAGGTCTTTTGAGCTGGTTCTTTGCCTTTTTAATAACTGCTTTTCTTATTTTTGCCTATGTTTTTCTGTTAATGATGAATGCTTGTGTATCAGATTTAACTGGGAGCTTTCTTCCACCCCAGGGCTAAGCCCACTCATGAAGCTGGGAGAGGGAGAATCTTTTACTTGAGAAGTAATGTTATTTTTAAAACAATTTTATAATAGCTACAAGTAATAATAAAGTAGTTTTCATCCTGTTTGCAGATTCAAGGGGATCTGTGGACTACTTTGAAAGAGTGTACAAAAGGTTACTGAGAAAAAACTAACCAAATTGTCCAGGGTGTAAGACATTGCATTCTTTTTGATATTTAGGACACTATGTTTCTGCTGCAAAATGGTAGACTTCCATTAACCAAAAAAAATTTGAAATCTATTGTGTGAAATAAAATGTTTGAGTTCTTAAATGCTTGTAATTCTTGATAGTTCCTAGTCAAGTAATGCAGAAAATGGTTTCCTTGAAGCTTTTCAAGATGCATAGTAAGAATACAGAGAAGTAAATTAGCATAAGGAATGGGAATTCATTATTCCATTCCAGTTTCTTTTAATATTTAATATTTAAATGAATATTTACATGCCAGAGAGAAGAAAGTAGAGAAGAAAAATGATAGTGTTTTCAGCATTGGAGAGAATGCCTCTAGAACTGGAAATTCTGAGAGCCTGTGTGGTTATTGAGGAATATGGCATTGCCTTGCTGTGAGAAAGAACCTTAGTGCAGAAATGTAAAGGAGCTCTTTAATGTAGCAGCTTAAAGGGTAATGGAGCTCTGTGACTGAAGGTTGAATTCAGTTGTATTCAGAACCAGGATGAGGATGATTAAGAAAAAGACTGGAAAATATTAAGGAGAATATGTTGATACCATCAAAACAGAGTGGATTCAGGAAGAAAAGCATTTTAAAAACCAAGTAGTTTTTTGCCAGTACCTGCATAATAGGAGAAAATTCTGTCACCTGTCTTTTTTGAAGAGCTCATACTGAACTGATGAGATGTTCCTGTTCATCTTAAAATATATGATGCCATGAATAAAAATCATAAAATGTCCTATACAGATTTGCACATGAGATACTCAGATTAGCACTGAAATGTAAATTTGGTGAGAATTTGTCCAAGGCTTGCTCAGAATGTTATTTAAATGAAACAGTAAAAATCCAGTTGCTCTTTGCTGAAGTCCCTCCTGACATGCTGTTTGAGAAACACTGCATCAGTATTAAAAGATAAAATTATTGTAGTTTCTGGTGTGTTTCATAGTCTTTCTTAGCTGGCCACTGCTTTTGCCACCAGTTTGACACTTTCCTACAGAGTATCATGGAAAGTTAGAGCTCTCTTACTGAATGTGGAGTGTCTGCATAGCTCAGTTGCTATGGATTTTTTAAAATTGTATTGTTAAACCCATTAGGTCCTTACATTTTTCCAAGTGAAGGTACCTGATTCATGGTAAAGAAGTAATTTCTTAATATTGTTTAGACATATTAAGTAAATGGCGTTCTTTAAAGTCACCATGAAGGCACTTCAGTGTGCTTTGTGTTCCTGAGTTGTCTTTGTGGTGGCACAATTTCTAATGTAAGGAGCTAAAGGTGTTGTGTAAGTCACTGTTAGTTTTTTTCAGTTAGTGAAAGCAGGAGTGTTTCTATTTTTGCACTTTCACCTAAGGAGCAGACTTGCATGAAAGATGAAACTGGGCAACAGGACCATCCTTTTACAGAGAGAGGGTCAACAAGAACCTGTGTGTCTGCTTGGGTGCTTGTACAATCAGCTAGGTACACATACAGCCCTCCCACTTGTTACTCACATGGCCAGGTTCTTTAGGCTGATGTCCATCCACTGTGTCATGGAGAGAGGGAAGTTTAGAAAACAGTATCTAAAGGATGATTTAATTTTTATGTCTAATCAGATCAAATGGTACACTACTAATGAAGGGGGAGGTTCAGGCAGACCCTGCCTGGAACACACTCTTTGATATCTTATGATGAATTCAGAAAGAGTACTGTTTGCCAGCTGATGGGGTCAGATAGAAGATCTTAATCAGAATTACTACACAGTATAAAAGCTAAAACATACTAGTCAACTGTATTATAACATAAATGGTGTAGTGCACTATATTAAAGCAATTATGTTAAAGCTAGTGAAGGAATCATTAAGTAGAGGTTTTGATGTATCTCACCACACTCCAGGCATGAATACTTCTTTCTCTCAGTCTCTGGGAAATAACTGTAGAGAGGCATCCCAAACTCCACAGGAGAAACTCCAGACATTTCAAGAAAAGGATGTGGAAGAATCTAACTTGTATGAAAGTTGACTGGACTTTTATAAAGAGGTTGACCTGCCAGTCATGGGCCTCCAGGTCAGTTTAGCAGCTTATCTGTCAAGTCTTACTTCAAAGGGACAGATGTGTGTTTGAAGCTGGTGAGCCAGGCTGGCCTTTTAGCATATTCAGCACCAAAAAATACCACTGTGGTGCCACCAGTAGCTCCCCAGAGAGCTTGCATTGCTTTTGTCTTCTGACCAGATTCCAGGCCAAGCATCCTGCTACAGATTTAGTGTAAAATTTCACCTTTAATACACTAAAGGGTTTTGTTAGAACTAGAGGAGTCTGAAAAAACAGGTTTGTTTCAGAATTTACATTGTAAAGGGCTAGAGTTTTTTAGTAGCTTACTGATCATTGATCCCTTGACACACCCTACTTTATGGAAATGGTAAGTACACTAGAGAACAGCCAGATCTCTGGGAAATGTTTCTCCCCTTAATCATGGATTGTCTGAAGAGAGGTTACTGTCTGTAGATGAATAATCATATCACTAACTTTCAGTCATTCCCTGTCAAACTGTTATCAGCTGTTACAAGACCAAGCTGTCACTGAAAACTCAATATTCTTAAATATTAAGACTAAATATGCCTAATGTACCTAAACTAAATAGTCGAGATACAAAATTTAACTGAATTAAACTGTAAACATCCAGAAGAAAAGCTTTTGTTAAAACTGTTTCAGCTGTGCTGCTGATGCTCGATGGTTTATGTGCACACTCGGTGAGCAGAAATGTGGAAGCCTCTTAGAGGAGATGAAAAATTTGTGTTGCTTCTCCCTGATGTGGAACCTGCATTCTCTGATGAACGTCAGCATTGAAAAATGCATCAGCATCATAAGGGGAGCTCATCTGCAGCACGACCCCCGGAAGACAAAGCAGTGTTTTACCTCTCGGGATTAACAAACATGTGGCAGCTTTGGTAGGGCTGCTTGGTAGTCAGGTGATAGACTGGCCATATGTCCTCATACCTCATTCTGGCATGAGACTTTTTTTCCCCCTCCCCTCCCTTTGAAATTTGAAAAAAAAAAAAAAAAAAGCATAGCTGTATTTGGTTGTTATTTGATCCAGTTCTTATGTCACAGACATGAAATTGTAAAAGAACTTCTAAGAAGTTCTGTACCCAAGTTCTTCTCACTCTAAGTCTTTATTGGAAAGGACATACAGAAATTATAGAATGTAGATGTCTGGCATCATAAGAAGCTTAGGGAGCTAGTTAGGCTCTAAATAGGAAGATGGATGTTTAAGAGTTCTTCAGGCACCTACAGCTCCAATCCCTTCCCATTGTACAGCTTGGTCCTTACAGTGCCATGCTCCCAAATTGAATAGGGAAAAAAGAGAGAGGGACAAGGTTCTTTTCACACAATTAAAACTTTCATCCAGGTGATTAAGAATCCCCATCTCTGTCTCTGGGTTTTGGCCCAGTGATGTAAGGATTTGACATAAAAAAAATAATTGTTTAATTGTTTAATTTGCAGTGGGCAGATATGGAAGGTATTACTGGCTTTGAAGTATCATGAACTTAAAATATTAAATTAAAAAAAATAACTGCAAACATGGAGAAGTTGTGTTTTCTGCTTTGTAGTACTTTATCACTGGCATTTCCCTACTCTGAGGAGATAATTTGTTGTTCATTTTAAGCAAATTAGATAATATGAGTGCTACATCAGTGTAATGAAAACATTATTATTAAAGGCTGAAGGAAGCATAGATTTCCCCTCACTCTTACATAGTTTTCTATATCCATTACCGACCAGATGCTTGTATTTTAGCTATTTAGATTTTTACCTAATTTGTTATATTTAGTTTCAACCATGATTCTTAAGGGATTCTCTAATCCATTAAAATAAAAGCAAAGCACACAACGACCTTTAATAAAATGCTTTGATTAAAATGGACATTTCTGAACCTTCTACAGACCATACCTGCTCAGATGTGACAGCATTTGTGACATCACCAGTACAGACTTTCACAAGGATTTTCAAGTCAGTGTTGTAAGTTTCCATTTCATTTTTGCTAATAAGAGAATTGTGCTTTTTATTTTCTAGGGGAAAAAAGTCACTAAAAGCGTATCAAAATTGTTTACTTAATTCAATAGAAATGCAAATTTATTTTTTTTTAAATTGCAGTTTCTTATTGGTCCCTATTATTTTGGTGTCACAAATGTTAAATATTTGGTGCCAGTTAATTATTGTATGTATAATCAGAATTTCAGAAAAGCCAGATGTAGGAGGAGATTATCAGTGTTTTCTCATGTATGAAATTTCACTGCTGCATTGAATAAACTAATTGTAGAGTTTGCTGAGTAAGGTCATCCTTTAAGTTATTAGACAGTTTTGGAGCCTAAGTCGTTAAGCATTTTTCAGTAGTTAGATTAGGAAGAAATTGTATGCGGATAGCAGAGAAAACACAAGATGTGTGTCTGTTAGTGAAAAAAAGAGTAACAAACTCCTCCTGAGCTTGGTGAGATAAATTTATGTGTTTTATCCAGGTCAGTCATTTTTCAGTTCCATTTTATGACTAGAATTTTGGGGTTGTCTTTTATAGCTATGTTTTGCAAGTTTCTAAAATAACTGAAAAGGATGCAAAAATTTTGTGCTAATAAAATGGCAGGGCTGAAAATTTTGTGATTTTGCTTTCTTATAATTAAGAGACTGAAATAACTTGAAGCAAAAGACTTTTAAACATCTCATTTGCCTGACTATTTGTTGCAATTGTAATATAATAAAATAGTGCAAAATAAATTAATATAAAATGTGTATTAGAACTGAACTGTGCTATGGTTCTTGTGTGGGAGTTATGAGCTGTTCTATTACATTTAAGCCAGAGAAAGCTTTTAGAAATATGTAGAATTCTGAGGTTATAAATGAGTTGGGGTTTTCTTTTTTTTGCTTCTTTAATTTTAATCTGTAAATTTAAGGAAATACTGACCAAGTTGTTCTTGTCTTCTTAGCACTAATGTTAGGGTAGGACATATTTCCCATCTAATTCAAAATTTCAATTTATATTGGGATCTCTAAGTTGCCAGGATTTTGTAATATTATTAAATTGTAATAACTATTTCACAAATACATGTGGTATTGTATTTCTAGGTTTTCCAATTGTGCATTTGAAGTGATTTTTGAGTTATTTGTCAGAGTATAGAGATTTGTGTAGTTTACATATTTTTAATTTATAATTTCTGTGTATATGTGTCGTGTCGAGTAAGCGACAGAGTATATTCTGACATATGTCAGGGTATAATTTGTTTGTATAGAACATGCAATTGTATTAGGGAAGTTCTTGGTTCAATAGTTTGTCAGAACCATCGTGGCATCATTGCTTAGAGATACAGTTGATCTTAGAAACCTGAATCACTTGAACCTGATTTCCTAGCTTGACTGGAAAACAAGAATTGCACTCACAAGGCAGAGCAGCAGTCTGGTTAATTAGTAGTTAATCTTGCCTAAGTTCATGCTGATGCCCCTTCTCTTTGCATCTTTCTTGCCCCCAGCCAATTACTCCCATCCTTCCTTTGTGCTGATACCAGCTGTGCAATAGCAATACCTGAAATTGTTTTGGTCTGGTCAAAACTTTTTTCTTGGGGTGTGCTTTTTTACACCTGTCCCAGCTGTGTGGGTGTCAGTGCTGGTGCAGTGGGGTGGGACATAGGATACACTGCATGCTTCCTGTGCAGCCTGTCCTCACCTTCCCAAAGGGACTGCCCTGGTATTCCTATGGTTGTTGTATTTGAGGCGAACCAAAGTGGGCAAGGACTGGGACTTTCATTCTCCACCAATACTTCCTGGCTAGAACAAAAGATTAAAGGAATTAAAGAACATGCCTATGATGAATGTTTACTCCGATTTCCTGATTGTGAGATTTTTATTTTTTGAGAAAAAGTGCTCACATGCACTTTGGAGATGTGTCACAGCATTCAAGGAGAGGCTGGCTTTTCCTAAAGGTGGTGGTAGGATTGGGTGCTGAATTGGAAGAGTGACTGCATTGCCATGGTGCAAACCACTGGTTTTGTGGTGAATTTATAGCATTCAGCTAGGACTGTGGATACAGAATGTTTGAAAATCTTTTCCTGTACTCTTCTGAAAATATGATCCTGTGAAATGACTGGTACTCTGTTATTGGCCATTTGTGTTGTTAAACCCTTTGGTCGTAGTCCTTCCTTTGAAAGTGAAGCCTAATCCAGTCTTTCTCTCCTCACTCTGCTTCTCTTGCTTCTCTCTAGTTATTTCTCTGTGTATGTGTGTGTTTTGTCTCTGAAGGTCTTCTGTTGTCTTGTAATTTTTTAAAAATGTAGTTCTCAAAACTGTAATTTATTTGTTTACTTTGGAATAATATTTATAGTGTTTGTAAAATTCAGTAACTTTACAAATAAGGATATTTTCATTTCTTCTCAGTGTTACGTACTTAAACAAGGGTTATATTAATTGTTTTTAGTGGTTAATTTAAAACAGTGTGTGAGCATTTCAGGTTATTTCTGTAACTGTTTATTTATTCAAGTAATTCTTCACTGTATTTCATCTGGTGTTTCTCAGCTCACTGGCATAGAGTTGTCACTCTGAAATTCTTCACATTCCTAGTAAACTGGAATAGTTTTACTGTCAGGTAGTATATGCAGTGGTAACCCTAGATCAGTGTATATATTGACTGAAAATGCTCCTAACAGAAAACTGTTGCTCTTCACGGGTTGAAAGTTTAGCATTAGACTATGTAATCCTATTTTGATCTCCTCCTTTTACCCAATTTTCTTTCTCTGTTCTGTTCCACCAGATGTTTTTCTTCCATTCACACAATTAGTTTCTTAACACATATTAAAAGATTTTCTTAAAAGATGAAATAATTTGTGTCAGTCTCCACCCATTTTATTTTCTTGACATTCTTAAAGATAGCCCATATGATGGGCATAATTTTTCTACTCAAAAGTAGTGTTGCCTTGTTTATCTTATGTAAGTTCATGTTACTTAAGTGTGTGATTAAAAATAGAATTTTAAGCAGTTTTGATTGCCATCCAGCCAAGTGACTTGACATTTTCAAGGTTTTTTAAACTTATTTTTTCTTTATTTCTTTTTTTTTTTCCTTGGGGTTATGGGGTATAATTCTCCATTTAGAATCCTTCAAACAGTCATCAGTGAAGGATAGCTGTTTTCTGCCTGTAGCTTTCACTTCACTTACAATTTCTTAGTAACTGTGGATGTTCTGGGACTCTTTAGTACTTAACAGTCAGCTCCAATAGCTCCTTTTTGATCTAGACTGACTGGAAGTATTTTTCTGTTACCTGAAGTACATTCTGATATTGTCTTCTGAGGTAAAAACAATCGAAAGAAAATGTTTGGTTTTTTGCAAGTGTATTATGCTCAGCTGCAGACTTCATTTTGTGTCTGGTTAATTTTTCCCCAAATTTAAATTTCGTAATCTGTTTGAGTTTTTTTTTTATTTCTCTTGCTTGGAAGTTTACTACATCTTATATATAAAGCAGTATTTTAAGATTTATTAATTTTCCCCATTTTACTACAGTGTTTCTTTATGTAAAGAAACCTATATTTTCCCAGCTCCACTCAGCTGGTTCTTTATCTTGTGTATGATGATTTGGTTGTATGAACAGGGTGAAAAGCTGGAAGTATGTGCTAAGGAACAAGCAAATCCTAAGGGCTGGATGGTGTATTTTCCAAATTTTTCAGGTCCTTATGAATTAAGCATTTGGTTTATTAACAAAAATATTTCAAAAGGTGATCCAGGAAAAAAATGGGGGTGGAGGTGAGGGAGTGGATTTGAAGTCTTTGTCTCCCTCCCGTGCCCTGTGTTGAAGCTCAGTTTCACCTTTAATTTACTGAGTAGTTCCTGTCCCAAATATAAATGAACTGAAATATTTTGTGGTTACTCTTAAATGGGTCTTGATTTAGTTCCTCTCTACTGCATGGATACGAAGAAAAATACTTCCTACTCATGTGCTTTAGAGCCAACAGTATCAAGGAGTATTAGTGTCAATAAATTACTTCTCTGAACTTTTTTATGTGTGATATTTAGCCAGTTTGAGAGAAATAAAAGAAGTCCTTGAAGTGGACACTATATAAATTGGGGGGCATGGGATTTTCCAATTAATTGGATTGCTATGGTAGGCCAATATATTAAGCACAGGCAGTTTTGCTGCTAATTACACACAACTTCTCTGGAGTATCTGATATTCAGATCCATTTTATGAATATGGTAGGGAGAATAACAACTGTAAAACAAAGCACTGTGCATGTAAGTGACTGTTAGCATGTATTTCAGAAGGGATAAATGCTCACCATATGGTACAATTACTGTGTCCAAGTTTTCAAATTAGCTTCTCTCATCCTCCTTATTACTGTCTTTAAAAAGAGAGGAAAAAAACCCAACATGATTTATCTACTCTGCAGCAGAACTCTTGACGCAAAACAGCAGCCCAGTTCTGTCCAGTTTTTTTTTCCTAGCATAATAGAGGCTGTCGGACTTTTTTATACTAATTACTGTGTGAGCCTCAGATGAACCCCCTTCAATTCACAGGGCTTTGTTAAGGGAGGAGCTGTCAATGTGTCTGCCCGTTTGCAGCTGTGCTGTGGCTTTAGCTTGCTTAACATTATGCTGCTTTTTAGACTTGACAGAAGGGATTTTTTTTTTTTTTTATTAAGGCAAAGCAGCCTTGTAGCGAAATGGTTTAAGCAGCTGCATTGTGGGGAAGCACAAAGAAGTTATTATTGTGTCTGTTTAGGGGGGTTGGATGGAGGGGGGAGATATTCGGCTGCTGTTGATGCCGATTGTTGACTTGCCATCTGCCAGATAGGGAGAAGAAAAAAATGACAGCTCCAGCAGGGTGTTCAAGAGGTTGTTTGGAGAGACGCATAAACATGTGCAGATGTCGAACTGAATAATGGCAAGAACTTGAGACGGTTTATGATGCTGCTGTTGTGTGTGCATATACAGAATGAATGTATGTGGAGATTTGGTTAGGAGGAGGGTACATATTAATTATCATTGTCCCCCACCGCCTTCTTTACTTCTGTTAATTAGTTCAGGAGTTTAGTATCTTCCCTCCCTCCGTTGTTTATTCCTAAAAAGAGCCTTTTCTTGCAGTAGGGAAGAAAACTTTTGATTTCTCCATGTGGTGAGCTAAAAAAAAAATTCCCAAAGCAACAACTTAACAAATTTGGTACTTGTGGACATCGAAAGAGTAATGTAGTTATTTCAGTCGCAGACATTTGGGGGACAGGTGCTCTGCAAGTTCTTACATAGCTTTGTCTGCTGCAAGACTGGTACGTTGCATACCCCTACTTCTGCATCCTGAGCTTTTCTTATGCAGAAAGTGCCAATTGGTGATTGTCTTGTATTATAGAGTGTGCTAGGGGTTAGAATGAGATTAGCAACTAATTTTCTCTTTTGCTTGATCTTATTTTCAGTTCTTTCTCTGAAGGCAAGTAGCTGGTCAGGCATCACTTATATTTTCCTGTTTGACAGTTGCTCATAAAATAAATTTGGATCACTCCATAGGAATATAGTTTTCTTTCTTTCACTAAAAATCCCTTCTTATTTCATGTTCAGTGATTACGGTGAGTTTCCATGGTACTGTGAAAGAAATGTGAGAAAGGATACAAGCTTAAAGGGAAATTAAGTTAGCCCAGAAAGGCTAAATGAAAACATTGTTATACAGGTGATCTCTTTGAAGATAAAAATGGAAACTTTAAAATAATGCATTTTCTTCTCTAATATTACACGACATTCAACATTCAAATATTTGAACTGAACTGAAAAATGGAAAATGAAACAGTGGTTGTGGTGCATTGTAGATGTGGATTGCAGACATGTCTTCATGTTATCAGTATGTATCAGGGGGTTTTGTCATTTACAGCATGACTTAAACATTACTGGAATGAACCTTACCAGTGCATCCCACCAAGGCCTTACCCAAAGTCAAGGAACTCCATCTTAAATCTAATAGGCATCTGCAGGTCCTTGATAACAGTAACTACTGATGGGAGCATTTGATGTGCACTTCTGTCATCACTGTGGCAGAGTGGGAGATGTCAGATTTGGATTGTGTCAGTTTTTACTGGAAATTCAGGTGTGGCTGCCTCCTGCCCAAGTACCAATTTCTGAATCTGAGCCTAGACAGAGGAGATTTGCTTTTTGCCTGTTAGTTGGGGTTGTTGGTTCTTCTTTCCAGAATTGTGGTGTTTTATGTGTTCCATCACTGCTGGTGGGTAGCTCAGTTACTCTGGGCAGTTCTGAACCACTTCATGCAACCAAAGAGATCTCTTGATGTGTGCAGCAGTAGTGGGATGTTCCAGCTCCAGCACTTGGAGGAATGCTTGGGCTTATCTCGTATGGATTCTTTGCAAATGATGCAGGCTAGTGACAAAGCAAACAGGTTGACTTCAGTGATGTGCCTTGAGGAAGAAACATAGGGGAATGGTGTTGGTGCAGCTTTTTGGCACCTAGCAAGGCTAGGAGCACACCTAGTGACAAGGAGAAAGTTCAGAGGAGCTATTTTAAAATTATTGCAACGTGCCAGTTTTAAAAGTGAGACAGTTGGCTTTGTGAAAACATGCTAGCAAGTGTACCACTTTTAAGGGGGGGAAAAGTCATATAATTTTTGTCAACACACGTGTCTGTTAAAGAAACTCAGTTGAGTGATAATGCTATTGTCAAACTTACCATATTCTTTTGCAAACAACGCAAAGTTTGAAATCTCTTGTGTAAACCAGTGTTTGCTGTTTTGCAAAATGCTGTAAGTAGATCATATTAAGATGATTTTAGCTCAACTTGGCCACATGTAAAAAGCATTTGTATTTTAATCATCTGACAATACATTTTTACCAAGTACATGAATTTTAATTGTTCCTGTTGTAACTGACTGTCTTATTCACTGAAATTTCTAGATTAATATTTGTATAGTTGTCTTAAAAATATTTTAATATCAAAGTACTAAAATAATCTCAAACCCCAAAAAATGTCCTTTGGTCTACTAGCACTTGATAAAAGCAGAAGAAAAGAAAGTAGTATTTTTTCTGTTATACAAAGTGCCACTTGATGCTTATAGTGCTATATAAAAAAATATATATATATATTTAAAAGTGCTGAGAACATTAAGGTTTTAGCTATAAAAATATGTGAAACAATATTTAAAATGCTTGAGTTGACACAAATACAGCTTAATAGTATTAAAAAATAAAAAATTGCTCTGAAAACCATCTAAATAGTGCAGCATTTTTGGGCTTTTATGATGTATTGTCTTATTCAAGAGAGATATTTAGAAATTGTGACCAGTGTTCCTAAATGTTTCCAGAATACAGACTTTGATTTTCAATTCCTGAATAGCAAGCATATTTAGAAAATATTGATCACCTTTGTTGCTCAGAGATGCTGATGCAATTCAGGACTCTGTTGTTCCAGACAGCATGTGCTAATAGCAACTGCTATTTAATTTATTTATTGTTCTAATTCTTATCCTTCAAGAATGAGGGGGAAGTGAGAGTGATGTTGAAACTGGCAAGTTTTTCTTCCTGCTGGCTCACAATGGGCATGGTAAAGGTCAATTCTCAATTTGTCAGGATGTCAGCTCACTCAGTATTTCTGGTATGATTTTTTAAAAGGACAAAATTGCATGCATATGAAAATGAACATTTATTTTCCATGTGTTGCCAAAACACACCAGTAATTTTGAGTGGATATTGTAGATGCCCAATTTCAGAACGGCATTTATGTGTGAATAATGGTATGTCTGTCTCTCTGTTATTGAATTCTTTCCTCTAGATTTTTTTTCATGTTTTACAGAAAAGATTATTAATGCAACAGGAAATCATTGAATAAATAACAGGGGCTGAAGTGCTGCTGCATTTGTACAAGATAGGACAATGAGTCACTCCACCAGTCATAATGAAAAAGCCATGGTGGCTGGTGATTTGAACCCTAGAACCCTGGAATATGTTTGCATATTGTGAGGGGAAAGAAAACCCCACATTAAGAGCTGGGAGAATCTTTCCATTGAGGGGATTTGGTCCTCCCCATCACTTTAGCTGAAGTGCACCTGAAACCATGGAGAGCTGCTCTGGGACTCCTCCCTGCCTGTGCCTGCACCTCTGCTTGGAAGGAATCTGCTTCCCTGGGAGGAGCCCTTCTCTTTGGTCACTACTTAGAATGTTTCAGGAACAAAGAATCTACTGTTTGCCAGCTCTTCAGTGCATCTGGGCTGGCATGGAGGACAGAGGGTTGTCCCTGCTTTCCTCCCCCCTTGCTCAGCTGAGGCACTTCTGGAGCTCATAGGCGAGGCTGCTCGCTGCCTTCTGCAGAGCATTCACATCTGTGGGGTTTTCACTGAGTCCAGAATATTCACATCTGTGGGGGTTTTCACTGGGTTCTGGCCACCTCTAAATAGCTGGGCATAAATTGAGCAATCTTCTATCTGAGCTGGATTATTGAGATGTTGTGGACAGTGAAAGGTAGTTGAACTTTCTCACCTAAACTTCCCAATTTGCAAGAAACTTGATGGAAACCTAGCTGTGGTGTAAGCCAGTGCCCACATGTATCATGAAATGTTTCCTATTTCTCAGCTGGGACTGGGAAAATGCATTTGTCTAATGCAAGTACAGATGTGCTCAAAATGTCATTCAGCATTACTGGGAACTGTGGGAAAACAGTTAGTATAAATAAATTATCACCATTTCACAGTGTAAGAGAGAATTAGAAAGTGGTAGTTCCAAATTCTGCTTTTCTTTGAACTGCCAGCTTAGGAGAGGGCATCTAATAAAAATACCTTTTAAAACCCTAAGGGCATGTTAGGAAAAATCACAGTTTCATTTGAACTTTTACTGTGCAATAAGATTTTGTAGAATAGTTTGCCTAATGTATTATTACATACTTACATTAGACTGAAGGACATAAATTATGAGGATAGGTATATTTTTTAGTTATCTTAAACATTTATTTTTTACAGTAGCTTTGAACTGTGCTGCAAATTTCTTAGAATGAAATTAAAAATAAGTAAATATTCTAACAGAAGTGCTTTGCATTTACTTAGTGTCTACTGACTTAATCAAATAGTCTGCTGATGCTTCCAATCGTGTGTTAGGTAACACTGCCCTCAGAGGGCCAAGGTAAGGAAATTCAATCTCAAAACCACTGGCATTATTTGTGATAGTTTTATTTTACCTGACATTAATTACAGTTGTTTCTTTAAAAAAAAAAATTGCATATAATTGTGTGATTTACTTTTATGTAATGTTGCTTAATGCTCTTAGATAAATTCAGGTTTTTTTCCCCCCTCTATTTTTAAATGTTATTGCAAGGAGTTTGATCTAACAAAAAAAGTGCCTTAAAAAAAAAAGAAATACAATGTTTGTGTATTATTTTTATTAAATCCATTTGAGTAAATTGATGAAACAGCCAAGAGGCAGAATTTTGCTGTGTTCTCTTTTTGGAAGGTTTTTTTCCTTCACTTTTTTCCTCCCCCCCTTAAATCTCACTTATGTCTGTGTGGCAGCTGTTGCTTCTTTTAAGGAAGCAAGTTTTTGAACTCAGGTTTCTGTTGCTTATCAGCACTGTATATTAAAGACATTTCCTTCACACCTCTGAAATCATTTACATATTGAAAAATGTAGATGTTTTGCAAAAGTGTTTAAAAAAATTTAAAAATAATAAGATTAATTTTAAATTACTGATTAATTTTTCAATAATTGCCAAATTTCCATATGCTTAAGGATTACAAATGGTGAGACTGACAATAGCAGCTGCCAAATCTAAGGTGAAATACGTGTTTGAAGAGAGAGTTTGGGTTGTGAGGTAAAGTAAAAAAAAATTACAAACTTTTGGGTGATGCATTTGTCTAACACAGATTGGTTTTTGGTTTTTTTTTTCTGCTCATACAATTTCTTAGAAAGCTCTCCTTTCTGAAGCTTCTCAACAGTATGAAAACGACCAATGTTACATCACTGGAATAAACATATTTGTGAAATGTCCTGAAGGCAGGTTTCTTGTTACTGGCTGTCAAAAGCAAAAAAAGAAAAATCATTAAGGCTGCAGTATAGAGGCAAATAAAGTGGCAGCCACGAGGGTCATGTTCTAAACAAACCTTCATTAAGTACTCTTTGTTACTGTTGTTAGCCAGTGTATTATTAAATGCAACGTTAATTAAAGAGTTGGATGTTACAAGGATGCTTTTTGCATGAAGATCAGATTGAATTTTCATGTCCTTCATGAATATATTGCTGTCTTAATCTTTTGGGTGTATTCTCTCAGTAGTTATTAAAAAAGCAGACCCCAACAACATAAAATTTCTATTTTATATGTATGTATTTATTGTCTCTGTGTATCAGCAAGATGCATATTCTAGTTCCACTTTCCTCAAGTAGCTTAAAAAACCTTGCCTAGAATTAAAATGATGTAGGAATTACTTGGCTTTCTTTGCTGCAGTAGTTGCAATTAGAGATCTCTTCTTACTGTCTAATAAACAGATACTAAAAGAATGTGGTTTTCAACTTAGAAGGGTGTAAATTTAGGCAAAACAATAATTGAACTTACATTAACTCAGCAGGAAGCAGGGTACAAACCGATTATCGCTCTATGGCAGATCCACTGCTATTTTAAATACTGCAGCTCCATTTTATTAAATTGTCAGTATGTCTTGTGGTTTGGTTAGCCTGCCTGGACTTCTCCTCTCTCATATAATTACTTTTCACTTGATTTAAGGAATTTCACATGAGAATTTCCTCTAGGTTGCTTGTGTTGAGGTCTTTAATAAACGTACATTCCAAGGATCTTTAAAGTGATTTAGTTTTGATAATACCAGGAAATACACTTTTTAATTTTTTTTTTAATGCACTGCTGCTAAGTTAGAAGACATGTGGAAGTCAAATACTCTGCTGTGCTTTAGCATTTTTTGTATGGAGAATTTCTTTCAAGGCAAATCAGTAAGCGCATGTACTAAGAAGTATGGACTAAAATGTTTTTCTATCTTTAGGCAGATTACGTAAAAGGAATGCAGTTATAAGAGAGCACCTAGAGAGCATCTTGAGAGCCCTTAACCCACTTGAACAGCTAAGTGAACTGTTCACTGATACCACCATTTAGTCTTCAAAAGTGTTCACCCATTTGTTAATTAAATTACAAAGTAAATATAGGGCAGATGATAAATTTTCACATATAGGCATTGGAGAGGAATTGGAATATTGGTATTTTCAAGACAAAACCAAGGTTTGTGTGTGTATGTGTTCATATAGATGTTTTGAAACAGTAGTCTGACCATGATTCATGTTGGGAAACCTCTTGGGAGAAACATTCTTCAAAGAAATGTGTCTGTGAAAGAAATATATGGATCCTTATGAAGCCACAGTGTTTTATCCTTGCTTTTAAAATTTTTTTGTCTGTGTCTGGCTGTAGTCTGTAGAGCGAAAACAGGCATATAGCTATGCTCATAGGTAAACTGGTATTTATCTCTCCTATGACTGGCTTTTATCCAGAGTTGCTAACTCTCTTCAGAGGAGCTTGAAAGTGCTATTCTGCTCTTCTAATGCTTCTTCTCTAGAAGAAGCTGGATAACTCAGTAGGTGATTAAAACTCTGTCCAGTTTTCTGATTAGAGAGTCTGTGTTTGGCTGCTCCTGGGTACCCAATGTAAAGTGTTGTCCTAAGTGATGAAGAGGGAGTGAGGATTGGAGAAGTGAGTGCTGGGTCTGTCTGTAAGGCCACCTGTTGGAAGGGTCTCCTTTTCCAGCAGGTTTCATTGTGGAGAGTGAATGGAAGCAAACAAAGGCTGCCCTTTCCTGAGTGACTGTTAAGTGCACTTAGCCTATCAGCCCTGATCCTTAGAGCAGTCTGCTTATCTCCCTCTCCAGTTTATTCCTTGTGGAAAGGGGGGACTCTCTCTGAAAGCTGAGCCCTTGGATGGCTGGCCTGCTTTAGGCATGTTGAGATCATCTCCATGCTGTCCTTAAATTCTTGAGCAGGTTTAGGTGCCTGACTTCTAGATAAGACTAAGATCTGGATAGATTGCAAACCCAGTAACAGGCACTTACAATGAAATCAGATATAATTTATTAGAAAAATACAGAAAATTATCTTTATAATTTATTTAAGGATGCAGCTAAGATGTTAATCTTTTAAAAACTTATATTGGATTATCTGATACGTAAGGTTTTGTTTTTCTGCTTCAACTACTGAGTCCATGCAGATTTCAGAAAATTTGTTGCAGAGCATATTTTAAATATTTTTAAAATAAGACTCATACCTTTACTTAAGCATATGATTATTTCATGTTCAAGTATTCAGCAAACTTAATTTTCAGCATTTTCGTGTAATGCTGATAGAGTTTTTCATAGTTGTTGGTATTAATGTTACACATTTGTTTTCCCAAGCTGCACTTGTGTTTCTTCTTCAGCTTACAAAGTATCTTGTACCAGTTTGTTTTGGTTTGGTTTTTTGCATGCTTTCAGCTTAACTGGGATTTCCTGCTCTGAAATGAGTTCAGACTGGCAGTATTAGTAGGGATGTTCCCAGCCAAACTAGAACCAGAGGCCTGAGATATAGCTCTGCATCAATACAAATGTAACTAGTGCTATATCTGCTCCATTCATTTAGTGATCAAATTAAGTCACACTTGGACTTTCTCAATTCTTTCTACCTATGTGAAAACATCTGTACAGCAAAGTCAAGCAAGTACCCTGCTATCTGGAAGCAGGACTAAACAGGAAGAGGTTTGGTACATAAGCCAGCCTGAATAGCCCAGTATTGTCTTCTCTTCTCCATCTTGTATTCCCTACTTGCCTTCTCTGCTTAAATACATGAAAATTGGGCATGTTAGGGGCTGCAGTTGGATTTGTTAAGTCATGGGTATTGCCAAAATCCTTACAAGCTGTGCTCAGGTTCCTCAAGGCCATATCAGCAATTCCCATGTTGAGCTTCAGTGACAGTTGATTGCTGTGATGGGAAGGTGAAGGTGCAGTGTAGATTGCCATTTAGTGAAGTAACCTCCATGTTTGTTGGATGTAAACTTCCTCCTGATTTTTGAATGGCCTAAAAGCTGTGTAGATGTAGCTAACAATGGGCTGATGTGTTAAAGGGCACTGCCAGGCTGGGGCTTAGCCCAGGAGCAGTGCAGCCTCTGGGATGGTTCATTCTGAGCATCTTACAAATGGTGAGAAGTCCTAGGTTCCATGTTGGAAATTCTGCATTGTTTATAAACTTTTTCCCCTGAAAATGTTCACTTGTATAATGATGAAACAGTGACTTTAAATAAAGTTATAGTAATAGTCATTATTTACTGGGCAGAATTTATAGAAATCAAAGATGAGGGAAGTTGGGCAAATCTAAACTAACGTGTACTGAACTGAGTAATTGCACTCTAAAAATGAAATTGTTGCTGAATTCTGGTGTGGCATTGTGAAATATAATAACATTAAAGAAATTTTTCACCCTTAATAGCAAATAAGTGACATTAATTAAGGATTGTATGTTTCTGATCCTAAATTCCTCATAGATTCAGAATGCAGAATCTTTTGCTCAGGCTGGGGTAGAGGAAAGGTGGCATGGCAGGTTTACTGATGGACTTACCTCTTAGAAGGCAGTTGGCTTCTACTTTTTCTTGTTTATTCCTTTTGCTTTCAGGTATAAAGTATATTTTGTGTAGGTTTTTCCGTTAGCCCAAATGTCCTTGTATTTGTTTGTGTATGTTTTGCGAAAATTAATGACTTTTTGGTTTTGCTCAGCAGGGTAAGTGTTCTATCTTGTAGCAGTTTAGATTTCATTTGGTTGTTAAAAGTCAAGATGTAGAGTTTGTTTCTTTTCCCTGAAAAAGAATAATAATTAATTATGGTGTAAGCATGCAGGATATTTCAAAAGTACATTCTGATAAAATTCAGAATTATACAATGTTAGTACTTATAGCTTCTTATTCCAGAGGCATTGTTGTGCAGTCCAGGCTTACCATTGCAATTCAGTTTTCCCTTCTTTTGGACAGAGTTAAGGCTTTCTCTGTAAATTGAAAACATCTGAAAAGATTTTGGTATAATTAATGTTTGATACTGATAATATGATATTTTTTTTTAATATTCAAGTTTGAGGTTTTTTTCTAGAGTGTTAATGAACTTTTTTTTTTTTTCTCCTTTAGGAGAATATATAAAAAACTGGCGGCCAAGATACTTCCTGCTGAAGACAGATGGCTCTTTCATAGGCTATAAGGAGAAGCCCCAGGATGTGGATCTGCCATATCCACTCAACAACTTTTCAGTGGCAAGTATGTATTTCCAGTATTTATTATTCTCTCAGCATATTGACAGATTATCTGCTACATATTGCTTTGTGTATAATTCAGAATTTATTGGTAACACTGTAAGTTTAATGCCATGTGCCATACTATTGCACCACTAATCTTACAGCTCTACAAGATGTATTTACAGTAGCATGGAAGAACCATGCAATGGTTTTTGAATGTTTTTTGGAAGTCTAAGTTCTCATTTTTTGTGTGTGTTTCTGAAGTGTCTCTAAACAACAATGACATTTGACAAATGATTGCTGTACGAAGAAAATTCCTGGAAAGTTTACCTTTATTTAGATCACTGACCTCTTCTCTGTTTTTCATTAGTATCTCTGAATTCACTTGAAAACTCAAATTAATTAGAAAATTATCTAGACTTTCAAATGACACAAAATCACGCTAAGTTATTTTTCTCTTGGATAATCAGGTAATCAGCTCTCCAGCCTGGTTAATGAGTAATTTCAAGCAATCAGACAATTTGCATATATTAACAAAGCTACAAAGTGTGTATCTGTTGGATAAAGTGAAGATTGCATGTTTTCCAAGAATGTTTCTGAAAGACAAATTTGTAGGGTTTTTCATCTGTCAGTGAGATTGGTGAGCATTTCTGAACAGAAATGAAAGCATTTGAGGAAAAAATTAAGGGGCAAAAAAAAATCTCTATGAGTTGCCAATATCACAACTAGAAACTTTCAGAGAAACACTAGAGAGTTTACCCAATTTCTTTCAAAATTGTATTAAGTGTACTGCAATACAAAAAGTGGCAGTGTTTAGTTTTATGGAGAGATATAGGAGCCACCACAAGAATATTTGTACTTAGGGAAAAGGTTCCCTTCATCTTCACTGCTGAAGATGGAACAAATGCTGCTGAGACTGGATTTTCCTATTTTCTTGATAAAATTTTACTTGAGACTGACTCAACCTTTGTTAATACAAAGTAATTTTTGTGTATTTTATTTGGTAAGAAAATTATCTCATGTTCCAAGCCCATGTCTCATCTCACAGCTAGAAGAGGAAAAGTTTGCATATTCTGATTGTAATAGAAAATGATACTGATTGTGCAAACCTTCTAATGGTATTAGAGGCTCATTGTGCCTTGCTGACATTCAGAATAAAAGCAGTAATGTCTTTAAGTTGTTCAAATGAGTAGGAATTGACTAAATCATAGGCCATTATTCATTCCTTAGTTTTTGCTCTGTATATTCTAACTACTCTTGTTTAGCAGGTAGTATTTTTTTAGGTACTTTTCCCCCAGTTTGCAGCAGAAAGACAATTTTTAGAAATACAGTAGGCTTTTTTGTCCTGCCTTAGCATGCTCTTCACTGCATATTCTGTATTCCCTTGCTGCAGCAACTTGAAGGGTTATCCAAATGGTAGTTCTGCTCAGCAAAGAAATACATAATTAGCAATTATTATAGCATAATTACCAGTGTGTTGGTGCTGGTTTTGGTTGGGGCTTTTTTGGTACCCAGAGGTTCTGTTATGTAATTCTGATATTCGAATGCTGTCCCTGAACTTTGCCTTGTTGGAAATTGAAAGATTTCTCATTGTTTTCCAAAATGACACCATTACCACCCCCACCACCCCCTGCCAAAAAAAAGATTATTTCTGCAACTAGCAAGTCTCATAGGTCTGGTTCTTAGGCTGTGTAAACTAAAGGGACAAGCATTAATTGAAAAAATCCAGTTTTGATAAGCAAGATAACTTTTCTGGTTTTCTGACAGGAAAAGGCATAATTTTATCAGGAATATTGGCTGATTAATGCAAGAATAGGGAGATGTACCACTCATGAAAAGAATCTCATGAAATTAAGTGGAGTGTCTGTGTAGAATTCACAGGATGAAAAGCAAACCAGGATGGTACTGCACTCTAAATTGCAAGGGACTGAGTTTTTTATCAGCTCTTTTATCTGTCTGAAGATGAGATCATCAGTAGGGCAAATAAACAAACAAAATTGCTGTATGAATGAATCACATCTCATGGGAAGTACCTGGTAAATGTCAAGAACTGGTCTCATGGCCTCTGATCCAAGAGTTCCTGAGCTGCTGCAGTAGGTTTGTGGCCACAAGCAGCGCAACATATTTTTCCTGTAATAGTGAAGTACGTTTTTCATAAATTACTAGCCAGGCAGATGGAGTGTGAGATCACTGTTAATACCATCTTGATTAGGTTGGCAGGGACTTAAAGATATGTCTTTACAGTCCTATCTTCATGTAATCTTTGTAGCTATCTGTAAAGTGAGAGTGTGGTCTCAGTCTACTTTTTGCTCTCCAAATGATAGACATCTTTGGCTCTTGCTTGCAATTTGTTATTTAAGTAGAAAAGGCCAAGGCTGTGGTATTATTTTCGTAGTACTGTTGGAGTTAAACATGGGAATGTTTGCACAGTTCTACTTTGTGTGATACTTGTGTAGTTTAAAACTTTCATAAGCAGCTTTTCAAGCTGGTTACTTCCATCATACAGGTGTTTTCCCACCTGTGTCCCCTGCCTTGTGACATCTCTTCCCAGGCATAGTATCATTTTTCCTAGTGTGGCTCCTTGGTTCCTTCCAAGGTAACTTCAAAGTTCCTCACTTAAGAGTTTCTCTTTCCTTGGTCTTTTGTCCTCTGTGAATTGGGAATGATGAGAAGGCTGGAGGGAATGAAGTTGTTTTACATACTGCTAAAAGTGCTTCTAGTGATAAATATGTCTTTGCTGATAGAGCCTTTGTCATTGAGGAATCTTTTGTCACAGAATGGAGTGTTCAGAGACCAACCCTTTTCCTTGGGGTGATCTGAGAGGAAGTGTGGGGGGAAGGCATTTGGAAGTGTGTGTGTAAACAGGTAGACTCTACTTAGAGAGGGAGAAATGAGGCAGCACACTTGTGCTTCAGTCCATTGCCAGCCATCCAGGGGAACCATGTGGGCCTGAAATGGAGATGAGAGATCTCTCTCCCTTGGAGCACTGAAGGTGAAACAGTTGAGTGAAGGGTGTGGCAGAGTAGGGCTGGATGAAGCTGAAAGGACACAGGCATAGCCTGAGTGGACTTTCCCCCCCTATGGTCACTACTCTCCAACTTTGGGTGCACAGGGAAGGCAGCCATGGGCACCCTGCACTGCATCTTGGAGCTGCTGCAAGTCTGCAGGGTGAACAAATCAGCCTGATTTAGTGACACTCAGTAGTGTGTAGGAATCACTGGTTCCTCTCCTGTGAGGCCAGTTTATTTTATAGCTCACAGAACCACCTTCTTTTAAATGGGAGTTGTGAGAGCTGTGTATTTGAAGCAGGCTGTTAGTCCTTTATGCTCATGCCCTGACACTGAGAGTCACAAAAAGCTCTGCTGTGCTTCCTTTCCATGCACTTGAAGAGAAATGAGGGTGGTGTAATTATATGGGTGGGAAGTTCATTGTGAAAACTTGGACCTGGGTGATACTGGTTTTCAGGGGTAAATTCAGAGGTGTGAGCTTACTGGAATTGTCTGGTTCAAAATCAGTTCAGCTCTTTTCAGGTAGAGAGGAGCAGTTGCAAGTAATCAAACTGCTGTAGCTTGCACAGATACTCTTGATTGACTGAGTCATGGTAACTGAGTGGGTGTGCATTCCTAGCCCACTTCAACTGCAAAATAAAATATGTTAATTTAAATTGCTTTTGCTTAGGCATTTAGGCAGTCAGAACCAGTTTAAAGATAATTTTGGATTCAGTTGGTATGACTTCTCTGTACAGGCAAAGGCCTGATAAAAATGTCCTTTTAAAACTCCATTATGCTTCTTTGAGAACAAAACTAATACCCTGGGTAACAGGATGTATTTCCTCAATGCCCTCCCACCCCTTCAAAGAAACCCAACATGGCCTCAAAATGCTGTTTTCAGCTGGCCTGCTGTTGTGTAAGTGAAATAAATGCTGCTTTATGTAAACCCCTTTGATTGCCATCATTATTTGGGAAGGCAGAGTGGGGAAGAATTCTACTTCAGTTCTACTTAAGGAAGATTTTGTGACTGTTTTAAAAAAACCCCAACTTCTCACATGCACAGTGAGCGTGTAGGTAATCACACAGCACATTTGGGATGAAGGATCTCTAAGAATTGGCCCTTTGCCTTCATTTTGATCTTTACATGGGGAATAATTGGGAAGAGCTGTATCCCTTCACAGTATCCTTTGAGCTTTGGCCAAAAATGATGTCACCTGGAACTTTTTTCCTATCTTGAAAGATAATGCTTTCTAAGCACTCTGGTACAGCTACCCTTTTTCTTATCTTTAAAAAGAAAAAGTAATTTATTATAATATTATTATTATGAAAAGGTAACCTTTCATAAACTTTATTTTATTTTCTCTGTGGAAGTGATTATCAAGAACCTTTGCTACTCTAAATGGAGAATCTCTGCTACTTTTTCCTAGTCTTAACTTTTCAGTGGGCCAGAGACAAGATTTTATTATTTTTAGGATTTAAAAAGCTTAAAACCAGGAAAATTGGAAGGTTTCAATGGAATAATGTAAGGGCTTAAAGAATTCTGAAGAAATTCTTTACAGAAATGGGTAGGATAATGCGTATGTCCGTTTCAAGTGAGATTAATTTATATACCAAAATACTTCTGCAAAAGACACCACCTTGTGTGCAACCCCAAAAATAACTTTGCAGTGAGATTTAAGTCCATTTTAAAAAATGTGTTGCAATACTAGATTACATGAACTCAGAGATAAGACATAAATGTAGTGATAATTACAGTGTGACTTTGATTCCAAAGTAATAGTAGTAGAATTGAATAAGTAATGTTCATTCAATATTGAAAATACTTGTGGGGAGAAGGAGTCAATGTACGTGCCATATACTGCATTTGCAAATACACTTATGGAAATTCAAACTCAAATCTATTGTGTATAGGAAATATTTCCATCTGTGTTGGATGGAGAAATGTTTGGGAGGCTTTCTAATCGTGCTATGAATGGTTTCTAGGTGATACAGTTGGTATCCTGTCGTTTGACTCTGAAGTTTATAGCCAGGACTGAAAGTTTTTGTGCTGGTGTGATATACTCAGCTGCTTAAATAAAACGGGAGTGTTTGCATGAAAGACAGAGAAGGATGTACAATTTTACTGTCTTGTATTAAAACAAGGTAAAGCTCAGGCAAAACCCATGCAGAAATCTCCTATTTCCATTCTGCCTCTCTGCATGAAGGGGAAAATGACAAACTAGTTGCAGTGACAGGAAGGCATAGATGCTAATTTGGTACTTTTTGAAGTATTAGAAATAAAAAAAAACTTTGCAGCATGATGAATTGCACAAAGTTTAATCTTTTGCAGCTTCAAGGAATATAATTAGGGTTTTTTGTCATATATATTGTTATATTATCAGAGCACATATTATGAGCCAAGCCCCACAGAAGTGGGATTTTTACCCATACAGAACAAAAAGTCAGTCCCTGCTCCAAAATACTAAAATTCCAAATATAAAACAAGTGACAGCAGATGGATGCAAACAGATGGGGGGAGTATGAGAAAACTATGAGACAGTATTAGCCTGTACTACAGGCAGTGGTCTCAGCACATCAACAACTAATCCATTGTCAAGGTTAGATTTTTACTCTCATCTCCCTTCTTTTCTTCTTCCCTCCTTCCCTCCCTCCTGTTTTTTAAGGCATGGTGAAGGAGAGTTTTAAGGAGGATTTTAGAGATAAATAGTGTGACAAACAGAGAAATTAGAAATGCTTTAGAGAACTGATAATGAAATTGTAACAGTAAAGGGATGGGTGGTGTTTTGGTACTGAATAAAAAATTATAACAAGGATGAGAGTAAATTGTAGGGACAGACAATGTTGAAAGACTACCTATATTTGATGTGATAGAGCTGAGTAAGAAATGTGAAATGCCAAAAAAAGAGTGATGTGATCAAGAGAACAGTGGACAAAAAACATCTACTATGAACAGTTTTGGAAACAACATTTTTAAGGTAAACCTTATTTGTTTGGCTCAAAGAAGAGATGATAAATTGTTCACATCAATCTCTGTGTGACCAAATTTAAGTTTAGGGTGTTACTCCCCAAAGACAAGATGTAGTAAGAAGGAACAAGGCCTTTTGTAAAGCCTCAGGGAAGTAGATTTCCCTTAGGAAGTGGGTAAACAAGTGGGAGAATCAAAGGGGGACCAAACTAAGGGTGTGTGTATGGGTACACACATACATTTGTTCCTATAGGTAAAATTCATGGATTTTATGTGTATATGAGCAAAAATACATGTATCTGTCTCTGTGTTATGAAAATGGTCTTAGTTCTGCTAGTTGTCTACTATTCATCTAACAAAAAGGTCATCAGAGAAGTGTGGATTTGGATTTTCGTGTAGCAACAACAGAAAAAGGTATTTGTGACGAGTGTGTTCATTAAATTTTGATATGAAAAAGAAAAATCAGATTAGCAATTAAACAGGCAAAGGTTGGGACAAAAATGTTTATATGGTAAAGGAAAGACCAAGGGAAAAATAAGAAATCAAGGTGAAATTATTATGCAAATAGATAGATACATAGAGAGATGTAGATCTGTGTAAAGACAACACTCTCCCTATGTTAAAAATTGCAACACTATAAACAATGCAAGCAATGGCTTGATATTATTTTTTTAATGTAGTTTGATAATCACAGGAAGTTCTCCTCTGTGCTAAAACTCAGTCTGTATTGTCTGTATTAGAAATAATTTCTCAGATATGCAACCTTCTGTTCATTTTTTAGTACAAATTTTTATGGCTGCTTGAATGCTTAGTATTCTTGTCTAGCCATATCAACACATTCTGCTGAAGTTGAAACCGTTCATATATGAAATAATAAAATGGTATTAGTGTTCCATTCTTTTCTTCATGCTGAATGGCTGCATTTAGGAAAGAAATGCTGGTGATTATACAGTTAAAGTTATAGAATTCAAACTTTAAACTTTTTAATAAAATCTGAACAGATGATCTGTGGTTTTTTTTTTTTTTTTTTTGGAACTGGCAGGTTTCAGGCCCTCTAATTGGCTTCCCAGCTTTGCAGAGTAATTACAGCTTCAAGCAAACTTTGTCATCTGTGGTTCAGAATGGTGTAAAGTAAACAGAACGTTTTGAAATACAGTTTGTAGTTAGAGTTGCTCAGGAGAGTTTAACTAGCATAACTACTTAATTTAGACAGTAGCAGTTATTTGAAAAAGATGGTCTTAACATTTTAGAATTGGCTTAGAATTGGTCAGGTTGGTTGTTGGTATGAAGACAAAAGTTAACCTCTGTTATGTACCTGACTTTGTTTTGCTTTTTAAAAGGATCATTTCAATAACTGAGAAACATCCATTGCATTTCTTTTTACTGTTTTAATTTTTTTTTCCATTTTCTGTATACATCCACAAATGGCCAGAGGAGTGCTATGCGCTTGTTGGAACAGAGTTGTAATTCTCTGTTACTGCTTTAGTATTTTGCTGCTTTGAACAAGTGTTGTCCCCCAAGGTTTTTCCTCCCCTCTAATATTAAAGGAAAACTTCTCATGACCGATGTTTCATCCCAGAAAGACAGAAAGCTTTAGGAATAAAATGTGTAATTCCAAGTTGTAGATGGCTAGCATACAAGAACACAAAGTTGAGTCTGTCTGTTTACTGGCTTACTCATCTTTTTGAATGATAATTTAGACTTCCAACTGTTTTGAGCTGAGATTCAGTCCTTTAATTACATATGTTTATGTATAGTAGCAAACTTGAAGACATTATGGTAGAATGTTCTCTATTCTTGGTAATGACCCAACTATCACTCGAGCATTCGGAGCCAGCTCTCAGTAGCCAGTTTCACTCTTTCTTCTGTGCTTTTGTATTTTCCAAACTATTCACTCAGACTTAAGCTACTATGGTTTTTGCACTAATTAGTAGAAAAATATTTTGGTAATTAGCAGTAACTGTGTATTACAGCACTTATTCATCTTAATAGATTTTTCCCCTAATAGTAGGTGAAAGATATTCACAGAGAAGTTTTTATTCATGTTGCAGTCATGGCAGGAATACTGTTTATCCCATACATTTGTATTCAGCAGCACATGAAACGTGGGGCTACTAAATATCAGCAGACTTCAGTTATTGTTATCGACTTGAGAAGAATGGGTAGTACACCTCTTTTGGGAATACTCTGGTCTTCCACTTCTTTCTGAAACCCTTTTCACTTTGTAAGGGACAGATATGAAAGTATTCAATTTTAACCTTCCACGAGGAAATCAAATCTTTAGCCACTTGTAACAGAATATTACCAAACCTAATTAAGTTTTGCTAAATTTTATTTTCCAGTGATTTCCTCCAATGATACTGAAATGGCATTTTTGGGGGTTATTTGTCTGGCAGTTTTTTTGTTTTCAGTACCATTTTCAATTCTTAAGGTTTTTTTAATTACCTTTCATTAATTTAGTTAATCATCTGTAATGAAAACTCAAAAGAAATGGATTTTTTTGTTAGTAATGTTTTATTATTATTTATAATGTTAATAAATATTTTGTTCTTGTTAATAATGTGAATAATCACTTTGAGGGCTGACTGAAAAAATTTAACATAAGTAGTGTATTGGATACAGATTTAGTTAAAACACATACCTATATATATTTATTATATATAGGTGAAGACCATATTATACATAGCATTTGAACATAAACAGGTGTAATTCTGTTAGTTCCCTTATTTTCGTATGTGAGTTGGAAAACTTAATGCAATTTAAATGTGTGCATATTTGTATATATTGGCAAAAAGAAAATAAATGGTGGAATTCAAAATCTCCAGTTCCATCAGAGCCATTGGAGAGGATGTGCTTTTTGATTGGCACAGATTTTTCTGCAGATTTGTCTCTGTACCTTTCTTCCTTCAGGCTATCCTTACACAGTCAGCTCACTTTTCTCCCTGGCAGCTTTTTTCATCTTCCTTCCTCTAGCCTAGCTACTCTTACTTTGGCCATACTCTAGCTATCCCCATGCTTTTCTTTCTCATATAAGTTCCATTCTTTTTCCTGTCCTATTACTGCTTTCCTACCTTTATTCTCTAGTCTTTTGTTCCTAGCAGCTCTCCTGTAAATAACTTGCTGTATGCCATCTTTCTACATTGGATTTTGCCTCAGTCAGGTACTTTATTTTTCATACTGTCTGAGGAAGGGTGTAAGGCATTATGAATATAACTGAAGTTCTTTCAATTTAGCATGTGGAGAGGCAGGAGATAGCTGTAGCCTCTGGATTATACTCAATGCATAATCTTTCAATGATTTTGTGCTTTAGTAATTGTTACTGTAATTTTTTACCCTCCTCCCACTGCACTCTCATCCCTCCCACATGTAGTGTGGCCAGATGCCTTACATTTTCACAGGAATACTAAAAGGATATCAAAGGTCTTGATTTGCCAAGTTTTAAGTCTCTTCTCCAAAAAGCAGCATTTTCCAGCAGTGTGCAGCTTTAGGCAGACACCCAGTAAAGAAAATTTCAGCCTACATGATTGAAGTGTGATAGGATTAAAGATGAGAGGATGGTTTTGTCAGGAGTAAGATGAGATTATCTTAGAGCAGACAATGCTTCTAGCCTCTTCAGCTAAGAAGGCTGCCCCACACATTCCTTGGAACTTCAGCTGAGGAAGTAAAAAAAAAAAAAAACAATTAACTCTATTTTCACTGTCACCAGGATCATAGCTGGACTTGAACCATACCCCTGAAGATGGGGATTTCTTTGATCTCATGAGCACTAAGCTACAGCCTTGGTTAGGTGCCCTAAGCAGCTCTACTTCATTGTGCTTCTGTCTGCCTTGTTTCTCTTCTTTTGTGTTAAACTCCCTCTTCCTATGTCCATCCTGCTGTAGGTCTTTCTTCTACATGTTGAGGATGGCTCTCATTCCATCTGAGACCTAGCAGAGTGTGTGTACCAATGAGAGTAAACTAGTGTTTCTCTTTTTTAATCAATGTTTGTTAGATGGAGTGTAACCTCAGTTCCTGACAGTGAACAACTCTGACTTACATAATAATTTATAGATGTACAGTGAATATATAAGTTTGTTTATCGAGGAATACACATGTGCACAGGACACTATTCACTCTTTATTTGTTTCTCATACCTATGTCTGTCAAGCTTCTGAGGTGTTCTGCTAAGCTGCAGAAAAAAATACTATCAATAGACATACCCACTTCCACTCTTCTTTGTTTTTCAAATAAAAAAATTGCAGTAGATGATAGTTGAGGTTTCTGGATGCTGAATTTGTGAAGAGCCAAAATAATTTATTTCTGTGAAAGGAAAGCATGCCTTGTTAAGTGTTACATGTCATATGACTTCTGTAAAGCGTTGACATTAACTGGAATAAAGAATAGTAAGCTACATAAGTAAAAGGTGTGGGTCAACTAGTAGGTGGTAGCTATATCAAAAAGAAGTTACAGCAGATTGTAGGTGAACAGGAATTCATTTACCATATTATTATTGATTGATTTGTGAACCTGATGAATCATTTTAGATCACACGCGCACATTTGATCTGGATCAGTTTTGAACAAGTGATAATATTCCAGACATGAGATGTGATGGTTTGTGTCTACGTTGTGGTAGCTGCAGGAAAACAAGTAACACTTTTGACAGAATAACCTTAGCTCCTCAAAAATGTTTAAATATATTTGCATGAATAAGGAGCTTTAGTTTGCCAGAGTTTTGCAGTTGTAGTGTTTGGTGCAGTATCCTACATTGTAGAAGTAATACACAGCAACACTGAACCATTGCCTGAATTGCCAGCATTGTGGTCTTGCAATGAAAGACCAATATGTGGTCTGTGTTATGTCTAGAATTGTGGAACAAGGAAGATCTCGGATCTGAACAGCACAGCTGGTGAGGGACTGATCGATTAAACTGACTAAAAGAAGACTGAAGAGAGATAAAGCAATGTTCAAATGTCTAAAAGGGATTTAGACACTTGCTGCTGGAAAGATGAAGTAATTTAGTCAAAAGGACAAGAAACAGTATGCTGAAATTATAGGAACAGTTGCATTAAATCCTAAGAAAAATCTTACAGCAATAAAAATAGTTAATTTTTTTTTATAGTTGGATAGAACAGTTTGCTTACAGGGGTTTTGAAATTAGTACTTTTTGGGCATTTTAGAAAGAGTGTACAGAAATACTTACGAGAAATAGCATATGTAGACCTGATTCTGCCCTAGGGCACAAAGAGAATTAGATGATTTCCTGGGGCAGCCCCACTGGTGGTGTGTGTGGGGTTGTTCTATATTTAATAATCAGACTAATTTCAACATCTGAATTTTCTTAGTTAGGCTCTTTTACAATAAATCTTACCCTGAAGTGACAGTACTATCAGTAATTGTGACATGGTTACCATTGAAGGGAAAATGTCATATTCCTCCTGCTGCGTGCAGATGGAAAAATATGCCAGTGGCTACTGCTGTTTCCTTGGCATGCTATAGCAATCCAGGATCTAATATTCTTCTTAGTCTCATAACACAAGTTAACAAATGGAGATGGCGCTCTTTACATGGACGATACAGGTTTCATCAATTCTTCTGACTGCTTTCTTCACCTTATGATTATTACCTGCTACCTTTTGTTCAAGCCTGTGGTTTTATTGCTGTTCTGTATTTCCTTGTGTGCTGGCTAGATCCTGAATGGGCATACATAAGCTGAATGAATTTCATCTAAGTAATTTTATTTGCTCTTCACCCATTAACTGGCAGTGTATAAAAAAGGCAATGTCATGTATTTGTCTAGAATGTCAGCTGATGAAAACAGAGCGACCAAAGCCCAACACATTCATTATCAGATGTCTCCAGTGGACCACTGTCATAGAGAGGACGTTCCACGTAGACACTCCAGAGGAACGGTGAGGGTTTTATTCTCGTTCTTCTTTTTGCAGTCCTTGTGCAGAAGCCTCAGCAGAGTCTCTGCTGGGCCTGCACAGCAATCAGCACTTGGAACTGTGACATTCTGAGCGCATGTGAGCAGTTAGTTAAAAATTTTTAAGTCAGCTTCTGTAAAATATTATCTGAGCTCATAACTGGTGTAAGAGTTGCCTGTGAGTAGGTGGGATGAATGTGTTCAAATAAGCCAAAACTATGTCATGATATGTCTCTGAAGTGTTAAATTTTGAACATCCAAAGCCTGGATTGAAATATTTCCAGCCTTGCTGTCTTACTCCTCCTAATGTGCTCCTTTCTTTTGGCAGAGAAAGCAGCTTGCTTATTATAATTTATTTTATGTTGGCTTATTAGTTTTTCTTGTTTCAGTAAACAGTCACGAACTCTTAAGAATTAACTTTTTTAATGCACCAAAAACTTTTTAAATACATATAGGAGATATGGGATAACACACTCAAATTTTCCATGCTCTGTCTACGGTCAGATGCACTGAATCTTCCCACTGTGGGCATTGTCCTTTTGAGACCAGTACTATGATCTGGCTATTATTTTTTGTATCAGTAAATAACCAACAACTTTGCTTTTTCTGTTGTTTCACTTAGAGGGGTTTTTTTATTCTACCTGGGTACTGTGTCTCCACCTAGTCTTTCTTCTGTGCAGTATAGTATCTCACACTGCATTCAGTAATAAATCCACCATAATATGAGCAAAAGGCACCAGGTACCATGCTATGTCCTGCTCAAGGGCTGCCTGGTGTGTCTGTGCTGCTCTGCTGGCCCTGCTTGTCCCTCCAGAGAAACCCTCACCTGGGCCTGCCCCTCAGCGCAGCCACAGGTTTTTAGGATGCTTGTAGGAATTAAGTTATCTTTGAGCACCTTTTTTGAGGGAAATTTGTGAAAAGGCCTGTAAGTTGAGTTTTAAGAGGAGACAGAAAAAGAGTTGAACACATGATATGTTTTAATAATTATTTTTTTTTCTGTGAAGGTGTCTTGAAGGGAGGGGGAATATCAAAAAGTCTCTTAAAATAGCAAGTTATTATTTTGAGATACTAGTGCATAAGAGATGACAACCTGTGCTCTCAGGTGTATTATACCTGGAACAAGTGTTTTCAAGTTTCTACTAGTAAAATACTTGCAGAACCAGAAACTGCTAATTCTTGAAGTAACTCATATAGTGATCTTTTCTGGTCAACTTCACCCCCTTTAACAAAAGGCAGGATTTGGAAGGAAATTGAAGTGATTAATTAATATGGGTCTTCTCTCGTGTAAGATGAGAATTGATTATAAGCAAAGTAGCATGTGAAAAACTTTATAAACTATGTAACATGTTTTATGACTTTCTAATGGAGATGTTGGTTTGTTCATGACAGGGAAGAATGGACAGAAGCAATCCAGGCTGTAGCAGACAGACTTCAGAGGCAAGAAGAGGAGAGGATGAACTGTAGTCCAACTTCTCAAATAGACAATATAGGAGAAGAAGAGATGGATGCTTCAACAACCCATCATAAAAGAAAGGTAATGACCTTTAAAAATAACTGACAGGGCTCACATATAAATAACATTTGTAGAATGGTCTAGTTGGGTAAAGCAATATGCAGGGAATAGTATTTCAACTTAAATTTCAGTGTATTATAAGATCAAAGTACTTATTTATTTCAATTAAGCTGAACTGCTCAAGTTTTGTTTATTTATTAAAATGATATGGCACTTCTGGAAAACAAAGTTCAACCATTCAGGCACATGCTAACATTCTGCTTATTGTTTGACTATTATTTAATCCTTTTGTTTGCTTACTATTTTAGAAGTATGGTAATAAAATATTTTCTTTGGACAAGTACTTTTGCCCCTTTTCTCATGCAAATAATACTCAGTACAAATTAGGTAATTTGCATGAGAAAGGCTAGCAGGAGCTGGCTTTAATGACCTCGGGTTTTGCTAACTTGAGAAATAACTTTGCTTTAGTTTTCAATGTAGTAAGAGAGAACGGCATTTCATTTTTCTGCAGTCCTTTACAGCTTTTGATGTAAGTAGGAACATGTTCATTGTTGGCTATAACATAGTTGTTGTTGCATTTCCAGAGTCAACAGGTTAAACATACAACCAAGACCATGTTTTAAAGATCTGATGCCATTCAAAGTTTGCTTGTGTGTCTCCATTTTGCCCTATGTGGACTACTCAAACTCATGTCTCTCATTTACTATACAGAGTTGACATGAATCAAGAAATGCACTGAAATTGCATGAAAAATAATAACTGGTTTACATAGGGCTGACTTTACTTTTTCTATCTTCAAGTGAAGCATGTAGAAAGCTAAGCAGAGCTCTGCTGACAGAGCAAAACAGTCTTACAGCTCACAAAACTGAATACCTTTGAGTGGTGAACAAGAAATGGTGAACATTTCTCAATTTACTAATAGAGCATGTTTTGTTTGTTGTGCTGCATGAAGTAAGTCAGAAAAGTCAGGTCTGAGAACTATACCCTCGAGAATATAACAAAGGTGTCATAGGTAACTTTACTTCTATCATGTCCTCATTTTTCAGAACTTGAGTTTGCTGTCTAAACAGAATTCTTTTATGCCAGTTTCATTGTAGGCAAATTTCTAACATTTGTCTGTTATAGAAAAAGGTAAAATCAATTCTATAGAGCTGTAACAATACTCTGAACATATATTGTCAGGCTGGCATTGAACCTTTAGCCTGGTGGCATGGATATTTAATGACTGTGCTCCAGGGGAAAATATGATAAGTGACAGCAAGACAGAAGCAGTGTTTAAGATGTGTCAGCCTTGTGAGAGGCAGTGTGATTATGTGGAAGGGATTTGGGTTTGCTCTGTTAAAGATCTGAGCACTGTTCCAAGCCTGTGTATCCTCTTAGTGGTGTACAAAACCACTGCATAGATACACTCATTTTCCAGGTGTCAAAATTAATGCTGTCTGATGTAAGTAGTTTATCTGAAATGTGCTGTCCTTGTTCACAGTACAGTGTGTTTTCCCATACTACAAAAGGGTTTGTAGGAACAGGAGTAGGAGGATCAGTTTTGTTTCTGTCTTGCCACTTGTGCTTTAAGAAATGCTGAAATAATATGCTGGGACAGTGTATGGGCAGTGCTACAGAATATTTAATGGCTTTGGCAACAAGACAAAAGCAAAATCTCCAAAACAAAGATGAAATGAAAAATGAAAAATTCAACATCTAATAACAGCAAAATAATAGAAATAGGGAAAAAAAGATAAATAAAAAAGATAATAAAGTTTAAAAAAAAATTAAAAACAATACAGGCCAAACTCAGAATCCTACAGATTTCTAACTGTTGAAAGGTGTTAGAAAAAGATGCTCAGAAGTTTTAGGGATAAAAAAGACTGAGTGACCATTATGAGAGGGAATTACCACTGCCTTCATCCTCATTGAAATTGTGAAAAATAGGTATTTTGAAAACTGTTTCTGTTTTGTAGAAATGTCTCTGAAAAGCTGTTGTTTAAGGTTTCATAGTTGTTAATGTAATCAGAACCATTTCAGTTATAATGACTTAATGCATTTTTATTGCTTTTTTTTTTTTTTTTTTATTTCTTTCCTTTCAGGGATTTTTACACAATGTGTCCTTTTTTTGACAAAAGCTTGTTTTGTCACCTGATTTTACATCTCAGCCCAGTGAATTTTGCTTGTGCATGCACCAGATGGTATACATATGAGTAGAAGAGCATAATCAGATTAAGAGACAAGACAGAGAGGAGTTGGGCCTGTTCTTCTCTGAAAAGGTAGCGAAAAGAAAACAGCCTTTAGGATGTGAAACTTGATTTGAATAGACATGACAGCTACATCCCTGCTTAGATTAGCTGGAAGAACCAGAGGCACCTCTTCTTTTTCCCAATTTTGAAAATGGTGTCAACATGCTCTTTAAATTTTACACATCACTAAAATTTGTAATGCTCAAAATTCTTAGCAAACTACTTTTATTTCTTGCTGTACTATTACTTCTTAGTAAAGATTTTCCCTGATGAAATCAGACAAAAACTCTGTGTGGTCTAATCATTGTGCACATTGGGAATTTAAAAAAAAAAAAAAAAAAGTTAGTTTCTTTGGTAGGAATTTTCAACACTTACATTAGGGTGTATTTTTTTTAACAGATCATCCATAGGCTTGATGTGTTTAGATGATCAACAGATACCCTCTTATGGGAGTGAAAAGGTTTTTTAGAAGGCTGAACACCATAATGTTTTTTTTGTTAGCGCAGTCTCCTGTGGCTTCATTGCTTTTCTTTGTTTACAAGTTTGATTTGCAGGATGCAGGGTGAATAAAGAACAGATTTTTCAGAGGAAGCCTGAAAGTAATGTAATGAAGAAAAAGATTCAAACTTGGAGTACAATTGGAATGAAAAACTAGGGAAAATTGTGAAGGAGAAAGAATCCAATGTTATGGGATCTTCCAAAGTTACCATCTTCCCTCAGGTTTAGGAAGTATTTCCCTTTTTCCACCAGTTTTCAGTACACTCCTAGCTATGGCATCTGTGTTTTTATCTCTCAAGGTCTTGTGTTCTTTGGCAGACTTTTTGAGTCACCCTGCACTGTGTATCATCTCTAAGCATTCTGCTAAGCTTCTAAGGAGTGAGAGCATCAGGAGACTTTATTCTTAGCACTAACACTACCGCCATAATGTGCTGTTAAGCCATGGCTCAAAATCTTGCAAACCTATTACCTTTCTCTTATAAATATGCATATATTTTTAACTTGTTTTCACTGAACTTGCATCTAGATTCATGACTGCTTTGCTGAACATTATGTAAGCAAATTTTGGGCCAATCAGTCTTGCAATTTGACTGACTTGCTGCGCTTGCATCAAATCCATGTTTCCTATCAATTGAGCCAAGATCCTCCTTCTAGGTATGGGCAAAGGGCAGCTTTTCTGACCTGGTTTTATTCAGCTCTCTAAGTCCAGTGTCAGAGAAAATCTTAGAGAAGTTACTCCTTTGAGGCTGCTTGTGATCTCATAAATTTATGAGTGTTAAAGGGATAAGCTGTTACAGTCACTAGCTCAGTATTTTTTATCAATAAAGCTGTCAGCCATTCTTTCATGTCAGGGATCACGATAGCTTATGACTGAAGGATTCTGCCCTGAATCACTCATCTTCTGCCTGAATTGTGTTTTGAATGCATTTTTAATTTTTCTTGGGTTTTTGTCAATATTCTCTGCTTTTACTCAAAGGCAATTGTTTTCTGCTTGATGGTTGTCACAGAACCATCAAGTAGATACCCTGGCATTCTAAAGTACTGATCTGAAAGTGATTGCTGAGAAGTCTTGCCTTTAGTTGATTGAATATGAGGAGCCACTCAGTGTTGTGATCACAGCTTTACATACTACATCATGCACTGCAAGTTACCACACATTAGAGTTGTTTTTGGAGAAGTTTGCTCTGCGAGGATTTTTCTGTACTAATAAACTTTTAACTTTACACTCAGTTATGTAAAGTGAGTTTGCTTTAGGTAAAAACTATACCAAGCCTTTGAAATCTCTGTTCACCATATTTCTTGCTGGGATAAACGCAGTTTTGTTCCTCCTGATGTGGTTTGGGCAGCAAAGCAAGATCTGTCACTGCAAAATGTTTGTGTGAACATCAAGGTTAGTTTGCTTAGATACTACCAATCAACAATTAGATGGGAAAAATATTTAAATCCTATTGATATAGCTAGAAAATTGATATATGGGAAGCATCTTCTCCTCAATTAAGTTTTGAAACATCCAGGTATCCAGGTGGTAAATGGAGTGTTGAAGACCTTTTGCAGGTTTGAAGTTGCAGGTTGAACAATTAAAAGCTAAGGAATTGTGCATTAATGTGGTTGATGGAACTTCAGTTCTACCTCTTATGTGAGCAGATTGCAAATTCAGAGTGAGCAGATGCATAAATTACTTTCAGAGTTTGTCAACAGCAAATTCAGATCTACAGTAATGGTATCATGCACTTGAGCTTAAAGGAATAAATAATCTCAGAAGGTAATTTTACCCTTTATTCTTCTGCACAAGTGAATATATTTTGCTGTCACTCTTTGTGACTGCACACCAGGGATATGCCCAATGTCTCTACACCTGAAATGTGTGTGAAATATGTAGGCAGTGTTAAGAGGTATTTCTGGTAGAGATAAGTATTAATTCTCTTGTGGAAAATACAAGTAGAAGTAGTTTTTCCAGAACAGCAGTATTCAACATAACTGCCTGAGGCCACAACTAGTGATAGAAAGAGACACTGAGAGGATGAAAGGGATGATCTCTTTCTCTCACAAAACAGCATTAAGTATATTTAACTTAGCAATACTGAGACTCAGAGTATAATTACTCTTTAAAAATGTTTTGGGGTGGGCTTTTCACAAAGGAAGAAAGGTCATTGATACTGTGGAGCAGTGCTGTAACAAGAACAGGTGAATGTGTTTCCTTTCGGAATTTTTTAGTCCTTTTCTCCAGTTGCAAGGCTCGATGGTTTTGTGGTGCTGCAACCAAGCCAGGAACGCAGCACACTGAAAGATGTGCTGTAGAAGCACAGTGATTGGCCAAGTAAATTCTGCTGTCAATTCGAGGCAGTCACTGTGCTCTCAGTATTTTTCTGTTTTTTCTCTACATCCTCATCTTTGCATATAATGCATAGACCATGGAGTTGATGCTTCTGAACTGGCTGTGAAATGAACTTGTGTAACTTAAGAGGATTATTGACTCAAAGTTTGGGCTCAGGAAAGTGGCTATACTGCTTTGGGATCTGAGATAATCTGGTCATATTCTTACCATGTGTGACACACCAGTTGAGCTGATAAACCTACTAAGACTCTTTTGTCTGTTGATGGAACCAGCTCTTGGATGTACTGTGTTCAACCTGCAAAACTAGGGCAGTAACTGAGTCCCAGGAAAGATGAAAGCTTGCCACCTCCTCCTTTTCAGAGCCAGACTGATGAATGTAAATACCATGTAATTGTAATCTGTACTGAAATCTTAAAAAGTCTAATTCTAATGCAAAGGCTACTGTAAAGTCTTACAGATTACAGTGAGGATTGTGTATGTTTCAAAAAAGCCATCAGTGCAATGGTTGGTGTTATGCAAAACCTCCTGATACACCATGTTTGTGTTTCCCTGGTAATGCAGGAGTTGATAAATTTTCTGAAATGTGGTGCATTCTTGAAATGCTGCTTTAAGCTAAGGCTTTCTCCTGTGTGTGCTTCATAAACATAAAAGTGTGTGCAGTACTTGGCTTTAGAGAATTGTAATAATACTACTGAAGGATTTATTCTGGTGGTTTAATGGCAGCAGTAAGCTGCCTTCTTTGCCTTGGCCAACAGCAGCAAGACCAGTATTGTCTGGGCCCCATCCTGAACTGGAAGACAGGGAAGGGAAGCAGAATGAAACCCCCATAATCCAAAGGGAAAGGTTCAGTGGTCTGATCCATGCTGTAGTGTGTCCAGAGAGGGGCAACAAAGAGGGTGAAGTGTCCAGGGAAAAGTCTTATGAGGAGCAGCTGAGGGAGCTGGGGGTGTTTAGCCTGGAGAAAGTCTCAGAGGGGACCTTATTGTTCTCTACAACTGCCTGAAGGGAAGGTATAGCCAAAGAGGGGGATTGGTCTCTTTTCCCAAGTAAGAAGTGGTAGAATGAAAAAAGTGGCCTCAAGTTGCTTCAGGGAAGTTTAGAGTGGATATTAGGAAAAATTTCTGCATTGAAAAAGTTGTCAAGCATTGGAACAGGGTGCCTAGGGAAGTGGCAGAGTCACCATTCCTGTAGCTATTTAGAAGACATGTAGAAGTGGCATTTAGGGGTTTAGTGGCAGACTTGGTAGTGTTGGGTTAACAGCAGGACTTGAAGATTTTAAAGGTCTTCCTCAACCTAAAAAATTCTTTGATTACAAACTTAATCACAGAAGTGGGCCTATTTTTGTAAACTGTTCTTATTTTAATGACAACAGGGTTTGATTATATGTTGGAACTGGATAACCTAAATCTTGCTAATCCTTGTTCTTTGCTCCTTATAGACAATGAATGATTTTGACTACTTAAAACTACTGGGCAAAGGCACATTTGGCAAAGTTATCCTGGTCCGAGAGAAGGCTAGTGGCAAATACTATGCTATGAAGATTTTGAAAAAAGAAGTAATTATTGCAAAGGTAAGAAGGGTTGTATTTTTAATATTGGGGCATTTTAAAGAATGGAATCATCAATATTTCATACATTAGGTGTATTGATTTTTGATGATAATTTGCTAGAAGTATGTGTGTATCTTCAGAAAACAAGAATGCAAAAAACCCCCAGCCTTTTCCCATATTTTATAATCTAGAATGTGCTAAAACACTGAGAGAGTTTACTGACCAGGAAGGTAATGCAAACTGGGTTTATACAATAAAAAGTGCATTGTGGGGCCTATTGGATACTTCACATTTTTTTCTAAGTCAATTGCAGGTTTATTCAGAGAAACACACTTAATGTAATGTGCTCTGTTCCTGCTATGTTGTAAAAGAGTGCTATGCATGGACTAACCATTCAATTTTTTCAGTTTTTGAGGAATAGGGAAAGTCTGAAGCTGATGTCTGAACTGGTTCTTGTACTTGGTCATAAGATCACTCAAGCTTAAGTACAGATCATCTACTTTGAGCTTTGTTTCTAGCAGTTCTGAAGTTTTGAATCCCACTTCCACAGAACAGGTTGAAAGCAAGAAACCCACCTACATTTATCAACATGAGACACAAAAATAATCCCAATTATTAAATGAGGATGTTTTGAGGGATGTGGGTCCCACTGATATTTCTGAATGCTTGAGGCTAACAGTATCAGTATCCATAAAAACTGAATGTGAATGGGTAAATGGTGTTTTACATATATTAAATATTAAAATATCCTTCAGATTTTTATGATTTTCCTATCGACCTATGAAAACAGGGCTTACAAGTGTTTTGCAGTCTATGTTTGTTGTCTGTCATTCTCTTTCTAATAGCTTTAGAATGTGTAGATCAGTTGCAATTAAATTTGGCAGAAGAGCAGAGACTCAGACAATTATATTTCCTTGAGTATCATTAAAATTAGCCCTTCTACAGAGGGAGAGACTTAAATGTATGTCTTCAGCAGTGAAGAGACTGACCTATGAGTTCTGTATGCCCTCAGCAGCTGTCTAGTGTGCAGTGGCAGCCTGGTCAGCGTGTGCATGGTTTGGCTAACAGCAGCAGAGTGCCCTCTCTTCCCAGTCAGGAGATACAGGAAGAACAGAGGGTCTTGCTGCTGTACTCCCCTGATTCTGCATGGGAAGGAGCACCTCCAGTGCCCCTCCTTGTAAGACCTGGCAGCAATCTCTGTGGTTTGCCCTGTGGGTCTCAGAGTCTGGTTGCTGCATGCTGAGCCTCAGCCTTCAGCCTGACATCCTTAACCAGTGTTCTGCTCACCCCTGGCATCTGGGGATCCTCAGGAGATCTTGTGAGCTCCTTTTCTGCAGCTGCTGGTTTATATCCTTCCAGCCTTCAGAGCATTTCAGCTTGTTTCATTGTATTAATAACATACCAAACAGATTTTTAAATTTAAGGGTTTTCTAATTACTTTGTTGCCTGCTACAGTATCACTGACTTTTTAGAATTTATTTAAGTTGATAATTGGGTAACTTTGTCTAAGATGAGCAAAAAAATCTTGTTCATAGATGTATAAATAGAGAAATATAAATAGGTAGAGAAATTTTGAAGAAATCAGAGATAGAACTGTTTAAGTTTGAATGTAGCTATCTAGCCCAGTCAGGCTGTGAACATGCTCTGGGGATTTATCAGTAGCATTTAGCTCTGGAGATCAGTGCTAAGGATATGGTCACTAGGTAAAATAGATCTGCAGTCCCAATTCAGCAGGTAAGTGATGTAATATACACTCTAGAGTCACAGGATGGCTTTGGTTGGAAGGCACCTAAAAGATCTGTGGCAGGGACATTTTCCACTAGACCAGGTTGCTGAAAGCCCCATCCAACCTGGCCTTGAACACCTCCAGGGATGGGGCATCCACAGTTTCTCTGGGCAACCTGTTCCATTGCCTCACCACTCTCTCAGCAGAGAATTTCTTCATGACGTTTAATCTAAATCTCTCTTCTTTTAGTTTAAAACCATTCCCTCTTGTCCTGTTGCCACCTGCCTGTGCAAAAGTAGCCCTATAGAAGGTTTTACCCTTAGCATAGTATGAAGCACAAAAGTGGTGCACTGATAGCTGTATAGCATCTGCCCAGTGCAGACTAAATCTGTTTATCCTGTTTACATGACACATTAATACTACACTTACATGGAAATTACTCCCAGTATTACAGACTCCTGAGACAATTCCAGAAAAACTGGCCATTGCCAGCCTGTTATGACATATACCTGTTGAACCACAGAGGTTAACAAATAAATAAATAAATGAACCTTTATGCTTGTTTTTCTCCTTAAAGTGCTTTTTGTTGGTGGTTTTTTTGGTGTTTTTTGTATGTTTTTTGTTTTTGTTTCCCCTGTATGTCATTGTAGTGTATACTCAGTGTATACTCAGTGTTGCAGTACTATTCAACTAAATGGCATCATAATTTATTACCAGTACTATACAACTAAATGGCATCATAATTTATTACCACTGACTCTGTTGTTGTTGTTCATCTTCCTATTTTGACAATTTTTAAAATCGAATTTAAAACTCCTGACATCTGTGTTTACTTTCCAGTTTAATAATACCTTATCTTCAGAGCATAGTCTGATAAAGCATATGTGTAGTACAATACTGTTACATTGGTGTCATTTGTGGCAATAATAACGTGTGCTCTGACTAAATATATTTACTTCTGTAGGATTACAGTTGAAGTTTGAGTCACACAAGGTAGTCTTTAGTTCTGTGTGACATGAAGCTCAATGCTACAGAAAATTAGGGGAGCAGGGAACAAACATGGATAAGCTGCTATGGAGGCAAACATCCACAGCAACTGGCTTAGTTTCCTTCCCTCACTTTGGTATAGAGCTTGTTTTTGTCTTTCCTGCTCAGGCTCACAGACAGGAGAATGTCACTGTCTCTCTCCAAAGTGCTTCTTTTCCAAATCTGGGCTGGAAATGAGTTGGGGCTTGTGTGGACATCTCCCATTCCCAAGGATGAGGCCACTGTCCTTAGGGATGCTCAGCCTGGCCAGAGGAGCACTGCTTGCCACTGGGCTCCTAAGGACAGCTTGGGTGGAGAAAAACAAAACCAGCACCAAACTAAGTGAAAGTTTAAAAACAGAAAACCTGACTTTACTTAGCACTTGGCTAGATGAGACTGGGTTTTATATTTGCCTGTCAGTTACTCCGTGTGTACATGTCTCACACATTGGTTTAGTCTCTCTGTAAATACATTGTTCAGGTGATTCATAGCAGAACTGTGAAGTTGTGATGACTTATGTTTTTAAGCTATCAAATCCAATATTATAATTTCTTTCTTCTCTGAATTGTATGTAAAGACTTCATTTTACAGCAAGAAAATAAGAAACCCAAATAGAATATAAATCGGTTTTTTGTTAAATATTTCCTCAAAAAATATGAAGATTCATTAATTTTTCAAAACTGTACAGTAGCTTTCTCTTTTTGAAAGTGTTGACATTTGCCTTATAATTAATTTAATAACAATTGTATATCTTAATTCAGACCTACTTCTTCCCCTCTATACTTCTCAGGATGAAGTGGCTCATACTCTTACAGAAAGCAGAGTATTGAAAAACACCAGACACCCTTTTTTAACAGTAAGTATTGGGAAATAGTTTTAAGTACATTAGCAGGTAATATTTAGCATCCTTTATTGGAACATATTTTACAAATTTTGAATTCTTTCTCATGATGATTGAATAGCTATCTGGTGCTTATGATATCCTTTATTAGGATATGTAATTAATAATTAATAAATAAAGTTTCTAATAAATTTGTAAAACTTTACTGGACTGAAAATAAATTTAATTGTAGAATTGTGTAACTGTGCAATTTTTTGCAGTTTTTGTATATGAACATTTCTAAAATAAAAGTTGCTAATTTCATAGAGGTGTAAGCATTTTTTATTCAGAAAATTTAAGTAAGAATTCTGTAAAACAATAAAAATAACTATTTGTTCAATATAAGTAGCTCACAGAGCCACAAAACTGAAACCCCACTATCTTTGTCTTCATAAGGTTAATATTTAATAGAAGGGAAAGACTGAAAAGATGAAAATTTTGACTGATGACAAATTATGATTAATTGATTTAACTTTGCAAGTAGAAGTAATTCTGATTCCTCTTGTTTGAGAATATATTAAAAATACTTCCCTTTATTTCAAAATATAATGAACATGCTTTTTGAGACAGGGAATTTTTTTGTATTAAAATTTCAAAGTATAGCATGGAAACTATCCTATTTAGAAAAATTTAACTTTGTTTTGGTAAGCAGAAGATTGCATTTACATTGGTGGGCCAAAATATTCTTGGAAATTCAGTAAAGATGAAAGAGATCCTGCAATGATTCTTGGATTAGAATGTAATGGTAAGCAGGAGTATGGGTACCTGCCATCAAAAAATGCAACAATGGTACTACATTTGTACCTTCTTATCTTTCTGTAATTCTTCAGCAAGTTTTGTATTGAGACATGCAATCTAGTCACATGTAGTTTTACTACATTTTGTTTCTTTTAGGCCAAGTCTTTATCTGTAGATTTTCTGTGGAATCATTGATAAGTCAACGTTGATAAATCAAAAATTTTAATTAAGATCATAACATCTGTTGCAACTTTAGGAAGATATGGAAATTAATATATTAATTTGGCACTTAGCATTCTTAACATTCCATAATATGAAACTAGAGAGTTCTTGCTTTGGAAATGAAAGCATGCTGGATGTTAAGATGACTTTTAAGATTTCATTTGGGAGAAATGAAAAAGAATATGATAATCTCTCTTCATGGGCACTGTGGAAGTGGACATCATAAAGTAGAGTGGAAATAACTGGTGGTGTGTATGGCAGTAAGAAATGATGGATGAAATTGTGTGTTTTGGTAGCCATTTAATACTTTATTGTAATAAGCATGATGTTTTCCTATCAGTGGACATGTAGCAGAGATGAAGAAACACTTGAAAATTTTTGTGTTATTTCATCTCAAGCTCCAGACTAAAAGTTACACTTTTAATTACTCTTAAAGTTCTTAGCAATATCAGAATTTCTACTTAAAGAGATAAAACTTTGTTACAGTTTAAGTGCAAGCTGTTGGGTTAATATAATATGATAATTGGTTTGATTTTGCTGTTTTCTTTGCAAGTCCTTGAAATATTCCTTCCAGACAAAGGATCGTTTGTGTTTTGTGATGGAGTATGTTAACGGAGGAGAGGTAAGCTTAAGAAAGATGTTCTGCACTTGTAACAGTAAGGCTGTCACTGGATTACACTCTTAAGGCTACATTTTTTTCTATGCCTTGTTGCTTTCTAGTATCATTAAAGGGCTTTAAAAAAAACAAAACCAAAAATGAACTGTTTTATTTTTAAAACGTTGACCTGTTTTTATAACTTTTCTATCAAAACTAGTTCCTTTTCTGAAAAAATTAGACTTCTGTATAGTGAGAGATAATTTAATGCTAGAAAAATAATTACATATACTTGCTTATTGTTCTTTTTATTTAAGCATATTATAGCATGTTCTGGCATTAAAGTCATAATCCAGTGTACAAAGATAATTTTGATGAGTGTTACTTTTGTTCTAATATGAAATGTGTGCTCTCTTTGCTATAACTATTACAACTATCTATTGGAAAAGACTAGAGCATTCATATTTTCACTGCTTGTCTCCACTTCAGTTGCTGTGTACTCTGGCAATTTCAACTAAAGTGCTAAACTTCTTAGAGCGTTGTTAGCTTTGAAGCCATTGCTGTCCTCCAGCTGTTTACTAAAGAATGAAATATCAAAAATGATACCCAGCAAATGGAATTGGAGAACTGCAATTGAAGAAGAGGGCTTTTATCTGCCTTTTAGATGCTGTTTGCTATTCAGACTGTGTCTTGTTACAACATGGACTGGGGGTTTTTCCTCATTTTGTCAACTATAAGCTTCATGATAATGTTGAAGGACTAAGTGTTTCAACTAGGAGGTTTTTATTTTAAATCTTTCTTTATTCAAGAATTGCTGTGGCATGATACATAATGTTTTGTATTATGTTTTAGCTGTCTTTTCCTGCAATAAAACTGTGCTTTTCTATAATGCCAATGCCTGTAGTCCATTGCATCCCAACCTGTCCTTGGCCATCCTCTACCAGCCATGCCTAAATATGGTGCTATAGGTTTCTCATATAGGAGGATGGCTTGTTTAATTCAATGCATAAACCCAGTTCTGCATATCACAGCTGTTGAACCAGATACAAAAATCTCCCTCAGCAGTAAAGGAGTAACAGCTTTCTCTTGGACACTCAGCTGGCTTATTTGACATTGAATTTACATCATCAATATTAAGTCAATGCTGTCTGCAGCGAGTTTTAAGTATTGTCTTACAAAACTAGCTAATTCTGCATGGTTTTATTCTGTGTAAGATCTTACTGCATTTCTGTAATCTCTGGGGAGAGTTTGAAAGTATGTTTTTAGCATCATCCTGTAATTTAGCTGTTTGTCTTTTTGAAAGGTACTTTTCTATTATGTTTGAATGCAGAGCAGAGTTCACACAGGATGTTTCCAACTCCTTTCTTATGACTCAGGATGCTCTGTCTGTATTTTGGCCAGTTGTAGTTTGGTGAATGCATTTCTCTGCATTGGATGATGCAACTTTGTGGCTACAACTGCAAGTGTTGTGGGTTTTTGGAATAGTAAGTTGGACAAACTATGTCTTTTTTAATAGGAAAATCTTTAATCTGACAAAATTTTCTTGTGAATTTCAGACTTTAGTCAGTGTCTTCCAAAAAAATACAGAGGATTTCTTATTTGTAAAAATAGCTTTGCTATTAACTCAGAGTTATTGAAAGTAAGTTGCTCAAAGTTTAGCCAGAATTTTGGCTTATATGATACAGACTTTTTTCTTTTGCTGCTTCTATCTACTATTCTGTCTGTGTTCCAAGGAAATTACATTTCCCTATGTTATTCTGACTTTTTAATTATATCCTTCTGGTGGGAAATTGACTATAGATGTACCATGTTGCTTTTGATTCTCTCCAGTGCTGTGCTACCTTCAGTGTGTTTCTATTTAAATTTCCTTCAAATTACATATTTTTTTTTTTTAGATAAACTGTTGTGCCTGATTCAATTTGTTGGGAATTTTCATGGATTCTGTCTTTCAGGAGCACTGTTACCCAAACAGGTCTCCTCATGGAGGAGTTCTTGAAGGTTATATACATATTCTTGTCTCCTAGCCAGGTGAAAGCAAGAACATGCCACAATTTAGGCTTCTGCCTTAGTACAATAATAAAAACTGTGGTCAGTAGTCAGAGTCTTTGCTTCCTTTTTCTATGGCTAGAAAGGAAAATAGTCAAGGAAGGGGGCACAGAACTTCATACTGGAGGAGTAGTTGTGTTAAATGACTGTAAGCAAGAATGGTATCTCTTGTATCTATTAAAAATCTAGATCGGTGAAGTTAATATCCCTTTCAAAAACAGTAACAATTTATCTTTGCCTTAACTTGCCTGTGTAATTTCAAGTTGGTTGGGCTCAGTTAATAAGAGAACATGTTACAATGAAAATGTAACTGCATCCATTTTCCTGGTCTATGGTGTGCCCTTACGCAGTGTACACAGCATTACAGTAAAGAGTTCACCTTTGGATTCCATTAAAAAAACTCCAGCATATTATGTATTTTAATATGCCAAAGCAAACCATTAGAGGAGTTTTTTTCAAACAGATTTTTTAGATGGAAATATTGAATATGTTTTCCTTATACTGAGAATGTTTTTCCTGCTGCCAAACACCCAATCTTGAAATAATTGTTGTGGGCCAAAAGCTTAATTTTATCTTCATTTGGTTTTGCTTTTAGACTCCGTGGGTTAAATGTTTACCAATGTCTATTGATCATAAACTATGTTGCAGTGTATAGCTAGAAGGATATGTGTGCCACTCTACTTCTCAATACCTTTGTTGTATTGAAGGAATTATGTTAAAGTAATATTAAGAAATTGAAATTTGGTTTTAAGAAAATTAATATTCATCTGGCTTAGCTGAGGTGACCAAATGGCTCTTTATTTTTGGGAAATACTTTTGGAGTGTATGTTTCCTAGTTTTTATTTCCAGTATTTTGCTTTAAAGGTTAAAAATATTTTAGGAATGAAATCTATTAGATCCATTACTCTGCAAAGTACACTGATTCAGCTGACTAATAAGTTGATTAACTTCCTCAGTCTGCATTTAAGGGTAATTCCAGATTCTGTCCTTTGTAACAAACTTAATTGGTAATTATGTGAATAATAAAATTAGACCCTAAAATTTGTTCAGATGGTTGTCCACATAAGAATTCTGAATCTCTGTTCCTCTTAGCATTTTTGTTTCACAGCTCTTCAATTCATTAGGCAGGAGAGAACTAAATAGCTTGTTGTAATTGAACAAGTGCTATTGCTGTCTAGGAAAAAAAAAAAAAAAAAAGAGGATTTACAACCTACTTAACAAAAAATAAGTAAACAAAAGAGTGCTCCTTAGCCTTAAATTATGATAGTCCATGATAAGGGTGCTATATTTCTTTGGGTATAGAATGTGCCAAGAAGCAGTACAAAGTCTGAAACAAAAAATAAATAATTTGAAATTTCAAGGTTGCTGCTGCAAGTGTTCTGAAAAATCAACACTCAAATATAAAATGCAGAGCTGAGCAAACCCACTACACAGCAGCAAGAGCCAGACATTCAACTTACAACATGCTAAGTAGGTCACTAGTGTGTGCACAACTTTAACATATCCATTAATACAAGGCTGTGTCTTTTATATATTTGGCATGCTTGGATCTACAGCTGAATATACTTTTATGTTTGATCTTCGTTTAAATTTTTCCATTAAATTTTTTTTATTAGGAAAACCCCCATGACAGCATTGTTGTTCAGTTTTTAAAGGCATACCAGGAAATTTGTAGCTCCAGTCCTCAGTGAAACAATAGCACCCTCGTGTATGCCATCAAAAATGTGCAAAATGGCTTTCTTTGTGCCAAAGCTATTTCTGTTGCAATTCCAGTGATTTTATAGCACATATTAAATAACTGTAAATCAATAAATAGTGAAAATGTTGGAAACAATTTTTTAGCCTTCCATCACATTTTTTCATATCCTTCTTTGACTTAATAAATGTAATCTTCTTGTTCTGACAATTGTAAATAGAACGCAGTGGCAGAATTATTCTGAAATAGTGAACCAGCTAAATAATTAGCTGAAAATTATGCTGTAATCCCCCTGTAATCTCCCTGCTTTCCCTATTATCATTTTAGAATCTGCTTAATATCTTAAGCATATATCTGAGTGTATGAATGTGCTTTTAGTGTGCATTTCTATATCTAAATGTACGTTCTTCATTCAAAACTAGCAAGTATGGTTTGGTGACAGCTCTGTTAGGTGCTATAATAATGTGAAGAAGAGTGACTGTAGTGTCACATATACATTAAAATAAGCTGACTCAGAAGCTCACAGTTTCTTCAACAAACACAACTGTTGTTAGTTGTTTCTAGCTGGTCATTTTACTTTGAAGTTGGTATTTTTAATTAATATCAATAATCTTGTTGGAAATAAACACTTAAAAAAATAATTTTTTTTTGTATGTCAGTTTGTCAGGCTATCAGCTTTCAGGTTCAGACTTGGGACACTTTTTAAATGGAAACTAAAATAAACGTGTTGGTGACAAGTATTCTGAAGTTTTAGAATTTTCTAAGGCTGTTGTTCAGCTACTGGATTAGTCTCTTTCAAACAGAAAATTGCAACAGTCCTTTAGAACAGGTATGAAATGTAGGCTTGAGTGGAAGTTACAAATTTTCAGACTGTAACCTATATTTTTAATTACTTTTAATCCATCAAAGCAAAACAAAAAAAAATCACTCTTAAAAATGAGTAGCACTAGCTCATTTATGAAAGAGACCACAAAACAGACATAAAGGCATAAATTATGTAAATTTTGTATTTTGCTTTATGTGAATGAAATTCTGTTTAGCAGTCTTTGTTTTCTATTTAAATACTACAGAAATGTATGGAGAGGACCACACAAATTGGGAAATGTACTTGTTCTTTTCCCAATTTGGTAATACATGAGGCATTTCATGAATTGATTGCTTAGTGTGAATGGATCTCGTGGTTGCACTGACCACTAGGCAGCCATCAGTACAGAGAGCAAGTCAGTGCAGAGAAGGCTCCTGTCCCACCAGGGACTGGTGCTGGATGGGTGAGCACAGGAGCAACAGACACACCTGCAGAATAAAGATCCTCCTTGTCATGCAGGTTTGCCATTTTTATACAGGGTGTCTTGAGCACTGGAAAATAAGTTGAAAGGGGAATCCAAATACAGTGAACAAAATTTTAAATATTTTCTTTTAATCATAGTGCAGTTTCTATATTCTGTGAAGTCTCTGCTTATACAGATCTATGCTGCCAAAGTGCTCAGTTTACTGGGAATTTTGTTTAGGCTGTGACAAAATTGTTACACCTATTATTATGGATTACAACTCTTAGGAAAGAAGTTGGCTTCTAGTTCATAACAGTGACTTTTTAATTATGCTTTGAAAAGTCCCAGAATTATCAAAGTTTGAAGCAACCTTCAATATTATTTAGTTCAACCATCAACCCAGCACCACCAGAATCGCCCCTAAACCCCTTCCCCAAGTGCCATGTCCAAAGTCCACCCACTGAAAATAGCTGCAGCAATTCCTAAACTGCTCTGTGCCATGTGAATAGTGTAGATTTTCTAAGGCATAAAGTAGGATGTGATAAAGACAGATTAAGCACATCATTGACAACTTCTTATTGATTAGCTTTTGGGGTTTGTTTTAACCCACCTCAGAATTTTCATCTACTTGATACTTTAAAAAGTGGAAAATAAAAAACAAACCCCAAATCTGCATGCATAGTTGTTGTGGATTTCACTGTCTATGTTTAATTTATAAATTATAGTATTTTTTTATTTCTGTTTTGTTGAGTGTTAGCTTCTGTGGTGAAGTCAAAAACATTGTAACATGGCCAACTTGGTCTTAAGGAGAATACAGAAAAATACTAACTAATCTTTGCTTGAGGAATTACCCAAACTTGCTTTAAACACTAATTAAAACTCACCATTTTAGAAAATTTAATGGCTTAAATGTGCTTTTTTAGATGTTGTTCTAGGTTCTGAGGGTGATGTTTTATCCATTAAGATACTGACAACCTTACAGAGCTTCATCTTACACTTTTTCATTGCAGCTGAAATTACTGGCAATACATAATGACTGCTATTTTTTGCTGAAAGACTTTAAAGTGCCTGCAAAGTGCTGTTGTTTAAAAAGCGTTAAAGAAGAGACAAAACACCCAAACCAATATTTACATTGTAGCAAAGAAATACACTAAGTACATAGATTTGTTTTTATAAGCCCTAAGCATTGTTGATTTGCTTTTTCTAGTGACTACTACTATTAGCACAATGAATGTGTGGTTTGTCAAATGCCAGTTCCCCACTCAGTCCAAGTCTATTGAAGAACTAGATCTTTTTCAGTTCAAAGAAAAGTTACTAAAGTACTGAAAAACATGAAGCAGAACCAGAATCTATATATTTTAGTGATATTTCTCAGTGGCTTAAAGCAAAAATCTGAGAAGGTAGCAGAGGGAAAAGTACAGAATGATGCTGTTGTGTACTTCTTTTTTTTTTTTTCCTCTGGTAACTGAAGGTTAAATGAGTAGCAAGCAGAATGCCTTAAACAAGATTGGTATATTGATTAAAACGCTGATTTAACAGCTCGCTTTCTCCCTTTGGAAACCTGGAAAAGATAAGCCAGCTGCTGTCTAAGAGTGCTGAGTGTCCACTGAGAGTACACTATCTATCATCACAATATGGTGATGAGAGGTGTTTTATGTTTGTGTTAATTTCCCCCACTAAATCAGTAATTATTACAATCCTGTCCCTGCTGTTTACCCTGCAGCTGTTTTTCCATTTGTCGAGAGAGCGGGTGTTCTCAGAGGACCGCACACGCTTCTATGGTGCAGAGATTGTCTCTGCCCTGGACTATCTGCATTCTGGGAAGATTGTGTACCGTGATCTCAAGGTAAAAAAAGAAAGGAAAAAAAGTAATCAAATTTTTGTTTTTGCAGAGACTATGGGGACAAACACAATGTAATTATAAAGTTGCACTATTCAGAGTTAATGGGGAAAAAAAATTTGTGTTCAGTTTTAAGTTCTGTGTGTGCTGGAGGAAGTTGTTTGATATAGTAATCTCTAGATGGGTACATTCCCTGACTTTAACTTGATTATAAAATGAAACAGGAAACTGTAGTAGCAACACTTGAAGGAGATTCAAACTTCTGATCCTCATGCTCCCAAACCTCTGCCCTGTTACTCAGATCTTAACTTAGGTCTCAGCACTAATCTCAAATACAATTCTCTGCGTCCCCAACCAAGGGAAGTGGTGAATTGGAACACTGTGACTGCATTCTTTTTATCTCAGCAAAGAGGTGTTTCTGTATGCATTCGAAACATTTAAAAGAATTCAGAATATTTCAACAGAAAAAGAAGTAATTTCAGCATTGATTTCAAAATTATTTTGTATTTTGTATCTCAGGAAAGGTTCTTGTTATTGGAATGCAGTTTGTTTTAGATTTGCCAGTGTATACACTTTCCTGGTAGTCTGTTGCTTCAGGTACTCTGTGACACACTATGGCCATGCTCTATGGAAAAATAACCTCTGTTTTCAACAGGAACATTTTTTAATTGTGTAAAAAGAACCTCTAAAGTCCATGATGAGAGAATTTTATTTCTGTGTCAAGCCTTTAATTTCATGTACAGGCAATTGTGCTTTCCTGTTGTACATGAAACAAAATACTGAACTACCTACTTGTAGCAGAATCTGTTGTAATCATGTGAAATGCTGTGAAATCCTGTGAAAATTTAGAATTGTCTGGTCAAGGAATGATAGGTGATAGTTTTTTATTTATATTTTAAATAGTAAGGAAAGAGGAGTTTGACATCATTAATCTTCTATTTCTTGTGTTGTCTGCTTTGCATTTTCTTTGTGACACACTTAGACTCAACAGGAAATCTATACCTTTGATTGTATTCCAGGCTTTATGCAGACTTAGAATGACAGTGCTATGATTGTTCTATAAATGTTATAATTTGTAAAAAACTAAACAATTTTCTGTTGAGAAAAGCTGTTCAGAATGTTTTCCTTAGTTTCAGTTCTATCTGTATTTTAAGTACAGCTAATTAAAACCTTTAGGGAAAGTGGTATTAGCCATTATTCTGAATGTTTTCACATTTCAAAGCAAGTATCATATATTTAAAAAGCAATGCAAAGCATGTGGAGGTATATATTCATAGTTTTAGAAGTGTCCTTTGCAAGTAGACAAGGAGGAATTTACCTCAGGTTTTTTTTTTTTTTTATCAGTAGCAGCCCTATCCCCAGTTCTGTCTATTATTGAAAAGGTTCTGGAAGTATTTTAAGGATTTATGGATACAGGCTGTTTAATGACAGTGTAGAATGTGAAAGGTATGGCCAGTGGTTGTCATGTTAGAGCAAAGGAAACCTCTGAAGTCATTGACTTGAGATTTGCTATTGTAAACTGTATTAAAGTATTAACTAATTAAGTAACTTGGGTGGCAGTTAACACTGTTAAGTGTTTTAATATAGTAGATGCTGTATTTTTTTAAATTACAAATGAATTGCGTTCTATTGCAAGGAATAACTACTTTTTTAGAAAACTGATGTAATACATCAATCTGTCCTGTTAAGAAATACTAAGGGTATATTTTTCTCCCCAACACACAGTTAGAAAATCTAATGTTGGATAAAGATGGACACATAAAAATTACAGATTTTGGACTTTGCAAAGAAGGAATCACAGACGCAGCAACTATGAAAACATTCTGTGGTACTCCAGAATACCTGGCACCCGAGGTATGATTTAGAATATTTTCTTGTAATACTGTATAAAGTGTTTCTTTTCCATTTAATTTTAGACTAACAGTCTGCTTGGTTAATACTCTATAGCTCTTGTTCAGAATGGAATGTGCTGCTATTCTTTGGTGATTGTATATATATTGATACTCTGCTTCTTAGTGTTTAAAACGGCCTCTAACTTGCGTTTGCCTTCCTCTGTTAAAGTTTTTATCTTCCAATGATTTCTTCAAAAATAATCTTCCATCTGTCTGTCACTTGGAACATATGATCCTGTTTAACTGAGCTGTGTAACTAGCATTTATATAGCTCAGTGGAGGCGAGGGGGAATAGGAGGGTACTGAGTTTGATGGGTTTTATCCGAATTCCCTGGTTGCAGGGAGAGGGAGTTGAAATTTGAGATATTTCTGCTGAAAGCTGTTAAGTGTATCAACCTCAGAACTAGTGGAGGTGGGCACCAAAACTGACTGTTTCCTACTATGTAAGCAGAAGTGGCATCCCAGAGTATACCACCCCATCTTTCCCATTAGCTGGCACTCAAGGGTGCCAAGCATCACACTCCTCAAGGGTTGATAAAAAGATGGACATCAAGACATTGCTTTGGTTCCCCTTATGTTTTTGCTCTGCCTGGCTTCAATTAACAGTACTGGTTGTGGTGCTCAGAAATGTCACTCTGCCTCTCCTCAGGGGCTGCCAAATACAACTACTGATATGAAAGACAGCCAAATTTTTTACTTAATGCTAAGAATTCTGTGGATGCTGAATTAGCCTTTATTTCCACTCTTGTCAGCATTCAAAATTTCAAATTGACACAGTGCACACCTCATACTGAGATAACTTTCTAGTCAACCTAAAGGGCTTTAAAAGGCCTTTCAGTCCTACCATCTAGTTGAATAAAGTTTGAAAGAGTTTTCAGAGGGATTTCCCACCTCTTGCAGCAACTGTGTGCTACAATAAAGTCTTGTTGCTATGTGTTGTCTTTGAAGAACAACATGCCTTAGTTTGAAGGGAGGAGGCACTGATTAGACATAGCTCTTCATTCTCTTACTGTCAGCAGCACTGAATCCTGAGTAGCAGCCACAAGCCCTGGAGCCTGTTTCAACAAGCAATTTTGATTGCATTTTAGTTTTTATTCTAAACCTTGAAATTAAGAAATGTCAAAGAAACAGATACACATCACCTTCTGGATAGAGCTGGCTGGAAATTAAGATTTTTAGGATGCCTAGGTATGTGAGTTTGAGAGTCTTTCTAAATCTCTTAAAGTCCCTTTTAGTTTGCAATCACAGAAGAAATTGAAACTGCTAATAGTTGGCTATAAGTCAATACAGTAGGTAGAGTTACTGAACCCATTGTGGATGATAGCAAGACTTTTGATACATTCTTTCTCCAACAGTAAAGGCGACATCAGTATTTTTAGGAACCACTGCAGGAGGCAGCTGACCAGGAACATTGCACTGGTGGGTCCAGCCTGAAAACTGACTTAATATTTCCTTTTGTAGTAATTGTGGTTTCAGTTCCAGACCTGGTTTTCCCACTGCCTTTTGCACCATTGTTTGAGGCATAGAGTCCTGCTCACTATTCCATCCTTTTACAAAAACCAGGTTGCAGATGCTTCCAACAGTAAAAGAGGGAAGTAGTTATGACAGATGAAGGTGTATTTCCTCCTTGCATGACACCTTCTCTGAGGTGAAGGTATTGATACAGAATTATTACCCAAAGCAATTTCAGAATTACTCTTGATCAGTAAATAAGCCTACCTGTTGCTACATTTTCCTCACAGACCTTATATTTCTGAGATCAAAATAGTCCTTCTGAAACTCTGTTGAAAGGACTTTTTCATCTCACATAGATAAGATCTGACCTCTCATATAGGACCTGACACTGACTGTGTAGATAATCAGGAGATCCAGAAAAATGCCCCTGTTCATGCAGAGATCAAATGGATGATGTGCCACAGAAAAGCACCTGTAATGAAGTTGCCAGGTTAGAGTCAGTTTTCATCTGTGGAGGTAGAATTCTGGATCATCACTGATTTATCATTTGTGGAACCCACATGTAAGTTAATGTGTACCTTTACCACATACTGGGCTGTTCAGAGTGTGCAGGGCTTCTAGCTAAGTGGTCCATAGGTGCATTCCCTTTCTATTCTCCTCTCCTAACCCCTCCCTGTTATCCAACACCAGTTTTCTATGGTCCAAGGAAAATTAAAATAGCATTGACTGTGTTTGTCTTGCCATCACTATGTGCCGAGCATAAAATACAGTAGGGTATGAACACATCCTCTAGGAAGAAAATAGTTGCCACTGCCAAATAGCAGGGCTTATATTTGTTAACAGTACAGATGTACATTTGTCACACTTGTTGAAGAATGAGCAAGTAACTTTTTTTTGGTGAAATTATATAGTTTTTTGAGAATAATTTGTTTGTATAATAGTGAAATTACCCTTATCTGCAGTAGAACTAACGCAAGCCTAATTTTTTTTTGTGCGTGTTTAAGTGTAGTGGTAATAGTTAATAATTCCCTCTGCTGTAAGAATCTGTGGCATTCCCCATTTGAAAGGTATAAAATATGTTACAATTTCTCCCTTAGTAGTTTTTTCAGGACAAAGAGACTATTTCTTAGAAGTCTGTTTCCACTGTTGTTCTTCAAAGTAAGCTGTCACATTAGGGATCATTGTGGTGTCAGAAAATATTCATAATCCAGTGAGAAAAAGATGAATTGTGATCCCATGTAGGTAACACAGATATATGCTTGATTTTTTTTTCAAAAAAATGCTTCTTTTGCAGTTTTGGAGTGGCAAAGGCAGGACAGGACCGCGCCTCTTTTACAGGAAGTATCACTTGCTTAAAAACAAAGAATAAAACTGAGAAAGTACTTGCAAATATACCTGTGAGTCTTTTAAAAGCAGTTTGGATTTTGATAGTTTTCAGTTGACTGTCAAAGACGAGACCTGCCAATAAAGACACAGACTGGTACAGACTTCCTTTAATAGAACGTTCAGGAAATGAACTACTTGGGCAGAGAAGTAAAATGTCTTTGTGATCTGATAATTTATAAGGATGTTTTCTTGGGTGAGATAACAGTTTCTGGATCTCTGTATTTCAGTTCAGGCTCCGAGGACTTAGTGCACAGTCTCACAGTCTTTGTTATAGGAGAGCAGTCAAATGTGGTCCTAAGTTTTGGTGTCATGGGAGAGACAAGTTTTAAATACCAGAAATTACTTTTGAAGTTTTAAATCTTTCTAATAACAGAAGATTTTTGGCTCAGAACAAGTCTGTAAAGGACTTCATGGATGTCGTTCAAATTACTCTTCAAAGATCTAAATGGTCAATGATGTGTAGGTCTAGTCTAATAACAGGGAAAATGGAAGGATATTGTTATGTTTTATGGGCATCAAAATACAATTAGGTGGATGAATATGTATAAAAATGATTCATAGGTACAGATTAGATGGATACATTTCTATAAGAACAGTTACATTTTATTTAGAAAGCAAACAATTTCAATGTAGTTTATGCAGTTACAGTCACTCGAAGGAATGTGACAATGAAGAAGAAGGGGCAGATTCATAGCCTTTACCTCTAGACAGGAGAAGATGTGCATGTCCTGTAATTTACTTTAAAATAAGACCAGTGAGGATTAAGGAAATATTAAGATCAATTATACAATGCTTATTTGGCCAGTATTTTTTTTAGTTCTTTTAAAAATGGGAGTGAGAGAGATCATGTGTAATCAATTATTTCCCTGAGTTTTATCCCAGAGGAGTGAAGGATAGAACTCTTTTATCAAGAGGCAGCTGCTGTCTCTCCTCACACTTCATGTAATTTCTTACTTACAGCTGTTCCTCTTGGGAGGGATATGGCTTTGAAATAATCTAGAACCTGGCCATTAAAGTTCAGCCACTGAATTTCAGCAAGGGAAAGCAGGCATGCCTATAATAAGAAAACCCACACTTTTTCAATGTTTTCAGGAATTGAAGTGAATTTTCTAAGAGTGTTGTGGTTCATACAGATTACAAGCAGCTGACAATAGTGTCTGAAAAAGCATTTTGTCACTTGTGCAGCTATGCTTTTCTTTTATTCTTTTAACACCTGCTTGGATTGGATCAGGATATTTGCCAAAGGCAGTCTGGTAAATACTTCGGAGTGATGATCTATGATGATCTACCACATAACTTGTCTGATACGAGTTGAAACTCAGTGCTATGTGTGTAGGCAGAGAGGGAACTACTGAAATGCACTGACACAGGCTAACAACGGGAATGGATTATTCCAGTTTTTGCAGGCATCATGACAAAGCATTGTTCTTAACAGGGATTTTAATGCAGATAGGAGTTGCAATGCCAGTGTTATAAGAGCTCTTTGAAATGTTGGGAGAAGCAGCGAGGCACTGGTTTGCAAACAGCTTGATGAAAGCAGTCAACATTGTGGGTAAACTGAGGCAGGCCAGTGAGAGAGATCAGCAAAGGTGAGGATGTTAAAACCAGCTCACTCTGCTACAGAGAAAATGAACTACTACATGGGTAGTATGGCAGAAGCCTCTTTCCCTTCTTTCCCCTCCTTCCCTTTTTCTCCCTCTTCACCCTTTTTCCCTTTTCTTAAGGGGTAGAGAAAAGAATTTGAGTACACTAAAGGAGGATAGTAGAGAAGCTAATAGGGAAAGGAAATGAATGAAATTAATGTCGCATGTAGATTGATAGATCAGAAAACACAGATTAGAGATTAGAAGATTTTTCTTAAGGAGAAAAAGGTGATTTTGGGCAGGAAAGAGAGTTTGGACTAAAGAGGATTATGTTATTTTGTTAATCTTTTCTAAGTAGGAACTGAGAAGATGTGTTGTGGGGAGACACAAATGGCAGGAGGAATTGTTGAGCAACTTAAAATCGAAGAGAAGCTTGCTGAAGAGTTGTTTGGGTGGGAATACAGAGGAACTGAAGGACAGAATAATTTTTGTCATGACTTATGCAATTTCCTTTTTATATCATTTTCTGTTAAATTTCATTTGAAGATAATTGAGACATCAAAGTAATGTGCTTGTTGAAATTCTGTGCAACTTCTTATAAGTAATAGGTATGTGCCATTATTTCCCCCTCTAGAACTACTGGATGGAAAAGGTAAATTTGTGGAAAGGGCATAAATTAAGGGAAGGCTGCTGTTAAGGTGTTGCAACGTGGATACGCATTCACAAGGTTTTAAAACCAGTGTGAACTTTCAAGACTTGGGGAAAAAAAGAAACAGTGGAAAAGAAACTTTGTGTTGAACTCGGTTTTCCATTGTGCTCTAGAGGGCAAGTTCTCACTCATATTTTGTTGCCTCTGGTAAGCACTAATGGAAGATTGATTGTTAGGGTTTATCTAGGGGAAGGGGCAGTTCCTGTTTTTATTGTGCTTCTTTTTATTTTGTTCACTTTCTTTAATGTTAACCCTTTCTTTAGAGAATGGATAATAAGACATTCTACCAAATTGTCTGCATTGATAAAAACATACTGGTGTTCTGTTTCCTATGGTTTTACTGAGGACCTGATACATATGATAGGTAGTAATGCTACTCTAAAATGATAGAAAAAATTTATTTATGAAATTCTCATAAAGTGAGGTTAATGTATTTTTAGAGGTTTGGAGGTAAGTTTGTTTCTCCAGCTTTAGTCTTGTTTTGTTCTCTTCCTGTGCAAACTGTATTGAGAAGTGTATTTACAAGCAGAAATGATGTGTCATAGCATGATAGTGTCCTGGAAACAGACATCTCTATCATTCAGCTTTTGTGGCATAATGGAATTTTCTGATTATTTTTCACCTAAAGCTAGAAGCAGTATCTGCTGCGCAGTTAAGGATTTGCGTTGTATTTCTATGCATTTCTACCCTCAGCTCAGTATCTTTGCTTTTCCAGGCATTTTCTATGAGATTTCTTGCACCCTTGTAAACATGAGGGTCCTTTATCCTTGTCCCTTGTAGCTTGGAGAGAAGACACAGGCTGTGACTGGCCAGAAGTCGGCTGCTTGCAGCATCTTATCCCGTGCCTCAGGCAACGTTGTGCAGACAGACTCAGTCAAGAGGGATGTGTGAACTTGTGTGGATACATTTCTGGGTTTTGTTCCTCCCTTTCAATACAATCTTTTTAGTGCTGAGCTAATTATGTAGTCTCAGTTTTACTGTTGAGTTAGAGTACCTGATCAACTTTCCAACTGTAAAACAGTTTGAAAATCAAATGTAGCTTACATGCAAGACCCAACAAAATTAGAAGTGTTAAGTACGTTTTGGCAGTTCACTTTTATTATGCCCAGTCCTCAAATGTACCAGCAGACAATCATCTGAATGTTAGTTATTTTTCACATGCTTATGTGATCACACAAAAAGTACATGCTAAAAAGAAGCAGATGGTGACAGATGGGGAAGGTTGAATAAGGTGGTTTTGGAAACCTAGAAAAATGCACTTCTGTAATAGTGTAAAAATAAAAATTCTTTGATCGCCAAGTTAGAATGAACAAAATATAGTGCCCTCCCCACCACCCCCCCGAGAAAAAAACTCAATCCAAAACTTTACTGATAAAAAGAAATGGAACCTATGAGTGTTCAATATATATTTAGCAAAGTGTGCTGCATAGTCTTGTTTTGTCCAAGGATAGAATGTTAATTTTTATCTGCCAGAGACTTAGAAGGGTGATAGTTTTATTCTTTCTTTCTTTAAAATGATGAATTCAAATCAATTGTGTTCCATGCTCAAAGAACGCTGTCAAAAAGGTCATTCTTTATAGTAATACATTGGCAGTGTTGCAGGTTATGATAATATTTTTCTTCTGATGTCACAAAAAGCTTTTAACCTTCTTATTGTAATGGTAAATAAATTACATGAGTAATGAGAATATCTGTAGGACCAGAGCTAATCTGTAACAGGCAATACTCCTTTCTCATACAGGCAAATGTAATACTAAGTAAATAGAGAAGGTCTAATTAAAAAAAAAAAAAAATCATCTTTTGTTGGACCCCATCTAAGGATGTACCCTACTAAGGGTTGAAGATTTGCTTATTCATTTGCATTATTTTAATGAAATCTCAACATTCATATCTATTGAGTAATACTAAAAAAATTGAAGTTCCTTTAAAAAAGTTTCAATGATGAGATTTATTTTATTCCATAAAATAATAAAGTATCTAACCTGATGAATATTGATTGCCAGGTCTTCTACCAACATTGATGGCATAATTATTTTTTCTTTTTGTATTTCAGTAGGTGTTTGTCTTAACTTACAGTATGAGGTGTTACTGTGTCCTGGTGAGGCAGAATGCTTTGCTTAAAAACCAAAAAGCCTCAACTTCTGATAACCTGTTCTCATTTTCTTGAAAGTATAGTTAGTTTGCTGAGTACCTGAACAGTGTAGTTATGCTGTTGCTTTTGCTTAACTGATTTTTCTTTTGGCTTCAGAAGGATAGTTGAAATTTATTTTGTCTGTGTTTACCTAGATGCTTCATGCATAATCTGATTCTTAGCAGAGGCACAATAGAATTTATTTTACCTGTGAAAGAGTGGTTTGGTGTTGGCTTGTGCTCTTGAACAGCTGTCTGTTGTATATTTGGCAACATTTTGTTTCTGGGTGAGGACCAGTGAAGGGGGGGTGAGGAGGAATAGCATCTCTGCCTGAAAATATTTTCCCTTCTGATTTATGGGAGATTCACAATATGGAATTTTCTCTTTACACTGGAGTTCCAAGCCCCAGATTATTTTTTTTTTACATTGTGAGGAAATCAAAAGGCAAGAAGTTTTTCTACCTTGAAATGCTCGGATCTCATGAAAATTTGAGTTTGGTCTTTTTTTCTGTTTGGTTATCACTTACCATGTTTTAGTGTCCCACTTTCTGTCATCTTATGATCCTAAGTAATCAAAAGTGCTGGTGACCTGAATTTGAGCACTTTTGTCAGCTTGGTATTGCCAGTGGGGCCCTGAGATGAAAATGATGAAAGGTAGACAAGGCAGGGTATCCAGAGCAGAACATCATTTATTGGCAATAACTGGTACCAAGATCAAAACCTGGGCAGCATTTAGATGAGGGTAGGAAAGCTTTGCTTTTTACACAGACAGAAGAATTGCTGCAACATCAGATAAATTAGCACCAAAATTTGACTTTCTCCTGGAAGAAGATAACCAATAATGTAATAAGAATTTGCATTTTCATTGCTACCTGGATAATCTCACCAGTCACAAAAATCCGTTGTCCACATGCAGTGTCACACTTCTCAAGGGAAAAGATGTAACAAATATTCAAAAATAATAAAACAAACATAATACTAGAAAAGAGGTTAGCTCAGCACTGCCCATAAATGAGCTTTTGCACTCAAACCAGAACTTTAAAGCAAAGAGCAATTTTCTAATAAAACACATTTTTTTTGTGAAACAAGTATGACAATTCTTATAAAGACTCTCAATAACATTGCTTGAAACTTTTTCATTAATTTTCATTTATTCAATACAAACATTATTTCCATCTCACCAAAAGCCTTTAGTTTTCCTGAGAGTAATGAAGCATAAACAAAAGCCGAAGAAATGGCATTTAACATCAGTAAATATTCAAAGTAATTTCAGGAAGAAGGAGCAACTACAAAGACATATCATAGTATTACTATTATTCATTACTTCTTACACATCTTGCATCTTAGGGCAGTGTATGTTTTAGAGACTACTGTAAGTGCAGTGATAATTACTACAGATATGAACAGGTCTGCAGATTTTCTTCTGGTGATAGAGTTATGAGAGACAAATGCCATCTTTTTGTAGACTGGAATGATATTTTGCTTTTATTTGCTGCCCTTCCATGAAAAGTGTCTTTTGGTGGGTCTTTTTAATGCAATGTGGTTATTTTCTTGGCTTTTTTCTCCCAGTGTTACCATTGGTTTCTTACAGCCCTTGTTAGAATATTCTTTTTCATGTGCAGTAACTTACCTACTTTTTTCTTTTTTTTTCTTTTCTTTTTTTTTTTTTTTTTAATTTTGAATTCTACTGAAGTCTGTCTCTTCTAGGAGGTTAAATGCATTCATTAGTGTTGCATGCTCTTTACCCTAGGTAGCTTTGCTTAGTTCACATTTGTACCAGAAGATGATGCAGCACATGTGCCAACAAATGGAAAAAAAATTTGGTTCGGTTTGCTATGTATTTTTTAAGGGTACATGACAAAAAGCTAGGTGAGATGGGCAAAATCTTGAATACAAAAATGTAATAGGAAGATAGTTTACATTAGGGCCAGAAGTCAAAGAAAAGTGCAAACTAGATACAAAATGGAGAGAAACTACCTGCAAAAATTAGAGCAGTGGAAAATTTCAGCTGTCTATTTCCCAGGGTATCTATAACCTTGACATTTTGTCTTTTTAGCTGTGTTTAATAAAACCAGTAAACATTCATTTAAGTGGGTTTTTTCCGCTATTGATGCAGCAACACTTCACTGTTCATACCAAGATACAGTTGCAGTGACTGTATTGTATAATTTTTGGTAAACATACCCTTCTGCAGGATGGATTTTCATATATCTGGGTGAAAGTCTGTATCTGTGAAGAAGTGTATATTACCTTTGTTTGTTAGTGTTAGATTATAAACTTTCTCATTGTTGTAGTTGTTACCACAATTGATAGAAAGTTCTAGCAAATACACTTTTTAACTTCTTTTGAAGAATACGTGGGTGAATATTTGTTAACAGACCAACAACTATTGCAATAAAAATGTGTGAAGGGTTACCAGGAATGCCTAAGGAACATACACTCCACCTGAACTGTAAGGTTAATTGAAAACAGTTTTTCCCCCCTGAAATTAACAGTACATTGGTGTATCCAAGTTCTCAGTTTTCTTTCACAACATAGGTGTGCAGACAGTTTGTTTAGATGTTTAAATATTTTCCCATCTGTTCTGTCAAAATTATTGATTGAGCAACAAGCTACTTCTAATGTCCTGTCTGAAGGTCTATATCTAATGGATTAGGAGAAACATTTCTAGGTCAAAAATGTAAAGGCTTTTCCAGTAAGTTGCCTTGATTAGCTAGCACAAAGTATGAGTCCAATATTTTGATATTGCTCTTCTAGAGATAAAACCCAGTGCTGAAAACCCTTTGTATAGGATTGACAATGAATTTTACAAAGGCTTTCATGCTCAAGGTGACTGTTAAATTTGTCTGTGTTTGCAGAGTCTAGAAGTTGCAGCCATTAATTACCATTTAGAGGTGTGTGGGGAAATACAGCTCTTGATGGTGTGAATTTCTTCTATACAACCAAAAATCTTCCAGATGCTGCTCATCAGGGATGTTGTATTTCAAGAAAATGCAATAAATTCAGGATTAAGGGATTTTCTGCATTGAGCTCAGCTTGTCTGAGGCAGTCACACCTTGTTCAGTGTTCTATGATTAGTAAAGGGTAGGAGAATAATAGTTTCCACCTAGGGCAAGTGGAAGTGACTGACTTAAGATGGTCACAGACATCACCTGTTATACTGCTGCACCTCCTAAAAAAAGTTTATTGTCACAGAAGCTTGTAAAAGCACTGCATGTCTATGTATCAATTTGGCATTCAGTTACCTGCTTCCTATGTCTCTGCCCCACGCCCTTGTGAATAGGAGTTTGCAGATGTGTCTCAAGCTGTTGTCTCCAAAAACCTTTCACCTCTTAGATACTTAAGCAATAAAGATAGTAAAGGATATATTTTCACTAGTTTTCCCAGTAAAACTAAATGGACATCAAATTCTGTATGTTAGGCTCTTAAGGGAATGAGATGTAATGCAAAGGACCTGGAGATGTATTGACTAATAAACCTAAAGATTAAAATCTACAGCCAATGGTGAAATAAAGGAAGAAGTCCTTTATATGGGGTTTATTTTCTGGGAAAGAGAAAATTTCCAGTGATAGTAACAGTCTTCTTTTCAAGCACAAGACAGTGGGCTTCTCAGCATTAGGGAATAGATAAGATAGAGAAGATAGTGCTTTTTTTTGGTCAATAAATGTAAATACAAGACTATTCTTCATTGATCTGTACTCACTTGCCAACAAAATGAATTATTGCATATGAGGGAAAAACGCAATTGAATTACTGCAATCTTAGCAGTCCTGCAGTGTGTTTGTGTTGTCTTAATCATCACAAAGGCAAAGGTTGGTCTGTGAACTGAATTGTTTATTTTATATGTAGGGCTTTACAGTCTGCTCTGGGTACAAAGCTCTATACTATTGTGTACTTGGTCACTGCCAGTATGCTCTCCAGAAAATCCAAGGTGTGCAGAGACAGTGGAATATCTACAGAATACTTTGTTTTCCCTTGTTTACTGCTATCTCAGTAAATTAAAAAAAAAAAATTAAATTTGTACTGTGGCCTTTTGACCACAATACAAATAAATGTTAAGGTAAATAAACAGCTCTCCCTTAGCTGAAGCCCTAAGGTTGTCCAAAGCCTCTAAAAGAGCCATGAAAGCACTAAAGTAGCTGCAAATACCTGGCTAATATTTCTTGCTTGTTAGAAAATGTGTGTGTTACTTAACCTTTTGCATATTTATATAAGAAGGGAAAATACAAACTTCAGTGGCACCTCTGCAGCTGTTTTTAAAAGCAGCCATATAAATCTGGGCTGTGTCCTTGCACTGCAGGCATAGGTGTGAGTTAGAGGAGCTACAATGCTGTAAAAACTGTTGTTTTTACAGCAAGGGGTTTATGCCCACTTTGGAACCCTGTTATACTGCTGGAGTGCTTTAGAGAAATGCAGGTTGGGAAGAGAAGCAGGGCCTTAATCTTCACCCTAAGTGAGCACAGCTGTCACAGCTGTCTGTGTGAGCAGTGAAAACTGGCAGAGCCAGTGTAATCTGTGTCAGTGTAACTTTGGGGCAGAGATTGGCCAGCATTTCCTTCTGCAGCAATGCCACACCTGATGCTGCCCATGCTCTCACTTGTGCTACTGCGACTGTTCACATGGCAATTGAGTGGCATAGGTCAGAAAACTTGATTCAGGTGAAAAATAATCTAGGGTGGAACCTTTCCCCCATTTTTTTCTACTGTCTGATACAGTGTGTTGCATAGTTTTGACAAGGTAGAGGAAGCTGTGGTGAGAGAACAGAAACAAGAGCCTGAATTAGGCTGGCACTGCCTTTAGAAAAGCAGTTGTTGAACTAGAGCCCTGAAAACAAATGGAGTAAGATTTCCCCAAGTTGTAAAAATTATGGCAGTTTTTTATTTCTCATTATCTGTGGTATCATCCAGACTGAGCTGCAGTCAGCCCACCTGCTTTGCTCAGTGATGGGAAGGCACTTGGGTACAGTGATTATGTTAGAGGTGGATGAGCATAAATTTTATCCACACACTGACATCACATTGTGCTGGAGCTCTTGTCTCCTAAAACCTCACCTAGATCTTGGCAAGGTAGTTTGGATTTTGGCAGCCCATATTTGTGAAGAGGATGAAGGAAGGGAAATCGTAAATCTATCTGAATGATGTGACTATTTAAACAAATGTTGTGGAAGAAAACAAGTTAGTCCATCTTTACCATGTGGAAACATGCCTGACTTGAGTATGTAGTCAGTGTAGGTGCCCTTTCTGAGCTCCTGAGTGCTGTGTGATCCTTGTGCTGTACTGCCAGGAAATATCAATACATTGCTTTTCAGCAGATACAGAGTGGCTGACCTTGTGCCCTCCACCATGGTTTTGGTGGTCCTGCTGCCTGTCCTGCTGTGACCATGAAGGAATTGGGTTGTTAACCTCAGGGCATTTGCTTAAAGATGGATTCGTGGGCCCTTATAGCAAGGGACAAGATTTGGCTGGTGGAGGCACCTCTTAGGGGCGGCATACAGAGTCCAAGAGATCGGGCTTTCCACCGTGTCTGTGTCTGGCTGTGTGCTTAGACTGGTACCCCACATATACAAGGATATCCCACAGCTGCTGGAGAGACAGCAGTATCACTCCTCACAACCAAAGGAGACTTTTCTAAAAGCAGGTATTGACTTCATGGTGGGCAAAAGATTTAATTATTTCTAGGTGCAAGGCCTGCAGCTGCATGCCATGTTCATTTTAGCTCTGAGTTGAAGCTTTCTTGACCTATGTTCAGTGTAATTAAAACCAAATCCCTCAAATCCAAGGACTGTTTGGAAAGGATTCTGTGATGCTAGGGCAGTGTGTACAGACATGTTCTCATGCCTGCCCTAACTGCATAGATTTGGTTGTAGGAGCTGGGCTCCAGCACTTCACTTCAATTGATTTGAGACAGTCTACAAAATCTGGAGTTTCTAAACACCATGAAGATTAGAAATTACTTAAAGGATATAATAGTGTATCTTCACTGGGAATGCATTATGCACAATTTTCTTACATTTATATTAAAATAAGGTGAGATGTATTTTGCTTTATTTACACTATTTTCAGGCTGTTTTCCTTTTGCCTAAATGAAACCATTTTGATGCTCTTGCTTGTCTGGCTGGCTGTAAACCAGGTATTTAAACAAAAATAAAGAGTTGCCAGTTTTGCCAGCTGGGGATGAGAACCCGGCTGGTGATATGTGGGTTTGGGAGGCAGTTAATCCAGCTTTTATGCTTTTTTATGATTTTATGTAAAAAGAGGTTAAAAATCACATTTGGCTCTTTCTTTGTACCACTGTTTTGTTGCTGTTGTGGGAATGCAGCAAAAGGTTGTTCATACTTTTTATTATTATTAGGTAAAGTCCTGCATAAATTACGTAAAGCTGCAAATAGAATTTGCTTTAGCTATTGGCCATGTGATTTGCCTTGTTCAGAGAACGGTGTTTTATTTTCCTGTTGCCTTCTTTCATAAACCACACATGCAAACCACACCTCAGCTTACTCATAAAATAGAATCTACCACTGTCTCACAATTTTTATTATTTTGCTAGTTTCCAAAGAAAAGACTAACTGTACAGATGAGTGAAAACAGTAGCAGTGCTAAAAGCCATAGCAGAAAAATATCTGATGCTTTTATTCTGTGGCAGAAGAAATGGTGATTTAAAGACAAGCATCACAGATTTCATATACAGTTTTTCAGCAAATAGCTTGCAATATGCTCCAACTCATAAAACATTTAATTAATTTTAAAATGCAGGAGTTATTTTAGTTAGTTTTGTCATATGTACTTATTCAGATAATTTGTTGTATTTTACGCTTTCCAAAATTTCACCCTCTATTTGGAAATAGCAATGATGTAATGAGTCTGTTTGTTTTGGCACAGTTGTAAATCATATGTGTTAATGTGTTAATATTTATGATTTTTAGTCTTATATACACAAGAAGGATTTTTAATATACTTCTTTTTATCATGTTTCCACTACTAATCCTTAAGGACAGCGAAAAGCGGGAGTTTGAATGCAGTAATTACTGTGGGATTTCCAAAATTGCCATACTGGATCAGACTGCATGTTGCTTCTGCTAACAGCACATCCCAGATACTTCAGAGCAGGCTTGGGTTTACTGGGGGAGCAAGAGGAGAGGCAGATAAATGAGCTCAGCACCCCTCTATTACCCATTTGAATCAATTGCAAGATATTCTACTTATGGATAAAGTTATTTCTGACCTTACAGAGGTTGCCTTATTCATTAAAGACTGAAAAATTTACTTTCACTACCAGGTATCTAAATGACTGTTCCTGTATGTCTGCTTAGTTTGAATCTGGAGGAGCTCTTTGTGATGGTGATTGCATGTGTCTCTGTGTTGTAAGAAGTTGTTTGTTTTCTGGGGATTTGTTGGTTTGTTCTTTTTTAAAAATCAGTCATAGGGTGCTGGCTTTCAGAATCTGCCTTCTGTGATACAGTAGCAATTCTCTATAAAGAAATTTTTACATTCTTTACAAATGTATATCTACTCTGTTGCATTTCTTTGATTTCTCTTTTTATTATTGTTCTAAGTCCTTTTTTTTCTTGTTTTAAGGTTTTTTGATAATTCTTCTGCAGCAAATATTTGCTATTTTACAAGCACAGTCATAGTGCCTCCTGTTTTAAGATTTCTTGACTTCTGTTTCCTCTTTTTTGTATGAAGGGGCATGATCTACTAGAAAATCATAGAAATTGGAATTTTATATTCAGTAACTTTCAATTTCCTTATTGCTTCTGATTTTTATGGGTGAATGCTGCTGTTATGTTGTCTCCATGTCTGCAATTTAATAGGAAGGTGTATTAAGGTCAAGACACACTGCTTAAATTTCTCATTCCAGTTCTCTGGCACTGCTGGGAGAAGGGCTGTGGAATAAGTTGTTTTTAGGTTTGCTACATTGGTGACATTATGTTAATAAATTGTATAAACTTTACCAGTTTCTGTGTTTACATAATACCCTATAAGCATAGTTTTGTAGTAAACACAGTATTGTGGAAACACTGCCCTATTTTTTTGCATGGGCACAGTTAGGACTATTTAATGGAATGTGATGAAACTGGCAGGAGAAAGGCGTTGAGGACTTCTGAGGTAAACAAAGATCATAAAGGAACTAAACTTGCCTTAATAAGATTAAGGTGGTTCTAAATTGGAGACTTTGGACAGGGGGGGTAAAAGAGAGGGAAGTGACTGAGCAAGCAGATGCTTCACAGTTCTGAGGCATTAGTGCCCATGTAGTACCTGTAAGCTCTTCCTAAAGCTGTGGGTGATATAAATGGCCTGGTAGAGGACATAGGAAAGGGTAAAAAGAAGTAATGATTGTTTGGAGCAGGTCATTGTCAATTCTTAATTTTGCTTTTAGCAGTGCAGTGCCTGGTAAGCCTGGAATTTCAGTGAGCTCAGGTGTGTGAGTCAGTGCTGCAGTTTTGAGTCAGGTTCTAGGAGCCCTTTTAGCATACTGTGAAAATAAAATCTCAGGAACACATTCATATAGAAATGCATCAAACAGACTGAAATGATGGTGTATGAAATAGTTGGTCTTAAAGATACTTTTGATTTCTGTCTCAGGTGTTAGAAGATAATGACTATGGTCGTGCAGTGGACTGGTGGGGATTAGGTGTTGTCATGTATGAGATGATGTGTGGAAGATTACCCTTCTACAACCAAGATCATGAGAAACTCTTTGAACTGATACTAATGGAGGACATAAAATTTCCTCGAACTCTGTCTGCAGATGCAAAATCATTACTATCAGGCCTACTGATAAAGGATCCAAATAAGAGGTAAGTGAAAATAATTGGTTGTACAGGCATAATAAATGCTCTACTTGTGCTGGGTAATGTAAAAATAGCACCTATGGTGCCTAGTTTTCCTGGCTGAAGGAGCTGTCGATCACAGGAAAGGGTCATACCTGGCTTCCAGTCTCAGATTTCCATTTTTTCAGTCCAGTAGCAATTTACAAAATGAATTTAACCAGGGAAAGGAAGAAAAGCTTGTGGAAGACAAACTCTTTAAACCATTCACAGCGAACACAGGGATCTCCTCAGGTTTAGAATGTGTACTTGAACAAAGGGAAAGATCTCAATTGTTTTTCCCTTAACTTAACCCTGAGTTCACTGCATTGTCTCATGGGGACTCTAGTGCTTGTTCTTGGTGATCATGGCAGGAGAGATGTATAGACAGCCACAGCTACATTTACTGGGGCACATAAATAAATCACATATTGGACCATTAAACTAGTAATTTGGTAAAGAATACAACTGGAGTGGAAGTTAAAGAGAGTAGTTTGAAAGCAAGTGTCACCCAGCTGCTATCTGTGCCCTTTTGTGGTGGCTTTTCCCTCTGGGATTTTGCCCAGGAGAGCCATTTTCCAGTGCTCCAGTACTGGACCAGCACTGTCCAGTCTTCCATGGCTGTAAAATCTCTGACTTTGAAAATCAATGGGACTCATTTGTAGGTATGTTTTTCCCCCCAATATCTTGGTCATTCTTGTGAGTCTCTTGACATGTTTTAGGGCAGCATTGTCTGTCTCTCTTCTCTAGTCCTCCTTCAGCTGCTGGTTGTTCTCAAGAAGTTTTGAGTAGTGGGCATTGCCTGCAGGCACTCGGGGCAATGTGCCTTGTTGAAACACTTGTGTTTCTCCAAGGGATTTGTCTGGATGCAGCCAAGTGCACAGGCAGGACAGCACAAGGGGTCAGCTTGTCTGCTCCAGCTGAACTTACTGTATGCAGGAAAAGCAGACTGTGACCAGCCAGCCCAATACAGGCAGAGTGGAGTAAAATGGTGTTTCTGTAGCAACTCCTGATGCTTTTTAACCTCCAAACAATCTGACCCATCAAGAATTGGAAACATGCTTTCTTGTAATTAATCTTTGCAGACAGTAGTGTTTATTATAGACTTATATTTAGAAGCTTATTCAAGTTCTTGTGCTAGCTAATGCTAAATAGGGGAGAAACACAGAGATTGACACAACTCAGCTTTTTTGTGAGCAGCTAGAAGATATTGAGAGAATATCTCTATTGAGAGAAGTCTGGAGACTGAAGGCTAACTGCCATGTTTTGCCAAGATGTAGAGAATTTTACAATGAGTAGCTGAGAAACAAGGAGGAATACAGCTTGAAAATTAGAATAACTTTACACGCAGTTATTGCAAGACTGACTTAGTAGTCCAGAATATTTTTGAAATTTGGCAGCAGGGTAATTACCAAACCAACAGACATTTTTCTTGGTTGTGGAAATTATTCCTCCTTACAATAAATGCTTTAGATTGGAATTTATCTTAAATGCTTGCCTGTCAAATTTTTATGTCTTTATATCTTTAGCAGTTCCTTTTAATGAAACACGCACTGTTTTTGTCACTCTTCTTGTTGACATTTAACACGTATAATCTGCTTATTTAGCTAAGAGTAGCTTTTTTTCTGCTGCAGCTTCCTTCTGTTAGGGCAATAGGATTCCCAGACTGAGATCCTCAGTCTCAGGGAGAAGTTAGATGAGAGCTGAGCAGTCCTGAAAGTCGATGTGCTGTTGAGAAGGTTCCCATCTTGGGATATGGGGTTATCTCTCAACCAGCAACAGCAGCTCAAGGGAGCTCACAAAGCTTGTCAAGTCAGAATGGACTTGCTGATGTAACAAAAAATGGCCAGTTCTCTCTTCTATTCTCATGTCAGGGTTAGTTTTTCTCCAGGTTAGGGAGCTGATCCTGCTCACAGTCATCAAGTGGGAATGATGCTGTAGATGCAAGTGAGAGAAGAGAGGTATGGGCAGGACACTCCTCTTTTGGCAGCAGTGACCACTTCTGTGAGCTCAGACCACCTTGGACAAGTTCACCCATAGTAGGTGAAATCCACTTCCTAAGATGATTTACCAGACAGAGTCTGGCTTTGGCAAGCTATGGGCCACAGTAAGTAGTGTGGTTATTTACAATGGCCTTTAAATAACCTTCTCAGCAGGCCTACAATTTATTAATTTATACTAATTGACTCAGATTGAGACTATTTTATGGTAATTGGTTAATTGTTACAGCACCCAGATGCAATAGCAGTGAACACTGTATAAAAATGATGCACAAGTCATTACTGATTCAGTGCCCGGCACGTCCTTGGCAAAATTTTATTTTAGCATTATTGGGTTGGTTTGGGTTTTTAATAGTGCCAGTACATTAGCTGGGCTTTCAAGCAAACCAAACTTAAGTATGTTGTTAAAATTAATGAATTCCTAAAAAAGCTCATTGTGGATAGTAATGAACACTGAAGTTGGAATAATCAAAAAGAATAAACCATGGCAGGGGTCCTCCCACTATTGCAAATTCTCTCGAGATCGCCAGAATTTATATTAAACAGGTGAAAATTCCCTATTAATTGCGTGAGAATTCTTCCCAGATAGTAAAAAAGAAATGGTCACTTTTCCAACCATATCAATAACTTGATCTTCCTATAAAAGTTTAATATGTGTTTTTTTTCCCCTACTCTCTTTAGACTTGGTGGAGGCCCAGATGATGCAAAAGAAATCATGCGTCATAGTTTCTTTGCTGGAGTAAACTGGCAAGATGTATATGATAAAAAGGTATGTCTTTATATGGCATTGAATAATCTGGCTTCTGCAAGGTGCTTTCAATGATAGCCATAGACTGCTGTTCTCTGGACTTAGTAATTTTTTCTTTGCAAATTTTTTGTGTTAATACAAATTAATAATTATTCTGAACAAGTGTACTTAAGTAATCTTTGTGTTTTCAGTAATAATTTGTAAGCTCACCAGAAGTAAAATTTCAAACCAACCTAAATCCAAATTTTTCCTTTTCTTTTTGCTTCCCTGGCTTTCAAGAGAAAAGTACATATATGACTGAAGATAATATGAAAAATGTAATATAGTTTATCCTGAAGTGTAGTTTTATTTCTGCCTTTTAGTGAAAAGTTGTTTTATGAAAGAGGGAAATTAAGTGATTGTAAATCATATGCTCAGAGCAAAAATCTACTTTCTGGTTGTTTGTGTATAAGCAGAAACCTTTTTCAGACTTGGAGATATCTAAGAAAATTAAAATAGTGTCAAAACACTGAGCCGAAACAGTTTGTGGCGAAAGCAAGTGCTGGGAATTCAACTGGAACAGTTTTCTCCAAACCTAGTCCTGTTTCTGTAGTGATCAACACTTCAGGAATGATTTTAGAAAATGAATTTATCTTACTTGGGGGTGGAACTCAATTCAACTTCAGTTGTTTTATATACAGAAACTGATTTTATCTCAGTATTTCTGTAAGAATTTACTTGTTGCTATAAACCCTTTCTATTTTGATGAAGACTTTTCTTTTTTCCCAAACTGTTTTACATTGTTAATCTGCCAGTTGAGCTGCGTAATTTGAAAAGATAGTTTTTTCTCCTTTTTTTTTTTTTTTTTTTTTTTTTTTTACTTTGTTCAAATAAAAGGAAAATGGAAGACATACGACTGAGCAGAATATGTTTATGCTACAATGTCAATGATACAAACTGTTTTTTCAGTTGTTGTTGAACTGGAATTTTAAAAATGTGTGGTTGTTGGTGTGGTAACTTCTCTGACAAATACCGGAATTGAAATAAAAGCCTGTGTATGATGATACAAAATATGGTACTCTGAAATTACTTGATACAAGTGTGATTTTTCCCTGGCAGTACCACAATGTTTCAAGAAACTCTACAATAAATAATCAGAGCAAGTATATTAATCAGGTTACTTCATGAGCTCAACCACTGGTTGGTTATGTAAGGACACTGTAGAGAAGCACTGTGAGGATAAAATCTAAAAATACAAGTTGAGGACATTTCCAGAGTAAAAAAACCCCACAAAAATCAATAAGATTGCAATGTGCTAGGAGTGGGTGAGGAAAAAAAAGCTGTTACATTTTCCTGCTCTCTTAATTACCTTACATTAGAAATAGAACTTTCAATTCTACACTGTATTCAGCATCTTATTTAGTTAAGAATATATAGATACTCTTAATTGCTTGTGCTTTGATTCTTTCCAAATGAACACGGCAAATGTGTTTCAGTCAAGATATTTTTGAGCTATTAAAATAAAAGGAGGCATTTTGCAGATTAAAAAAATATATATAATAATATATAAATGCTGGCGCTTTGCTTTTATGCTCGTGGAAGTGGATTTGGCTTATTGGAGTGCTATGACTAGAGAAACTCTATAGTCATTCTTTGTTTGCTCTGGACACTGTTGCTTTGAGAAACTAAATTTGCCAGTGAAACATCAAGTGAATTTCCTAAGTTGAACAGATCACTTCAAGGATCATAGGAATTGCTTTTGTGCAGTATTAGCACACAGTGTATCCTTTATGGAAAAACAAGTCATGAAAATGACTTCTGACAGTGTGCTTTTCTGTTTAATTAAAAATACTTTTGTTCCTATTTGTTCCTTACGAAGCTGTTTGCCTGGTTAAAATATCCAGTAGCTCCTTCTGTAAGACACACAGTCTTACACTCTGCAGACTTCAGAGCTGTGCTCTGAAATATAATCCTCAAAAATAATGATAAGGTTAGTGAACTTTCATCAAGTATGTTCATGAAAATGCTTATATGAATATTTTTGAGGTATTTTGGTATTCTAAAATAAGTCAGAGCATCAAATAAATTTGATTTTTAAATAGGTTTATTCTATGCTTGCTTCTGTTGCTGTTTGTTGTTGGATGTAGAGTCTTCAGCAGTTGGGTCACTTGATGAAATTGATAGTGGATATAATTATTTGCATAGTAAAAATATTTCACAGTAATTTTGCCTGAGTTTTAAGCACCACGGCACTGTAGTTTTCTGGCTGCATTTCAGGAGTGTGTTTCTGTTAGAAATTAAGGAACTGAATTTCACTTTGAGAGTAATGGAAACCAAAAAATTATGTGTATTCTGAGTAGTTGCTGGGTGATGGTTTTGTACATGTGCACTGTACTTCTATGCCTCTAATTTTATCATTTTATTAGGTTACCACTTTACTAGTGTGATTAGAAACAGAATTATATATCTTTAAACTATTTCATGTATTTCATGTGACAGACCACAGCTCTGTCAGGTCAAGCGGATCCAAATGGTCAAATGGAATTACTAGGTTTCTGATACTGCTAACTAGTTAACCTAATTTGGTACTACATAATGATAAAAAAACATTGTGTGGCACACTGGAGCAGAGAAGGTCGTTGCCTTTAAATGAAAAATGTATAGTAGTTAACATTTGTGATCTGATGTATTTATTTTTGGCAGAAAAACCATGAGGGCATATGAAAGAGAGCAGCCTGTGCCAGGTTCTTCCTGTGATCATCTCAGCCCTGATGAGTTTTTATCTCTCTGCCTGAGTATGAGAAATTGAATAGTTTGGCAAACTCTGAAGACTTCAAAAGCCCGTGTACTAAATAAAATATGTGTTTTATTTTTAGGTAGAATCAGGAAGCTTTTTGAAATTTCTCTGTTTCTCATGTAAGAATTGTTTTAGCATATTTTTATTGGGTAGCAGACATACCCTACAGTTGTCAGATGTTCTGTTTAGGGTCTTTCACTGAACAAAAAGCACATGGACATTACTTAGAAGGTTGAAATTTGGGTATATCTTCAAGCTTGCAGCTTGAAGCACTCAGTATCCTCATGGCAGAGGAGGTCCAGACCTTTTAGCAAGGCCTGGTTTTCCTCCTGCATTTCATATGGATGAAAGATGAGAGAAACCATGTGGAAATTTGGGCTGAGATGCATGTTCTGATTTGTGGTAATAGCTCTGATTGTCCCTGAAGAAAGTGAGGAAGTGCCAACAAGTGAATCTGTGAGTGCAGGGATGGGAACAGGGACCACTGGCAGCGATGGCTGAAGAGGAGGTCTGGTGTGATGCAGGCACTGCTTTTGGGGACACCTGTCTCACTGCAAAGGGAGTCACTTGCAGTAGCAAGGCTGGCAGATGCAAGAAGCTGTTCCTTGCCCTTCAGCTGGGCCTGCCTTGGCTTACTCAAGACATGAAGCCAGCAAATGATGGAATCCCATGATCCAAGTGCTGGCAAAATCTGCAGCGTAACTATGATCTTAAATACACATTTCAGTACTTCTGTGTATTGGATTTTGAAGGGAAAGGGCAGGAGGTAAATGGGAAAGTACCATCATTTGGTTTTAGGCTGTTGCTATTTGAATCATACTGTTTTCATACAGTTATCTGCACTGCCACAAAACCTGCAGAAATTACCCTTGTTGGTCACTTCTGTGTTGCTGCCATGTGAAGCTGTAAGAAGATCAGACAACATCTAACCAGTCTGATACTTCCATTGTGTTTCCACTGGTACCTTAAACTCTATGGGCAGACCTAGATATTGATGGCCACCCTTCTCCTCCCTGCTTGAATTTACAGGGAGGAAAATGTGTCTGATTCTGGAACTTACATTGCTGGGAATTTGTGGTTTCCCTCTGTCCATGGTAACAGCATTGTATCGCTTGGAAAGCAGTTTATCCATGGGTAAACCTCTCTGCTGAAGCCAGTTTTCCTGTGGACTTATGTCCTTCCACCACTGAAATTCCAGCTTCTTCTCCCCCTACTTAGGACCATCAAATGCAGGGTTCGTGGGGTATTCCCAGTTTTGGGCTGTGCTGTGGCTGCTGGCTGTGCAAGCTGCCTTTGGGGCCATGTATGGGGAGGAACCAGTCCCTACAGGAATGCTTATTGACCTTCTTGAAGCTCAGTTCAAATTTCCCTCTTTCCCCAAGGTGGAAACTCTAGTTTGAGGGGCATGGACAGATATTCCTCCCATCTACCCAGCACAGTTCAGCTGCAGTCTGTTGGTCAGTGGGACTCTTATGGTGGTGGAATGGCCTGAAGCTGTGTCAGGGGATGTTTAGGTTGGGTATTAGGAAAAGGTTCTTCACCCAGAAGGTGGCTGGGCATTGGAACAGGGTCCCCAGGGAAGTGGTCACAGCACAGCCTGACAGAGCTCAAGAGGTGCTTGGACAATGCTCTCAGGTACTTGGTGTGACTCTTGGGGATGGTGCTGTGCAGGGCTGAGACTTGTACATGATCATCTTTGTGGATTCCTTTAAACTCAGCATATTCTGTGATTCTCTGAAAATTCCCTTTAAATTAAAAAGAGAAGATCACATTGCTGTTCTTAAGCATCATACTTTTCATTTGGCAGATTGAGTGTATCATGGTCAATGGCTTCAGCCATTTCCTATACAACACCAAGATAAGTGATTCCTGGTAAATTATCCTTGAGCAAGTAGTGTTACATATTTTTCTCATCCTGAAGTATTTATGTAGTTGTTCATTAAGTGTGAGGAAGTTCAAGGTGTAGAATCAAGCCTGTACATCTCAGTGTACCTACAGCAGTCAAATACTGTACCTGCCCCTTTCCTTCCTCTAGGAGATGGGTGTCAAATCTTCCAGGACTCGAACTATGGAAAAACTGTGGTGTTTCTCACACACTGCTCTTGATAGATGCCAAATGGAAATGCCATTCACTGGAGATAATGAAGATGCTAAGAATTTGATATTGTTTCTGCTGTCATTTCTAACATCAAGCCTTTGAAATGGCCAGGGCAGATTCAGCTTGACAGATGGATATGAAATTGGATTTTTGTCTTGAACACAAACTCTTAAAGTCACTTAACTCACACTGAGTTTAGACTTTTATTTCTTTATTTGTACAGACACATGCATATCTATGCATATGTGTGTGTGTAATGCATAAATCCAGAAAATCTGTATTTCTGCTCCATAGAGTAGATTGTCAGGAGTTGCAGTTCCCTGTCTGGTTGGAGCATTTTTCTGAACTGAGGCCACTACAGGAAGAAAATTATCCCATACTGAAGTTTGGCAGCCAGGACCAAGCAGTGCAATTCTTTTGCAGACTGACAAGGCCTGTGCTTAACAGAAGCTTATCTTATTCCTTTTGGACACAGGTTACTGGATGTGCCTTCTGGTGCTCACATCCCTCTTGGACTTCTGATTTCTCATGCCAGAAGTGAGGAATAGCTGTGGCAGTAGCATGTGGATACTATTTCCTTGTGCACCAACTGTGAAATGTTGCTGGCTGTAGAGTGGCATCTTCATGTTGTGATCATCAGAGCAGTTGTTGATGTTGGGTGTTTTAATCATTAAACCTCAGTTTCAGTCTTCCCTGGGATGTATGTGGAAGCCTCTGCAGCATTTGCATCTTATTTGTCTTTCTAATGGCTTCATTACAGCTGACATTTGTGGACATTTTGCTTTCTGTTTTTAAATGAAATTTGACATCTAATGGACAAAGGAGACCCCCCTCCAGAAAGTTAATTGCCAGAATTTACTTGGAGGAGAAGAGGTGTGCCTTTGGTGTCGACTCAGGAGTCTGGAGTGGGATGTCCACAAGACTTTAGCCCCAGTTGTTGGTGTAGCTGAGGTAGAGCAGATGGGAAGGAGTTCTCTGTCCACACAACTGCGTGGGAGGTGGAGGTGATACTGAAAGGGAAGGAGGCAAGGTTTATAGAAAGATGGAAGAAACCTTTCTGCTACTTCTGTCCAGCTGTATCTGTGCTGCTTAACCTCAGCTACTACTTCCACTTTTCCTGAGATTTTAGGGGATGGTTGTTGTACCTAAGGACACAGCCTGATAAGAACCAGTGTCCGCTGTTGTGGGGATCCACATGGTTGGAGAGTTTGTTTTTGCAGTCTGTGAAGTTTCCAAATGCCTTTAATGTCCAGGATATGAAAGATACTGCTGTAGATATATCTTAAAACACCATTGAGATAAATTTGCATCAGGTCCCTCCCTTTTAGTTAGAGCCTGGAGTTTCATGTCTTCTACTTGTTTCACTTCTCCAGACAGCTGAACTTCTGGCAACACTGCAATTTTCATCAGCTGACTTACTGGATGTTATTGATAAAGGGTTTTCTAGTAAGCCTGGCTGCTGAGCATTGAATTGGAGCACCAACTTAATGAGTTTTGTTTTAATGGTGCTTTTCATACCTGATTAAAATTATTGTAATTATTTGTTCCTTAAGAGTCACTTAGCACTGTGCTTTTTTTCCTAAAATAATGTTTTCGAAGTATTTTCCATAACCATTACTATTTCAGGTAGGTGGAGAGAACAAGGGGATGATTTAAAGTCATAGTGAGGATTGTTCATCTCAGTGGGTTAAAAAAAAGAAGTAACAAATCCCTGGATAAACCAGTAGTTAGCCTGTAAGTTTTTGAGAAAGAAACTTGTCATCTAATGCATTTTCCTTTTCCTCTCCAGCAACACATCCATACACTGCTACCTGTAATGATCTTACCTTGCCTTACCTTTTGTGTTTCATTAACTACTTCCACCTGACTCACAGTTCTTACAGACTGTGAAGTGAGGGTTTGCTCCTTCTCTTTGCAAAACAGTTGTAGCATGAAAGGTCTCAGGTGCACTTCACAGCAGGAGTAGTTTGTCCTACAGCAAATGTGTGCTGTTCTGCTGTACATGTGTCCTATTGGAAAGATACTGCTTCTTGTCCTTGACTTGAGAAAAAAGAAAATTTTTCCTAAGCTTGCATTTTGATTATTTTAATATTAAAATGGAATGGAATGACATTTTCTGTTTCTGACCAGTAAAAAGCATTCCAAACAGGGAAGTAGTGAAATTGTTATAAATGTAAGACAATAATAATGTAACAACAATAATTGTCTTACTAACTTTTCATACTGAATTTATTGCTGAGATCTGTGAGAATGTCTTTTTAAAAGGATGTGATGGACACTTAGCCTTAACCAGAATACATGGCTTGGCTTCTTATAATCTTGTGTAGGCTTTTTTGGTTTGGTTTGGTTTTTTTGTTGTGCTTTTTTTTTTTTTTTTTTTTATGTTGTTGTTGGTTTGGTTTTTTCGGGGTGTTTTGGGTTTTTCTTGTGCTGTGTGTTTTGGTTGGTGTTTTCAGGGTTTTTGGGGGTTCTTTGAGTGTCCTTTTCTCAGATAGAAAAACAAGAATAAAATGGCAATGTGGGATGTTGCACTGGAATAAGTCTGTTTTAGGAATTGTGTGGTTGCATTGCTGGACAGATGTACAACTTTGGAAATCTGCTTTAATAGTGCAGAATTGTTTGGGATAGCCTGGATGCACATAAAAATATTTTTCAAGAAGTGAACAAAACTGTGCACTAAAATAGAGAACTTTGTTTATAAACATTGGATTGTAACTCGATTTTTACCTGGAAAATTCTTCTGATGTTTTGTTTATGTATGTTAGCTCCTTAAGCATTTATTCTACAATGCCCCAAACTTCTGCTTCAAAATACCTCTCTGCTGTTGTATGCTTTCTATTCAGGCTGTGTAAGGCAAAGCTGAACTTAGTTTTGTAAAAGCAGTAATGAGATTTATTGTATTCTGTTAAGTATATGAAGTGATAGATTTGGTTTTGCTTAATAATTGCTTGCACTGTTACAGAAGATGTGGGTCAGATGAAATCAGTCTCTTAGTACGTACAGATCATGTAGATCTGTGCATCTAGTGCGTAGAACTTGGGAAAAGGAGGGAGTTTAGCAGTACTTCCTCCTTTGCTATGGGGCAAATGACCAAGTTAATTGTTTGATGTTAGTGTTCTGGAGTTGAGGAGAGAGACAACATGAAACTGGTGAAAACCCCATGCAAGGTGATAATACCAATGAGCCAGGATATAACCTGTTGTATTGAAAGGAAAATCAATTACTTATTCTCAGGGTGTGTTTTACATTGCATATGAGGAGATGGCACCAAAGGGCTCCTAGGTACAAACAAGGACATTGTCACACCACACACACACAATTTGCAATGTCATACATACAAAACTGCTGTATTGTTTTTGAACTGGAAGCATGTAGTGTGATATCCCACAGTCAGTGTGCCTTCAGTAAAAATTTATCAGCACTTCTTTGGTGGAGAAGGTGGATAGCAGAGCTGGTTTGAAAGAGGGGCAAGGGAGTCCTGCCTGCAGGCTGTGAGTGGCTACCAGAGATTTGCTGTTTGGAAATCCCACACTGTGCTGTGAAAGCAGTAGGCAGGTTTCGATACAGCAACTCCCTTAAGCCTGAACTGGCCTTTTTTCAAATGTAAAATTTATTTTCATATCACGTAATTTCTTTCAACGATAAGTTCAGATGAAGGGCTTCCCACTGAAAGGAAAAACCCCAAACCATGCTTATTATGCTCTCTGTGTAGTCTTTTTTTTTTTTCCTTAGCTGTTTATACCACCCAGTTGTGGTGAAGTATCTTGAGATGCCTTTGCCTGACAGCTATGTGGGTAATTAAATTGGCCTGAAGAGTTTCTAGGTAATTATCTTTATGCAGCTCAATTTATTTGCAAGTCATGTGAGAGTGATACTTGGAATTTGGCTTTGTTGTGCTGTTGACTGGATTCTGAACTGGTATTTTTGGGATTGAAATGGATTTATCTCTTACTGGAAGTTAGAAACTCAGCTGCCTCTCCACAGACCTACTTGTATGATATGGGGTATAGGGAAAAAGAACTTACTTGTTTTCCTGGTAGTAATTTGGCTGCTTTGAGTTTTAGTAATTTTTTGTTGTTGTTGTTTCTTGGTGCCTTTCAGCTTGTACCTCCTTTTAAACCTCAAGTGACATCTGAGACAGACACCAGGTATTTTGATGAAGAATTTACAGCTCAGACTATTACAATAACACCGCCTGAAAAATGTAAGTCAGAAATTATGCATAAGCATGATGTAATAATAATGTTTATAATAAAGCAGCGTGTAAGGTTTTTTTCTGTTTAAATAGAAAAACTGTTCTCCATTACTAATAAAAGTCTTTGTATGGAAGTGTGTAAGAGTAACTCTCAATGACAACTTTATTTTTAAGATGCAATAGTTACAAAGCTTAGAATATTAGATCACTCTGGGTTGGCTTTTTGGAGGCATTTTTGGTTGATTTTGTTTGGAGTTTTTTCATTTGTTTGTTGATTTGGGGTTTTGTTTGTTTATTTTCAAATAAGAGAAGACACCAGCTTCAAGTGTTTGCTGGTCAGCAGTCAAGGTCCCAGTTCAGCAAAGTAATTGGAGCACAGACCCTTCTTTAAGCATGTGGACAGTGCTGCTGTGTAGCTTCAGTAAGATGGGCTATATTTTGCTATACTTTGAAGACAATACTTAGAAAAAAAAGTCAATTACTTGAAAGTTAAATTTCTTATCAAGTCCTGTGCATCAGCAGGGCTCTTAAAGAAGGTGTTAATGTGGATGTAACCGTGGCACTGGACCTTGCACAACCTCTTTATTGGAGTGAATGTGATTTCACCATAGTTTGTGTTTTTGTTATGTTGTGTTACACACAAGAATCATGATCTGATCAGTCTAGCCAGGGCTTTACAGTTATTTACCAAGCCAGAGCAGTTAAAGCCTTGCTCCTGAGTTCTTAAAGAATTTTCTTTCTAAATGGGGATATTTGAGGGTTTTTTCTTGTTTCTTTATATTGGAGGCTGAGAAAGGAGGATCACAAAAGTAGACAATAAAGGCTTAGTTATGGTTGCTTAAGCTTTCTTTAAGCAAGCTCATTTTCTGATGTTTTAGGACTCCCAGGTTAGCTGCAGTTTTCTGATCAAATACAGATCTAGAGTATTTTCTGGATTTTGCATTTTTGGTGTTTGTACGCAATCATCAAAACATAGAGTGGTTTGGACTGGAAAGGACCTTAAAGTTCATCTGGTTCCAATATCCCTGCTTTGGGCAGGAACACCTTCCACTAGACCATGTTGCTCAAAGTCCATTATTTAATTGATTTTTAAGTCTTTCTGCTGTAAAAAGAGGAACCCTTTCTTCTGTCTGTCTTGAGAAGAATTTGTTCATCTTTGTAACTTGACCAAATTTTACTAAAATTTGGATTAACTTTGGTTGATTTGATATTAGACCAGGATTAACTCTAGTTTTTATGTGTACAATATATGAAGATACAAAAGACACAAAATTCTGAAAGGCTGCTTATAAATGCACTGTTAGAATAACGGTCTCAGCAGGAGTCTTTAAGAATAAGCACTGTTAAAAAGCCATGTGAGAATGTACATCCAAATTCTCAGAGTTAGGTAACATCTGGTGCCTGCTTTCCGTTGGCACTGGAGGAATTATGTAAATAAAAATATTTATGAATTTGGCTTATTCCATATTTCTTCTGATCCCAGTAAATACTGTAAAAATAAGTAGTTTACTAAAAATAATACCTAAGAATTGAAACACATAAAACCTGTATGAATTGTTCATTTTGTAGCTGTTTTTGCTTTAAACTCCCTTTGAAATGGAGGAATATATCTACAGTAAGCCTATAATTTCCTGAGCTCAGCTCAAGAAGTGATGGAAACTGGCTGCCTCAATTGGCACTTGGCTTCTGCACTGCCAGAGGCTGGGTGTGCTGGCGTGTTTGGATTAGCCTAGAAGGAGTAGTTGTGGTTGAAGTTCTCAGGTGATATTCAGAATAAAATGAACCAAACAATCAACCTGAAATAAATAGTGATTTTTAGGCATGCTGTCCTTTCAGTGAGTATTGTCCTGCTGTGTGAACATAAGCTTCTGTGCTTAAATGAAGTCTTACTTTAACTTGAGCCTTTAACCTCAGCATTGAACCCTGAAAATGTACTGCATATCAGGTGAATAATAAAAATTATTGCAAATATACTGATGTTTTGAACTTCTTCCTTAACGCAGATGACGAGGATGGTATGGACTGCATGGACAATGAGAGGCGGCCGCATTTCCCCCAGTTTTCCTACTCTGCAAGTGGACGAGAATAACTTTTTTGTTCTGCTGCATCACTGTCATCTTAGGTTTATCAGTGAAAATGATTCCTGAACATCACCACCAGTACTAGATTCTACTATGATAGCAGGGGCACTTTCAGAGACCATTCCAAATTGAACAAGTTTCTTTCCCAAACCTACCTAAAATCCGTTCTGGTTTTGCATGACATATGAGATTCTCTCTACTCCGCTCTCCTGCTGTTGCTGCCGCCCACGGTCTCAGTATAATAGCAACGTCAAGAAGTTACTAACAGTTTCTTTGAAAGTAGATGACTTCAGCATTGTACACTTTGTGAACAAGTAGTCATCTATTTTTCCTCGCAGTGGAGGCTAAACAAGAGCCATGTTGGTCCAGCTTATCTTCTTCCAGAAGATGAATCAAAATTGTAATTAGTCTAAACAGACTAGGCGATAACATTTTCTTGCATCTGTTTGTGCTGGTTAGAATGAGGAAACGTAGAGGTGGTGATGTACATATGCAAGGTTTCTGTTAGGCATATCATTACTTGAAGCAGGTCTCTGTCATTAACATCTGGCTGGAATTTGTTTGGGAAATGTTTGAGAGAAGGACTTAAACTGTTGATTTATATAAATATATATATATTATTTTTTAATTACTGTTGGATACTACAGAAGAAGCAGAAGGGCTGGGCTCATCCAGCCTGTCACTTAGAACTTCCAGGTTCATGTGCAATCATGGAGAATCGAACATTATACATGCAAGAAATGAAGGCATAAAAGCAGCAGTTGAAGTTGTTCAAGGGGTTTTATAATTTGCACCAGATAACATCTTTTTCATGCTTTTCTCTTTCATGATATGCATCACCTCTGATGGCTGAAGAATGTAGACAGGCATAATGGTATTGCTTTTCACCAAAATGTGTGCACCAAGGTAAACAGGTGTTTGCCTTACTTGTTTTTATTTTGAGTTTGTGAATTAGCTTCCTCTCCAGGTGTTTAACTCCAATTAGTCTTCTTTTCTTTTTCCCCCCTTTTTTTTGGTTATACTGCGGTAGTATTTATTTTTAGAGATAAGGTTTGTATGTGTCATGTTTGCAAATGCTGCTACATCTTAGAACAGGCTTATAGCAGTTAATTTTGTAATATATGGAAGGACTGTACAAGCTGAAGGGAATAATGCACTTTTCTCCCATGTGGAAATTTTAACAAGGCTCTGAAATAGTACATACTGCTTAGAACCAGATTTTTGTGAATGAAATACTTTCTTTTAACAATTTGGCAGTGGAGGTGGGGTTTTCCAACCTCATGTGCCAAAGGGTTAAAAGTGAACAGACAAAAAAGCTACATCTTGTGCTCCATTTAGGATAAACATAATGTAAGAGCCTGACAGCACAAGAGAAAATGTCTGTTCTATATGAAGGAATTGCATTTGAACAACGAGACCACAGTGATTACAAGAAAAGCACTTTATTTTAACAATTAAAATAGTAAATTTCTGGGATCAGCTGTTCTCAAGGAAGATTTGCCCTCAACCAAAAGAGTCCTGAAACCCAGCAGGTTATGTGTAACCATGGTACCTGATTGACTGAATTTCAAACATCACTGCGAACGCTCCACTGGTAGGGAAACGTCTTTCCATTTCCGAAGATCTGTATCTAACAGAACATGTGCATAAACTTTAGCTTTGATCTTCAGCAATGATAATCTTAATAATAAACCCTTTGGTGCTAGGAGTTGGGGCGTGACACGGCGCAGCGGTAGCGCGCGCACCCTTGCAGGAGACATCGGGAACCCCCGGCTCCGTGGGATTATCATTGGAAGGATCTCTGCCTTCAGCTCTTGTTAGCTCCCACAAAGACTGTGATATTGCAGAGTATTCCTGGTTGTGTTGTGTGAGTGAGTAGATGAGTCTGAGAGGAGAGATGTTCCTACACAGATGCCTTAGCCTCTTGATGTGGAAAGTTGAGTGCCCAAGCATGAAGCCCACTGCTGGCAGTGCATGTGCTGGGATGGTCAAGGGGTAGATGGGCATTTTAGCAAGGCAGCTAAAGACGCAGAGTAATTTAGACAATTTTTCATGTTTCGTGTTTTATCTTTAGTAATGGATGGATAATCAGATAGAAATATATCATGATGTATATTCTAACTGCATAGGATTTCATTATGTCACCCTGTAACACTAAGGACATGTAGATGTTGTCCCTGTGCGGAGAGAGGAGAGCAGCAAATGCGTTGCAGGTCTGTCCTGGACTGGTGTTGTAGAGGTGTCTACGCTGGCACAGTGAGAGAGTGATTGAAATAACCAAGTACTTAAACAGACGGGCATTAATTAGTTCTCTGCAAAGGTCTTGTACTCACAGACTGAAACTACGGTGATTCAAAATCTGTGTTACATGCCTGTGTTTTCTCCCCTATGTTTCCAGCTTGTGATAGCAATAAGTTTCTTGGCACAGGGCACCTCCAGCCAGCAGCTGTGGCTCTGGCCAGGGGCTCCTTATGGCAGTGACGCCCTGTGCTTTGCTCTCCGTTGAGTAGCCAGGTAGTGCGCGGTTTGCAGGAAGGGCCTGACAGCGAACTATCTGAAAACCTCCTAAGATATCACTTTGCATTGCATTGTCTGCCTTCTGAAACATCAGTGATCCAGTTTATGAGGCAGAGAGCCAGCAGCCACCTTGTGCTGCCCAGGCTTAGGGGATTCTGTCTTAGCAGTGTTAGAAACAGATGACAGAGAAATGGACAAGCAGTGCTGAGAGAAACTTTTGAAGCTCTTCTTTTGCTGTTCTGCAGTTGTGGTTGGATTTGGACAGGAGGTGGTGGCTGGTTGTCTTGGTGAGCCTTTTGAGCACAGTACATTTCAGACCTTGACTCCAGCTTGTACTGACTTCCATGACATACAGTATGCCCTCTTGTACTGCAGCCATCTTGGAGGAAATAGGTCATTTCTTTTTGGATTTTGGCAGTTTTGCACACAGCTTTGCTTTCCACACTAATCCATCTTCCAGTACATTCCTGTTGCTTAAAGAACATTTATTCCAGTATTGTTTTACCTTTTTTTTCCATCTTTACTTGCGGCTTCTTAAAGCTGACTGTTCTTGCAGGGGCCATGTGCTTCTCCTAGAGTACAAAAGTAAGGTCTTTCCTTACTAACTGCAGGGTCTATATATTACACCTCAATGTACACACTTTGCTGCTACTGTTTGTACTGTCTACAGTAGAATTTCCTTATCTTGCTCCTGGTAGTGCATTACAGGCAAGCATGAAATGTAAAGTATTTATTTAAATAAAAACCTCTAAATTGGTAATTGAATTACCTCCCTGTAGCTTTAGAGTTTGTGACATTTCTTGACCTTGCTAGTTCTTTCATTAGATCCATGCAAGATCTAGTCATATGGTTAAGGATATTAAGCAGACACGACTACGAACCCAAGAAACCGTATTACTGTTGGTCATACTTAAACTGTTTATTTCCTTAAGTATATGACCCACAAGGATGTGAAATAACTACAAGAAACTGTTTTTGTACACTGTACATCCTTAGTATTTTTACACGTATATGATAGGGATGCACATTATTTTCCTTCGTACAGACAGCTTAAATAAAGCACTATGTCAATCTGCTACTTCTGTGTTTTTTAATGCTAATTTGTTCTGGAGGATTGTAAATATATATATATATATATGTTCAAGCTTGCCACAGAGGACGTATTTTTTTATATCTGCACATTACTATTAAATATCTTAGAGGATAAAATTCTTAAGTTGTTCTGTGTCAGAGAAAGAAAAATGGAAATGAGAAGGCTATATTGCAGATTACAAAAGATTTCTCAAGTTTTGGGTTAAATATTTACTTCATATTTTAAAGTAATTTTATATAGGTTAGATGTTTCAATCCTGAAATGCACAAAGAATTTACTTAATTTCTTCTTACAAGAAAATGTACATCATTATTTTTTTATCACTGTATATATAATGATCTGTGCATGTTTAGTTACAAGTTTTATTTGCTGTGAAGTCCTAGTGATAACTGTAACTCGCTGTGACATATTTCAGATACTGGGTGAACAGTTTCAGCTTGTAAATGATTAAGTTACAGTATTGTCAAAAAAAAAAAAAAAAGTTTTTATGGCTAAGCAAAATGTATCTGTGCTTTGGACCGAGGCTGTTTCCATACAGGTGGTTCCTGTTAACTCTATGAGATGTATGTCACTTAAAAAAGTAAAACTGAGTTATACTTTTGAAGATATGCTCCTATCAGAACATCCACCACTTAAGTGATTTTCAGCTGATGAAATTCTTGGCCTCATATCCCATGGCTAGGCAATGTTTGGGCAAGGAGAGGGAAAAAAGAGAAGGTGGGATTTGCAGGGCACTGCAGAATGGGACTCTTTGAAGCCCATGGGCTGTTTGAACCAGCTGATCTGGAGGGCTGAGTGTCCCTAAAGCAGTGGGTCATCCAGGCTTTCTGACGGGTTTTCTGTTCTCTGATGTGAATGCTTCTCAGGAATAGAGGTGCTTCATCCAGGTCTCAGGATTTTTCCTTTTTTTCCCCTCCTTTTCTTTCCTCCCCCACCTTGCAATAGGAAAGAGCATCAGGGAGACAACCATCCATTAGTTCAGTGATCCCAGGATGTCAGAGACCAGGACAAAACTGCAGCAGTGACAGGACTATCTGGTCAGGCTGCATCCCTGTTGTGGAATCACACTCTGTGTCTCGACCTGGATTTTATCATTGGGTCTGATACTTGTAAACTTTGTAAAACCAAGCATTTAGTGCTTAAGTAGAAGCAGGGGAAGGTGGGGAGGGATATGAGACAGGTAGGCCTGATGCTGTAATGACTTATTAATTGCTACAAAGTAGAGTGACTGCTGCAGGGAAAGTTATTCCTTGTAGACTCCCAGCAACACAGTAGTTGCACCTATGCCTGGATGAGTATGAAAAACCTACTTCGAGCTATATATACTGGCAGCCCAGGACCCTTTGTTGAAATCAGACTCGTACATGCATGTGGGTGGCTGGCAGTGGGGCCTTGCATGTGGCCACCAGAAGCCACCTGGTTAGGTGAGGCAAGTCCAGGAAGGTTGAGGGTCCCGCTGTGCTCCAGGGTCTCAGTGAAGCCTAAGTGTCAGGAATAGGTGCCTGAGTTCCTTTGCACATGTAGCCTATAGGCACTGTCTCCTATTTAAATACAGATTTATGCTGTGGAATTACAAAAAATAAATTTTAAACTTTGCATTTTCCTACATTTATACATATATATTCTTAACTGTGTAACCATCTATAAAGTAGTGACACTTAAAAATCTGTCAGCCTGATTACTGTGAAAAATCCTGAGTTTGACTAGAGAGGGCTTTCCTTCAGCAGCCCTTCTTCTCCCTAAAGACCTGAGGCCTTTCTCAGCTCGCTCAGTGTCACATCCGTGAAGCTGTTCAGGGAGGCGATCAGATGTGTTTGGCAGTTTTATATGGCAGGAAATTGAAATAGGGAGGAAAAATCACTTTGATGTTAGGGCTGTACCACTAATAATTCTTAAAATATAAGGGAAGGAAGGATTATGTTCCACACCCAATGGTAATTTATTGCATGTGCTGTTACTCTTATTTTTGTTACGTTTTCCGTGTTCATGCTGGCTGAAGTAGCTTTATTGCTGGGGAACTGTTCTTTGCGCTTTTTTCACCCCTTTTACCAACTACATTTAAAAAAATAGATGTAGAGACTTTTCTCTTGTGTGTGTAGCTTATCCTACACTAGATAGCAAAATCTTCAGATAAATTCTTTCTTAAACAGTCGGATATTTGAAAAGTAACCTTGAAAAACATGAATGCACATTAAACCAGAAAAAAAGCCCTCCACCTCTACCCTCCAAATGTTCTGAGTTCAATAATTTGAAGCCAATTTCAGCTGGTGCCCTGAATATGTGCTGGTGGAAAAGTCCAGTTTCACCACTTCAGCATGGAGCCCAGAAACCTCTGGTAATGGCTCCTCTGTAATAATCAAGGGCTCCTTTCTCTTAAAGGCCTTGTTCAGTGAATATTTTAAAGGAGAACTTGATCCATGGAAATTCCTCCACCTTAGGTGGCACATTTCTCAATCTTCTTACGCTTTTCTGATTAGTAAGTAGTTGTCAAGGCTCTCACTTTTTATATAAAAGTGACAAATATACTGTTGCATAAAGCTCAGAGGTATATTCTGGTACTGAGTTTGTAAAAAGGAGGGCAGTGTACATGTGCAGCAATTGCGAACAGCCCCCTTCTCCCTCCTCCCCCTGCACATGCTTTCCCTTGAATTCAGAAGGACAGAACAAGGAACCTAGAGATCCTATTAGGTTTATTGATATTTCAGTCTGTAAATAATATAGACATGTATGTTCAATTATGAAAATAGATAAAAACATTTTATAAAAATTGTACAAATTATTGACATCCACACCACGTAATAGCTGTTAAAACTGGCTTGCAAGCCTGGTCTTTTCAGAAAAGTCTCAGCTGTTGTCCTAGAACGTTTGGTAGGCTGGTAAGGCTTCAAAATATTTGTGATTCTGTAGTTAAAACCAAATAGAAACCAGCAGAAATTAGCTAGCAAATGTGCCTGTTTTCTGCAGAGGTGTCTTTGGGTGAGCCTCAGACAAGTTTCAGCCAGGTGCAGAGCAGACCTGAAAGATAAAAGGAAGAGATGGGTAGTCTGTATGGCAGCGCCTGTGTTTCTCATTTGTGTCACGTCAGCCTGCAGGCAAGTTCTTAGAAGAGAAATAAAAACTGGTTAAGACTGCAGTAAAGCAGAGTAAACAAGTACAGTTTCAAAGCCTACACTTCCTGTAAGCCTGCTGTCCTCACCTCTTTCTAAGCTCAGAAGTCATACAGGTAGCAAGAACAAGAGATATCTGATTTCTGAAAAACAGGATCTCCATGAGCTTTTGACATGGCTCCTGTTTAGCAGTAAATAAGTGAGCTCTTGTTTTAGGGCACGTCTAAGATCCTGCCCCTTCTTCCTTCCAAGAAGAAGATGGCAGGGTTTTGCCAGAGGGTGTTTACTGTGCAGTGTTGTGTGTGTCTGGGGTGGGCAGCTGTAGCAAAACAGGAAACTGTTGCCTTGGTGCCGGTAGGAAACCTCTGGTGGGAAGGCTAATTCGCAGTTTTGAAGCTCTTGCATAGCTGTTGTTTGTGCTTCCTTGGTAGCACTTAAGGACTGAATTGAGCAAGACATCAAACTATTGGAGCTGGGGGAGCTACCTCGAATTAAGCCACTGCAGTGCTAAAAATTGAATTTAAGAGATGTACATGACCTCAGAAATAAAAATAAACTTTCTACTTTGGCTGGTTTTACATTAGAAGACTGAAGGGTTTTGTTGTTTTTTTTTTTTCCCTCCCCCACCTTGGTTGGTTAGGCTGAATGAAAGAAAATTAATGAAGGTGAAGTTCATTAAAAAATCCAAACCAGTAACATGGTATTTCCCTCCACCCCGCCCCAAAATACATGCACCAACACCAACTGCTACAGTTGTGTCTGGGACCAGTGCAGCAAGGAACTATGGCAAGGGAAAGCCTCAGAGCTTAAATTCCATGAGTGCCATGAGTGCCTGGGGAACCTACTCTGTGCTGCAGTGACCCCCACATAAGAGAATGGGCAGAAGCTTAAAAGACCCCAAACATCCAACTCCTGAAGAAGTGTCCTGGGAATTTTTGTTGTGCCTTTCACCACAGTTACCCAGTGTTAATGCTTTGTGAGATGCAGAACCTCAGGTTGGTTGATGAAGTGGGCAAATCTCTTGACTCCAGCCTGGCCTGAACCTCTTCAAAAAGCAAGCACCAATCCTGTCAGAGTCTCTGTCCAAGGGCCCAAGTGTTAAAGCTGTCATTTAAGGTGTGCTGTTCTCTAACAAAATGGGCACAACTGTCACAGTCCCATTCAGGTAGTTGGTGAACAAGTTGGTTACTGGACAGTCAGGGCCTTTCCAATCTTAGCTTCTCCTCCTCCCAAGAATATTTTGGTTTTCAGTGCACAGAACTCTGCAGCGCACAGTGCCCAGGTTTCCTCTGGACACTCCCTCTTTACCTCAGCAGCATCTGCTTTAATGGGGTGGTTGGGTATTAGATGTACAAGTTGGAAGGGTCTGTAGGAGTGGAACTGCAGATGCATGTGGTTTACTTTATTGCTACCAGCTATACTGGAAGGAGGGAAGAGCAACTGACTTCCTGTCCAATTAGAAAGCACTCAGCTGGCTTCGGTGCCTGAATCCTCCCTTGCATGGCTGTAAAACCCAAGGTGGAACTCTCAGGAGGGTCAGGCTCAGCTTCTCAGCTGGTGCCCAGCTTAGTCCAGTAGCCAGACACTGGACAGGATGTACAGGACTCCTGCAGCTGCAGATTCACAAACACTGAGGAGCTGAATGCTTGAAGCCTCATGTCAGGGCAGTCAGACATCAAACAGAGGTCTATCTTTATCCCTTCCTGTCACAGTTTAACTTGCATCACTTCTGATTAAACTCCATCCAAGCAGAAGTGAAGAGTTTCATCTGCTTAAAAAACCCCACAACAACATACACCGACCCCCATCTGTGGACTGTCACTGGCTGTTACAAACACCTGGCAGAGGCACCATCTTTGTGCATTAAGACTACACTAAAACAAAAGCTCTCTTCCAATAACCACAGCAATCTTCAGGTCTCCTGAGATTGATGGCCATGTAAGGATCAGTTTGAATCACTTTTGACAGCAGAGATGGATGACCTACCTGCTTGCTGGAAATAAAGCTCCCCTTTCTGTAATAGATAATAAAAACTAAAAAGCAAACAGGGCACTTGGGAGCACTGCTGCATTAACTGCTGGGACCTCAATGAAAATTCGTGCTGACACAAGAAAGGAAAGAAAGTCCCTGCCCCAGAACAGCTGTAACTCTGACAGTGCCTCCTGCTGAGCTACTGGGGGAAGGATGGGAACACAGGCACGGGTGAGTTTACTTTAACTTCTTTTGAAAAGAATGGTGATCAGCTCACAGACACGCTCACTGTGACAAAGACATCTGTAAGGAGGGAGGAGAGAGCTTTAGTGGCTCAGCCATACGGAGAGCACAGGCACAGTGCGGGTTCCTGGCCAGGGAGAGGCTGGCTTGCAGGAGGAGATCTTCATGGGGAAGTCAGAGCAGCAGCACAGGATGACAGCCCTTGCTGGAAGTAATCCTCAAGGTCCAAATCCTACCCGTCTGTGCTCTCACTGGCTCAGCTGGCCTGCAACCCCTTCTGGCAGCCAGGGTCTGTGAGGATTATCCACCGGGACAAATACTTATTTCTGTCAAACTGATGGACACCAAGGCAGATCCTGCAAGAGAGAGGCATCCCAGCTCTCACAAATACACTCATGCCTGGTGCGGGGTGCTGACATTTCCAGTAATCTCTCTTTGGATGTTTGTTTGCTTTCTGTGCACAGTTACTTAGTATTTTGCATTTCATACCTATGTAGGAGGGCAATTAAATATCGCTTATCCTCCTGCCTTAGGTTGAGTTCCAATACACAAGAGGTTTTCAAAGGCAGAAATTCCAAACCTGAGTGTTCCAAAAACTTTCAAAATGAGAAGTGTAAATCCCATAATTAAAATTTGATTATCTTTACAAGGTCCTGAATATGCTGATGTGGCCTGTAAAAGACCACAGCATTACAACAGCAGGATCAGGTACTTCTTTTCTTTTCTTTCACTTTAAAACCTTGAAGTTTCCTTACAGCGTCAAATGAGTTTTCCAAGAAAAAGAGGCTCTCAACACACCAGAATGTCGCTGAATTTAATGACTTTTTTATTCTTTCTGCTGTTTTTCTCCCTATATAATAAACACATGACACTAGAAATAAAAACTACAATGAAAGTAACTTGAAAACAAATACTATCAAGGCTCACGGCTTGTTAGGGTTTGTTAACTAGGTCAGCTAGATTCAACTAATGATGCAATTTTTAATTCTTTAAACTTTAAAAGTTTAGTAACTCTTACAAGACAGTAGGAACAGCTATAGCTATGTTGCAATACTGTAACTTGGACAGCACCACTGCAAATACAAATATTTAGATAATGTTTCTTTCAATGTGACACTAATTGTTATGACTTATTACAAAAACCAATTGCAGACTTTCTGGAGAGATAGGGATAATTCAAGCTTCCTCAGACAGAAAATACTGGAAGCAACAAAACTAAGCATTCCAAATCAAAAGGCAAACACCTAGTGACTATCCAGGCAAAAAGTACCTGGGTTAAATCTTAGATCTTCCAGAAGTTCCCACCTAGCTAAGAACTGTACATCCCCCTTTCCTTTCAACTTACATATTTTTTTTTTTTTTAAATTCTATTAGGTAAACTTAGGTCTTCACTATAGAGTGCTTGTCCTTAAAATTTTAAGTGCTTAAAGAGAAAAAAAAAAATCAAAGTACAAAAAGCTTCAACAGTTTCAAACCCAAAAATGTTTCAAACACTTCCTTCTTCCTTTTGTCTTTAAGTGTTTGCCAGATTCAACTCACATCTGCAAATAGTTTTAGTCGTGCTCTCCTTTCCTCTCCCCCCACTCTATATATAGGATAGAGAAAAAAAATACCTCCTTCTGGTCATTTCTCTTTATCCATCCAGGTTTTTACTTCATTCCATCTGTATTCTGTTTGAGATCTGCATCCCATTTTTTTTCCTGAAATATGCAACTGCAGTTACTAGAGGCTTATATTCCAAGATACAATAGCAGATTTAGGTTAGCGTATTTTACATCATCTTTAAAAGATAAGGCAATGGTTGGTTGGTGCTTCACCCCCACCAAAAACTTGGTTAATTATAAAGGAGAACTGTTGGACAATACTGTAAAATGTGGAATATGAGGTCACTTTAACCTTTGATCAACACTGACTCTGCAATTGTTTGGTTTTAGTATTTATTTCTATATTAACTACAAGCATCTTTCTGCAAAGAGCTTCCATTTATGGTGAACTGTTCTTCACTTTGCTTAAAACAATTGTCTGATATTCCAAGCAGCTCTTTTGGGCTGAATTCCAGTTCCCAGAGAACCACCACTGCTTTAAATAGCTGCAAATAGATTTTTAGGGCTCATTTTGTAATAATTTTTTTCATCATTCTTCTTTTCTGAGTGTTCTCAAATTAAAAAGTATCTTCTGGAGCACAATTGACTTGTAATGAACATAAAGAAGGCAGCTTTTGCCAGTCAAGCCTTGATAGAAATGTAATATTTGAATGATTTTTTTCCTCTTTTGTATGATTTTTGTACTTTTGCCCAAGTCCATAAAAACACAATCACTTCCAGATAAAATAGACTATCAATAAAGGCTGTTCACATCACCAAGAATGCTTTTCTTAAAGCAGAAATTTTAATTTATTTTGGGAACAACCATCTCCTTAACCTCTTTTGTAGAGAGAACACTAGGGTTGCCCTAAAATTTGCCAGGACATGCTGATAAACCTTACACTGTCATAAGGCACTGAGTTTGTCTACTAGAACAGGAAGTCCTGTAAAACTGAACACATGGACATTATTAGGGACTTAACAAAGCATGGATTTTATTCTCCTAGGTTAAACATTTACCGACTTCCACAGATAAAAAGCCTACAAAAATAGTATGATTTAAGTACTTTCAAGTTCCAAGCCAATTCATGTTGTTTACTGCTAGGTGTGCTACTAGACTCAATTTCCTACACTGAATGTCCTTTGTTACCATGTTAAGCGAACTCCAGCTATCCTGGGCAGACTCACGAGTTTGAAAGTTAGAGAGCATAGCAATTTGCTTTGTGACTGAGTAAATACACTAGTTCAACTTTGAGTTTGATTATCTGATAGTTTTCCTGAAAGCCTCATTCTGTACTTGCTAGTTCTCTTCCTTTTTCTGAAAAAAAGGGAAAGAAAGAAAGAAAGAGAGAAGAAGAAAAAACCCAGCCCCGCAGTCTTCTCCCTTATTTCCAAAGCACTTCCTGGCCAAAGAAGAGTGGCCAAAACAAAAAAAAACAGAACAGCCTATAAGAAGCCACAGCTTCCTAGAGACCACTAGAAGCAACAATCAGACCTGCTGAAGAAGCAATGATCAGGCAAGACTGATTGTACATTCACCATTTACATTTGGGTGCATGAATCACAGAATTTCTTGAGTTGAAAGAGACCCACTGGGATCATCAAGGCTCAACTAGTGGCTCTGCACAGAACAACAATCCCAAGAGTCTCACCATGAGTGGTCATTGAGCAGTAAAAAATTTTAAAGATACTTTTAAAAATAAAGAGAAAAAACCCCACAGAGTGATAGAACTACTTTAGTCTGACAAATGGCAGCAAAACTTCTAAGCAATTATCAACATCAAGTTAGTGTTTAAACATTAATGATGTTAAAGAACAGATCTCCCTTTTCTTGAAAAAACAACACAGAAATCTTCAAATAAGAAAGCTAGAAACTGTCACTGAGAATAACCTCTGCTTTTTTATTGTCACTTCAAAATACTTTTTTCATTTAGTTTAGATTTAAGTGAGAGTCATTTCAACTACCTGTCTCTTTCCAACTGCATGAATTTTTATTTTATTATTTTATAAGGAAATGCTCTATTTAAAAGAACAACGGCAACAAAATCCAGCAGTTGAAATCAGGCTGCTGGCAGATTTCTCTGCTAAAGCTGCAGAATATTCCCCTCAGAGTTTTTCTTTTGGCACAGTACCTGTGTTCGCAGCAACTGCACCTCTTCTGTAAGCAGGTGCTTCTCTTTGAAGAGCTGATTCTGTTTGTTGAGCAACTCCACTAACTGCTGGGCAGTGGCCTGGCAGTGCTTGTCAAGCTGCTGTAACCTGGAAAAGCAATAGATAAAAGGGTTGCAGAGCATCTGAAGTTGGGAGTTCACGGAAGAAGCTTTGATGTTTGCACTGGTGGTGGCAGCGCCCAGAGCCCAGAGTTCAGGCTGGTGGTTGGGCTGACACTAAAGTATTACTCCTAGGATGAACATTAAATGTATTTTCACACTTTAAATTAGCACTTTTAAAGGTTTGCACTTTTAATTTAGAAGTTTTATGACATGACAGCAAATCTGCTTTGCTGTGACATCAATAAAGACTGCAGGACTGCATCCTGACACCAGTAGCTAAGCAAGCTGCACACTCTGTAGCTGCTTCAGTAACTGTCTTCTTGAAGCACACACGGTAGCCTAGATTATAAAATCAAATATCCAAATTCCCTGACAAACTGGACCTGAAGTGACAGAAACTTCTATTTTCTGTCCACTGCTCTTTGCAAGCTGCTCAATGTCCAAAACTCATTACAGAACATAGCACTTATTTCAAGTAAGCTTAGTGTTAATTAAGCACGTCAGCATAGATCCGTTAACAATATAACAGGGATTCCTCAGGAAAGATGTAAAGAGTCCATCATTCCAAATGTCCTCCTCATCAGGGGCTGCAAAACAGAGGGTATCAGAAGAAATATGCAGAGGCTTTCTGCTTACACTGGAAGAACGAGTGCCTGAGTTGGGACAACAGTGCTGTAAGACAGGTCAACTGCATATTTCTTTAATCATGAAAGCAGGTATCACTTGTTATTTCTCCAGTCACTGTTTATTACTCCTAGCATCCAATCAGAAGTAATTTCCAACTCACATGATTTTTACATCAGAACATTATTTTTTAGTAGATAATCACAAGTAGCCCATGCAAATTTCAAAAATATTACTGGCAACAAGCCCTAGCGTGATTTATTCTGAAGATCTATGACCTTTCAAATAAACTACTGTAAATGGAAAAGTCTTTAATTATGGAAATACTCAATTACACTTTTCTGCTTGTAACTTCACCACCCAGTGCTACATTTAGACTGCCTCCTTGAGCAGAGGGAGAAAGATGATATAAGCACTGAGCTGGGTTTGACCAGCAGGCTACAACTTTACCTTTATCATCTGTATCCCCAGTGCTTAACTACAGGTTTAATAACATTCCAATTTACAATTCTGGGCCACAATGGATGAAAAGGGTGCAGTTCTATTCAGTGCAGATCTGGATCTATCAATTCCCAAATTCTGTCTGCCAGTCTGCTCTCCCAAAATTGCTGCCAAGCTGGCCCTTGGTCCACACACTGGGACTCCCAGCCTGCTCGGGTGCATTTAGCTCCTAAGGACAGGCTCTGGGCCCTCTCTGCTATTACGTGTGACATGTGCAGCACAGCCACACATTCCCATATGCATTGTATCTGGCCTGCCTGCTGATCTCGTAAATGATTCAAGATGAGAAATGAACAGCTCCACCCACATTCACTGTACTTCCCATATGTTACAACTGCACATCGATGCCTGCCATCATTTTTACAACTGGGTGACAGAACCTTCTGCACATTTTGCTAATATGAGTGAGGGAGGTTGCACGGTCGCCACGTTCACTTTGGCAACACTACCTACCCGGCAAATGTACTGTGTCCTGAGCATCTGAGTGACCACTGTGTCCTCACTCTCCTGTCTAAATGAGATAATTTTTCCACCAAAGTGGCAAGATCTGTCCATTTGGGATGGCATGCAGCTGCTCCCCCTTGGCCTGCTGGTCCCTGCTGAAGGACAGGGACTGAGTCCATGCTTTGTCATGTTACTTCAAGGCACAAGATGAAAACGTAGCTCTTGAACCATGTTATGTTTGGACTACTCACAGGGAACGTGGCACTATGGAGAAAGCTCCCAGTCAGTAGTAATAACAATACCTTTCAAATAATTTCCCATTAATCACTTTAAACAGAAATCCCTAATTCTACATGGAGGCATGAAAGAGACAGTTTCATGAGATGAGTGGTTCCACAGAAGGAGAACACAACCGAGGCATCACAAGCCGCAGTGAAAGCTTCAAGGTAAATGTTTTGCTCTGATTCTCAATACTTGGAACTCATAGGCAGCTTTATGTTAGAATGGCTCCAACCTACCTTGCTTTTTTTGTGCAGTTACAACATACAGAAGACTTCACATGGCAGTGAAACTTGGATCTGAGACTAGGCCATAACCCAGGCTGTACAGAAATGAGGTGAAAAGGGATAGATACGATTTTGTTACACTTTGACAGCTGTAGCTGGACAATGACTGCAAGACCCTGCAGAAATGAGGTGAAACATCAAACACAAAGCAGAGCTTTGGCACCAAGGTGAATTCCACCTGCAGAATAAACTTCCATTGTATCCAACACCACAAAGCTGTACTAGTACTCACCATGTTGCACTTCCCCTTAAGTGTGGCCTACAGATGAAAACAAAAGCTGCTTTATTTTCTGTAACAACACAGTGCTAAACCAGGGGCACCCACAGGATTGGCTGGAAGCTCCCTGTGATGGGGGACTCAGGCCCATTAATCCACAGGCAATCCACAATGAAGGTAAAAGCTGATACAACCTGTCAGCCCTCCTCTGGGTTTTAATGTTGATTTGAAGGAATTAATATGGAAGGGTCTGTGGGCAGTACCCATTCACCCTGCAGTGGGTATCAGTCAGTCCTTGACATAGTAGTGGCATTAAAAGGTTATTTACTCTTCCAGCATAGTCAGGTTACTGATGTAAAACGTTTTCACTTTACTCCACGGAGCTGGATTTGCTGAAATGGCGTGATTGGATTGCAGTAACCTGCAGCAGCTAAATCACCAAATCCAATAATCATCCTGCATTTACTGGCACACATCTTAATTAGGTTTTAATACAAGTAATCTGATAACTACTTCTGGCCAGCCAGAGCGGAGCTGTCAGTGCTCAAAGGGCTGTCGTTGAGCAGCTCGGCCAGCGTGCTGCTGCGGCTGCTCCCCGCTGCCCTGGCTGAAGCCCCACATCTGCCAGGTGCCACGGTGACACAGGCCAGCCATCACCCCAGCAGTGGGTGCCACGACCCTCAGGCACCCCATGGCAGGGGCTGGGGCACCAGCTGCCCAGGCGGGCTACCAGCCACACAGGGGGGCCACCAGCCACACAGGAGGGCCACTAGCCACACAGGAGGGCCACCAGCCACATAGAGGGGCCACCAGCACCAGGGCCACATCTCTGTGGGTAAGAGGGTGCTGGGCCTGGCTCCTGCTTCCCCCCAGAATGACCAAAACCCAACACCATGAGCTTACGTCACTGTGCAGCAAACTGCCTTTAAAGCATTTGTCCTGCCAGGGCAAGAGTGTCAAGCCAGGAGTTTCTAAGATTGCTCCTGCATTGCTTGTTTGCCTCTGGGGATACAATGATCAGAGGTGGTTCCTGGTTCTGACTGGGAAAACCAAAGCCCACATTGGAGACCTCTGCCATGCTGCAGAGATGCAGCTGAAGGGTGATCGCTATGGTGACCACACTTAGTGCCTGATCTGTCTGTGTCAGGAACTAAGATCATCTCCTGCTGAAAACAAATCAGTGATCAGGCTTACTTGGCCTATATGATGACCTTGGTGCCAGACTTGGTGCCATCAAAGAATTAAGGTGTATGGATAGTCTCATGGTGAGCTTGTTTCTGCAGCCACAACTGCCCCAGTTGCTGTCACTCCCCACTCCTCTCATGGGCATGGAAGGACAGGTCTCCTCTGCTTTCTTTCTACCTCAGCTCTGCTAGGCTTCTGTCTTACCTTTTCATAGCAAAAGTGATGTTGTTATTTTCATTAAGGCAGAAAAATTTATGTTCACTACCTCTTTGTGTCTTGAATCAGCTCTGTGAAAAACTAGGACATTGAAACCAACAATAAAATTAGTACTCATGAGAAACCTGTATATTCACTGTGGTTTACAGCACTGATAAATTTACACAGTAAATTTTGAGATAAAAAATTAGAGTCTATGGATTCAGAAAGACAGAAAAATAGTAAATTAACGCCCAAAGTTTCACTAGTGTTCTAAATTACTGTTTACTTAAGATCTTGACCCATAGATCAGTGCATTGAAACAATCTTTAAGTGATGAGCATCTCAGAGAAGCCCCCACATCCTCCCAAAAGTTAAACAGGAATATCTATACATACAACCTATCCTTTAACTGAACTGCATTCTCCCATCTGGCTTTAAAAGCAAAACACTATGATGCACCTTTTTCATGTTAATGAAATGAAAAAGCACAAGAGGAAAAACAGACAGACCAAAAAGCCACCCTGTAACCGTGAGTAGGAACTAAGGGTGGTGAATAAGCCTCCTCATTTCTGTCACACTGGAAGTCCTGACTTGTAACACAACATAGAGAGACAGTTCAGGGCATATTAAAAAAAGTTTCCATGGAATTTCCCACCCTCTGGAATCCCTATCAGAGTTCTGTTGCTACAAAAAGGCCAAGTCTGTCATCTGTGTAGATCTCCTCTGCACCACTTCTAGCTAGTAAGGTAAGCACTTGCCCACGCTACAGGCAGAACAAACTCATCCAACTGATGTTAACAGATGGTAACTAGAAGTTAATATCCCTTGCACAGTTTGGAATTGGACACCTAAGAAGCAAATGTCCACATTTCACCATGAACCCCTTGACCCAGGTGGCTTTGTATCACTCAATCTCTTTTTTTTTTTTTTAAATTATTATTTATATCTATTGGGTTACATCCGTATTCCCTTTTACTAAAGTCACTCTCAACTTTTGCATATACTTTTAAAGTGTCTATAGTATATCATCTCCAAGAAGATAAAAATGATTGCATGCCACAGCTACACTTGCAAATAGGGTTTAATTAAAAGTTTACATAGGAGCTTCCCCTTTGTTTCAGATGTCACCACTGACTATTAGAATATATCTTCACTTCCACAGCTGGCACACCAGGTTAAACAAATAGATCACGTAAGAAACCTGAGCCTGGATCTATTCCTGGGCTTCTAATAGCTCATGTCTAACATGCTGAAGAGAACATTATCAGCCTGCTCTTCACTAGGGGGGTGTAGCAGCTGGGCTTTGCTCCTGTGATGGCCACTTTTAGCCCCACTGGGTTTTGACAGGAAGGAAACAATGAAAGAGAGTGTACAGCAGGCTGGAAAAGATATGGGTGAAAGCTTCATTAATGTCTATTTGTGTTCGCATCCCCTGGCTGAAGATGAGGCCTTTACTCCCTTAAAGGAATACAAAATATTAAGAGCTTTGATAGAAATATGGACTCTGCATCAGGTTTGCTCTAGACAAGAAATAGTTCTGGTTACTATTTCATGCTTTCAGTTGACAAGTATGAAGTAAAAGAATTCTCCAGATCATGGAAGCTAGTAATTAAGAATACTGTAAAGTACCTTAGGGGAAAAAAAAAAGGAGGCAGGGCTCGAAGCAGACAGTGTTACAGAATTTACTGAAATACACTGAATTGTATAGTCAGAATCCACATTGTTTTGTTTTTTTAAAGATGTTCACCTTTCTGGTTCTATGTGCCAGACAGAACAGATTTTGCACAATTTCTCAGTCATAATGGTAGGAGAAATATCCCACTAAGGTTTCAAAAGTGGTCTTCTCATGTTTATAAGATTTATATATTTGTATTATTGAAATAATTTTCCTGTGCTTGTGCTACTAGTTAAAACAATTTTTGTGGCTAGTTTACTTTTTATAAACACATGCTTAATTTCCCCTACTGCTTACTCTAATTCCTCTTATTTCTTTTATTACCAGACAAACCTGAACCCGTACAAACTGCTAGCTGGTGTCCACATAAAACAATCACTGTACTCAAGCTGGAGACACTGAGAATTTTTAATGCAACCTGCCCAATCTAAATTCTTTCCTTCACAAATACTTTGCCTTTAAAAAGAAATTCCCAGCATGAACCTCATCAGAAGCGACATGTAACAGACAGTACATGTGGTGTCTGGGCAGGCAGCAGAGAATTGAAAAAGAAGTCTTCACTTTTTCTATCCCATGGCATGTGCAGAATGTACATGTGGACCAAGCTGACATCAGGCATTTGAAGCAAAAAACCTGCTAAAAGCATCAGCTTCTGTTAATTTACTTTGTCAGATATTGTCTTAATTAAAAAAACTACTGCTAGAAAGGGCAGTGCAGCTGAGCTACAACTGCTTCAGTTGTTCTGACAGTTGCAGTTGCAGGCAAACAGAACAGCTTTGGGTTCAGCCCTGCTGGCTTCACTGACCCCAGATCCTGGCTGCAACCAGCAAGGGCTGCAGGCTCTGAGGTACTGGGAGCAAAGCTTCTGTTTTTCTCTCTAGCTATCAGTACCTGTGTTTGGAAGGTAAAACCTTTCTCACTAGTGATCTTGCAGATGAGAGGCCAATAGTGCTGGGTACAGTCCTTTGCACTTGGTTATCTGTAAGGGAGTCTTTCCAAGTTTAAGGACTATGTATCACAAGCCTTCAAAACTGTTCTGCAGCACAATCCCAAGGCTTTTATAGTGCATAGTTTGACCGCTATGAAAATAAATTCTAAAAATATCAAACACAAAGTGTTAAATATCTATGGAGGTATCACTTGTTAGTTTTGTTGCTTAATCCCCATTACCCTTATTTTCCACTCTAGAGGTGCCCCTCCTTCCAGTTCATTTCAAACAAATGATTTTGCCTTTAAGCTCTGGCAGGCAACACACATCTGCTTATTTTTCTGGGTTCACAGAGGGTTATTGTGGTTTGCATAAATCACAGTAAAACTAATGATAGTTGCAGGATTTATACAGTTTAGTTTTATGCTTGTGACACAGAAAAGGAGGAATATGAATTATATTGGTGACAGACAATTTTTTCTGTGCAGTATATTCAGATAGATGTCTTACATACAAGGGCTTGTTGCTCTCCATCCACACAGGGCAGATTGCTTCCATTTATGAGCTTAGCCCAAGCTGGGCCCAGTCCCCTTCTATTACAGCTCTAATTCCCAGACTTACTCTTCCTAGGAAACAAAAGGGAAAATAAGGGCACATACAGAGTAAGGATTGAAGGAATGGCTGGGAAGGAGGTCAAGGTGGGCAGAGGAGCCTAGGATGTGCGTGAGAGGTAAGAAAGATCTATGCTCCAGAAATGCATGGATACACCCAAGGGACCTGAGGAGGGGTCGGCCTCTGTGCTGGCTGACCAAGCAAGCCAGCTCCCACCTCACAGGGAGCTGCTGCTGGCACGCAACACAGCACTTTGGAGCAGGGCTGTATCACTTGGGACCAGCCCCAATCTCCCCACATTGCCCAGTACACCCATAAACCAGTTCTGCCAAGACTGAAGGGAGTCACAGCATTAAGGAAACACCACGAAAGACTGAAGACAGGGAAAATGGTAAGGTAATTTTGCCTTGAAAAGGGCTGAGAGGAAAGCAGTTTCATCCTGAGAAATCAGAAGTTTTTTTAGAAAAATGAGAAGAGCTGGATAATCTGAGCAGTATTGTCAGCCCACCTTCATAAAGCTCAGCTCTTGTGAATAGAGAGTCTACTTAGTGTTTTGTTTTGGACTATATTTTAAGCAGTGAAACTGCACGTGAAGTTAGTGAAACCTGCAATTGCTTAGCAACACTGAAGGGAAGCATTTCACAGAAAATACATCTTAAAAATGTATTAGTACATTATAGACAGTCTGTAAAAGAGTGGCTATTTTGTAATTTATATGTGAATTAGTCCAACTGTGCTTTAATTTACTGCAAGGTGAACTTATTCATTGCTATGAAATAAGGGAATTTTATTGCTGCTTTTGAGGCAAATATTACAGTTATCTTCAGAAAAACCATTAACCCCTCCACAATAAAGAATATGACTGCAACCAGGCAGCTTGGAGATAAGTATCAACACACCTAGATCACAGCTGGTGCAAAGGGTCAATTATGCCCTTCTGGTGACAGCAGCTTAGCTTGTGGGTGAGAATAGTAGCTCTAGAGTCCCTGCAATAGCAGCACAGGGCTGTCAGCAATACCACACAAAATGAGCACAAAGGTGTCTTCAGCCTGGCTCTCCCATGTCACAGTTCAGCACATCAGTCAGCAGTCACTGGACCCTGCTGGACAGACATCCCAGCTTGGTAAAACCACCAGCACCTTCCAGCAGAAGGATTCCTTCTGTCCACAACTGTGCATGTGCATGCACAGACTCTTCTGTTGCCATCACATTTCAATTATAGTGAAAAATTCTAGCAAAATGATCAGCTTTTTCTTTGCTACAAGTTGAAATAAATGTTAATAGCTTTCTTGACACATGTTCAATGTAACTATACTAGAAGAATACTTTTCTTCTTGGATTACATCAAAAGGTTTTGCTTAGTTTTGTTAGGTAAATTATGCTTTTCTCATACTACTTCCCCACGCTCTCATTTTTCAGTGGTAAGCAGTGGTAACTTTTATGAAGAAAAAATTTAAACAGCAAGCTTAGAAGTCTTGATATGCTTTTGGAAATTGAACATTCTCACTTACATAAATGAAATTTAACTGCCTTAAATCACTAGTAGTAAATTAAGAAAACAAAGCTGTGTCTCTTTTTTAAAAATAAACCATGGGTTTTTTTCTTTTAAGTAGGGATAGAGAAGACAAACACATATGCAAAATGAGAACAAGAGATCCACTTGCTATCAGTCAATTACTGTCTCTGCAGAGACAACCTCTGATACTATTTCTACAGCACAGACATCATTACTTAAAATTTCTTTTAAGGTAAGCCCAGAGAAAATGCACATTTTTCTCTTGGTGAAGTCACACATGAACATGGGGCAGAAAGCAGCCGGGGTTTCTGAAAGGCAGCGAAAGCTCAGCAGGTGCCCCAAGAGAGCCCAAGATCCCTGCTGGGGCTCACTGCTCTGACTCTGCTCCTCCTCAGCAGCCATGGCAAGAGCCTTCCAGGGAGATGCTGGTGGTCTTGGCACCACTCCTGGTGGACAACTGTCCACCTCACACCTGGCTCAGCCTTGGCTGAGGCGAGGTAATGAACAGGCTGACAAAATGAACCCAAGCCTCTCTCCCGAGGGAGGCTACTTTTGATCAGTGTTGAGCAACATATGCAGGCTTGAGCAGGGGGGCATGCAGGCAGCTCAGGAAAAAGCGTGCACTGCTGTAACTAAACTGCAGATTAAGCTGAGTACTGCTGTTTGCTAAGCTCCAGATAAGGAGCCTTCTGGAGATCATGAAAAAAATTAAAGAGAAAAAAGAGCAGTAATTGTAATTTTACTTTTAAATTATTGTGAATCTAGGCTATATTAGAGCAGCATTTGTCCCAGTTTAAGACAGCGCATTTTTCAGCAAAGATTCTCAGTAGGGAAGATGCTTCTGTAGTTAATGGTTTGTTTCTAATGTCTCTGAAACCATAACATTACCTGCTCAGCAAGTATTTACCTATAAATTAATGTCTGGGTGTCCCTCATGTTATCTCCTTACATAAAAATAATGATATTGGGATCATAATGCACTTAAAATCTCTTCAAATAAAATAATCCTAATTATTGAACTTCTGTACTGCAGCATCAGGGTTTAATTTCCTTTGAAACAAATGTTATCAAGGAGAAAAAACTGCATTTACAGGTCTACTAAGAGGCCTGATTTCATTGAAACATACAGAGGAATTTAGAGCTCTATTGTGTGACAGTAGAGAAATGACTAAAATCTATTTCTGTTACAGATCTGGATACAATAGCTTTCATCCTGGTCCAGAGTAACTCCTGTGAGCTGCAATGTGAACTGCAGACTCCTGTAAAGCACATAAAACCCCATGAAATGCCCAATCTTGTGTTGCTAAAAACTAAAGGAGTTCTGCCTTTAATAGAAGCAGGCCCCTTGTTTGCATAAAGAGAACCTTGTCAAACAGAATACAAATGCCAAGCTGGTACATTATAGCCACAAGCATAATAGCCCCACTCTTTTTCACTAAGCAAATCCTAGAGAGAGCAGTTTTCCCCCAAAATCTGGGCAACAGTTTCAAATTCAGTGAACTGATGTCTCAAAGTGTTCATGAAGGATGCGGGAAATTTTCAGAGGGGCACAAGCTTTTCATTTCAAAGAGAAGGAAACTGTATGTTTTCACTATAAAAAAATGAGAGTGTGAAAAAATCCTAAGCACACAATAGCTCTCTTTCAAGTATAAAGTTCAGAATTACATCTCCCAAGTCTCCTGTACATTAAAAGAAGAACACATAATAATGATCTAAAAATCCTTCACAAAAAACCAACAAGCAAGGATGAAGCAGTACTCGCCTGGGGGCCAATTGCCTCTCCAGCAGCGGTAAGGCTGTTACTAGGCTTGCAGTACCATTTGTTCCATTACACAATCTCCTGAAGCCTTTTACAGAGAGCTAAAACAACTGCCTGTACCAACACGACACATGGCTTTCCATCCCGACTCTTTGCTAATCCAGACGCTCCAACCATCTTTCTTTAAGATGCCATATGGTTGGCAGAAGCCTGTAGATCTAGCAGCACATCTGCTTGTATGTTACTTCTCCCCTCCAACTCCCCCCTCCACACCACAAAAGAGAGAGCAAATAATTATTTTACATGTAACCAATTAAACTGCATTTAAAGAGGACGGGGATTTTTTAGCAATAGATATTTTAAAAATATAGATTGTCGCCGAAGATCATTTGTCTCTCAGTGATTTGGGCAATACAGAGAAACAAAACAAAGAAATGAAAGGCACATGGGCAAAATGATTGCTGCATTTGAATTATTTAAATGACTGCCATTCAGACCTTATGCCCGAAGATTTATTTCCCACATTAGTGTGCCACTGAAGAAGGGACTGAATTCGCTCTCTGCTTTTGTCAGAGGTGAATCAGACAAGCAGACTAGGAAACTATAATACACCAAACCATGCTTTGTTAAGCAAGCAGAGTGTGTCTGTATGCTAATGACTCTGCAGGAATACACTGACACACTGATTTTTTTGGTGTGATGAGCAAAGATTATTGACACCATAAAAATCCTGGTTGCACTGGCATTCAGGCATCCAGGTTATCTCTTTAGAATCCAGATGCCAAGGAAGACAGGCTGCAAAAATAATTTTGTATTGAGCTATCATTTGTCAATTTATGACATAATGGACTATAACAGAAAAGAAAATATACACTTTGGAGCCTGAAATTAAAAAAAATAGAATCTAGAAATTATAAATAAATGTTGCTATAAAACTCCCACTGTCCACTGTGTGATGAATAACCATCTCAGTTAAAGAAGGAAAGGCAGAGATAGAAATATATGACAGACTACACGATTTTGCAGTTGTCTGCTGACAATTTGCAGCACCTTTTGTTCAGTAACACTATTTCCTCAAACTTTTCCCGACATCACTAAAATAAGACATCAAAGAGATAAAAGATAACATTTCTACCTCAAATGCTGCTCACATGTATTTTTCGTGCAATTCTGTGAAGGACTGTGGAGCACAGGAACATGTAGCACATGTGTCTGTCCTAGCAATTTGCCAGAAGAACAGAAACTAAACATGTATTTGCTCCAAATACTCTCCCTGCACCAAGTCTCCATTGCAATGTGCACAGAACATTCCTCTGCCTTCACAGAAACAGTTTTCCCTACAATATGGGAATGCGTGTGTTCAACTACACAGTGAACAAACTGTTTTTCCCCTCAGCTATTTAGGAGTTAAGAGTTCCTACATAAATGATGGGGAGACTGTGTCCTATCCTCACAGAAAGAGCTGACCAATGTTGAAGGTTTGGTTGAAAATAGTATTTTTGAGGACAATACTATGTTTCCAAGCTGTTTGTTGAAGGCTAATGCTTTCCTTTCTCCTAGTACTCTCTGTCTCAAGGCTATTTAAAATTTCAACAACAGTGTTTTGAATAGTTCTATAGAAAACCAAAATTAAAAAGACTTTTTCTCCTCCAATAATTACATTTTTCTCTCTTTCTCTTAAGAAAAAGACAACAGAAGTTCAAAACACACTTGTATTTCGAAATTTAAAATGTGGCAATGTATTCAATGACGTAGCAATTTAGCTCAGTTTAAATTTGATAGGGCTTGATTTTCCAGTTATAATAAAGAACTATATAAAGGATATTTACGGTAACAAGAAATATTTATAACTACAGATTAAGATTTCAGTTAGTTTTATGCATAATATTCAAAACTTAAAAACTATGCAATTATGCCAAAATATATGCAATGAAATCAAAAAACCCCTCTCCAGCCTCTTCAGACTTTCTATGTTTCACCCATATTTCTGATCACTAACCAATTTTAATTTCACATATTAATGCCCAGGCTTGGCCCACTTGCTCCAATCCTAGAGGACTCTGGGAGATGAGAAAATTATTTCCAGTTATCTGATTGCACACATATTCACTTCCTTTATTTTCATAGATGAGGAGCGTCTGTGTCAGTGCATTTTCCTGAAAGATTCTTAGTAACTCAGTAGCACTTAGGGTTGAAAAATGCCTATTTTATCCACTGTGTTGCTTTGGATAGCAAAGTAATAATCAACCCAGCAGGATGTCTCCTGAACTGATCAGGTCAAAACCAACTGTCTGTGACCACATTTGGTATGCCCGTGCACATCAGCTGTGACTGCACTTCCAGAGGAAAGTGCGCTTGGAGAGCTGTCTCACAGACTCCCTTCGCTCCATCCCAATCCCTCACCAGCAACATCCAGTGCTGCCCTCCTTTCAATAGGAGTTTGTGCAAACATCAGAAACAGAATTTCAGAAATAGAAGGCCTGGCCAACAGAAGTCCTTCCCACATGTGAAACCTGCATTTGATTAGGCACTTCAGAATTTCAATTTAATTTTTAGGCAAAAAGTATCATTTTAGATTTAGATACTGGAGAGAAAATTAACTCTGTATATGTGCTATGGCTTGTTGTCCAAGAACAGGTGAATAAAGGAACCATGTGTGAAGTCTTCACCAAGACCTGCTGCAAACTGACTTCTGTGGAAGTAATGAAAGTGTGGCAGACTTTCTTATTGCTTGCAGGATAAGAAAATAAAGAAATACAGAGTTTATTCTCCTGACAAGCAAGGGAAAATTTGAAGGTGCAGTGTATGTCAAGAGCTTCTCCCTTGACTGCACAGTGAAACTGAACTGCTGCTTGCTTACACATGTCCACCATTAATGATTTCCAGTGGAAAGTGCCAATAGGTTCACTGGATTGTAGTTTGGAACACTTAAGAAGCAGGCTGGGTCTGATGAAGCTGCCATATCTTGATCAGACCTTTTTTAGTTTGTTTGGGAGGGGCTTTTTGGAATGTGGGGCTTAGAGTGAGGTTTTTTTAAAGTTTGTAAAGAAATACCTGAAATATTTGATACAAAAATTATAAATAATTTACCCAGTTTTATTGGGTACCTCATTTGTAAGTTGTAGAAGCAACAGGATTTCTAAAGTGATTTATAGAAATGACAGAACACTTTCTGTCTTTTGAGACAAAGAGAAAGAGGGAATTGAATGCAAAACTCCTTCAATTTGAAAAGGATTACTTGGGAAAGTGAGAATATTAGCAAGGGAATTGACTTCTTCATGAAATAACCACATTAACACCCTTAGATATCCATTATCAAAACAGAAAACATAGAATCACTATACTGAAAAATTACATCACTTCAAAATGGCATTTTAAATTTTGTGGCTCCTGTTTTAGTATTATTTCTTGTTCTTGATGGTGACTTCATATACTTAATTTTAAGAACAAAATAAGAAAATGTTCCTTAAAGGGAAAATAAGCAATCAATCAGGTATCTGAAAGACTTCAATTAATATTTTGACAAGCTTCATGGTATGCAAACTACTCTAATGTATCCAGTTTTTATTTTTTTTTTTTACTCATTGAATATGAGAAAGCAAATAAATTACAAAAATGTCCAAGATGTTCTGCAGTTCCAAATTTCTACAAGTGCCAGCTCTGGAAGCATTTTTTAGCTCTTGAACTTTGCCTTCCTCATCTGACACACAGAGATCCTGGAAGTATTCAGCCTCCACACTGCAATTTGTAACACACCAAGTGCACATGAACAATACATGCCCTAATGAATTATTTCTTATTCAATAATGACATGTATTTTACCATGTACAACTATGCTGACCTATTACTGCAAGTTGCAATTGCATTTATTTCTACAGCTTTGTTGCATTTTGATTTCTGAAAATTTACTTGCAATCTTATGTCTCTGCCACAACAGCATTGTTATAATCAAAATTAATAGGCCAAGATAGTCTTCTAAAATTAAATTCTGATCTGAAAGGTACATTTGAACATTTGGGGATCTCTCTTCAGATGCTGACAGGGAGACAAGCGAGCGGATGTAGAGAGAATCTGGATATATGGTTCACATATGGGCCCAACAAGAGCAATCTCTTCATATAAAGGCACTATTTCTCATGCTAAGTCTACCTTGTTTTCTAATCTCAGCTGAAAGGAATGTTAGAATCTGGGACAGTTTTCCGCATCAGAGTCTGTTATTTAACTGTCTGATATCAGAATTACTGTGTTTTCACAGAACCTCTGCAGTTTGGGGTTGCTTTGCTGTATTTTGGGGGATGGGCTCTTCAAGACTACCAATGCTACATCCTCTTAGGAAATCTTACTCTTTTTGGTTATTTTTCCACCCAAAGCACCCTGAAATTCAGATACCCCAACTGACACGGTATTTTTAATTTTTGGGGTTTTTTCAGTGTTGCATTAGAACTATGAGATTATTCCTGACTCAAGAAAGCTGGTATTTGGTATTGCCAAATACAGAATGTTTTTAAGCACAAGTCCTTCATCTGAGCCTAGATCCAAAAAATACAGGTCCCAAGCACCTAGTGTCCCAATGCTACACTAGTTGTCCTCTAGGGCTTCCTTTTATACAGCACAGAATCCAGTATGTCAGCACAAGACAAAAGCACTGAGTAGGAAGAGGAAGAAAACAAATCTTGGTTGCTAAGTTAGCCTGTCATGTAGTAAATGTTTGTGTGAAGCCACATACCATATGACCCAAAGGCTCAGAAAGCAACAGCTAGGTCAAAAAAAAAGAACAGTACAAAGGATATCCAGTTGCAAATATGGAGAAGGTAGGATGTGGGCCATTGCTCATTGTGGGGAAATCTTTTACTTTGATCAACATACAGCTGTACCTGAGGTACCTGACATACAAAACTTTGCCCAAACAGGTTTGGAAGAAAAATGCCAGCATCCATTAATACCTGTAACTCATAACAGTCATTTCACAGCTTTACCTTGGAAGATGTTAGAAAAGATCAGTACAGTACTAAATCCACACACAGCACAGAGATGCCCTGAATCCAGCGCTGTCATGATCTGTAGCACAGTATGGGTAAAACTGAAACACAATGCTTGCAGAAAAACAGCAATAGTTCACAACAAAGTGCAGAGAAGTCTCTATTAGTTACCACAGCTCAAAGCATTCATAGGATTGGGAAATGATCAGAATTTATGTTTAATGGATTTAAATAACTGAGTAAAACAAAACACAGCAGTACCTCCAAGCTGTGAAATCCCAAGCAACAACTTTGAGAAAAAAAGCACTGGAACAGAGAATAGAACATTTAATGTGTGAGGTACTCTCTAAGTTTACCTCAATTTAAGTAAAGTCCTCAGACTTGGAGGTTAAAGACAAAAGTTGCCTCTTCAGGTTGTGAAATTATTTTGCAGTTAAGTTATTACAGCAACAAAGGGAGTTGAAGGTTTGCAGGTACCTGAAAGTCACAAGGGTACACTGACCATTCTTCATTTAGTTCCCCAGGACCAAAAGAAATGAAAAATTATTTTTAATTCAGGGTCCTAATTAGGGTGATAACTGGAAAAAATCCCAAACCATCACACTTGATGATAAGAACCTATGTGTTTACACCCAGTCTCTTTTGTACCACATTGTCAGGAGAAAACTAAGTAAACTGAACAAAATACTCTACCTCACCTAGCTGGGGTCTGAACTTGACTCCAAGTTTTGAAGAACTCCAAGCCTTTTGAGGGAACTCAGCCAGCAATTTGGGCAAAAAATTTCTTCAAAGGAAAAAAGAGGCTTGAATTTTTTTCCCCTTTTCTTTGTCCTCCTCTTTTCTTTTTGAATAAAAGCAACATCTCGGATTTGTGAGCACAGTTTTGAAAGGAAGGGAGAAAACACCATCACAAATAGGAAGCAAAGCTTTCAGTTTGTGAATCTACTAATTCATCCATGAAATATCCAGGTTGCCTTCATCATCATTTCCAAAACACCATATTATATAAGGTAACAGTGGAATACTAGGCCGGTCTGTTTTTCATATTTTTAGTTGGCTCAGCTGGAAAGTGAATACAGGCTATTGCCCCAGGATGAGTGAATAATTTAACACAAATGCAATTTTGCACAAAATTACTTTCACAAGTAAAAAAATGGAAAAAAAAAGACCAAAAAAAAAAAAAAAAAAAAAAAAAGGCTAGTCAGACTCCTTGGTAAACGTAAGAAATTCAGTCCCCCCCCCCCCCACTAAGCTATTATAATTTCCAAAGTTTAGTGCACAGTGTTGTTATTAAATCAGGGAGGCATAAATCTTGACATCAAAACACCAAGCTTTTCTGTGCTAGAGAAGAAATTGCCCCTACACAAAGTGTCAAGAACAAAAATGTAGGCATTGCATCTCAGACAGTTCTGCACTGGCGTGGTTGAAATCTCTGCTCAGGAGTAAAATTTATGCTGAAATAGATGCAAGACAAAATCCCCAAATTGTAGACCGCTAATTTAGAAGAGGTCTGTTGCACGTGGAAATGGTTTTGATCTTCAGATCATAAACTCCTGGAGGCACAGATCTTCTTTAATTACATGACTACAAAGCACCATGTGTTTCCATTATGCTATTTAAATAATAGATTTAATTTGAATTTACATTTGTTGATGTAAACATTACTGACTGTAACACTACCCTGCAATCTGATGCAGAAAGTCACTGAAGTATTAGAAAAAAAATTCCTTCCTAAAAAGATTACAAAGGAAAGAATCCCCAACTGTGCTATTTGAAAAAATGAATAGAAATTAGCTAAATAGAACAGAATAAATTTTAGTGGAACAGAAATTTTAGGATGATATTTTCACACAAACAACACTAACATCTCAAGTAATTCTAATTTTCAATTCTGCTCTACAGTTATCTGTTGTATTTATGGGACCAAATGAATTCAGATGTTTCCAGCAATGAAAGTTCTACTGATTATTAAAAGGAAAGAAAGTAGCATGGGAAGGATCACTCATTTATCTTGCAACACTGCTTTAACCGAAGTGCAACTCGGGGACTCTGCTAATGAATTTAACTATCGGGATGCTAATCAGTTCTGTTTTTACCAAAATTAATTTAACCTCTGCTTTTGCATAAATAGCTCCTATTGTTTAAAACTTCGGGGCTGCTCCTGTACATTGGGGAGGAGGGGGCTCTAATGGAACAGGGTGTGCTGGGTCCAGAGACAATTCATTGAAGAACAGCTCAGAAGGAAGCATTTGAACACAGTAATATAGGGTAAGTTTTTCCTTGCACTGTTAATAGAAAAAACCCAAAACCAAAACATCCTACCCAAAACACCAGAGCTCACTATTGCTGTATGAAAAGGATTTTAGTTTTGTACAAATGACCTGCAAGCACCTGCATTCTAACAGATGCTATAATTGTTTGAGACAATCTAGGCTATAAGACAAAAAACATCTACGTACCATAAAGATGGAATGTACCGGTCAGTTTACGCCATGATGCTATTAAAAAAATTACTTATAAATTGTTAAACTTGCAGATTATATCTAATCATATCAGCATTAATAAAAACAACAAAGTCTAAAATTTGCCAAAATGGGCAGTTGAAAGTGGGAATAGACAGTAAGACAGAGAAAAGGTAATAATATTACGTGAAGTTTGCACTGGCTTTCAGTTCTGAACATATAACTCACAAGGCAACTGAGCAAACAAGTAAATTGCAGGAAAAATTTTGAACAAGCAGAGATTTTTGTTCACTGTGCATATCCAAAATACGTATTTTTTTAGAAGATCCAGAAATCTTCAGAACTTTTCCAGAAAATATTCCCCCCCACGTGTACTGTTGGAATACCTAAAATTACCTTAAACATAAGAAAAACATAAAATGGTAAAGAGAGAAGAATACAAAACAGCACTGTAAGAATATTTTTTGCATTTTGTCTTTGAAGTTTTAATCTTTTTCCATGTTACTTGATTTTTTTTTTGTCTGATAGTATGTGAACCCTCTAACCCATTTTTTATTTTCCTTTTGTCTTTACACCAACTTGCAGAAAGAATGAGTGGAAATATAAGGCCTTCTGTCTCATATAAAAAACTCATAGACAGAAAAAAAAAATCCTCAATGCAAGTAAGATGATGATGGGCAGACAAAACCCAAGTAAGTATTTAAGTGCTAGGTTTGAAAAAAAACCCCTTATTAGATCCAGATCACCATAAACAGTCCCAGCAGTGGGGAACACTCAACACTGTAGATGAAGGATCAACAGGAATTCACATAATCTCAGGGTTTTGATCCCATCTTTAACAAATGCACATACTTATGGCAAGGTACTCTGGAATGCAAAAATTTAATTTCACAAATATGAGAAAAGCATAATATTGACAACTTTCTTAATACTTTGCACATTGCAAATACAGTCACTATAACTTGTTTTGCTCTTAATGTTGTTCACTTCTCCATCACCAAATCTCAACTGTGCAACCCTTCTAAGAGGGTAAAACTCTTTGTAACAACCTGATTATCTTCACCTACTTGCAGTTTTGAAAGCATTTTGGGAAAAAATGCAGTGAATCTGTCAAAAATTGCTATGCATAAGGGTACAGGCCTCCCACTTCAACTTAGAGCAGCTACCTAAATGATTTTAACAGGAACTGACCATTTCCAATATGTAACATGTAAATCTCTCCTTTTGGAGAGTGGGGAAAAATAGCTAAAGTTTCTTGAAAAACTACATTGGTAAATGTACGTGTTCCACCAGATGTGTGTCATAAAAACAGGATGGCCAAGCCATAGGCACTATTTTTAAAATACCAGCTCACACATTACTAGGACTTTAAGAAATTATCACAATATTTTTACAATAAAAGCAGTTGTTCTAAGACCTAGTACTGGATGTTTACTGCAAAACTTTGGTGACTTCAGAGGAGTCAACACAACTACTTTTTTAGTCAGATGGTGAGGGGCCTTTACATTTGAAGAAATGGGCTTCCATTAAAAAATAATGGAACCCTTCTTCATTTAAACTGATACACGAAGGTACCAGCTTTGGTGCAGTAGGTGTGTTATTAGAATCAGTTACAGGAGTAACTATCAACACATCATTAACTATCATCATTATTTATGTTCATATTATAAAACAAAACTAAAAATAGTATTTCAAAATCTTTAAACATTTCAGTTTTCAAAAGAAATTTTTACATTTCTGTTAATATGGAGGACTAATGCTGCTTTGAGCCTTGCCACAGACTATTGATTTTACACATATTTACATGAAAACTACTACTACTACACAGTACCTTTCTTAGTAACAATAAAAAAGACTTTGTTTCTTTTGATACAGTTTAAAAATCGTTCTGTAAATACAGAAGCAGCTAGTGACTTAACATCCTTTTTCTCCCCTTTCTCTACCTTGGTACAGAACACTGAAAGCAGTATTTCAGTAGTAGTGAATTCCACAAAGTGCTTTTCCCCAAAGGAACTTAATGCTCATAACATTTAGATCAATTTTATATTGAGATAATTTCATTGTCCACTACCATTAAGTTCATAATCTGCCTCTTTCTTTGTCAAGGAGAGCATCTTCTAGGTTAGGACAAAAATGACTTTGTTCACCTTTGCCTAAGGCAACACAGATTTGAAAGCACAAGCCCTCAAGAACTAACTTTCACAGAACATGCAGCTATCCCAAATACACATCAGGGCTAACCTAGAAACTGCTTCCAAGATTCTCCTGCCACAGATTCACAAGCATTTACCAGTAATAATCCTTCTCTGAGATGGACCACATAGAACCCACTAACACAGAGGAAGGAAAGTATGTCCAGGAAGTAGTGGTCAAAGCCCTTCTCCTACTAGAGGTGCCATAGGACTTTTAACACTACAGTAGAATACAGGATTTTTTTTTTTTTAAAGGTTTTTGCCTGAAAGACTCTTAAATATTGTAGGTTGCACTGTACTCATTTTATCTAAGTCAAGCAGACCTTAATGTGACTTGGATATTCTCGTCCAGGAAACCTGGAATTTCAAACACAGTCCTTGGATAACTGACAATCGAGGCACTTTAGAAGACCAAACTCAATGAAGATAACTGTACTGAGGTTTAATAGATTACCTCATTGTGATTATTAGGGTGTCCTTTTATATTCAGAGACAGTGCCACATATAGAAATGGCAGATTTAATTTCTAAGTTGTATTATCTCACATAATTATCTACTCCTTACAAAATGAGCAAAGAACTGTGCCTTGGTCAGAGTTCAACAGGCCACTATCACAAATAATTGCCTGCTACAATTACACTTACTGACATGAAGTTTGGACTTCAAGTCCTATTCTAATTCCGTGGCTTCTACTTTTGTTATTCACTACCAATTCCTCTGCACCCAGCAATGTCAAGAGGTCAACAATTAAATTAATTCAGAATAAACCATGAACGTAAGAGTGACCCTATATTATATCTTCATTTTTTCCCTTTCATCATCCCTTTATTTGACTGCATTTCAGTAAATTATCCATGTAGTTTTTATTTTGACAGCTCTCTTTACAGCAGTAAAACAAAATGTGTGCATTGCAAATGGCAAAGATTCAAATTTCAGCTATGTTTATCCAAAATAGCACTGAACTGCTTCTGTACTTATGCTATACTGCCTACAGCCTTACGGAAGGGGAGACAGATGGGATGAATTTAGCAGGGAAACAGCTGTGGCTTGAAGAAGAGACAAGCAAAAGTTTTGCTATCAGGCTTCATTATGTATCAAGGTACCAGTAAAATGTGTATCCGTAAGGCAGCCAAAAAAGTGTTTTTCATTTGACTAGTGATAATTACCTTTTCTCAACAGCTGACAATGTTCTAAGCACCATTAAATAGGTATAATAATTAAGCAATAAGATAAGACAGGCAGTGCCTTGCTGGGGATTATTGCTCGCCTCGGGTGTGTTGTGAGGCACAAGGCTGAAGGGTGAGTGACTTCAGCCACCCGAGAAATGTAATAATCCCTCAGAAATGCACTGCCTGGAGTGTCTTCTTGCTATTAAAAATGGAAATTTAAAAAGGACAAAATGCTAGACACGTTTCCTGTGGATTCTATTGACATGGGCTAACATTACAGGAAGTCGATGCAGAAACTCCATTTCTGCCCAGCCTATGAAAGTCCTTTCCCAAGGACACATATGCCTCTGCTCAGCTTGTTTGTGCATTTTATTCATAAAACTTATTTGAGAAGTGTAAGCATTTGCATCATCTAACACATGCATGACAAGGCACAAAAGATTATAGCAGCCTTCACAAAGGTAAAAGTTAAAGTGCTTTTAAGTCGTGTGCTCCCAGACATTAATTCTGTGCAATTATCCATGTTTGGTATCAATTTACAGACAATTTTTTTTTTAGTTTTGAAATCATGTGTGTCTATATATATATACACACATATGTATTTTTTAATATATATATATATAAAAGGTCAGCCACTCAAATGATCAAAACATTAGGGAAAAAAGCCAAAAAACCTTTTTTTGACTACATGCAAGTCACATAGCAAAAACTAAGGCTATATCCCTGGTAGTGTGGGAAGTGCTAGTGCAGCACTCAAAAAAATTACACCGCTTTATATAAGCCAAGAAAAGTTTACTGTCATTTCAGCCGTGCCACTGAGACAACGTTTTGAAACTGGAGACCAGAAGCTATTTAGCAACCTTGACTTGAATAAAATCAGAATTCTAAAGATCATTTAGGATCAGGCCCCAAGTAATGAGATATGTTTGGGGCAAGGATCCACTTCCATCTGTATAACTAAAGGCGGAATCTGGGTCTCTGAGGTTAAAAAAAAAAACTTTTAAAAAGTTTAAAATGTCTTTTCCCCTTTCTTCCCCTCCATACATGACTTACAGTTCACAAAGAACACGTTAAACTAACACAGAATAATCTTATTATCCTTTTCCATTTGTTTCATATTTTCCATCGTCACTACTTTATTCCAGAACCAAACTGAGAAGCCCTGCTGAGAAGCACACACAACACTGAATACTCTAGAAATACAGATGCTAAGTAGGTCATATCATACTGTCCTTCTTTATAAACACTTCCATAATCTCTATTTCTCTAAAACTTTTGCTAGTAGCAGTTGAGGGATAACACATTTAAGACCACATTTCTAGAAACTAGCCCAGTGCCTGTTACTATTTGACTACTACCAATTAGCACTATGACAAGGCTTAATAAACACAGTTATTTTTTAGCATTTAATTTATTTTAGGGTGGGGATTCTTTTAGAGTACACTAAGAAACTGATAATGAATATGACTGGAGTTCTAGAAGTTTAAGTTAGACAAGAAATAGGCAAAACAAAGTTCTATCTGTGTTTCAGCTGACAAAACCACAGGAAAAAATTGGTCCCTGGTCTCATAATGCATAAACTAAGCATTTAGTGAAAGATGGAAGCAAACAGCATGACAAGAAAATATCTCACCTTCAATTGCAACATTGGCATGGAACTAGTGGCACCAGGCTAAACAGATTTAAGAACAAAAGGATAAAGAGATTTAGGAACAGGTTAGATTTATATATGGAAGATGAGAGTATCCACAGTTAGATCAACTTCCAGAGGAACAGTATTGGATCCAGCAGAAGCAATCTAAATACTGAAGTTACTGGGAAAAAGCAGTCTGCCAATAACCTTGCAAAACTCCATAACTTACAATATTAAAACATAAATTATCATTAGTTTGTGTCTCCTTCTCTTACAATAACCTTGAAACTGGCAGGTGCATAGATTTTGTTACAGAGCTGGTAAATTTTCATGACACACTTGCAAAGCTCTTTAAATGTTGCTCATCTGTCTTCATTTTCAGTTCTCCTCTATATGGGAACAGAGGGTTTTAAATAGTCTTTGTCTGAAAATCTCAGAATCATACACAGCTATCAAAACTAGAGGGAAATCTGCTACTGCTTCAAGTAATTTGCCAAAAGGGTTAACAGCTAAATTTTACTGTAATAGTGAGTTCACTGAAGGCTTAATTGGAAGATACCAATTACAGTCAAATATCCCAGCTAGGTATTTGCTGCTGAACTACTGCATAATAATCTCACAGTGGCTATTTAAAAGGGTTTGGATGTTTGGGGGTTTTTTTTGTTTGGTTGTTTTTTTATAATTTTTCTGACACATCACAAGGATATCACAGAAAAATAGTACGGAAAATGAACTTAAAAATGCAGATGGAAAACGATATAGAAGAAAGAAAAGAAAGTGAGTTTAACAGTCAGGAACTGCAAAAATTTAATTTTTTTAATGGTCTAAAAAAATCAAAACTTGTTAAAGATTGTTAAATGTTTTAGGAGGAATGTGGATTGTTAGGGCTGTCCTGCAGAGTTTATATTACACTGGAAAGACTATTATCCTTTTGGAAAGGTAGAAATCTTTATTCTGTAGTTCTGGGTACACTTGAACAGGTAGCTTAAACTCAAGCTAACTTGAATGAACAAGACAGATAGGCTTTTCAGTGCTTTCTGTTGCCATTAAACAGCTGTTTTTATACACAAGACAACAAAGGAGCACACTGACTCAGCTTGCTCACTTCTTATTTCACATCTCTGGAGAAAGTGGTAGGAAGTCTGGACCATAACTACCACCTTGGACCAGAGGTGCTACTACCAGGCACTGAAGGCGAAGTGTTTTAAAGAAGATACGGTGGTGGTGGTGAAGGGACAAATTGGTGGATTAAAGCAATCACGTATCACCACCAAAGGCAACCCCTATTCAAAATTAAAACTCTTGCAGGTGTGTAGCAAATGTAGGAGAATAAAATGGGGTTCCTCTGGAAAATGATGGGCACACTTCTGTCCAATTATACACATCTTTTTCAGTGTCAGTTATGATCTGCATAGTGACAAGAATTTCTAGAACTTACTGAATCAAGGAGAGTCTGGGCTGAGCTGTCAAAGACATCACCTTTATCCACCTCCATTTTAGAGGAATCAAGAATGCTTCGTTAATGCTAAATTAACATTTAAATTTGAAAACCAACAACTGTGCTGACAACAGAAAGTAACAAGAACAGCCTGGAACCTTATGTTGTGCTGTTTTATATCACACATATTTCAGGGCTTTTTACATTCCTGGTAGACAAGAACACAAGCTTACTATTAGTGAGCTGCAGGCTTTGACTCAGTTCATGATGGCATGAATATGAACTATCCCTCTTTCTGTTTCAGAGAAGGCAGAATACATTAGTAGGGCAGAAGATACTCTCAGAAGTGGACAATTATCAGACTCGTAGCAGGGGGTGTAACTCAGAGAGTTGGTAGCTGTTGAACAGGAACAAGAAAACCTGGCTATTTTTGTACCCAGCTGCTCTTTGGACCGATACAACATTCACAGATATCATCTTCCAGTTCCTCAAACAATAAAATTGTGGTGGCCAGCAGTTTTGGTGTGCAAAGTGAACACAGACACTTTCCCTCTACACCTTCTTCCTCATATTGACTGCATTGTTATGCAATTAAATCAAGTGCAGCATTAACTAATCCTTAAAGAAGGTAATTCAGATAATTACCAGACCATTAACGTGACCTCAAAAGCAAAAAAAAAAAGGCTGCAACAAATTAGAAATAAAAGGAATATATAAGGACATGAAGAGGTAATTGGAACATGAGAGACTGAAACATAAGCTAGATCAAACAGATTTGGTCACACGAACCCTAAACTCTTTGACAGCTCATTTTTTTGATAAAGGAAGTGCAATAAATCTTAACGACATTAACTTTAGCAAAACATTAAATATCATGCCCATCAGCAATTGTTAACTAAGTTGTTGACAAGTAACTGACTAAAAGAGCACAGCCAACAGGAACAATTGAAAGGGAAGAATAATTCTCTGAAAATTTCTTCACATTTAAACAGATTTTTGAATATTTTGAATTATGACTCAGCACAAAAAAAGGAGGAGTGGGCTGATAAATTTAAGAGATGTTATCAGCTTTGAGAAAGTCTGGGATACTGTACAGAAAGAAATAGATGACTCAGAAGGCTGAAACAGCAGACACGGGATGAAAGCCTATATACTCAATGTGCTCTCAGTTCATAGCAAAATTCTCTGCTGAAAACTTGAATTTGCTTGGGAGAAAGAAGTCCTGGATGCACTTCTTAGTGCAGCTGTCAAAAAGGCAAACATGACTATAGGATTCATCAGTCAAGGAATTTCTAGTAAATATATCAGTTCTACATATACAGTATATTCCAACATCCCCATCCAAGACCCAAGAGAGTTTTGACTGCCCATATTTAAAAAAATATCAACAATCAGAACACCAAGATTATGAAGAGCTTATTGCAAAAAGAAGAACAAAGGAGGAAGGCTCTACTTATAACCAGAAATAAGACTGAACAGATACATCCGTTGTCTACAATTACTTGCATCACCAGTGCAGATTGTTTTGAAGAATTACTTGTCTGAGTCTTGGCTCAAAGACAAACAGGTACAAGTAGGTACAAACCAAACAGAAATTAATTCAGAACAAAAACAAGAAGGATCCCAACGAAAAGATCAGTGGAAACAGTTGTCCAAATTGGAACAGCAAGGCCTACAGAGGAGCTCAATACATTCTCAAAGAAATATATGTGTGTATAAACTATATATATAGGCATATATATTTTAGATGCAAACACTTGGAAACAGATGAACACAGTACTCTGTGACCTAGAATACCTCTTACAGAACATTATTAAGTTCCCTAAATACCTCTCTGGAAATTGGGTAGGATATTCCCCTCTGCTTCTTATTTGCTTCTTAAGTCTGAAAACTTATATGCACACAATTTTGCAGCATGTTATGAAAATCTTGTATTTCAATCTTTGTATACTTCTTAATTTTTTATAACAACTGAGAAAATTTTTGCTTTGTGTCTACTGCTTAGGTAGTTGGGGAATAAATCTTTACAAACAGTGTTTGGGGTCTTAAAAACTTACATAATTCATTAACTATTTTGAATGAGAATATTATACATATAAAAGCATAAATAATATATGTATTTATACCACACTATTTATAGACATCTATTTAAACTGAGAAAGGGAAAAAATAGTTAAAAAGATATATAATAAGTAGACAAATGGTGAATAGCAGAGGAATAGGGAGGGAGAGATTCTGAACATCCAATTTCTGTTCCAGAGAATTAGAACTGTGAGCAAACACTCTAGTATTAAACAAAAGCCAAATACACATTCAGACTCTGACAGGATTTGAAACTTATATATGTGTATGCACATTAGTCATTCATTATTTCCTAATAGCAATTCTCTGGAGTATATATTTCTCAATCTAAAATATGAGTCTATTAAATAGTAATAAAAAAATTAAGTAATAGTGATAACCCCAATGTCTGGACAGAGCTGAGAGTTTAATCTGTCTGCACCGCAGTGCTGACACATGGTGACCACAAAGCTTTTTACAAACCCCTTGCATGAATGGCTGCACAAACAATTCTACAATATCTCCAATTGCTACTGCCATCCTATTACAGCAAAACCACGCCAAGGATACGTGGGCATGAGTAATGATGCTCATGAAAAAGTGCAGCACACTGCTCTTTAGACACTGAGACAAAGTGAGTATCTTTAAATCTTTAATATCAAAGGTTCTATGGACACTACATATGTTAATATCTATTTTCAATTTAAAAATTAATGCATTTTAAACTAAAAAAGACACAATATAGTGCATTTTTAATCTATGATTTCATTGCAAAACAGATGATTGGTCTAATAAAAAATAGGAACAATTATCTCACTATCACTTGAAAAAATATACTAATCTATCAGTAGAATAAGGAAGAAATGTATTTAACTGAGAATGAACTGAACTGGGAAAAAATAAAGGTCTTGCAGGTAATGTCAACTTAAGTTCTTCCATTTCTCATTATTTCTTGCAAACACATATGCAGACAAAAAAGTACCAGGGTTTTAGGGAGAAAATGTAAAATTTCAAATGCAATTTGATTGCTCCAGTTATCCAAAAATAATTTTAATTAGTTGTTCTACTGAAGATTTGCCAAGAAATTCAAAATCTCTATTCAGCAGTGCAATAGTGACAGCAAACTAACTATTGTGATTTTACATGGCAGATATTTAAAAATGCTGGTATATTCTCTCTAGATATGTCTCAGTTCTCATAGATATGTGTTCTCTCAAGCATACATGATCTTGCATGCACTATTACTTAGTAAAAAACCAAAAAAACTAAATTTAATAGTGGAAAAAAAACCTTTAAAATCCTTGTCAAACTGAGTATGACATTTTCACTCAAGTGGTCTGTTTAAAGATCCATTTTAGCTACCCTTCTAGATAAGCTTACCCATAAGAATCATACATTTTGCCATAGGTAGAAAACAAATATAATTTGTCACATGTTGTGCTATACAGACATTTCTGCACAGTTGCTGCACTATACTAGAATGTCTGAAGGGGAAGACACCCCAGGTAGTTGGCTGCAGACACATCTCAGCAACATGGCATGTAGTTGCAATTTGACACATAGAGTCTTTATAAATCCAATGTCTATGAAGTCAAACAAATCTCCTTCTTATTTATAGTAACAGGCGAGAGCAGATCTCTGCCGTCTTGTTACACAGATGGTTGTAACATTTTTATAGTTAACTTACAACCACTGATGCCTAAGGAATAGACACACATCTGCCCCAAACTGCCAGTCCTGTAGGCTCTTCTTTTTAACTTTAGCTAGGAAAAATACAGTCGAAATACGTCCAACAGTGCCACCTCCAAATGCTACCACAACAAAAAGCCCCATAAAAATGTGCATGAAATGCATTATTATTGTTAATGCTATACAGATTGGACATTGATCACACATTACAGCAAAAAATACAGTAATATGAACTGTAACCACAGAGTCTGAGAGAAAATTCATAGCCCAAATTCCATATGCTGAACTTTGGAGAAATGTTTGGAAAGAAACTCATTAGAGGCTTCTATATTTATGTTTAATTAAACAGATTTTAAAAGAGCCTTATATTTCATATAAACTACTGTCCAAATGTTGTTATTTTTTTTTAACTACTTGATAAAAAGTACAGGCATGTCTGGCTTATCTTATAAAAAGGAAAGAAATTGCCCAGAATTTTCTTCTCCTGCTTGAAGATACAATTCCATGTTTGCTGAATTTCCACATATCACCTGGATCTTCAACAGAAAACGTACACAGAAAAGAGCTAAGCTACATTTCATTAAAGGCCTCCTCCCATTTGAGACACTGGCTGTCCACAGAAGCAATCCTCTAAATAGATGAGTTACAAACAAATGTTTATTTTGCAAGAAGAAAAGATGCAGAAAAGAGCCATAACTGAACTTTATAATTATAACAGTTGTCAATTAAGTCCAGTGAAAGCTGAAACAGCCTGATGAAATCCTGACCGATAGCAGCTCATTCATAAACAGGTTCAAACAATAATAGATCTAGGCAGGTTCTTGCCTTTCTCTTCCTACTCCTCAAATGGGAAGAGAAAAGGGCTTGTGATAAAGTGGATCTGCATTTACAGGTGTAACTACACAGCTGAAAATGCATACCTGGGAAATAGTTTGAAAACAGATTAAGGAAAGAATGAACCAACTTTATGCATACAGTTACACAATTCATCTGGCTTTGAATTTTCATTCATCTGGAATCTATTCAAATTATGTAGAGTCTAACACTAAAAAAAAAACCCCTAAAAGATAGAAACCTTTCAGTTTTGCTAAATATTCTGTTTATTCTTGGCTAGTTTCTACCTTTACAGCTACCTCATAAGAAATTCTGTACTTTCTGCTATCTGCAAATTTCTACTATGAACAGAATTCCACAGAAGGAGAACTTGAAGAATTCAATAAGACAGTTTGCTTTAAGGTTGAAAATTTATAAAAATGGACTCTGCTACATAACAGACGAGAATTTCTGCAAGATCCATATCCATGAATTTACACATGATGACCAACTCCAATCAGACTCAACATGTCACCTTAGCCCTGCGAACTGTACAACTTCCAATTCAGGTTTGCCTCAGTAGCATGTGACAACTGCATCATTGAAGATGGACATCTACTTCTTTTAATGCCATATTTCACTGAGTAAAAACACACCGAAAGGGCTGGATAATTCCATTACTCTGTAAAGGCTGATTCCATGCCCTGTTTAATGACTGCAACTTAGAATAATCTCTTTCTTATAAATTTGCTTATTTAATTTTGGACTATATTCACTTGCAGCACATATTCACACAGAGATAGGAATGGCACTAAAACGTTTATCTTGTTCACTTTCAGGAGTGTAACTGTTACGATTGCCAAAACACTTTTGCTCCAAACGAAATTCTGACTAATCAATTAGTGGGTTTTGTTTCCACAAAACAGTTACATTAGGGCCTGTCATACTGTCCCTGGATAAAACAAGTATGGACAGTGATTTCTTCTCAAACAAATATCACAATACTTCATCATTAAAATGCAAATGTTAGGTACCAAGTTTAGCCAAAATCATTTCAATACAAGAAATTTTCTAAATATCAGAATAACAGCAGGTAGAAAATTAGGTCAGAATGCACTTTGTGGGACTGTGTTGCAAAAAGACCACTGCTATTTGTAGCTGCATACAAAGGAGAAATAAATGTATTAAGAAGTAACCATCGTCAACAGTGTTTTGCTGTTATTATTAGCATCTAAGTTATGGATGAAAATCTGAGGGAAAATACATTATTATTATTTGTTGTTCTGCTTTTACTAAATAGTATAGTCAGATCTCTATTTTCAAAATCAGAAGAGAAAAATTACTGGTTTTACTTGTGTAACTCTTTCAACATAAATATACAGAACTGGGATATTTTATTTATTGGAGTAGTTATTCCTTCTGCTTTTTTCACCTACATTTGTAAACTTCATGACCAATTTAAAGCATTTAGGAATTAATCCTGAAAATCTACTACAGCTTTCACATGGAAATTAAATCTAAATTAGATTACACTGATTTTGTAAAGCAGTTTGGAGTATCAGTCCCGTCACTTATTAGTTGGATTTTAAATTAATAAAGTGCAAGATGACAATTAAAAATACGTTAAAAGAACCATCTCCTAAAATGCTGGTAAAGTATATTGTTCATGGTTAGAATACCTGACAATCTCTGCCATATTTACATATTCTAAAATATTAAATAAGACAAATGCTTTTACTGCTCTATTTTCTCTGTTGTCTGCAAAACAGCAGCAGAAGGTAAGGCATTGCCTGCAGCATGACCACTCTGCTTTCAAACCACTTTTGTGTTCTGGATTAATGCTTTCAGTCTTTTCTAGTGTATAATCATTGCTGCTGCAGCAGAGAATGAGCAACATTTTCCAGTAGATCTATTTTATTTATAAAAATAGATAGAGGAAAGGTTACCCTAAAAACTTGAAAAGCACTTTTAAATTCTACTAGATACTCATAATTCTACAGGAAGAGAAGCCAGGAGGAAAAAGAGGGGGAAAAAATTTTCTCCTGAAAGTAACCTCAAATCCTACATATGGCAAGAATCCACTATAACTAAAGAAATCAAAAGGGAGGTGAGATAAATAGAAAGATTGTGTGGTTACACATATTAGGGATGCAGTTGCAGCACTTTAAGTTTCTTTATTCTCTGAGCTATAAATGATGATGACAATCCAAGGTTACAGAAAAACAGGATGAGGTACAGTTAGAAATCTGAAAGGGAAGAGGAAAGAAGTGGTTCTGGATGACTGAAATGAACACATAAAGTGCTTGCAAGAAAGACTATTGACAGATAGAATAAAGAAATGGCAGCAAAAAAAAAAAATTTAAAAATTAATACTTTAAAGAAATGAGCATACAGGACTGGCTGCTTTAATACATGCAAGCTCTGCTCCTCTCAGGTGGTCAATGACGAGAAAAAGCAAACAGAATTTTTCCCAATAAGGGCTGTCAAGTCCAAATAAAGTTAAACTGCATGTTGCCTTTGACAACTGACAAGAGGTAGCCTGGATGACTGGATTTGCAGAGTTGCCTCTCAACTTCCTCTTTACTTCATTCTCTACCTCCACAAGCATGTCAAAACTCACTCCAGTGCCTGTTACACTTAATGTGGAGTGGAAAAGAGAATGAGAAAACATAGATGAATTTTCTGGAACCAAAAGGAAAAGCCTCCACAGTGATCTTTAAGGAAGTCTAATCCATACCACAGCACAAGCCATTATCAGTCTGGATGCTCTGGTCAGAACAGTCAATTGATATTGGTGGAAATATTTCATACTAGTCTTGCTGCAGTTGCTCCCAGCTCATCCTGAGGAAGTCACTGCTTCTCTGAAAGGCTAGTGGGGCCTGGAAATTGTCAGTATTTCTCTGGTTACTATGATTTTCAGTAAGATTTGTCTGTTTATACAAGTTAAATGATGGCAAACCCCAAAAATGCAAGTATTACATGGCATAATGTCTGTACACATCTGTAATCTACATTCACATCACTGAGTAACTTCCTCCCTCCTTCCTCCTCAGCTCCCCCCTCCTTTTTTTTTTTTTTAATACGATAAGACTATTCATACAAGTTAGAGCAGAGAACAGCCGAAGCAGCCCACACACATATGTACTAGGTTTAAATTCTTCGGAAGACTATGTTGTTCAAGCTTTCCTTTTATTTATCCAAAATGGCACAAGCAAAAGATGTTAAAAAAAACAACTTGACAGAATGGTTGGGGAGGGGGAAAGGAGTGGTCATTTCATAAGGAAAGAATATTACTTTCACACAACCTCATGTCATTTTTATGTTTACACAACACAAGTGGTACAGTTGAGCATATCACATACTGACAGATTAACAGGACCTCCTACCTTGACTTCATTCTCTCATGTATTCTCCCATGCTGGATACATTGTTGGTCCAATTCATCATTCCGTTTCTTCATCTTCTCCAATCTGCCATGAAGATACTCTTTTTCCTGACTAAGCTGGTTGACTTCAGATCTACAGAAGTAAAACAAAGCGATGATGGATGTTGTCAGATTTCATCCTGCAGTGTGCCATCAATATGTGGTTTCAGCATTTATAAAATTTCATACATTTATATGTAATGCATAAACAAGCCATTACTAGAACTTACAGAAACAAAACGCTGTTTCAGATAATCTTAAGACAAAAGAATGCGATACTGCTGGGTATATTCTAAATATGCCACAGGCAATTACTCAGTTATAGGTTGGCTACGCTAATTTCAGCCTAATTTAAACAGGCATGCCATTTGGCATTATGCATTGATGTTAAATAAGATTAATAAATGTAAATTCATACTTGTTAAGGAAGAATTTGGCTAACATTTTGAAAACACATTTCAACTTCTTTATTAGCAAAAGCTAACATTTAATTTAAAAAAAACAGCTACTAAAACCTTGTTCAACCTTTACTCTGCTTTACAGGCTGAACTCTCAACACTTTACAGGTTGAATGCTCAATAGTGTTTCAGAAACTTTAGTAACCTCCTGTGTCTAAAACAACATTGCACAGATTTAAAAAAAAAAAAAAAATCAGCAACAAAACCCCCATAAACCCCTCCCCCACAAAAAAATTCAACATGCAAAGACCCAAAGTCTCACTAAGAGGAAAATTAACAAAACTTTAAGAAACAAGGGACAAATCATACAGGCACACACTCATCTACATAAAACTCAGCACAGCCTTTAAGAATATTAGTCACTTCTAAGCAAATCTTATGCTTCACGGGTGAGCAGACACACCAGATCTATGAATGACCTGGGACTGCTACTTGCTACATCTCTAACCATCAGCCCATGGAGAAACAGGCATGAGCTGTTTCTTAATATCAGGAAAAGACCTCAGATTAAATTGTGATAAAATATACATTATGCACTTGTACAATTTTAACTCTTTGGAAAAGGTTAATGAGAACATGTCAGAATCTGCTATACCATCAGAAAGTACAAATCAAAAGCAAGCAAATTTGATTTATGGCATCTGCCACTCCATATCTCAAGGTTAAAAAGCTTCAGATATATCTTTAAATTATAAACTTAAATATGCTGCAATTACAGCAGAAAGATACTTTACCTTCCTGGCTGTTACAAAATGCAACAACAACTGACATTCTGAAAAATACAATAAAGTGCAGGGAGGAAGGAATACTCCTCCTTCAAAAACATTCTGTTACATTGACAAGTCAAATCTAGAAATGACAACATGATCTTTTCATGTTTAAATAGAGAACAATGCATGGTATCATCTGTGAATCTAAAAGAACTTAGCAAAGGAAACTTTGGACCGAGAATGTATATAATTGAATTTAGATTGAGACTTACAGCTCTATTAAGGAAGACCAGAGACAAACACATCAGAATTGTGCTGATAAATTTGTACATCAAACTCCAGTGCACAGGAGTTTCCTGGATAGGTGTGTAATAGTGGGCAGGATGTTATAAGAAGGTAGCAGAAACTGAATTTTTCCACTGATCATTTTACAGAAATACTAGTAACTTAAATGTCAGCATTAACAAAGCATTGCCAGCTGGACCAACTGTTATCACACAATGTGAATGCAGTCTGTACTTGATACTGATACTGTAAGACAGACAACCAGTGGATAAAAGCAAAGGTTCACTGCAGAGCAGCTCAAAGAGACCTGACACAACAAAGCCCAACCAAGTGATAAAAGGGACTAAATTCAATTCTGCATTCCTTTTTTGCCAGCAAAATTCAGCAGCAGCATTTGCCATGCAGGAATACTGTAAATTATCACATTTGTAGGGTGTGTCAACTGGGAGATCCTGCTTCTTCTTCTGTATTTATATGTGACTGTCTCATTCATGGAAACAGCAGAAGTAACTTTCAAGGTGATAAAAGCCTCAAAGTGTTAAAAGGACTTAATCATCTCCATCACATTGAAGGTGCCCAAAGTCTTTCTGGAAAGATCAAGTAATTCAGATCAACCTAAAATGCTACTGAAAATAACAAATAATGAAACAAAAGTAGGTAATGAATTAATTAAGAACATGAGTACCATCATCTTTAATCTCTAAAAGAGAGCTCTAAATGCCTGATGCTTTGAAGCACATCATGAGTGCTGTCTTCTCTTAAAACATCTTTTGCAATTACAGTTAAACACAGTAAAAAAAAAATTCTAATTATGACATTATTTACACAATGCTGTTTTCACATAACTAAGAGTCTGATCATCAAGATTTATTGTACTTATTGACACTGAAGTTTTGAAGGACAGCACATATGATGGACAGAATGGTTAGGTCCATGTTAAAAGGTTCATGTGTGTTGGCATTAAAGGGAGAATACTGCACACCAAGAGTCTTCCATGATCACTTGTCAGTGATTCCCTCTGCATCTTTAAATACACCTTTCGTCCAACTTCAGTTTCCAAAGATTAACATAAGATAGCTAATTTTATGTGATATTTAAGTAACTTCACACATTGTTTGGTTAATAAAAACCAACCCAAACCAACTGCAATTGTACTAAGTGTACTGAATGCTATAGTACATTTATACAGGAGTCGGAATTCTACCCAGACAGAGGCTGGATCAGTCCCGTGTAAATGCTTCTGAACGACTCTGCTCCCAAGGCATCACAACAGGAAAAGAGAGGGAGGTTAAGTGTCAAAGCACACAGAGCTGAATTCAGATATTCACTTGAGAGATTCATTATGAGTTCACTCATAATGCCAGGGACAGAGATCCTGCACAACTAAAGGACACAGCACAAATGTGCTGATGTTGCTCCACCAGAGCTACTCTGAGTCCAACAGTCTGAGCAACAAGCTATGGTGGACTCAGTAGAAACTGAAGCATGCAGGCATTTGGAGTGCTGCCACTGGAGCTGAACTCAGCAGGAAGGGGCACTTCTGCAGACTCAGGCTGGCCCCACAAGTCAGGCAGTCACAGATCTGTGTGTGCTTCTGAGATCTGATACTCCAATGACCTCTATGAAATCACTATTATTTTGAAACTGCACAGAACAAAGCTACAACATCACATGAAAATGTAAAATGCATGCTTGTAATTAGATGCATAATAGATTTTTCCAAATCTCATTTACGTGTCACTATATCAAAAAAACCTGATGGGGCAGAAGCAACAACAGCAACAAAAGCCCCTCTATATTTCTGGATCCATTTAACTTCTTCAACTTCTATTTAAAAATCACTTTATGGTTTTATCTACCATCTTTGCTGTAAGAGTCTTGGAAAAAAACCCAAAGAGGTTACCCTCCAAAACACTTAGATACTAAAGGCAAAAAAATGAGGAAATGTTAAATTGTCACAATTCAAAGTCAATCTTAGGGTATTGTTAGGATGAGCTGATTTTTGAACAGTAAGGTGGGCATGCTGCCTTTACTCTTTTGAACTAGGTTTTGCATTTCAGTGCTTTTTAAACACTGCCTGTTCCTGCTCTTAAAACCAATTGTTTACCTGCACAGAAATTAAATACACACTCTAAAAATATTTTCTGCTGATGCAGTATTGTTGCATGTAATTTTAAATGACTGAACCTTGAGACAGACTGTTCCCCATATTCATACAGCTACCTTCAACAAACATTTCACTCTTGGTATTGAGTGCAACGACTGCAGTCAACCAAACATGCAGAAAAATAGTTCAGCCGGGTATGTGTTCTTTACTTCAATTAAACTCACACAGTTGGATGCCTACTGTTGCCAAACCAGTAATATAATTTATACATTATAGTCCAAACAGTAAAACTACACTAAAAGTCATTTAACAATATTTATAACACCATAAAATACAGTGTTAAAATATATGAACTGCAATATGTACCAAAATTATAAAATTTGTTTCTCATCATCAGTGATTAAAACCAGGATCATTGCTCTAGCTTCAATACTCACAACCCTGGTGACAGATTAGAATTCAAATCTTAATGATCAATTTACAATTAACAAGATAGAAGTGAAACAAATTAAACCAACCATTATATATAACGAGACCCAATGGACTCCCATTGTTCCCCTTAATTACAAAACGCAAATCACAAATACACAGTGGGTAGTGTTAAGCATTAATCTACAACCTAGAAACTCAGACAGTGACAATCAGAGGGGAAAAAAAAGAACAAAACAAGAGAGAAACAGAGAAGAAATCAACAAAGGACTATATTTTAAAACATGCCTTTGCATACGAAAACCTTCACAGACACTATCTTTTTTCTGCACAGCTTGAGGGGTTTATAATTCGTCTGACATTGTCTTTCTGACGCCTTTCTGTGTAGGGACTAGCTCAAAAAATGGTTCCAGCTTACATATAAACACAAAAACTTCAGTTTAGATTTCTCAAAAAACTTGCATTAAATACAAACATATATGTGCCATTCACATGCATTCCACTGAAATTGTAGAAATATGTAGTTGTCACAGATACATCTGAAATGTCTCTTACTACAAATGGGTACTTCCTACCAAACCAAATAAAATTTAAATAAACATACTACTGCATCTGTTATTAAAAGAGCTTGACTATTCCACCAATTAAATAATTGTATTGGTAGCATACAGTTATTTTTTAAACCTATAGAAATGAAGGCACAAAGATCCTAGAAGTACAGCAAGAAAATACATATCCAGGTCCAAAATCCAGTTTATGGTAAGGTCCAAAATATGGAAAATAATGGAAAAATATTTTCTGTGAAAATAGTGCACACTGCTGCTTTGTGATCTGCTTTTATTAACATACATGGGAACTAAATCATAAAAACTTCCTCAAATTATTGCTTTTTTCCAGAAGACAAAACTACAGTATTCTGTTCCAGAATGTGGTTTTACACTATATTCAGTGACAATGAGCTGAAGGTTGCCATTTGGAGAGGTGCTACTGAGACATACATGCAGATCATGCATTTAGAACTTGGCTAAAATAATTTTCTGCATCTCATCTCCTGATCACATCACTTTGTGAAGCCATCTATATTAGTCTGTCATTTTCCACCATCTCCAGTTCCACCTTGCTGTTCTCCTTTTTACCTTCTTTTTTGTCTCTACCCCTGTTACTGACTGCAGCAGCTCCCACTCCAATGAAGGCAAGCTCAAGCTATTTTAGGACCACTTCTCAGAACCACTTTCATGCATTCCTACTTACATAAGAAAGGAAGTTTCTTGTGTAAAAAATACCACTTCCTGGAGATGCAAGAGGGCTCCTTTTCCTATTTTCAGGTCCTTGACATAGTCAGCTAATGCTGCTAGGTGGAGAAACACTTGGCAATCTCTAGTATTTACTTTCAGAGAATAATGTGTTTTCACAGTATGTTTTCTGTCTTTCCTTCATCCTTTACAGTTACTAGTCTGTGACTGTGAGCTCTAGCAACAAAGTCTGTGTGCTTTTTTTATTGCTGGAATAATAATATGATTTGAATCCATTTAGATTTTGCATGACTTCAGCAGAAGAGCTCTACTTTTTCAGAGGAAATATTCTGTTTGCTTCTTTCTCAAGTACCCCTCACAGCATTTGCACAAGAAGATTGCTTACAGTCCCTTAAGTTTCTTGTTTCTTCCCAAACACTCTGGATGGGATTCATCTCCCAACTTCAGCCACTTAACAGCTAGTCAACACTTGTATTCAGTGGGATGTAGGATGGGCAGTGGAGGCAGTACCCGTGGGAAGCATCATGTATTATATTTATTACAGACATACATATATATATATAATATATGTGTGTGTGTGTGTATATATATATATCTATCTATCTGTATGTCTGTCATCTACTTAAACCATTTGTCTTTGACCATTCCTAGGGAGAGGGTACTGGGGTAAATGAGCTCTCTCCCTGATTGAGTGTTGCCTCTTTTGCATTACCCCAAGAGGATGATTAAATCCACCCAGCAGAATAATAATCCTGTCTTGAAAACCAATTTCATCTTTGCTGAGTGTTTTCCTTACTTCCTATCAGCCAGGAGTTGAATGCCAGCCTTAATTACCAAATTTACTTTGCATGTAATTCACAGAAGCTACAGAATGCCAACTCTCCGCTGAAGTCCAGTTTACCACTCTAAATATGAACCCAAAAAAGTTTCAACAGATATGATTTTCACACTTAAAAATGTAAAATCAAATTATGTGCTGCTAAAGAACTACAAAATTCACATTTTTCTTTAGAAGATATTTCTGTCTTACAGAACTTTTGAATAGATACCTCCATAGCTCTGTATTTCTTTAAATTATTATTATTTCCAGGTTTTTGCTCTCTTCCTCAGTTTTTAAGGCTTTGAACTTAGATCTGCTATTGATTGATAATAAGCAGCAGCAGAATCAGAGCATCAATGATAAGCAATTTTGATGACCATTATTTTACAGACAATATTCAGTGTCTAGTGCAGTACAGTGAAAAGAGCTTAAGTAAATAATTAAAATGACGCCAGTTTTGACATTGAATCTTTCGTTCAGATGAACTTGAATTGCAGCTTTTCAAACAATTTTCTACTCTCCGTATTAAGAATACGAACACAACAAAGAAAATACTACAGAATTTTTTACACTGTCCAAGAAATTTGAATTAATAGTCAGAAACAATCTTAAGGGGCATATATTACATTGATATGATATGTAATATCTGGGACAAAATGAAAAATAATATATACTAAAATACAAATGAAAAAATAAAGAAGCATGTCCTAGTAATAAAAGGGTCAGGTTAAGAAAAATATACGAACCTGTACTTTTCTGACATTTGTTCCAACTTCCTTGCCAACACGAAACATTCTTCCTTTAATTTTGCTATGAATGTATTCTGGGAGGCCAGCAATGAATCCAGTTCTTCTACTAGAAACCGTAAAATTATGATACTATAAAATTACAATTATATAAATTTATTGATAACATAGATACAATTTTATATATTCTCAATTTCTTTCTTCTAGCTCATTCTAGTTCTAAAATGTTTTTTGAACTTCAGCTACTTGGACATCATCACTTACCAAATTAAGGCTCTATGTCAGAATTAGCTAAAGTGTTAAAGCAATGTTGCCACCGAATCTGGTCTTGTAAGAATCACTGTGAAGACTAAATATCTAATCTGGTGGGCTTGCTTTTTAGCTAAGAAGTTCACTGACATTTCTAGGAGGAACAAAATTGGCAAGCCATGCTTTAGCAGACTTTTGCTTGCTCAACTGGTGCAGAGGATACACCAGCAATCCAAATGCTCACATTGTAGACTCATTTCAGTATCTCCTAAAAACAGTAGTTCTTTTATTTACTGTGTCCTGAGTTTACCATGAATAATGTAATTTTTTATTCTTAAACGATAGGATTTAGACTTCCTGCCCAGTGATAGTAGAAATGAAACCATTTTATATAGTAATTTTCAGCTACTATCAGTTTGGACTGCACCTAAACTCATAACCTAGAATTCAGGTATCTCTATTCTTTCAAAAGCAAGATAATACAAGATGATGTTTCTTGATTTCTGCTTTTAAAATCAGTGAAAGCATGACCACTCTTACCCAAATTCCTTGTATATGTGTAGGGTCATAATAAACATGGTTTTCTTTATATACATTATAAATGGCTACAATTTTCAACTCCTTCTAATCTTACTAGAGGTATATAAAAACAGACGCAGACATAATAGTGCTTTGTTTTTGTATACTGGGACAATTTATGCACCAGGAAGGTAAATTACATTTCTCTTGTGCAAAATTACACATGGTCATATGCAGATGTGCTGGCTAAAGGAGAAAAAATAATTCTGAGAGCTTCTTTTCTTCTCCTACAGTGTAGACAGCCATAATGTAGCTGTTTGCATTCCCTGAACACATGGAAAGGTTCTCTAATCTGTAAAGTACTGTGATCCCACTAAAAAAGGATGGAAAATTGAATAGCAGATATAAACATGCCTGCTATCTTACGTATTATCCTGCACTCCTTATAATTAATATATGTTATATAGTTTTCCTGAAAATATTGCATGAATGGTGGCTAAATATGGTATTTCATTAAACACGTAAGTATATCATGCTCTTTAACAGCTGAAGCTCCTCCTCCTTTCCATACTCCATGGATTACAGACTTCATCTCTTAAAAATTCCTTTTTTAAAAATTTATTTATAATATGCACCTCTAATAATGTTGTTGGCATAGTACTTCATAATACAAAAAGCTCTTTTTTGTTTGCTTGGAAAATCCATTTTACTTCCAGATTAAAGTTATATGTTATTGATGGGCTAAGTCAATGCAATGAAGTCTCCTATTATGAGAACCTGAAGTATGCAAGGGATTAAACATCTTTCTTCTAGATTGAGGATGTGGGGGGGGGGCACATGGTAATGCTAAAAATGTTTGAGGCTGCAAAGATTAAATAAAGGAACATATCAATTTGGAGCCAGTGAATTACATCCAGCTGCGACAGTGAATTAAGAACCGATTAATGGCTAAAGCTTTTCTCCAGTTTGGATGCCGAAGCAAACTCATTAAGCTTTTAGAGTAGCTATAATGTGTGTACTGTGGGAACTGTTCAATGCTATTCAGGAGACTTTAACTGTAAGCTCAGAGCATTTCCCGCAGAGCTTCTGATGCTATTTTCTTTATATAACATGTGTGCCTGAAAATCCAGCCAAAAACAAGCCCTTTGTTTTTCTACTTTGTTGTGGTCTCTCTCAGCTTTACGTTTCTTGAACACAGGTAAATAAACTCATAATCCAGATGGTGCAGCAGATGTGAGAGCAGCACTCTGAAATCAACAGACAGTGGGCAATACTTTCCATTTTCTCTTTTAAACGCTAACTAATATGTAATTCGGAATCTCCGGTGTAGTTAGCATCTGCTCCCTTCGGCCAGCCAAAGGTTACAGGTGTTCCTGATGTCATTTCACAGTAAGGCGTGGGCCTGGCTTGTGAGTGAGTGCCCAGGCTCTAATCTTTCCCTACCACCTACCAGTTTTCTCATGCTGGGCCTCCATTTGCTGCATCTTCTGTGTCAGCTCCTGCTCTCTTTGCTGGGCCTGAAGGGCTCGGGCCTTTGCTTCATTGCTAATGCTGTGCTGAATGCTCTCTTTCTCCAATCTATTGAAAAAAAAAAAAGGAAATAAAGAAAAATAAAAATCATATAGTGAAGAGGATAAATTAAAAGGGTAAACCAGAACATTCAAATAATAATAACAAAAATCTGGCCAAGCTTTTTGCATTAAACATTCTCCTCCCAATTCAAGTTATACAAACTGACCTTTCTCTTACAATGTCAAGCATTATCCAGTGACTAGTAGAAAATGGATAAAAAGTATGATCTATTTCCTGAGAGAAAATTGGCCCTGCAGACAAAAATAGGATTTTATTTTTAAAAATTTTAAACACAGCCTCTTTTTCATAAAGAAGCTTACCAGCATTCATTTTGCACTGAACATATTATTTGCATTTTCTTTTAAATGCTATTTGTTTAATTCTGCAATGAAGCTTAGGGACCTGACCCTGAGATGGACTGGTTCCCAGTGAATCAGCAGGAGATAAGTCAATGGGAGTGATTGCCACAGTGCTCGTGATACAGCTACTCTGAAAGCTTAATGAGTTTTCTTAAGCAACCAAGCAAGTTTTAACTATTAATTTATGTAAATAGGAGATGAATGCATCCATTACAATAGAGTAGACTGCTAGCACCACACAGGCCCAGCCCCTTGTGGTTCTGCTCACTGGGGGGCTGTACAGGAAGGTCTAAAGCCCAGTACTATTATTGAAGTATGCAGGCAAGAGAGCAATTTACTTGACCAGATACGCAAGATGGGGCAATCCACTCCTGAGGCAAAACAAATGCTAGACTACCACACTCCATTGAAGCATTTTATTTAATGCAAGCCAAGCAAAAAGAGCATGGAAAATAAAACCCCAAAAAGATATATGCATATAAATTAGAAAAGATCTTGAACTGCAAAATCAGATCTAAACTTTCCCAAAGGTCGTGAATATTTATCTGGTGCACAATGGGATCCACATTTAAAACGTCAGTGAGTTCACACATACACGGATTGATTTCTAGATTTCAAATGATGTGAGCAAACACCTTTCTACAGAAATTACATTTGATAGCTTGGGATAGGCTTTGAAAAGGTCTTATAAACATGTTTTATTCTAGGGATATTACCTATTTCAGAGGACTACAAAACAGAACATGGGCACAGATCATGTAAGGATAAAGCCACATCTCATGTGGCTGCTGCACTTAACCTTTGGAATGGTGCCTAATAACCCATCCGAGATATTGCAATATCTCAGCATGACACACACAATGTTAAATCTTCTCTCTCAAATTTACCCCAAAGCAATACAAATGGTGGGTCACATTACACTAATTCCTGGTCCTGATGTTTCAAGCCCTACCTTAGGCAAAACTCCCTTGGAAATCACAGGCAGTTTCTTCTGAGGTAAGACAGCAAATATGTTTAGATAGCAAAAATATTAGAGCATTAAGGAAACAAAGCACATTTTTAAAGAAAATTTCATATATTGAATAGCACTTTAGCACACTACTCTTAGAATTGCTTTGTAATCGTATTGGAGCTATCCTAAGGAGTGATGCTCCCATCATTTTTTCAGTGTAAGCTTCAAATATGGAAAGTATTACTAAGAATATTTTTCCCATATTTGCTGGAAACCAGTCTGTGCAAACCCCTTTATTTTACAAATGTTTTTTATCTTCAGAAAGTTGTTTTAAGCACCAGATTGCTCAAAAAACTAAAGAAAAAACAAGCCACCAGCACCTCTCACATGCCTCAGGTGCTTTCAGCTAAAGAAAGTGTCAGTAGCACAGTATTTTATTTAATAGTTCTCATGTGACATGGCTGTGTGCAGTTGGGTGCTGTGCAGTCATCTGGCACACAGCTGGCTGGCTGGCCTTCTGCTGGGGGTAACCTTCAGCATGCAGCAAGCTGCACAACTCAAGGTACCAAGGCAAACCTGTGAAGGTCCATTCCTCACTGCTAGGGCCCCTCCCGATGAACTCATGCTAACTAGCAAGTTCAAAATAAACAGAGAATCTACTGCCACCAGAAACACTCTCCTGTGTAGGGGACCCATCCAAAAGTAAGTCACTCGCCTGTGTCACTTACTGCATAGAGCAAGATAGCAGGAGCTCAGAAACCATGCATGTGTGGTGAGTGACCTATGGCTGAAGTGCATATGGGGTGGTTGAAGATTAATTTATACTGTGGATAAAAGCTCAGTTGTAAAACTAGAAAAACACAGGTAATTCTTACACAGAAGAGCAGCTTCTTAGAACATTTTGGAATTAAAACACACCCAATACCACACAGAGGAATATCTGAGGTGCTTAGAACTGCTCAGGAGTGAAAAAATAGCCTGGAGCCAAATCTGTCTAAATGGAGTCCTTCATCCTTAAGTTGAACCTGCTCTCTGAGTTCAATCTCCCTGCCCTCCAACTGAAAATTACCCCAAGACATATATGGAGAAAAAAAAAAAAAAAAAAGTATTGAAAGTATGCAGAAGGCAGCCCAAGAGATTTCAGGATATATTGGTAACTTTCCTGCTACAACCAACTAATACTGCAGGAGTTCTCAAAGATTTGGCACTGTCTGAAGAACTGCAATTTCTTAAATAAATTCTTCCACAATTCAGAGTAAAAGAAAATCTATGCACTGTAGACAGAAGGAAACAGTACATAGTCCCTCCAGCATTAGTGTGAAGACATCAGAGGTCTCCTCCTACAAAAACTTCAGAATTTCTTATATTCGCGAATGGAGAGCACAGAGACAATGTAAAGCAAAGCTACAACTGACTAATTTTGATGACACAGGAAATATCTGAATCAGAAATGACAGCTAATAATTATTTGTTCCAGAACTGTTTAAAACTTCATCTATAGAGATCAAAAATAGGAGATGAAAGGTTAAAGTACACCAACCTGTTCTCTACTTGAATTCAAACACTAGCTCTACTGAGTGTAAAACACTAAATACACTAAAATGCACATCTGATTGGTCCCAACACTGATCAGTTTTACTAAAGCAGATGCATTGAACTCAAGGAAACTTTCACTGCTATGTGATAAAGTCAGAAGCAACCAAAGACTCAATTGTGGAGAAAGCTCAAGCTCTTCTTGAGCCCTGTTCTGAAGTACAGGTTTTCCATAGTGATTTTAGTTCTAAACGCCTGCTTTAAGCCTGTATTGTGGCTGTCAAGAGTCATAGTTAACTCAATTAACTGGTTGGCATATCTCAATGAACTTGATATTGGTTTGCAGTGCATGGAAGTTATGCTTTTCAAATGTTCTTGACAAAACAAAAGGCACTGTGAACTGTAGCATATAGCACAGGAAGAAGAAAATTGCCATCTCTGTCAAACTTTAAAAAATTCTTGCTGAAACTGAAGTGAAAATTCACTTTGATCTTAAAGCTAATATAAAAGTATGCTGACTGAATTTGAGCCATCAAGTTTAATTTTAAAAAAACAAATAAAGCCTCAAACCAAAATAACCCCCTAATCAAAACACCTTTTTCACCACTAACAAAAACTGGATCACAGATCCATTTACAAGAGAAGTCCACTCTCTGCCAAAGGGTTTTGCAGTAAAGAAAAAGGAAGTAGGTAAAAACTAGTGACATAAAAGTCATGTTTGACATAACTAAAATCAGCAAGTTTAAAACAGAACTTAGATTGATAAAACTTTGAATTTCACTACACACTTCAATAGCATGTATTTCTGAAGGAGTCTTTTCAGTTTGGTAACAGTAAAAACAAAAAATATAAAAAACAGAATGATTCTTAATGTAGAATTAGGCCTCTGACTGGAGGCTGTCAGTAAATCTTCTGGCAAAGCAACTACAGTTTGAAGCAACCATGTTTTCTATATTGACTATTTGATTTTTCCATGAGATCAACATGTGGCATTTTTAAAAAAGCTAATGGATCCATTAGTAAGGACAATGAACTTAATTGGACAAATTAAAATACTCTAGCAATTATCTCAGATCAGTGATACACAAGAGGTTATCATAGCACTATTTCTGACATCTTCATTTCATATTAATTATATTAAAAATATAACTATAAAGTGTTTTAGCTTGCATTTATACTTGCTTTAACCTGAACATCATAAATCATTAAGGAGTAGCCAGCATTTAGTGCTACAAATGCTTGAGCTATCCGAACTAACCAGACTTGTCTAAATGATGACCAGTCCTGGAACTCTGCACCCACACTTGGGCAGCAGGAGGACCAGTCAAGCCTAACACTGATGCTTTTACCACATGCCTCAGTGGCTGAGAACAGACCTCTTTCCTAGATAACATGTAGCCAAGTGGGCCAGCACTGTGAGCCACTGTGCAACAAATTACCCCAAAAGAAATGTCTCAGCTGAAGTCTTCCTTAGCTCTTCCAGAGGAAATGAGCTTTCTCTCCCAGCATTTTTGAAAATAAATCTATAGCAGAAGATTCTCTACCAAACTGGAAAAGTTTTGAGGAGTTACCCAAGCATTTTATTCCCAGTATCTTTAGTAAAATCTGGCATGAAGTCATTCAAATCAATTAAAACACTTGGAAGTAGGACTTGAAAGACTTCATGTATTAGAAGACTTAAAAGACCAAATAAATTTGGGTACAAAGGCTCAGCAGTGTTTTATGCAGTCTGTTCTGAAACTTTCCACAATACAGTGGACTGTCCATTACAAGCAGCTTTCTGAATCACCTTCTCATAGGCTATTTTATGTCATTATTTCAACTACAAGTGTAAAAGGAAGAATGGATAATCAGAGCATATCCTTGCTCTTCTCTCAGGCTATAGGAGGAGAAAAACCCAACCAAACAAACCACACGTAAAAAAGAAAAGAAGTATAAAAGCTGTAACAAGATGTTACAATACCTGACTTATTCTCTAAGGGGAAACATGAGCAAATATTATGTTATCTCAAACTTTATTACCAGACACTATTCAAAACTCACAATGATAAAGGTCATAAGAGAATGTATACAGAATAAGATCATACTTCACAAACTTCTTCCCCTGTATTTTTTATGTATCTTTGTAAGTATGTCATACACAGAAGAATAAGGGCTCATTTTTTATTTTTTCAGGGTAGCAGACAAGTCTAAAGGTTGGTTGACAAACATGAAAAAATACCCCCAATTTCAAAGAAGTCATTCTCCGCAGGAGTAGTCTTAAATAATTCTCTCTATTAATGTAAAACTTCTGTAACTCCTTTCAGACCAGCCTTTCAATTTAACAGCACTGCAGTACCCCATTCAGCCATCTACAATGGAGAATGTGTTTACTGAGTATTATCATATGCTATCCAATCTTAGCATTTTCAAACATTTAAGTAAGAAAATGCAACACAGTAAGACCTGTAATTCTGCAGGTGAACAGGTACATGCTGGTTTTAAATGTAGCTATGATTCAAAATTATTCTTTCCAAACCCTCCAAATTAACAGAGCTCCAGAGCTTACACATTGCTCATGTTTGGATCAACTCTATAAGAAGGCTCAGAGTCACAAGATTTCTCCCTTTCCTTTAAATCAGGCTTCTAGCAACCTTTTGTTTAGCACTGACTGTTTTGGTTATCTTTCCTTGCAAGGCCTGTGAATTTTCATCTAATAGGACCTTGTTAATACCTACAGTTGCTCTGAATGAAGACTTGGCTGGACAGTGTTTTAGTGGTTTCCTCTTATTAAACACTGTAGGTTTTTTGACATCTGAATTTTGGTAATAAAGGTTTTGATTTTTTCAGTGCTTGTGTAAATCCACACTGGATTTGATTTTATGCCTCTTGGTGCTATTACAAGGCCAAAGAAAGACATGAAATGCATGTTCTTATGGCAAAAAATAAATTAAAAAAGACGTATGAGTGTATGCTTCCTCAAGAATTATGTAGAAATATCTTTTAAAAGCATCATGATCAGGTCATTTCTTTAAACCTTTCCAAGGAGCTGAAAAATTGCCCTTCCTGTATCCCATTGAGGGAATTACCCACTGAGTTGCTCTTTTTGTCAGTTTCTGGGAGCTGACTGGATGCTGATTCTGGAGTCGGCTGCCAGGTCTTCTCAGCAGAAAGCTCAAGTTTCTGGAAACTGCCCCAGCCAGCACACTGTGTTTGGTGAGCTTCAGTAAAATCTATATTTGCATGGTCAAATTTTGAAAAAACCCAACTATTAAATTAATTGGTGGATTTGAAGGAGTGCATCATTTCTCAGGATACACGTGGGCCTATTCATGAGAGCTGAGGCTCAAAAAAACCCAACAAAACAAACAAAACTTAAATCTTGTTTCTTGTACTAGTTGAGAAATACCGAGTTTCCTAAAATAATGAAATGTCAGAGCTTTCTCCTCATAACCATGAGAAGCAATGAGAACCATGAGAAGCACTATAAGCAATTAGAAAAGTTATGTAAAAGGTCAAGGCCAGCTCTTTAAATATAGATCTAGGAAGTTAGAAGGTGCTACAGAAATAACTTGAAAGTAGAAATACATTTAAATTATGTTAATGAAACTAAATGAAACTTCACTACCCTATCTGAGATGAAAGGCTGGGAAAAACTACTCTTCCAGGATGCTACTACTATTTAATAAAAACACTTCAAATAAAAAGAAACACTTTTGAGGGGCAAAAAAGAAAAGATTTAGCTCTGTATAGATTTCCAACCTCATCAAGAGACTAACTACAATTAGTTGACAAATTAGCTTGAAACAATTTTCCCCAAAATGCAGGTAACTTGTCACCTGTATCCTTATTCCCAGAATTCAAATAATGTCAACTTGTTATACTAAGAATTTAAATTTTACTGAAAATGAAATCAGTGCATATAACCTTCTTGTACCAACTTATTTCTTTTCCATATTTCTCTATTTAGAATGCAGCCACACCACTGGAATGGCTTTATAACTTCTGTATTTCCACTTTATATAATAACAAGAAGTCTACAGAAACAATGAAACACTTCAGTCTAAAATTTCCACTTTGCCCTTTAAGCCTTACTGAGGAATTAGGAAAAGCTATACACTAATGGCTGCATGTGAAAAAAAAAATCCTACTCCTGCCTGCCATACTTGAAATCTACTTAAAGTTAAAAGTTATTTCAACTAACTGGAGAGATTAATGGGCATGAGACAGATGAAAAGCTGTAGCAGCATAGGAACAGACACACACATAGAGTGTTACTGCTATGGAAGTTTCTATGAAATAAAGAACCTTGAACATACTTAACATCTACATCTCTACCTCTATCTGCAAAGTCAGTTAACAAAATGAAAGGACTGGATTTCTTACTTTACATTGAGTAATAACAGTAAGAATTTGCAAACACCTAGCTTATAACATGATTTTTCTCTTTTGGCACTATAACCTTCAAGACACATCCAGAATGACCAGCTCCTCAATAACGCCTCTTCAATCTCGATAGTCCTCTGTATATCAAGTCACAGACAAATATTATCATGAGCTTCCCTCTATTTCGATGTTAGAGAAGAAAAAAATGCCTCTAACAGTAATTAACATCTCATAATAGGTCAAATATACTGACTTGGAATCAAAATCTGGTTTTTCTGGTACATTTATAAGCTTTGCCATCAAGATACGCAGCTTGTAAGTAAACATCCATTCTCTTATGACTATTACCATCAGATTGTGAACTATTTGGCTCCCAAGTACCTACAGAAACAAACAAATACAGAGTAGAAGTTCCATAGGGAGAGGTGATTTTTGTCTTAGTATGTAGTCTGAGCACTTCCAATATTGCACACATTTCTCTAGGATATTCTTTGTTCCACAATCTGCTTTTACAAATAAATGACTGTATGTTGAAATAATTGCTTAACACAGAAGATTTTTACAGCTATGTGTTTTGTATACACAAATTTACACAATTTACACAAATTATTTTCCCTGTATTTAAAATAAAGGATTTTCTTGGTTTATGGTGATTCTTGAATTTGGCAGCAGCAGCCTCTTACAATGCAGCTTCAGGACTCATTTAAGGTACACAATGCCAGTATAAGAGGTGTGGTCCTTCTTTTCATCCTCTTACAATGAGCATTCACACAAACTTTTCCCCAAGAAATTATTCTTTTTCAATCTGAATAACTCCCTGAATAACCTGATAACACAGGTGCCTGTCTTCCAGTGTCAGCAGAAGCAAGGGCCTGGCAACATGTGGCCAGACATAGGCATATATTGCCACTCTAGGGACTTGCCTTTTCAGCAACAGCATAGGCTCAGACCAGGTTCAAATGACTGTGACTCCGTACTCCAAGGCTCAGCTTGTTAATACAGTAAATCTAACCATCAGGCTCCTACCATTGAATCAAAAAATGATGCAGCTAAATGATGCAGAGACCTGATCTGCTATGAACTCACCCTGCCAATTTAAATTTGTTCAAAAACCCAATGTTTTTGGTACGTTAACTTTGTACCAGCAAACTTTATGCTGAATCAGGTATCATCTGTCCTTCCTGCAGCTGGCATAAAGTCAGCATAAACACGGCGTTGCATGCTCTAGCTAATTAAAAAGGAAAGTGCCTGTGTGCTCACACCTGATACGGATCAGCTCAGCACAGCTGAACGATCCAGTAGATCACAGATGCCCTGTGAGTGACTGCTCAACACTTACCTGCGTTTTTCACACACCTTAAGAACGGACACACAACCTGCACTTAAGGTGCCACAGCCCTGATATGTGGAAGTTAATAATGATCCCCAACTATTGCTGAAGTTGAGAAGTAGTTGAGGAATGTTTTTTCCCTGCCTCCAAAGGACCAAGCCTCACAAGAACAGATTGGGAAGAAGCAGAACCATTTGACAGAACAAAGCATTCTTCAGGATGACAATTTGAAAGACAATATTTGATTTTCAGGGAATTTGATCTAGGGTAAGCTAGATTTCTACCCCATCCTACAGCAAGATACCACACGTTCCAGGAAACTGACAGACTTATGACCAAAAGCAAAAAAGATGAGAAATACTGTGCTAACATTACACTGTATTTGACTGCTGTTGATTTGCTCTAGATCTTACAAAAACATCCTAATGAAAACCATGCTCATCTGCCCACATGTCACATAAGCTAGATACAAACAAGTGAGTTAAAAAAATAAAAATCCAGCCTTCTGCCTTTTATTCCTATGTTGAGCTGTGGCATAATTTTTATATTGTTCTCATTGTAACTGCCTGCAGTATTAGAAATAATGGACAGGCAGTATAACAGTTGAGGTTTTTGGTGGTGGTTTTGTTAGGCTTTTTTTTTTTTTTTTTGGACAGGTTATAAATCTCTTCTTTATGCTGTCAAGAGTAAGGGAGAAACATATTTCAATAGCAACTTTAAAACGAAACTCACAAATTACTACCATTATGCTAAGTGCTAGATATCCCACTGTGCAGTTTTGCTTTGTGAATTTTTACCTTCTTCCATGCACACTTTTAGCCACTGATCGCACAGCCTTTCAGTGTTTTCTGCCTTTTCCTTTAAATAAACTGGCTCTGGCTCCTTCCATCTGGTTCCCCTTCCGTCAGCAACCCTGCACCTGTTCACACCTCCTCTCCTGTTGGATTCCACTGAACATTTCCTCCTCTGCCAGGGCTATTCTGGCACTCGCAACCTTTCTGTCATTCAATCCATCTGTCAGAAGTGAACTTTGTTTACCGCAAGCTTCTGCTTTCTTCTTCAAGAAGCAAAGCCCCTCAAGGTCATTGTCAAATGAACTGTCGGTGTAGATTTAAATCCACTTCTGCTAACCAGCAGCAGATGAAGTTCTTTACAGTCCTGTATTTGTGAAGATCAGTTTGGGGTGTAGGAGAAATAGTAAGAAGCAAAAGAATAGCTTTTAATCATTATTTGTTAACTCCAACAGCTAACGTGTTTTTCTTCAAATATATGTATCTGTTCCTTCTTGCTAGGGCTAGCACAGTCTGAGAAAGACTTTGCAGAGCTATGTGAAGAAGTGGAAAAGGCTCATAAAAATATTAAAAATAAAATAATAAATGAAGGCTTTTGACTCTGACTTTAAAAGAGCTATTAACTAAAAATACAAAGAGAAAATGGAAACAGTAGAATGAGTAAGGTTACAGTAAAACCTTAAAGTGGCCAATTGCACTCATTTTAAATTATTTAATCTGCAGCATTTTTTTTGTCTTACCTACTGATGTTTCAAGTGCAACACTATTTAAAGAAAAAAATATCAATATTTTTTCTTGTTTTCAAGCCTTATAAAACACACATATGCAACTCTTTGTTAGAATACTGCCTTCCACATTGAGGCAAATTTTAAAGATTCTTTGTCAGGGCTGAAACAAAATTCTTATTGTCAACAGGACATATTATTTTTAGCAATTCCTGTGTGAATATTTCTTTTCAGAAATACACTCTAATAACTAAAATTTTCTGAAATTATTAACTAAACTCTCTGACAGTCTTATCTTCTGATACAAGAAATACCTTCAATTTCACAGCATATCTTGGTATCCTTTAAAAAAAGGATAACTTTTCACCAAGATTAAAAACAATACCAAAAAATAAAATACATATTTGAAGTTTTGTAAGCAATTATAATAAACCACCCATTTTATTACCCCTTCACCAAAAAAAAATTTAAGGTCAAGTTTTCTGGGACCAAATCCAGGAGGTTATCCAATCTCATTAGCAGAAATGCATTTATACTTATGTTAGATCTGAATTTGACTTTAATGAAAATTGCATTGATAAATACAACCTAAGTTTAGTTTAATAACAACTTAATACTGATCTATCACTTATATGGGGATTAGTCCCTGCATTTGCAAGGAAGTATTTTCTTATGCTATGGTTTTCTTCCATAGGAAACTAGATGCAGGTGAGCAAATGCACTAGAAATAGAAGAGGAACCCTGGTACAAAAAGAAAGTGCCACAGTGTCCCATGTGACCACAGAGACACTTTAATTCCCCAGTGATTTAAGTCCTGTAGAAGCCAAAAAGGAGAACCAACAAGGTTGACCAATCAAGAAGAGATGCTCCTATTTCTACAAAACTATAGTCTGACATGCAAACCACCAAGAGCAGCACACGATTAACCTTGTCACACCGCCAGCACAGCCAGGGCAAGCAGTTCAGCCCTGTCAAGCAGCCGCCAGCAGCTCATCTGCTCGCTCAGGACGGGCATGTCCCAGCCAGCCTCTCCTGCCCAATCACCGGCACAAGGACGCAGCGCAAGGGCTGAGGCGGGACAGCAGCCAGGCGGCCAAGGATGGCCTGCTCAGCTGATTTGCTTTCCTTCCTCCCTCCATCCACCAGCTACCTTCTCCAGCAATGACAACCTACAGGCTGATGCGCTTCAAAGTGAAGTTGGATGAAGTCTCCACCTGAGGACCTTTTGGGTTCTCTTTCAATCTTTTATCTAGGCAAGAACTTTGGGAGCAGAATAGAAAAAACACCCACAAATCAACAACCACAGTGACTGCACAAATAAACAACTTTGAATATACTTCTGAAAGCACAAGACAGCTTTTAAAATTGTTGAAGTTTACAAATACCAAGTGCTGACAGAAAAAGTACATTTTAGCTTATTGTAAAAATAAGCTTTCAATGTACTTGAGAGAAAAGCTTTAGAACAAGTCAGAAATAATGATAAAAATCAGAACCATTTTTTCTAGTAGCAAATTCAGCAAAAAATCCAGCAGCTTTGAATAAATGTATCTGAAAGACTTCTTTGGTTCAAAAAAATAAATCATTATCCTGTTGTCATTAGTCACACAAATAAAAAAATCTAATTTGAACGAGACCAAAGTAAATATTTGATACACACTCATAAACTTATTACTGTTAGTGCTGAATAATAACTGCTCAAAACAAAGACCTTATAAAGATGTTTGTTTTCTACAGCAGTTAGTCTCTTCAGTGTTTCATCTGAATTCACCACTCGCTCCAAAGCGCTTTAAGTATTGTCACTGCTCCTGAAGCACACTCTACATGCAGTAGCAATTTGGCTGCCACAACAACCTGATGTGATCATTGATGTGACCAGTTTCAGTCTAAATGCTGTGAAGAAAAATTTAGATGAACCTAATACTAAAATCTGAAAATGTATTATTGCCTTTTCCTTATGAAATATTTCTTGTAGGACAATAAATACAATTGCTAACCATGTTAAAACTCGTTTAAAATTAATAATAATTTACAAACACTTTAATGTTCAAAATTAACATATGATTTTGTATTTGTTCTTTACTCCTTCACTTACATTTTCTTTCCTTCCATTATACAATTTATCAACGGTCTTTATATGTTTGTACAATCACTTAAATATATTTAAAATATTAAATAGAATGATATTCAAATAATTGTGTGTTATCTTGACACAAAGTGTATCAGCTTCGAAAATTTTACAACGCACTGCCAGAAGACGACAGAACCGATTTATTTCAAATCACTCAGTATCAGTCTTCATAAAGCAGCATATGGTCTTATCATGGCAGGTAAAATATTTTACCTTCTATAACAACGCAGAGCAGCTAATTTATCTACATGCTGTATAATCAGATAAACAATTTCAGCTGCACTATGAAAACCTGTAGGCAAGGGAGAAATTTATCCCCCACCACTTTATTGATTTTTCCACATATACATTCATATGATTGTTAACAATAGAGGCTATTCTTTCTTCCACCTCCTTCTTCAATTACCTTAAAGCAAAGCCCTTCTTTTCAGTAGTGAAAATATTTGCAGTTTCTACAGCTGCAGGACAAAGAACTCAGATTTTCACAGAGTTGCTCGGGGGAAAAGGAGGGAGGAACAAAAAAAAAACCAAACTCTGCAAGATTCAGTTGCAAGTAAAGCAGAGTGAATGACAACTTTCAAAGCTACCACAATAATTTACTAATGTGCTGCTATAGCAAATAAGTCTAATTTTTTTTGACAGCACCAAATTAGATTTATTGCAGAAACTGCTGCATAAATAGCATATGGCTATGTTATACTACCTATTTCAAATCCCTGTAATGTTTCCTCCCCTCCCTGCTAAAAATGGATAATTGAGCCAAGCTATAAACCTTCTGCAGACAAGATATATGCAAGTTCAAAAAGCAGATGCAGGACACATAGGGGTTTTTTTGTTAAAACAGTCTAAAAATGTATCACATATCCTGATCAAACAAAACCAGGTAGTAATAGGTAAGATCTCCCTTGCTGCACTTCAGGATTTTATCTCCCCTTTCCTCGACAAAATTTTGTTTTCATTTCTCTTTCAAGCTGACAGTCATCAACACAGGGCATGACCCCGTAATCCTCTCACACATGACTACCTCTTACTTGCACAAGAAAACCTATTGATCTTTACTTCTTATGTGAGTCAAATTATTCATGTGACTCGGGATCAGAAGGCTCGGACCTCCATTCATTCCTCTCAAGCCCTCATGAGTAGGGAAGTGCCTTCTCCGAGCAAAAATAAAACATCAGAAAACTGCTTCCATTCATTGGAGGGGCCCAGCCCTGTGGGAAGGTGCCGACCTACAGCTCTCCCGCCTTTCCACGGGAGCGAAGTTTCCTTATCGCTTTCCCGGATCAGTCCCCGGACCCACGTGCTTTCGCATTTCTGTCACTCGCCCCACTCTCCGTTCGCTATACCGCTACACACGGTAAAACACGGGAGCACGTAGCCTCATCGGAAGGCAGGGCCGAGAGCACAGCCCCGCGTTTGTGAGGGAGCAGGGGGCGCGGTGCAGGACGCCGCGGAGCCGGCCCGGGCCCGTCCCCGCCTCACAGCCTCGCGCGGCCGCGGCGCCGAAAAGACCTTGGAAGGTCTCGCGTGCGGCCGGCGGGCACACCACTGCACACATCGCGCACGGCTGCGGCTACCCCGCCGCTCGCCTGGCGGTGGTCAGTCCTCCCAGCTGCCCTATCCGTTACTGTCTGATTAGCTCTGCGAAGGAGCCCCTCCCCGGCCAGCTTTGCCCGCCATCTGTTCCACACGCGATGGCTGCCGCCCAGCAGCCTCGCGCTGCCCTCCTACCTGGCACCCGGCTCCCGGCCTTACCCCAAAGTGCTAACACAGGTTCTCGCTGCTGGCAGAGTCAGGATTTCATTACTACTACTTTGACAAGTGCAGGGTTGTTTGTAATTTCTCTTTTATCCTGATTTTGATTGTACAACCACCTCCCACTGATTCAGTTTGCTTCAGTTTTGTTGCTCACAGATTTTACTCTCCACATTAATCTCCCTCTGGCATGTTACTGCATCTGTTCCCTTTTTTATTATTAATTTTCAAATTCCCACCATTTTTGACAAAAAAGAGGTAATCTACACTCTGCTTCTGCCCATTTCATTTTCTTTAATTTGGAAGATAAGTATGAAAGCGTGCCAAAGAAGTTAATTCTCCGTTAACAGTTTATTTTCTGGCATCCTGATGCCTTTGTATATGAAAAGCAGATAGAAATAAATGTTGACTGAATCACAACAACATAGTCACAACCGTCCCTAAATTTAATGAAAAGTAAACATACGAAGCAGAATTAAAAAAGTTTATTAGTTATCAGAGTTGTTTCATGTTATCACTCATCCCTGCATTTTAAAATAATGCTTTTGCATATGATAAGCAGACTATAAAAAAATTAAAAATCAATCAGTGGTTACACCTCATTTCTGCTTCTTCCCCCCACACCCCCAATTCTATTGGTTTTACTGGTCCTTTCTTCAGTCAGTCAGTCTGAGAAGATTAAGTGTATCTCAGTCATTTAATATGACTAACAACATTTCTCCAAAACTCCTGATGGACTCTGAGGCGCTGAAATTCTTAGAAAAGGCATGGTATTAAGCATGTTGCTAATAGACAGTACTAGAAAAAAACAAACAACAATAAATACTAAGTATTGTGCAACTCCCTCAAAGGTTGTGTATAACCACCAGGAAGTTTACATTTTATCATTTAATAGTATAGCCTAAATAGGGAAAACAATGAATGAGACAGGCTGCAAATTCCAACAAGGAACACTGCTGATGACACAAAGCTCATCACCAGAGCTTCTGGGATTAAATAATGCCACATTAAACTGGGAGGGTATGTGCTTTATTTTTTGTACATGTGATAGAAGTTAACCTTAATGGAGTCACTGAAACTAACAAGAAGCACCAAAGCACAGTAGGATGACTATAGCACTGCTAAAACCCAACTGGCATGTCCTTAGATATGCTGCTTTCTAGAGATCATATCACCTAATGGGGGAAAAACAATAATCAGGAAAAACAACACTCACTGTAATATAAACTTTAGTCCTTCAAGAGAAGTGACACAGGGATAGGGCAGCTCAGTGGCTCACCTGAACATGAAAGCACATGTTCATTTAGTAATTTTTCCCCTATTTACAAGCTGACCTTCTGAAGTTCTTACAGTGTTTCATATAAGCAAACAGGAATAATAAAATTTAAACTAAAGTATTGCTTCTATTGTAGTAAATTATATTTCTTATCAAATTTCACATGAAATTTCAGTAAAAATATATTCTAAGCCATCTATCTATCTACTACTACCTTCATACTTGAGAAAATGCATGATGACATAATAAAATACCAATTTTGAAATTTGATGACTCCCTTGCTTCTTAGGATTTATTTAACTTGTTTGGCATAACGTGAACAAGAACTGCATCTGACTGAAACTGAAACAAATAATACCTCCAGATCTGGTTTGAAAGAAAAAGAGGAATGTTTTTTAATGATGATTCTGTTACAAAAGAATAGTGAGAAAATTTTTTACATTAGATGGCACACAAAGATCTGGCCAAGTTGTTAACATGTTACATCTCTTACATGATCTTTTCCATGAGCATATTAACATGATTTTTAATGACTATTTTCTCATTAACTAAAGAACAATAGACCTGTATGGTTTCTACTCTCTGAAGAAGGGCTTCAGGTAAGCTTAATTAGCAACACTTACCCTTGCCAAAGTAAGAGCATTGACTTAAGAACTAATTTTGTAAGATTCTCCTACTACAGTAACCTCAAAGCTAAAACTAAGGCAAAAGAAGCCTCAAAGAAAACTTTAAACAATCATGGTCAGTCTCATAGCATGGTGACATCTGCAAAATTACATGACTGACAAGCAAAACTACACAGTAGAAGTTCTGTATTTTCCCAGTCTTTTGAAGACATACAAATTAGAATTACTAACTAGATTCAATGGCAGAAAGTGCATGTTAATAGCAAGTATTTCTAAGCAACATATTGCTCCAGGAAGAAAGGTGACAGGAAAAGGCAATTTTAAACTCTGTGGCAATGGTTTAGAATAGCTAATTGTAACCTTTTTTTCTTCATTTTTAACAAGTACATTTTGTTAACTTAGAAGCTGTTTAGTTGGTAATCAATCAACAGTGTCTGAAAACTAGGATACAGCAAAGAAGTGGGACTCCTGGAGAAGAGTGCTGTTCTGCAGAGTACTTTCTTTTCTCATTATGACACAGACTGCATGTTTTTTCTCATTTATTCCTTTCATATCTATTTATCTCATTTTTGTACATTAAAATCCAAAGGTCTCGTATTCATTTTATAATCCTATTTATTTACAATATCCAAACTTAGAATCAGTGGATTAGTGAAGCTTTTCTCCTTAATAATGCAATAATTCACACAAAACAAAGAATTCATTCTGTATCTCTTCAGCTCTCTCTAATTTCTGCCAGAACAGCACAGACAGGTCATGCAAGGCAACAGAAAGACTATCCACAACAGTGTAACAGCAGTACAGGCCTCCCTCAACTCCAGCGTTGTGAGAAGACTTGGAGTGAACCAGCTGGTCCTCTCCTGAAAAGAAGAGAATCAGCAAGACGAGGCCAAGGCCAGAATACCCAAGAGATGCACTAAATCAGTGCAATTTCTGCAGCAACCTCCCACAGGCAGGACTCTAGAGCTTAAAATCTGTTTTCCTTGGCAAGCGCCGCAGTGAATGAGTCTACAACCCCCATAGGATTGCTATTACCCCTACCCTTCAAGTATTTTCACTGACACAGTTGCCATTTGAGGTGAAGGGAATAATTGAAAGAAGGCAAACTGTAAGTGAATATAATTTACATGCAACGACTATGGATGTACCAATCCATGAAAAAGATACTGAGTTAAAAAAAAAAACCAAAAACTAATGCCACTAGAGACATGTAACTTTTTTATCTTCACTAGCATAGAAAACCTGCTCTGCCAGGAGGTGAGCTGAGAGGAAGAAAGAGTACAGGCTTAAGTGTCATTTCTGTAGGGATGTTTTCTTCTGCAAGGCAGGGAAAACAGGTGATACTATGAGAACATTTCAAACCCTGCCTTACAAATTTAAGTTCAAGGGGAAAACAGGTAAAAGGTCAGGAGCAATGAATCGCTCATCTCTTTTTCCCCCTTCTTCTTCAAGCAACATCACCTAACATATTCCTGGAAAGGAGACAGACACTCCAAGTGTACAGAGAACACAAAAATCTACAACATGTTACAGAATTTGGGGAATGTCAAGAAAAAAAAAAAAAAAAAAAAAAAAATTGAATCTATTTCCCACGCCTCAACATACACATTTTTCCAATAAATACATGTCAGCATAGAAAACATTTCAATTCTTGTAAGTAGATGCCAAACATGAACACACAGTAATACAAAAAAAACCCAAACCCAACCCCACTCAAAAAATAAAACCCAATGAACCAAATCCCCCAAACCCACAAAAACCCCCCAAACAACTAAAAAATCTCCAAGGAGATCAGGACCTTGCAGAAGGGTGTCTGCACTAGGTAAAAGAGCCATGGCAATTCAGTATCTGTCTCAAAAAGCAGGCGTCTGTGAAATTGTATGAGAACAGGGACAGCACAGAGCATTATTTGCCCAAAATACTGTTCCCTGCCTCTAATGATTTGTATCTTAGAAACTTTCAGAGTCAGAGACCATACATCAAAAAGTTACCTGAATCATCTGTATGTTAGGTATCCAGCTTTAATTACTTTGCTGTGTAAAAGCAGGCAACAGTTCTCATTTTTACATTTTGAGTATTTTCACAGAAAAAAAATTTAAAATTATAAATTCACTAGTCAGATTTCCTCCAAGATATCCAGAGCTTTATTGCATATAATCAGCTTTTGCTAAAAGGAGAGTGGTAAAGCCATTTGGTTAACTATCACAACAAATCATTATTAATAAAGTTCTGCTAAATCCAAACTTTAGATATCTTAACAACTCACCCAAAACTTTTTTCAAGTTCATTAACCTCTAGCATATTTTTTTCTCTAAATACAGGCTGTTAGAGTGGTACTTTCTTCCATCTGTTAAACAACCGTGCTCTGAATTACACAGAAATTTAGCTGAATAAAAAAATGATTCATTGAATTTAATAGTTTAGACAAGGCTGTATTTTATTTCCATTTACTCAATGGCAGAATTCTCACAAAGCCCAAAAAGTACAAGACTTGGATAAACACACAGACTTCTGTTAAGTGATAAAAATCTGAGCTTTTTTTTCCCCCCATGAAAAATTTAAACTAACTTAACTTTTTCCCTTAAGTACTGAGTGAAAGCTGCCAGATTTGTTTATGGATGTTCATTCTTGGGGGGAGCAGGGCAAAGGAACAAAAAACCCACACAGAAAACCAAAAGCCTGCAAACAGTTGGACAATAGCATTTTCCAAGGCAAAAGGAAAAAAGTTCCGCAGTTACCCAAACTCAAGTTGCAATGAATAATTGGCATGTCAATCTTCTGAAGTTTTCTAGAAGCATGTAATGAATAGTGCAGCAAAAGACATTGGGAACTATATACTCAAGGATGGAATATACTCAGGTGGAAGTCTCATCACACAATGCATTGTACTGTATCTTCACTGAGCAAGAGACTGAAACACACTCCTCACATACTTGAGCTTACCTCATACAGAAAAAAACATGTTCATTTATATATTTACATACATATTCCTGTTCATTCTGCTTAAGAAATTTCAGGTTATTAATCTGAGAACTCCTATGCTCAAGGGTGCTGCTCTACACTACAGTCTCAAACAACATTTCAAACGTATTTGTCCTACTAAGCACATCAACAGAAAAAAAGGGGAGCTGCAGCCTCCCTGGCTCTTCTTCCTGCCTAAAACCATGCCACCTCACCACCAGAACTGAACATTGCCTCTTCTACACACTATTAATTTACTTTTATAAATTACTGTTCATAAGTCACTTTGTAGTTCATAACTCACTTATTCACTTCTCCACTTCTAACATGACTGAGGGCTGCCCATGTAGTCGATGACTGCAAGTATCTACAACAACTGTGGGGAAGCCTGTGGCAAAAAATTAGCAGAATGAAATTGGTACTACAGCATGTAATAGGATAAGGGGTACCTGGTGAGGTGCAGTTGGTGCTCAGATTTACTCAGCAGTTCTGTCAGTTTTAGGCACTCCTCTCTGGCTCCTGTCACATCCTGCTGGGCTTGTTCCAAACGCTGTTTGTTTCCATCCAGCTCTAATCCCAGTTTTTCTATTTTCTTAGAAAATCATAGAACCAAAGAAAGTATATTTAAGAAATACATAGAGATACATTTTAAGACCAAAAAAAAAAGTGATCAAAGTGCCTGAAAATAATGCACACTCCTGTTTTTGAACAAAAGTAGTTACTTGATATAAATAACAAAACAAGCAAATTAAAATATTTGAAACTACATTACTATGAAAAGCCAAAATGTGTTTCATATTTAAATACTCTAATATACAATCAATGTCATTGTGTTCATGCACCTTAAGAGTTACAGGCATTCAAGCATTTACCATTTTTCTCATGTGAACGCTCCATATTTGTGGCCTAAATTCACTGTGCTAGAGACAGAAAGGCAGTGGAATAGTGGCCATCTTCAGAAGCTGCTTGATATAGGATAGCTCTCGTGATAATGAATTTTTTTTTTAATGCCTATTACATAACAAGTGACAAGGGGGCATTTAGATTTTTCATCTAATATTATGCAATAGAATAAAGGTAATTTTGTGATTTTACCATTATTGAAAATAAGTATTTATTACTTCTATCTAAACCCTAAACATACCAGCTTCTGTTAATCCTATTATTTTATTAATATCATTAGTCCTTATATGTCAACATAGTAACTAAAGCTGATGAGTCTATTAACTTATTTTACAAACAACCACAGTCAAGTTTGCATGCCCAGCATCTTCAGTTCCAGTGATACATGCTAGACCTATGCTACCCCAATCATATTGTCAGCAATTTAAATATTTTTCTTCAAGTCCATATACAACATAAAAGTACCTGTAGGAATATATCTGTAACACAATACTATACTTTGTCCTAAGGATGCTTTTAAGGCCAGTAGAGTACAGAATAAGCTGACAATGTAGTTTTATCATGTAGTAACTGTTCTGCACTAACTCCCTACATAAATATTTATTTGTCATTGGGGCTGGAGGTAACTTGCATGTTTTTCAGTCAACTAAACTGTGAAAGGTCATTTGTAGTACTGAATAAAATTGTTCATACAGGGAGTTAGTGCTGAATAGCTATTATACTTGAAACTCGTACCATAGCTTATTTGTGATAGCTTCCTCATGTAGACAAGACACAGTATCTTCTTCAATTAATAAAATTATTCATTCAAACATCCTGCAAGAACAAAGGAATATAACCCCACCCCAATAAAAACATTTAAAGCACCTACATAACAACGTTGTCTCTTTTCCTCTCATAAAAGTGTTAATCTAAACTACCTACAGTAAGCTGTAATGTCAGACAAATGCAATCTCTTCATCCAGAAAAACAACATCATTTCAACAGTGTTGGGGTTTTTAAAATTTTGCTATTTACTTAACTGTACAATTTTTTCCCCCAAAGAGCACTCAAAGGTTCATGAAGGAAATTTTGATTAGAATTTAAATGTCACCTTGCTTTATCACATGTACCTCCTACCAAATTATACTGGGAATTCCAAGTTCAAATGCAAAGACAGTAAAACTACCTACAAAATCATTAATACTCTTCCCTTCTAAAGAATATAACAATTGACAGAATATTTTAAAATCAGGTGCTCAAAGATAATCAGTTACAAATGCTTTGCATTTTCACTTTTCAGACATCCGTGTATTTTAAATAGAAGTCTCTGTGGGTTCTCTATTCTTCTTAACAGAAGTGTTATTTCTCCATTCATAGTTAATAGGGACATGAACTCTTCACTGTCTTCACAAGTTAGATAGAGAAGTTCTGCAACATTCCTAAAATGTTCTTTAAAAGTACACCTTCCAGCATACCTTTCAACAAACTCAAACCACAAATTAGTCCAAAAGCATCAGCTTGGTACTTTAAAAAAAAACCACAACCACAGCTGAGAATATAAATACACTCTAGATGGCTCCTTCAGGGAAAAGTTTCAAGGAACAGATGGGCTTTACACCATTGCCTCGAGTTAAACAGGCTCAGTCAGGTTTTGACACAGGCCCACAGAAGGAAGCAAATTCCAAGTGCAAGAACCTCTGGTGAAAATGTTTCGTTTCCATCAGCCAGATGTTGAACCTTCAGGGCTGAACCCAAGAACACATGCATTGATTTTAGTTGTCATGAAAGTGAAGGGAGAAATTCTCAGATAGGGAAGTGTCACTTCATGACAGGATCTTTAAACGTTCACAGGTGTCTTATAACTTCTATTAGAAGTATCAAGAAAACAAAAATGTAGCTTGAAGAACAATTTTAGTTGTGTTACTTTCATCAGTAATACCAAAATCCAGTATCAGCTCCTTTAAACTCATGCACACATGTGTTTGTACATGTGTGTAGGTATATACAGATATACATAAACATCTTAAAATACCAATGTTTGGAGGTGCTTGCAGCATGACCTATATTCTAGAATTCTGGTAATGACCATGGCAGAAACAGCATGAGAAAGGGATGGCAGAAAAATGCCAATAAAAAAACTTATTAACAACAACTCAGAAACAGCCAATCCAGACACATTTAGGCCTATCAACTAAATTATGCTTTTTGAAACATCCAAAAACATTCATTCAAAATAATTTGGTAGGAGCCACACACCACACCATATTTACAGGCTGAAAACAGATCATACTCAACACTGTGGGCTACTTCAGTTTAAAAACTCAGGTAATTGTTTGAAACATGAACCCTCAGAATCTGAGACATGTTAATATAATAAAAAATAACCCCCTTCTCTCTCCTGTTAACAGTAATAGTCTCACAAGTATACTCTGTCCTGAATTCTGAAATATGTCAAGCCTAGTCCATCATTAGGTCATCACAATGTAATTGGGATTTAATCTACAAAGAACTTACAGAATCAGTGAATCTTCTCCACTGTTCCTGCAGGGAGCCTTATCAGCAGCATTTTTCCCAACTTTTACTAAGAGTAATTTTTGTGTTACTTCAGTTACCATTTCTTCTATCAGGAAGCTATAAGTAGCTCTGTAGCTGCTATCCAGGCCAGAGTGTAATTGTAGGGAAAGAAACAGAAACAAACCACCAACTATAAAGCATTTTGCTGACAGCTCTGTTTCTCATGCAGTGTTAATTTGATCCCCCAGTGCCTATCACCTGTGATGCAGCTTTTTACCACATGATCAGAAAGTTATTTCTTCAAGGTACTTAACTTTTCAATGTATGTGAGAGACAAGAGATGGAGCACAGAACTGCAAAAAGACAGATGACAATCTTGCATTGAAGAAAATCTGAAACAGATTTTCAGTATAACAAGGAACAGAATTATCATAATGTATACGTACAACAAGACTACATTAAGGTTAGAACAGGCAACTTCTGGCGCTTAACTCTGCAACTTTAATGTTCTTATTACTTCTGCACATAATTTCAAAAGTACTATTTAATATGTCTTCTTCTGCAGTTGCCCAAACTCCCAGGAATACCAACAGGCATTTTGCCATGGAAAGATGGCAGGCTAAACCTCAGTAAGTGAAAAACCATTATTAGTAAGCTGAAACACACTAACACTATCCTGCATCCATATTCAGCTCAGTTACACAAAAGAAGATTTACTTAAACAAAAATGAAGCATGGGTGAAGTACCACTGCAGTAAAATTTTATTCTAAATCAATTATTCTTTTTTCAGTATTACCACCAACCACTTTTTATATTTTACTTTTCATTCATTAGTCAGTGATACATTTAAAAATTATCTTCAGATTTTTACAATGCATTTTTAGGGGAACACACTAGAGATGCTCATCAGTGATATAAATGCAACTTGCTGGAAAACATAAAAGATGATTTCTCAAACACTGAATCAATCCTCAAATATCCTTTTCATAACTTGATGTTATCTTCACCTAACAATACTTACGCATGTTGCAAAAATGCGCTTTTTAATTAACTAGACATCTCTATCTTTGTAAAATCTGATTAAATGAAATAGTTTCATTCAAAACAAGTCAAATTAAAGAAAATAATTATCTCTTTTATACAAATGCTGATTTTATTGTATGCAAAAATACAACTTTAAATTTCAAACTAGCAGATGTTTTTCACAGAATTTTACATAAAAGCAAACTGACAGAAAAGCAAAATACTTTTTTTTAACAAATGAGAATGATCAAGTGGTGATAAAAGCACTCTGAAGAAAATGCAAAAAACCCCCACTTTATAAGACTTTTAACAAAATGAAAAATTAACTAAAACCAAATTAATTTTTAAGTGATTTATGTCATTCACTGTTGTCCCAGTATGTTCACATGTCAGATAAAAAAGTACACAGTATAAGCTAAAAAGGAAATTCTGCACTGACTATATCATTGTCCAAATTGTGCAGTAAAATATTCTTGAGAGTAACATGTTAATGTGAATTTACACTACATTTTTTGTTTCATACTTCATTTGCCACTCTTACTAAAATATTGAAGGGGCATAAAATAGAATCAAAAATAGAAGAAAAAAGAGTCATAAAAAGTGAAATATAATCACTGTGATGGTTGGTATTTGAATGTACATCCTCAAAAGGCAATCAACATCTATAAAAACATACACGCTTCAAATTAAGACACTGTTACAGGCCATAATGATTAGCCTCATTTACTACAGTAGCCTTCAAAGCAGAGAAACCAGTCATAAAGCTCAGGACCAAGTCTTCCAAAGAGGTGTCCCCAATGTGGTCTCACTCATACATTTAAATACTTTGTGTACCATTGACAGGAAATTTTTGCACTCTTTCACACTGATCTCAATCCACGTTGCCTTCCATACCTAATAATATACTAATTAATCAGGGACAGAACTAACTGGATTTTGTTTTTTTCTTTTTTTTTACTTATTTTTTAAAAACTCAACAAGACAAGAACTGTTTTTGTAGAAGATTTCAAGTGTTTTACTTGGATTACTATCAGGCCATATGCAGCAGGGGTCATTTGCAGTCATTTCTATCCTAATCCTGATATCAATCAAGCAACTCTAGGTTCAGAGTGGTCTCTAAACCTCAGACCTCCCAGGCATGGCCATCTGACATAGCATATTGCACCTGAAGAACTATCCAACTTTGTAAAGAGAGTTAGGGCCATCACAAGGTTAACCCCCACCACATCCCAACAACGGCTTTTTCCCTTTTGCACTCTATTTTAATTACTGCTGCTTCCCATTCAAATCTGAATGAGAATACAAAGCACTCGTGAAAGCTACATGTGGTTTCAAAGGGGAAACCTCCATTCTGGAAATAGATTTATTATAAACTGTGAGAATATACAAATATGTACACTGGGCTTAAAGGAGTTCACAAAGACCACCTCTTTCTAAGAGGCTAATTCACAAAAATACACAGGACTACTGCAAATTCCACAAATCATTTAGTCTTAAAAAGGAACCTGAAAACCTTTCCTGACAGTAACTTGAGCAGAAGTACGAGAAGTAGCTGCAAGAAACACACATGGTTCCTGTGGAAAGCTTTTTTCTGTATGGCTGGCTCACAAATCAGTTGATCTGTAAAGACCAGAAGACAAGAAAGATAAATCCTAAACAGCAAAGCAGGCTGTGATTTCTCAGATGGCTACTACCCTAACCTGATCTGGTGGGACTGCTGAATTCTTCAAAGACAAATATTTTTGTGACTCCCCTTTACTGCAAAGTGTGACGGCACCTGGCAGTACCACGCACCTTGTGTGCTCCACTAAAAGGCAGAGCCTCAAGACAAGAGCCATCACATAAGCAAAGGCCATCAACCACAAACCCTCTGCTTCCAAACTGATGGAGAATTAACAGAGACTGAACCCTGCAGTTTCCTAGGAAGAGCAGAGGTGCTGGAAGAACTTTATGGGAACAGCATAGAGGGTGAATGTGTTTAGAGGAGCACACTATACATCTCATTGAAGCAAACTTGTTACCTGCAGTTGTTAGATGGGGCAAGGAAAAAAATTATGTTTCAAAGTATAGATTTATGAGTACACACATGCAATTTTTAAATTAAGAACTAATCTTTAAGGTCTGTTCTTGTGCAAACTCTTGAAGAGAAACATGGTCCCTATGGATAAATACCCTGGGAACAACGGAAGTAAATGGCTGAAACTTATTATCCAGGGATTTAACCTCATCATTTCCATGAAAATATTTGCTTTTAATTTGCCAAAATATCTGACCTGCAATACCATTTTAGGAACAAAACTTCCAATCCCATAGACATTACTACAGTCACATTTTAACAGAGAACATTGCTGTACTACAGATTAGCTCAGCAGCCACCAGCAGAGATAAGAAACTGATTTTGTTCACAGTGGAACAAGATGATTTTTTTTGTTAATGGATTGCACAGGTGGGAGATGGGGGACAATGAGGCAGTGCAAAATATATGGTTCACTTGCTGATAAAAATTTCAGAAAAGGAAGGATACGTGTAGAAAGGAGGAAGGGGAAGATTACACCTACTTCATTATTGAAAAACAGGAGAGAACAATACCTGTTCCTTTTATCCTTTCAAACACTATTTAAGACTGCTGATGTGAGATTGGTTCTTACTTCCTGGACAGCATGAAGAAATAGCTGAAAAGAAAACCTATGCAATAACAACTGACAAGTGATAGGGACTCTAACACTCCTTTTCTTCTGATTGTTGACACAATGACTATTGATAAAACAACCATTTTTTCTAGTCAGAAAAGAAGAAAAAAACCAACAGAAACCAAGTATTTATGAAGGTATGTAAACCCAGTATATCAAGATATGTGCAATTCTTTTCCTACTTTGAATAATTTTTAATGCACATAAACAATTTTTCCATATACCGTGGGGTAACATCACTATGTATGACAGAACACGGATGGAGGTTACACAGGCCAAACTACACCTATGAACAATAAAATCCTGATCCTGTGTTATTCCTCTTAGCATGCCAGATGCAGACCTGTACAGAAAATGCAGACAAGTGAGTAAAGAAAAGTCTGCTACTGGGAATCCTAGTTCCAAGGATTTTTCTTAAGAAAATACATAGAATTTAATGAAGACTGCTCATACCACTGATCCTTGAGGAATGGAAGGCTGACAAAGGAAAGCTATGCCATAGCAGAGCAGCAGCAACCATATTATAGTTTTATATATATTGCAGGGTTCTAGGTCAATGTTTTCCTCAAAAATCTTGAGATGAGCAAGTAAGATCAGATATAAAAAAGAATTATGTTCCTCCTGAGCAGGCCAGAAAACTAATATCAAAGCAAGACTTAAAGTACTGCCATTTTACTCCTTAATTACTCATTTTCAAATTAATGCATTGAATGTGCAAAACAAAAAATGTTTCATTAGGAAGAGTTCAGTTACAGTAAAGACTATCACATTTCCTTAATGCTTTCTTATCCAAAAGCAATTTGGGTTTGCTACTTTTAAGACCATTATACTCAAGGTCAGACCAGGCAAGAAAATTTCATGCTAAGAGTTTCAAGCTATCTTCTGAGTTTTGGGGTTTCCCGCCTTGCAAAACATCACTCAAGTATACATTTACTGTTTTAATAGAATTTCTTTTCAAAACAGAATTTTCTGAGCATCTTTAATGAGGAAACAGAATATCAGAAATAGATATAGACTGTTACAAGAATACACATAACACATAATCCTAACCCATCTTTACCAGCTATTAAAACTTGCAAGTTTCAAACATCTGGTGATATGCTGAATGTCACAGCTGTTGAAAACTCCAGTATTTTAAAGCCTGACTCATGAAAGCTTGATATCTATTCATAAAAAAGACATTTCAGTGAATCAGGGTCTTTAGAAAGGTGTTACTGGTCTTGCTTTGGATAATCTAAAGCATTTTCAGGATATATACTCAAATACTTGGCCTGAACTATTTTTGATGAAGACAGAGTCAGTAATCTCTCCTCTTATAACATCTAAATTAGGTTACTATAAATCACGGATTTATGACAAATGAGATAAACATTCCCAAAATACCCTTTGGCAAAATGCTTTTGGACTGCAATTTTGCCAGATTTTTATTTGTCTGCAAAATTGTCAGTCTATAATGTACAGAGGCATCGTTTAGGTTCTGTCATACTGCACAAAAAGGCTTTGGTGTGTAGCTCTTCCTATTCGTATAGGTTATGCATGTCAGTGAGTCTTGACTTCTTTTTATTTGGACTTATGAACTGCAATGCAGGCAACTCTTAAAAACCTGTGGGTTTTAGTACAATATTTCTGGAGCTTTTAATTCTGTAGCCTACAAGGTATGCAACAGCATTCTGTAATCCCCCCTTCAAATTATATCTGCCCAAATTTCAGGGCTTTTTTAAACATTAAGATTACTAGCTTGGATTTATTTCTACACAAAGTATTTATCTGATTCCACAAAACATGATAAAAAAAAATTGAAAAGCTGCAAGGACACCACAGCTCCCAGTGGAGCCATGCTACTGGTAAGAACTGTCTAATAAGCAGGATGCCCAAAATGGCTTGGACTGCAAAACCCAGTATTAAAAACTGTTTTCACTTCTATATGCTGAAGCTTGCAAGGTTTTTATAAGCTAAATATAAATTATTTCAGACAAACAGAAAGCAAATTATTAGTGAACTTCATTTTTATTTTTATAAGGCAGAGCAGAAAGAGCAAGTGATGTTAATCTGAGGAACAATTTCATAGTGTTTCAGAAGTATGATTTCTGTTAGAAATGCATAAATTATGCCATGCAGTGCTTACAAATTAACAAAAAAAAGTATTATAAAAGTGAAGCCCTGCTGTGTCAAATATGCCACACAATTTTTGTTCTAATAACAGCAATTTAGGTTAGGGCGTGACTTTTCTCTGATATAGCTGTGCTAGTACAACCCCTAGTGTGGACACAGTTTACTGCCATGAAGGCATTATATTCGTATGATTTATAAAGCTTGTTCCTAAGCAGTAAAAGTATTAAGTAATGCACTGTTATTTCAGCACAGCTACATCCACAATGGGAGGGGTGGCTGAGAGAGAAGAGGAGAGGGCAGTAGGTTATGCTACTTTACAACATATCGGGCCAGATGAACAGATGTGGGTTTTGTGTAGAGAAACTGTTTGGTATGTGTCTTTCGCCCCACCTCCCTCTGTAATCCTGATGTTAATCAGGATCATGATGGATGATATTACAAAACAGTTATTCAATTTAAATGGTAACATTGCTCATTGCTTCTTAATTTTTAAGAAATATTCATGTAAAATGTTAATAACAAGAGTTATGACAGATATCGACACGTGGGTGTTAGTCCTAACCAAACAATAAATACAGGGAAAAAGATGTTAGGGTAAAAGGGAGTAAGACCAAAGATATATACTCTCTTTAGGTTTCCTAAATGATATAATTTCACTTCTGAATAACATTTATAAATACCAGTATACGATAAATACCAACCTGTATTTACCTGACATACAGATATATGTATCTGGTGATCTAAATTGTACATGTGGGGCTTTCTGACTATTCCGACACACGTGAATAATTTCAATCCTTTTCAAAAAGTCACTCCATGTAAACTAAAAAATGCCTTCAAAACTGTAATTTATCCACAGCACAATTAAAAATACGATTATACCTCAAGAAACAGTAAACTCACTCTCAGTATATTAAAAGGCATTTCAAAACATGAGCCTTTGCTTTTGGAAGAGAAAAAAACATCATTTAATACAGAATAGCATGAAAATACTCATACATTATTGTCTCTCTACTTTAAAAAAAAAAAAAAAGTATTTATTATGAACAGATGGTGGCCAAGGAAGGTATCAGCTTTGTCTCTTAGCCAGAAGGTCAGGTCATGGCTGAGAGACCAAAGAACAATTATTATTTGCTATTCAGTGCCACATAAGATAAAAAATTTCAGGTTTTCTTTAAATACAAAGATAGATGCGATTGAACTGTTTTTAATTTTTAAAACAAAATAATTTGCAGTAAGTTATAACCATTTGTTAAAATTTGATTTAAAATTATCCAGCCAACAAGCAACAACAGAACAAGGCACTCTAAACACTCTTCTTGGGTTGCCTTGAATGTGTTAAATAATCCTAGGACATATACAGAACTTTTTGGGTTACTGGAGCCACAGCTATAAAACAGCTGCTAGATACTGAGTCTAAGAATTTCAAAATTGTTTGTTTTCCTTTATTTTGAGGAACCAATAATCATATTTGAACAATATAATAACATAATTACTCAATATCTAATCTTTAATTATCTAATAATTTTTGCTGATAGGAACTCTGCCTCAGATAATTTCACTTTGTATCAAATTATAAATCACAACATTTCACTGTATTCAGCATCACATTGATTAAAATACCAGTATGTCATCACATGAGATTAAAATATTTTATTAAATTTTGTAATTTGTTCAAAAGGCAATCCTCAAGCAAGTTGAAGAACAGGATTTAAAATCCAAGATACTTCTTCAAGTATCTTATTAAACACATCCTGTTTTATTTGTATGCCAAGATTATGCCAACTCTTTTATCTGTGATATCTGTCAAGACACAGACGACAAGCCTGGTTTTTGTTTTTCAGTGTCCTTAGGCCCAAAGGATGCAGGAGTGAAAAAAAAAGCACACCTTGAAAAAAAGAATGCTTTAAGATCTCTCTTGTTCTGAGCTGTAGCATTTTCTATACATGTTGAAGGGTTATTTCACCTAATAAACTCCTCCTTTGGATTTTACATTTATTTTCATTATAACCTGAATTAATATCACTTCCAGACTAAGCTTGTACTATTAAGTTAATAAACTTACTGCCCTATATGCAGCTTTTGAGGAGCTGGTAATTAAAAATTTAATTTTTGAAATACTTAATTTTCTTTCTACATTTATTCTTATACAGGAAATTATTTGTTCAGTTATTTAAAAGAAAGAACAGTTCAAAACCTGTTGGATAGGTTGCTCAAATAACAAAAAGCATATTAAAAAATCATCCTCGTGTGCATCTTATATATCTGTTTATTCAGAAGACTCTTATGTGCAAATCATAACTTAAGAAGGAATACTGGAAGTTTGAAGTCCTAGAGACAAATGGATAGAACCTCAAGAAAAAGGGCACTTCAAAAGATGCAGATTACACCTGTTCAAGCTGTTTGCCAAGCATGCTGCAGGTTACTCTAATAATCTTTCTTACTGCTTGGGATGTTTTTTCACAGACTACCTGTAAGGCATATACTGGTTTTGGTATTAATATAAAATCCAGTTTTAGATAAGCAATAGTTAATGCAGAGTGGATTTTATTCTATAGTTTTTTTTTCCTAAAAGGTTACTTTTGGTTTGGTTTTGTTTTGTTAAACTTTTCTATGAATCCCACCATTCAGTAAACAGTGACTATTTAAAGAAATTGGAAGATAAATGATTTTCATTTTTGGTATCATTAGGTTATGCTCAGAGTCTTTAATGTTCTGTTAGGCTGCATGTATAGGTAATTATGTGTGCATTTATTTGTGAGAAAAAGTGTATAAACACATGTATATAGTACATAGAATTTAAGTAGCTGGTATGAATAATATGATAGAGTAATTCTATATGAAAGCATGGAATGAGTGATGCGCAAAACTGAACACACTAGGGCTGAAAACAAGACTAAGATAACTAAGAGGTATTTATTTAGCAGTAAAATCTGGCTTTTTGCCATTAATTTAAACCATTTAACAGTAATAAATGATCACTATTAGAAAAATGAATCATTCCAGCTTCTGAAAAAACCCTACTTAGGCTACTAATAACTGCAAAGTTATAGCAGTATTATCTCTTACCTGGTCCTTAATTTCAAGCTCCCTTATAGTTTTTGTTCTGTACTCTCTGAGCTCCTTTTCTGCCTCATCCTTCTTCATTTTGGTTTGATTCAACTGATAGCGCATTTCTCCACACACCTGTTAGATTACACAGACAACATGATCTGTTAGCTTGAAGAATCAATAGACCAGGGTTTGCAATTAGATCTTTTGGTGCCCTCTACAGGTCATTGAAATGCAACACGTTTTTAATTTACAGATATTTTAGGTCTACAAATGGTAAATTTTTTTACATAGGTGGATCTGAATTCTATATATAGTCATTAACTTTGACATACGCAGTACCTTCTAGATTCAAATATATTTGGATTAAGATTTTTCTAAGTATAAATGCTTATGTTGTAAATATATATCACTACAGTTAAATGACAGTTGGTGGTTTTGTACTCTTCTCTCATTCTCTGTAAAATCCCAAGAAAGTCTATGTCAACACTTTCAAAACCTAGAAGTAAAGCATCTATCACACTCCTAATTAAAGGTATATTTTAGCTTGCCAATTTTACACTGTTGGAAAAGAAACTGTTTAAATGTTAACACAATAATTTTCAAAGTTTGATCAGAGAATTACAAACTTATTGCAAACTGAAGATAAATTCTTTAAAAAAAAAAAGTTTTATTTAAATAGATACATGGTCCAGAAGAAATGGATCAAAGCAAGATTTCAGGAAATCACTTCTACTGAGGACAATTATTCTCTGCTGTTGAAGTGTTTGTTATATTACCCCCTCAATCCTTTCCATCTGGCAGCTCAACTTCAGAGGATATGTGAAGGGGGTAGGAGAAAGTGAAAGAAATAAAAAAAACCAAAATAAAACTAGAAGAACACTAATCCCTTCCACATAACTTTACTGCTGTGCAGGGTTGTTATTCTTGCAATTTTCAATCTAAGCTGTCCCATTTTTGTCCTTATCCTGTGCCATCACCTCCAGTTTGTGCCTGTTCATTTCACCTTAATTAACCAACCAAATACATTCCTTAGTGAGAATGCAAATGTGTTTACTCACAGCTCCTCTTAGTCAACTTTCTTTCCAGCTTACTCTACTCTCCTGCCTTGCTTGTATTTTTTCAGCACTTGCTCCTTAAATCTACACCCTTTTAATTTGCTGCTACAATCCTCTGTGCTTCTCAAAAACATTCTCACATATTCCACAACCCACACTAATTTCTGTTTTTCAGTCTTATACTTCCTCTCATTTTCACTTTTTTTTTCTTTTTCTCCTTAAAGAAAAGGTAGGGAAAAAGTAAATATGCATAATGCAAGATAATCACTCTAGGAAAAAAAATAAACCAACTGCCATAACTTTTAAGAAGTAGCATCACTTTTAAATTCAAAGGACAGCTTGTGAATTTAGCCATTACAAATAATGCAAATGCAATGCAAATGCTCTGAAGAAAGGCAAAGTTCTGAAGCATTTTTTAAACACCAAAATATTACATGCAACTAAAAAAATCTTGACATGCAACTGCATAGCTTGCAAACCCTGAATTTCTGCCTCCTCCTTCCTTAATCTGAAGGATGTAACAAAATGCAGTATGTCACTTCCTCCAAGTGACATTAAAAAAAATTCAGCAATCCTCGCCTTCAGCTCCTCCAAACACTATATAAAGTGAATAACACAGAAGAATCAGCAGATGGTGCTGTCCTAATAATGGATTTTTCAGTCTCCTCAAGAATGAAGGAAATGGATCCTCACTCCATATTTTCTTTTCCTGACTTCTGGTGCATAAAGAAAAACAATATTTTGGATAAAACTCCAAACAAAATGTTGCTATTTGCTGTTTTTAATAATGGCAAACTGAGTCTGAAAACAAGGAGTCAGATTCACAAAGAAAGATGTCACACAGCAAATGAAAATGTCAGGGTGATGCACATAGTCCTGTCAGCTCAGTGGCTGCGATATTCCTCCAGGATTTTCAAGACTTCTCAGTTTAGTACAGGGACACAAATGAAGTTTTTTTCCAGTCTCTCAGGACAGTGCAATTAATAGACTATTGCAAGGTGATCACCTATTCAACTTTGTATTCACATGAACTGAAGCAGAGTCTGGAACCACAGTATCATCTCCAGAGAGGTAACTTCAAATCAGTAGGGTACAAAATTGTTCTTTTCAGACCAATGAACGTTGTATGTACTGCCTCTTTCATCACCTCCCCACCCCTGTAAGTGGTGCTAATCATTTGTGAACCCAGCCTGAGAGAACAGAAGTGTGTTTCAGAATTGGTAAACCAAACCATTCTGAGATTTTTAAAATATTCATTTGTCTTTCAGTTAAAATTAAGTTTCTAGTAAGTTTGGAGGACTTTTTGCTGTGAATTTTCTGCAATACTTTTGCCTCTTTCTATCAGCCAGGGCAGCAGGGGAAGACAGGAACTCTTGAAAACTTCTCCTGATACCTCTAGAGTCCCAAAGAATAAATTGCTCCTCAATTCCTTGCAGTTAACAACTGCAAGGAGAGATAGGATGGGCCCTGGGATTATTGGTAAGGAATACAGACATTTTAAGAGGATGTAACAAATATATTTTTTTCTTTCTCATGTTATGACTCCCCCTAAGGCTCTTATTGGCTGGGAAACATGCAAAAGAAAGCACCCAAGAGTGATACACCTACACAAGATGCATGTTAAGCTGTAATTCTTAACTAGAAGATATCTTTGTAAGAGCCATACTAACAATAGTACTGAATTAAGCAGTATACTACATAAAAGTCTAAAGGAAAGAACTTGAAAAACAGTGACTTGATATAGCTCCCTTTATTTTAGCACTGCAAGTCCCACAGGTAGGAATTAATGACACTGTTGAAATCTATGCTGTCTCACTCAGACTAAACTCAATTCTTTACTGAAACACTGGGTTAGCTTCTGTATGACAAGATGACTTGGAAAGAGAAAAAGTTATTTTTTTTTACCCCTGCAACTGTAGTGCCTCTGGGATATTGAGATGAAGTTTACAGTTACCCTTCTTTCAGGTTGCAATGATAAAGAAAACCAAGCTCAGTATTCATTTATAAATGTGCTTACCTTATTCATTTCCATTTCCTGAGATGCAAGCTGGCCCTGTGAAACTTCTAACTCACTAACTAGAGAATTCTTTTCCCTTGTAAGTCTCTCTACTTGAGCTTCCAAAACAGCCACATCCTTAGACAAAGCTGTCGCCTGAAAAAGTCCAAGAACACTGTAATGATGCAATTTAACCAACCACAGATGAAACTCTTGTGGAACTTTCTCCTCAAAAGCAACTGTATATAGACAAAATATATAACTTCAAAAATGTAATAAAAAATCAAGCATGTACAATCAAAATATATCCTATATTTTTAATAGTATAACATAATATGGCTACATTATTTTGTTAATGGGTTCACTATTTTTAATTTATCAAACAGTAGTTTATTTGAAACATTTCATTGACTGCACTAGTCTCCAGGTGTCAGAAGCAGCTGGCTACATTAGTTTTGCAAGGTAAGAGTACTGTTTAACAGCTTCTTATCCATCCTTATGTAGATTGATTCAAACCAAATCAGGTTCCCCCAGCTAAAGAAAAATGTTTTTACAACCACAGATCTTAATTTTCAAGTCCAGAAAACATTTCAACACTATAGATCAAAGCATACTGTTGTGCAAAACTCATATAGAAATAGTATATTAAAAATTCTAATGTAATTCAGATTAAATTTTGCTGAATGAATAAAAAATGCAACAATAAAACAGAGACAGTGAACCTTCAGCTGTTTAGCCCTGAAGCTTACTAATATAAGTGGAAATAATGGTGTCTGACAGTTCTAGGTTAACTTTCAGAAATTCAAAGCCAAATCTAGAGGATTACATATTCATAACTATTTTTCACTCCTTATACACCCACTGATTTATGTTATCATGCCAATTCTCCCCTTCAAACAAACCATTTCTTAAAGTAAGCAATAAAATATTCAGATGAATCACTACTTGATCCACAGTATACCATTTCTGCCACCTCAAACCCCTAAAACATAAAAGTAGTTAATCATATGTATGTGTAAATCATTAACATAGATCTTCATTTTCTACAAAGTCATCCCATATGTTTAATTACCAGGCATGACATCATCACAGTGTCACTATATGTTGCTTAATGTGTATGCGAGACTTAGAAGTCTACAACTACTTAAAGTGAGAATTGGTTTCAGTAAAACACATCTCAGTGGGTGATGAAATACAAACTAATGTAATGACAGAGTGAAATAGTCTATCAAAAAAAGTATGAAATGCTTGTCTAATAGGCTATATTTTGGAGTGCCTTAAAGCACTGCTTTAAAGCAACTCTCTAACAAAACAACTAACTTCATAAAAGGGATAACTTCTAATAGATAGCAAGGAGTCAAACAAGGAATTGCTTAATAAAGTCTGCAGTGAACAGTTATTTTTTAAATTTCAGTTTCCCTGGCAACAGATCACTGATGATCAGTTCACGTACTTAATTATCACTTATTCCCTATCACTGTGCTTATACCTGTTTTTGTATCTGGAATTGGAGTCAAAGAGGTTTTTTTATACACACTTAAATGGTTTATTTTACTCAGTCTGTGCTCTCCAGATTTTTAGAAATAAGCCATACAACTTATAAAATAATCCCAAAAAATAAGAAAAAGTCTACAATCAGGAGAGAAATTCATTGTATTGTTTCCAAACCTCCACCAGAAATGGTGGAAGATGTTGCAGATCAAACAAGCATGAAACCTACTAATACATGAAGTATTTATCTCTCTACATTTCTTCCCATTTCAATCACCTTAGAAATGCCTCCTCTATCACAGGCTTACTGCTGTTATCTTGGGCTTTCCTCTGTAGACTCCACTGGGCAGAAAACCCTCATGTTTTATACTCAAATTACAGCAGCATCTAGAAGTCTAAAACAAGGTTATCCAGACTATCACAATGGTCGCGGCATAAACGATGTGACAGATTCTGTCTCAGAGAGTTTATAAACATTAGTAAAAGTGAGAAAAGAGATTCCAATACATTTCTGCAGGTGGGAAAACTAAACATATGATAAGATCACTTTGAAGCTATGATATTGTAATATTAATGTATATATAAGATCAAAGAAGCAAAGAATCCTAAATTTGACATGCTAACTTCTGAATGCTTGCCTTGGTAAACTAAACAATAATTTTTATAAAAGAGCTAGGTATAAACCATGCATCACATATTACTTAACCCTTTCTTACTCTGACACAGTGCATTAAAAATATTATGCAAACTGAAGTACATAACATCAAAAACCTAGTATGTATCTAGTGACATAGCACAAAACCCAGTTATTCAAACTCAAAGGATCACTCATCTACCACTGCTTTAAAGAAATGGTTGAAGTGACTGAGCCCTCACACCCAAAACTAAAAACAAAAAAAGACAATCCAAGTTTAAAGAGGATGATACGTTCATAGTAATAGACAAATAGAAAAAGAACCAACTCATACCATTGCTGCCAAGTCCTCCCTTTCCTTCTTCATTTCTCGCCGCAGCGCTTCTTTTTCATCAGCCCTCTTATTTAGCTGGGCAGCCAACTCCTTTTCAAGATAATTCTTCTGTCGTTCCATCTCACTTTTCAGTTGCTCACAGTGGACTAGAGCCTAAAAAAAAACCCAATTTGTTTAAGTGAAAGAAACCTAAAATTTTTAAACAAATATGGCATCTATCTTCTATTTATCTTCAAAGAAACCAGTTTGCTATTGGAAATGTCTTTTTAAAAAATGCAGTTATTATGATATTTATAGATATCCTACTGTGTTAATATCCAGAATAGGACTAAGGGAATGAAAACAGATGTATATGTTTGTAGGCATATATATGCCCTACTGTAACTGAGAAATTTAAATGCTTTTAGGAATCATGGCAAAGATGGAAGCATTTTTCTGTGTGTATTTTCCAAATAACTAGCTGTTCCTCTAAAACTATGATTATTTCCCTTACATTTAAAATTTGAAATTTCTGAATGCACATCACTAGAATCAGCCTCCAGTATTTGACTCTTTGCAAACACAGTGGTTACTGTCTAAATAAAGAACTGAAGGAAAAATTAATAAAATGTATCCACTTCCACTTAGTCTCCTCCTGAAGTGAATTACTGAGTGCAGAATGCTAAGAAACTTGAAAGCAGTCAGAAAAGATACCAAAAAAAGTTTGACAAATAAGTTTCAGGTTTGTCAAAAATTATTTCAACTAAATACTCAAAGTACTGCTTAATTTTGGGTGCTAAAACACAGGGTTACAGATGGGTTTTCTATTAAAAAAGAAGAAACGTAAGTTCAAGAACACTCTCAAAACACTATCTTCACTATCTTCAACAAATGCTAGAGAAGAAAGAAGATATTTATCCATTTATGCTGCTGTATCTCTGCCAAAGTGTAGAATTGGAGTGTTATGTCAGTTAAAACAGAAATACACTACTCCATTACAAGTACATTTAAGTATTCAAAGCACCCTGAAGGGAGCATTGCTAGCCTACAAGTAAACTAGATTCAATTTCAACATTCCACTGATATCCAGCATATTCTGTTTCAAAGAAGCTAGAGTAACCTCTCTTTAGGAATTTTAACTTATTATCCTTTATTTTCAAATTAATTTCTTTTAACTGCTTATATTTCTTTTACTCAAAGTTAATCCCTTGAGTTAAATATTTTTGGCTTAGGACTGTTCATGAGGGGAGAAAGTTAAACCTTGCTTTTTTTAAAGTATGCTCTAACAGTCTCCATTAGTTTTGTGTAACAAGTCTACTGTGGTGAGAGAATCCCTCTGTTACGGCACTGAATCCTTTTCTGTAGGAAAGAATCATTGACTTCAGCAAACGAATTGCCTGCATAAAACTGCTGTAGCTTGGTGGACATCTAAACCAATGCTACTCTAGAAGGAAGTAGTTGCATTAGTTGCATTTCAAGAAGAAATGTGTATTTTGTTAGCTCCATTGTTCTGACTACACAGTGAGCAGTTCAAACAATTACTCTTTTATGACATTTGTGTTGAAAATATATTCCCGATTTTGTTTCAACTACATAAACATAAACATAATAGATCTCCTTCCTGCTCTATGTAATAAGCAAGAGGCCACAATCTACAGAGACAACCAAAAGACAAGAATAAATGGTGGTTTTAAATGATAAGCACCTGAGGTTAGACTTTGGGTCAACAGGCTGATGAAATTGCAATTATAGTACTTGAAAGCTTAATGTGTTAACTTCTCCCTTTTGTTACATGGACTGCTCTATGGGATTCCATGCCAGTTATCAAGAAAAACAGCACTTATGGGTAGAATAGGATAGTGAAAAAAAAGGAGGATGGTTTGGACTTACCAAGAAGTTTACCAGTACTTGTAAAAAGGCAAAATTAATGCAATATAAGTAAAAATTTTTTTCCTGTTCCTTCATATTGAAAGTTTTGGAGCATGAAAAAAGCCCAGACTAATATTCAGCCTTATAGACAAATAGGTAGCACTTCACACAACCCTGCAAGCACACACTCTTCTCTTATAGCACTGGATAAATAACACCAATTTTATCAATACAACAATTATATCAATCTTGCTTGTATTCACTTGCAAAAACCAAACCAAAGTAACTCTCTCTCAATTCCATAGCAATTCACTAATAGTACAGTAGATGTCACTAACTATCAAGGAAATAATTTAGGTCAATATAAGTTGATTGTGTACAGAACTAGGACTAACACAAGTTAAATCAAGACTGGTTTTATTATTATATATATTATTATTATTTATGCAACACCAGAAGCTTTAGTAGGTAGCATTAGACAAGACTTCTCATCTTCAAAGAGCTCTGGTAGTCAATCAGTTCTTGCACTGCTCTCATCTGAGGCAAAAGGTTTGTTTGTAAGCGTTTTAATTATGCTTTCCAGAGTAGGTCAGGAAAGTGATGTCAAATTTATCCTCTTACATATCACAAATATCTTTGAAAATTCTACAGCTCAATTTATATCACCTAGCTGTGAAAGTACATAAATTAAAAAATGCAGCACTCCTCATAGTATTGATGAGAATTTAAAAATTTGAATACAGAATTCATATTACTGTTCAGAAACAGTCACATGCAGGTGCAGCTGTTTTAAATCTACATCATACCAATATATGACAAAGGTCTTACGCATGTATTCTCTCATTAGCATGAAAACTAATTAACATTTGCATTAGATCTGAACACCTAAAAAGCTCTAATTTTGTGATGGATTTACCTTTGTTTTTTCAAAATTGGCCTCTTCTGCCATTTGCACAGCATGTTCAACTTGCTTACAAGCATTAGATTCTCGTTGCTGCATCTCTTTCATGCTTTGCCTCAGTGAAACAAGTGCATCCATCAAGTCATCTCTTTCTCTGCATATTAAAAAAACCAAGTCAGATACTTCTATATCTTTTTGTAAGAGAAAAAGCCCCAAACAACAGGTATGCCAAATATAAAATATAAACAGATGAAAGACTTAAGGGTGGTAAACAAAGCATGGGTGAAAACACACTGCAAGCTTGGCAGATACTGAACATATTACTTGCTTGACAATCAGTCCTTAATTTCAGAAGGATGGACCATTAGAGAAACTGTGAGTAAAGAAAGCAGATCTCAAGTCACCAATGTATGGAAGCTGAGCACATTCTATTGATGTAACAAAACAGGGATCCATGCAAATTAAAAAAAAAAAAAGCAATATGGAATTACACTGTCATTAAATGTAAAAGAGGGAAAAAAATAATAAAAAGGAAGGGTTAGGTTCAACAAGTAATCGCTAAGTATATCAAATGACAATCTAAATCCATTTGCTGCAAACTGGAATTAAGCCAAACAATAGGACACCTGGATTCTACAACTCTTCTGAACTTTGTTAACTAAGACACTAAAACCTGTACTAAATGGTAAAGCAGAGTTAGTAGAACTGTAATACTTCATCTTTTCATTATTTTGGTATGTTAAAAGCTTTTAAATTAAGTTTAATTGTCTGTCATTTAGATATAGCTCAAGATTCCGGCTGAACTGTTGTGTTCTTAATGTTGTGCGAAATGGTAACACATTTTTTTGTATTTGCCAGAGACCTAGAAGCCATACTTTAAAATTTCATTTCATTTTTGAATTGGATAAAGATCCTTTGAAAAGTCCTACTGAAACACCCTTGTTTTTAATAAACTGCAGCACAAATAGAGGTAGCTTTTAGATTCTTTTAAATCTCCAAATGAAATAACAGTTTAAGATAGATAAAGAGGTCAGTTCAAATCTTTTATTTCAAGCTCACTGTAATATAAGAGGACAAGAATATACAGATTTACAGTTTGTTCATATTTTCCATCAGCTGTGACAAATAATTACTTTTGATGCAAAAGCAGATTTTGAAACATGACTTTTCAGCAACAGAGCTTTGACAGAAAATTTTTGGACTTGATAATAGAAAAAAATACATAAATCTTGGCAATTATCATCTAGTGCAGAGGGATAGTGCCCACTTGACTGAGTACATATATGTTCTATGACCCTTCAGTCTCCCTGCTTCTAACTGACCCACTATTCCATCTCAGGCTCATTCTAATACTTCAGAAATTCTACAAAGTTTCAGCTATCTGACAAGAAATAGATGGCTGTTTAAAAAACTTTGAGAAAGTTGCAGTATCCTATCATTATTGCTAGCAAGTAGAAAGGGAGAGTTTTTTGAAGATGATTTACTGGCAGAATTCCTTAAGAAAAAGAATTTAATGTTAGTATCCCTGAATTACATATATTCAGCCTGTGTAACTGTGATTTTAAAAAATATTTAAATAAAAGCTAGAATTTAAAAAAACCCAAAAAGGTTGTAACAAATAATTTCATTTATTTTTATCCAATGGAACTTCTTTTCCATGTCTTATTGTAGTCAGGGAGGAACTACTACAGGTGTTTGGGGTAGGAAATGCATCCTACCTATTCTTGATGTATCTGAGAAGTTCCCCATATGTAAGTAGAATAAAGTGAAGCCAGAAAAATTTCCAACTACAGAATTACAATGAACTTTTGCAAGAAATAATCAATCAAAACGAGTGGACTTGCACAATGTTTGTGCTGACAGAGTGAACGACTTGTTTGTACAAAATGTACAGGAAAGAGACGGTAAATAGTCTCATTATCTGGTCAGCCCAAGTTATCAAATTGTGTGATAACAACTACAATTCCTTCCCACTTGAAATAAGTAGCAAAGCTATTGTGGATTTCTGAGTGCTTGGGACCTACATTCACTGATTTCAGCATTACGACTCCAGCTTGGGAGCGTATTGTTCCATAAATGCACATCTCTCTACAAATGTAACCCAAGATATTGAGATTTAAATGGTTTAATGCAAGCAGCCATACTTCCAACCACAAAGTGCACACCCTACAACCTACCTCGTCAGCCTCTCGATGGTCTGCACGTGAACATTGCAGTGAGTCTGCGCAAGAACAGCCTCGTGCTGGGCACAGCTCAGGCACAGACCCCCCACCTGGCTAGAATTTCTGGCTGAAAACAGTGACTTCTGGTGTTTCAGCCTTCCTTCCAAATCTTTGCATGTCTTCTGAGATTCTGAAAGGTCTTTTCTAGAAAGAGGAAATTAAAAATATTGTTTGTGGAATTATATTTTTCTACACATCTTATTCATATACAATATATAATTACAAATGTAACCTAAAAAGAACTGTAATAATCCCTATAATGAACATTGTTTTACACATTTCAATAGGCTAAGGAAGACTTTAACAGAAAAATAACAGTTGAACTGCCCAATCAAAATTACTAATAGACAAAACAATACTGTATTAATTTGTTTCTTCCCCTGTAGTATCAGAAAATATTGAAGTTAAACAGAAAGTTATTAGATGAAAAACCTGTAGATTTACATTTTGTCTGAACAGAGCAAAACATTAGCAAAAAAAAAAAAATCAGCTGTATAAATATTTCAATACTTTAAGAATTTTCTGTTGCTTTTATTAATAATCACACTAAATTAATATTTATTCTCTACTCCCTAGACATGAATCCAGATGTAATCAGCACATTCACTCAGATCCAGCGTATACACAACCTGAGGTCAAACACATGTGCAGAAAAACAGGCTAAGTTTTTTACTTGTCTCCAAAATTTTTATCAGGTGCTCTGAAGAATTTTCTCCAGAATTTCCAAGCATGTGTCAGGCTGGAGAGCTCGCAAGCAATAGGAATGTTAACATCAGGAAGTTGCAGACAAAAGCACACTGTGCACATATAGATCAATTTGACAAATTGTGCAATGAATCCAAAGCTTTGGGTTTGTTATGCAGGCCATCTGGGCAGCACACACATAGGAAGTCTGACACATTCTGGTTGCATCAGATTTACTGTGCACATGATATATACACTGCATGCATTCTTATTTCCATCTGGAAAATCTTCTGTGCACTTTTTCCAATTTTAGTACTTGGTCTATTACATATAACCCACTATAACCTGAACAGAATTTGCTCTGCTTATATCCTTAGACAGTCATGAGCAACAAACCTATTGTTGGAAAGTCTTCGACAGAAATCAGCAAGTCCTGTGTACATTCATCCTTGAAGTTAAAAGGGAAAATAGTCCCACTGAAAGCGATATAATTTCTCACTTTAATAAAATTTAGTTTTTCAGAACTTCCTGTTTGCAAGATTATGCCTCTTAGGAGAAAACAGAGGCTGAATAATGTAACTGAGGAACATCTGAGACAACCTTAGCCTACAATAAGTACTTTTGAGTAAATATAACACTTGAGGCCAAGGGGAAAAAAATTGGATTATACAGCTGAAATTAAAGATCCTCCTTTAAATCCACTAAGACAACTGGCTTTGTACGTTGCAGATTTCACCAATGCAGAGAGCATTCTTTTAGCTTGTCTCCCTACCAATAACTTTTTAGACACAGAACAGTCCAGCATTTACAAATATATGAAACCATGATTTATTTAGGGAAAAACAAAATTAAAAAGTAGCAGAAAGTAGCTAATTATGGAAGTTGTCACACAAGTTAAAATTGTAACTTCTCTTTTTTCTTTGACTGGTCTGTCTTACATGACTTTTCTAAGGGGAAAGAGGGTAAAGAAGATGCTTTGTATTGCTACTGTTTCTATAAAGGAGCAGTACATTTAATTTTGCTACCTCTATATCTGAGAGAACTTAATAGCCAATCAGTTTTCAGGGACACTATCAGAAGACACAACATTCAGACATTTAGGCATTCTCTTAGTAAAATTTAGATTAAGAGTGGTTCATGCTGTTATGCAGAGACAATTTATTAAAGCATAATTTTAAGAAAAAAAATCACTTTACCTTAGGGACTGTATTTGAGCATCAAGGATATTGACTTTTTCTTGATAAAGAAGTTTTAGATTCTCCTTTAGAAAAGATGTGAGAAAAGATATGTCTTGCTTTCTTCATAACAGTCTTTACAAATAAACCTAGACTTTACTCACATTCTTTTCCCCTGAGGACATAAACCTGTTGAAATACTAGCAGAGAAACCTAAATATTTCACATTTCTGGAAGTCTAAAATGTGAGCAATCCTCCCATTTTTTGTTTCTAAATAAGGTTTGTTGCCAGATCCTCATATGGTAAATTGTTTCAATTCCAACTGCAGCCCTCAGTTCCACATTGATTCACAGAAACTGATGATCATGTCTCAAGTTTGCTCTTGCTCTCCCACAAGTCAGCAGATATTAAAAATTAATTATTAAGAACTTCAAGTACACAGGCTATTTATTTATAATACAGTGAGTTACTCTGATTAACTGGTGAAGAACAAGGTATATGAATCAACCACGTCAATGTTAAGTACAATGGTGATAACAAACCAGATAAAGAACTACAAATTTAGCTCACTATGATGCTTAGAAAGAAGTACAATCAACATGATTCTCCTGATTTAAATGTGGTAGATGAAAAAAAGAGCAATTTCTGTAAAAAACTGCTTCCAAACAACAGGGACCAGACCACTGAGGTCCTCAGCTCTAAAATAACAGCATGAAAAAACCAAAACATTATTTTTCTATTAAAAAACCCAAATCCCATATAATAAAAGAATTAAAGTACTGCATAAATTTCACAGTACACAAATGTGTATGGAAAAATAAATCAAAACTTTTCAATTAGCCAAGTTTTTTCCCAGAACATAGCAACACTACCCTACTACTTCAGAGCAAAAGGAAAATTAATATCCTCTCAAACTAAAAATGCAGGAAGAGACAACATCTCTAAATTACTAGGACGCCTCTGTATCTCTAAAAGCACAAGATGTATAATTCAGCTAAGGGAAAGCAGATTGCACAAAGCTACTTTCATACCTTAGTGAGCCTGTGCTTGCTCCAGGAGCAGAACAACTCATTATGGAAAGAGCTTGTGTGGAGGGCTACATAAGTTATACCAGCTAGTTCCCACCTGCTTGGGCACTGTGTTACTCCTAAGAATCTCCAAAGTACAGTGAAGCAATCATCTTTAAACAAGAATTATCTCTGGGAAGTCATCATCTGCAGATACAACTTGCCATCTGTGTCTAACTGCACAATAATATTAATTAGGGTATAATGAGAAGATGAGGTTTAAGAGAATTTGAGCTCAGATTAAAGTTTAGTCAACCAAAACTTCTTCTCTGTTTGTTACAAAGTTGATCATCAGAAATAGAAAAACACTGAACAGTTTTGCAAAGATAGGGCTCTGTGAAGAAAGGTAATACCAACCAGTTCTGCAGGCCATTTTGCTTTGTCTCCAGAAGCTGCTGTAACAAAAGCCTGATCTTTGTTATGTGCTGGTGATGAGATGACAGGCTGGGGTGTGCTACAGTCTTTACCACCTACAGGCCAGGAGTTCTGAGTATTTGCCTAAAATAAAAGTATTAATCCTTCAGTTATGATTATGTTGGCTAGTTTTTTAAACAAATGGACTTACTTATGTATTGAATCTTACAATCTTCAGTAGAATATAAGAACCAATAAACAAGTTAATTAGGTTAGCAGTCTATGATAATGATGTTACCCAAGGAAATCTATGTTTACAAATTCTCATTAAATTTGGACTAAAATTCCATTTGCGGACAACCATTTGCATACCCTTCCATAAAAATAATCCGGCCAGATCCTTGAGCACTGATTAAAGCAAAAAAAAAAAAAAAAAAACAAAACAAAAAACAAACAAACAAACAAACAAAAAAAAACCCAAAAAAACCCAAAACAACTCACTGAGGCATCTAGAAGCGTTTGTTCTCTCAAGATGTATTCTGCAGTTAAGAATTTCAGCTTCTGCTGGAGCTCTTCATTTTCAAATAAAACTGCCTGCTCTCGATCTTTCACTCCACACAACTCCTCCTATAGGATAAAGGAATTGCATCCCAAAGACTCCTTAAGATGGCTATCAATATTGAAATACATCTTGAGACCATCAGTCTAGACTAACATTTTCAAATATTTTAACCTTTCTAGAGAGACCAAGAATACTCAAAAGACAGATTTTGTATTTTTGCAGCTTAAATTCCCACAAATAAAATCTTTTAAAATGCTTATTTGTATTTGTGATAGGACATTAAAATGTCTTTAAAGACCCTTAAACACCAGATACCAAGACACAGGGTAAGGGATCTACTGAATTGCATTTCGCTCAGTATTGGCCATTACAGCAATCAATCTCAAGTCTAAGTGTAAGCTGCTTTTAATGCAGTTCTACACATTTGAGAGACCAGGGTTTTAGTAGGCCAAATATGCTGTTTGATACCTTGTAAAACTTCACTTCTGCTTCCAAATGGTTAATGTACTGTGACTGGTCATTGATTATAGGAACAAGATCAGAAAGGGCTGGTAAGTCTGCAGGCACAGCTTCTGGGGGTTTCTGAAGGAAGTAAAGAACAGCATGTGTTATGTTCTGATTTTCCATTATTGCAGTAAGATCTTGCTTGCACAAGTTTTCTGCTAAAGCTTCAAAATGCACAGAGTTGTTAATGGAGTCTTCTCAGAGGAACAACAGGTACATTTCTAGCAGTAGTTCACACTTCTGAAGGAAAACAGGTATCTTTATGCATATAGCTATTTTTGAAACTCACAATTTTAACACCTATGATTTTGGGTCAGAAACAAACCTTTTTCTGCAAAAATATTCCATTCTATACTTCTAAAACATAATTGAAGTCTAAAAAGGATCAAAGATTCAGAAATCGTTGTTTTTTTACTTTTGAAATATTCACCATTCAAAAAAAATAAATCATAAACAAAAACCCCACAAACCAAAATTTAAAAAAGCAAAGCAAGCTACTAATGGCTATAGCTATAACATCTACTAGTTTTCTACAGGTTCTGCCAACAATGCATTAAAATTCCTTGTCCAATCTTTATAAGGTATAATCCTTCAATAAGGATGAGGTGAAAGTTTCTAGCAACAAAAACCTTACAGCCCAATTATACCACATGTAAATGTTGTCTGTTTTAAAAGAGAGGGACACTCCTCAGATATCTGGAACTAGGATTGCAGAGGCAAATGAAGGATATCCAGAACCATCTGAAAAAACATGTGTTTAGAGAAGGCATTCCAAATTTGCAACATATTCTACCTGGCTCAGTAGACATAAGCCCAATGTTCTATTAACTCAGAATTCACCTTGATTTAAATTCTTAATCTTAACTACCTCTTTTTTTTTTTTTAATAAAAGCAACCACACTTCTTAAAGTATATATAATATAGCCTTGATAATATTTGTAAGTCATCTGTTTCTCTGGCTCCTATTCATCCATCCCTCTTCTCTGAAAGCATAATGAACACCTTGCAGCTGAGACCTCCAGCTGCCTCCCTTACAATATTACACCACAGCAGTGTTAGAAAATGTGAAAAATCTCCATTTCTATTCAAATTATTTTTCACTGAAAAAGAGTTCTGATGTTTAAACTGAGAAACATCACCATAATATAAACAATAATGCTAAGGAATTTTTCATTTAAAAGAAAATAACAGGTAGTATATTTCTCAACACAAAAAGAATAGAGGACCTCTGTGACTTTTTTTTTTACCTTTTTAACAACATAATTATTATAAACTTATTATAAATTGATTTGGGATTTTAAATTAATTTTCTCACAATATAACGTGTAACAGGGTGAAAGAACAGAGGTCGGGGAGGCTTGCACTTAAATTAGGTCAAATATTAAAATCAGAATTGAAAGACACATCTGATCATGAATAACCAAACAATTATGGCTGAGTCTTGGAAATGTTCACATTCAAATACCTAATACTGAAAAGAATTTATAAAACATAAATGTTTAGCAGCTCTAGAAGCCAGCATTCTACACAGTGACAAGTGTTTTGCCAACATCACAAATAATTTGGGCCACCTTGCACTTTTCCAGAATGCCTCAAATTGCAAGTAACTGAACCACAGATTTAGAGAAACTTTGCCACCCTAAAAACTGTCAGGAAACAACAGGAATCCATCACATCTCCAGCTATAACAACAGTGTCAGAACAGAGGCTGGGTCCAGCTAGGTTAGTCAAAACCCAGCCTGCAGAACTGCAGCTGTTATATGAAGCAATCTTGCTGGGCCTTGACCTCAGGTGATGAAGCGTAGAGCAAAAGGAAAATTTCTGCCCAACCTTCTGGGTGTAATCAAAGAAAGGATGAACTCATTCACTGTCTATTGTAACTTTAATCAATGGGCAAGCAAAGGGAATTTTGTTGCAACAATATTTTGTAAGAAGTGTGACAAAGGTTACTGAAGAGCCTAGTTTTTGTGAAATGTTATATTTAACTATAGATCCTGCAGTCATTTACTATTCAGCAGTCATCATGTATTTCAGCATCACTCAAAGCAAAAGGTTAAGGTTACTCATAATCTAAGTTTGCTTTCTTTGACCTTTGGGAAATTGGATTCTTCTTCTACAAGAAGCATTTCTGCAGTGTCCAGTAAATCACCAGACAATCTCGTATTTTATGAGGGTTTGGGCTTATTTTTGGTGTGTGCACACTTTTGCAGTTCAACATTTTTTGGGCTTTACACGTGGTCTGTCTTCAGAACACTTTCATAACCTCAAGCAGATGGAGGACAGCTGCAAAGGAGAATAAAGCCACCACTTCACAGAATGTCTCTCACTGGAAACTTCAAGAGGAAGAAATGGGACAGTGCTGTACCAATACAGTAAATTCCCATTTTTTCTCTGGTTATTCAGTCATCCTCTGATCCACTCCCTGAAAGCACTATTCCAAGTTTCTTAGATAAAAGTATTCCATTTTCTAAATTTTCCACTCTACTAAAACTTCCCAATGTAATTAGAAAATTTCACCAAAGATGGAATAAAAGATTCTTTCCCTCCCTTCCAAGGTTAAATACAAACTGATACTGATTCATGTCATGCCAAAGTGAACCAATGATGCATCAATTCCTTGAACCACAAAACACTTAACTCTTTCCTATGCTATTATGAAGCAAAATACCTGGCAGGATAACCATGCTACACTCGTGGATCTTAGAACACTCAAAAAAGTTAATTTTAAATAAAATTCCTTAACAACAGGACAGTAGAGCTACGCTCATTACACAGGCTGAAAGAAACACAGCAGGAATACAGGCTTTAGATTATTCTGCTGTTAACTCTGACAGCAAAGGGCTGCTTATCCTGCTTAATATGAACCAAAAATATTCAGTGTAGGCCATCAAAAGATAAAACTGCAACAGAGCCTTTGAATTATTTTTCTATAGATATTCTAGCAACCAGCAGCTGCTCTGTAAGTGCACAGTGCATCACACATACTTTGGTGCTGTTCTGCTTCAATGAAGCAGCATCTGAGAAGCCCTTGTAAGGGTTGTGCCAACAAACCTTGACAGAGACCACTGCATTTTGGCAGAGAACCACAAAACCTGTTTTTGCATTAATGTCTCTAACGCAAATTTCAAGAAAAAGCATAGTTAAAGCATAGGATACTGAGGATCCATGAAGTACAGGCAAAGGGAAAACACAGGCTGCTTTTTCATAATTTTTTTCTTGTTGTCTATCCCAAGTGTTTTCAAAACAAAAAGGATGGATGACCACACTGCATGGTCAACAAAAAGAGGAGAAAAGTCTAAACCCTGCACTATACATTCCCATTTTTTCCATTATGGTCTTAAGGATACCAAGTTCTGGTCATAACCTCAGGAAGCTGCAGTATTTAAGACTGTAAAAATGATTCAATGTTTCTTTTTTTCTCTGTATACTATAAAATCAACATGCATGCCATATATTCAAACAACACAAATGAAACCAGAAGAAACATACATGGAATGACTTTTTCCTTCTTGAGGGAGACTCTTCACTTTCCATTCTTTCTTGGTGTTGCAACAAAATTTTAAGTTGGTTAGCTAGGAAGAGATAAAAAACATTATAACCAATAAATAATTACTTTTTTAATTGAAATTAATATAATTTCTAATAATGTTCAAACCATTTGCCTTCAGATTAATCTTACCTGCATGACTGTGCTGCAGTTCCTGGCTGGCTGCAGTCCCACAGTCATCACTGGCCCTGTCCACATTGTCACTGCCCTCATCCACAGAAGGCTGGTCAAACCCAGTGCCACCATCACCCTTTGCCAAGGCATTCTTCAGTTGAGAGATGCTTTCACTGGCACGTTCTAGAAAAAACCCAATCACATCATTAGCCACAATAAACAACATAAAAGAAAGGATTTACTGGATGACATTTTAAATGGGAAAAAATGTGAGACAACTATAAGCATTCAGTATGTGTCTAGCTTGACTACTTGACTTAAACTCAGTCACTAGAAACAATTATCTAATGCAAACAGCCAAAAAGCTACCATATTTGCAAAATATTTACTAAGTGCTAAATTTTTCAGAGAAGAGCTATAAATAGCATCTTAGCCCCTCAATACATTAGGACACTGCAGCAAGCCCAAGTAAAAATACACTTGACCAAAAATATTTCCTAGCATATGCACCTTCCACACTTTTCAATGAACCTAAAGCTCATCTACATTTTCTACCATATGCAGGATTGGAAAAAAAAAAAAAAAAAAAAAAAGGTTTTGCATTTGTGTGATGCCACCACACATTATTACAAAGCAATGTGTCACACAATGAAACAAATACCTGAGTAAATGAAGTAATAACTCAGCAAACTAAGCCACCATAAAACAGTATTTAATAAAGACCAAGGACTTCTGAACAAGTGTGAAAAATAAATAAAACACACACTAGAAAAAAGACCCAAAAACCACAACAGAAAACCACTATGCAGATAAATATAAATAATTTCAAGAACTGACTTACTGACAGATGATACAGTAAAGGTCTTATCTAATGTTCAATATATTTTTTCCTTATATTCCTTTCTTAATTTTTTTGATTCAGCTGACTTCACAAAAATCCTAAACACAATCATAAATGCCATATCACTCTGATAAAGCTGAACATTTCCAATATGCCAAGAAAGAGATTTTAGAGATTTGCAGCTAAGAGATGACAACTGAATTGGAAATCACAAAATATGGACTTAGTTTTAGATAAGGATACATCTAGTTTGCACCACTGGACCTCAGACAAATCACTTATTACTTCTTTTAGGTACAAATGCCCGCAGAACAGCAATTTAACTCTTGTGAGCCAAGCTTATAAGGAAACATCTTCCATTGGAGTAACTGCTTCAATTAGAAAAATACCACTCCAATACACATCCTTACTTAATTTGTACATGCTGGTAATTTCTAAACTGATATGACGCATAAATAACTAAAAATATTTCTTGTCATTGGCAAAAAAAAACACCTTTAAACAACATTCACAGTTAAGTATTTGTAGAATTCAGAAGATATGTCTAAGACTTTAGGTTGCTGTAAAAAAGTTAATGGCTCTTTTCTTCCAAATAGAAAGGTAAATAGCAGTTCAAGTCAGAAAAGCTAGATAAGTTTTTCTGTCTTCAGTTCATCTGTTTCTTCAAGTTCACATCATCTTGACTGAAGCTCAGAAATTGATTCTTTTCCCCACTGTAATGGTTTTCAACATTTTTCCAGTCTTCTCTACTTGGTTTTAACTTACCAACAGCTTATAAAATATAAATAACCCCCAAAAAGCATTATATTTAAGAACATGTTCTCAGTCCAGTATGCCATCACTCTTTTTAGCAATGCTAATTTTTAATAATAACCTGACACCTTTCTGACCTATTAATCTCTCAGCATTTATTTTTAAAGCCCAGTCATCTTATGGCTCACACCACCATTTCTAGTTACTTCCATCCTTCAATGAATTTAGTGTAAAAGAAGACATAAAAAGCATACTTTAAACAGTCATAATTTAGTAAAACAAACCCAAATACCATTCACAAGGCAATTACTCAAAAAGAAGGGTTTAGGTAAGATATTTTACTTTTGGCATACTTAGGCTCTTCATCCTTTCTTGAGCATTCCCGGATGCTATGAGGGCGGAAGAGCTAATTGAGAAATGGCAGAAGTATCTCACTGATGCAATGGTTAAGATATTTAGCAAACTATGTTGCAACCATTGTTGCCAAGAAGTGTTCAATGTCATTTAAGTTATCATGTGGTGTGGCACCCGCTATCAATAAAGTTTCTTCATTTCCCCTGTCACTGTAGATGTCTGCCAGAGAACCCTGGAGTACCAGTATTTGCTCCCTAAAAACAACTAAGCAAACCAAACCAGAACCAACCAAGCCCATACATATTGGTTTTCCCAGAACTTCTCTCTCTTCTGAGCTCCAAGCTATTACGTCATCCACAAAGATAACACAGATCTTCTTACACTCTGTCCTGTTTTCCCATAAACATACAGGGCAGTAGCAGTGAAACACACTAAAACCATTATCAGTGGCACACTGATGCCTATTTTTTTTTACTACACTTTCCTGCCTCTGAAATAATCTCACCACATTCTGGAAAGCATCATCAAGTATTTGCTTAAATTTCTTAAAAGCTTGCCTATTTCCAAATTATTAACGTTGCTGCCATAGACAAAACACCACTGGGAATTAGGAGGTCCCAGTGGTGTGGCTGTACATTCACCAGATACAAAAGAGCCAACACCTCAGGAAGAGTTAAACTGGATGTCTAAATGGGAATAAGTACATTATAGTATTATTTTTCCAAAGTAAGGAACATAATTTTGGCATTAGGATAAGAGACAATGCACCAATGGGTGGAAAGACTATGTTTGTTGTTTCTTATAATGTAAAAATATTCTTTTAAAATATTAAAGAAGTTAGAAAAAAACACTGTGGATGCAAACTACAGAACAACAAAGAACATCTGCTTAGAGACAACATGATTAAATTTTTAATTTATTCAGAAGCAATTATTTTTTAAGTGCTCCCCCATTCAATCTAACTTTTTCAGTTAAGCTACTCCCGTAATAGTACATTTTATAGAAACATAGCTTCAATGAAAACATACTGCAAAAACTGCACACATGCAGCAGTATGATTTGCATATCAAAATCAATCAGGATCTTTCTCTTCAACATTTTAACAAGACTCTACAAATAAAATCCAAACATGTATTCCTGTTCTATGATAAAACATAATTGAAGTGCTATTTCTTATCAGAATAGCTGAGGATATAATTGAAATCGGACTCATGTGGATTGAAACTTCAAAAAATAAAATTTACTGTTAAGCTCTTTGGTTTTCAGTGTTCAAAGGGTCTGAGATGATTATGAAAATTGACAAGCTAGCAGCCAAATCTGATGGATCAAACTCAAAACATTAAAAAAAAAAAAATCAGTATAAGAACAATTTGCCATTGAAGACAGGAAAAAAACCCCAGAAGGCATTGAACCAGCTTAGCATTCTCTAAACAAGAGATGTTTTTTCAGGCACTGCAGAGAACTCTTTAAAAATACTATTCCTTTAAATGAAAACACCAAAGCTGCCTCATACATGGACTCAGAAATGCCATAGAAAATACTCTGGAAGCAAAAGAACCAATCATCCAAAACAGCAGAAGTGCCTGGAAGACATGGAAAATAACTCCAGCTGGTAGACTCATTAAGCAGCATAAATTGAAGGAAAAAAAATGGCAACTCTTTGAAAAAGTTGTCATAAGTCTGACACCCAAACCTAACAGTCTTGTTCTAATAATGTTTACAAGAACATGGAGTTACTGGCTATAAATTCAACAAACAGCATCACTTTCCGATATTTTATGACTCCCAATCAGCAAACAGCCTTAGACAATTAGAGAAGGAATTACACTGATTCTTTAGGTCTAAAAAAAAAACCCAAACCAAACCACTGCAGAATTTTTGTGAGAGTGTAACTGGCAAAACAGATAATTAAGACACTTTTGTGAAAACAGAAGAGTTATGTTCATTTAAAGAAAACTTCCCCATGCAAAATTAGATCAACATTTGCTTCTATTGATAGTTAAAAATCTAAAATATTATATAAGGTATCTCTTCAGTCAAGCAACTGCTGAAAAATACTGAAACTGAGAAGTTGGTTATAGGATTTTTTTGTGTTTATCACATGTTGGAACTTTACTTCCCAGTCTGACATCCAGCTATTCTTTATTGGCTGCCAAACACAGGTGGGCTACTGTGGAAGTAACACACTATACAGCAGTTTTGAGACTAAAAGTATCCTATCTGTCATTACCTAGGATTTTACATGCAACAATGAGCAATACCAGGCTGTTTGTTAGTCAGGCCTCAGAAGATCCCCAGATGTGAGAAATAACAAATTAAAATAACAAATAACAAATCCTTTAGATTTGATTTCTTGGTCTCTACTGTTGCTTTGCATTATATGAGAAATAGGTAGTTTTCACAGCACAACTTTTAACAAGCTATCACCTTTAAAAGCACAGGGTTCTCTGGAGCTGCAGCAGTCACTGTCACGAGTTCCTAAGAAACCCTCACATGTGAAAGCCTCATTGCCCAGTTCCTTTTGACAGATTTTCCACCCTTAAAGAATATTTTTTGTTCAGAAGAATACCTAGAAACAACTGCCAAACAAAAATAAAAAGCCTAAGCAAAAAAAAAAAAAAAAAAAAAAAAAAAAATCACTCAGAATGTAATTCTTAGCAGCTTCAGTGTCACAGCTAACTTGTAGAGATGGAAACTGGGCCACATGCTTATTTTTCCTAAGATGGCTTTGACTTCCCATCTCTCCTGTTTTATTTTTGGAACCACATGAAACAGCCACAAAATGAAACTATTTGCAGAAGTCTTATATTTTCAGCTGTTTCTCTTAAGAGTTTGCACCTCCATTCTTTGAAATTATGTAGGACACTGAACTTCAGCAATGCAGTGGAATGCAGAATATAATTTCCACAATATCCTAAGACAGACTTGAGGCAGACAAGATGTCTCTATAAGGCTCAGTACCTAAAAAGGATGGTTTGCCCCTCCTTTGATCCTGCCTATATATCTTATACTGTCTCAGGTCCAACAGTGAGCCAGTGCCTTTCACTTAAGATACAGAAAACTCAACATAAAAAAATAAACTAATAGTTCTCTGTTCAAGGAACCAGAAAAAGGCATCACACACTGCTCTCAGCAGTGGTGTAGCAGAAGACCCGTTGGACATTCACATTACAGGTCAATTTTCTGTTATTAATGTGAATACAGCAGCACACCACTTATTCTCCTTTACAAAATACCTCTACTCCCTTGAGAAGAACTTTTTATTAGAAATATAATTATCTCCTAAAGTTTTTAAGGTTCATTTGAAATGGTCTCAATTATGTGAAAGTATACACAGAAACCTAATAACCCCAACTGTACAAACACCACCCTCTCAACTCAGTACTACACACAGCATTACAGACCTTCATTATAGAGGAAAAGCTACATTATAGAACCTCTGTTATTTTATCAAAGTCTCTCTGTTGCACTCTAAGACCAATTAGGTCCTAATCAGGTTTTTCTGGTCCAGCTTTTTGCCCTCTGGCCACCAGACTCAGTTTACTGAACACTCAGGCTCCCTGTCTTCTGAGGGATTTCCCTTTGCAACAAAGGACACTGCACTGAAATAATTAGCTACTCTTTGAGAACTTATCCACCCTTCCATCAAACTGAGTAAGGCTGTAAAGTGATTCTTCTGGTGTCCAGCATGGGTGGTGAAAGCCTGTTGCCATGAGCTCAGCCTGCCTCCAGATAATGTCAAGCATTACAGACAGGTTAAGGATGCTTTATTTCAAAAGTATCAAATAATGCCCCAAACATGCCACCTAAAATTGCAGAACTCGGATGACAGGGTCATCCCAATGGGGAGAAAAATCTCAAGCTGTATAACTACATAAGAGAAATAGATAAAGCATTAGATTTGAGAGTAATGATGACAGGTATGTCCTACAGTGAATTCTTAACCCTTGTAGCAATGATATGGAAAATGCTGTACAGCTCAAAGGAATTAAAAATTGTACATCGCTGAGAAATAAAGAGATTATTTGAGAAATATAATGGGACTTATTGCCCTGTATTGGGGCTATTTATGCATCACCATACTGATTTCAACTGAGAGGCACCCCTGGATGTGTGAAATCAAAACTACCTTGGCATTGTATGAAAAGAAAATTCTTGCTTCCAAAAATGTAAAGCGGAAAGGCTCACCAGAAATTCAGGTTATTAATTACTTAATAAATATAATTGGTCCAGTGTAATGGGATCTAGTTAGAAAAAGATAAAATTAAAGTTGTATGAAGAGAATACATGCATCCAACGTATCCATTAGATAGGGTCAGCTCTAACAGTCTTACACACAGTTAAACAGCCTTGATATTTGTCATTCTAACTGCTCTGCAACAACTGTTAACTGCAACGTCAAGTAGCATTACCATGGCCTCCTCTACAGGAAAACTAAATAGCAATTATTCCTCAAAGTTCTATCTTCTAGAAGAAATCTATCGCTAATGTAAAGAACCGATGCTCTTTTGAGAAGGAAGTAAAAAATACTCGCTGAGAATCAAGTAGCTATTTGAAAATGTTTCCACTGTTTTATCCTTCTTTCTTTCTTCTTTTTTTTGGCGATGTTGTTTCCTGTGGCACAGGAGACATCCCAACAGACCACGTGGGAGTGCTGTGCTCAGAACACAACTTTTCGCACCAATAGGTTCACATACCCACAAACCATCCACCGGCTTTCTTCAGAACTCGGACACTTGCTTTGCCCAGTCAGTGACAGCCTGAATGCTGGTACAGCCCAGAGGTCACCGCTGACAGATTCAGGTGCTCTTTATCAGGCTGTACACCACGCTTCTTGGACAAGGCGGCAGGTATAAAAACACTCGATGCCATGGGAAACAACCACTCTCATAAGAATCCATTTGTACCCTCATCTTTACTACGACTAGAACCCGATGCTTCAAAGGATGGCCAAAACCCTCACACGAACCACAGCCGAAGCAGCAGCTCTCCTGCCCGAGCCGAGTTACGGCGGGACGAGCGCGGGTCACAGCAAGAACCGCGCCTGCGATCGGGCGTGGGAGAGCTGGGCGCGACTTCCCGCTGCGCTCCCGTCCCAGCGCGTCCCGTCCCGTCCCGGCCGGGGGCGCTCCGCGGGGCGGAGCACCGAGCCCGCCCGCAGACCCGAGCGGCGGCTGGGGCGGCCCGCCCTCACCCCGCGCCGGTGCCGCTCACCTCGGAGGCGCCTCTGGTAGCGCTCCAGGGACTCCTCCAGGGCGCGCTCCCCGCGGGGCGTCCGCATCAGGACGCCGCTGGCTCTCGGGGAGCAGCCGGCGCTGTCCCCCGACGCCAGGGGCTCCCCGCGGCGAGGCTGGGGGACAGTAGTTCCGCCCGTTCTGCCTTCCCGCTTTGAGCTCTCGGAGGAGCCACCTGCAGGGATCCCTCCGGCTTTTAATGGCCGGCCGTTGTCGCCGGCCTCCGCAGCCGAGACTAGCAACGCCAGGAGTCCGTCGCGCTTCCCGATGGCGGGAATGCCGCCACCAGGACTACAAGTCCCGGCATGCACCGCGCCGCCGGCGGCAGAGCCCCCGCCCATCGCCCACCCCCGATAACTGGGGGAGGGTGGTCGCCGCAACCCGTCTCCCCTTTGTTGTGGATCGCGGCCCCAGTCGCGCCTGCGCACAGCACAACCGGTCCGCCTGCGCCCTCGGGCCTGCAGCGGGCTCAGCGCCGGTGACGGCCGGGGAGGACCAGGGCGGATCGGGGCGGGAAGCGCCGTTTACCTCCCGCCATCGCCCGCGCGGGTAGCGCCCGCAACCCGGGGAGCGCTATTGTCTGCGGGCGGCGCAGGCGCAGCGCGCCCCGCCGCCGCTCTGCCCCGGCGCGTGCGCAGTGCGGCGCGGTTCCGCGGTGCCGTTACCCGCCGCTATGTGCAGGGAATAACGCCGGGGCCGTTGCCAGAGGGATACCGAGCGCTCCGCCCTCGCCCTCGCTCCCGCATCCCGCGGGATGCCGGCTCGCTGAGCACCCGCTAGCGACGGCCCCTCCCCGGCGCGGCGAGCCTCCTCGGAGGGGTGAGTGAGGATGATGCTGCCGCCGCCACCCTGGGCTGCGGGTCGGACGGGAGCTGTGGCGGGGAGAGGGGCCGCTGTCGCGTCGTGGGTCCGCCCGGTGACTATTGTGTCAGGAGGTGCCCGCCCGCCCGGAGCCGGGCGGGCTGCGGCCGGCCAAGGGGGAGGCAGCAGGGTCTGGGCACAGCCCGTTCCCCCTCCCCCGTCCCCGCCGGGCCCGTAGCTGACTCCGCGCCCTCGCTTCCCTTTGCCCTCGTCATCGCGGGGGGATCGCCGGTGCCAAGGGGCATCGCCTCAGGCGGGATGCGGACGGCATCCCACGTCTGGCATTCGGTGCTGCCGGATCCCGCTGCCCGCGGGGCGCCCCCGGCACACCCACCCATCCACCCAACCCCGGGGCTGCGCAGCCTCCCCTCCCGCCGGAGGATTTCCGCGATTCCAGCGAAGACGTTTCCAGAGATTTAATTTTTTTTTTTTTGGGGTGGGGTGACCCTCTTTCACTGACTGCCCCGGGGCTGGATGTGGCGTGTTTCTCCGGGTTTAAAAATCAATGACGCCCTTCGTCTGGGATGCGGCGTTTCCCCCTCGTCTCCTTCAAATAATGTCTTCTGCGAAAGGGTGATGGAGGAAATCTGCGCGTTTCGCCTTTTCTCATATTGCGTATTTCCACCCGACGAGTCAGGTCCCCTGCTTCCGAAAATATTCCTCACGAAAGCGTGAGCTTTTCCTCTTTCGAGGCGCTTTGCAGGAAATAAAACATGAAATCAGTGTTTTTGTCCCCGGTGGCGAGGAGCAGCCCGGGCCCACTTTGTGCGCCGGCCGTGGGGACGAACGGGTTACTGCGCTAACAAAAACCCGATGGCGATTTTCGAGCAGAAAGCGGCGTCGCAGCGGAGGAAGCGGGCGGCAGGGGCGGGGCGGGGGCGCTGCCAGGGCTCCCCCTGCGCCCCGCGGGGCCGGGCGGGCACCGAGCGCGCCCGTGCTCTGAGCGCTTCTTCAGCATGAGCCGGCAATTAGCCCATCACTGCTCGCCGCTTGATGGAAGGAAAATGAGATGTAGATGGTATGCTGATGAGTTGCGGATACATAAGGATTGCGTTCTTGTGACAAGAGATTAGATAGCATCCACTGATCTGCACTTGGAGGAAATTATTTTCTTCCCTGTGAAAGCGAAGGTACTCATAAAATATTTAAGTATTTTGAAAGAATAAAGCCTGTTCTAGCACTGCGATGATCATCTTTTCTCCTTTGGAATGCCATTCAAGGCATTGTGACAGCGTTCTTGGCCCTAGGCTTGCGTCTGTAAAATGATATGTGGGATGGGACAGTTTTTGTAAACTGAAAGGAGACATGATTACATATGCTGTGATTTCCTATGATTAATTTCCTCTGTGAATTGCTTGGTGTCCAGATGCTGGGAAGTCTGTCTTGCTGAACTCTGCTGATATGGAAGCTCCTCAGCTTTAAATTTTATTTTACAGGGAAAAAGTAAACATAAACATTGCAAAGAATCGCCCTTCACTCTTTGATTATCACTTTTTTAAACACTTTTTCACCTTCATGTAAGTGTTCTGCTCTTGTTGGCTCATTTTGTTCCCCTTTGTCTGATGGAGGTTAGGAAGGCTGGCTGAACAGACAGAGTAGTGCAGCTGGGGATACAAAGAATTTTGTCAGAATCTCAAGAATCTAGAAGTTATTTGTAATGGATCAGATTAAAATGCTTTCTTTAATTCTTTTGAAGAGAAATCTTCTGACTTATAAGTTGTTACCAAACTGGCATGACAGTGCATTGTTTGGGGAGTGGTTTTGACATATGGCTGTTTCTCATATCTAATCTGACTTTTGAGAAAAAAATGGATTCTTCTTGTATTGAGTTTCATCTCCTGTAATGGACTTGACAGGCAAAATTTCTTAAAAATTCTGGCACTAACATACAAGCCAAAAAAGATCCAGGTTATGAAAACGAACTGGTTGTAGGTGAGAGCTTGGAAGCTTCCTCAAATGCCTGGAATGAAACCCAAGGCATGAGTAGTTGCAGGAATGGATTTTGCAGTACCATTTCCAGTTCTTGGCATTGCAGAGAGAAGGTATTTAATGTATATTGATACCACAGTATCTCATTGATTCTCCTAACAGGACAGTTTCCATGTTAGCACTGCTTTTCTTAGCTTTGCAGGCAGAATGGAACCGAGATACAACAGATTGTTTTTACTTTAACTCGAGAGCAAAGAAAAGCTGTGAAATTCTGGTTTTCCTTTAGAAAATTCTGAATTGGGGTATCAAATATGGAATGCATGTGGATAGGAGGTTTTCTATGAGTAAATTCTCTCTGCTTCTAGCACTTGTGAGATTGTAAAAGGACACAATGGCACTTCCCCTCTTTGAAGAATATGCATAATGTATTTAAAATTGATTCTGTTGTGACCAAGAGACTGCAGTTTGAGAAAAGGACGTTGTTTGTGACTGAGGGATGGAGCTTCAAGTGTGCTAGCTGGGAGCTGGGGTTAGATGTGTGTATCTCCTCTAAGGCTGATTGAGCCTGGGGGGGCATTTCATTGTCTGGTAGGTTTGCAGTGCTCTCACTGAAGGCATCTAGCGTTCTAATATTGATCCCTGCGTGTGTCTGTGCATTTTCAAGGGACTGGTTTACTGAGAGCAGCTTCCTTCAGTGCTCAATGCTGATGTTTCCCTGGATCACAGTCCAGCTAGGGTGTGACTTAAACTGTAACATAATGCATGCAAATAATGGTGGGGAGAGACTTGTTTAAACGATTTCATGTATGTCTGTTATACAGTTGTACATTCATAAAAATAGTAAAAAATACTAAGATAAATTGCAAATGCCTAGTTCTGTGTTGTAGTTTAGTTTCTCTGACTCTACCACCAAAAGCTGGGAGGCTATTTTTATTCTACAGGTGCATTTGTGGGTAGAGTGATCTTTGTACTTAAAATTGTGTTTGACCTTCAAAAAACACTTATGTTTTAAATTAGTATATATAATTTTTTATCATATGTCAAAACCAGCTTGTCCTAGAGGTTTCAAATAAAAGCCACAATTATATTTAGTAGATTGTTGACATAATTAGATTTTGGATGGGGAGACTTGTGTTTAGGGATATACTCAGTGCTGCAGCACTGAAATTGAGGTGTGTCCTACTGGCTCTTAGGTTGTGAGGGAGAAGTAAGAGAGTGGGGTGGATATTAAAGAGGCTGACTAGTCATTCTCCTCTGCTAATGGTTCTATGTGGAGTATTCCCAGTTACTGCCTCTTCTTTGGGTTTGGTACAGCATGGCTGCACTGCTTTGTTGCAGTGACTCTGGTAGTTTACGAAGTACATGAGAAGTTAATTCACTGCACTAACCCAGGAGAACACTATTTCTTTTCTTTTTGTTTTGCTCTTTTTTTCCCCCTTCCTCCCTTGGATTAGCAAATTGAATTATCTTATTGTGTGGCCAGATGAGTGCCAGAGCAAGTACACAGTATGAGACAGCAATGTCAAGCCAGGAAGAGGGGAATGCTGATTTTTCCAGTAGCAAAGATATATTTCATCTACTTTACCATCCTATATGGCTGTCCCATGCACACTGCAGACTACTGTGGTCAGACAGGAGGTGGGTTATGTGTTAATCAAAGAAAATTAAAAATTAAGATACTAGGTTTGTTCTGTTAGTCTTTATTTGAGGTCCTCGATATGTAAAATGTCCATGGCTACACACTAAACATTCACAACCTACCACTGGAAGAAAAAAGAGTTTATCTGGAAAGTAGATGTGAAAAGAGGGAGGACAAGTAGTTCTGTTAAACTTTGTGGTCTTTGTACTAGGATAAGCAGGATTTTTGTTCCAGGCTAATGTTGGTATCTTCTCCTTTATGGAATTTAGGGATGTAAATTTAAAAGTCATTTCATAGTTTTATCTCTCCTATTTACCAATTTTGAAGTGTGTGGGTTTTGTGAATTGTAGGAAGGTGCTGGTAGGTAGGGGTTTAGAGAAATGGTGGGTTTTTAAATTCAAAACAGAGATTAAAACATAGTTTTTATTCCTTGAATAGAATGTGATAAATTTTTCACATGTGAGGCCAGAAAAATCTGTCAGCTTTTTTTATTCTTCTCTTTTTCACCTCTGAGAAACTGTTACTGAAAAAGTAGACTTTTCCTTAGCTAAGTGCTTTTCAGAGATGGTATCATCCACTGGTGGGTCTGGGTGGCTGATTCAGATGCAACAACTGCAGCCCTATTACTGTCTTGCTCCTTTGGTTGGTTCTGCTGCTTTTATTGCAAGGTTTGGTGTTCTTCTAATAAGGTTCTCTGTTTACTTGTTTCTATTCTTTTGAACTAAAATGTTTTGTATTCTGATCTAGTCAGTGAAACGTGGGAGGATATTGTCCTTGACAAATGGCTGAGTATTCTGAAGTCTGTGTGGTGCATTTTCCAGATCTCATTTTGTACTTAATTCCAAATAAAATTCTGGTTCTGCTCATTTTGTTTCTTTCCAGGAAGAACTGTAATTATTGAGCTTTTCAGAGGCATAATAACAGAAGTGGTGCCACTGCCTGGCATTTCCAAGATGTTTCTTTGTGCATGGGGTATTTAGTTAGTCTTCAGCTGTGGTATATGAAAAACTTGTAATCAATCCATTAGCAAGTCATTATGGTCTGAAAGTAGTAATACATTCAGTGCATTAAATCAGATGTTCTTGCAACTTTTCCCTCAAAATTACATGCCCAAATAATTTTGTTGATGATTTTTCTATTCATTTGCAAATATTTGCCCATCTAAATATGCATTCTATTCTGTGTTCAAAACCAAAGCCTTTTCAATTTTGTCTTATTTGTCTTCTTGAAGTGGATTGCACTTCAGAATTAGGAAAAAAATGCTGGAAGTTAGAGTGTCATGATACCTTTTCAGTTTTCTCATGAACATACTTATTTCCTGCTTACATTAATCTTACCTTCTCTCCTCTCTACCCTGTGACCTAGCTGATTATTTAGTCCTGTGGAACTGTATCATCACAATAATCTTGATGTCAGGAATTATTCCACTTAAGTTCATAATTTAATTTACTAAACCAAAAACACTAAAGGGGAATACTGTAGGTTTATTTCCTTTTTTTTATCCTTTGGAATTTTCCTAAAAATAGCCACATAGATGGACTTTTGTTCTGACTTATACCCAGTATCTTTTCTTCAAGAGTAGGTATAACCTGGTGCCAAGGTAGCGTTGAAAAAGGTGCAAGCAATATTTCTTACTCTCTGCTGAAGCACTGCTAGCCTCCCATCTATTTTCTGCTTCAAACTTTTAAGTCAGGCGTAGTTTCTGTTAAGGATTGTTCCTTCCACTTGGTCTTCATTTCTTCAACTGAGTCTTGAAAAGGCAATTCAGTAAAAATGACCTGATTTTTTATTCATGTTCAGCAATATATCAACTTAATTAAATAATTAAAATCTTGGTTTTCTACATTTTTTTTTTTTTTAATTGCAAAAAAGCTGTCCCAGTTTTGTGAGATTAGTGATGATTACTCTTCTGGTCATTCATCTCCCCTTTCTTTAGATGATCATGTTTTCTTTTTATTGTACTTGATTTCCAGAGGGGATAGTTAGGTAAAATGAGGGTGAAACCGTTCTTGTAGGAATGAGTTTTTGAAGTCATTCACTAGTCAAAAATACACCTTGAATTTTAGCTTTAAGTTGACTGTGACACTGGCTATTACCGCTATTTTTTAAATTTTAAGCAGAAATTAGTCAGGAAGCCTTTGAGGAGCCACTAAGAGCCCAGAACTTGTTGTTTAGCTTTTGCATTAGTAAAAGGTTTTGAAGAATGGTAGCAACTTCTTGACATAAGAGTTATGGAATCTGTATGTTTTTTCATGTTACAGGTAATACTGCCTTTGGTTGGTCATTTTGTGTTTGTTTTACTATTACAGTTCTTGTTGATAAACATAATAAAAAGTCTTTTTCAAAAACTGCTTTTCTTCTAAATGTTGCTCAGTCATCATGCTCTCATAATCATTTAAACATCATGCTGATCATTTTATTGGGCCAGATTGGTGATAATTGGGTAGAGCCTTTATTTTTATGAAGTCATTGTAGACTTGAGTCTTGAACAGCCTTAGTGAAATTAATTACTTCTAAGTATGCCATAATTCATGCCTGTTTGTTTAAACAAGTGTTTTTAGTTTCAACTCTTAGCATTTTGATCACAAATTCTGTAGCATATTTTTAATTAATCACATCTTATTTAATCAGCTTTTAAATTCACCTTGTGATCTTTTTTAAGACAAGCTCCAGTCCTAATATATTACAAAGAACCCTATGCCCAACTATTTGTTGCTGAGTACTTTTCTGAGAGGTGCGATTGCAATTGCATGCCCATCAGTCCTACAGACACGTATTATGTGGCATATCAGAAAGAGGCAGGAACTCCTCAAGGTCTGGAATGAAGATTGGAAGCATATGGGTGTTTTTTCAGCTGAAAACAGATTCCTGATGCAGAGAATTGTCTCCAGTTGTTTTATGGGGAGCTTCAGTGTGGCTTCTGATGAACATCCTTTTTTTTTTTTTTTTTTTTTTTTCCTTCTTCTGCAGGTAGTGCTGTGCGACTTTGTTCTCTTCAGTTTTTGTCTTAGTTGGAGAACAGTAAGAAAGATAATGTTGCTGGCACAGAGCTGGAATTACTGAAAAGGAATACTTGGATATAGTCAGTAGGAGTATTATGAAAAAGAATAAGTATTTAAAAGAAGAACACTATCCAAAACCAAAAGCAAACTAGAGAAAAAGAACACCAAGAATGAGCAATGGAAAAATACATTCACACAAAAAAATATATCAGGTTGAACTTAAATTTGGACATAAATTGACTCAATCACTTGAAGGCCCAGATATGTTGCAAACTTTTTAAAAATTCTTTTTTAAGTTTGACAGTAACAATATTTGAAAGAAGGCAGCCATTTCAGAAAATATATCATTATTTCCCTATTCATAGTTTGCCACTTTGTGCTGAATCTTCATACCTGTTTCTTTTGTTGTCTCTTTTTCTCACTCCAGATTTTATTTTTGGCTTCCTTGAGCATGAGTAAGTTTCTGTCTGCCCCAGGTCTTAGTGCAGTCAGTGGATCTTCAGGTGCTGCAGATTGCATCTGTGTATGGCAGGATCTGTTTTTACACAGCAATGCAAAGTCCAGTATAATTCTGTTGCATTATATTGTTTAGCTTACTGTAGGAAATTTATAGCGTGTCATTAACCAATATTGTCTTTTTCTGTTTTCATGAAATCAATACTACTTCCTCCATTATTTGAAACTTCTAGATGATATGTAATTGTCTTGCATACTGGATGTGTAATTTTTCTACCATCCCTTAAACAAACACACCTTGCTTTTCTCCATTTTTGTGGCCTGATTCTGTTTTCTTTAGCACACTTTATTGGCAACTTCAGCTGTCAAAGTGAAATGTGTTAGGTGTTGTGTTGTTGAAGCTGCAAATAGCAACAGTCACCTTCCCCCTTAGGGCAGACTGATTCTCCAGAGTCTGGTTTGTATTGAACTCTTAGAGGATTGTCATTGCACATGGCTTGTTTCAAAATGCTGCCTGGTTACTGGCTTTGAGGAGGTCACTGTTTGTAACAGAACTAGGAACTAAGTTATGCAACAATCACCTTTCAATACCTGCACATAGTTGAAGTGTTTTAAAGGTTTTTTTAATTCATCATGGCATGAGTTCTAGTTTGTTAAGAAGCAAGACTTTTTTTCTTCCAGGGTTTCTGATGTTGCTTTTGGTCTCAAATTTTACTTACTTCATTTATTTACACACAATAACCTTTCTCAGTTGGTTTGGTTCATATGGCTGAGTATTTACTTGAATTTCTAACAAGATTAATTCTTTTGGATGTTTTCTGGACAGACTATAGCATATAGTAAAGTCTTTTGAAGTGTGGTAGTAAAAGTAAAGGATGAACCAACCATCAAGACATGAGAGTGAACCAGGAAGTCATGAGTTACTCGTTCTCCAGTTAAGGCAAATGGAACCCTTCAATTTCATTTAAAAGTGTGAATATTATCAAGCATACTACTATTTTTTTAGTATAGTTAATGAAATTAATTCAAAATCACTGTGGGACAAGACTAGTTTTAAGAGTTTAAGATCCTTGAGTTCTTGAATTTTGTGAGTCTTTCCCTTTGTGCAGTTTCATTCCAAAACCAAGAAAAGCATTAAGCCTTGCTATTTTTATCTATTGTGGTTTTTGAGGGACAATGCCACTGATCTTCAAAAAAATGTATTCAATAATGTCCCTGTATTGTTTTATTTATATAGTTATTTCCATAGGAATTCTTCCTTTCTGTTCAAGATACTTATTCACATTAGGGGTTACTGATCTAAAACAGATTTAGAAGACCAACTGCATTAGTGTGTCATGAGATGAGAGACTAAAAATCTGATCATTGGGTGTGTTAAAAACATGATTGAGCAAGTGGAAAAAGAGTAAAATTACACACTGAAACATTTTAACATTTTTAGTATATAGTTTTAATCTGTAATGGAAAATATGAAAACCTACTTTATGTTTGGATAGTAGTTGTGGTGAAGCACTGGAACAGGTTGCCCAGGGAAGTGGTGGATGTCCCTAGAGGTGTTCGAGGCTAGGTGAGGCTGTGAGTAACCTAGTCTGGTGGAAGGTGTTCCTGCCCATGGCAGGGGGGTTGGAACTCGATGAGTTTTGAGGTCCCTTCCAACCCAAGCCATTCTGTGATTCTGTATTAATAGTCCTTACAGCTCCTGTAGACTTGTCTAAATACAAGAAGTCCTGTGAAGATTAGGAGGATTTGTGTGTAATTGTTCTGTAGCAGCCTAAGTAGAGCTTCCTGCTTAGCTGTCCTGGTCCTGCCCTGTTCCTTCCTTTTCTCCCAGCCTCACCTGCATAGCCTCACCCCTTTTTTCTTGGTCCTACACTGGTGTGTAGCTTCTGGACACCATTCATTTGTTATGGCAGTGGAGAAAAGCACAGGAGTTATTCTGTGGTGAGTTGAACATTGAAATAGCCCAGCTCACCTGCACTGGCACCAGAGGCAGGCCGCCAGGGCAAAGGGAGGAGTCCTGACTTTGTGGCTGGGATGAGAGGTTTGACTGTCACAGCAGAGAAACTGGCTTAAGCTAGTATGGAACTGCAGCTTCTTCACTTTAGCATTTGTATGGTGAGGCTTAAAACTGCCTGTTTGCTTGTCCACTGAATCTTCAACACTAGGGTTGAAAATAAGTCAATACAGTGAAGTTCTGCAAGCAGCTTATGACTGGGTATCTTAACCTGTATATTAGTGTTGTTAGTGTATATTAATTAGATAGTATATATTCATTTTGCATAGTAACTCCTATTCCATGGCAGATGCAGGGAGCACAATGTACTTCACACAAAGTAGGCTTCTTGAGATTTGCTGCAATACAAGTGTGTATGCAGGAGCTGCTAATAAGGAAAAGGTGCTGCACTATAAATTTCACATCCCATACTGCTCCTGTATTTACATCTTTAAATTTAATTAAGCTACCTTCCCCATTTCAGCTAGTAAAACTTAGGCACAGGCTGCTTCCCTCTCATAAATTCTGGATAGACTGGAATTTTACCAAATATTAACAGCTGTGCAGAATCTGAAAATATGTTTTCTTTCTCTCTAACCAAACCTGCAAAAATATCTGAAAAGCACTTTGAAGTTGAGGATAAAATTTGAATAAAAACAGTCTTTGGAGCTCTCTTGTACAGAGAGGGTTTTTGACTACTTAGAATGAAATTACAGATAATAAAGAATTGTTTTGTCATGATTATTCAATATTCTTTTATTTTTCAGCTGCCTTTCTGTCTGCAAAAGATTGCAAGTTGATAGTTGATGGTATATTTTAGACCAGCTGTTTTCTAACTGTAGAATTCAACTTCTGTGGATGTACTGGTGGACACAGTTGGGCCATTATTTTAATGAAACATCTCTTTAATCTATAATGGTGCTTGTGTGTTTATCTTGCAATGCCATGAGAATGCAATAATTTTGTTAAAAATGCTTGTGTGCCTGGATGGGGTAGCCCTTAATCTGTTCACCTTGGGGACCAAGTACAGGGAACATTTATATTTTTTTCTCTCCCTTCCTATAGCTTGCAATAGTACATGACTTGTGTATTCAAGGCTAAAGGGCAAAAAAACCTCACTTCTGTAATTCTGGCAACGTTGGGAAAGTGCTTTGCCTTTGATTTGAAGTAAAGCATTCCTATTAAGATAAAATAGAGAGAAAAACACGTGCAGGAGAACAAGTAATGTCTGGTTTTTTAGGGATGTGTCCTGTATCCCAAACTGTACTGAATCTCAACATGCACATGAGCTCACTCTTGTTGTGTGGGGAAAAGAACTTGTTCTGTTCCCCACAATGTTCTATGGGGAAAACAACTTGTTCTGTTCCCCACAGTGTTTTGTGGGGAAGTGGCAAATGCCGTTCAAAGGCAGTGAGAGCACAAAGGGGCCATGTGAGCACAGGTCAGCCAGCAGGCTGTAAGGAGCTGGGAATTATTGAACTTGTAGCACAGTGTTGTTTCTAGCGGGACAGTGGACTTATTACTTTGAACTTGTTCTGCTCGGCTCTCCATTTTCCTGAAACTTTTAGGAGCTTTGTAACTCTGAAATCTCCAGCTCCCTAAACTTTGCTGTCGGGTGGAACGATTGGTGGAAACGAAATGTTTGCTTAAGCCTCATTTCCTCATGTAGCAAAAATTGGTTTCAGTAAGAGTTTTAATTGCTAACTGTGTGGTAGAAGGAGAACACGTTTTTTAAAAACCCTGATGCACAGGAAGTTCCACCTGAACATGAGGAGGAGCTTCTTCACTGTGCAGGTACCTCACACTGGAACATATTGCCTGGAGAGGTTTTGGAGTCTGCCATCATTGGAGGTACTCAAGAACTGTCTGGACACAATCCTGTGCCATGTACTCTAGGATGACCCTGCTTGAGCAGGGAGGTGTGATCAGATGACCCACTCTTAAGTCCTTCCAACCTTACCCATTCCAAGATTCTATGAAACATAGAATAATTTAAAGAACACAGGATGTGAATTGTTCCAGCCTCTAAAAATGGAACTCATCATGATCTGTCTTAATCAACTTCGTATGCTCTTGTCCATATTTAGTTCCATCTTAAAATGTTGTAAAATATTTTTGGTAAACCAGAAGATTATTTCTTTAGTGCAACAGCATGATCAGTGTTGGTTGACATAGCTTTTTATGCAGCTGAGCTTAACTGAGTTTGAAGTCTACTTTTTTTTTTTTTGAGACCTAAAATGAGTAACTTCCATAGTAACTGTGGGTAGTTCTTAACGTAATCAAAATCTAAGCCTTCAAACTTGTTCACTGAAGTACAAACAAAAAGCATGACTTGATCCCTTTTTGTGGATGGGGTTACAGTACCACTTCCTCTTGCTTGGTTAGGTGCCTGGAGAAGTATGTGTAGTTTGGAGTTCTTCCCATTTAGCCTTCCCTTTCAGATCTCTTCCTTTTATTTTTTTTTTTTTAAGCGAAAAAATCATTGAACTTAAACAGAAAATCCATATAGATTTCCTCCCATAGAATGACTTGAATTCCAGACTTCTGTCCATTGAAAGACACACTTGCATTCATTTAATTGCCTTTAAAATATTTGTAGTATGATGCTAATAAAAGCATTTTCTATTGGTCTCGAAGTATTTTGAAAATAATCAATTTTTTGTTTTGGCATTCTGCAAAATATATGCTAGTGTACTGAATCAAGTTTTAATCTCCAGTCATTGTTAAATCAGGTTATAAAGTCCACATGAAAAAAGACTGCTTACTTAGAAGTGAGGACTTCTGATTGTGATTTAGTTGAGAGGTTGTAATCTACCTGCTCAAACAAGTTCTTGCATAAAAATGTTGAGCTCTATATGCACTCTATGTGTTAATTCTGAAAGTCTGATAATTCACCTGTAACTGTTTAATCACATTTAGTAAGTAAGAGATAGTAGGAGAAATAAATTAAGACTTAACATGCTGGTAGCTATATTACTGTTTGTTGGCTGCATACAGGAAAAGAGTGAGTAAGCACCACAAGCAGATGTGGAATAGCTTCTCCATGGGGAAGCCATTTACTGTGTGGTAATTATAGACTGGTTTAAAATCTTTGCAATAAGTAGAATTGATCATTAAAACCATGGGTATTCTTAGCATTTGTGCAAATGTCTTACCCTGCTTTCTGTTACTAAATTTCTAATACTGTTGTTTCAACAGCTGCTTTCAGATGATCATACATTGAGAAAGTGTTTGTTACATTTGGTACCTTTCAGTTTCATTTCACGGGAAGGAGAGAGATAGGAGGACACAAACATTAAAGAAATGCCATATTTCAAACAGCAAGACTGGATTTCTTTTGGACTATTTGGCTTCTGATTGAAGAACCAAACAAATAGTTAAAATGTAAGGCATTTTAAGCCTTGTTCTTCTAGTTTTTATATGAATCTCCAGGAAGAGGACTTCCCATCAGGAAGAGATCTGAAAATCAAGTCTAATGTCTGATATTGAAAAATGCTGGGAAAAAAAAAAAAATCTGATCTCTTTACATCAGAACTACCATGCTAATTTTTAAGTAATTTTGATTTCAAGCTTGTCCTGATATTAATTACTTCACAGAGTACCCATGTAGCTCAACATAATTACGGCACAGAATTATTTTTGTGCTTTGTGCATGCATACATACTCTGCCTCTCTTCAGACAGTGAAGATTGCCTGGAGCAAACATCTCTTGCAACTTTAAGGCAAAAGTTTGAGCATTTGCTTGCTTTGTAAAATAAGTTCATCCAACTTTCTTTTTTTTTTTTTTTTTTTTAAATAATGTAGGGCTTGTGTTACTGATCTTGGAACAAACAACTCAGTGTATTTCCAAGAAAAATACATCTGTGGACTTGGCTGTTGAGGGTAATTGTAAAAAGCTCCAAAGCATTCCATAAGGGAGAGGATAAAATGCATCAAATATTTTGTGTGAAGCATGATAAATATTCTTCATGTTACAGTGGAGATGTAGCAAAGAATAATAATTGAAAACCTTTTTGAAGTTATGTATCTGTATTGCTATGAATGGATGTAGAGATCAGTAACACTGATTATCAAGAATTGTCCTCAATCACTTCAACTTTCATGTTCCGTGTATTCATGCATTGTGTCAAGATTTAAAATGGAGTTGAAAGGAGGAAGGTAGATATTAAAACTACTTCAATATATGCTTTTCTTTGGAAAGTAAACTTATCTTCATACCCACAAAATAAATAATTCCTAATATGAAGGAAGAAAAAATTTGCATTGCCTTGAATGTAATTTAATCTTACTAAGTATCTTGAGTCGCAAGCTAAACCCCATATATTTCACAATTTTGGGGAAAGTGAAATCACCACCCTTGGGAGGTTAAGAGGTCCAGTTTTATTTGCAAAATCCTGTTTATTTTTTCAGTAGTGCTCAGGGCTGTGGTCAGTACTTGGCCAATGCAAGTAAAACCATCTCATCACACACAGCATACAAAATCACTTGAAATATGCCATGATGGAGACGTTGAGAATAGGAAGTGGAAGAGGAGAATTTGGCTGCTTCTCTTAAGATTGCAGTCTGCCTGAGTGCAGTGCCTGATTTGTATTTGTTTATTTATTTATTTTCCTGTTTGCTTATCTCAGGAATTGTGTAGTATGATATGGAATAGAGGGAAAGGAAGGATTTCTGTAGCTTTCATCACAGGGAGTTTTTCCTCAAGGATGATTTGGTTATGATTTCTTTGGCTGGCTTGCCACAATCATTTTTAAAGGCTACTTATCAGATATACTGTTTTATTAGCATGTTTGGTATGCTAATTTCTCCAGAGATGACCTCTTTCGACCATGTGAAATAAGGAATTTAAAAAATAATTTCTTTTATGCAATTCCTTAATCTGAATGAGAGTGATGGACAAAAAATTAACGCTTAACACTTAGAACATAAATTAAGCTACTCTTAAAGCAGTTATTAGCCTCTATTTGAGCTGTTTATTGAAAGCAGCTTTTGAAAAGTATTGCTGTTGAGTGTGGGGAGGCTTCAGCGAAGTACATTCACTGTTAATTAGTGTAAAGATTGGGAATGTGAAATGAGCTGTTTCTTTACTAAATGCAAAATGTCATTATTGTCTGGTATCAAAGAATAAAACAGGATCATTCTTTAAAGTCTGAACGGTTTTACCCTAGTGGCCAATAATGGAGTAGGTTTTAGTGTTTAGATAGGGTAACTTAAAAGGAAAAATTAAATCTTCAGGTACTTCTCACTACTGTAAGAACAATGTATGTATTAAAAGGCTTATGATTGTTGTGTAAAACTGTGTTCATGTAAACATCAGTCCTAAGCAAGGTTTTCTAATCAGTCTTTTAAGGATTTGCATGTTTACTAGTATTCTCTGTGAAGATAACCCAGTATTTTATTTTTTTGTCAAGGTAGTTGTTGCTGCCGAGCTAGGGCAGTGGCGAAAAGGATGCAGCAATACTTCCTTCATGTAGAAGAGAAGAAAAAAGCCCTTTTTTAAATCACACTTACATAGAGTAGATCGTGGTAGCAAGGACAGGAGCAATTTCATTGGTGCAAGGCAGGTAACACCCCTGGTGAACATGTTTTCATGAAAACATCACATCTCTCATGCATACAGCACGTGCTTAATCATTGCTATAATTCTTTCTCTTATATTTTCCTTGAGCAGCCTGAGAAAATCCAAGCTGCTTCTTTCCCTGGCTTTCACCAGTATCCACAGTTGCTGTAGGACTTTGTTTCAGTCTACTGTTCTTAATAAAATTTGATCTCTTAGGGTCTTCTAGGGGTTGTGATATGTTGTTTCTTTTCCCCCTTAATATATTCACAATTTCCAAACCCTTCCCTTTAACTGGAAAGATTAATGTGAAAACTGCCTGTGTTCCAGAGTGCTTTATCACTGCTCTGTAATCATTGGTACTTCTCTGGTACCCATATGAAATAATAGCAGCAAGTAATTGTCACTGGACCAGATCTTTTTGCACACTGTGACACTCAGGTGACTGATAGCCATCATGTAAGCCTTATGTTTCATACATTCCTCTGCAGCATTTGTATGTTGATACTGGCATAACAGCAAAGGACACGATCTCAGGATTCTTTTTTCTTTTGTCACTATTATATAAAAAACAGGGTAGGATAAGGTCTTTAAGTCACTATCCCTCAAAATCAAAACCCTAAAGCATCTTGGACTGCAGCTGCACTGTTGGCAGAAAAAGAAGTCTATTTCAGTTGCTGATCTGACAACTATTCCTGTGTGTCACAGTGGTAAAATAGACGTGGATCTAATTCTGACCTGGACCAGAGGGAGAGGATGCTTCTGCAGTCCCGGAGCTGCAGCAATGTTGCAAAGCAGATTTGCTGCCTGACAGAGGGCAACAGCCTCCTGAGCTGCTTTCTTGTCCTAATTCCATCAGGTGCATAGAGGGATCTGTAGGGCCGGAAGAGTATCTGAGTCCCTTCTGTGGAGATCTCAAACCCCTTGAATGCAGGAGGAAAATCTTTCTCTTTATGCTGAGTAATATTCACAGCTGGAAGGCCTCCCCTTTGTTTTTGGTGGGTTTTTTTTTTTTGTTGTTTTTTTTGTGTGGTTTTTTGTTGTTGTTGTTTTTTTGGTTTTTTTTTTAAATATGAGGAAGTAATGCTTCTTCCCTCAAATGCTAGTAAGTACTCTGCAGCCTATCTGTACTAGGGTCAGCCTGTACCCTCCTGTTGCACCACTGCAAAGGTGAAGGTGTGGCTGTCTGTATCTTCCTCCCCACCTGCCCCTTCTCCCCTGCCCCTTTTCCTTTTCCTCCTAGTCACAGACTGCCTGAGAAATACACTGCTGTTGCTTTATAGATTTGGTACAACTCTGTAACTCTTGTTGTTTTAGTCTTTTTTGGAAGGCAGTATAGATAATTTGCATATCTACTTATGTATGATAGTACTAATTAGAGAAGTAAGGGACATGACTGAGCTTGATGTCCTAATGCATTATAAAGGCAGTTTCCTGTTTTATTTCTTTGTTGTTTCTCATCCGTTAGTTATATCTATTTTTTTTTTCTTCTTAAGCTTAAAATAGCTTTCAGAAAAATCTTTTTTTTATAATAGTGTATCTAGCAGATGTTCTCTGTCTATAAAAAAAAGTTCTGGGGATTTTTCAAACATAAGATTCAAGGAGATTTATATATTTTTATTTTGCCTTCTTTCCTTCTCAATCTCTCTGTTGAAGAACATCAACCACAAGACTGAAAGCGTGGAGGGCAAAGAGTGCAGAGCGGTGATTAAGAAGGTTTCTTTGCTCTCAGTATTTCTTTTGTACTGTAAAATTTTGTTGTGGCTACATCTTTCAGTTACCACTGGAAATGACATCTTTTAGACAAAGTGTAAGGCTTCAGTATGGTTTTTTAATCTGCTTTTCAAGAAATTGTGGCCAAATTCAGATATTTGATCTGAGGTGGAACAGGTCAAATACTTCAGAAGAAGAAAACTCAAGGGTATCATTCCAAGCCCTGTTAGTTACATCTTACTAATTTTAGGACAGAAGCCAACAGATCAAGAAGGACTGAGATTTTTTTGAGATACTTTGGTTTAGTGATAAGGGCAGTTATCCTAATCACACTCCCATTCCCCATTTGAGCAAGGAAGTTATATTGAATGAATAAATCCCTTTTCTTTCACTTGAGTTACCTGTTTTCTTCTGCTTTACTTATTTGTATGCTTACCATCCAGTACCACTCTTGTCCAGTAATTTAATAAAATTTTGATGAACTTTAAAACTAATATCACTAGTTCTTTATATTAGTGAGAATGGCAACAGTTTCATGTTCAGGGCTGTATATAGCATTTGAATGTTTCTAGAGAGATGTGTTCAGGTGAATTTTTCAGTCAGTGAAATATTTGAAAATAATGGTACTAGTTTGTTCAATTGTTGAAAATCTAGGAATTTTTGGTCATTTTTCCTAAGTATGTGAGTTCATCTTCTCATTTTGATGGAGATTTTCAATGGTTTTAAGCATAAATTACCTTATTTATGCTTCCTTTGCCTTTTATTTTAATAGCCTTTTAAGGGAATATTTTGATTAGCCTTTATGGCAAACACTTGTGAAGTATGCTTGAATATACAAAAGGTCCATAAATACTTGAAAAAATATTTTTATTGATCATTAGCCTAAGGCATTTAAATTTAGATGGGATTTATTTATTTAAGGGTTATGAGGAGCAACATTGCATGCTACTGTGGCATGACACATGGCTTCTGTAGATTGAATTCCAGCTCTCAACAGAAGGTTTTTCAGTCCTGCAACTTTCCTGGATTTTTTGTCTGAGTTTGCTGGTTTTGTTCCACAAGTTTTTCCTGCACAAGATACCTTCTTTGTTAATAAAACCCCTTGGAGTACTAGCCCTAGGAATTGGTGAGAGTATTTTCAGTCAGGAGGCTGTTGTCTGTGCAGCCCTCTGTCTCCCTTTCTGGGATGACAGCAATGTGAGCAGAGAATTACGAAAGCACCAAGGATAGTTACATGAGTTTAATGACTAAACATTTAGAAGCCATCCTAAAGCATGAGTTATTTCCTTGTTTTTAAAGTCCCTATGATGACAGATGAGCCCTCCCCTTTACTTTGGAAAAGTGGCCTTAATTTTCTAGCCACCCTACATGTGGCTTTAAGCTTACTTTGCTAAAGCATTAGGTGTTCAGAGATGTAACCGAAATAAATGAGACCATTTGAATACCAGTATATTGTGTGAAACTAGGTACTTTAAAATGAAATGCTGATGGGTTTGGAACTTAAATACTCAAGACTAAGATATTTCAGTGTTAAAAAAAGCTCTCTAGAGTTCTCCATTTACATGAAACCCTCTCTACAAATACTTGTGGAGGTTTTACCTTAAGCGTTAATGAATTTCTCATGTGGTGCTGTTGAGCATGGCAGATGAAGTCAGGAGGAAGTTAATAATTCAGGAAAGGTTTTTAGTGATGTGTAGTAAATAAGGCACAGGCTAATCAAATGATGAGGAGAGGAAAAAGAACACTGATGAACTGACTGTTAAGCTCTTTGTTTTAACCTGAGTACAGTAGAGTCCTGATTAAAATATGTGATGATGTAGTTAAAGGTTGTTTCCTAATGCATGTAAGTAGGTTAATTATGATCACCCACGGAACACTTTTGTGTTACACTACCCCACTTCAGAGGGTTTTACAGAGTAGACAATATTACTGTGCTGTTTACCACTTGCAACTTCCCAGGTTTAAATCCATTATCTTTATAGAATACTTTTTAATATCAATTATATGGATACCATAATCTTCTCAGGGTTGAAGTTACCTTCAGGTTGGCCTTTTCTTTCTTTGGCATAGATTTTTCCATTTCAGTTAAAATTAGAACTGCTGGCACTGGTATTTTTTATTTCATTGAATAGTCAATAAAAAGAGTCATGAGAGGCACTTCTCCAGTGGGCGTTGTTTGCTGACAGCATTTCTTTGTGATTTGGTTACCAGCTTCAACTTCAGGTCTTCTCCAGTCATTACTGGCTTCATCACTGCTCTCATTTCTGCCTTCTCCCTTGTCATGGCTTACTTCTGACGTTTGCCTTTCTTGAGTCCTGATTCCAGAATCTGCCGAGGTCCGGTTCAAGTGTCGTGTCCTTGTGTGGTGGTGTTCTATCCTGTGTCTTCTACCCCTTATGTTTGCTTCTGCATGGGATGAGTTGAAAATACCAGGAAAAAGATGCCCTGCTTTTGGTTCTAACTGGCACTGTAATACTGAAGCAGCATGCTCCAAAAGTTCATTTAACTACCTCTGTGTATACAGATGTTTTGAGAGAATTTATCTCTGTGCTTGTTGAATGAATATACACGAGGAAGGTTTCAAAAGCCTCTGGCTTGTCTTTGACCATTTGGATGGATTTGTACAAGAGCAGTAGTACAAGGTGCAAACTGATACTCGGGCCTCCTGCCACATTTCAATATCCGTTTGCGTATATGAAGTGCAGTTAGTATTTTTTTAAAGATAGTGACAGAATATTCTGTTCTAACCTAATTTTAGAAATATTTCAGTAATTTCTTCAGAAATGTTCCCAAATTTACTAGGCAATTGTATGAGAAGGTAAACTTAATTTTAGCAAATACTTTAGCAGCTGGAAAAGGGAACTTAAAAGGGCAAATAATGGACAACAAAGGGCTTCTGGCTTTGTCAGTAATGTGTCTCAGCTTCATGCACAGCTTTTTTAATGTTGTGTTAAAATATTCGTAAGCACTTGTAATAGGATAATTGTATACCATTAAAATTATACTATTTTCAGTCTTAATGTGGAGGACTATAGTGCTTCAAAGTTGGAATTTCAGACATATATTAAGTTTAATTTAAATTTTAAACATAGGTTTTTGTTTCTCTGTAGTATTGTTGTCTCAGTGTTCACCAACTTTAGTTGGAGCTGTTTTCAGTTACAGGCAAGTACAAAAATGTAGACTGTAAAATGTTTAAATTTGAGATTATTAAAGATTTTTATTTGCAATAACACGACTGTATTAAAATTAATCTTGGCAGTGTCTCTTTGGACATTTGAAATTGGTTACACCCATCTTTTGGCTGCATAATACAGGATCTTAGTTCTTAGGAGTGAAGTATATTTGCAGGAATGATGCAGCCAATTTCCCTGTTGCTGCATCATTTGTTTCAAATGACTTATTACCCCCATGTTCATTCCAACACACTGGTTACTGCCTTTTGGAAGTTGTAGTCCTTCACCGTAAAATCCTGCTTCTTCTGCAGACAAGGAAATATTTAGCAGCTGCCACTGACTTGCAGGTATCTGGCAATGAAGCTTACAATGATCAAGGTTTGATGAAATGTTTGCTACCTTGGTTAAAGACTACAACACAATACTGTCATTTTAGGGAATACTAATAAAACCAAATGCTTCAATGAAGCATTTAAAATTATTTTTTCATAGAGTAGAAATTTTTGGTAGATGCTTCATCTGAAAAGTGTAGTCCGTACTGGATGGAGTAAGACAGGTCCATCTGGGACAATATCCTGTCAAGCATAAAGAAAGGCTAGCTAAGGAAGAGAGGTTTTTGGTTAGGACAGTGCAACCTCACTAGAGCATTCCCCCAGCCCCTCAAAATGCACAGTGCATGCACTTCCTGAGCTCTAAGTGGCATGTAACAGGATTGATTAAGCATTCATGAAAGAAAGAAATTGCATTTTGAACCCTGTGTAACCTTTTAGTATCCATAAAATTTGATTGCAAGAATTATCATGACCTAAATTTACACTCTGTAAGGAGCCACTTCTTGTGATGATTTTGAACCTGTCATAAAGCAATTTAATTTGGTATCTCCTAGGCAGTGAAGCATCTTTCATCCTTGTGTTGTTCAGAATACTACAGCCAGACTTTTGAGACAGCAGTGTATTCAAAACATTGCAAACTTTCATGAAGTTTTTGGGGTGCAATGTTATTGTCCACATACTGTGTAAATGACTAATAAGTGTGCAGTTCCATATCCAATTTTTAATGCACATTTTTTTTCTGATATTAAGCAACTGTTGCTACTGGATCCTGTTTTCAGCTAGTTTTGCTATGAGGATTCCAGCATAGCTCTGATCAAAGGCATTGGTTTATTCCAAAGAATACTTTAAAATAAAATATGTATCTAGGTTGATAGTTTCTAGCGGTTGAGACAGCAACTGTTTCAAAAGAACAACATTATTAAGTTCGATAGAAGTGATGATAGACTTTTAACTACAAATGTGCTGCCAAGCTGTGTGGCAGTGATTGCTTTGTATAATACATTTATAAAATTATTTCAGATAGCTTAATTTAATCTGTTTGTTGTCAGGCTTTATCATTGGTAGGAAGTTTGGAGTGTTGGTTTATTTTTCCCTAGCTGTAGTTGCTGACCTACTTGTCTGTTTTATAAACAAAAATAGTTTTCCTCTTTTACAGTCAGTCTACCCGCGTAAACAACAATATAGTTTTTACTAAGAAATTTTTCCAATTTTTGAATTTTTTCTAGATTATCTTGGAGATTTTTGTATGAATTTCCAATTAGAGCAGGAAGGCCAAATGCTGCAAATGTAATTATGATCAACAGATGGGATATTTTAAAAGGTAGTAAAATATAAATAGAATGAGGAGCTTTGATACTGAACAGCAACATGGTTGCTGTCAAACATTCAGTTAATTTACTTGTTAAAAGCTGTAATGTAGACTGGCCATTTGTGATACTTCCTTTTCCTCTCTTAAAGGGAACTGAAAAATGTCATTTGATTGACCCAGTTTATCTTGTCATTTTAAACTAGATTAAATTGAAAATACAAATATTAATTTCCTTCAAAGGTGCTGAATAATCCATTTTAATTATTAAAACAGGTATTTAGAAACTATATCACTTTGAATTTTATTTCAGCAAATTCATGTTGCAGATGTGATTTTTAATCTTTTTAGTTTCTAGGAATAAAAAACGTTAGAGATGCTGTATTACTTCTGTTGAGTCGGATAACATTAAGTGGACATATGTTTCACTTGAATGTATTGTGATAAAGCTGTGGAAAAATACTTGTAAGTATTACTATAGAATACTGTTGTGACATATATTTACTTTTTTATTCAGTAACTCTTGAGCACATTAAGTCATTCTAAATTCTTCCATGTGAATTGCATTACTTTTTTTAAATTGAATTGACAGCTCTGCTGGTTCATTTTACCTGACATAGGATGCTTTTTACTCACTATTTTGTAAAATCTGCTTTGTCATGTCACATGCAGTTTTGGCTTACACTTATTTATCTTTACATGTTTTAGTAATTTGTGATATCTCCTTGATTGTAGTTTGTCTGATGGCATAGTGCTTGCATTGTCATTTTATTCAGTGTTTCCATGTTAGCCCTGGTTTTGAGGACCTCTCTGAATTTCTCACTGAATTATTATTCAAGAGTATGCTTCAGTCCACTACAGACTTATGTCTACTTACAGTACATTTGCTAATCTTGCAGAAATTCACTAATTGACATATAATAGAAGAGAAATGCCAGCTATTTGGTACTGAGAGAAAAGCTTGCTTTTGATTTTCTTTAGCTTTTCTTTTAATGAATACAGTATAGTTATGAATGAATGAAATAATTGCTTTGGCTTGCATTTTCTTTAAGAGAGATTTGGAATACTCCTAAAGCATTTTTAAACTGTTAGCCATTGAACTACTCTGAAGAGAAATTTAATCATACTTTTGTCCAGTTTCAAGTAAATCATATTATGTGAAGAAGTTTTCCATAAAATATTTTATCCAGTTTTATGACATTTTAAATAGCTATGGGTTTTTTTCTTCCATTTTATGGTACATGTTGGACCTTTTATTGATAAATAAAGGTGAAGTTTTGTAGGAATACTTCTTTTGTATTCCGTACTTACAGATTACTTCTATTTGTTCATTTTGCTCTTTGTTTGGAATGCTAAATGCACGCTGTTAAATTTCCAAAATACTTGTTTTATCCTCAAAAACTGACATTAAATAAGAGCAAAAGTTCCATTAATTTAAAGCTCCTTTGATTTGGTGCTGTACAGAGGACTTGAGCTTAAAATCAGAGGAGGTAATTCTTTTTCACAGGAAAATGTAATGACACACGTGCAAGTTACTTGCTGTATTTTATGAATGTTTGCTACGTTGTTTATTGGTTGTGATAGTGAAGCATTATTGTCGCAATTATCTTGAAAATAAGTGGTCAAATGCTAAAAGGTTTCTGACAACTTGACATACAACTTTGGCATTAGCTAGCTGCTTGTTCCTTTTACAGATTACCAATTAAATCTGCCTAGTTGCATGAAGCAGAGCCTGAGACTATGTAAATCTGAAGCCTGTGGCTTCCTGTGATTGCTGGATTCAGTACATGCTGTTGAGAATGCTGTATTTTCAGAGGCTTTTTTGTATTCTGCTCACAGTGTTTGCTGAGCAGAAACTGTAGCTAAAAATAACTAAAATGAATTTCTCCTTCTCTCTTTCTTTCTCACTGCAGGATGACGTAGCTTTGCCAAGGATTTATCAGCTAAGCAGAAAATGAGCTTAACATCCTGGTTTTTGGTGAGCAGTGGAGGCACCCGACATAGGCTGCCACGAGAAATGATTTTTGTTGGAAGAGATGACTGTGAGCTGATGTTACAGGTAATTGCTTCAGCCTTCCATGTGCAGCTGCTCAAATCATGAACTTAATGCACCAGCTTCATGCATTCCTTTTGAAAAATAAATTCCCCAGATGTTGGGGGAATGTTTGTGTCCTTAGGAAAAAAAAATAGTTTAAATGTATTGCGGTCAATCATGCAGTTCCTGCTTGGTTACAGAGAATCACATTCTCTTCTTATAAGTCAAATGCAGCTTGCAAGGATAGAAGATGAAATAAATTTTTCATGATCAGTAAAGTAAGTAGACTGTTTTCCATAAAATGTGATAAGAGAGCTGGGTGCTTTTGAAAGGAGCCTTCTTTTTTCAGCAGCTTGTAATCTAATTTAGTCACATGACTTGATGTAACTCTGTCCCCCTGCCTTGATTGTGTTGTACAAAAGAAAATGTAATTAATAGAGAAGAGTATTTCTTTGTCTCTAAGGAAGTTAAATGACTCAGTTTCAACAAAATTGAAAATACACAAGTCAAAATAGCTTGATCCTTCAGTAACTTCCTCAACTTTGAGGATCACTCTGTGGAAGTCTTAGATGTGTGTAGCTGTGTCGTTATGTAGCCATATTGCATATTGCATGCACTTTGCCCTGCCAAAGCTGTAGCTCTCTGAGCTAGTTTTGTCTAATTTTGTTTTTCAATTACTAATAGTAGTATTTTGGGAGTTTCTTAAATTTTTGTCATTTACTGTAGAGATCTTAAGAAGATTCAACTTCAAAACTAATAATCCCAACCCTTCCTGCCATTCAATAAAATACTTCTAGAGTTTTTGTTCCCAGAAGTTGTGTATGCAGCCATTACTGGCCAAATTAGAATCTTACTTGCAAATGAAGTGCTTAGAGATGTAATCCTGCATTTATTACTCACAGTGTAGCATTTCTAGTAAACTGCATTTGGCTTTCAGCCTCAGAAGGCATTCAGATATTTTACTGGTGATGTTAGAAAGCAGTTGAAAATACTCTTAATTTCTCTTTAACAACAGATAGGATGATGTCTTGGTAATTTATGTGGGAATTATTTAAAAAACCCCAAACAACCAACAAGCATGCAGATAAGCCCATCAGCATCCGAAACAACAACGAAAGAAAAGCAACCAAAAAGCCCCACCCCACTGGTTCCTGCCCATTAGGTTATAATCCAAAAATGCTTATAGTTTTCTAGTAACTCATTTTAGAGGACTGTTGTCTGTAAATAAGGGAGTGTCTCCTCTCTTCTCTGCTCTGCCATCCATAGTAGATCAGTACTTAGAGAGAAGCAATTATTCTTTTGTGTTACAGAACTTCACCTTCAAAGGTAGCTGCCTCTTTGATTAATACTGCGAATAGATTCAAATTATTTACAAACATTATTACTTGTGTATTTACTTCAGAGTTGGTGAAAAAAAAATCAAGGGGCCTGGTGATTTTCAAGAATATTCTTTTTAGCCTGCTGCTATTTTAGGTCTGCATGCCAGCATGACTGTAACACCATGTAGTGCTGCAGGGGGAGGAGCCCACCAAAGGAGAAGCTAATAATGTGTTCTTGTTCTGTATGTATAGTTCTTTGTGCAAGACCTTCCTTTCCACTCTTGACAGCTTGGTTATTCTCTTACTGCAAAGCATGTGGACAATGCATGATGAAGAAAGCAGAATTTAATGGTTTTATTCATAATTGTGTGACAGAAAGCACATTATAAAGGCCTTAATGAAAAGAATTTTGACTCTGTTTCATGCTTGATAGACCTCAGATCTCTACCTAACACTTTTTTTTGTAAATATATTCAAACATAATGTGAAGTCTTCCTGTTTAGCTAGCTGCTCCATTGCATCAGCCCAGTTGTGGATAAATGCTGCATGTTCCCCTTCTTTCACCTTTATGGTTAGAAATCTTTTTGAATGTTGATGGAGAAGTAATTTCCAAGGAAAAAAAGAAATTACACTATTCAATATATCAGAATTATTTGCAAAGAAAAGTGCATTTATTTCCTGTATTCTGAATATTTTCTTAGCAGTTTGGATTGCATTAAAGAGTATCTGTCTAAAAATAACACCAGTTACAAATTTTAACTGAGGGTGGACTTTTCCTCTTTATATTTGTATGGCTCTTTTTGCAATTATTGTGTAATTCTTATTTCTGCAGGCATATAGAAATCTTTGTACTGGATCTGGCTGGTTGGTGGGAGTTTTTTTCTTACAGAATCCATTATGGTACTATGTTTTGGATTTGTCACCAAAACACTGTTGATAACACATGACTATCTCAGCTGCTTCTGAACAGTGTGTGTGCAGTTTCAAGGCATTCTCTCTCACTCTGCTCTGCCTACACACACTTCACTGGGGAGGGTGCACAAAATGTGGAGAGGGAGCACAACCAGGACAGCTGACACAAACTGACCAAAGGGATATTCTGAGACAAATAATGTGTTATGCTTGGCAATGAAAACTGAGGGAGGGGCTTTGAGGAAGATACCCACTGCTTAAAAACTGTCTGGGCACTGAGCTGCTTGCGGGAGGTGGGAAGTGATTGCCATCTCCTCACTTGATTTGTTTTACTTCTTCTTCCTTCTTCCTCTTTGCTGCTCTAACTTGACCCATGAGTTCTTTCCTTTTGCTCTTCCTGTTCTATCCCACATCCCACTGGGCAGTGGAGGGTGAGTGAGCAACTGTGTGGTGTTTAGCTGCCAGCCAGGGCACTGCAGTCTTAAAAGAAGGAATTTTAAAAGCCCTTAAATTTGATTGGAGGGCTGCAATAACAAAGCCAAAGGAAGAAAAGGCATTCAAAAGACTTGCACAGTCTTTGCACCTGTAAAGATCAGCTGAAATTAATAGAAAGTTCAATTATATGCAAGTAATCTGAACCTGAGCAGAACTGTGATGTTCTGCAGAATTTCCAGTGTTTCTGTAAAAGCCACATACTTGATTAATCATTCTTAGCATTTCAGATGATGTGACACAGTATCATGAAGCTCAGAGCATCTTTTAGTGTTTTTTCTGTTCTAACTTATTTTTAATAGGATGTAGTACATAAAGATAATTAAATAAATTATTAATAATACAGTATGTGTCTGAATAACAATGTTGAGAGAAGTTCAATTTTTTTCAATAGTTTAGATAGGGTAATTCTTGGTGCAGTGGTTCCACTTGAGTGTGGAAAAATGAAATCTGTGCTTGATATTGTAGACTCAGCAGAACATGCACATCAATGAATTTTATTGTATTGAGATTGTTTCCACTTGAAAGATTTCTAAGTTAGTGGAAAATGAACCATGTTGCTGTGTCTTCATCTGCCATTGAAAACACTTAACTGATGTAGTATATTAGTGCAGCTTATCTTGGCAGGGAATTTGTTCATTTGTCTGTCTCTTCCTTGTTCTCCACTTTGATATCCTGCCTCCTCCCATTATACCCCTCAAAAATGCAGAGGAAAATAAAAAGTCTAAAAATAAAATAATAAGTATAAGCAGAGCACTGATCATACTTCTTTGAGGAGAAAGCAAAACAGTCATAAGATAAAATGGAAAGGAAGAGTGAGAAAGTAAATTGAAAATGAGGAAATAATAGTAGCAAGTCTCAAGAAACAGAGGAGTGAGGTGATGACTGTGGGATTATAAGAAGTGAAAACATTTCCTTAGGAGTACTAGCTGTGTGTGCTGATACCTTGAACTGGCCAGTGCACTTGGTGAGGCAGGACTCATAGAACTGACAGAGCACAAATTCCGATACACAGAAGTCACGGAAGTCTCAGTTCTCTGTGCAATATGGTCCTGAAATACGAGTTGAGTAGCAAGGATAGAAGATGCAAACCTGAATTTAGGAAGAATGCTAGTAGAAGGAATTTGCTGCTATGCAGTCATGTTGTGACAGTGCACTAGCAGAATTACTGGCAAACATAAGATTGAGTGTGGGCTGCTGGAGAAGATGAGCTGTGGTCTCCATTCTCTTGGGAACTCTTGAAGATGTCCAGGTGGTGACCATATGTATGCATGAAGGAGACACATCCAGCCCCACCTCCCTTGCTTGCCAGGCTGCAAACACTTGGCCAGGAGTGAGTGCTGAAAGAGGGACTTGGCTGTTAGGGAGCTGCTCTTCTTGGATGAAATAGTAGCAAGGATTGTTCCTCATCAGTGTGGTGATGTTTGGATGTGAAATAAAGAATTCATTAAATAAATAAACAGATACTGAAGTGCTTAAGGAAGGACTGAGAAAGTCAGAACTGATGGGAATAGTAATTCAGGAACTGCTCAGACATTTAGTGAAGAGGCTATAGCTAATTGGTTCAGGAAATTGAGATTAAGGAGAGACACTTTGAATGCTTGTATACTATGGTAATTATCCCAGATGCATGACAGGAAATGGTGTGTTTGAGAGAGAACAGCAACACCCTGGAATCATAGTCATGTCTTGAAAGATGCATGTAATTAAGGAGCAGGGGGAGAGAGAGAGAGTAAGAAATAAAGTGAAGTTGATGATACTAAATTAAACATCAGTGATACTGGAGTGGGCTGAAAAAAATAAAAGCTTTGGATAAGATATGTCTGGATCTGACTCATCATATTTAGGGAAAGATTTAGAAAATAATTATTCTGAATTAGTTTTAGAATTCTGCTATTGGTACTTGGAGTTCAGCTAGAAATTGTCTTTTTCATTTGTGGGACTGTCTTTTTATATAGTTTGAATAAATGTGCTATGTAGAAAGAAGATAATCAAACTGTTTTAAGAAATAGCCATAACCACTTCATGTGGTTTTCAAATACCTTATTTTATTTTCTTTAATGTATTTTAGTCACGGAGTGTGGACAAGCAACACGCTGTACTCAACTATGATGCCTCCACAGATGAACACTTGGTGAAGGATTTGGGCAGCTTGAACGGGGTAAGTTAACATCAGAAATAGGTAGCTCACCGTAGCATTCTACATCTTTGTTTTAGGATTTCTTCACACCATTATTAATTGTACATTAATACTTTTTGATGCAAGACTGGAAATGGGGGAACATTCAAAAGGAAAGTATAATCTTTGCAGGGGTTTTCCACTGCATGTTTTTTAAACCACTGCGGTTAATTTCAGTAATAAGAGGGCCTTGGCAGTAGGAAAAGCTCAGAACAGAAAAATAAGTAAGTTGTACTTAAATATTTCAGAATTGTTAAAAAAAAACAGAATCTTGAATATCATGTCTAAAAATCCCTGCTATATTTCAATCTCTAAAATGTACAATTATGATACGGATTTTATTTCACATGCTATTCCTTTTTCTCCTGTTATAATAGAGAAAAGAAAGTTAAACTGTACCTTTTATGTGGAAAAAATAATTATGCGATAACCATGTTGTGTGAAAATGAATTTAACTAATACTATATTTGCATTTAGTTTTTCAGAATCATTTTTATTAAAATCTCTATGAATAATTTGTGCCAAGTAATTGCAAACCAATATAGGAAAAATCCAAAGTTATGGGAAAAGTAGAGTTTCATATGACATTTTAAGTTCTAAGACTTTTCTAGGAATTGCATATTTAGAAGTCTAGCTAAGCATCACTTTTTATAACAGTTTCTGATATTATAGCAAATTATTAAAAACATAGTAACTTTGTCATAATTTTGTAGCCCTTTAGATACTTCTTTATGGACTCTGTTGCACTAGTTATGGTTGTTATTTTATAACTTTAAACGTTTGACTCTGTCATGAATATGTACAGAATGAAATCATGAGTTCATCTGTGACTGCTTATTTGAATAATACTTAGAAAGCTACTGATAGTGAATAGTTTTGTCAAGTGCTTAAATAAATATAAGATGAAGAAGAACTCTCAAGTTACTGCCTTTTGATCTTCAAGTGCATTTCAAAATAAAAATCTGTCAGTGTCTCTATTAGCTTTTCTGTATTTTAAGGTAACTAACTCAGCTTCCAAAGTCAGTCTCAACTCCATGTGAAACCACTGAAGGGCTATATCCTTTGAACAGTTGTAGACATACGAGGGCTTTGGTCCTTAAATATTTAATATACCTCTGTACTTTCAAAGTTGGTGTGCTGTTTCAAGGCAATGATGAAAAATAAGTTCAGCACATAGGATTTTTTTGCTGAGATACTTGATTTTATTCCCTAGTTCTGTTAACTCCTGTAGTCAGTATGCATACCTTCAGATTTGCCTTGTCACAAAACTGGAATTTAATAGAAATACATGTTAAAAGGCCTTCGTTCAACTCCTTTTTTTGCCTCTGATAAAGAGCTTTCAGTGATTTGCTTCACTTCATCTAATTCATTCTCAGGTTTGAAGTGAAGCTTCAGTTGCTTTAGAGCTGTTTACTCTAAGACATCAAAGGAACTCTTTCTTCCCACTGTTTTGGGACATGGAATATTAAGCCTCAGGAGTTCAGTCCTTGCTTTTTTTCTTCACAGTGTTTTCCTTACTATCACTTTGCCAACTGTGCTTTTCTTTCATACCTCTGCTTTCCTGGTTTCAGGTTAATGGGGAAAACACATTATTTTTGTAACACCATACTTAATTGTATGGCAGAACAATGCCTCAGTACCATACGGTGACTAGGTGATAATTCTTCTAGTCTAGCTGCTGTTTCCACTGAGAGCACCACCTTCCTAGCAGCCAAATGCCTCTTGTAGTGTTTCAGCAGCTTCTGCCCTTTCTTATTTTGCATACTTCATCAAAAGATTTATTTTGCATCTCTCCAGTTGGTCCCATCTCTTTTGAGAACAGATACATACTTTTCTTAATATAAAGGATTGCTCCATTCCTGGTGTAATGTACTTCAGCCACTCAAGATAGTTCAGAGTTGAAGGGGAGGTGGCTAATACCAGTATTTTGCTTATGAGTGTTATAATTTCACAAGCCTAACTGTAATTGCACCTGATGCCCTAATGCATTAATATATTCTTATATGTATAGTTGATTCACACTCAGTTCAGTGAAAAGGTTACAGCAGTCTTTTTCCTGGACTTCTAAATCTACAAGTCTTTATCCTGGACATCTAGATTTGAAAAAAAAATGCAAAAGTAAATTTTAATCAGTTTTGCATGAAGTAAAATTTTATTTCTGATAGTCTGTGGTGGCTCGTTCTGGACAGTCCTGTTTTTGTTTTTTTTTCATATACGAATGATGGATTTATCTTTTCTGAAACAAATGTTGCTAGTATGTAATTATTAGTTCCCTAGTATTAGTAGAATTCAGCTGTACTTTCTCCTTTGACTTGTGAACTCAAAAACATACCAGCAGAAATATTAACAATCCATGGCCTTCTTGAATAGCGTTCCTCTCAGGAATATTTATAGGATAGCAAAGTCCTTTCACACTGATGTTTCAGGAGTGGAAGGCTTAGCAAACTTTATGAGGGCTTAAACACAGTTGACTCTCACTATTTGAAGAATAAACTTTAAAAATCATGTGAACTGAATGATTTAAAGGGGAAAAGGATTCCTTATTTACATAGTAACAATTTTTTTCAAGCTAGCTTTGTCTGGCATCCCAAAGCACGTGATGAGATTTTAAAGCTGAAGTGGCAGAGTAACTGAGATTTGGTGGTTGTTTGCCATCGCTTCAGTCACGAGCATGAGACTGTCAGTAGACTGCACACACAGCTTTTGGAGTTCTCTGGGCTGGGTATGCCATGCATGTGCATGAATTTCAGAACTCTGACGTGGGAGGAAAAATACATACATTCATATATACATACATGTCTGCAAGGTGGCCTAAATTCTGTTGGTTCACTAAAATTCAGAGTGCCTTGAGGATAGCCTTCACAGTGGTTCTTGCCCTGGACTCTCAAAATGTGAAAGTGAAATAAATATGCCTGAAACATTACTGAAAGTTTCATGCTTACAAACTGGTAAATAGTTGTACCTTTTATTCTTATTTCCCATGGAAGATATTTTCTACAAAGTAGGTAAACAGTTTTTAAAATAATGAAATAAACATTCTTTTCCTTTAGAAAAAGAAAATTAAATGGAAGATCCTCTTACTATTTTGGGGAAGGAGATTGTTTCTCTCTAACTATAGTTCATTTAATACTAGACTCATGAGCAACACAACCATTCAAATATTTGGATTTTTGGCTTATTTAATTATTCAAGTTTTTCCAACTTTAGAGTGCTTATAGAATGGCATATTTCAACTGTTTCTTTAGAAACATGTCTATATTGTAGAAGTTTCAACTCAGAAGTAGGATGATCTTATAGGGTTGCAATATACTGAATTCTTATCACTGATTTTTGCTGTCCCTCAGATGCACTAACTTCATCCATATTTTACTTAAGTCCTTTCACAACGATTAGAAATAAGCTGCCTCAGAACTCTCATATCCACTGCTAAATGCTGTACAAATATGATGATAAATTAATTCTGGCAGTTAATTGTAATTGAAAAAGCAAATTACAAGAAAAATACTAAGTGGAGGTGCTAATTCAAAGGAACATTAATCAACACTTCCATTAATATTGCTAACAAGATTAAACATGCAAGGAATTTTTCGAGGCCAGTGTGCAACTTGGTTATCAACTGATGTTTATCCTTTCTTTTAGCATAGCTTGTTAAACAGCTGGCAATTTGAGCTTATAGTTTCCCTGTGAATCACCAGTAGAAAATTTGTGGTGCTGAAGACTTTAGTATAAAATTATTTTAATTATTTAATTTTATTGTTTTGGAATTTAATTATATTTCTTTCATTTATTTCTGCAGACATTTGTGAATGATGTGAGGATTCCAGAGCAGACATACATCACTCTGAAGTTAGAAGACAAATTGAGATTTGGATATGATATCCTTGTCATAAAAATGCAGTGTCGGGACACACTTGTCTTGTTAGCATTATGGTTGTCTTAAGTGTTCTCATTGCTGTAAAAATGCCTATATTAGAGAAAATCTCAGGGTTTAGGATATTCTACCTTGGTCCGAACTACTCATAAAGTACATTTGATTGTCTCTCACTACAAGAAACCTCAAGTTTCAATTACAATTTAGAACATAATGTGTATCTTCTGTGTTGCTAAAAGTACTGCATTTCTTTGAGGCAAATACAAAAATATTTGTATCATATATCACAGTCGTATACAAGCAGATAAGATTACAATTAATTATTCAGAAAACTACTGAATGAAAAAAAATTGCTTATGTTGTTAAAACACTAAGGTATCCACTCAATGTTCTGTTTACAAATAGTAAATAACTTCATTTGCTTTGATGAGTATGATACTGCACAGCATCTTAACAATGACATATTTTGAAAACCATCACCGTTCTAGTGGCATAATAGGCTGCACAATTGTTGTTTTTCTGTAAAATCCTCTTGTGAATTAGGAGTTTTTTCTGTATTTTCCTTATCATTTCCTACATACTAATCTTTTTACTGTGGTCAGGGGAGAGATGAGAGTCCCTGAAGAAGCACTTAAGGTAACAATGTGCTATTCCTGGATGTTTTTTTGTCATTTTATAGTTATTATAACAGAGATTTTTTTTTTTTCTCACTCTTTGAGGGTTTGTTTTTTTCTCTATTTATTGTCATATAGCATGAAAAATTCACAAGCCAGCTCCAGTTATCCCAAAAATCTTCAGATGCAGAAGGATCAAAACAGAGCAGCTCCAAAAGTTCAGAGTCCAAGGTAACAGACTCCACAGCTGAAGTGCACCACAAAACTACAGAAGCACTGAAATCTGAAGAAAAATCAGTGGGTAAGGTTGATTTTTTTTTTGTTGCAGAAGCACAAAAACTTGGAAAGGATGTTAATTTGCTTCAGTAGAATGCTTGTGAAATTCTGTAGACAGTAAAAATTTCACATATATGAACAATTAACCATAGTTTAGATATAAATAATAGATTTTGGCAGTTAATTTCTACCTTTTTTTATAGTAACATCCACATGTTAAGAAAACTTTTAAAGAGAGATTTAATCAGTATTTGTAAGATCTTTAAATGTCTCTTTGCCCAAATCACAAACTTGTAGCATTTCTGGCAGGAAATTGCTATTTTTTGCAGTTTAAGTGGAAGTATTTGTTCAGAAGCAGTTTGTACTTTTTACCATTACCAAGTGCACTATATTTCCTTTGGTTGGTTTGGGGTTTTTTTCCTTTTTAAGTGGGCAGGAGTTTTGTTTGTTTGTTTTTTTAGTTCCTAGTATTCATTGTTTGATGTCAGGATATAACCTAAGTGTTCTATTGTGGTTTAAAGACCTGTAGTTTCAGGCTTGTTTCTACATCATTGTGGATATTTATTTAATGTGTCATGGTGGCTCTGCTGTGCTTGTCTTGATTTTGTGTGGGTTGTACTGCAGCCAGCTCTGAACCCCCAGTATGGGAAGGATTTGGACCTGTTGGAGTGAGGCCAGAGGAGAGCCAAAAAGATGAGCAGAGGGCTGGAGCAGATGGGCTGTGAGATAGAGTTGTTCAGCCTAGGGAAGGAAAGGCTCCAGGGAGACCTTATAGCAGCCTTGCAGTACCTAAAGGAAGCTGGTAAAAAAGAGGGAGAGCGTATTTTACACAAGCAGATAGTGATAAAAGACTAGATGCAATGGTTTTAAACTGAGAGAGGAGAGGTTTTGATTAGATATTAGGAAGAAATTTTTTACTGTGAGAGTAGTGAGCCACTCCAACAGGTTGTCCAGAGAATTTCTGGGTGCCCCACCCCTAGAAGTGTTCAAGGTTTTGAGCAAACTGGTCTGGCAAAAGATGTTCCTGCTCATGGCAGATCCCTTCCAGCTCAAACTACTCTCTGATTCTCTGATGAACTTCAGCATGAGGCTTACTGAAGTGTAGTGGAAATACCACAAGAATGAGAAAGGGATCAAGTATTGTTGTTTCCTAAAATGGAGCTGTCTAGGTCTGATTTCCTTAGGTCAAATCTGTACAGTTTTGTTTAGGTTTCATCTGTTCTTCCAGACGACTCACTTCAAAGAATTCTCTTCCCCACATTCAGGCTTCTGTGGTGTACTTAATTAACCTGTTTGCTTTGTTGTCTAATCCAGCATTTTCTTAAGAGTACATAAAGTAGCACGGTTGAGGGAGGTTCATCTGCATCTTTTATTTTTCTTTTTACTCTTTCAAAAATAACAGTCAAGGATAGGAATTTATATTTGAATGCAACTCTCAGAAGCTTTTTGTTGATTGATTGTCTCACCATTGCTATATAAATGCATATCTGTTCACTGTTGCTAATTCAGTGCATGGGAAGAGAATTATGGGATGTTTTAGGTTGGAACAGAGCTTAAACATCACTTAGGGTGCACCCGCTTGCTGGAGCCAGGGACACCTTTCACTAGACCAAGTTGCTCAAAGCCTCATCCAGCCTGTCCTGGAGCCCTTCAGGCATGGGGCATCCACAAATTCTCTGTGTAACCAGCAAGTTTTTAAAAACAATTTAGTATTGACTAAGGCATACTACTGTGTAAAAGGGAAGTACTTAATGTCTTAAAATCATGTTGAAACCTTTGTCATGGCTATGAAATCATCTTTGGAATGCGAATGTATAAAATACTGAAAAAAATGTTGGTATTCCTAATGGGTAAAGTAATAGAAAAGCTCCTAAGATCGATTTTAACAAATGATTTTTTTATATAAAGACTCTTCAAAATATATTCAGAACATCTGTATGACGCTAGAGTAGCTAAATGTCTGTAGGGTGAGGTATTATTCCAGAAGATCAGATAAAACCTAACCCAGCCAATTTAACATCAAGTTTGAAATCTTAATCATATCAGTGGTTTTTTTCTTTTTTAATTTTTGCATTTAAATATATTTAACCATGTAGCACTTTTAGTTGTACTATAATTTAACTAACACCTTTAAAAAAACCCAACCTTTAAAATTGATTGTGCTCAGTAATGTTTTACACACAAGGTAACTTTCACCACTCTGTAGTAGCTGTCAGCAATTTGGAACCTTGGCAACATGGCAAAATTTGATCAGTTTTTCATGCAGTGAGTTCAGATTTCATTGAAAGGTCAATGTGGGTAGGAATGAGAATCTTCTCACAGAAATAACAGCAAAGCTTTTAGGAATGTATTGCTGTCTTGATGACTTCAAACTGAAAGAAGAAATAATATTTACAGATATATCAAGGTAGCAATAAGAGTTGCCAGCTGCCTTTGCATAAACATTTGTGCCAGAAGTTTTGATCAGGTCATTAGTAAGCTTTTATATTTAGAACCCAGATCAGTTGTCTGGCCTCCAAGTTTGTTTTGTATTTAGGCAAATGCATGCAACCATTTCACTTCAGCTTCCAGGAGAAATGATCCAAGCAAATTACTTTCTCTTTGAGTGATTTTAACCTAAATATCACAGCTAAACAGGAAAGTTATTTCCTCTGCTTTGGGCTGACTTTATAGATATTTCTGCCATGCCTCGTGGGACACCTTTGTATGGCCAGCCAGCCTGGTGGGGTGAAGATGAAGCTGATGAAAAAGGTGGTTGTAAGCCAGATAGCAAGCATGAAGAAAAAGTGCCTGAGACAGGGGCTTCAGGTAAGTGTGTTGCCTTATTTTGGGTTTTTTTTTTTCTCTTTCCTGAACTGCATATATTCTTAACTAGGGTACTAAACATATATTAATGTCTGGAAGTTTCACAGTTTGCATAGATGAAAGCCTAATAAGGGGTAGGGTAGTTGAAGAATATATGTATTTATATTTATATGTATTTACGGAGATCTGTTCCACATATAATGTGTCAGTTTTCTAGTATATAACACAATTTTCTATCAGTAAGTGTAGCAAATAACATTACCTGAACCAGTGTGTCTTTTTTTTTTCCAGTTTAATTAGTATCTGTTATTTTATATGCATAGGAATATTTTATTGAAATAATTTCTGAAAATAAATTTTGTGTCTGAAATTTGGTGTCTGACTTTTAGCTATATAAGGTTATCTGTGCTAATATTCACTTCTGTAATTCAATAATGCTGTATTAGTGGGAATTGCATGTCATAGGTCTTGAAGTAAAGGTTTGTGTAGTCTAAAGTTAAACTGTAATGTTTCTTCCCCCCTAATGCAGACGTTTTTATTAGTTAGCTTGTCTAGACACAGTATGTATTGCCAGAACTTCAATCTCAGTACCTATAATTAGGCTTTTATATCTATCATCAGGCATATAAATAAAGTGAGTGCTATTCTAATAAAGACAGTAACTTAAAACTTATTCAACTTAGGACAAAATTCGACCATGTTTGTTTAGCTCATTGGACACACATTTAAGGTCCAACAGTTTTAAGTTTGCAGTTTTTAAAAGTACTTTAAAAATTGAGGTCAGAATTTCTCTTTTCCTGTCATAGTACTTGCCTTGGTTAACATGAATCATATTTTGCAGGAGCTGGAGTGATGTCTAAAAACGTGTAAATCAAACTAAATGAACACTTCAGTGTAGTGAAAGCAAGGTCTTTGGAATTAACTTTTTACCATAGCCTTTTTAATGACCTTTTACATATTATTCTGAAGTTGTCGTCATTCAGACAGTAGAGTAAGTCTATTTAAAGATTTGAACTAGTATAAAGAAACCAGATAAAAACATTTAAATTCATTTTCCCTCATTAAATATAGGATTATTGAGAAGTAATATGCTGAAGTCTGTGTTTTTGATGCAATGCCATGTCATTAACAAGGTGTGACACAAGACAGCAGCTTATATTTAGTAGTGTGCCTATTCTTATTTTTTGTAATTTTAAAGTGCTTTTTCAGAAGCATCAAACTGCAGCAAATGGTTTACATGCTCTTGTATTTATTTTATCAAGAGATTTTTCAACAAGTGATTATCTTAGCTTCTATGTTAGTTCCTGCATTCCAAGAAAAATGATTCCAACTTTGACTCAAACTAATCATGGAGATGCTATCTCTTTCGGTAGTAGACAAAAATAAGTTTATTTTAGACTGAACTTCAGTAATAGGGATATTTTTGACATGATTTGCTTGGTGAAGTCATCATAAAGGAAATGTTGAATAGAGAAAATAGATTAATATTTTCTAAACTATTTTAAATAATTTGGTTTTTTTCCATATGTATAATATAGAAAAACTAAATTTGGGCGCAAAACCTTCTTGGCAAATATGACATTTTGTCCTTTTTTAAAAAAATAAAATTACAAATCCCTTTTATTTATGTTGTTGCTTTTGTTTAGCCATGAATGTATCTCCTGTGAATAGTATTGATCTAAAAAGAGTTATGAATAGCTTTTATTTCCTCAAACTGAAAGACTCATAAATCTTCAGGAATGGAATTCAGTTTGAAACAGCACATACTAAACAAAAGCTTATGTGGAAGGAAGACATTGCTGAGAAAAATCCAAAACCTGGCATTTTTGCAGAACTGTTTAATTTGTGAGGATGTAGAAATAAAATCCTGTGTATAGACAAATGATTTCTTTATTGTGATCACCTCATTTCTGAGCAGACATTAATTGTATGTTCTACTAGTCTGCTTTTTGACCGTTGTGGATAATTTTTAGTAGTGTTGGCAGAGAGTCTGAGAAGACAAACCATGTAAGAGTTGACATTTGCTTCTATGGACACTTCCACAGTCTCAGGGCACTGAGTCTGTGTAGAATCGTGCTGAAGACATTATGAATGTTTTCATGCAATTCATACTTTCATGCAAATCATAAGATTTTTGGGTTGCTTTGGCCTACAGTTCTGTTCTATGAAAAGATTTACTTCTTTTCAACAAGTTACTATGCATTTTCTTTAAGCACTTAGGGTTTATAATATATATGAATATAATAATAGGAAGTCAATATTAAGACACACTTGTATGAATGAAAATTGGAAACTTCAGAAGATTGTCATGTTTGCATATTTTTAAAATATAAGCAAACTTTAATAAAAATGTTCAAGATTAGTGCAGCTAATTATTCTTTCATGGGTTAAATTGTATTGTTTAAAACACTGATCTGGGACATAATTTTTAATATAAACTGTCTAAAAGTAAATACAGGTGAATTCTTAAACTAACTCAACTAGATAAAGTCAGATAACATTTTAACAAAATAATCCTGTTAAAAATCTGTCATGCTTTGATGATTTATTCCATTATTATTTAATGATGACTTGAATTCTAAGAGGTGGGGTAAGATTTAATGAGGAGATTGAAGTGGGAGATTTGTTTCTGTTAAGCCAACTATAGACAATTAGTCTTTACAGTCTCAAGTTAATAAGGTTATTTCAATGTTACTATCAATGTATTTCTATCACGACAGAAATTCACTAATGAAAGTTATTTACAAACAGAGCAGAGTAACCTGGAACACTTTGAAAAGAAAAATCCTTCCTACATTTTTCAGACATATGTAATGCTCTAATTCATTGCTCCATAGATCTACTAGTCTGTGTTAAAATGAACAGTTGTGTGTACACCTCTGGCATGGCTTTATGCTACAGCTGTTAAATATCTATGTTATTGGCAGGTTTATTGGGTGTGTAATTATTATTATTGCCATATGTTACACTCTCAGTCTCTAAGTTCCTGGGAAAGCAAAAACTGCATTCTCTGCTGATCTTAGTAGTAGTTGTAGAATGTTATGTCATTAATGCTTTTACCAGAAATCTAAGAAAATACAGAAATAAGGTTTTAAGAATACTTCAGGAATCTGAAATAATTCTTTCTACTTGGCATGATTTTTAATTCCAGCCTTGCATAAGAATATATCAGAATAAACATTCCTTGCACTTAAGAAACGTTATTTTCAGGTTAAGCAGGCTGACATTTAAGAAATATGAGTGTAATCAGTGTGTATAAGAGTTTACACACATTGTAACAATGATGCTTATCTGCAGTATTAGCAGTTAAGTTCCTAGAACTTTGTTCTTGAATTTTGATGTTTTGCCATGAAATATGTGCAACTGCTGAGTATAAGACTTGCTTTGCAAAGTTCCAGCAGCAAATGCACACACTATATCATGGGGAACTCACAGAATTCTATAGACCCATCACAGCAATATATTTAAGTAAGATTAGTTTTGTCCTTTTTTCACTTAAACTTCTTTAAATCAGATACTTAAGCGATTTATTGTGAGAGATGGGGATTTATATACAGTGCTGGTTTGTATTTTTATTTTGAAAGAGCAATTCTGATTTTTTTTTAAATTGGTTATGAAATAATTGAAAGACAGATCTTCATATTCAATACTAGGTGAATCATTATATGTATTCATTGAAATCTTGTCTTTAAAAGATGAAAAGTTTACTTCTGCTACAAGGCAGAAAAGAAAACCTATAATGTAAGTGGGAAATAAAAAGGAGGTATATGAAAAGAATGAGGAAGGAAAGATTAAATTCTGTTAAGCATTTGAAAGCACTAAATTCAGCTTCTTTTATTACACATCCTCTTGCACAGTGCCAAATATAAAGCTATCATGAAAAATATTTTGGGGTATTGTGTAAATATGATATTTTGGCTGTTCCTTATACCTACTGCAAATAAATATATTGCTTCAGGTTTACAGACTTCTTTTATGGGAAGTGCTTTGTAAATTCCAGATCATTTTATTTTACAAGTTTAATTCTTTAAACTGTATTTTTAAGGCAGAAAGAAAAGTGCATCACTAAAAATCTGAGGATTGTGCAAAATATTTTCTGAGATTTCCTGCCATTGCAGATGATGATATATTAATATACTGAGGTAGTTTTTTGTACATCTGAATTGCACAGACACCTGTGATTTTTCTTGTCCGGATTAGCAAGTAAAATGTTAAAATTCTGACTACTTGTGTGTGTAACCTGAGAAATAAGACTTTAAAAAACCCCAGAAAGTCCTAGAAAGTGCAATTGTTTCTGCTAATGTCACACAGTGAATGTTGCATTTCTGATGGTCATGAATGGAATGGAATGGAATGGAATGGAATGGAATGGAATGGAATGGAATGGAATGGAATGGAATAGAATGGAATGGAATGGAATGGAATGGAATAGAATAGAATAGAATAGAATAGAATAGAATAGAATAGAATAGAATAGAATAGAATAGAATAGAATAGAATAGAATAGAATAGAATAGAATAGAATAGAATAGAATAGAATAGAATAGAATAGAATAGAATAGAATAGAATAGAATAGAATAGAAATCACTGAGGTGGGAAGGTACCTTCAAGATCATCCAGCTGAACCCTCTACCCAGCACTGTAACCACTAAACCATCACCCAGCACCACACCCAGATGCCTCTTGCACACCTCCAGGGATGGTGACTCCACCATATCCCTGGGCAGTCTATTCCAATGCCTGACCACCCTGAGAGTGAAAAAATCTTTTTCTACTGTCAAATCTGAATCTCCCTTGTTTAAGGCCATTTCTTCTGGTCCTCTCAGTGCAGGCACTGTAGAAGAAACCAGCTCCACATCACTACAGGCTCCTTCCAGGTGGTTGTAGAGAGATCTCACCTGAGCTTCCTCTTCTCCAGACTAAGGAAACCCAGCTCCCCCAGTCATTCCTCACAAGACATGTATCCTAGTAAAGGATCTCTCTGAATCTCCCTTTGATTAAGCCTATGGTTTCACAAATACTTCATAGTTTTCCTTTTGGTCTCTCTTAGACTCATTTCAGTAATACTATCACTACACCTGGGTGGCAGCTACCAATTATTGCTTCTTTGCTTGCCTTGTAGAAAGAGTTGCTCAGTTGTCTTTTTTCTTTCACTCAGGATTTTTGAAGAGTGAGAGCTCCCTTTTTACAGATAATCCTGCTACTTTTTCTGCCTCTTTCCTTTTAGTCTCGCCAGATATGAAACCCCTTCAGTTCCATTAAGAGATTGAAGTTCACCAACCACCTGTCCCTTCATTTTCCCAAAACTCACTTTCAATTGCCTTTTAATGCTATATATATATACTACGCTTGTTCTGCTTTAAAAATTGTAGAGCAGTGACAACAACTATCTTCAGTATTTGCTTGGAGGTTTTCTCTTAAAGGTGTCTGTATTTAGTCTGATATAATTTCCTCTATCTTGGCAGATGACATTTTATAATAGGATTTCAAGGTAAGGCTGTTTTATAGATTGTTGTTTGTAATATTTAGAGAGCTGTAAGGACTTGCATTTGGAATCTGCGAGGAAAATATTGAAGGGTGGTTCAGATCACGATCTAGATTAATTTTTGCTTCCTTGTTTTCTATTTCTTATTCTAATCAATTCTGATGCATTTAACTTTTCTAAAAATGCAAGTACATCTGACTGAAAATAGGATTTTTAAGAAATTAAAGTTACCTTGTACTTTGGATATTTTTATTTATATAATTGTTAAAAATTTTTCTAGTTCAGTAAAATTTACAATTAGTAATAGTTCAGTTTCTTGCTTATTTTGGTTAAACTCTGTCTTAATTTAGATTAATTTAGATTAATTTAAGTAGCATCTGTTTAATCAAAAATATTGGAGTCAAATACTGTGCATATTATTATGGTTTAAACAGTTGATTTGAAATGTTAAATTTGGTGCAGACGAGTTTCACACAGAAATTTTTTTACGAGTCCTTCATCAATGCTGACAAACCAGTGTGAGGGATCCTCTCATTGCTGTACATCTGATGCAGTTTGCCTACAATCTTACTATTTTCAAAAGATGGTAATAAACCAGCCATTTCATAATTACAGAAAAATACTGTGTCTTGTGTGGTCAGCAGATTGCTCCTGCCTTGCCCAAAATTAAAAATATTTCTCAAAACAAGAGTATTATCTTTGAACAAACATTGAACACTGTATCTGCCTTAATTATTAGCTACAGGAATTGCATGATGTTATTGGCTTGAAGTTCTGAGCAGAACCATGTGGGGGAAAAAAATTTGTCTATGAATTTGCTGTATGGTGGATTACTCTCCTTTTTAGTGACCAGAATTGTAAGGATCCAGGCTCTAGATTTGACCCTAGCAGAGCTTGATCCATTCCAGCCTGTTAGCTACATGAAACAAATAGAGAGTGATGGTAGTTTACCTAAAATCTAGTACTTACAAAGTGTGATTTTTGTTTATTTCTTACATGTTCTATTTAAGCAGAGAAGATTTTTAAGAACTTTTGCATCAGTAAAATAGATTAATTCTGTACTGTGTGTCTGCTGGCATAAGTGTTTTCAGGAAGGGTATTGAAAAGCATTCTGTTTCCCAGCGAGGGGAGTAGTGAGGTGCTGTTGTAGAACCTGAAAACTCCCTCGCAGACATAAGGTAGCTGATAGTGCAATGAAAAGCATTAGCCAGGGGATTATTGGAATCCAACAGCTCAATAGAAAAACCTGTCTGAATTCTGAACATGTTTTGTGTTTGTATCAGCTACTGGTAGAAAAACTAAATTAAAACATCTTTGTTACCTGCATTGGAGCAATTTTATCCAATGGATAGCCAAACAGGGCAATTATAAAGAATGTGTACTGTTCTTGTTTTCATTCAGTAACATCTTTTTTTTTTTTTACTTTTTCAGGTATTATTCTTTCCTATAAACAGTTTATTTCTCGTATCACACTACCATCCTTTCTTTTTTTTTTTTTTTTATTTTTAACCTTTTCATAAATCCTCACAAGAAGCATTTGTTTGTCAGGAGCAGCTTAGGTGCATTATTCCATCCTGCATCCTTTACCCCTTGCATTCCCGACTTCAGTGTAAATGTTTCTATTGCTCTCTTATTGCATAATAGTTTCATACACAAATATTAACTGCCTCAGCTGATGTAGAGTGGCTTTTTACTGTACCTAAAATCAATTAGTTGCAGTCTTAATTCTTTTCTTGGCACCCTGAAATCGTATCTCAAACATCTTAATGTGGTCCATGATAAATTGCTTCAGAACTATTCAGAATTCTTTTGCTGGAATCTTAAGTTGCCGTTGCTGCTAAGGGCTCAATCTTCTGTTGCTTTTAGCACATCTCTGCACCAGATATTTTGGCTGGCTTAGTAGTTCATAAAATGCAATCAGAAGGTTTGTTTTCTTAAGAGGCACATTGGTAGCTTTGCTGCAACCACAGGAAGCTTTAGCCTTTATTTAGGCAATACAGTGGAACTTGGAATTACTAGCCTGTGCTTTTTCTACTTTCTGCTTTTTTTAGCCAGTGAGAGCATGGCTTGCTAACATTCTGCATGCTTCCAGCTATTGTTCCTTTTTCTGTTCATCTATAAACTATGGCAACAAGTAAAAGAGGAGGACATGACAATAGGATTTAAGTTGATTCTTTGGTTTTGTCTTTTGTAAAGCATAAAGTGTTTCCATTCCAAAACACTTTCCAGTGCTTAGCAGTGTTTAACTTTTCAAGCCAGAAGTAATGTTTATCTTGCATTTATGTGTGAATTGTTTTTCTGAAGAATTTAGCCTAACAGAATTATGCTCCACTGCAGGAGATGGAAGATCATTAGCACTTGTTTTGGGAGCACCCTGATTTGATGTTTTTTCCAATAAATTGGAATTGCAATAATCATCATCTCAACAATTTTGCCATTGTATTTACCTGTTTTCCATGTTCAAATAACTCATCTGACCTTTACATCTTCTAAAATTATTTTGCATGTGCTTTGACAAATTCTAAGTGACCTTTTTGCCACTTGTCACTTCTCACAGCTGAAGTTCAAACTGCCTTTTCATTAATACTTTTTATATGTAATTCTGGAATTATTTTTCCAGAACTACAGTGCTCAATCTACTCCACAAATCTTATTGTTTATTCCAGAAATTACTCAAGTGGCCTTTACAGGAGTTGAGAAACTTCTTGAAGAGTCTGAAGTTCCCAAGTATTGTGAAATCTGTTTTTTTTTTATTTTTCCTAATAGGATGCAGCACAGATGCCAAGCAATCTGAGGAGCAACCTGCATCTGCAAGTGAGGAACTTTATCCTTTCTGTAGGGAGCCCAGTTATTTTGAAATCCCTACTAAAGAATGCCAGCAAGCTTCACAGGTAGCAGAGAGCACTATTCATGAAATTCCCACAAAAGATACCCAAAGCTCCCATGCAGCAGCTTCAGGTCACGCTTCCTTTACCATTGAATTTGATGACAACACTCCAGGAAAAGTAAAGATCAAAGATCATGTGACAAAATTCACATCAGAGCAGCGTCACAAGTCGAAGAAGCCTTCTTCCTCCAGTGGGCAGGACCTGCCAGGGCTTCAGACGGTGATGATGGCTGCAGAGAGCAAAGTAGCAGATTGGCTGGCACAGAACAATCCTCCAAGAATGATATGGGAACCAACGGAGGAGGATTCCAAAAGTATCAAGAGTGATGTTCCAGTGTACTTGAAGAGGCTGAAAGGTAAAGTGAATAATTCCAGCTATGCTTAATTCAGAAAGCAGCAATTCCTTGGCAGCAGTCAGAGGATCCCTGAGCCCTTGCGGAGTTCAGATGAAATCCCAGATACTCCACACGTGTGCAAGGATTTGGGCTAGGAAATTTCATTGCTGAATTAAGTCTTACAAAGAGCATAATAAACCAAATGCTGAATCATTTTACAATCAATGTTCTAGTGATGTTCTAGTGTTGCTGAAAACATCAGGTATTTAAATACTGATCTTGAAAAAGAAAAGGAAAAAACCCAAACCTTAGTTAAATTTTATATATCTCACTTTTTATCATGAATTACTTTAAAAACATTAATTGCTTTTTGAATCAAAGCTCTGAAGTTCAATTTATGCTTTTAGCAACTCTTTTAATAGCATATCTTCTGTGAATGTTTGTGTGTTCTGAGAAAATAATTTGTGGCAAAGAATACATCATGTAATCATTGTATGGATCATGTTTGGTGGAGTCAAGTTTGAGTCAGGAATCAGAAACAAAGGAAGAGCTTCAATTTTTATACTCAGCTTGAGGACTATTGTATTCATATGAGTGCTGCTGTTGAATGGAGTTCCAGGTGATCATACATGTTCATTTATTGCAGACAGTGACATTTCAAATGAAAGTAAATCAAATGTTGCACGTGACAAGTGTATTTTCTCTTGAGTGTCAATTAACAGAATAGAGAAGCAGGTAGTCTTGATGTTCAGATGAAGATTCCAGTACCATTAAAACTTTCAGAATGAAAACTTCTGATGAACTTTTTCAAGTCTCTCTTATTTTCCATTTTTAATTTCAGCAGGCTAACCCTACAATTCTTATTTTCCTTGCCTCTGCAACTTTATCATATCTAGTTCTTAAACCCACTGGGACTGGGTACAACATTCTTTGCCTTATTGATCAGAATTCTGCGTTCTAAGGCTGACTCTTTCAAATTAAACTAAAAATAAAATTCTGAAAGCAGAATTATATGAATGTACTAGCTAAAGATACTAGTATATTATTTCTTCCAGTGTAAGTCACATTCTTTGGCCTTCATGTAAATGTATTATATTCGTGAATGTTCTTTAACATACTAGCCATGACACTTGGATAAATAGAAGGGGCTTTGTTTATAAACCTTTTCCTCGTAGAAACTCCTCAAATTCTGATTAATTTTAATCTGAAAGAGGTGTTAGGTATGGATGCATATGGCCATAATAAATATCTGAATTTTGTAATATTTATGGCCTATTTGTATTCTCATTCGTTAGTTGTATTTTTATATAATAAATATACCTAGGTGCTTTGAAAGTTGTTTTTTTTTTTTTAACTCTAAGCTTTTTTTTTTCTCCTCCACTTTTTCCTATAATATTCTTTACTGAAGTCCCACTGTTAAAATTAGATTATATGACTTTCATTGTGGTGTTGATATTGCTTTATTGTTGTTTGGAAATACATGAATCATCACATAATTTTTGTAGGCACAATTCTAACAAGTAGAAAACAGGAATTTAAGTTGGGATTTCGGCTGTGTTTTCAGTGGAATTAGTATGATAAGTAAGATTAGACAGTATTTAATTACTAATTTAACTGAATAGTAGCTTCATATCCTAACTATTTAAATGAGAAAACCTTAAAAAACCTAACCTCTTATGAATCAAAAATACAGTAATTGTACATTATATGTATATATACATATATACATATATATGAGCAAAATTTGACCTAAAAGAGTTCAAAGAGGATGAAAGTGTTCTTTCCCACGTACTGACCTAAGACTTAGGAGCATTGACACTTCCCTTGTATGTGAGGTTGCTCTGTGTTAAGTACACTTACTATGTGTAAGTATCCAGGGTTCCATGTGCTTTCAGGTATCACTGCAAAGTACTTTGTAGGTGTATGTATGATTTATGAAGTATGTAATCCTTATTCAGAGATCTCAGAGTAGTTTGTGGAATGAATAAGTAATAACAACCATTTTACATGCACACATCAGATGCTGAGTGGAGTGAATTATGGAAAAACTCATTGCTCTTCTTGGAAAGAGTAATAAAGAATTCAATCCAATTTTAAGTAGACATCACTCATGACAAACTGCTGTAAATGTGGGAGGAATCCAGCAATATGAACTGTGGCTCTCTTCCCACTGTCGGAAGGACTTGATTAGGGTTTTCTTTTTCCTCTTAACCCTGCCTGGAATGTGTCAGTAGTCATTTGTAATCAACTGGCTCTTTAACAAAACTGATATAATTCAAAAACATATTGTAGTACAGCTGGTAAAATACTGGCTTTTGTATGTCACTGTTAAGTATTCACAGATGAGAATATTGGGGGAAGGATACTTCAAATGCACTGCTCTTACTGATTAGCTTCTAAAATGTTTCACTGTTTGACTTGTAGCAAGTTGATTGCATTTCCAGGAAATGTACCAAATTTGCAGAGCCAGGTGCTGTAAGCTGTTGGAGTTTAAACAGAAATCCAGTTTGAAATAATTTCCTTCCTGGTTTGCTGCTTGTCTTTTTTTGTCTGATATGTTGGGGTCTTCCTTTACTTCACTGTGCTAAATATTGTTTGGCTTTGCTTGTAGGGAATAAGCATGATGATGGCACACAAAGTGATTCAGAAAATATTGGTGCACACCGGCATTACAGTAAACGGGCAGCACTTGAAGAACACTTAAGACATCACCATACAGAGCTGAAAAACTCACACCAGAAAGTCCATTCCACAGAAAAGCAGCAAGAGCAAGCTGGCTTGAGTCAGACTGCCTTTATGATAGAGTTTTTTGATGAAGACCATCCTCGCAAGAGACGTTCTTACTCTTTTTCTCAGAACGTAGGAGGTCTGTGCCCAGAATCTCCATCTCCAACATCTCACACACGAGCTGAAAGAGTGAAACCTGCATCAGGAGAGAAGGTCCCTTCACCTGTGCAAGCTAGCTCGTCACATCACAGAGCAGTACATGGTGTTCATGCCAAACTTCTAAAACAGAAATCAGAGGAACCCTCTGCTGCATTACCTGCCTTACAAGCTGCATTGTTAAGGAGTTCAGGAAGCCTTGGCCATAGGCCTAACCAGAACCAGGAGATGGACAAAAAGTTGAAGAGCCAACATATTCCTGCTGCTACTGAAAAGGACAATGAGGATGACCAGAGTGACAAAGGTACTTACACTATTGAGCTGGAAAATCCCAATCCTGAAGAAATGGAAGCCCGCAAAATGATTGATAAGGTGAGAAACCTGAAATGTATTCTGATGTTACAAGTGTTATGGGATGTGTGAGCAGCTGTCTGCCACTTCAGTTCTGCTTATTAAAGCTGCTGCAATAACACAAGTTTTTAAACCAGTCTATAAGGTTGAAATATGAAATTTCATAAGAGCAGCAGCAGGCTTTTGGCTAAACATTATTCCTTTTTTCATACTGCTGTTGTATTAAAGTTTGGTAGTTTTAATGTGTTTCCAAAAGATTTCAGTACTGTGAAAATACTTGGCACCAAAAATCATTTAACTGGTATTTTTATGAGGGTGGTTTACGTCTCTATGGAAATACTCACTTATTCTTGAAAGCCTATTGTTTCTCTAGTTTTCAGTATTATAAATTTATCCAATTTATAATATGGGTATAGATTGTAAATGTTTTCTGTATTTATTTAAAAAATATATTCAATAACAGTGACTTAAATTTCAGTGTCAGTAATAAAAAGTAAGTATAAAAATGCTTTCATTTTCCAAAAGTGTCTATATGATAGCAATGTAAATTTCCTAGTTCGCTTATTGGTAACAATAAAAATATAAATAACAATACAAATTATATTTTAAGAACTGTGTTAAATAACTGCAAATAACTGTTCTTTGGATTCAACAGGAAAATATGGGCAGCAGAAGCTATGTTTAATCATTTTGCTTAACATGACTTGAAATGGATTTTTTTCTGGTTTTATTGTTCTTTCTTAGATAATCTTATCATTGGATGCCTGCATCCAATTCTAGGCTAAGGTTTTGCTAATTTAACAGGAAATTCATCACTTATTTATTTTAGAATTATCTAAGGATTCATTTGCACGTCTAAAATATTTCATATTCAGATTTCAGAACAAATACATTAAGATGTTTAGAATTAATTTTGGCTAGTGTTGGAAACTTTTTTGCAAGACAAGCTAGCTTTACTGCTTTGATTTTGTTAGAACATTCTGAAGTAGTGGGGAAATGGGACATTTTATTATAGCTGTTTTCTTTTAAAAAAGGTGTTTATGGAGCATTTGGAGACAAGGATTAAAGTAAAGGGTGTTGCCTTAAATAAAATAATAAAGATAACAGTTTCACCTCTAATGAATTCTAAAAGGAAATTTTTTACTTCTTTGAATCACTATTCAAGAAAACAAGTGGGAACTAGAAGCATTCCAAATGAAGCAAGTAAATATTAAAGAACTACAAATTTCTACATTTTATTCTTAAATTAAAAATCTTCAACTAAATTGCATCAGAAAATTTGTAAGTCAAGTTTAAGCTATATATAGGAGTTCAACAGGGCTTTTTTGGAAATCACATAAAATAATAACATTTGAAAATAGACAATTTATGTACTAATGCTGTCTAATATTTATAATCATAGAATATACTGAGTTGGAAGGGACCCATTAGGATCATTGAGTCCAACCCTTGGCCCAATGCAGGACATTCCAAAAATCACACCATGAGCCTGAGAGTGTTAATAAAATTTCAGTTTTTTTGTGGCCTTCAGTATCCACTGAGATTATCTAAAGTCAGTTTTTTGTTAGAAACAAACCTCTCCTGTTACAGGAGACATTCAGGAACAGGAAGTGAATGGAAGCCTTAAGGATGATAGTAAAGTATTGCTTAATGATCTTAGTGTTATATATAAGCTTTTGGGTATCATAAATTTCCCTTACTGCTAACTTTAAAGGTGTCACCACTAGATATTAAAGATTTACTGTGAAGGAAAGCAGAAATGTTTTTTCTTCAAGGTCTTCTGTATCATTTCACTTAGTCTCTGTGTTGAAATCTTATGAACACTATATTTTGCACCCAGTTCAAAGAGCCCTGCTATGCAATTCTTATTTCATTTGGTAATATGAAGTAGTATGATGCTGTTTTTATGAAGTACAGAAAAACAGCCAATGAAGAAAATCTAAACCAAATGGAAGTCAAAATTTTGTCCTCCAGTGGAGCTTTGTTTTCCTCCTATTTTAAATTGCTAATGCTTCAGATAATCTTACTTTGCCAAATGGGGACAAATGAGGTATAGGACAAGGACTTCTGTTAGCCTGTTGACTCCTGTGCTTCTTTATTGAGGAATTAAGATAATTATTGGTGTATATCTTCTCAATTATTTCAGTATAACCACTCTTTCATTGTTGGCAAATCAGTCCTTTTTCTGAGTAGTTACTATGCCTGCTCAACTGAGTATCATTTAAGGATGTTTCTTGGGTCAAAACCTTAATTGAAATTCAAGAGTTTAATTTGCTAGGATTGGGATGAAAATGCACTACAAATAGCAAGGATCACTTTTTAAAACATTTGCATAAATAATGCATTCTCGTCAGTAGCAATTTACATTAGAATGATGCTAAAATCTGTGTGTGGTTTACCTGAAGGAATTTCAATGGAATAAAGTACTCTGAATTTGGGTATTTTTTCCCTTTTATTGGAGGAAAGGATGAGAATGACCAAAATATCCAAAGACTACTCCCACGTGTGACTCATTCTTAGCCTTAGCCTTACTTCTCTTTTCTTTGGAACGGAACATAAGAGCAAACCACAAATACGAGAGTAGTGTTAACTTGTAAAAAATCAAGGTGGGATTATTAATGCCTCTTTGCATTAAGAATCCAAGAGAAACATGCAGGAAGCCAAAGTTAAAATTGAAAAAAAAAAAAAAAAAGAAAAACACCCATGTCTCTATGTAATTCTAAGAAAAGGGGAGTAAAAATCTTAATGTTGAGCTGTATTACTTCCTCCAAAAGTACTATTTTTGCTTAGTGTAGCCTTTTACTCAAGATTCTAGGAAATAGTGTCAAGGACAATAGATGCTTATGTGAAATGATTTTTAAAAGCCAGAGACTATGCTGTCCTGCTTATTCAGCATCTTTATTTCATTTAGATTGCTAAGGATCCAGTTCTTCCTCTGGTGCTCTTCCAGGCTCTAAGAAAAAGTATTGTCACTGTAGCAGAAAAGGAGTAGAGTAGCAAATGACCAAACCTTTATTTCTCAACGATTTTATAGCATGTCTTTTGAGAAGAGAATGTGAGAAAAATGCATTATCAGAAAGAAACAGGAAAACATTTAATAAGTAACATAGAAAAGCTTTTTGATTTTGACTCTTTTCCCTAACAGAGAGGGGTAATCATATATCTACAGTCATGACTATCTTCAGGTAAATGTCTGCTACTTTCCTAAAATACAAGTTTTCAAATACATTATGGCTTGTGTCTTATACAACTTTCAAATTTGCTTTCAAAGAATCTTTTTATAAAAAAAGATCTTATTTTAAAATTTAAAAATAGAGTACATATGCACATAGTTTGCAATAGTAAACATTAAAAGAAGATGCAAGTAGAAATTTACAATTGTGTCTTGATGTTCTTTATGAATAGAGAATACTTGAAAAATAACACTAAACTTTGCTTCCTTAAAGTCCTTTCATTAACCAGTGATATTTCTGCATCCGGGTGTTCAAATGTCACTTAAATTCACAGGGAAGTATGAATTGGTTAATAGGCTAAGGTTTAGAAAATAAGTATATTAATAACATGAGGAAAAAAAAATAGATGATGGATCTCTTTTTATACTTCTAGAGCTCTTTTTAGAATTGCCATTGAGAGCAATCTCATCAATGTGTTAAGAAAGCAAGCTGCTCTTACGTACCACAAAGCCCCCCTTGAACATATGTGTCATAAAATATCCTCTACTCAAAGAGCATCAGAAAGACACAAATTTTTCTAGCAGAATAATATTGTAGCTGACAGCTAAAAATAAAACAAATTCAGGATCTTGATTTAATATAGAACATGTTTTCAGTGTTAAGTTTGCCATATAAAATACATGAGTAAATGGGGTACAGTTGTAGGATTTGGTTTTCCTTTACTTCCAGCCTTTATGCTCTTTAGATGGGTTCAGTGCTTTCTTCTGTTAACACTTAGCAATTGCTTTCTTTCTGCCTCTGAGTTGTAAATTTTCTATCCATTTTATGTTTTTTGAATAAATCAAATTTATTAGAAGGTTGTTCTCAGCAGTCATATCACATTAAAAAATCTTCATAGCCCACAGAAAAGGTAAGTCTATCAGTGGATGAAAGAATTCAAAATGATGCTTCTGCAGTTCATCTTCCTTCTTTGTAGATATAAAGAGACCAAATTATCATGCTAATGACTTTCCTTTTTCAATGAAGCAAAGTACTGCCAGTAATAAATATTAATAAATGAATGTGAAAATAATTCTTTGTGTGTTTGGAATATTAAATACTTTGAGGCCATTGCAGTAAATAAAAAGCAACTCAGTGATTTTTTTTTTTGCATGGTCTTTGGGGGTTTTCTTGGGGGCTCTTTTTTTGTTTGTTTTGTGTAGGGGTTTTTTGTTGCCTTTCTTCTTCAGCCAGTTTGATTTTAGCATATTTAAAATCTGAAATATTTTGTAGAACGTTCTATAGCAGACATAAGCTCTTCTATGCATGTGTGGGAAGGGAAGGGATGGAATAGAATTGAGGCTGTATGAGTGTTTCAAGTCCCGTCAGGTAACCAGGAAATCTGGAATGTTGTAGCAGTTCATATGCATATAGAAACATTTGGCTTAAAATTTCCTTTGGTCCCCACATTTTTAACTGGATTTATGTTACTTTCATTTACATTTCCTAAAAGATAATTGATTTTTTTTATCAGCTAAGTAAATTTAGATGGCAAATTCAGCTGATTCATACTGATCCCCAAACAGAAGACTTGAAAAAATGTACCAAAATCAAACTTCAGTCCATCCTTTTGCCACCTTCAGAAAGACTTACTGTGACCATGTAATGATTTTTTTTCAATGCAAGTTCTATATTCTAGATGTTTTAAAGTCTTTATTTATGTAGATAGATGGGCCCTAATAGTAATGATCTTGTTTTTAATGTACAGTCTATCACCCTGAATTTATTTGCTTATATACTGTGCAATAAGTATACATAAAATCTTACTCTATTGACACAATCTTGAGATTCTTCTTTCCTCTTTAAAATTTTGGGATAGTAATTATGGAGGGAAAACTGTATTGGTGTTCAATTTTATTTTCTAGATCTTTCTGCTTATGATGATACTTATTTGTTTAGTTTGACTTTTTTTAGTAGGGGTATGAATAGGAATCTATTCTGAAAGATGATTGTTAGAAAATGGAATCTCCTTATTCTTTTTACTCACAGCGTATATCTGTTCATACCACATTATAGTGTGGTTAATGTGTTTTTGAAGGAGTGTTTACTTTTGAATATTTTATTGTTGTTGCTTTAACTGTTCATAAAGATTGTATACCAGATCTTGTCTTCTCTGTTGCAAACGTTAAAAATTTGTCAATAATCCTGGAGATTGTTATTGTTATAATTCCTCTGGTTTTGGAGTTGACATACATGTTATGGAACTGCTCTCAGCAATTTTTTCAGTATTATAAATGGAATAACAACCTGGAAAGAATCAATGGGCAGGGAGTAAGTTGAGAGAAAAAAAAAAGTCTCAGTATGGTTCAATGACTGTTAAAAGAACTGAGGTAGATGTATCTATTTTCAGAAAATCACTTTCAGGTCTTCTGTCTTTTCACACTCTCTGGGTTTAATTGCTTTTACCATTGCTTCAGCAGCTTCTTTGAGAGAAATGCCTTGAGCTCCATAGAGTGTCTTGTTTGCTGAATGACTATTTTATGAGTACAGTGCTGAAAAAGCAGTAGACCACTTGAAGCCTATCTAATCAACTGAGCTTATAAAATTTGTCGAGAGTTCAGAGGATGTTTATAATCTTTTCTTCTTATGAGGAAAGGAGTTTTGCAGCCTCTAAACTTGTTTCCTTTTTAATTTGGAATCCTAAAGAAAATGAATTCTTCACAGTAGCAAACAGGGACAAAATATGTATGTATGTAAATATGTAACTGGTGTCTGGTAAGAGAAAGCTCTTAGACTTGGCACATTGATCCTTTTCATTTGCTTATGTGGCTTTTTTTATACCAGAGCATCTTGCATCTGATTCTATAACTTCAATTCAGAGTTAAAATGACGTAAGCAGCTTCTGTGAAAATCTGTGGCTATTCACAAGATATGCCCTGCACAGAACACAGTCTGTTTGCTTGGGATGCCTGGGATAACTGCCAAGAACAAGCAAAAACTATTAAAATGAAACTCCTCAGAAGCAGCTTGGTTAAACACAGTTCATGCAGTAGCTAAACACAAAGTGAGCTGAGGCGTTGTACTCTTATCTCACTTTGTGAAAGGTGGGAAAAAAATGTTTGCCTTTTGTCTTTTCTCTGTGGTCAAGAACTGACTTTTAAGGACCAATTTACTGTGTATTATAAATGCCTGAACTACCTTCTGTGGAAGAATTGTCAGGAGCTCAGTCTGAACACCAAATGCAGCGTTACTGAGATGATCTGCCAGGACCATCTGAAGCCTCTTCCATTTCTGTGCTCCCTGGAATCCTCTCTTGCCATCAATCAATCAATCAATCAGTCATCCTCTGAGTGTGGTTTATTTACAATTTCTTCTTTCTTACTACACCCAAACTGTGCTCAAATCCTGAAATCCCGCTTGTATTTCCAGAATCATACTTCTCTTTTTTTATATTTGGTTTTTGCTGGTCTGACTCTATCAGTTCACAGCTCAGTTTCTGAAATCTACTTTTGACTTCTGTGGCAAACAAATATGCTCATCGTCTTCCTTTCCCCTAAAAGGTTATAAACACACTTGCTATCATAATTTACATCCCTATCACTTTACAATGGGAAATACCTTATTTCAAATTAAGTAATTTGTACCTTGTTTATTTTGCCATGATCCTTCTTTAACGCCATGTACAATGCACCCCTTGTTCCTTACCTTTGCTCTGCTTTTTTTATATTTTTTAAACTGTTTATCTTTGAATTCCCTTTGTCTTTCTTGTCAATGGGTTTTATTCTGTTCCTTTTATACAGATTGCCTACACTGAAATTAATAGCATTCAAATCATGATCTTTTTAATATACATTTCTAGATTATATCCCTGACTGTTGTTAGCATCTGAAAAAACCAGAAAAAGAGTTATTGAAATAATTTTGCTTTTCAAATACCATTATTAATGAATAGGAATTGCAGCTAGAATTCTTAATATTAATTTTTTTGTTTTCTGTTAATTTTCTGTTAATTTTCTGTTAATTACTCTATATGCTTTTCATTGAGACTTTAGCATTAAGATTACTGGGTAAACTCTGTAAACTAAAATTTTTTAAATTTTAAAACTAGATAGGATTCTTCAGATTTTCCCATTCTAATATACATAATTTGCTGTAAAACTGAGTGAACAAATATCTATTAGAAGCCTCAAGTTATACTTTTTTTCCATTTATATCAGTATCTTCAGTAATGATTTGGACAAGGAGCTAGCTCTGTGGTCACTAAGTACTGAATAATTATAGTATTGCAGAACTGCAGTATGATATTCTTACGCCATGAAACAGTTTAAAGATAAAGCAAGTATAAAGTCCAGATACGAACTTTGAAAAACATCTAGATGAGATACAACTAGAAAAAGTTTTTTTTTTTTTGTCAAAAACTTTCAAGGTTATAAAAAGCACAAAAGAAGAACATCAGATGAGGGTTGTGGGTATGGGGGAGGAGGTTAGCAAACCACTGTCTTCCTCCTTACTCAGAAAAAATGGTTCCTGTTGCCATTATTGTTTTTCTGACCAGTTTTTATTTTAATTTTTTCAAAGTATTGCACATATCGAGAAAGAAAATCGACTTCTGTGATTTTAAAGAATTGTCTTGATAGTTAATTCTAAAGTCAGTGTAGTTCACCTGTAGTATCTGTACTACAGAAAATATTAATTAATCTACTTTGGGGCAGGAGAAGGGAGAGTGAACAAGACCAATTCCTGCTCACTAAAGCTAACTTGTGTTACAGCTCTGGTGATGAGCAGGTGAACTCTTGAGTCATGAGCTGTTGTCACAGGGAAGTGTATATGACCTGCCAAAATCTCTGCTTTCTACAAAATTAGCCCTTGCCAAAGAGACCAAGGCATGGTCTCAGACTTGGTCCTGTAACTCACGCTGTCTCTGAAAATATCCCAGTACTTTTTGCAAGATTTGCATCTTGCATCTTGTGTTAGATTTTGTTAATTCTTGGATTTGATTGGATAAAGAATTTTAACAATTACTGGTTAATATAGATAATATAACCTATGTAGATAACCTATATATAGGTTACTATTCTCAGAATACTGGAAAAACTGTTGCTGCTATAAAGTGATGAGATTTGTGAATATCCTCATTGAGCTACAATTGTTTTGCCATTAGTTATTGCATATTTTCTTTCTGTATGTTTTCAGCGCAAGTTTCATTCCAGCAAGTAACAAGACAGTGCTTTGAGACTTCCTGTAGTTCTAGCCTGCTGTTTTGTCCCTTTGTTTTACTGGGTGAGCTGCAGAATGTAAATGGATTATCATAGGGATCTTTGGAGGACTTACTTCTCTTCTTTGAAATTAAAAAGGTGTGCCAGGAGTTCACCTTTAACCTGCTGCTCTGAGATACTTAGGGCTTTCTCAAAACTTTGCACTAGGAGACCTAAGATGCTAAGTTATTATGTAAGATTACTGTTATTATGGAGCACAGAATCCATGGAAGGGAGCAGGAAAGGTGATGTCTAGTCCAGCCCCCTGCTCAAAGAAATTTTGGGGTCAGCCAGGTTGCCTGGGACTTTATCCATTTGGGTCTTCCTGCCTTACATGAGCAGAGACTAGGCAAGCTTGCTTGGCTCTCCTCAGAATGTAAAATCTTTTGTTCATACCCTGTCTCTTATCCTATCTTATATGAGTTGTCCCTTGTCCCCCTGCAGTATAGCACTGTGAAGAGCCTGGCTGTCATCTTGATACACTCCCCGTTGTACCTGGGGGGCTGCTGTTAGGCAACCCCAAAGCCTTCCCATCTCCCAGGTGATCAAATCCAGCTTCCCCAGACTCTCCCCTCAGGTAACATGCTCTAGTCTTGGCCATCTTGGTGGCCCCTGCGAGCTACTCAGTTAGACAGTGTCTCTTTTGTCTCACCTTAATCCATTTGCTTAAGAGACCAGCTGGATTGCAAGTTAAACAAAATTGCATCAAGAATATTTCATAGACAGGGCTTAACTTTCTACAGCATGTCATCATTCCCATGCCACTTAAAATGCCCTAATTTGCAATGGAAATTGTTTCACGCTTCATAGCAGTAGTTATTTTTAAACATCACCACAACAATTTACACCATGTTTGTGTCTGTTCTACCATTACAGCCATGTGGCATAGACCCTGCAAGAACCTCATGAAATGATGCAGATTGGTGGGGTGTCTATAGATTTTTCTCTGCCCAGTCAACATTCAGGTTTTCTGTGAAATTTTTCATCCTGGTTTTTATTCTGTAACTTCATGAAACTTGAAACAATCAGGATAGAACAATGCGATCTTATCTCTTCTGATACCCCCACTGTATAGAGAGAAGGAACATTAGGAGTGCTATTGCTTGGGTCTTAGTGATATCCATATTACTTTTCATGGAAAAAATAAGCAATATTCAAATTTGGTTTTGCAGTAATTTCAGTAATAGAAGAAGCAGAAGAAAATTTGCTTAGACGTGAGTTCAAGAAAAGACTGAAAGAAGTTTTATTTCTGATACAAGTAAAGAAATTTGACATGGTGAATGTGCTGTCAGATAAAATGAAGCAATTTACAGGCAGCGATTTGCTGCTGTAGTCCCAGTTAGATATCGAAGTGTGGAATTCATGCTTTCCTTCTGGTGCTTATTGATAATACCAGAATTTTGTTTGATTTAAAAGAACATGTAAAATTCTGTAATCAAGGAAACTATGGCAAAGAAAAAAGTCTCTGCAGAGTAGAGATATTTTCAAAGAAAGGTGTCAGTGGATGGTTAACTGGTTTCTATCTTCAAAAATTACTACAACTGTACAAATTAAAAGTATATCATTAAAGCAAACAATTCAAGTTTTAGCACTCTACTTTTATAAAAAGAAAGTAAATATTTTGTAAATACTGTTAAGCAACTTCTAATCCAGAGATTCTCAGTATGATTTAGATATAAATTGAAAATTTGGGTAGCACTGCCTGAATTTTAAGATTCAGGAAAGCAGGCTATTCTCATGAGAGCAAAATACAAATCCAGTGCATTGAGAAATTTTCCTCAGGTCTAAACGTAGTAATGCTGTAGCAAGGTCTTCCTGTACCGTTAGAAGAGCATAATTAGTTGAATGACTGGGTGATTAACTTATTTTTTCCTTTGTCTGCTTCTCAGAAGTTAACAAAGTTATGGTTTGTGGCCATCTAGTGGTGAATCCATGCTGAAGACGCTTAACCTTGTTCAGAATTGTAATAAACCAATCCTCTAGATTTGCTGTGCGAAACTGAATTACAGCACACTTTTGGAGAAAAAAGAATTCTGTACACCTTTTTCTATTCTGCACTAGTGATGTTTGGTACAGGAGGATAACATCTGTGAAGATGACAAAACAGTTTTTGATGTTAACTGTTACTCTTTGGCAACCAGTTTTAATGTGTGTGGGAGGTTCATTTTATTCTGTAATTTTTAATGTCTAAATCCCTACGAGTAAAGTAGTGAATCACAAATTTGCAAATTTTATAAATTACATGTTTCCAAGATACAGATATTTTCTAAAATGCCTTTGATTATACATTAATTCTGAAAGTAATTCATATTCCCTGTTTTCTATGACTCATGAGAAGTTTGACAAACAGTATGGTGATTCTCCTAAAGTTCTTATTACTAAATTGCCTTGGTAATAATGTTTTTCTAGTATTTTTTTCTGAGCAGTGTTTTTTAAATGTCATGGGAAAATTATTCTGGCATAAGCAGAAGAGATTAATATAAGCATCATTAGGAAATAGAGTAGTAAAAAAGCTATGCCAAGTCACAACTTGGATGATGATGAGTCTACATGATTCATGAGACCTGGAGGACTTTCAGCATCTGCCAAGTCTCTAACAGTTGAAAAACTGAAATCTTGTTTCTACTAGATAAATAATTCAATAAGCATATTAATAGCAAATGCAAGAATTTGTATTTCTTGTTCCTATTAGATAATAGCAAAAATCATTTGGTGATTCTAGTTATTGGGTTTTTCCCTTAATTAAAATGATTTTGCTTTTATCTTTTGTTCCTTTCATCAAAGTGTCATTTTTTCATATCTGACCATTCTAGCTAGCAGTTCTTTGAATTTTCACAATGTTGACATAGAATTCCACTTTTTTTTTAAATTGCTGTAGATTTTTCTTCTATTTAATTTGTAGATTGCACTAAAGTGACAGATAAGTATAATACAATAAAATCTATTTATACTCACTATTCAGCATGCCACCATCCATCCATTAACATTGAACATTGTGTCAGGATGGTATTGGGTTAATGAATGTAATGGTTTGTTTCATTTTCAGGTATTTGGAGTGGATGACAGCCAGGATTATAATAGGCCTGTTATCAACGAGAACCAGAAAGATTTAGTAAAAGATTGGGCTATAAATTCTGCTACAGTAGTGCTGGAAGAAAAAAGACCACTGAGTACAACTGGATTTCTTGACACAGAGGTAGAATTTAATTTTTGACGGTCTTCTTTTTTCTTCCACTAAAAGAGAGCACTAAGAACTGACCAGTAAGTGTTAAACAGGAAACAAAATCTTGCCTGGAAAAGATTAACTTCGATCTATGAGTATTTTATTTCTCGTAGTCCTTTATTGCATTATCAAAGCTTCTCTGTCAGAAACAGGCATAATTCCTTACAGAGGTGTTCTAAGACTTGGCTGCCTTCCTATGTGCACTGACACCAATGTATTGGAAATGTAGCAGAAGTTTGCACACTATATGCTTTATGTAAGTTCTTCTGCAGACCTGAGGAAAAGCTGGTTATGCTTTATAGCCCAAAGCAAGTAACAATATTAAAATTCAGAAATAAGACGTGTGCACTTAATGCATGATACAAAATCATCTAGGAATAAATAGTGGATAGTACTTTTCAGATTTTTTTTCTGAAGCCAGAGGACTTTAGGGTTTTACATTTGTGGTTTAAGTTCTCCAGTGAGGTGCCACTCATGACAACTCACTTGCATTAGTTGATTCAGACGCAGTATAACTTAATCAGTTGGTGAAAGATTAAGCAGAGGAAAATGCCTGGCTTTATATATGGCTTAGAATATGCACACCTATTTTATATTTCATACTGAAATCTTGGGAGGCATTCTGATATCATTGTGGTGGATAAACTAATCTAGAATGTGTCTGCAACAGAACAGGATCACAATGGAGTGGAATCAGCTGGGGACAGTAATGAAGCACATAACACATCCACTTCTCTTGGCAAACTGTTTCTACAGTATGGTCCTTTAATTTAGCAAACTCTATAAATAAGCAATTTTTTGGAAGGTATCAAGAGCTTAAAGTATTACTTAGTGTGCCTGCCATGCAAATACATTGATTTTAGTATCTACAAATCTGTTTCTCCTAGAAACAGCCATGTTTTCTCATGGCTGTATTTTAGATACTGTGAAGCCTTGAGACACTAAGTATGTCACTGTGTCTAGATTAGTATCTTTGACTAATTTCTCTAATGCTACAGCTTCAAGTGAAGTATTGCCACACAGCATAGGCGTATCCTGTGGAAAGTTTTTCACCTTGCTGCTTTGCACAGATCTATAACCATGTTCTTTCTCTCTTTTTTTTACGCCTTTTGCAGCACTCGGCTCTTTTGTGCCTTGTCGATTTTCAAGAGTATTGATATTTTTCCACTTTTATAATTTCATAAACAGAAGAAGAATATATTATTTACTTTATGAACATAATTGGACTTTTCAGATGTCAACTTTGCAAATAAAAGGTTTTGTTTTTAGATGACTGAGACTACTTCTGCAATCACACGGCGGGTATAAGAAATCTTCTGGCAGTGGCATACTAAAACTCTCTTTGATTTAGGTGGAAATTACAACAATTATGCTGTTTTATTACTATGCCTGCTTTGCTGCATTAAAAGGTCTTTATGTAGTGGGAGGGAATAGGTTATAAGCATAATTTAAAGTATTACAAGGCATGATGATAGGGGAAAAAATGAAATTTATTCGCTAGGACAAGGAGAAAAACTGACATAAGCGATGTAGATAAAGCAAATATTAGTGAGAAGAGTTGAGGACAGATGAAGGTGAAAGAAAGCTTACTAGAGAAAGTTAAAACTAGAAGTGGGTAGATATATAGAAGAGAAAAGAAAAGCTAGTTCAGAAAATTAGAGGTCTCTTTCATGGGGAAATAATGGGAAAACAGTCATGAGGATAACTATTGAGGGAAGATTGTTACATTTCAAGTCTTATTACCAAAACTTGCATTCTGTAGAAAAGGGAGAGGCAAATGTGTTTGATCTGTAAAGTATGTGGGTCATGTTCTCATGTACAAACTTTTCTGCTTGTGGGTTTTGGAAGACTTCCTGCATTACTGAGCTGCAGATCAGAAGTTTATAAATTTTATTGAGGATCTTGGCTAAATAGTCAGGTAATGTCAGGGTAGCTCAGTGTTCCAGTTTTACATCCATTCAGATTGTGGGTGGGCCTTATTCCAGCTGTCCATCACAGTTATTCTGTACATGATTAGCAGAATGAGGTGAATTCAGAACATGATTGGCATACAAAAAGCAAAGAATAAAAATCTAAGGTATTTCTATTCAAGAAGATGGAAAAGATGGCCTGGGGAATTATACAGATTTTATAAAAACAGTTTTGCAGAATCACAGAGTAGTTAGGGTTGGAAGACACCTCTGAATACCACGCAGTCCAACTCCACTGCCAAGGCAGGACAGGATCATCTAGAGTCACTTTGGGGGTTGAAATCTTATTCTGGACTTATATATCTTAGCTTTACAGGGCTTTTGAAGTATCATTAATGAAATGCTTAGAAATGTTTTTCTTGTTCAGGAAATTCTCAGCTTTTTCTTTGATACAACAATCTTTGAGTACTTCTGAGTAGTGTGTGTCTTAAATAAAAGAAAACATAGAGTGTCTTGATACAGTTGGACTGAACCTGAATACACTGGTTCTTGCCTTTTCAGTGATTCCATATAGGCAATGAAAATACTAAATCCATCTATTTAAAGTATTTAAATGTTTTTATTTTCTGTATTATAAGCTACCACTTGCCAACCAAGGTAAGTGTGATTAAATAACAAAAATTAAGTAAATAGAGAACAAAGAGAATATTGTTGTTGTTATTATTATTTGTTCTTACCCTATGAATTTGGTTAATAAAAATACTGTAGTATTTGGGCTATAATCTATAAATCCAACTTCCATTTAATTTTCAAGTCAGTTGTCTGCGCTAAACATGATTCTTAAATAATGGTTTATCAACATTGTGTTTGATATGCTTTGGTTTTTGGTTGGTTTGGCTTTTGTTTTGTTTTTTGTAAGACTAAAGCTTAGAAAGACTAAAGGTTAGAATCCTGGTTCTTCATCAGTGCCATTGACTACAATGTTCCTTTTTTTGAATGCCTACTTTATGTCTTTCCCACTGAAGATTAGATAAATAGTATTACTGAAATTCTATATATTGAATAATTTCATTCATGTAAATATCTGCTATATTCCTTCTTAAAAGTGTAGTATTTAGAGGCTGTATTTCCTTTTGTTTGTTCTCTCAAACTACTCTATTTTCCTGTCCTGTAGAACCATCCATTTAGTATGAATTTTGATACTTACCTTTTGTTTGAACTAGATGCTATACTGAAATGTAGCCTGATGTGTCGCCAATATCACAGGGTTGTGGAAAGGCAAATAGGACCCTTGAATACCCAGGAGATGTATTATCAGTAGAGACGGGTAGCGTTATTGCCATGATGAAGCTTCCCCTGTAAAAATAGCACTAGAATTGTTACCATTCTTGGTCTAGAAGCGTGGATTCAAGTCTAGAGTAGGTACAAAGTCTACTCAGATTATTATGGGAATGGAGATTTACTTTGCTGGAACAGATCAGTGCTGTTCAATTAGTAATAGCTGAGATGGGTGCAATTGCTGGGTTTTCATGTATAAAGGGAGTAACTGTAATAGAAGAGAAAAAGAACCATTTAAGATAGGTGTCAGTGTTGTTCCAGGAATAACTTGAAGACATTGGCTGTAAATAAATCATGTATTGTCCCAGAGACATATGAAGCAGGTAGAGTGAAGAGGGAAGAACTGCTTTCAAGATAGCAATTTATGAAAAGATGAAATAATATGATTTTTGCAACTTGAACTGACTGGGATTATGTGTCTGAAAAGACATTTAATTTTTTTATTGATTTTATTTTATTATTAATTTATTTTTAAAAACCCCTTTTATTCTGCTCTGAAATGCCAAGAACTAGAGATGCTTTTAGGTGTAATGTGTGTGAGCTGTGGATTTTTTTCAAATATGGAGTCTGAAGCCCTAAATCTTAAGGCTGAATAATAAGTCCACAGAAATCCATTGGTGCATTTTCAAAATATTTCTTATTCCTGTTGACTTCGTATGTGAGATAAGCATAAGACAAAGTAGATTTTACATGAAGGTAAAAGGTTGGTATCTCACAGGTAAACCCAGCTTTTCTGAACTACAAGGAAATTGCTTTTGGTATTCAAGAGAAGATTTGGCGAATTGCTTACTTGAGAGCCTGTAAGATGCAAATTGATACGGATTGTAGGAAGAACATTAGGATTACTGAATGTGACTTTTTAGATATGTGTTTTATAAACCTTACACATTCTGGATGGGCTTAAACTTCTATGAAAAGAAACTGCCTATTTTTGTTGTTTATGCTTGTATACACAGAGAGCTGGCAAAGCACACATTTACATTTACTGCTATGTAGAAACCATTTTTGGCAGTAATTACATTCAGAGAAAAATAATTTATCATGTTACTTTGCTGCAGCTAATCTGCAAAATTGTAGTGTGTTTCTCCATTGTGAAGTATAATTTAGATTTCTGACACATTCCTGTGTCTCTGAAATTGATTAGTTGGTACAGAAGCAACTAGTTGAAATTTTCTATTACAAAGATGATTGGGACATCTATTGTGTTTGGATTTGGCTATAATTAGTTGTTTTATTGGATAGAAGTTCACTAGTACAGACAGGAAAAGAAAGATTAGTGATAGGAAAGAGAAATGGGGCTTTGGTATTTGTCAATGCGTAAATACTGTGTGTGTTTTGTAATATTCTTACTGGCATCTTGCATTGTCTTGAGAAATGCCCATAAATAACAGAAAGATTGCCTTCCTTTGCTGTTGTTGGACTTGAATTTTATAACATTGTGATTCTAAAAAAATTATTAAAAATATGGAAATTTGTAAAATAGTTCAAAGAAAAAAGAATAGTCAAGGCATTAGGCAAAAATCAGCATTTTGAGCAGAAGTGTGAAGATTTGAAGATGCAGCAGGGCTGGTGATGTTTTTTGGAGATGTAAGCAAGAGAGACTGTATGATATTTGATAAGACAGTAACATTGCACTATATTTAGAAATTGGGTTTTGAAAAGATGCTGTAGTAACATGAGAAGATGATTTAATTCTATGCTTTTCTTACATTTTAAAATTTTTCAATATTTCAAAATGCTTGCCATCAAGGAACCACAATAATTTCCTTTCTTTATTAGGCGCAAAAAAAATTGTAAAATACTGATAACATTGACTTTGCTGTTACCCAGTAGGATGGTTTAAAACTAATATTTGCTTCTTTTTTTGTTTAGGCTAAATAAATAATCTGAGCTTCCTTTCCATCATAAGTTATCTTACTCTTTCAGTCCTTAAGGTATTCTTTCTGTAATGAAGTAAATACAATATTTCATCTGGACAAGAGGGTCTTCTAAACTGGTAAAATGTCACTTCCTTGTCTTCCTGAAGCACATTTTTAATTTTTTAACACACCCCCACCGCCCATGTACTGTTCCTGCACTTCTCAGGTGAGGACTGAAATAACCTGATCTTAGAACTAGCACATACTCTGATGTATTTTATATAGGTTCTGGTGTTTAAAAGTTCCCTGCACTAGGAACTGTTGTTTATTTGGTACTTATTCAGCAGCTATTTAGATTTTGTTTATTGTTTGCCATTCTAGAGCTGGAGACACTTAAAATTTATTGAGGTAAACTATTTTTTCCAACTTTCTCTAGGAAAATAGTGTCTGACATATCTATTCAGGAAAAAACCTGGAAAGATTGCATGGTTTTTATCAAGCAGTTACAATTTTTATTCTGCTTTTGTTTTTCTTTGTTAGGAAGGTTCTACTAATCCTGGAAGTAAACGTTGGGTGTCGCAGTGGGCCAGTTTGGCTGCTAATCACAATCACACACGTCATGACCAAGAAGACATGAGATTGGAGTCCTCTGTGCCTGCTCCATTTGAAAATGGTAAACTGTTCTTGTTGTCATAATGGGTGCAGAAAAACCTGTGAAAGGGAGAAAAGGATGGTTATGTGCTGTACTTAATCAGCTTTTTTACTCTTAATGCCTCATTTTCACATGAAATTCTTCTGTTTCATTGAGCAGAAACAAGCTCAGCAATAGTGGTGTCTGCATGGCAGTTGAGTGCTAGTATTACACTGAATGTTACTAAAAGAGGAGAGTTTAATTGTTTAATAATAGAGAAACTTTCACTTAAATGCAGTTTGGGTTGGTCTGCAAAGTATGTTTCTTTCCTTACATCTTTCTTAGTCTAAATTGGACTTCAGTATAATGATTATTAAACAATCCAACCTGAGAGACTTCAGCTGAAACATAGCATCCTTCCTTATGTCAGAAATCAGACCTTTTATATTTCTTGAAAAACCCAGAAACTTTGTCTTAAGCAATGAACAACCTTATCTCCCTTTCTGATTTTGAAGTTATTTATTCTTTAGCATCTACATTCTTTACTATAAACAAGTTACTTGCCTTACTTTTCTTCTACTTTTTTCTTCCTGCCAATTTCACTTCAGAAATTGTGATCATCTTTGGGAGAAGTTTTACAAAGAAGTTTTTGATGTTGTATAATTCATATATCTGTACCAATGCATTAAAGAATTTTTTAACAGTGACTGCTGTTTCTGTTAGAGCTTTTCTCCTCTCCTAAGCATTGAACTTTTCCTAGGTTACTAAAAGTCAAAGGAGATGGAAAGGGGAAAAATTAAATTAATTGATACTCACACAATAATGGAAGTCAAGAGCAAATTTTGCACTGTTTGAAAGGATTGGGTGTGTACACACAGGACACTTAAAATCACTGCTATTGAGACTGATCCTTTGCATGGATAGTTGGGAGCTTTGGTGGTCTTTTGTTTTCTGTAGCATTTTGAATGGTCACTTTCAGATGAGGCATTACCTAGGATCTTCTTTGGAGAGGCTTTTTGTACCATTATAAGAGCTAAGATATAAACTAACTAAGAGGTAAAGTGTAGTAACTATTTTGCAGTGCATACCCGTACTGCAAGAATTCTAAATTACTAAAGGGGAAATAAAGCATTCAAAGCATCAGCACACTAAAGCACCAAAGGTGTAATAAAAATAAAATTTAGTATGTACATATAAAAACCAATTTACAAAACATGTCTTGTTGACTTACATGACTGTATCTTCTTTAGAAATCTTAAACTTCACATAACACATATATAGCTAATTATGATGCTGAACAAGTCCACACATTTTTTTTTTACTAAAGACTGTTTGAAATTCACGAAGAAGCAAGTTAAATGCTTATATATATATAAAAAATTTGATCTGGTAGGCATGTCTGAGAGAAGTCAATCTTCACAAATGGCAATCATACTCATTTTCATTAAAACTTCAATTTGTTTCTTAATTTCCAAGAAAGAAAACAGTCCTGGAATTGGAAAACCTTGCTTAGATTTTAGGGGTACTTACTGTTTCTCAAATCAGTGTCTTAACATAGATTATAGTAAATAAAGCTGTGAATCCTTTTGCATTCTTCATCAAAGGTGTGACACTGCAAAGAGAAAATATAGATTAAAGAGCATGGATAGAAAGCAGCAGGTATACATACAACGTGATTGTTGATAATAATTTAATTGCTTAGAGGATTCTCACAGAGAAAGAAGGCCTGTACACCAATTCTTACTCCTGGAGGAACCAATGTTGGTGGCAAGCCACGGTAGGAAAGTCCCAACAGGGTGTGCAGAGCAGTTGCTTACAGATCTCTCCCAGCAAAAAGGGAACTGATAGATGTATGTTACTAAGCATGTCACATTATATTGGAAGAGCAGAGAAATGAACTGCAAAAATAACATTTTTCTATCTAAATATTCAAAGTCAGAGCAATTCATAGAATAATTTATATTATCTTTGAGTAATAAAGACTTGTTTCTGACAGCACAGCTACATGTTTGTTAAATGGGAAAGGAGGGCACAGTTGTCATCACTGTGGAAAAATAAAGTTTGGTTTGTTAAACAGTTATTTCTTGCAACAGTCCATGGGATGGCCATGCTTTTCTGCCAAAGCAGCATTCATTCTGTGCACACTAAGAATTCAATGAAAGTGCTTTAGCAGTAGTACTGCATTCTTTAGATGCCTTGTATACGTGCTCTATACAGTTTGATACAGTGTCTTGTTTGAGATAAAACCATTATTTTTGCTTTCTCAGCCATAGTAAGTTCTTTGTTTGTGAGTGGGGCTTTTCAATATTGTTGAGAAGTGTCTCCCAGCACTGCAGATTCTTGCCTGAGTGAGGTGAGGCCTCGCTGGGAGAGACTGTAGTCTATCCATGAAACAGACCTTGAGCTATGGAACAGACAAGTAGGAACGAAGAAGGAGAATTTTATTCTTTTTGGTTGTTTTGAAATCTGGTCCTAAAGGTGTTTAGAAATATAAGACTTGCTTTCCACTTCCTGTTGTAATGGTGTGCTGAGTAATACAACAATTATTTCTTACCTATTTTAATCTCCTGTGAGATCATAAAAACATCGGATGGACTTTGTCAGTTCTGTGTTGTATTAGCCTTATGCAGTCTTAAACATTTAATTTAACATTTGCCTTGCTGTTGAATGTCTTCTCAAATATTTTTTTCTCTTTCATTTTTAGACACAGACATCAGTGAGTCAGGTATTTCTGTTAGAAGTGCTGGTTCAGCTGCTTCTATGACCAGCCAAGGTGAGCGAAAGAGGAGGACACTTCCACAGCTTCCCATAGAGGAGAAAGTAAATGAAAACTCAAAACAAAAATCTGTATCTCATCAGAGGTCAGAAATAGGTGAAAAGCAAGACACTGAACTTCAGGAGAAAGAAACTCCAGCTCGTGCCTCAGATGCTAAGTCAAGCAGAACAATAAATGGTCTTTCACCCAAAGCTACTGGAGACAAAGTTTTTTCTTTTCCCAGCTCTTCTAGTAAAGAGAGAGTTGAAACTTCTGTGGTGAAACAAGCTTTAGCAAAAATTCAACAACAAGAAAGAAAGGAGCAAGGACACTGGACACCCTCAAAATTATCCTCTACAAAATCTGCTGTAAACCAGGTTGAGAAAGGTAGGGAGGAGATTGTTGTGTCACCCAAAACTTTGGATAATCAAGATAATGCTTCTGGATATGGTACAGATAAAGCAGAAATTAAGTTGGCACAGCTTGAGGGAAAAAGAAGAAAAAATGAGGAAATCATTAGAGGACAAAGTCCTAAAGTACATGGAGGAGAAAAAAAGGAATCTTCAAAACCATTAGTGAGGCAAGGTAGTTTTACTATAGATAAGCCTAGCACAAATATACCTATAGAACTTATTCCTCACATTAATAAGCAGAGTGGTTCTGCTGCCCCTTTAGTTTCTGCAAACAGGTTACGTGACAGAAGTGATTCGATGGACACTGATTCCAGTATAGATACAACACTCATTTTAAAAGACACAGAAGCTGTAATGGCTTTCCTTGAAGCTAAATTGCGTGAAGAAAATAAAACGGATGAAGGTCCTGACACTCCGAGCTATAACAGAGATAATTCCATATCACCAGAATCAGATGTCGACACAGCCAGCACAATCAGTCTTGTTACTGGTGACACTGAAAGAAAATCCACACAGAAGCGGAAGAGCTTTACAAACTTATATAAAGATAGATGTTCCACTGGTTCCCCTTCGAAGGATGTTTTAAAATCTTCTACAAGTGCCAGAGAAAAGATGGAAAAGAAAACTAAGAGTCGATCTTCAGATGGTGGGTCTAGAGCTGACGCTCGCAAAACTGTGCAATCCAGTGGAAGAATGAGACAGCCGTCAGTAGATTTAACGGATGATGACCAAACATCCAGCGTACCTCATTCTGCCATTTCTGACATCCTGTCATCTGACCAGGAAACCTACTCTGGCAAATCACATGGAAGAGTTCCTTTTGCTTCAGCAGATGAGCTTGTACATTCCAAGATGGAAGGGAAGTCAGCTAAATCAAAAACCTCTCCTGTTGGACTTGGGCAGTCTAGTAAATCTACCACTCTTCCAAGACCTCGTCCCACAAGGACATCTCTCTTGCGCAGAGCACGCCTTGGTGAAGTCTCAGACAGCGAGCTTGCTGATGCTGATAAGGCTTCAGTAGCTTCTGAAGTGTCCACTACAAGTTCTACATCAAAACCTCCATCAGGCAGGAGAAATATTTCCAGAATAGACTTACTCGCTCAACCTCGCCGAAATCGTCTTGGCTCTTTATCAGCACGTAGCGATTCTGAAGCAACAATAACCAGGAGCACTGCCTCATCACGCACCCCAGAAGCAGTTATCAGAAGTGGTTCCAGGTTGATCTCGGGAGGAGATAGTGCTAAAATGTCTGCTAGAACTCGAGCCAATAGCATTTCTCGACTTTCAGATTCAAAATCCAAATCCTTGGCTTCAGCTCATAATTCTCCCTCAGGTATGTGAGATTATTTGAAATAATTTTATACAATACTGGATGTTTTTAACATGTGAATTTTTTAAAAGAAAGAGCTCTTGTGAAACTGTTGAGTTTTTAACCCTTTGAATCTTTGGATAGGTTTTCATCTTAAAACCAGTAAAACAGAACTGAATTGGGACAGTCAAATGCTTCAGCAATCGTTTGTTTTAGTGACCCAAGATCTCTTCGTTTAAATCATGGTAGTAATTTCAGAAGGTCAGCAACACTGTATAGTACATAGAAGATATAATATTTATTTATAAGGTAGGCTTGCAAATAGGCAATCAGAGATTTTTTTTATAAGAATAATAACATTGAAGTAATTGTATGAAAAACTATGTATTACCTAACTAAACATAAAATAATTTCTTTTAAAGGGTTTCCCTTATCTTGGATTATTTCCCATTCTGTATTCCAAGTCATGGCAATTTTTGATTTCATCATGATTTCCAGAGCATGTTGATCTCTTTTGGTGTGGTGTTTACCTTGTCTTATATTTGGAAGGAAAAATCCATACAATCTATGAATTTTAACCTACTATTTTGTTAGAAGTTAACATTAACATTCTTAGTGCAAGCAGTGTGAAAGCTGGTAGGTTTTTTCAACAGCAATATTAAATCTATCAAAATAAAATGTGATAATTATAAAAAAGTGAACTATCTTGTGAAATAACTATCTAAAATGTCTGCTTGCATTTGGAATTGTCATGCTACCAACTTTACCATATTTGCAGTCAATCCACAATCTCAGAATAAAATTAATAGTTTCCAGTGTTGTAGTGCACTGAAATATTGCCACATCCCATTCAGACTTAATACAAGCCACTGTAATACTTAATTTCCCACACTCCTGTTGTCCTTCTGTTGCTTGTATATCATAAGTGGACCATGTCAGGATTCTTAGCATTGTGTATTCCCCAGGTAGTGACTTTTGTGTCATTTATTAGCTTAATAGAAATTTCTGCTGAGATAGAAATTAGGTGTTTGCTGAACTGTAGAGTTAATTCTGTTTGATACTGTGACAGGTGTCTACAAAGATACCCAAAACAGGTGACACTTAATATAAAAATTTGGTCTTTCCTTGTAAGATATAATTGGAAAAGCAGCATGTTTTCAATTTTAATCAAAATTTTGGATTGATGATACTAGCTGAAAGGTGGCAATGCTAGGGTAGGGAAATGCTAGTTAAGACTTATATATGTTTATTTTAATAGTGAATACTAGTTCACATTATGATAATGATGATTTTTGAAAAGTGCAGATTTTTGTCACTTCACTGTTTTGTTTTTCACAAAACTCTATGAATTTTGAGTTTTGTGTCCATGTGAAGAATTGCAGGCTTCCTAAACTTTTCCCAGGTTGCTGCATTGAAGTGCTTTGCTGCTTCTGTTAAGGGAAGTGAGTGTATCTTCCCCCACTGTATTAGTCTGTCACTTTGTTGTCTTTGCAAAATGTTCATTTCCCTGTGTCACACAATCAAAGTTTACTGTAGCTGGTATAAAACACTGTTTTCAAGGGAAAAAAGATGCCATCTCTTCACGGGTACCCCCACATAATAATCTAGGTAATTTTAAAAGACCATTGTTAGAAAAATCTAAAGTAGTAATAGCTTCTGATTTATAAAACTTTATCAGTTAAAATATATCAATGGAGAAGCCTATCAATGTAAAGGCCAGAATCTGAAAGCAATTAATGAAGCAGTCAGATACTTTCAGAACAAAATCATTGCTGAAAAAAACAATTAAGTATTGTTACTATATAAGTGAAACATATTATTACTACTGTTTAGGATTTAGAGGTCTGAATTTTTTCTGTATCAGTAACATTATTGTATATTTTTTTTACTGATTTATTTAGATTATAGGAAAAATTGCTTTGAAAGTGGTGTAATCTTCTAGTTTATATAGGAGTGTATATATAAATGCATCTATAAGTGCATATAGGCCACTTTTAATTCCTCAATTTAATTTTGTTTCTAGAAAAGTCAACAATTCAGTTAATTTCAGCAGTTTTGGAAAGTACTAATGAGGTGCTTGACTGAAGTTCCTCAACTGTTTGAATATATTTTACTTCAGCCACATTTAAGCAAGGTGTAACAGGAATGGATTTTCTTCTCTCCCTGGGCATAGAAAGACTGGAAAATGAATTATTATTACCAGTATTGAGTTTGGGGTTTTGTTTCCTTTACCAGAGGACTAGCTGCTCTCAGAATGTTAAGATATGTTCCATAGATTATCTCATCCAGTGTCAGTTAACACTACCACATTGTACACTAGTAAACATTGGCAGCCTCTTAAATCCAGCCTACAAAGAAAAAGTTATTTCTGCACTTCCCAAATCAGTGTTCAGACATACATATACCTGTAGAAAGAGGGCAAGAATAAGACGTAGTTTCTGGGTTTTGTATTGTCTTGTACTTCATGTGGATGAATTGCAACATGATAGGGCTAAAATTGTCAGAGCTAGCAGCAAGTCTGTAATTTGAAGAATCATTTCTAATCCTTGATGCAGTGAAGTATTGCTTACTTTTATATGAAGGGGCAAGCAGATAAATGGAACATCTTGGGTGAGAACGGTCAGCATTCAAGTCATTACGGGAGTGTTTCTGTGGTAGGCGGCTTGATAACTGACAACACTGTGAAGACACATGAAGCAGAATTAGTTTAGAACTTTATAGCACAAGCAGTGAAAGTTCTGATCAAGGCACTGCATCATCAAACGGTAGAGTGTGATCAATAAAGACAGAGGAGACCAAAGACATCTTTTTACAACAGCGAAAAATTGGAGATGATGTTAAAGAAGGAGCTATGTATCAGGAGAACAACTGGCAGGACCAGACCTCATACAAAAGTGCTAAAAGCTGCAACTGTAGAATTAAGCATTGAGTCAGAACAGAGAGACCTTGAGCAGCCAGTTGTGTTTGGCAGCTCTGCTGGCTTGCTGACCTAGCTGTCATTGCAAATAGCTGGCAGATAGGTTGATCAAAGCAGTTGAGATAACTGTTGGAGGAAAGGAAATTGATAATGGAGAGAAAACAGCACTTACTAAGTAAATTTTAGTAGTAGGAGCTTGGAAATGGATGTACCTTGAGCAGTCAATGCATCCATGAGAGCAGAAATTTTTTTAAGGAATATACTCAATAAAATTTATTCTCAGATCTTTGAAGTGAGACTATGTTGTCCAAATCACCAAACTTGCCAGCTTAATGGTTGTCAGGACATTGTACTTCTCACAGAGTAGTCGCTAAATTAGGTTTGAATGGTGATTATTTTAGCCATGGTTTTGGAGGATTTTCTAGTTGGTGGTACTGATATTCACAGTCTTTGGTGTCTGAGATAAGCAATTACACAACAGGTTTCAGAAATGTACATAAACTGCAATGACATTTTAGGCCTGCATAATTGACAGATATTATTTAAAAGCCTATACATGCAATTGTATGGCTACCTAACTGGGAAACATGCTTGGATATGCTTGTCATTAATTACACAATTACACTTTGAGATTTTTACCTCTAGGTCTACAATAACTTTGTCCTCATACTAAAGAGAAACACATTGATTATATGTAACATCCCAACATTTCAAGGCCTTGAAATTTAATGGTCTTAAAAATAGAAGGTTTATGATACTATGTAATGCAAAAATGATTGTTATTAATGTCATTTCAGTTAGTATCTCTGAAATGTTTAAGCCTTTACAAAATTCAGTATCTTTGTTTGAAAGTATAATCTTTTCCTTAAAAAGTGTGGGTGGAAAAGAGGACCTAAAACTAATCTCATCAATTGATTTTATTTAAGCAAATGCTTCTAATCTGAATGTTTCAAATCGAATTAACATGATAAAACACTATTTTGTACACAGAGAAATCCAAGCTTCTCCCAGACCCAGACCCTGATGTTGAAACTTACAGTGGTAGAGTACTAGAAATCAAATCTGTTTCTGATATTTCACTTCTCATTCAATTTTTAGTTTTTAAATATATTATTATATATGCTCATTGTACAGTGGTGAGTTGCTGAACTATCTCACTTGAGAGACTTTAAGATAAATTTTGTGATTATTTTGAAGAATATAATTTGAACTGAGACAAAGAATTTAAACAAAAATTGATGAAGAAAGTGTGGGCCCAACTCATAAATCTCTTTGGTCACACATTGCTTGCATGCTGTTGGTGGGACAGTGTACTTTTTCTGCTCATGTTTTACTTCCCTAAAATCAAATAACTTTGAAACCTCCAAAAAGAGATCAGAAAGTGATTGGGGAGACATTGTTACTTTCTACAATAAAGTTAGAAAAATTTTTAAAAAGTAGAACTGGACATAATTTGAAACCTATATTTAAATCTGAAAAAATAGCACAAGCATTTTTTTGTTTTCAGCAATTGAAACTTGATTATTTTATGAGGGAAGGGATGTAAGCTTATACACCAGTGTTATATTTTACATACCGTAATCTTTGCATCACACAAAAATTACTCCCATTATTTGTTACTTAAATTCATATTGGTGTATACTTCATTTGTAATGTTGGGTTTTTTTACTGTATCAGGAGAAATCATTATTAATTCTTGCATTTTGTAATACTAAAAAACAACTTACATCATTCGATTCTATTATTTTTCAATCACCTGTAGGTTGTCACACATTTATTTCATTTTCTGCAGTACTTACAGAGCCTCATGAATGTCAATGAATTTGAGGTAATAAATCCTCTGCAACAATTTAGCAGGTTGTGGTGGTGGGGATTTCTTTACACTTGGTAGTATCCCTTCCTGCTGAGAATGTTTGAAGACAGCACATCTGAAATTCGTTTTCTAGACTTCAGTAATTCATAAGGAGGCAAGAGCCTCCTACTTAGTTTCAGTTCTCCTGTACCTCAGGCTGTCCTCAGCAACGTGGCTGCATAATTCTTTATGTGCTGCATGTCACAATATATACTTCTTTCTCTGAGGCTGCTTTTCTTATGGATGTACTGCAGATTTTCATAGCACAATATTAATTTTACATATTCTTTTTCTGTACTTAACACAGAAGCATAGAGTCATTAAGGTTGGAAAAGACCTATGCATCATCTAGGAGTTCTATGCTTTCCTTATGTAAGCATGCATTCCAGGCTTGGTGCCAGCTCCATCCTTCCTTCATATCTCTTCTTTTTTTTTTGCATATCACATAAACCGTGAATGAAATTTGGGAAAAAAATCTGCAGAAAAAGTACAATCTGACTATACACTAAGTGTTAATGAATTGGGCCCTTGTTTTGTAATGCAGTTTGTTTGAGCTCATATACAATCACTGGATTTACATTTTACTTCACTCATCACTATACAAAGAGCATTAGTTTTATGTTTTATTAATCAATATTTTTTCTTTAACACAAATTCTGTAGCTTTCTTTTAAAGAGCTAGTAAATAAATCTTTTGTGAGGTACTTGGGGATGGATAATAATAGCTGTGTATTTTTGTGATGTTACTGAAATAATGCTGTTTTTTCTCCTTAAAGATGCCATAATAATTCTTTTTTAATAATTAAACTAATTTAGTAAGTGCAAGATGGAGGCGCTTTCCTACAGATTATGCTTCCACCTCAGAAGATGAATTCGGATCAAACCGTAATTCCCCTAAACATACCCGTCTGCGTACCTCTCCAGCCCTGAAAACCACGCGACTGCAGAGCGCTGGGACAGCAGCTCAAAGCAGCAACACATTCAAGCACAGGATAAAGGAGCAGGAAGACTACATTCGTGACTGGACTGCCCACCGGGAAGAGATAGCAAGGTTGGTTTGAAAGGAGTGCCCCTAAAATAGCACAGCATTGCACCCAAGCACTTGTACAGGTGCACAAAGAGAGCTGATGGATTTTCTGTATCACTACTCACTGCTTTCCTTCACTAACTGAATGGGTAACTTAAAATTCTTATGAGACTGGCAGACAGAACACTCACATCACCAGCACATCTTTTTAGTGGAAAAGCCTCTGATTTATGATAGTAACTTCTGATTTCTGATGGCCAAATCCCAGAAGATGAGCTTTCAGTTGCATTATTGAGACTTGCAGCGGTACTTCATGTATTTCCTGAGGCTGAAGTGTATGTGATTTTGTACTACTTTTACATATTGAGATAAAATTTCAGATCAATCACAGGTGACAGAGAGAGAAAAAAGTAAGCTTTGGAATGTGAGAGACCATGTTCTCATTTTAATTTTTGATTTATCAAGACATGATTTCATGTTAGGTACTTTCTGATTTAAGTAATTTGTATTCACCAAAAGAGTAATTGTTTTTTGTTGCAAGTCTCTGAGATTAGTATAGCAATACCTCTGTTATTGCTGATACCAGTCTGCTTCAAGTGAACCAAGGAAAAGTTAGTTGTACATTCTGATAACCAGTTATTCCCATATCATGCAACACCCAGGCAGTTAAAACTTCAGAGCATGTAAATGTTATTTAATACTTAGATGTCAGTGTTCAGGTTCCAAAGATTTTTACAGAACTTAATTGAGAAGCCTAACAAGAAATATGTTTTCCTTTTAAGATTAATAGTGTGGAGTATCTTCTTAATGCTGTGGAAGCGTTTTGCTTAGTGTGATTAATTATTTTTTGTTTCCTGATCTTGCTTGTATTTTTCGCCATTTGTTTTTCAAGCATGATCTGTGCAAAGGGAAGATGTAGAGGCCTCAGAGGCACACAGAAGATACCTAAGCAAGTCTCATAGTATCTGGATAAATAATGAAATAAACATTTTCAAAATCATCTTCCTAGAACATCTCTTTCTTTTCAGTAGTCTGGAGTTAGAGGTGGTTATAGGAAGGATTGTGATTATGTGGGAAATAATTGATGGCCATAGTATGTTAGCTCCTCTTGATAAATAGTACTGCTGAACCTCTACTTCAGTGAAACTTTGTGGTTTCATCTAGGAGAGATTTTTTCCTGGAGTTAATTGGTGATTCAGTCTAAATTCATTTGATGGTCAGGTTTGCAGGTTTTTTCTTCCCTTGGGATTCTTGCCGTCTCCTACATCAATAAAGCCAGCTTTAGAATTTGTTCTAAAGGCTGTGTACTTGTCCTACCTCTTCAGGTTTATTTTCGCTGCAACTGCTGAGAGACTCAAATCAGTATTGACAAATGTTTAGGTTTATGTAGAAATTTCACACAACGTGCATTAAATGAGCTTATTTAAAGTAAAGTAGCATTTAGCAGCTGAGAAATTCCAGGTTACTGTCATCTGTTGCCACTGCTTCCAATACCAGATTTAGCCTCTGCTGAGAGCGCTTGCTGTAGGTCATTAGTTCATCCTTTCTGTGCCTCTATGTCTTTGTAATGATTCACATTTTTCCTCCCCTGGCTTTAATTTTAACTTCTGTCCTCTATAAGATGCTTTTTGTCTCTGCTCCTATTTCCTTTCTAACCATAGACTCTATTATTGCCTACCCTGGTTTTTTTTTTTTCCATCCCAGCCATCAGTCCAGCCTCTATGTTCAGGGTCTCTTCAACTCTATTTACAGTTTTTAAAAAATTAATAGATGGTTGTATGCTCTCATTAAAATTAGTTTATTTGGTTTTTTGTTGTATTTGAATAACTGATTAGATTAGGCAGGTGTAAGGATAAGCCTTTCATAAAATACATGTGTGGCAGAAAGTAGTGTAGAAGCTGTGTGGCAAACATTTCATTGCATCCATGTTCCCATCCTACTGTGTTCTAACTGGTCCTCCATAGCTGACCCAGTTTGCACTTTTCACAGACTTCACATTTTACAGATGTTAATACAATTGAAAATTTGAAAGAGGTATTTAGAGAAACTTCCTGGAATAACTACATTTGATTTAAAGCCACTTTGGCATGGAGGGAATTTACGCCCTCAGAATAACAAGAGTTTCATGTGTATTTTATTTAAGTATGTTAAAGTATTGTTATAAAATCCACTGACTCAGTATAGGAAGTATAACATAGTAGTCTAAGCATAAAAATGCTTTTAGTAATCCAGTAATTCAGCACTATTACAGATATCTTAGAAGTATTCCTATTTCCCTGTGGTTTTTTCTAACAATGGGCATTCTTTCACTACAGGCAAATAAGAACTAGAGTTCCAGACTTTTTAAAAAGGTGGTCATGCTCTCTCCATCCCAAGCCCTGTGTTCTCACCTATTCCTGTGTGTTGGAATGGAGCTGCATAGCTGCCTGAGTCTGCTCACTTGAGTGGATCTAAAGCAGCATTTCCTGCAGTGGGCTGAGGGATTTAGGGAATTTGAGGTTTATTAGTTTTCCCTCTGAGAATTATTTTGCCTTGCATGATTGCCAAGTCTGATGCAGGAAGCAGTAGAGATCTGCAAGGCAGTGTACAGTTGTAGCAGAGTAAATAGTGTGCACCTAAAGCCTAAGTCTCTTGTCCCTGATTACATAAAACATACTCCTTATACTTAAGCAAAAATTTCTGCTTCTGAAAGTTAATGCAGAATTACTTGAAAACTTCACAAGTCAGACTCAGCTTGCAGCTGGTTTCTAATCTTCTTTTTCACAGTGATTCTTGTTAAGAACTTTATATTGTTTCTATACAGAAATGCAATTGAGTACTGGACTATAGCTTACTGTCACATAGAAAATTATTCCAGATTTTGTTCACATGACTGATATTTGACTATGGTAATTATCTACCAAGTTGCTTGCCATCGATTTTAGAGTTGTTTATTCTGATACTTCCGGGATTCATTTGAATTAATTTTTATATCTGACACTTTATGCAATTTTGATTTCTTGGTAAGAACTCAAATGTAGTGGTTGTGTCATGTTGAAGTATTGCTGATTTCTGTGAAGAGTTAAGTCTTTTTGTTAATTGATGTTACTTTTGATTGTGGTGTTTAATGAATGACATTTCTCTTCTGGAAAAATTGCTGATAGTTGAAATCATCTATTTTCTTCACAAGTGCTCATTAAATACCAGCATTTGTCCCAGAAAATCACATGTGAATAGTAGCAATTTTGCTATTTAAGGAAAAATTAGATGACTGTATGAAGCAAATGAAGTAGCTGTTTTAGTATCTCTACTACTAAGAATATTGGACTTTTAATGGCATGTTAAATTGCCACATATTTGTCTACAGCCTTCTTCCAATTATATGTGTATCTAAGCCACACAAAGTTGCACTTCATTGTGGATTGCTGATGGTTAGCCACAAAATCCAGTGTTGGAATTTGGCTGGAAATGTCTCTAGTTATGTTCACCTTTCTAGTTGAAATTATGGTCACTTAGTCTTAAGTTGTCTCTAGGCTAGTGGTTTTTGACTTGAAGACAAAGTGAAAATTAAGAGCAGAAGGAAGCTCACCTTGAACAATCAGTCTCTGTGGAGCCCAAGGTGTGTCATTGTCACTTGGCTGTGTACCTCCTCCCACTGGAGTGATGGGTGCTGCTCGTCACCGAGTCCTTGGTGGTACAGAAGTGGCACTGTCAGCTTTGTGCCTTCAATGCTGTCTTTACAAAGGGATCACTTGGCAGTCTGCTCTTCTCAACTCTGTGATCTAAGCTGGAGGTTCAGGGTGCCATAGTTAGTAAGGGCTTTTAGCTTTCGCTTTGAGGGAGTTTTTTGTCTTGTTCTCTCCTTCTTTTGGGGAGTCCTGGGGAGGAGTAGCGCAAGCAGAGCAAGCCAGAGCAAAGCTGTTTTTTTGATGTGGTGAATCAGAAGGCAAAAAAAGGAATCTTTGGCTGAGAATTCAGCTGTATTTTTGTAATGCTCTCATATCCAGGTTTTTAAAGGTATGTTCTATTTTTGCTACTGGAAAACTTGTCTTGATTACATTTGAGGATTTAGGGTATTGGTCTGGAATTTCAGACCCATAAGGAGCTTGATCTGAGCAAAGTGCACAGCTGCTAGAAAATCAGAAGTTCTGAAAGCATTTTTTTCAAGTAGGCAAACTGAGGTACAGATTAAATGTTTTCTGAACATGTCAGATTTACTGCCATATTACACAGCTCATCTGTGCAGTATTTTCAGCATATTTCCTGCATATCCTCTGTGCTGGAGATACTGCATATTGCACACATCTATCTGAATCCTAGGCAGAAAACAAGGATACTCTGTCTTTTGAGATCACATTCCACCTTCTTCCTCTAGAAAGGTATGCTATTAAAAGCTTCAGTTAAAATTTGCTTTTATGGTTCTACAAATAACCTTTCTGTTTAGAAAGGCATGCACATTTTCGTAGCACTGTTATCAGGAACTAGAACTTACAAGCTCAAAGGCTGCAGAATGGGCTCTACTGGCCCAAAAGTATTTGTAGGGGAGAATGTAACACTCTCTTTATTACTAGGATCAGTCAAGATCTGGCTCTCATCGCACGGGAAATCAACGATGTAGCAGGAGAGATAGATTCAGTGACTTCATCAGGCACTGCCCCCAGTACCACAGTAAGCACTGCTGCCACCACCCCTGGCTCTGCCATAGACACTAGAGAAGAGGTAGGAGATCTTCATGGAGAAATGCATAAGGTTCTTCCTTTTCTTTATTTCTTTTGCTTTTAGCATTTTGCATAGCCTTTTTAGTTACTTCCACTCAACCCGTATGCATGATCTCTACATTGCTTTTTTAATTTAAAGTTCCTTTACATTTCAACAAACAACCCAGAAGTTATTTTGTGATCACAGCTTGTCCAAAGGATGCATACTGTCTGTCTCTTTTTTTCCACGAAACATAGGACAAGATAGTTATTTGTTTCTTGCTTGTTTGTAGCCTTAGATACTGTTGGATGGTATCTAAGTGCATTTAAAGATACCAGTATATATGCACAACTATATATAAACGTATACATTTAATTCTTTGCTTAGCTATTAAAAACAAAAAAGTCCCTCTTTTTACAGGTGACATAAAACTTTCATCTTCTGAACAGAAATACTTAGGTACCATCAGTTAACTTTAGATTTTCTTTCTTAATAACGTTGTCAAAAGCTGCCTTGAAATAAGTTTGCTTTATGCTTCTAATAATTCTTATTTTCTTTGCCTATCTCTGGTGTGCTGTTCTATGAATATATTGACTAACGTGTTCTAATAACCATCACAGGTCTAATGCTGGTAAACATGTTAATCTGAATTTAAATCATCACTTTCTACCATGTTACAATTCACCATAATAATGTGTTGTAAATGTTTAATGCATTTTTTTCTTCATAGTATTCCTTTCAAAATGTGTTTTATTCATTTTTGTGTGCATAAAATTTGGTTAATACACTAGTTTACTGTGGTTAGTTTAATACTGTCTTTTTCTGTGGAAAAAAAGATATAAACAGCAATAAAAAATCTGTGAGCTAGAAAGATTATAAATGCACTCACATAGATTTTGGGTTTAATTCACTTATAGACTGTGGCTAAACTTTAAAGAAATAAAATGTTCTTTTTCTCAGATCCAATTAGATAATTCCAATTTTTTTTTTATTATTAAATTATTATTTTCTTCTTCAAAAAATATGGTGCATTGTGTACATACTGCAGGTGGCAGTATCTCCTTTAGGTAATGTAGGTCTTTCTGTAACACTATGACTAATTTGGAAAAAAAACCCCTAAATCTCAAAATACTCTTCTTAATTCCACAGATATGTTCCATTAATCAAAGGAAAAAATTATTTGCAGGTAGCTTTTATGTTACCTGCCCATAAGCAGAATTTTAGTGAGGTAGTTTAAATTTGCCATGTATGTCTAGTATTTTAAAAACCCCAAATCTGGTTCATTTGTACAAGATATTCTTACATACGAGATGCATCATTTTATACTATAGAAGACAACAGAATTATTATTATTTGCTAGGCATCTTATAAACTGTTTCAGGACAAAAAACCCCAGTAATCTGATTTTTGGATGTATCCAGTAGATTTCATGAACTTCGTTTTTCTTTTATCCTGCAGTTGGTGGACCGAGTATTTGATGAAAGTCTCAATTTTAGAAAAATCCCTCCAATAGTGCATGCGAAACCCCCGGAAGGGAATGGTCGGCCTAGTGATGCCAGACCTCAGCTGACAGAGGCCCTCGATCCCCCAACAATTACCCGCAGGAGGACTTGGAGCAGAGATGAAGTGAGCACACAACAGGATTCTCTCTAAGAATGTGTCAATTTTAAGCTTTTACAATTATGTCCCCACTTGATATTTCAGACATTATCCTGTCTCTCCTACCTCTAGCAGGTGGCTATAATATTGGAAAAAATTGTGTATTATTTTATTGGCAAAATGTTCAAATATCATTGTAAATGATACTAATTAAACATAAGTAAGATCTCTTTTATAGTTAAAGATACCAAAATATATGGAATTGTTGCTATTAAACTAATAATATCCTTTTTTATTTAAAAACTTATTGCAGGTTATGGGGGACAGTTTGCTGTTGTCCTCAGTCTTCCAGTTTTCTCGCAAGATAAGACAATCCATAGACAAAACAGCTGGCAAAATCAGGTGGGTTGTTAAAAATTGCTGTTATTGCTGAAAATGACTGTTCCCATCAACATTCCCAGCAGTAAAAAAGCTACTTATAATAGTCACAGAAGAAATGTACGTAGTAGAAAGTTATCTTTTAAAAAAACACTGTTACCTATGGCATTTTTAGCATTCAGAAGGATTTGGAATGAATACTTTTTTCATTATTCCTTCTGTTTATTTCACTTTATATGAAGAGGAATATCAGGAAAGTTTACTTGGACAGGACATCAGCACAGGAGCTGTTCCACCATATGCAATACTGTGCAAAATCTACACAACCACTGTGCAAGTCTTGTAAAACTCCCTTCCTTAAAAGATAAGGTTAAAATGTTGCTAACTGTAAAATTGAGCCCTGTAGGTTTGCCAAGTTGTAGGAATTTTGCATTTTACGAAGAAAAAACAAATTGGATAGAGAGCTGTTTTAGTAAATCCTTCTGAAAAACAGGTTGCTCTGGAGGCAATGGGATCCCTATTGACTTCTAAAACAACAGATGTAGCCACCTGTCATTTTTAATTGAAAATTCCAGCTTAAATAGTTAGATTCCTTCATAAGATGTCATAGCAGCTAAGAGAAAGTGCAGACATGTCAAAAATGGTAACATGTTGCTCTTCTGACAGTTCCATTTAACTTGAATGTGTGAGCATGCAACCAGTTGATGACCACTTTGGTTGACAAGAAGAGAAAATACTTCATACAAAGTTCAGGATTGTGTATTTCATATGTTCTTCAATTAAGGTTTGCCTCAGAAAGTAGGGAAAAGCAAGAGAAGAAGGCAACAGGCATTTATAAATATATCGTTTTAACTTGAAAAATATAGTTAGAAAGAGGAAGAGCAAAGAAGACAGAGATGACAGCTCCCCAGGAAGTTAAAAAGAGCTAAATGAAGTGTTCACAAAGATGAAGTAAAAAAGGAAATAGGCTTCCTAACTTTATAGTACAGACAAATTGACTGTCCACTTTATAATTTAAATAATAACAGTTTCAAAATTTCTAATTAATGCTTTCATGTTGTTCCACTGTTTTTTAAAAAAGTGACCAATGAAATAAGAACCTTTTAAGTTTTAAAAGAGAAGTAGGAACATTAGCTCTACAAACACCACAGACAGAAGTAAAGGCACTAATCACATACATTAGGATAGAATTATTTTAACAGAACATGGCAAGAAGGTAAATGAAAAATCACACAGTATCACAATAGGTTGTTTTTTTTGCTAGTGCTGTTTACTGATAAATAAAGCCTTATTTCCTATGTTCCTGCGGATTTCCAGGGTAATATAAATGCTATTATATTAGAGAAAGTATAGCTGCATAAAATTGTCTGTATACTGAATCAAGTATTTCCAGAAGTTTTTGTTGTTGTTTTTTTAATTATGATAGCATAAAAGACTTCATTATCTATGCTTTATTTTCTTCTTCTTTTTTTTAATCATATTTGAACTCCTCAGTGACCAGCAAAGACTGTATTTTCCGCTGTATTTGAAATTTCTAGTACCCAGGTAGTATGGCTTTGCAAGCTTTTTTACCCCCTTTCAGAGCACATGAAAAATTTGTCAGACCTCCGATGATGAATTTTGTCAAAAGATAATGACCCTAGTTAAGGCTGTAACATGTTTCATGCTGTCTTCACTGCAGTTCTGATTACTTTTAATTTATTTATTCCTTTCCCAAGAAAAAGTATGTATTAATGTTCATTCCTTGTATGCTTTGTATGTGAATACACCCAAGTCTGGCAGAAGTGGTCACTTGCCTCCATCCCATGATGTTGTGTCATCAAAGTAGCACTTCCTCACAGTGAAATCTCAGACATAAATACATTCCAAAGCAGCAGTGAGTGAAGACCTCAAAGGCAGAAGAGTTAAAGCAGCTTCTGGATGTTGTCTACAGACATCTGTGTACTGATAAAATAAGGCAGGGACAGAATAATAATGGAGAATGAAAACCCCGTAGGATATATGTAGCTGAAGAAAGGTGAACAGAAATGCAGTACTAAGGCTCATAGCTTTCTTTCAAATTCTTAGTCTTTGTGACATTCACTGTATCATGAACTTCCAACTAAAAAATTACTTCCTCAGAGACCTAGTTACAGTAATAGCTTCTTTTAAATATACTGCTTTGTGACCATGATTTGAAATTGTGTGGTTTGTTAGCTTAGCAGTTTTACTGAAGCTATTTTTGAACTTTTAACTCTGAAATATCAATTAGAGAAGAAGTAGATTTGGACTCCTCTGTGTCATCATGGTGTCACTTCACATACCTTAAATATCTGCACATTGGGTTTTTTTGTTTGTTTTCTTTTCCAATTGCGCCAATGAAGAAAGTTTAAATTATGTTTATTATATGACAATGGAAACAAATATTTTATCAATCAGGGAAGCAAAACGTAAAAAATGGGAATCTCTCAGTATGCTTTGGGGTTTTACAATTACAAGTGACCTCTTTAAACATGCAATACAAGTGATACTCATACTACTAGAAAATATAGATCTATATATATAAAATGTACATATTGAGACTTTTCAATGAAAATTTTTTCTAGAAAATTTATTTTTTAAATTTCCTAAAGTGTTTTCTTTTTTAATGTAAAATACAAATTTAAAAATTGAATTCCTTTATCTTATGTTTTGCTATTATTGTAAAATGCAGTATTAATGGCGAATTTTCTAACTACAGTAAAATAGTTGGCTTTTGAAAAAATGTGTCAGTGCTGGCGGAAAGAACTAGCTGTGTCTGTATACATACCATAAGCAAGTATTTAGCTACAGAACTGCCATTTTAATGTCCATAATAATGATTTTACTGAAAGCCTGTATGCTTCCCTGGAAATTTAAACTGTATGGTTAGATTCCATCAGGTTTCAGTATTTTATATTTTATTTTCATTTAGTACTCCTTATGCTGTTATCTCCTATCATGGTATTTATACTTTCAGTTTATTTTGTGGGGTTTTTTTCTATTTTAAATATACTGTTGGATTTCTTTGTTCTAGAATATTATTTAAGGACAAAGACAGAAATTGGGATGACATTGAAAGCAAGTTACGAGCTGAAAGTGAAGTTCCTATTGTGAAAACATCAAGCATGGTATGAATAATTACCTTTTCTGGGACTGATTGTGCTGCTCATCTTATGGCTAAGTAATCAGTAGAGGCATAAGGACAAAAATCTTTAAAAGCTCTTAGAGACTATGTATGTTTCAAGAATAAACCTAATTTTCAATAATTACCAAGACTTACTTTCTCATTAAGAAACAAGTCATTGTTCAGAGGAAATTTTCAGATAAAGAATGTAGTAAAAGGGATTCAAACTATACATAGGCCATCAGTATGTTTGTTTATCAAAAGGTAACAACCATTAGTTGGAATGTTAGATTGCTTTAAATTAACTTGTTTTACAATCTAAAAACTATCTGCTAATCATTAATACTTAATATGAAATACTTAACACTATTAATACTGATTATTTTTTAGAGAAATTGTTTTGTTTTAATGCATGTGATGAAAATAATCCATAGACACATGGTGATAAAAAGACTTTTCAGTGAAAAACAATCCTGTTGGTTTTGTCTGGATGTGGTAACCAGAGGTTGCCCACTAGAACTTCAGCTGTTTTATGTAATAGCCTAATTACATCAATCAGCTATGGTTTATGACCTAATTCAGGCCATTTCAAGACCAGGCTGTGTGACAGTGTGAGGGGACAGAACACACATTGTGTCTCAGTACATTTCTCCTCTGCTTCTAAACACAGAGCATAGGGTTTGAAAAACATCTTGCATGAGACAGCAGGCAGAGCTGAGCTACATTATCCATCTGCAAAATCTGCTGTTAAAAATATCTCTTTTTATAGAGGCAGGTTTTTTGTGGGAAACTGCTCAAATGTGAATACCTTTCCTTTGGCATTGAATAGGCTAGAACTTCTCTGTTAGCTCATCATCAGTCAGTAAACTCCTCCAGATTGATTTTTCCTGGAAGTATAAAAGACTTGGCCTGTAATTTCTGCAGAATGGTGTATTTATCAAGAGCAATCATTAATAACTCAGTATTATAATTTAATAGATTTGTTGATAGTTTTTGTTAGGTTTTTCAAAAAACTTAATTAAGCAAGTTCCTCATGGAAGTTTCTAAATTTAGAAATATTATAATATAAGGAGTTTCCCTTATCCCTGTTGAGAATAAGATTAAAATTTAGTGTTTTATATTTCTAAATGCCCTAAATATGTGGGTTTAAGGTACTCTTTAAAAAAGAAAATGTTAGTTATATATTTATTCTTAAGTTCACCTTTTTACTGAATTATTTTCAGTCTATTAAAGTATATCATACTGCTTGAAAGTTTATGGGTTGTTTGAGGGGTTCTTGTCTATGCACAATTTTGAAGTTTCTGCTTAGATTTCAGAGCAACATATTGATCAAATGCAGTGCCTTCTTTTACCACAGTACACTAAAAATTAAGAGAGGACAGTTGTAAGTGATGTTTGTTTTGTCCTTGGAACATTTATGTCCAGCTCAATTGTGAAATCAGCTTAAAGATAATGACTTTATAAAGATAATCAATCTCTTTGCCACCCATGAAAATCACAGCACTTAGTACAGAACAGCTTTCTGAAATGGATTAATGGTTTTCTGAAATTGGTGTCTTTGAAAATTCTCAGCTTTAGAATACCACTGACAGCTCTTCTCAGCAGCTGGGTTTACACTGTTCTTCCATGTAGGATCCTTCAATTGTAGGATTTACATATTAATGCTAATATATATATGCTAACTCTATAACCAGGGAAATTACTCAGGGAAGTGGTCACAACAGAGGCTTCAGAGGCTTGGGTTCAAGTACCCTTTGGAAAATGCTGTCAGGCACATCCTGGGATGTCCTGTGCAGGGCCAGGAGCTGGACTCGATGGTCCTTGTGGGGCTCTTCCAGCTCAGGATATTCTGTGATCCTAGAGCTTAAGATGTGGTACATTTAATCAATGCTGTGTTTCTGAGTGCATTGATGTGGCTGTGGCTGTGTTAGCAAGTAGTGCAGCACAGGAGAAAAATGTGTAAGGCAGAGGAGTGCTGAGCACCGGGGTGCTTTGCAGGGTCTCATGGGCACAGGGCCAACGGGTGCAGACAGAACCTTGGTGTGGTCATCTCACTGGCTGAATCACATCTCTACAACCTTTATAATGGCTCTGTTCCACTTAATACTGAGTTTATCCTATCACTTCCCCTTCAAGGTTAGCTGTTACTTTGCCCAATCTCTACAGAGCTGTGATGTCTGTAATTCTGTGCTTGAGCAGAGGTGGCACAGGCAGACAAGCAAAGGTCAGAATGAGGCCATGGGGATGGCAGCAGGCAGTCGGTGCAGAGGGCCCTGGATTTCTGAGTGGGACATGGCTCCCCAGCCTCCAGCACTGCCACCCATGGCTGGGCCACCACCAGCAGGGATGTTCTTGATGCCAGGAGGGACAATCCAAATAGCATAATGCAATTGGACAGGTTTGGGAGGGGGATTTTTCATTCCTGAGGTAGTTTAAATCTCTTTTTCCATACTGGAAATTTCCTTTATTTTTCCATCATGGCCTTAAGCTGGAACAAGAAAGATTCAGATTAGATATTAGAAAAATATTTTTCACTGTTAGACTGATCAGGTATTGGGACAGATTGCCCGGGGGGTGGTGGAGTCACCATCTCTGGAGGTGTTTAGGAGGCATCTGGATCTGACATTGGATGATGGTTCAGTGGTATAAGAGTTTCAGTGGCAGTGCTGGGTGGACAGCCAGACTTAAAGCTTAAGGGTCTCTTCCGATTCTATGATAATGAAATATGGTTGTTTCTTTTCTAGGAAATATCATCAATCTTACAGGAACTTAAACGAGTTGAGAAGCAGCTGCAAGGTACAAATCTTTTTTCACTTTTCTCTTCTGTGGTTACTTGCTTCAATTTTTTAAATAGTTATCTATATGTGTGTATATATAACATGAAACAAAGATACTGTGATTAAAATATATTCACAGTATCAGTTATGAACACTGTTATAACTGCTGATGCATTTGATAAACATGGCTGGTTTTTTTTAAAGCAGAAGAGTGATCATATCTTTTTATATGGGATTAGTGGTCCCTGCTTATCATCATGATGTTAGTTGTAAATTTCCTACATTTGTTATTTTTAGTATTCAGATTTAATCCTGGAGCATATCATTTTTTTAAAAAGAATGTTTCAGGAGGAGTCAGTAACCACCTTTAGAGACAAATTAGTTATAAATGTTAGTACATTTTTGGAAATAAAGAAGAAAAGTTCTGTTAAATGTGACAAATATGTTAATAGTATAATAAAATTAAATGGTACTAGGTACTTCAGTTTGCCCTCACTGTGTGGATAAATGACTGCTCTTTTATACACATTTCATTCAATCATGGAATAAAATCAGCATCTATGGCTATTTTCAGGGAGTGGGGTGGAACAAAGCATAATAAAATATTAACAATCAGGGGGAAAAGCCACTTAAAACCATCTTTCAGTCCTTATAACCTAATGGACAGTTTGTCATCTCTGTTTCTTGTCTACACATCAGTTTGTGTTTGGTTTGTGCAGTTCCATTTCATCTAAAGTTTCAATATATGTAACTGCTTTTAAATATATGTATCAGTTTACACCTATGTTGGATACACCATTTCTTTGTCATGGGCAGCACACATAAAAACTCACATCTGTCATCACAAAAATAAAAGTGTGAGAGAAGGATTTCCATATTTTTATAGTAAGAGAAAATCGTATTTTTTATGGCTTCTTCCATATCCTTCTCATCTCTTCTCGGTTGCTTAGCAATTAATGCCATGATTGACCCTGATGGTACCCTGGATGCTCTGAGCAACTTGGGATTTGGCAGCCCCATCTTACCAGCTCAGCCGAAGCCGAAGTCCAGCCCTGTTTCCCAAGGCCCGCGCCCGGCAGCGCAGCCAAACTGCCAGCCCGAGGCTCGGCCTGCTCGTCCCGCCACCGGCCCTGTGGCAGCTGAATTGGAAAATGCTGAATCCGAGGCAGATTTCAGCATACATTTCAATAGGTTTAACCCGGATGGGGAAGAAGAAGATGCCACGCTGCGTGAGTGACATCTCAGTGTTTGATATAAAAACCTTTCATGTGGAATGTTTAGAAATCAAGGAAAACTTAAAATGTTTGTTTTTATAATTAAAAAACAAAAGGCTTGGTAAAACAGCAGTTGTTTCATTAAACCAGTTTTCTTTAATTGTGATGCTTTGATTGTCACACAAATCCTTTTCAAATCATAAAGATATGCATAGATACCAGTGTAGGAAAGCAGATTGTGGCAGGTTTGCCCTTTGTGGTTGTGTGCTTTGCAAAAGAATTATTATATCAGCAGTTTTTCCCTTAATAGATTTCTTTCTTTTTAAAAGCCATGCAAGCAGTCTAACATTTACTGAAAACCCCAAATCTCTTTGCCAAGCTGCTCTGATGAACAGACTTCCTCCTCTAAAGCTCATACAGAACTGTTGAACAGTTACATCTGATTCTGAATTAGATGATTTATATAGGAAACATTATCTCTGACTACAATGACACATTACTGCAAAAGTAAGACAGATTTCAGAAAGCATTCATGCTCATGTACTGGAAAATCTCAAACAGTTCTGTGGTTTATGTAACCTTGTTGCTGCGTAAATTGTCTTGGGGTTTACAAATAATTCACATATTATGTTTGCACTAAGATTTGCTGGGAGTGGTAGGTGAACATATCGATACCGTTGAACAGCAAGCAGTGTTTTGGTGTACATAGAAAACTGATAATACTGTCCTTGTATTATCATTACAGTGTTTTAATCCACTTTCTGAAAAGACTATTTGGCACTTTTTGATCTTCTTCAAAAGTCTTTTTTGATGTTATGGAAAGTAGAACCATTTCATATCTCATTTCTGTCCAAATCTTTGTTGAAACTAACTAACAAATTTGAACTTATAACATTGTGGGACATACTAAAGAATATTGAGGCAAATGGGCTCTCACCAATCCAAATACCACACAAGCTTACAGTAGAAATTACTGTTAATTTGGAATGATCATGAGGTGTAAAATTTTCTTTAGGGAACTTGGAAATAGAGTTGCCATGATTTGCTTGATCGATAGAAGCACTCCCAAGCAAATTATTTTATTTGCTTCTGTATATTTTCCTGTAGTTTTGCTAGTAAAGCTGTCCCTGTCTTACATATTTAAAAGGATTCTGGACGACGACTGCTAACATGGACATTTTGCTTATACCACTGAAAAGCAAGTCTATTTAAAGTTTCCTATATAAGCCTATTTTCCTTATCAGTTGTCCCAGTAACTTAACATTTGGAAATAATAATAAAAAAAATTAAATTACTTTGTATTTCCAGAACACTGTAATTTGGAGGAATATTTTTTCTGTTAAATGTAACTAATAGACTGGAATTTTCTTATGTTTGCATCAGTCTCTATATATTAAGGTTAAAAATACAGTTTTGCAGCTTTTATGAAATGGTCTTTAATATTTCAGCAATAATCCTATATGAGATTTGTTTTTAAAAACCTACTTTCTGTACGCTTTTAAATTGTACAGGCTTTCAGAAATCAGTAAAAGTTGGACCAGTTAATAAAGATGCAAAAACTTCTTTTGTAGAGATGTAAAAACAAAACCACTAATGTGTTGTATAATGGATTTCATATTTTCTTTAAAAAAAATTAAAAGCAAACAGTCTTCATGTATGACTCAATATGCTGTACTCAGCTAACTGTGGGAGCCTGAATGACACTAGTTTACAGAGGCTACAGGAAAACTTTTTGAAGGTGCAGTAAGGGCAAAAATAAATGGAAACTAGAGCTAGGTGTTGAAAACTGAGTGTACCAAACCATCACCATAATTCCTTCTTTTGTTTGATGCTTGGGAACATAATTTTTCTGCAGATTGAAGTGGAAAAGTAGGAGACTAGGAAGGATTAAAGGTGCAGGCTCTTCATACGAGATTCTGTTTGTCTTATTTCAGGCATTTTTACCTTTATGTTGTGTAATAAACATTTTGCATTACTATGTTATTATTTTGTATGGACATGTTCTCTTTATTTATTTTTGTTACATTTATTATGTATGTTATTTTGTTATATGCATTTACAACTCCATTTTTAAATAAAGTGTTTCTGGAACTTTACAAATGTGTGAATATGTAATTGAGAGCTGGGAAGTTCACACAATCTTTCTGCAGACCAACTCGCCTTTACTGAAATAGAAAATTACATTTTTTCATAAATATCTTCTCTCCAGAAAAAGTTCTGTTATTGCCACCACTGCATCATTTATTCTGTGCTTATAGTATTGGCTCGCTTTCCCATACTCAGGTTCTTTTCCACACTTCAATTGATTTTGTGTGCAAAGCTAGAGGCAAAAATAATCCAGTATGCCAGTCACTGGACAGTGGCTCTGTTTCCCTTTGTGGGATGAAAATGAGTTTTAATGCACCTGCCAGCTGCAACAGTAGATGCTTATCACACTGTTTTCTCTCTGCTTCACATATTGGAAAACTTTACTGAACATGCTGAGTTGGCTCCAGACTGGTGCCTTTTTTTCTTTTGTCCCAGGTTTGACACTATGTGTGCTATTCCTGCAAGACATTAAAGTGCCTTTTCTTAGCTGGCTTCATACCTTGAATTTATTAAAAGCTCCAAGAATTGCATCCCAGTTTAAGCATTTCAGTGTTGCTGAGCTTTGCTGTGACTCAGAGCATCAGCCACTCTGATCTTGCTTTGTGTATGTATTTTTCCTTTACATCCCAGCCTGCTGGCATTAAGGCAGCACTAATGGCACACAGTGACACTCACTAGCACTCAGCTCTGCAGGGGCAGGATTTTTACTGCTCTTTCAGAGATGCCAGTTTGGTACAGTCAAAATCATAAGAAAGTTACAAGGGCTTTCCACTTGCACTAGACTTCTTCATATTCCCCAGCTTCATCTGCTATCATTTTCTCACTTGTTGCCACCATCCCTCTGTCTTTGCAGAGGATAGAGGAATGCACTTCTGGGCTTGTATTCTCATGTGCAAACTCCTTGATGTTTAAGCAGAAATGTAACTCTTCCCATACAAAATTTTACTGGACCACTCTACTTGGAGCCAAGGTTATGCAGGGTTGTTATTCAGAAATATTTAGGAAATCCAGACGGATGGCACCAATTGTGCTCCCTTTAGACAGCACCAAGTGGTGCTGACACGCCAGGACCCAGGGAAAGCAGAATTCAAGCCTTTTCTGATCACTGGTGGCTCCTCCTTTGGCTACATGAGCTGCTCGAATTCTATTCCCAACAACATCTTGTAGTGACACTGACATCTAGCTGTAGCTCACAGAAATAAAGCTAAGGGCATAATTTGTGTGCCTGACCTGGTAAAAGCAAGGTGGTGTTTCACATTGTACCAAAGCAACTGGTTTTGCAATCCAGGAGAGAACACTGCCTCATACAAAAAACTGACTTCCAGTCAATATCTGTTGGAAGGCCTTTGTAATTTGAACTGGGGAGACTTTAAGCATGGGGAAGATCTACATTTACTGCTTTGGCATGCAGCCATGGAAAGCAAGGATGTTCCTTCATGCATGAATGCATGAAGCATCGATGACATGGTGTGTACAGTAAAAGGAGGCCACTCACTGCCTGCCAAGGAGATTTTATACAACCAAGTCTTTTGTATCTGAAGAGAATTACAAGGAAGAAACTTGGCCACTCACCGTACAAGTTGCTTAGCTTCGTCTTGGTGAATGATCAGTTTTTCAAGTGTAAGAATGTCACCTCTGACTTCAAATAGAGCTAGATCTGTCAATGCTGACAGGGTTACTATCTTGGTAGTTCAGCCATGATTGCCAAATATTAAATACATCCGACAACATCTGTCTTGGCAATATTGCTGAAGGACAGCTGCCTAATGCTGAAGAGCTTTTCCAGCTGCACTAGCTCAGTAATCTTATAAAAACAATTTTTGTTTTCAACTTGGTAAGCCTTAGCCTTAGCCAATGCTGTTCCTGCCAGTGACAGCCAACAGAGCACTGGTTAGGGAGCAAGGCATTTCTTTTCATATTCTTTTCTCACTAGTCACATATTTGGGGAGGAAAAACGCATTTAGCAAACAAGTACTGATGCCAGGGATAATGCACCCCTGCAATTACTTTAAAGCAGGATAAGAGAACTGGAAGCCCACTGTCAAAGGTCTTTACCTGTTCCAATGAGTCCACAGTTAACAGTGAAAACTAAACCCAGTTCTCAGCTTTTCTTGCTGACAGCTTCACAAGCAGTTATTATTTTTTGAAACAGTTCTTACCTCATGTCTGGGGAGAGCTCTTAAAAGGAAAGGATGTTAGAAAATGCACTCTCTTGGGTGGCTGTATTAAAACAGGTGTTTGTAGTTATTGTATACCCTTATGGCAATAAAGGGAAACATTTTCAAATCATACTTGCCAAAATTATTCAAACACTATGGCCTTAGGGGTGGAGTGAGGAGATACAGAGATTTCTTCATTTCTAGGGTAGTCCTTACATTTCCACTTACCAATTAACATGTCCTTGCTAAGTTTGCTGCTTTTGTCTATCAATTCCTTAGGACTAGTGTTTTTAAACCTATTTCAGAAGATTAATAGACAAGTTGGTGAAGCTTTCTGCTACTATGGAATAGCTAAATGTATCAGAAATCTAAATATTTATATATATTTTTATAAATATTTTTAATAAGAAAATAACAGCTTAGAACCTGAATTAATTATCTTTCAACCAAGCTGTGATCTTAAGAGAAAATTTTATTATTAAAATTAACTAATTAATGTTTTAAACAAAAATGGGCAACGTGAGATTTCTAAGTTCTGTATGGAGATGTGGACCTGTATGAAGCCAAGCACAAAGAACAAGGGTTATATATAAACTTACGAAAGTTACCAAGTGACTTCACATTTCATTTTCAGCATTACTTCTGGAGTAATGGGATTTATAAGTTAAGAAAAATTCATTAAGGAAAGAGCCTAAATGTGGATGTGAGTTATGGTTTGGGTTATCCATGACTGATTTTGTTGAGAGATGAGGGAAATGATTGCAGATAATTCAGGAGGTTTTAAAAGTATTTAGAAAGTAAATACCTCTAATTAAGTTATTGAAGAAAGTGTCATAAATGGTATTTTCCAGTATAGCAAATGATTCATAAATGATTGGACACACAATGTCCCCAGCCATGGCAGTAGGTGTCACAGAAGCAAGCAGTTGGTTCAAGGCAGCTTTAGCGCAGAGGAGAACTGTAAGATGCAGAAGGCACGTAAGAATTTGCCTGCAAGAATGGTACTTCCACAGCTGGTGAGTAGCTGTGCAGAAAAACATTTTTGCTCATCCAAGGTGTGCAACAGATGTAAGAGAGACTACAGCCCCCCTGCTCCTTGGCAGAGAATAGCAGCTGGGAAGTACATGGGAGTTACTGCATGTAACATCAGTAGTCACATAATTTTTCACTCTGCAGAATAGCTGGAGTTTCTCAAATAAACTGACTGAACCAATTGACAGCACTTTCCATACAACAGAATAAAACCCTCCAAACAAATTCATATCCCCCAGTGCAGTTTGTTTTATGTTTTCCTGAAATCATTTTTGGACTTCACAGACAAAATTTCAGTAACTGACTAAAGATGCAGGTGTATAATATGTAATCTTGTTCCCTGCACACTCAGGAGCTCAAGTTCTAACTAAAGATTTGCTGCACAATCATGTTCATTCTTTCTTTTATTTTCATACATGCAAGGAATATACACAAACCAGGCTCCTCATGTGATTGCTGCTGTCAGTATGATGGGCAGCTGAGCAGATGGTTGTTTAGAAAAATTCACTTTTTTAAATGCAACTTATGCAGTATTCTGAACACCTAATAAGTTGCTTTCTTCCCATCGTAAGTCTGAGGTAAAAGTGTTACCTTAGTAATTTCTTGAGTTAATTTTCCAAGTGTACAAGCTCCTCAAATTTAGATCCCCTTCAACACCTTTGCAGGTTTAAAAATGCTTAGTTATATTGAAAATCACATCTGAGGCTTCACTGAAGTTATTCCTCCAGCGGCAGCAGGAGTTCAAATACAAAATTGAAAACACAGCTTAGTGGCTTATCTCAACCCTGACGTGAGCCCAAGGTATACAGACCTTCAGAGCCCTGTTTCAAGCTTCATGAGCAGGGTTTGCTCTTTGGTGCAAGAAATGTTTGTTGCTTGTAGTTTTGAGAATGTGTTTTTAGGCTTACAAGCTGTCTGTTTGAGTATCTATATTCCTAACTTTGGCCAGTTTAAGTATTTTATCACACAGTCATAGAATAACAGAATGGCTTGGGTTGGGAGGGACCTTAAAGATCTTCTGGTTTCAATGGGCAGAGAATCCGCTACCAGATCAGGTTGCCCAAAGCCCCATCCAGCCTCACCTTGAACACTTCCAGAGCTGGGGAATTTACAGTTTCTCTGTGCACCTTGTTACAGTACATCACCACCCTCGCAGTAATGCTGTTTTTCCTGCTTAATCCAAAACTACTCTCTTCAGGTTAAAGCCACTTCCCCTTGTTTTATATGTCCTTGTAAAAAGTCTCTCTCCATCTTTCTTGCAGGCTCACTTTAGGTACTGAAAGGTAATTACATTGCCCTGAACTCTTCTCCAGGGTGAACAATTCCAGTTCTCTTAGCTTTTCTTTGTAGGAGAGTAAAAAGCATTTTCAAAGTTAAAAGTGACATGAATAAAGCAATCCATCATTTCCCTTTTAATGATGAAGTGATTTGCTCTGGAAAATACATGGATTTTATGACACTGGAAGAAAACTGTCAATTAAATTATGCACTTGTCCCTTAATGCTCCAGCAGTGAATTACAAGTTAAGTAGAGCTGGTCTCCATGAAGTCAATGGAAAGGTTTGTGAGCCTAAGTTTTGTACTTGCTTATCTGAGTGCAAACCCAAATCACTTCATTTTGGTTTTCACTTGTATGCAATTATGTAAAATTCAGAAAAGCTGTCCCCAGCACAAGTATTTTTAAATGAGTTGGTTATAAGCTTTAGCCTGACATTGCAAAAGCAATGATTTTAAAATTAGTAGGGAAAAATTAGTCCTGATTGACAGAAATGATTTCTTTTAATTGATATTTAAATTTCTTCTGATGAGGAAACACACTGGAACTTGCTCTTACTGCTTAAAATGCAATGAGTGAAAAAATGGTAGGCATAGGATAGTAGGAAAAAAATCCACACAATAATCGGTATGATTAAAAAGCATATCTGAATGGAATTTCTAATTAAGGATTTCCTCCAGGGAGACAAGGTGAAAAGCTTGATGCTAAATGAGTTTTGGAGAATCACTGCCGATCCGTGAACTGATCTTAGCACTTTCTGGAGCCTCCCAGAAGGCAGTGCTGAGGACTAGCACAGATAATTTTACAAACATCAATATTGCTTGCAGGCTTTCACTGCAGTATTGAAGCCAAAGAAACAGTAATAAGATTTTACCTTCCAGTGGTGCTTCTGAAATCTTTCAAACACTTCACAAATATTCAATCTGTTATGAAATTTCTATGAGAAAATATTTCATCCTGGTCTTACAGATGTGAAAAGAGACTCAGAAAAATCTTGTTTCCTCCTTAAAAAGTGCTGAGACAAGGCTCTGCCATCACCAAAATCTCAGTAGTGACAACACACAGCCTGGTGGTACTAATAATGCGCCACTTGATCTGACAGTGCCCATATTTAATATCAAAATTATCCCCAACTTTTGAGTAACTGTGACAGAGCCAGAGACCTGTGTCTTTCCAGCCAGGTCAGTTTTGCTCATTTCTTCTCTTTCTCCAATGCACCTTGCTGGCATCTTTGGAGCTGCTGAGATGTGGGTACCTATCCCAACGAGCTGCATTTGCTGGCTTTGGCAGCCTCTCCAGGAGTTGGTTGCAGCAGGAAGCTAACTTGGTATTTTGGGATAGTCTCTTCTTTCTGTTAACCATGGAGCTATTGCACACCTAACCCTCAGTACTGTGTATATCTCAGAATTTCATTTTCTCCTGAAAATTCCTTTTTTCAGGTTAATCCCTGTTCCTTTACAATACCAAATACAATTATGTGTGCCAATTTTATTTGAATTAATATGGTCTGCCTGTGCTTGAAGTGTTCTAATTCTCCATGCAAATTTTCTTGTTTTATGTGCATATATTTAAAAATGTCCATTTTTTTTTTATTCTCCAGATTTAATGGACTAACAGAGATCGTATCAATAGACATGTTCAGCTACTATACGAAGTTAGTGGTTAAAGTATTGCAGGCTTTCATTTTGTCAGGGATCTGGAAGGGCAGAGCTAAGTGGATAATCCTGCATTCTGTACAAGTTTTTTTAGCATTGCTGTCAAAGGAGAAACCAGGGGTGGGAGAGAGAGTGGTTATTTCAAGACAGTCAGGTTCTCCCTGGCCCATTCTGACTCTGGCATCCTGTGAGATAATTTCACCATGGAATATACTAGATTTGTCTAACTGATTTTCTCTCTGATAGAAAGCAGTGCACTGGCCTGACAGGTGGATAATAAAGACAAAACAGTGCTGCTGTTTGTAGCAGCAGAGCTTCTAAGGAAAGCTGATACTCCTGCTGAACCAAGCTGCAACAAATAATGCACTGGACTCAAAGCTTGTCAACGTGCATTTCCATCAGGACCAGAAATTCCTCAAATAAATAAAATGGAGGAGAATAAAATTCCCATGAAACATTTTTTAAAAGAATTTAGGTTTCACAGAAAGAATGAAGGAAAGTAAAGTTTTGATTGTACCAACGTCTATCAAATTTTCAGGCAAACCTGCACATCCAGCAAAAACTTTTCCAGTCTGGGTTTCAACAACTAGTGGGTCATTCTGCGAAGAAATTGAAAGTGTCAGAAGTTGATTGTGTGGGTGGAAAATCAGGCTGTCCAGAGGAGACACTCCTTACCCTGGAGGACTCGGATAAGAGACCATGGTAAGATCTTACTATTAAAAAATTTAGAGAGATGCCTTTGCCTGAATTAAGGTGCAAACTTTGTGCCCAAGTCAGTAGTATGGATTTAACAGCAAATGTGGTGGGAGGGGGGGCACAGGGGGGCCAAGGGGAGTGAGAGAGAAAGGGGGATGAGAGAGAGTGACAAGAGAGACAGATTTAGTAGAAAATGTCACCACTCAGTGGCTCCCAATGGTGTCCCACTGATCCTCTTCTGGTCTTAGTGGTGAGGGCCCTACAAAATACAGGGTTGGGTTAATCTATGTCCAGGCCAGGTGGGAATGCCCTGATACCTTCCCTGGGGGAGACAGCGGGGTGCAAGTTTGACAGAGTCCCTTGTAGCAGACTGGATCTACTGGATCATTTGGGCCACGTGCAGTGCTCTGGGGCAAGGCCTCAGCAATGAGTCTGGGGGTCTTTGATGGATGATGACACCCCTCAGCTGCCTCCCCGGGCTGCGGAGGGGCTTTACACCCGAGCCAGCTGCTGTGAGGGAGGGCGGGCGCTCACTCCTCTGAGCAGAGGCTGCCCACGCTCTCAAACTCTCCCGTGCCTGAGGGACAGCCCCACATTCCCAAACTCTCCCGTGGCTGTGGGGCAGCCCCACGCTCCCAAACTCTCCCGTGGCTGAGGGACAGCCCCACGCTCCCAAACTCTCCCGTGGCTGAGGGACAGCCCCACATTCCCAAACTCTCCCGTGGCGGTGGGACAGCCCCACGCTCCCAAACTCTCCCGTGGCTGGGACAGCCCCACGCTCCCAAACTCTCCCGTGGCGGTGGGACAGCTCCACGCTCCCAAACTCTTCTGTGGCGGTAGGGCTGCCCCACACTCCCAAACTCTCCCGTGGCTGTGGGGCTGCCCACGCTCCCAAACTCTCCCGTGGCAGTGGGACAGCCCCACACTCCCAAACCTTCCTCCTCCTCCGTGGTTGTGAGGCAGTGTGCGGAAAGCTGCCCTCAGCACAGGGGTCTGCGGGCTACGGCCTCCCCCAGCCCCAACCGAGCCGGGATGAATTTCAGCTGCTGGGTTTGGCTTTCTCGTGGATACATTCGTTTCCCTCAGCCTTGTTTATTTCTCCCTACACCTGAGATAATTGGACGGTAATGTCACCTTTATCTTTTCTCAAGTACCCTTAGCCCGAAGTTCCCCTCAGGAGGCCTGTTCAGGGAGAGGTGGCCTTCGGTGGTCGCAGTTTCTGTATATAGTTCTGCCATAATGGACCAAAAGCCCTTCATGACAATTTTTAAGCCATTAACATTTCAGTGTCGCGGGGGCACTGTCGTGTTTTGGGTTGGGCTTTGCGAACTCATCGATTCCCTACGCGGGATCAGCGATGGCAGCGGGGCTGTTGGGGCTGTGTCACTCCCGGGACAGGGACAGCCCTTCCAGCCCTCCCAGGGCACACAGGGGGAAAGGGAAATGCCGGCAAGGGCTCTGGAAAGCAAGGCTTCCTCTCTGTCTAATGCATGAGGTAAAAAGAGGCTGCTGATCTTGTTCAAACACCTTGCAAGGCTTGAGTAAATGCTTACCCTGCCTCTTAGGGTAAGTGAAACGTAGATGGGATTGCTCGAAGCAACGAAAGAAAATGCCTCAGGGGCTTTATGAAATCCCTCAAACTGCTTCAAAACCATGAAAGAGAGAAAAGGACCATTGCTGCACTGAGATGCCAGAGGAGTTGGGTGTGCTAAAGCTCCAGTGTTAAGTGAATAGATCCACAAAATCAAGAAGAGCAGGGGATGGGCTCAGAATTTTTTGTCCAGATGTACAAACAAAACTGAGAAATGGAGAAGCCAAATACAATTGCTTGGAGTCAAAGAGGAAAGAGAACTGGGAAGCTGAGATTTGATTTTTAACCCAATGTGTGCCTCCTCTCCCCTACCCTCCCCCCATTTACTGTTAAAAAAAGCCAAACTTCAGGCAAGAAGGCTTATAAACTGAGCTGGTAGTGTGCTAACAACGAGTCAGAATTTAATTATGGGAAGTAATTGGAAAAAAATTAATGGTATCTTGAATAATCCCTTCATGGAAATTGTCCTTTATATGTAGTCCAGGCAAAAATAATTTTATTCCCCAAATTTAAAATCCTTCTGCATTTCAAAGTTTCTCAAATTTTTTGAGGGTTTTTTTTTTTTTTTTTAAGTGAAATTTTTATGTCAGAACTATAACTTGAATCATTCTGGCTAAGCTTAAACATTTACTAGATTGTAATTTCTGTATCTGAATCTGGCTTTGACTTTCTTAGAACCTGGATTACTGGAATATTTTTATCTCTTACATGTCAGCACACGACCCACACGTGCCTAGCAAAAAGAAATAATTTGGCCATTACTTCTTTTTGGTTTTGTTTTTTTTTTTTTTTTTTGTTTGCTGGCAGACATTCAGAAGAAAATTGTGTGAAGTATGAATGAACAGTTTCCAACTTTTGCCACATGGAAAGAGTGCTGTACAAGCTATTGCAAATGCAGATTGAAAATTGCCTGCTCAGTTAGTGCCATGCCCCAGTACTTTTAGGGACTAAAGCTCCCACTGTAGCTCTCTGGACTGTCCTCCTCATTCTCCAGCTGAATTTATCAAGATAACAACAGATGTGAAGAGATTTGAAGAGCCACCACCACTGCGGAGCTACACTAAAAGCCAGTGGGACCCCTCAACAGTGACATGTTTCTGGAACTGCTTGTATGATTGATAGTTTTTCGTCACCTCCTTCTGGTTTTGGCTGCTCTTGGCCTGGCCAGCAAGATTTAACACAGAGGAAATAAGGAGAATCTTCTTTTATTTCCACCAGAAAATAGGATTATGAAAAGATCCTGTGCCTTGCAGAGAATTCAAGTTAAAATAAAGCTGAGGATCTGGTTATTAAATCCCTAATATTAACATTACAACTGAGCAAAGAAAAAGTTTTCCACTGCCTACACAAAACTGGATTAGATTGATTGGTCTCTATCCCTCACAGGATTATTAAAAAAATTGTGGCTCATGCCTGGTTAACCATGTCATTCCAGCTCTGACTATTGATGGGAGAAATCTTGTCTGGACAGCGGGAGATCTTAGCCGAGTATTCACGGAGTCCTCATGGAGGTATGAGTGAATCTCTGACTTTATTGCATCAAAGCATACATATTTTATAGGGTTTGTTACAATGATCACACGAATCTAGCAAGCACACAATTGGTTATTTAGCACTGTCCACATATTACTTGTTACTTATTGATTGGTTTCACATGCTTTTACTGCATCTTCCCCACCCCTTGGCTCGAGTAGTCTAGCAGCCTAGTCTAGTCACGTCCATTTTACCTATTTGCTACTTTGCTATACTTTCCCTGTCTCATTGTCCATCCCACTAGGGAGATCCATGTGCTTATCAGAGAATTACAAAGTTCCAAAACCATGCCGTGGACAGACACATGACTTCCCATGCTCTGCACTCTGCTGCTTTAGTTCCAAACACTCTCAACAATTTTGCAAAGAAGTGAGCACACACTGAGTACACAACATTACCCATAAAGGCAGCAGAGGACAGCAGTGTGCTGGGTGTGTGGATCACAGCACCAGGAGCTAGTTCAGATGTGGACAGAGTTTCTCTGTACAGGAGATACTTTCAAGAGGCAGATGTAAAGTCAGAAGGAATATGAAGCAACTGCGTTCTTTTGCCAAAGCACAACAGATGAAGGGTGAGTGCACAGTGAAGTGCTGTATTGCAAGGTACGTCAGCAAATTTTCCCACCTTTATTACAATGAACTTGGAATAGTTTGACCTGTTTTGCACTGATAGCTAAATCTTTATCTTTCTCAGACTACTATATTTTCACCTAGATTTACCATAATTAGTAATTCTTGTGTTTTGTAATGGAAGAAACTTGTGACTAAAAACAAAATCTGTCTCAAAAGGTTCACAAGAAATTTTCTTGGCTTTTTTCTCTATGTTGTTTTAAACCATATTTTAGATTAACACAGATTAGTAATTTTTTTTTTTTTTTTTTTTTTTACTATCAAACAGCTTTCTGAAGAGCAAAGCAGGATCATATATTTCCATCTGGGTTTTTTAAGAGCTCTTTCTTATAGTCCAAGATAAATCAATTCTTATCCACAGAATAGAGGTGGATTTAAGTTAATTCTGAAGTCCCCAAATTCTGGATGCGAGTTCTGCCAACTCCATGATAATCCCTGAGTTTTTCTGAGGAGTCAGAAAAGCAGCTCCTCTTGTCAAGAATAAGCATTTTGGAATTGTTTAACTAGCAAAGAACTCCTGTGTCCTGTACAATGAATCCTCTGAGTTCACTGCCCCTCAAATTTCAATCAAATGATGACAGCTCAGAGTGCACTTCTAGGCTGGCCTCTACATTTAAAGTAAAATTGAATTAATTAGTTTTTTGGTGTTTGTTTTTTTTTTTTTTTTTTTTTTGCTCCTCCCCTAAATAAACAAATGACAGAGATATCTCAGGAAGTTGAAAAACCCACTGGTCTTGATCACATTCATACAGAAACAGAACACAAATCACAAAGTGTCTGTCCCAATGAGCCAGGCAGCTTCTAAGACATGCCACCTTCCCCTGAAGAAGGTCAGTAAAGGCCATTTGAGTCTCATGTTCATTAGACACTCCCTTCTGCATCTTCTGTCATTTCACATGACAAAAAATGTCTGATTTTTTACTGTTTTGTTATGAGTCTGAGATAAATTATGAGCATTCAGGGCTTTTCCTTTGGTTATCTGGTGTGTGAGCAAATCTTGTTAGGGATTTGACCACCATGAGCCTCACTTATTTGACACATTTCATCCATTTGTGGGTTGTCTCTATGTTGTACATTTGCCAGCAGCTCAGGCTCTGTGTTTTATTGCAATTTAATATCCTTTTTCTTCCCCTCTCTGGTTGTTGGCAGCTTCTCCAGTCAGTTGCTTTTAAGAAATCCCACAACAGAGCTCCTCAGGATAAGTACTTCTGCTTTTCAAACTGTTTCGTCTCTCTCACAGCATCCATTACATTGGTACAGTTAGAGAAGCACCATCCCACAGACAACACACAAGAAGGAAAAGCAGTGTTTCAGCTTGGTATTTTTGTGCCTGTACTTGTTCCCTAATTCTCTGTGTTTTCCAGGGGACCATCAATAGCAGTGCAGGTAAATGCTTGTGTTGGGAAGCTAACCCTTTGCTGCAAAATGGCGTTTGGTACTTATCATGGTTTCCAGATTTTTCATGCTCTCAGTAACATGCATAGTTATTTACATCAAAAGGCAAATCAATGATCTATAACTGAGCTTTCAAAAGTATAAGTTATCATATTTGACTGCTTCCAGGAGTTTGAGTTACCTGAGCAGTAATGAACAATAGCTATTAGATGATGAATGACCAAGCAGAATTAATTTAAATTAGGTTGCGACAGCTTTAATAAACTGCTATAAATAAGTGATTTGTGCTATGTAATCTCAGCAGTGAAACACAGCAAGACATTGTGTATCCACTGCTTAAATAATGATGTTATTGTTATTGCTACTGCCAGATGCTTACAAGGGCTGAGCAACAACTCTTCTTGGTTTCAGTGCAGCTGTGGACAGCCAGCTCCTGTCAACAACCACCTAGTGAGAGCTAAAGCAACTCTGGCTCACTCAGGGAAGAAATGCTATAGCAAAGGTCAGGGTTTGCCATGGGCAGGAGGAGGGCTGGCCAGCACCAGCCAGGTCACATAACAAAACTACTGATACTGCAGGTTGCTGTGCTTTTGTACACTTCAGAGAAGCAGAGGAGGGGGGAATTTGAACTGGAAAGTCTTGGCAGAGGTCTGCAGGTGAATACTTACTGTCCATGAAATGAGGAGGGAAAACATGTCAAGCAACAGTGTCTCCTACCTTGACACTGAAAGAAGCACCACCATTTACTATTGGTATTTTGGCTCTGCCTTCACCATTTTCTTTTAAAGTGTAAATCCTGGTTTTTCTTTCAACCTTCAACTCATCTATAATGGTCCTAGGTATGTGATAGCTAGTCAGCAGGACTGTCTGGTATAATGGTCTGAGAATGATACCATTTAATATGAGAAACCATTTAATATGAGAAGAAGAGAGTACTGAGTCAGTCTCCTAGTCTGGTTTTTCTTCACCTTGAAGGGAACCCCTTGCTCTCAGAGAAACGAAAACAAGACATCTTCCTCCTATTTGACACTTAATGTTATAATCTTGATAGTAGTGGCCTTTGATTTCTGCTATTCACATTTACACTTCAGAACAGTGTGACACAAGGAAGTTCAATATCTGGTTCTTGAGTGTTGTCTGTCATCCCCTACAGGGTATCTTTCTCCTTGTCTCATCTATCTCATAACATTTTCCTGAACTTGGAGAAAAGAATGTGATTAAAGTGGTTTGTAAGAAAGCTGTGGGGTTTTTAAATTATAACTCCTTAGACATTTTCCATCACATAACTGAAGGATTAAACATGCCTTTGTAACATTTACATTTCCCATGCACATCTGAGGAATGGCACAGAGTCTAAAGTGCTTGTTGGTCATTAGGGATTAAAGCTTGAGGCCATGAGAAACAGCCCTTAGTATTTCAGCATTAGTCATGGTGTACAGTTAATGATATCAAATTAAAGTTCAAACTACAGCGTGGCTTTTCTCAAGTGACATTAAAAACACTTCCTGGTTCGCAGTGCAATATGCAATAGCTCCTGCTAAATTTCAGCTCTCCCATCTCAACTGCACAACCAAATATAGCAGTTCAGACACAGGTAATTAATGCTGAGGGAGGCTGTGTAAATGGCTGACTTAAAAAATAACTGGTGTCTGGCTGCAAATTTTGAGCATGCAAGGTGAATAGACAAAAACATTAATTTGTTTTGCATTTAATCCTACTTCCTGTATACTCTGAATTCCTGCCAGTTTCTTCAGATTGTGCAAATAAGGATTGATGTCTTAAGGAATGGGGAACCTCTCTCATCTTAAATCCTGCTTCTTTGTTATGCTGTATATAGCTCTTTGTTTTATCTTTATGAACTCTTTTCAGTAATAGGAGGAATTCATAGTGAAACACTTGCAACAACTAGGTAATATTTTGCAAGAAACTTCTTGTAAGCAATTCTCTGCGCCTTTGCCAATGAGCTTTGGTGACAATTTGGAATGTGAGATAGGATTGCAAGCCATACATACATATGTATTTTTGGTACTAAAGAAGGAACTAAGACTTCTGCTAGCTGTGAAAAAAATTGAACATATCAAACTCATTTCGCACATGAGTAAATGCATTCACAGCATTTTTGCTGATTAAAGCTTTAGATTTTTATTCCATAGACATTTTAAATATGGCATACGTGATTAAGAGAAAACATGTGAAATCATATCTAAAATCATATTTTACATGTGATATGAAATCATCGTTTTAGATGTTTCAGATCCAAAGAACTTGGGATTTTGTAATTTTCTTACTTCATTTTTGTTTTCCCTTTAACTCCTGTGCATCTCTGGAGACTATGCTGAGGCTCAAAGCTGAAGTGCAAAGTGATTAGGAAGATTTGTATTATATTGATTTACCCTCCAGTTCTTAAACCAAGGGTTCACACTGCTGCATTTAGCTGTTTACCCTTCCCTGACACTCACTCCATTAGCAGGCATACAGGTAATGAGAACTCCTGAAAATCAACTCAATAGTTCTAGAATGTGTGTCTGCACTATGCTCTATGAAGTCAAAGTGTTACCTGTGTCAGTCCATATCCATACTGAGGCTTTTCTAAACATTTGCAAGGTTATCCTGGCTATTTGCCATAGACTCTGAGGCAATGATTGTTGGAATTCCTGGAACAGATACTTTGCTTCTCTTGCTTTGCCATCATTCCCAGCCCAGCAAGAGGGGAAGCCTTAGAAAAGAAGTGCAGATGCTCAGGTTTTCTGTTTCTATGCCATCTATTAACAATGTTCAGCAGTTTTTTCTTCTAGAAAGTTCTCTGTCTCAATTCCAAACAAGTAACTCTTCTGCTCGCCCTCCACACATTACCAGGTGGCAAACTAAGGTGCTGTTGTCTTGGGAAAGAATACACAGATAGAAAGATCAATACATGTATGTACATTGATTGAAGGGTTTCTACAATTATCTTGCAACACAAACATGACCAAGCACTCATTGTAACTAAAATGAGGGAGTCAGCAGACTGTGGTGGCTGCTGTCCCCTTCACTATGTGCATGTCTCCAGTACAAGCTCTTGTTTCTCACCAAAGAGCTGAAAAAAAGCCAGCACACCAATCTTATACATGGTAGATGCACTAGCTCTGCTGCTGAGTGACCATCTGGGAGGTGCCGAAATCTCCCATTGTTGATGAAAATAGAAAAGCAAACATAAACTAGGAAAGATTGTGGAGATTTTATACCCTCCCCCCCCCCAATGTTTCTTCTCTTCTCCCCATCTCTCCTTTTTGCTCTTTCTTTCTTTCACAAAAGCTACACCTGTCAGCCTTCAAATCAGCCAGCATGTGACATAAGCCATCCAGCTGTGTGGCAGATGGCTGAACTGTGCTTTGTCCTGTATATATCCATGCAGAATTTGTAAATACCAAACCTGATACAGTGACTCAGCCTGATTTTAATTGGTAGCTGGATAATTCTGGGCTTTTTAATGCTGCAAAATTGCCTTACTTGACTCAAATAGACATCAAAATTCTTAAAAACCGGTCTTAAAGTTAAAAGCCATTGAACCTGCTGTTCATGTAGCAACATGCACTAAAAGTCCAGTGTTGCCTCCTTCAGGGATTCATAAATCCTGGGTGATCCTTAGTGGATCTAGGGTCCTCCCCCTATGATGGGTCCTCCACCTATGATGTTTCCTTATCCTTACTCATGCACTTGCCCTGGCTCAGTCTCTAGCTGTTATTATTATCTTTTGCTGCTATTAAGGAGCTACCCCAAGTCCATCAGACATGCAAATAGCTGCAAATTTTTTCACTGGCTCCAGCTGAACTCAATAGGGTGTCTACTCATCCCTCTGTACAGCACTGGCAGTTTCAAAGGTTTGGGTAAGAGAAATCATGAGAGAGAGCCTGAGTGGGATCGGACTGACCTCTGTTGTCTGATCCAGGATGCCCTCGGTGTCTTGGGGCACTTCTTGGAGTGCATTACTTAAGCTTGTGGAGCATTGTAAATGGAGGAGCTACAAATCAAGCCACAGCTTTACTGGGAATATAAATGCTACAATTATAGTAACATAATGTTCCTACTTGAACCTATGCTATTAAAAAAGGTGCTTCCCAAAGGGAAACAGAAAAATAGATGCAAATCTGACCTTCCCTATTGTCTCTCTGCATAAAGATACATGACAGGTTGTACAGAACTTTCATTGTTATATCTGCTCTTTGCTGCAGTGATGTCTGAAATTCCCCTGCAGCTGTCCATTTTTACAGGTCTAATGCCTTTTCAGGAGAGATACCAACTATGATGAGGTATTCCCACCTGCATGCTGCTCATGTCAGATTTAATGACTTGCTGTTATCACTCAGTCCCATCCTATTACACCTTGAGAGGATATGAAGTAGGCGAGAAAGAAGAGGGGGTTAGTGCATCATTGTGTCTGAGTCCCAGCAAAAGACCTGACTGGGACCATAAGCTCCAGCTGGCTGATCTAGACTGTTCCAGAGCAAGGAGAGAGGATTTCATGCTGACCTGGACTTTCACAGCCCTACAAGAAATCATGGCATACCACATATTTGTTAAAGAGGGTGTCACCATGACCATTTCTGCCTATTTTTATGCCCTTAGCTCTGGAATAAGTGAATTTCTGTGTTCCTGTCTGTAAGGCTCTGCATTCCTTGACTGCAGCATGCAGTCTGAAATATTCAGACTAGAGACTGAGTCAATACAGTGCCCTTTCAATGCTCCAAGTCCTCCTTGGAAGGGGAAACTGGGCCCCTGTAGACTATAAATATCTTTCTGAATCTTCACTGCTAAACATCCTCCATCTAGAAACTTCAGCTCAGAAGATGAAACAATATTTCTTCTTTTATGGATGTTATACTCATGAAAACTTGTAAGAGAGCAGTTTTGATTCTGAGCTATTGCTTTTTTAACTGCAAGCTTGGAGTTTTAACTTGTCACTCCAGACAGCTCTCTGCTCCTTGGGTTTTTTTTAAGTTTGATGGTATCAAGTGAGAAATGATAGCAAAAGACAGCAGACAATCCCAGCTAGTCTAGCCTATGTTGTTTGTCTTAGATATGCATCAATTCAGGTGGTTCATTTTAAAAAAATACAGTTTATTTTTGTTTTAGAATTACTTGTGGATTTGCAAATTGTCTTGCTGGTTTTACTGGACACAAGACTAAAAAGATAATATCTTTTAAAATATGTGATTTTTTACTGCATTCAAAATTTGAGTTCTGGCATATTAAAGGAAGCTGATAAGCTGATCAGTACATTGCCCTCTGTAATAAAAACAAAAAAAACAACCAACCAACCAACCAACCAACCAAACAAACAAACAAACAAAAAAAAGAAAAAAAGAAAAAAAAGAAAAAAAACAAACCAAAACCAACATGCTATGTAGATCGATGGTGAAATTTTCAAAAAGGAAAAAGGACAAAGCTAAACACATCCTGTAAAGTTGAGTCTTTGTATGCCAAAATTAGATGTAACCGTAGTCACTGGTCACTTCAAAACCTTTGTGGCTGTAGAAACCATTTTAATGGTCATTGCATGAATTTATTCTTTAGGCAAACAGCATATAGAATGACAACTGCATTGCTGTGATAGTGGCCACTTCTATTACCAGAGCAGACTGGTAATTGTTTCTCAGTTAATTGTTTCTCGTGTTAATTGTTTCTTTCTTGAGCTTCTCAAATACTTTCCAGTTTGGATCAGCTCTTCTGATCTTGTTCTGCTTTAGTAGCAGCTGAGTGAACAACTTCAATTAAAAGAAGTTTCAATAGTGGTTATCTTGCTATGATTGCAAACAGTTATTTCTTTTCTTGACCTTTATCCATGCTTAAGTGACTTTTAATCTGCTCCTCTGTTGATAGACTGTTCAGTGTGGTATCATCCCAGTTCTGATCCACACGAGCTGTCTTGTACTGATACCTACTTGGTATTGCTATGTTCTGCCTCTCTTTCTTGCATTCACCACTAGAAACCTCCAGTCAAGAATTCATGTGAGTCATTCATCTTTATTTAGACATTAATTTAGCAGGTGTCTATTTTTAAACACAAACATAAACACACACACACACATGTTACATGCATATATACATATATACACACACACATGTATATATATACATGTATTTAAGTTTAACATAAAGAGAACCCATATGTAACTATGTTGATAAACATTTTATTTAAAACAAAGTACCATGAGAATAATAATAATAAAAAGCTAAATTAAACTCATGGATTTCTGTCAGCTTCCTGGTATCTTTTTCCAGTCTGTTTTATTTGTCCTTCAGATATAGTTGCAGTGCAGATGAGGGTGTTGCTTGCCTGAATGATCACCTCTTGCTAATATTTAAATTAAGAGCATTTTTCAGAATAAAATGTTAATCTCTCTTTCATCATCTGCTTTCCCTGCACTGATTTCCTGGCAATTGGACATTTTCAAATATAAATGAACACCATTATAAACTAATCAAGCTGTTCTAACTGCAGACAGGAAAAGGAGAAGAAAAGGAAAGGACTCTAATATAAAACAGTAAAATCGCAAATCATGGAATGGCTAAGGTTGGAAGGCACCTTGAAGATCATCTCATTCCAGCACTCCTGCCATGGGACACCAGGGACAGAATCCACTAAACTGGGCTGCTCAAAGCCCCATCCAGCCTTCAACACTTCCAGGGATGGGACACCCACAACTTCTTTGGGCAACCTGTTCCAGTGCCTCATCTCTCTGAAAGTGAAGAATTTATTCCTAATATCTAATCTAAATGTACCCTCCTTCATCTTAACACCGTTCTCCCCCTGTCCTGTCACTATATGCCAATGTGTATGTCTCTCTCCTATTCTCTTTTAGGACCCTTTTAGGTACTGGAAGGCTGCTGTAAGGTCTCCCTGGAGCCTCCTTTTCTCCAGGCTGGAAAACACCAATTCTCTCAGCTTTTCCTCATATAAGAGGTGCTCCATCTCTCTAATTATATTGCTGATCTTCCTCTGAACTTGCTCCAACAGTCCCATATCCTTCCTGTGCTGAAAACTCCAGAGATGGGTGTAGCACTCCAGGTGGGGTCTCACCAGAGCAGTGTGGCAGAATCCTCTTCCTTGACCTGCTGGCCACACTGCTTTGGATGCAGCCCAGGATATGGTTGGCTTTTTGGGCTGCAAGTACTCAACTTTCATGGCTGCACACATGGCATACCCTCATGAATACATGTGAGATTAATGGATGACTATAAAGCAGGATTTTCCAAGAATGTGGGTATTTAACAGATCTTGAAATACTTGAAATAGGAGTTAGAGAGTTGTCTGTTGCAGGCTAAGCATTGTTTCAAAACAAACAAGTTTGTATGGAAATTAATGACTACAGAGCTCACAGATTCTCCTGCAGCACCAAGTAAAGTCTAGAAAACACAAATCTATTTCAAGGAGAATCAGGCTCCTGTGGCAGAAGGTAGTGATTTAGATTTCAGATAAAATGGTAGGATCTGAGTTTGGTTTTCAGGATCATCTGCGTTGTCACTAGATGGCACATTGGTCTAAAGTTTCAGCTCATAGAACAAATGCACTGGAAAACAGCAAGTTATAGGTGGGAACCAGCTATAACTAATTACATAGTTAATTGCTCTGTGTGTGCATGTGTGTATGTATGCATACCAGTGTGTGCAAGTCCCAGGTAGGACATACAGGGTTAGAGTTGTGTGGATGCTTTTTCTGACTCTTTCGCTGTGCATAATATGGTTACATTAGATACAGACTGTTGATGTTTATGTACAGGTATTCAAGGAGGGATAGGGAGAGAAAAACATCAAGATATGTGTGACTACCATCTGTACGTTCTTATCTGTTTTGCCCTTGAAGCAGGTGAAGGTCAGGCCAGTCTGTACACTTCAGTGCCTCTTTGAAGCAGTTTTTATTATCTAAGACCTCATATTTAAAAGAATATGCAATGTACCTTAGGAACCGAACTCTAAAATGACTAAAAAAGTGTTCTGTGCAGAACAGATAACAAGGATTTTAGTTTGCAGGTAGAGAGGGGTAAGCTTCCTCCAGTATCTCAATAAGGTGCTTTCAGATTTTATTTTAGATGTCTTTTCCTGAAATTTGAAAAAAGGCAATGTGTCAGAGCCCAGAACACTTTTTTTGTGTGTTGTGCATCTATTGTCTATTGTCTTTATTTTAAACCATGAACAAGTGCCTCATATTTCTAACTGCTGCCATTTCCCCCTACCCTACCCCTTGTTCTGCCATTCTTTATGAATAAACCATTTGCTGGCTGAGAAACCCACTGCAACTTAGAGAAATGGCTACCTTGCATATGAATTTCTGCAATGCACTGTGCTAGCAATACATTTCTGAGATTTGTTTCTTGTTTGTGGGAAGCACCTTCTTTTTCAACAGTTTCCTGTGCATTCACTTTCTTTTCCAAGATTTTTATGCCTTCTTGAAGAAGATATGCAGAGATTACCTTACATGTCCTCTTTTGCTCATGACTATCTTTCTCTTTACCTATTTCTGCTGTTGTTTACCCCATGAGTCTGGTATTTGTATACTGAGAAAGAGCTTGGTTTGAGGATTTGAAACTGCTGGGAACTTTGATTACCAGAAATAATTTCAAGTTCTAAATTCTCAAAAGAAGGCAGAGGGCTAATACATATTAAAAACACAGGATTTAGGTATATCTATGGAGAAGGTGTTGCATTTCTTTTATGAATAGCATAAGCACTCAATTTACCCTAACTTCTCAGCTCACTGGAAAAAGCCAGGTATGTTGAGAAGCTTACTAAGGTATAGGAATAATTTTTTTTCTTGGTAAAGCTATTCTGTACTGAAGCACGAAATTCATGGGCAGACTCAGCACATCAGGTTCATTTTGAATTCTACTGTGCAGTAAAACTGATCTTGATCTTAGACAAATTAAGTGGTTTTCCATTCCCCCCCATTACTTTTATCCTCTATGTATTATGTATTTTTGTCCTGAGATGTGGGACTGGGCATTTATAATAGCATATATTAAGTGTAAATTCAAATTCAGATAAAATCCATTGAAAAAAAGGTTATTAATTCAACAACTGTTCTTCTTCTTTCACATTACAGTAATTGATTTTGGTAAAAGACCTTTACGGTTAGTGCAGTTTTAAAATTAGAGGAACATCTCTGCAGTTGGATTCATTCTTCGCCTTAATTCTGAAATATGACTTGATTTTACCAAGTCTAGGATAGTCTTGAATTTTTAACCTTTGGGAATTAGCTAACAGTTCTGCTGTGATCTTTGGGTAGGAATTAAAAGGACTGTCCCAGTTCTTGAAGCAGGTAAAAGCTGTAGGGGCAATGACCATTGGTAGTGTCTTTTTATCAAAGATTTTTTTAAAGATGGTCTTAATCTTGCTGAGGGTGATTCTTTCATTTTATATGGTCATGAGATAAGGAAAACATATGGAGGTGACCACATGGTGCAGGTTGTGGTAAACAGGGGCATGTGTCAGTATTCCTTGTTTGGATCAGTGGAGAGTTTATCCTTTGTCCTCTGGAAGAGAACCCAAAGGTGGATCTTGCTTGTTATCTGTATCTGAGCATGGGAAGGAGTCAAGATTTATTGGTTTGTGTTTTGCACAGGCTGCTTCTACATGGGATGAAGAACATGTATGTCTTAGAAAAATGAAACTGCTTGGTGGGACAAAATTAGCCAGAAAGAAAAGTCATTCATGAGTAGCCTACAGGGAACCCTGACAACATAGAGATAGTCTGTCTTTTTAGGGCTGTGCATTAATTTTTCTTATATTTCTCAAAATTGCTCTGAAGCCAGTGGAAGATTTGGTCAAGGAATTTAGGAACAGATCTTAGATCTCCTCTAAGAGACATTCATCTGATCCCTTTTCAAGAATCTGGCATACTAACGGTTTTTCTCTGACTACTTGTTGATATTAGCTGTTTTCACTCTGGTGAAATAATAAAAATCAACACCTTTATCAGTAAAGAAAAATCATAGAAGATAAAGAGAATGCCCAGACAGATGAAAATTATAATGAAGAAAGACTCAGTGCACTAAAGTCTAAGGGGCTTCCTTTGCTTCTATAGGCAACTTAAAATATAGGCAACTTACACCTTCCTTGCAGGTGATAAATAATGTCAGCCAAAATCTTTTCGAAAACTATTATTTTGGAATTAGCTATCAAATATATCAATAGTTTCATTCCAGTACCTTTCATTACTGCAAAGTTAATGGAAAAATTATTGATCACTAGTTCAAGCCCTACATATTAACTTTGTGCAACAGTAACATGCAGAGTTTAACTACTCATGAGGAAGCACTTCACTGGTATGACAGTCCTGTTTCAGCTAACACAGCCACAGCAATATCTTTCACACGCTGTGTCATTCTACAGCGTAGGCTTTGTTGACAACATACTTTATTTAATTTGCAATCCATGAAATGATGTTACTGATATGGACTATTTTATGAGGAAACCTTTGCTATCTCTGTGAGGAAACTATGACCCAAATGCCTCCAAGAAGGTTCAAACTGGAGAGAAAAAGATGGCTTATTCTGATGTCAGACTTGCTTGATGCAACACTTTTCCTCATTCTCTTTGCTATCAGCACCTCACAGCAGCTCTGTGTGGCTTGGACAGCAGCTTGTAACAAGGTGCTCCTAGAACTCATTTCTAGGCAGCAGCCCAGCTTAGTAAGTTTCCTATCATGTGAGTCTGCTATGTTTTATTGTGTTTATTCCTTGATGGTAGCATTTATATAAATTAGGAACTCTGGGAGCAAACTTACATTTCTTAGATTTTGAAGATGGTTTTCCAAAATCTTAGTATCAGTCACATCATCCAAAGTATTTCCTTTTGTAAGTAAGAAATTTCATTTTCAACAAAAAATGAATTCAAGTATGTTAGCTGAAGTTTAGAGAAGGGGAAAGTAAAATAGTGGCAAATGCAGGGTTTTAGAAATAATGCATGTTCTTGAGCTGCATCAGCTACTTTCTCCCTAGTCTGATTCTTGGGGAAACTGTAACTGTGAAATCATGTGAAATCTGTTTTCCTGCTCCCTGTTTATTTAGGAAAAAGCCCCATGGCAATATTCTGTATCAACATGCTTATCCTATTTAAACTGCCATAAAAGCAATGAGGACTTTGCATCTTGAGCTTCTTTTTTCTTTGAAGAATGCCTAGCATCTGAGCTGTCATCTACAGAGAAAACACTTCAGCATAGGCTCACCAGCAGACCAGCTACATGTCAACATAAGAAAGAAATCCTCAGAAGGCCAGTTCCAGTTTAGCAATAAGCATACTTATCACTTGATCCTCTTTTGAGCAAAACATCTACTTCATAATATCACATGGATTGTGTGACATTTTAGATGGCAGTTGATTTAGAAACACAGCTGCTCAGACAAATTTTCTCTGATGATGTTTGGCTCTAACATTAATTTTATCTTTACTTGGAGTTGTTTATTACAAGTTGGTCATTAATCACAGATAATGACTGATACCCTGAAGGTTAATGCTTGAATGCATTCTTCTTAAAATTTAAAAATATTTCTGTGTTGAAGCATATTCCACTGCTGCAATATAGAATTAAACAAATGTTGTGATTCTGATATAAGGGTACCTCTGATATATGTCTAATTAACATACTTCAGATGCCAGCACTATTAAAATCTGTCTGTGATCTGCATAATGGGTAATTTGTTACACCAAGCAAAATACCTGGCTTTCAGATAACCAAATTTTAAAAAGCAAAACAGATATATTTTAATCCTAGAGCATAATGAATACCCCAGAAGAGTCATACTGTCAGTAAGATTCATTCCACTGGGGAAAGTTAGTGTTGTTCTATCATTTATATCAAGAAATACCTGATTTGTGTTTCAACACTGGAGAGCCTGGCATTAACTCTCTCCTTGCTACCTGAAATCTTCCAAACACTTGCTTTTTACAAATATCACCACCCATAAAATATTCATGCTTCATAGCAGCAATAGTTCATTACTACTTACCAAATAAATGCAGTTAAAACATCAGCTGAAGGCTCTCATGCCCCCAGGGACACTTTAACAGAAGCTTTATTAGGATGTCTTGGTAGTGTATGTGCAGTGCTGTTTGGTGACATCATGGCCATGTTTCAAGCCTCTAACAAGGCAATTCACATCAGGAGAGCACAGTGGAGGGATTGTCAGGCTGCCTCCTGCAGCACCTCTTTACAGACTGTCATGGTGTAGCCCATTTGCCAACTCTGAATGCTCTGGGATGTAACAGTGCTTGTCTTCTTTCTGCTGACAGTACTACAAGCTCCAGAGCTTCTGGAAGAATCTGGCTGATTATGTCTCAGCTATGAGAATATAAAAATACTATGAAAACTAGCTTTCAGATCTAGTCTCATGCCATAGACTTGAAAAAAAACCTGAATTAGCATAGTATGTCTAAACTTGTCACACACAATGAGGAGTAAACAAGGAACTTCAAAGATAAGCCAGAGGAATATCTTTAAATAGCTGAAAGGTGGATGAAGTAAACATCTACTGATTAAACACTGGGGTCATTAATAAAAGAAGGTTCTTGAATTAGTCATCCCCTTTCTGTCTGTGGGATATTAAACAGTTGCAATGCTAAATACAGAGGCAGAGCAACTGAGGATCAACTCTGAAGTGAGGTACTCTCAACAGTGTGAGACACAGAGCAATATCTGTACTCATTCTCTTCCTCACAGTAGTTTTGTAGTAGTGCAATCCCATTGAAATTTTACCCTTCCTTGGTTCCAAAGCAACAAGTTAATCTCATAAATGCAAATTAGGGATCTGATGCTCTTGCTGTATAGATTTGGCTCCTGACATTTGACTGGGTTGCAGAATGGAGAGATGCCTTGCTTTTAAGTAAAGTGAATCGATTCCACCTGTATTTCAAAGAACTGTGGATAAAATAACATTCACCAAATTAGAAGGGAATTCAAATTCTTTAACACAAAGAAAGCAATGAATATTTATATATCAAAGGGATTAGTCTTCTTCTCTTTAAAAACAGTAATTTTTCACTGCATGGATCTCTTTACCCATTTGCGCTAATAAGGCCTGGGAGCCACTATAGTTACCCCTCTGCAGAATTTATCTGTAAAATTGTATGAGGTGATTTTTCTCCTCAAAGTCACTTCTCACATGAACAGCCTGGTTTTCACCTAAAATATGCCAATAATATAGCAATGATGTTTCAGGTTCTGTACTGAGGCTGTTTCCTCAAGTCTCAAGTACCTGCCAGTCTCTTACTTTCACTTCTGTACACATTCAGCTTGCAATAAGACCTGTCAAGAAGATGCAAGTGACTGCCTAACCAGGACAGACAATCCCAGCCCTTATTATCCCTATAGATTCTTGTTTCTGTGTCTTCTGACCACTCTGTCCCTCTTCCTACTGGAAGATGGATGCCATTTTCGAACGCTTCATTCACATTAAAGCCCAATTTTTTTCCTACAGAGTACCAGCAAGGACCTGCTGATTTCTGATGTCCAGGTAACATCCATTATAGAAAGCTAAGGATGTGTTCCTATGTGATAATTGGTCAGAAAGGGATACTTTATCTCTGGTGAACAGATGAGCCAAGCACCATAATTTTGGCTTCAGTGACAAAACAATCAGTCTTCATAATGCAATCTCACTAAGCTGGGCTTTCATAGATTTGGTTAACAGTGCCAAATGAACAATCATGAAACAAGACATTAGCCAGCAGTCCAACAAAGCCTCCTCTTTGTGCAATTTGAAGATGTGATTGACAGTGCTCCCAGCATCTGATCTTCAGCAACAATTCCCAACTGGCCTATGATGCATTAAGGCTGCTGCTACATTTATGAAGTAGTAGTACATTTAGTCCTTGGATTGTGTTTTTTCCGTTTTCTTTTATCATGGGGAGTGACCACTTTGGGATGGGCAATGCTGGAAAAACAATGTTGGGAAAGAGATGCAGAATAATTAAGCCAAATACACCTGGCAAAACACAAATTTTCCCATTCTACTGTATTCAGTACTGATCTACCAGGAAATCCTTCTCTCTTTCTACCAAAGATGCGTTCACATTCATGTTTGAATTAAAAGTTGAAGCTTGTTTAGTGATTGAAGTACATGTACTTGTCACCAAGATTTTCCTAAGTTCAAGCACGTGTTCTCAGTGCTTTAAATTCAAGAAAGAGAAATGCCCTGATATGCAAAAATTTTTTATTGAAATGTGCAGACACACACAAAAACTCACACAATTTACATGAGCCAATTAAATGGCATACTATGTCCCTAATAAGCAAAGTTGAAGATAAAATTAAATGATATTTTATTTGCTAAATGAATTGACCTTTACCAACACAATCTATAAAATCAATTTAGCATACTGTAACCCTTGCAGATTGGCAGTCCTTTCACACCAGGAGTCTAAAATAAGCACAACAGGCATTTCAGTACCCAGTAACATATCATTAAAACATGTCCCAAGGCATTTCACAACCCATAAACAGTACAAGCATTAGCAATTGATTGCTCATTATAACCTCCATATGGCCTAGATACTATCTTACACAGCATCTTAATTTTCCTTGACCCTAGCTCCATATTGCTTGGGAGAGGCCTCTTATGTGAACTGGTGAAAAATTCCTACAACAGAGAACTTAAGTGTGCCAAATATTTCTCTTTAGTTTTGGAGACATAGTATCTTGGTGTGAACTTGCAGTTCTGTAAAATGTTTGTAATGTTTGAATTTTGTGTTTCTGAATCAAGTGCCACTTTTCCTTCAGCCTCTCAAAGAGCTCCAAATGCTGAAAGCATATTTGAATTTCTTTGCAGTTTTATGGTTTGTAGACAGGCTTTTGCTAGCAGCTGGGAAAGAAAAGAGAAAAAGTCACAAAACAAAGGTAGTGAAAAGCACCTTCATGATTGCTTCATCACTGACAAAATCCAAGAATATAAAGGCCAGATGTTCTGACAATCCTGTGCTGCAACTTGGCTGTGCCGTGCAGTGATGTTCATGTGGTTTCCCAAATCCATGACACAGTACTCCTTGATTAACAAGCCTCTTGGCTTCTGTCTGAGCACAAACTAGACGCCTCTGACTTATGTTACAGTGGGAAAGCTACTTTATCTGAAAACTATAATTAGTTTTGGGTACATTCCTAAAATAAGAGTTGCCAGTTGGCGGTAGCAATGTGACTCTTCATCCCTAGCAATGAAACAGTTGCTTGCCAGTGGTTCCTTAGCCATGCAGCTGTAGTGATCTGGGAAAGCTGTATCTCAGATGGCAAGAGAAATCCACATTTGTCTGCTGGGGTGCAAAAGGTCCTTTTCAGACCCCGTGGCTTTGCCTGTGGTACAAAACCAATCTGGGATAAGACATGAGATTGAGTATTGATCATTTATCCTTCCTACTGCTTTGCTCCTGACATAATTTTGATTTGTGACAATTAGCACTCTCCAACACAATGCCTAGGAGCAGTACAGGGAAAAGGATGTGCCAGAGGCCATTTTCAATACATTGTGTGAACAGCAGTGCTTTAGTTTTACTTGCTTTGTCCTTTCACTGCCCTTCAGATCTCCTACCTCAGAGAGGTAGGAAGAGACATATTTTGTCTCATCCTTCAAAAAACACCTCTCTGAGATGTGGCAGCACAGCCTCTGAGAACTGCAAATTGAACTCCTAGTAGAAGCTAGAGGTGAATGTTGGTCAAATGCTAGTCAGTGTGAATGTTGCCCAAGTTGCTAGAATTCTGGGCCAATCAACCCCTCACTGTCTTATTTACAAGAATAGAAGATAGCCTGCTCATCTACTTTCTTGGAAGAAGCAGCTGCTCTTAGCCAAGTTCTCTCTACAGATGAGTGTGATTCTACTATGCTGCACTTCTTCAGTGAAAAGAAAGATTGACAGGACAGGGAGTAGCTCATCATATTTTTCAGCAAAGTCTTGTAATGACCGCTGTGTCCATTTTGTTTCTATTTTCTAATATCATAAATTCTTCTTTTATTGTTCTGACTGATTACTCTCACAAACAGAAATATTAAGACTGTGCTTATGAAGAATATCACCAAAACACACCTGGTTTTGGCCAAAGAAATATCCTCAGTGTATTAAGCCAAAAAAGCTTTACACAGTAGACTGTGGACTGAAACAATTCTGCCCTCAGGATTATTCAGGAAAAACTATCCATGCTCATTTCTTGAAAAGCACTATTCTGGGTTATTCTAGGAAGGAGATAACTTTTTTTTCACAGCAGCTTATTTGGTACTGTATTTTAAGTGGTTGACTAAAACAGCGTTTTAGCTATTGCTGAATGTTTTTTATGAAGTGCCAAAGTCGTCTTTGTTCCTCATTTTGTGATCACAGTGGAGAAGGCTGAGGGTGAACAAGAGGTTGGGAAGGGACAGAGTCCCAGGACAACTGACCCAAACTGAATAAAGGGGTGTTCTGGACCATACAGTATCATGATACACAGCAAAATAGAGGGGAGTTTTTCCAAACTAACTGTTTCTTAATGACCGTCTGGGAATTAATGTGCTGGTGGTGACTGATTGCTTTTGTATCACTTGGGTAGTTTTCCATTTTAGTATTTTTTGTGTTTGTTTTCTTGTTTGTTTCCTATTTCCTTCACTTATTACATTGTCCTTATCTCGACCTTTGGGTTTTTTAATCTCACTTCTGTCTTTTTCGATTGTCACCCCCAGTCCTCTGGGGAAAGTGAGCAGGTGACTGGGTGGGGGCTTACAGTCAGCAGGGATCAGCCCACCATAGACATAATTATCTATCTGTCAGTCTGTCCATCTCTTAGAAATCCTTCAGGCGTGAATCTTGACACCAGGCAATACACACAGGCACAGAATTGAACAGGGGTTTGTGGCTTGGGTACACAACACAAGGAGCAGGGGTGAAAGAATAGCAGTTTACCTTCTCTCAGTTTGCAGACCACACACTTGAGTATGCAAATACTTGTTCCTAAAAGTTGTGGTTCTTTTTTTTGTTTGAGTTCAGGAATACCTACATGCAAAAAGAAAACCTAGTCTGTACTATTGAAAAGAATGCAAGTATAACAAGGCTGTTTAGAGAGAGACAGGGTAAACTTACCATTCACGGTCTGCATGAAGCAAACTCCACAGAGAGCAGTCAACAACCTCTGCAGACTCATAAAGCATGATAGCTACAAAAATGCCAGGGAATGGAATTTTCTAACATATCCTGTGGCTGTTTTCCAGGTTGGACAGGTATTATGCTTTGAAAAATTACCTGTATCTCAGTAAGGGACAGTCAGAACTATTCTATACTTACCAATATTGGCTTGTGGAATTGAAAATGATGAATTGCTTAAATTTGGTTCCTTTCATTCTTAACCATACTTAATAGTGCTTTTAATCAAAGAGGCTTGGTATAAAAGCTGTGTAATTTCAAGACAAAAAATCTTTAGAGAGTAGGAAAATTATTTATTAAAGATAATTCTGGGCATAGTGCCAAAATCTATTAAGCTGATCAATATCATTTTGAGGGAAGTAACTGGGGATATAATTTTGTCATCCATGCAAATGTTGGGAAGGCTGCCATGTTGATGACAGTAGAAAACATAAAAATATATAAGTGCTAGAACTTTTTAGATCTCCAGACTGAATTCAACAAAGTTATTCATACTTATACTTCAAAAATTTTATTGGAATTTGACCTAATTCTTTAAGACAGTATATGCAGCAAAAATGTTTAATTTTTAGAGATATCAGATATTTCAGATTGTAAATTATCTTCCCCAGACTGAGGGACTTGTGCCCACTGTACGGCCAGCCAACATTTAATAAATCATTTCTACCTCCACATAGGAAGCAATGAATATCACCAAATCATAAAAATATTTCAACATGCAAAAATATTAAACTTTCTTCTATTTCTTGTTTGGTTTTTCAAAACCATATATCTCATAGAATGTTTAAAGTAAATCACACTAGAGAAGTACTTTAACTTAGAGTAAAATGATATAGCACTTTTCCCCAGATTTCCAGATAAGAGATTTAAAAACTGAGTTTCCAAGACACAAACTTTTTGTAATGCTGGTAAAATTTTCCAGTGACTGAATATGCCAATAAGATTTCCCAGTGACTGGATATGCCATGAATATCTTCCTTTACATGGGCCTACACAAACAGCTAAGGACATGAATAAAAAGTGAGGATAACAGCAACCGCATGCTGCATGTCACACAAAAAAACTACAAATATACCAAGCCAAACAAAACAAAAACCAGACTTCAATTTTAGCTTTTATTTCCACCACAAATCTGATTCACAGAGAGGGTTTTGAGGGAAGGTAGTTTTACCATGCCCAGGCACATGTGTGCTGGCTGCTCCCTGGCATCCCACTGCAAGGGCTGCAGGGGCTTCCTGGGCTGGCAGGGCAGGGCCAGCCAGAGCCTGTGCCACTGCTCCAGTCAGAGAGCAGGGCAGGCTGGGGGGCAGGAAGGACAGCATGGCTGGGCCATCAGCTCATGGATGAGGGCAAGGCTTGGGTCTGGGGAAGGAAACCAGGGTCAGAGACAAGCTCACGGTGTTGACAGGGTCAGGATGAAGCCAGGTCAGGAAATCAGTCCATGGGATAAAGCCTGAATGAGTTGGCTTCATGGCCAGCCACACATGTGGCTTTAGGTGGGGAGGGATGACAAAACCCAATATTCTGAGATCAATAGCTGTCATCCTATGGAAAGTGAAAGTACATGTCACTTCCATGAGACTGTTTCTAAACAGTGTTTTAGTATCTGTATAGAAAATAAATTAAGCCCATGGTTAACCTACAGATATGATCGGCATGAAAGACTGTCATTAATTTGTTGATCTTTATGAGGTCAGAAGTTGCCTGTGATATACAGAAGTGGTAGGAAGAAATTAGATGCATTCACAGCTTGAGACACATGCAAATAACATATTTCTGTTTACAAGATGATAGTAAGCAGACATAAAGTAAGAACACATACTGATACATTTTCTATAGTAACTTGAAAATTTACATAAGCTTACATTCTCATGTTTATGGTAGGCAAATTTAAGAAGTACTATTCAATAGGAACATTGTCATCTACTTCACTTTGCTTTGAGGTAGATAAGTAGAACTTTTTAAAGATGACGGAATTATTTAGGTTGGAAAAGGCCTTTAAGATCATTGAGTGAAGCTGTAAACCTAACACTGCCAAGTCCACCACAAACCATGTCCCTATGTGTCACATCTATATATCTCTTAAATGCCTCCAGAGACGGTGACTCAACCACTTCCCTGATGACATATTAAGTTTGTGGATTTATCATCAGCCTGTCAGACCCAGCCATGCATGATGGATGCTGAAGAAAGCAAATGAGATGACAAAATAGCAAGAATTTGGAGGAACTGTCACAATAGTGTCTGGTTTTGTTAAAGAATATTAATCAAGAGAGGTCGCAGTTGTGAATTAGAGCTTTTTGTTAACTGATAATGGATTCAAAACTTGGATTAACCCTTTTGTGGCATTAAATTTCAGGATTCCTGACTGCAAAATAATTTGCATTAAAAGATCTTACTTCACTTTATTAAATGGTGACCAAATTTACATGTAATTTTTGAGATCGGGTGTTGGCCTTTTACCTTTCTTTCTGACTTTACTCATATATAGCCAAAGGCTAAATCAGGAATCTAATTCTTACTGAGACCCTTGATATTCGGTGGATTTAGCTGAACAACTTTAAATCAGTGTGATATTTGCTTCATTTATCTTATATTATACAGATTTTGGCTAATTGTTTAATCTCTGTGGTTCTTTCTTTTGTTAACTTCAAAGGTATAATGCTGGATTACTGTAGCATTGTTAATGGGGCTGTTCACTGTTTTCTGCTCAATAGAACTTCTTACTGTGCTTGTGTCATATACAGTTTGAATGCCTGATGCTTCAAAGAACATTGCAAAAGACTTAAACTTGCATGGTTCTGCTGAAATACCTTTCTTTATTATTTTCATCTTCTTCCACATTTGTTACACTAAATAAATTTACTGTCTAAGGGATCATCTTATTAGCATTCAGCAAATCCTCATGAATACTTTCTGCCCGAAGTCATGACCTGAGCATTGCTACAACAATTGAAACAGAAACACAAAAAAATATAGGTAAGTAGCAGTTTGAGACAAATTCATGAGAAGTTGCTGAAGTTTAAAGCTATGGACAATTTAGAGACACTAAATGTCAGGACTTTCACTGTATAATTAGGAATGTTTTCATTCTGAAGGGGAAAAGAAAGTTGTAATTCAAAGCATACAGTCTGAAATATGTGCATTGAATTAGTAAGATGAGCCAAAGGGGCTCTCTGAGATAACTGAAAAAGCTATCTGCATATATTATGTTTCTGCTGCACAAAGTTCTTTTGCTGTGTGAGTCATCAGCCACTGGGAGGTCTTAAGAAGCAGTTTTTTTCTTGAGAGGATGGGCTGGAGAATTAGAGAAACATAAAGCCTAATTAAATGTAGTTGATGCTATACTTAAGCAAGTTCCAGTGTTCAACTAGAGTCTACTGGATTGAAAGATACAGTTATCTCAGAGATATGATGACATTTTCATCAAATGTAAAGCAGAGAGTTCATCTCTTTTTTGGTAGCAGTAGAAAGTCCTCCATTGTAAGGAACATTTTCCCCATCTTAGTTATCGTTGTGATTTATTTTCACTAAATCTTCTGTGATTTCTCTTCTACTTTTCTAGCTATTAGAACTAGACACATGATCCCAGCGGCATTAACATAGATACAAAGAGTGGGAATATTTTAGCCTATACAGCCTTGAGCTCCAGACTGTTATAGGGATTGTTTCCTTATTGGTGTGGGACAGTTTCACACTGTGGTCATATTGATGTGCTCATACAGTGCAGGACAGAGTCTTCTTAAGACATAACATACAGCCTCCTGTATTTTAAGTAGAATTGTGTCATACTCTCTTGCTGAGTGTGGGTCGTTGATTTGATTGCTTACTTTTTTTCCCCCTCACTTATGGACTGTTTACCCAGTAACCTGGTATGAATTTTGTCAGTAATCTGTCCTATAAATAAGTGTCCAGCTCTCCAATCTCACCTGTATGTCTTATTAGTCATTTTATATGTTATTATTTTTTGTTCAGATTGAGGGATGAAAACTTGAATAAAGTAACTATAAATGCTACTAACATCTTCCTGGCTTAAACATAAAGATTCTATAACTGTAATTTAAATTCTGTCAAAGTTGTTTGGGTTTTCTGATTATTATTAAAATGTCATGAAGCGATTTATTACGTAATTTTTTTTCTAGGGTGGAGTGTGTGTATTTGCATCCCAAAATATAATGCCATCAAACAATTAAGTTAATGAAAATATCCACTGCTTGCACCCATAATGCTTAGCTGTTATTACCCAATCATATTTAATTCCTCACTTTTCAACCCTTTTCCAGCCATTCTAGTTTCTTGGCCAAGACTGATATTTTCTACTTGGTGTTTTTAACATTGTCATAGCATAAATTTTCTTCTATTATCTAGAATTATGCCAGTGTTCCAAGAATTACCAAGCACCAGCATTAATGATTCAGAGCACTCATAATCAGATCACCAAATCACAGAAGGGCTGAGTTGGAAGGGACCTCTGGATTGTCCAATCCCCCTGCAAAGACACCAAGTCTGTCCAGGACAGTGTCCAGGCAGTTTTTGAATATCTCCAAGGGTGGAGACTACCATCTTTCTGGGCAACCTGTGCCAGTGCTCACTCTACTGCACAGTAAAGAAGTATTTCTTGATGTTCAGAAAAGACCTTCTGTGTTCAGTTTATGCTCATTGACTCTTAGTCTGTCACTGGAAGGTACTCAGAAGAGCCTGGATTCATATTCTCTATATCCACCCTTTATGTATTTGTACACACTGATGAGTTCCTTCTTGAACTGTCTCTTCCTAGGCTGAACAGCTCCAGCTCTCAGCCTTTCCTCGTAGGAGAGATCTTCCAGTCTCTTAATCATCTTCATTGCCCTCTGCTTGATTTTCTTCCAGTAGTTCCATACTTCTGTTGTACTGGGAAGCGCAAACCCAGACACAGCACTGCAGCTGTGGCCTCACCATTGCACAGTGAAGTCTCATCTCCATCAAACTGCTGGCACTGCTCCTTATAATGTAGCCCAGGATAAGCCTTCTTTGCCACAAGGACATCTTGCCTGCTCATGTTCCACTTGCTGTTCACCAGCACCTGCAGGTCTTTGTCTGTAAAGCAACTTCCCTCTACTAACTCTGCTGGAACCCATGGAATTCTCAACTGGGACATCAACCAGATAAGAGAAAAAAACACCCCCTAACTTTAGTGCCTACAGTTGACTATTATTCTGGGTTACTTACTGATGGAATTAAAATTATTTCATTGTCTTTTAAAAGACACTTATATTTAAGTTTAAATATCACTAAAGCATATCTCTAAGCACCACATCTATACTCCTTTGAAATGCCTTCAGGGATGGTGACTCAATCACTTCCTGGGCAGCCTGTTCCAGTGCTTGACAACTCTTTCTGGACAACTTTTCCTGGTCTAAAAATTTTTCCAATCTCAAATTCCCCTGACACAACTTGAGGTCATTTCCTCTCATCCTGACACTTGTTAACTGGGAGAGGACATCAGCCCCCACCTTGCCACAATCTCCTCAGATAGTTGTAGAGTTGTAAAATCTCTTCTGGTTCTCCTTTTCTCTAGATTAAACAACCCCTCAGCCACTCCTCACAAAACTTTTACTCTAGACCATTTACCACTTCTGTTATTCTATACACTTAGTAATCAAAATGTGGTGTCTATAAAATATTTGAATCTTTCCTCGATAGACACATATGAAGAATGTAGTAACAAGAAAGTGTTTCTTTGCTCACTGACATTTTCATTACGAAATCTCACAAGGGTCACTTTTCTATTGGTCCAAAGCAACATCTACCTGCTTCCAGTAAATTAAATAGGTGAATGATCTTGAACATCATCAATAAGCAAATGCCTCCCTGCTGTTTCCTGTTTTAAGGCATATATATATACACTGCCTTTATTGGTATGGCTCATTGTTTGAAAGCAGACTGTCTTTGTAGGGTAAATATTGCTAACAACTTATTGTAAGTCTGAGCAAAAGAGAGGTGATAATAGAGGAGTTTTTATGGATCCATTTGGGAGAAGCTGCTATGTAGGCTGCTATGGTTAAAGATCTACACCCACGCTTCAGTAATTTATGTTCTGTACTTATGAGTCCCAGCAAGTGCCTAGAACTCTGAGCAGTGGTGAGTAACGCTTCCTGGGAATTCTTGTGGGCTAGGAGACTTATGTCACCCTGAAGTAATAACCTGACTTCAGTTACTCATGTCTTTGGTGCATCTTCTGAAATGTAATGAGATTATAAGTGAACAAGAAACCTAAAGTACTCTGGAAAATTTATCTTTTGCAGCATGATGCACTATTTCTCTTCAGCAATACAGCTTGCCACAAACCCTTTAGATCTGTTGTTCATTTCACATAATTTTCTCCAAGCAGAAACCCAAGGTCAGATTCTTATCTTCGAGTGTTTGCTAACTAGAGCACAGGAAATCTGAGACATCAACTAGCAATGACATAAACAAGACTAAGTTTACTCCTCTGATGCAATGCAGCTGTCTTCAAAAAGCTAAAGCATATTTTTTTGTGCTCTGTGAGCAGTGGTTTCCCTGTAGTTTTTAAAAGGATATTGTAATAAACCAAACAAGTCTAAGATGAGGAGTAGCTGCTCATAACAAACTGCTGGAGCTGCCATATCTCACCTGCACTGAGTTTTCAGCCTTCACTCATATCTTCAGCCTTACTGGGAACTTTCACTTGTGTAAAAGGACAATTAGGTGCATTGATATTCAAATCTCTTTCAAACCTTGCAAGGTAATTATCAAAGGGAAAATTATGAGTCTCCACTTCAGAGTAATTGCTGCAACAGACCCAATTACGTTTTGCAAGGCAGAATGTGTCTTACAAAAATCCTTAACTTGCCCTTTAGCTTAATTTTGGAGTGTCAATAGCAAGAATCAAAAATATAATATGTTTCTCTACTCAGTGTTACCTTTAACACTGAGAGGGTGTCAAATCTGAGCAGTCCATTTTCTTTGTTTTATTGAACTGTCATGTGCAATCTCTTTTGTTGTTTATTTCTGTTGAATGTGCTCATATTTATTCACTGTACCTAGAGACTTTAATTTAAGCCCTGACATTGTCTCGTTTGTGCTGTACAAACACACAGTAAAAGCCTATGTCTCCCAAGGAATGCTATCTAGCATCATACAACAGGCATGATGTTTTTAAGGGAATGAAAGGCACATGGTGTGGGTTTTCCAAAGTCATACAGGAAATTTATGTGACAGCTTGGAACAGAATTCAGTTTTGCAATGTCCCTGTTTTGTTCTCTATCCAGTGGATATGCATGCCTCTCAACATTGCCCAAAAACTGAACAAAAAATTTGGGTTTTTACCATGATCTCAGTGGAAGTTGCTCTGTGTCAAACACATGAATTTTGTTTGCCCGAAGCAGAGTATCCATTATTCCTTTTATTTAAACCTAGTAGTGGAAATGGACTAGAAATCTCTAGCAGGATATATATTTTTTAAGTCTCATGCCTGATTAACTAGAAGAATCCTGTTGCTTAGAAAATTCTTGTTTTCCATTGCTTTGTAGAGTGGTTTTATTCTTTATATGTTCAGTTTTGAGACTTTTATTATCACTTGGATGGAATATGTTTTGACTGGGCACAATTTTTGAAGACAATCTTCTAGATTCATAAACAATATGGCTTTTATTAGCCTTTCCTGCTATGCATATCTGATTTTTTTTGTCAAATATAATATTCTAAAAGCTAGACAGAGTTATTCTTCATCCTTTCAAATCTGAAATAAAAGAAACGCAATTTAAGTCAGTTATTCTGCTAATGGAAGAATAGTATATATAAACAGATCTAGTAAGTTTCTTGTTCCTTTGCAATACACTAAGACATAATGGTCAAATTCTTACTATCTGTTGCTGATAAATTATTTTAATATTCATTACTTACATAACCTCAATCACTTATAGAAAGTACATGATCTCTTTATTTCATAATATTTTTCCTTTTGCCATGTACACAGTTAAAGTGTATCTTCACATTCCTTTGATTAAAAACTCTTTGTGATTATTATATTGAGTCTCCTGTCAAACAAGGCAAAGTTCTAAGCAAATATTGCATCTCATTTCAGTAGATTAACTTCAACTGCTTATTCTCATAAATGAAAAAAAGTACAGATATTTGTAGAATCAAAGTCTCTGTATTAATCTTCTGGAAAACCCTTATTGAGAGAAACACATTTGTATTCACTCAAAGTTTATACCAGATTTTTTTAACCTATCATCAGGAGAACAATAGTATCTTTTGCTTTTAACTGTCTGCATTAGCAGCATGGAACATGCCATAATAATTGCAAATATTTCATTACTAAGAGTGGGAAGCCTTCCTCAGTTAAATTCTAATCTATCAGGCTTTCACTGACTTTGGTGTTGCAGTCATTTTTCCATACTGGTGTCTTAAACAGTACAGAAACTACTCAAATATTGTCTTCAATATGACTAATGTGCACAAACCTAAGCCTGAATGCAATGTTTATAGTATCTAGGGCACAAGTTTCAGAGCTCCTACTGATGAACAAGAAATAGACATGCAGGCAGTCATTAATTTTCAGGATTTTTTTTCCCCTCAGTTCTTTCAGTGTTTTGATTAATTTGACCTCTTATTTAAAAAGCAGAGATCATAAATCTGGAAAATATTTGAGTATGGTATCTATTTTTAGCATACAATTCAAACCTATTGAGTTCAGTTTTTCTGCTAGAATTAAAAAGCAGACTCTAATGTCTGGTATAGTCTCTGGCTTAATCATGTTTACTTGCAGAAAGTCATGTTTCTCTAATGCACAGTGTGAAACTACTTTATTTTAAAATCAACACATCTCTTGTATCCAACCCTCTACAGCTTGTGTCTGTGTTCTCAACTAGTCACCCTTGCAATTGCTGCTTCTGGCTTTCTCCTTCAAACTGCACAGGCTGCAATCAGTGATCCAGAACCCATGCAAAGGCAATCAGTACACCCATGACTGACATAGGAAGTTCTTTCCTGCACTGGTTATGCAGCCAAATGTACTTGGGCTGTAGCTCCCAAGGGTTAATATAAGCCATACTGTTTATGAATCTAGGAGATTGCCTTCAAAAATTGTGTTTGGTCAAAAGATGTTCTATCAAAGTGATAATGAAGGTGTCAAAACTAAATTGGAACTAGAATGGAACTCCAGGAGAGCTGGAAAGTGAGGCTTGTAATTCACTTTGGATCCCAAACCATACATGTACTCCTTCCCAGTCTTGCTAGAATTTTACAGGATAACTTACAAACACCACCTTGTTTGATCAATTCTCCATGGTGCATTTCATTGAAAATCTGCTAATATTTTTGAGAAACACCACTACTGGTGCTGTTAGTAAAGGAAGATGTGCATTGGATTCTTTAAAGAGTAGGAGGGAGTATTTTGTGCGTGTCCTCTAACTTCACACTTTTCTTGAGGAGGGAAAGATATGAGTCCTGGCATTTGTCCCAACAGCTTACATATGAAAAAGCTGCAGGATGAAATGCATAAATATTTTTTAAAGATGGGACAGAAGCTGAGGTCTCCCTCCTTTGATCAGTTCTTCTAATCCTAAGACCTCACTAGCAAAGCCATATCATTGTACTTTCCAAGCTGTACTTTAATTAGTTTTAAAAACCAGAGCAGTTTCACAAGTGGGTATTGGTTTTCTCCACTGCAGAAATCCACATACTGTGATAGATGAAGTGCTTTGGAGAAGATTTGCCAGGAAGCCAGAAAAGAATTTTATTCCTGCTGCTAAGCTACTATAAAATCCGAGTGTTATCACAGTCTTATTTTGTTGCTGTCTTCAGGAGACCCATTTCTGCACAAAAGATCTGGCAGCACTTAAGTCTGGATGTGAGATAATGACTTCACACTCATGTGCTCAGAGGCACTCTCATGTACCTTAGATTTAGGTGCCCCAATAATGTAGAAATAACCCTTTTATGGCCTGAAATTGCAATCTCTAAAAGTGAAAATCTAAGTTCACCCAGATATAGTATTCTTATACTGCCTTGAACTCCTCTGTACAGAGAATAAATATATCCTAGTTAGATGCTGTAGTATTCAGGATGATAGCGTTTCAGTCCGATGACAGCACTTTGTTTTAACCTGAATTCCATCAGTAAGACAAGCCAAAGAGCACATGATTCTTATAGCATGAGCTGAAGAAGTGGTTGAAGGGTAAATATTCTTTGGAAGAATGTTGCTCTTCCAGCAGTGGTAATTCTGTGTCTGCAGGTACAGGTATATAAATAGGTTATGTTCAAGGCTGAGGGTTGGGGGTTAGAACAGTGGGCACTGAAGAATTTATGATTATGGCTGAATACTGCAAGATACAAAGGTGCTGAAGCCAGCAAGACAATTCCTTCCTAATTTATTCTGAGGATAAGGTTAAGGCTAGTCATTAAATTCTGCTAGAGAGGAAAACAATGAGAAATGGTACTGTGATTTCATGGGATAAAACTTTCTGTTCTGAGGTAAGACCTTGCCTAAGACATTAAAAAATGGAATAAGGTAGAGTAAAGGTTAGGCTGGAGACCCTACCAGTCCTCCTGAGCAAAGGTACAAACCAAATCTGAGAACCATGTTTACAGTTGGGTCTTGTATTAAGAGTTCAGTTACGGATGGAAGTAGGAGGTAATGAAGCTTGAGGTTGATTGGCAGGTCACACAGAATCCTCATCAGTAAAATAAGGATTGGCAAAGAATTGGCCAACAGCTTTTCTGTTTTGCTGCAGTCTGGATCAGCATATAGGTTTGGCTGTGACATAGGGTGGATATTCACAACAGTAGGGACCAAAAGGATTGCTCTTCTGGTGGAATCTGAAAAACACCCACGTGCATGAGGCAGTAGGTTATAGAATAAGTAAATAATGGTCCTATCAGTGGGTCTATGAATGTAAACATTCATTAAACCTCTGCCCTAAATGAACCCGCTCCTAACAAATTGTGATTCACATCACTGTACTTCTGCAGTGCACATCTTGTTTCAGAAATATTTAAAAATGCAACAACAGTTTTGCCTTTCACTGCTGGTTACTGAAATTCTAGCTGTTAACCTACCATCCATCTTAGCCTAGTATCCCATATCTTATCCAGAAATATCCATAAAAAGTTGCCCAGCTGGTATCAGCCCTCATCTTTGTTGTCTTTATTCACCTAATAATACAAGTGAATCTTTACCATCTTTCTATTAATCCCAAGTGCAATCTAAACGTGACTTGAATGGCAGCTCAGAAACAGCAACAAGTTACTTGGCTGTCCAGATTGTCATGTTCTTTTGAGCTGTTCTTAGCATGAGGGTGTTAGGTGTGGTAAAAAGGGAAAAACCCTTCGTTTCTTCAGCGCATCCTATGGAATGCAGGCTAGCTATGAGTTATTGCTGCCAGCATATGCCCATGCTAGTACCATTCCTCAGGCTAGCTTTCTGTTGCAGGATCTAAATCCCAAAAGTTCCCACTGAGAACTTTTTGGGTACTAGCCTTAATTATTTTGATAACAGACACTGTCCTGCTATTTCAGGCCTTTCAGGAACCAGAACTAATGCAAAATCCTTGATCTGTTATGTTTTGAGTCCTGTAAATCTTATTGTTTGTGGTCCTATACCTTATTCTGGATTTGGCCAACATGCAGTGAACTGTAGCTGCCTGCAGGCAATCAGAAACTATTTATTTATGTCATGTAATTTTTCTTCCTGCTCTTGAAGGCCAACAAAAAAGCCAGACTTCCAATCCTACTTACTTTTGAACCCTTGCTCCACCTCAGATATAACTCAGCAACTGGCAACAGTGCAATTGCTACTTATAAAATTCATGCCAAAGCTACTACCAGCTAGCATCCCAGGCTGTGGATCTCACATTCAGTTTACCAGCAATTCATTTTACCAGTGTGGGTGACACTAGTGTAAAGGTAGGACAGACTGTGTTAGGTTCTTCTGAGAAAAGCCCAGACACAGGAATCAGAAAAAACCTGACTGAAATCTTCCATCATTTATCTAGTATGGGAATCCATAATGCAATGGCAATCTTGGAACTTTTTGGGTCCAAATTCACTGCTTATATAACAGAATTGGAAGAAAATGTTTGGCTTAAAATGACTATAATTCTAGAAGTTTAACTTTCTTATTTTCTGTAACTGACACTTCTAAAAGGGGAAGCTGCTGAAAAATGAAAAATGTTCAACAAAGTAGATAGGTGTGGGCCAAATATGTTATGAATTTATTGTAAATGAAGAAGGAATAAAAGCTAAAACTAGAACATACTAAGTACCTGATTTGTGGTAACTCACATAATTCTCAGAAAATCTACTTACATCCTAATGATTAAATATTTAAATAAAGCCAATATATGATCTTGATTAATATTATAGAAAAGCAATTCAACCTGTTTATTTACGTTAGAACAAATCTAATAAATGAAATGCAGCTTACAGAGAGCTGGGAATTCAAATTTCTTTTTCAGTTTGTAATTTGTTTCCTTTAGTTTTTTACTGGTCAACTCATCAACAGTTCATTTTCCAAACACCAGACTTGTTGCTGAGACTTACCTCTTGTAATGTTTTTCACACATGCTCCAACTTGACAAACTTGACGAATCTAGGCCATTTTATTTCCATTTAAATTAAATGAAAATCAGCAAACATTTTGCTTTTATTTTAATGCTTTACCTATAGTTCGTTTGTGCAGTTATATTTTTAAAAAATCCATACACTCCAAGTGTAAGTCCAGAACTTGCTGTTGCATAAAGTGTCTTGTTTTACATTAAATGCAAACAAGACACATTATTTTTCCCTGTAATTGCAAATAAAATAGCTTATTTTGGTAAACCTGCATCCGTCAGGACAGTGTAGATCCCTTTTGCGTCAGGAAGAGCAGTTAATTTGTGCAAAATGCTTTGGTGGTGGGGTGTTAACTGCATTTGCAACCTCAGAATAGAATACAGTACCACCATTTCCATTGCTATTGCTGCAAACTGTGTTTATTTTAACTTAGGTACCTGGGTTTCAGAACTATGGTCACCTTTATTTGTTTTTGCATGCTTGAAGTAGTCTGTAGGCCCATCAGATAAAACCCAATGGAAATACTAATTGATTCAAAAATTTCTAATTTCACATACAAAGCGATGGGCTCTGAGCTAAACTTTGCTCTGAATGAAATCAAGGAATTATGATAGAGGGTTCCATTACAATGTCAGATTAATGCTCTTATCACTCAAAAGAGGAAATCAAACACTGACATTGTGTACATCCGTGGTATGCATACATCTCTAATCCTGTAAGGCATTTCCCTCTTTCCCCCATCTCAGAGACAATTCAATAGCAAGACTTGAAGAGGGCCATCAGGAAAAACACATGGATGACCTACATAATGGAAATGACTAAATAAAACAATGGTAAAATTTTGACTGGCCTATCAATACTATGTAATTATGTATCATTTGTGCGCAAAAACTAAGGACCTGTTTCCAAACATGAAAGATGACCTTTTGTGAAGTGGGTATCTGAGCTGTTGAGCTAGAAGTTATTCTGAGTTTAAAGGTCTGTGTGGAAGAATCCTCTATAGGAGGATTGGCCAAGTGCATTTATCAATGGTTACTACAAAGATATATATAATCACTGTGCTGTAAGTGTCTGGAGGGTGTAGAAACACTGTTGAGATGTAACATTTTGGTTTGCCTTGTTCTCCTGCTGCTCCTGAGTGTCCTGCTCTTGGTCACTGCTGGAGTTAGTCCTGGGTTTGGTTTGACTTTACACAGCTATGCTATTCATTTTCAGAACCAACTCAGAAAATACCTACCAGTAGTACTCATATCTAAGCACATTTTTTTTAGCAAGTACATGGAGCTGTAGAATCAATGATTTTTTAAGTGCATTTAGAAAACATCATAGAAGTGATTAGCTGGGCATAGTACAGGATGGTTCCTCAGGACTGTATTGATGGAATTTCAATTGCTTGCACTTTCTGAGGAAAAATCAAGTAAATAGTGAGTCTAGTCTATAGAAAACATGCCTTAACTACCTGAAGTAATTTGAAGGTATCATAAGCTTGTGGCAGATGGTGAGTTAGGGAGAAGAAATGTTCTTATTTATTTTTGTTCACTGGTAGGCTTTTCTGTAGCTCTATCAATTTAGTAACAGCGTGACTCATATGAAAACTAATGAACATAACCTGTCAACAACCTTCTGGGGCGAGTGAGTACCATCATTTGATATCTGCAGATCTCTGAGGTACATCTTTACCCTCCATCCCTGGAGCTACAAGCGTGGATTCACAACTAAAAGCATGGATTAATTTTCATGTTTGCAGAGAGAAAGGGCATAGGTCATAATGTGAGGGTTTTGTGGACCTTGCAGTGAGATTGTCTTCCCTCAGCTGCACATACCTGCAAAAAATTGATCCCAGTTTTGAGGTAATCTGAACTTCTCCTTTAGGCTAACAACCCAGCACAGGAAGTTGCAAGGCAGAGAGCTATAGTCACAGAAATTTTGTTATTATTGCAGATATTTTTCATCAACATTCCCTTCCTGACTTCTGTTCGGACTTACTCTCATGGCCCTTTCCCAAAGGGAGCTGATAATTTAAATCCCCTTACACAGACTTGGAATTAGCTGCAGTCTGTGTGCTGCACAGTGGATAGGAGATCCTGTGATGGCAGTGCTTTGAGGCATCAAACCATGACATTCCATGTAAAGCTAGATGCAACTTGGAGGATGGACCACAGCTGTCCCCTATGCCCTGAGACCTGTGAGCCCCAGGACCCCCTAAATATCCTGCTGAGGAGGGGAATGGCAGCCACTGAAGCTGCTGTTCCATCTGCTCTTCTGGGGTCCTCCTTTGATTTCCAGCTACTCACTCCTATTTTTTGTTTGGGATGGAAGGACCAGTGAATGAGGTCCAGGACCACAAATGACTCTACCATGTCCCTCCACACTTCTCTACCGTGGGACAGGATAGGAGGTAAATGTGCAGGAGGAGGGCTGAGCCTTCTTCCACTGCTAGTACACATCAGAGCCATTGTGGGAAGTCTGATAAGCTGAAAACATAGATGGTGTGTTAATGCCTGCCTCGAACAGAGGGGAAGTTTTGTGACTGGATACACAAATTGTGCTTAAGGACAAAAACTTAGTTCAAAGTTGTTTTGGCTTCCATTGAACTGTGTTGTGAACGGAAAGTGTATGTTAAAAGCATTGACAAGTCTTGATTAAAAACTTTAAAAGACTAATACATTTGGCATAAATTGCTTTGGGAAAGCTGAACATCAGTATATTTTAAATAAATTGCTACCAACTTCATTTAAACCAAATCTTCTTTGTCTAAAATAACATAAGAATGGCCATACCACATGAGGAAAAACAGTAACCAGAAAGTCAATCTACTGCCTTTGGATGAATAGAAAGACTGTCAAGAATATTAGAATGTGTAATTAGATTCTGATATATGACCTCACCTGTTATTTAATCCTAAAATATAGAAAGGCATGCCAGAGAATAACTTATTTGTGACATGCAAGTTTCTTTAAAAGCAAAAGCAAACATAGAGCTAATTTACATAGAATTATTACCTCATACATTGTAGTGTCCATACATAGAGTCTGGACCTGAAGAGAACATTAAAATGGCAAAACGTATGGTACCATTGTGTATTAAACGTGTACCTTGTGTACCATTATGCTTTGTCATGCACCATTGAGTATTAAAATATTTTTTGATATATATTTGTACAAAGTACAAAACAAACAAGTAAATAAAAGTTTAGAAGCAAAGTGTTTGGTAAGTTTAGACATGATTGATATAAAAACATGAACTTGAACCTGATTGCTTCAGGCATTTGCTCTTGGCATGGTGGAAAAAGAAAATAATGTATATTTATACTAAACATGAATTATCATATAGAGGGTTATAGTTAACTGAGTGTACAAAAGCCTTTTTAAATTTTTTTTTTTCTGGTACAAAATCATGACTGATGTAAAAAAAATAAAGAAGCATTCGTTTAAGAGTCTCTTTTCATTTACTTAAAAGAAAAAAGAAAAGGAAAAGAACAATATGAACAGAGACAGATGAAGATACATAGGCAGTACAAGTAACCATTGTCTAACAAAATATATTTAAATATAGTGGTAAAGTAAGCTGGCTAAAAAATTGAAGGAAATTTGTTCTTTGAGAATTTATAAGTCAGACTTTTTTTGGATGTAAGTGTATGCTCATGTTTGTTACAGAAAGAGGACCTGAATGTTAAAGAAACATAATTACAGTAATTTTTCCCAACATCTCCTTTAAGAATTTTAATGGTTTATTACTTCAGAAGTTGGACTGTCATTATGTTACTGTTCTCTTAAAATTTTTTCACCTTGCTCAGCTAAAAAATAAACCTTGTTGATGTTTGGTGTGGCCAGGTCAAGAATTGAAAGGGAATAGATTTTTATTTATCTATTGACCCTTCAGGTTTATCACTTCATTAGGAGCTAGGCACTGTAGAGGAGTTTTTTCTTCTCATTATCTATACTGTACTTTTATGTTAATATACAAGGGGCTCTTTTTATTGTTTGCAAGAGGCATGCTCCATGGGCCTGGCTGAAAGGGTGTGACTCCCTGACCGCACATACCGACTTTTTTTTTAAATTCCAGTGGCAATAAAAATGCAGAAAGGAAAAAGGAGGTAATTGAATGGAGCAATTTTGTGCTTAATCTGAGAAGGAACACATATTTGTGATGGACAGAGGGTGTGGCTTTCAGCAGTCTAAGGATACAGAAAGTGCTCTGGTGTTGCAGATGGGGCACAGTGCCAGATTACTGGAAGGATATCATCTGAGTATCAGATACTTGGAGGCCACATGCTCCACCAAATGCAAATAAATTTACCTGTCATGATCCATTATTTTGCTGCTGAAAGTAATGTCAGCTTTATCTGCTTTTCTATTCTCCTTCCTCTCTCTTTTTTCTTCTTTTGCTGCTTCACCTATTTCTGCCTTCTATTTTCTGTCCCATTTTCTGTCTTTTTTTTTCTCTGTATGCCTTGTGTTACACATCACCTTGTGCTCAGCATGTGAGGAATGAGTATGAGTTCTGTCCAGCATTAACACTCTTCCTTACTTTATCTTAGATAATCTTTGCTATTTGTCACATTTCATCCAGATTCCCTTACATTAACTGGAGGTTTTATTAACTATTGGAGCAACTGTTCTCCTTGTAATGTTATAAGCAAAATTTCATTTCCTGGTTCCCAAGAAGTCTTCTATTGTATGTGGACTTTAGGACTGAAATACTTTGTAGTATTTATGCCTTGTTAAGACATACTGTAGGAGGAATATAAGTGGGATGTTGTATGTTTTTACAGAGGTTATTCCAAGCATAAATTGGTGGTCTAAGGAGTAACAGAAGGAAGGCTAGGAGAAAAAAAATACAGAAGCAGCAGACCACAGGGGAAAAGACAGAAAACAAAAATAACAGAGAAATTATTAATAAGAGCTTTTGTCTAAGGAGAAAATTAGAGAAGTAATTTCCTCTGCTTTGTATGTTCAACATTTAGGTGTCTAACTTGATCCTCTATAAATAAGCTTGATGCTCAGAGAGTTAGACAGTCTTTTAACATCTAATCCTTTTAAAGTGTTTGTATTTGGGTGGCCAAGAAACTCAGAGAAGAAAATAAATGAGTTATTTGAAAACACTAGAATCTTTATCTTGAAACAGAGAGAAGCAGTACTAGTTGTCCATGCTAATGAACAATACGGGCCATGCATGTAATTTTTCTCCAACTTAATCCATGATATGAGGTCCATTAAAAAATGGAGTCACAGGTTTAAACCAGGCTTGGGTTATTGCCATTGCTTCTAGTCAAACCATATGGATGGAGATAGGTGCTCTAATGGATTGAGCACTAATACATTCTTTGTGCTAAAGAAACTTTGTTACCTTAGGCTTGTAACAAGTATGTGGTATTTCTGTCTCATTCATATCCTCTATATCCTTCTCCTCCAAAACCTACAGTAATGCCAGATTCTACCAATGTTCCTTATTGCCTTTCTTGTGCGCATTTGTTCACCAGGTAAAAAAGAACATGTACAAAGACTGTCAAAATTTGATTATGTGCCTGAAAGCCAAGTCATATCATACAGGCACCAAGAACAGATTTCTGCTCCAAAGGAGTTGAAGACAGAAAGCTAATTTATCCATATCTTTCATTTAGAAAAGTGCTTTCTAATCGGTTACTTTTTCTTCAATCAATTAACAATTTTTTTAGAGCTTCTCAGAACTTTCTTCTGAAAACCTTGCCCTTCCGTTGAAAATTTAGCCCACAGATTAAAAAGTTATGTGCAAGGGAAAAGCAACCTAAATATCACATTTAATAAATGAGTAGACTAAAACTAGATTCAGCACCATATTTCAGGGCAAAAAAAGTATAGGTTTATTTTTAAATACTGACATCACTAAGTCAGTCCTTAGTTAAAGCAGTGTATTATAAAATCCACTTGTACATGAAGACCTATCAAAAATAAATAATTTGAAAACACCTCTGTGATTCTCAGGAGACCTGAATTTGTATAAAAAGAAGGATTCTAAAGAGTAGGAAGGGGTGATACTATGTACCGCTACTGAAAAGACTCAGTAAATAAATAAAATGCAAATGCATTGTCAAAGATTTAGTTTGCTTCCTAAGAATATAAACATACCCAAGGAGAAAATCCAGTGATGACCTCAACACAAAACATGGTAGGGCTATCCTCTTTTTTATGTTGATCCTTCATACATTCTTTTAAAGTTTCTTTTATTTATTCTTTTTTTGAGAAGAGGATATACAGTATTGGTGTGTATTTTAACATTTTCATTACAGGTTTCATGAAAATTAACACCACATCGTATTAATTTGTGACCATATTGGCCGCGTTTGCACATGTCTGGTACCAGACAGCCTTTAAAGAAATCAATCACATAACCAGCCTTGTTATTACTTGTACTGCCTGAGATGAGATGCTGGGCATAAGGCTTAGTGCTTTTCCTGTTTTGCTTTTCTTTCCTTTTACTCACAGTCATGCAAGTATGGTTTCAAATGAAATGAAAAAAGAGCTCTTTGGTTTCTTACACTTTTTTTCTTTTTAAAGAGCTTAATAAGAATCTAATGAGGTGTTAATAAAGTGCATTTTAAATAATCCTCTATGAGAAGTATCGTATAATTCTCAGAGAGCTAAAAGATGCACATTGCTTATCAATAAGCAGTTTCAACTGAGTCATTAAGCCTCCAAACTTGTGCCAATTTTTCTAATGGAATATTTAAAAATAGCAGTTCAGTAAGACATTTCTTCAGCATAGAGAATCCCCAGGCTGTCTCATGCTTTCGAACGTATTTCTCCCCACTCTGCTTTTATGGCATAGTAAAAAAAGGTGTCTCACTGCTGAGATCATTTTCAGGATCAGCAGCATAATTTGGGCTGCTGTGAGATTGCTTAAGTTCCACTGGGGACAAAAGCAGCATGAACCTATTTGAGCCAAAGTAGTTTTGCAATATCTTTGCTTCTGCCTGGTGCCCATGGAGTAAAAGAATGAAACACTCTGTCTATCAGCTTTGTCAGCCACAATCCTGTTTTTGTCCTTATTTCTACTGCAAAGGTAAATCTTATTCAGGGAACACATGGAAGGAAAAATTAGAGAGGTCAGAAAAAGAGGTCATTGATAGTTTTCTTACTTCCTTTGGATTCAACTCTGATCTGGATCAACTTTCTTAAATGCAATTAGGTAGTAATATAAAAATTACATGATTGGCATGATACAAGTATGAAATGCTCATTTCTCTAATTAAAAAAGAAAAAAGGGGTTAATTGCATCTCTAGAAAATTAGACATTTTAAACTTTCCAGAATACAATAGGTTAGGAAGTATGGGAAAGAGTGAAGCCTCTAACTATACAATAATATAGCCCACTAATAAATCAAAGCCTTTCTCAAGAGCAGTTCATTATTAATACCATTTCCTTACAGATAAAAATGAAAAATGGTTGAAAAAATCAATTAGAACATTGATTTTTCACCATTAAAAAAATCTGGAAAGTCGGGATATTGAATGGGATCACCATTTAAAGAATCATTTGATTCTGCTTCCTTCTCAAGAGTTCAATAATGTAGCTTGGGTCCTCCTCCCCTGGCTCACTGAGTGAGAGATTTTATTTCTTTTCTCTGTCGAGAACCCCTATAGTTTATACTCTTCAGCATGTGCTATGTTGGCTTTTAAGCATGTGAATCTGTGATACTAAGACGTGTCCCAAACGAAACATGTGTTTTCAATATTTTGTTCATTTGTATCCTAAATATTTATCCCCTCTTGAGAACATATTTTAAGTATAGTTGCTGAGCATTTGGTACAGGAAGATTGAGATGATATCTGGGTTCTCCCCCTGCCTCTCTTGCTCATGACAATTAATTCTGGAGTGAGAAGAGTCTTCATGTAGAAGTGTTGAATTCCAGGGGGTCTATTAGCTATCACAAGCCTCAAAAAGTTTTGTGTGGTATGAAAAAGAAGGATATTAACCAGATATCAAATGAAAAAATGAGCCATATTGGATTAGTTTACTAGAAGGCTAGTCTAGAGTTAGAAATTGAGGCCTCAGATATCCTGCATCTTCTTAAGTTTCTGAATATTTTCCTAGCTCAGCAATGTAGAAGTCAGGAGGGAGAGACCTAATGGCTAAATTAGAAGAGGAGAGAGGGATCTTATATTTACAAAAAATATATTTGTGTTACTCTACTGAGGGTACACTGTTGGCCCAGTTGAGTGCTTATGTTAATTGAACTAGATAAGCAGTTTTAGATAGGAGACCTGCATCCTTGCTCAAGTCCATGTTTTTGTATCTCTATTAACAAGCATAACTGTAGAAACACTCAAACTAATAACTAAAAACTAATACCCAAACATTTATACCCTGTCTTATTGAGCTCTTTCACCTTATATTTTTATTAGAACTGAAAAAATTTACCTATCCCTACAATCTCTGATAGGCATGTCAATAGGCATTCTAGTGTTGGATAGCTCTACAAACTCTCATCAGTTCTTAAATAAAACCTTTATTTGAAATATTTTATTTATTATTTTTGCCCAGTGTATGTATTCTTGTGTAGATTTGTTTATTTGTTGGCAGTGAAAGCTGACATGAATATACAATGTCTAATGGAATCTGAGTTTTCTTATCTGTAACATAAATAGAAAAGTCTCAACAAGTTATGGAGCATCACAGGGGGTTTCATAAAGGTATTTTGTATTTATAATGTAAGCCTGAATGCTGAACTGGAGTTCAGTGAAGTCCATCCATATATTCTTCTAAGAAGAAATTAACTCCTCTCTCCATATAAGCAAAACTTATTTCTGAAAACTGGTATTAACATTTCTGTGTCATTCTATATCTAAACAATTTAAACTATTTATAGCTGGGAAACCTTCATACGGAACTGTAATTTACCTGTAATTATAGTAAATACTAGTAGATACTAATACAATTATTACCATAAGAGAGCAAACATCTTTTGAAAACCAGAGCCATTCTATGCTTAACATTGCACAGGTAACAGAGCAGTCAAAATTACTGCTTACATTCATATTTCTTAGCTTTGGTATTGTTCCTGAGGTTGTTTTTTTTCTTTTTATGGTACTAGAAAAAAAAACAACCTTAGAATCTTTCCTTGGTTATTTTTCACTTGGGGAAAAAAATGATTTTTCATGCTATCTGCTTTTTTAAAACATCCTGCAAATTTTTATCCTCCAAAATAAGGAAAAGAATACAAATAGCTTTTAGGTACAAATATCTGTAAGAAATTGCATATGACATCTGGTAGCAGATTGCAAACAAAGCAGCAGGAGAGACCAGGACATGTGAAACAAAGGGCTCTGTCACAGAGGAATGCTTTGTGCATCGCTGAGGTTTGGAAGTGGCACTCCAGGAGCTTTAACGTCAGAGCATGCACATATGGTACAGGGCACATTAAAGGGAAGGTGAATTGCATTGCAGCCATCCTGAACCTGAAGAATATAATACAGTTTATTTTATATTTAAGAAATTGAGCCACTGTTGATATGAACATGAAATATATAACTAAATGGGGATTTCATCCATAATCTAAGGAGGAGGGATAAAGGAGGCACAGTGCAGCTGTAGTGTTTCAAGCAGGTCTTATAATACAGGAGCAAGCGCTGTACTGGGCAGAGCTTATGAGAGTTAGACAGGTATCTGTCCCTGCTGGTAATTTCCTGCTTAGACTACATTAAATACAAAGTAGCTGAGAGATTACAGATGGCAAATGATGTAGTTTATGTGCAATGAGCTAGGCACAACACTGTTGTATCTGTAGATATGAGAAGCCTGATTTATGTGATGTGCCAATGCAGCATTAGTGTGTGTGGAGAGCATTTCTCAGCATGACACAGCAGCCAAACAGCTGTGCAAGAGCAGTGCAGCTTAATAGGTGGGTTTTTTTTAGGAGTCCAAATAGAAGTGATGACGCTGCAGGTTACTCTGATATGGCATACCCTGTGGAAGTATGGCTATGTGTAATGTGGAGTCCTTGGACATGTTCTTGGGGCAAAAAGATTATTCTAAAAGGAACTATCTCCTCATTCTACAACTGCTGAGAGATTAGTGTTGTACTATTGTCAGCTGCAGCTCTTAATGCCTGAGCTAGTGCAGACACTAAGCAATACCCAAAAGGCTGCAGAATGCCACAGATAAATTTGAGATGTCAGGGAATATTGAACAGTTTTATAACTTGTTTGATTTTTCTTGTACCCAGGTATGATTGTGCTTCTTAGCATTAACTGTTCAAAGGTGTATAGATGTCATTTACTTCTCTTTCTCTGTCTTCATTTCCTCCCTCCATTTCGGGCAAGACTTGCAATAGCACGCACTTGCTTGCATGAATGTGAAAGTTATAATTCAGACATTAACTTTTCCCAAATGATTACTTTCACCATGTCGGAGTCAGACTTAGTGAACTGATGAGGATGTTTTGAGATTCAGAGTTCACACAGTAGTCTTCTATCTTGCTGATGTGTTGGTGCTCTGATAGGCACCAGCTGCAATCTGTTGTCCTCTAAACAGAAAGCCTGAGTTGCTACAGCAGCTGTTACATGAAGAAGTGACAATCTGAACAATGCTCTATCTTTTGCAAAAGAAGTAGAGAGAAATTTCCTTGGGTTCTGTTACAGACTACCTAAGATAGTTTTGGGAACTGTTTTCCTTTGTGAGGTTTTAATCCTGTTCCACTTGGTTTTTTCAAGCTTTTTCAATCATGCTTGGCATATCTGATTATATCCTTTATTCTACAAACAAAAAGGGTGCTCAGGATCACCAGTTAAACTCAGAATAATTATTTGAGAACCAGTATCTCAACTGACTTTATTTCCTTCTAACATATATCATAATGCCTTATCCAAATTTGCAAGCAAGGTATTGTGCAGTCTTTAATTAGTTAGCAATGCAGAGCTTGCATTGTTAAGTGTTTTCTCATTGCCCCAGGGATATCTGGAAATGGAAAGACATGATATTGAACATATTGTATTCTCTTTGTTTCTATTTTATTTTTGAAAGGACTTTGGCAAAAAAAGAAATGGTGTGATAGATAGAGCTTCACTAGTTTGAGCAAAACAGTAATTTAAAAAGGTGGTGTATATGAAATCAATTTAGTGAGACTGCAGAAGAAGGAAAGGCCAGCTGCTTGGGAATCCAAGTGAATTTGGAGTCACAGATGAAATCTAGTCTAAATACCAAAGAAAGATGCATGTCCTAATACAGACTTTTTACTTCTCAGTTCAAACTACTCATATACTTTTTCACTTACCTATTGTGAAGCTGTTGAAGATATAATCTTACAAGTTTTTAAATGGTATTTGGTAATTGGAAATAATACTTTTAAAAGTAAAAATTCTTTGTCTCACCATTTTAGTGTTTCATCAACCATTACAGAAACTCATGTCTGCAGTGAAAGTGAACTACTTGTCTTGGATGGTGAAAAACACAAGGAGATACTTGTAAGTTGCTGTTAGGACAAATTCATGATAATATCATACAATATCATAATATCATACATACTTTTTGTGTGTGTGGTAGAGTGAGGGAAACAACTTGCAAATGTGATTAAATCGTTTTTTTGAATATTGCACGTCTGTATCGGTGTCCCCAAGAACACTGCTTGGTATCTTGACAAGGTTGGTCTTTACTGCTAAAATACTCCTCCTCTGTCACCTGTCTCCTGTCTGCTGTCTGCTCTTCCAATTTCCTTATAACTTACAATGGCTCTTGCTCAATCTTTTGATGAGTTAGTTAATGCAGCTAACATCGTCTTGAAACAATTGATTATTTTGCTGGGTGTTTGTATCATTAAAGCAAGTTAATTTAGTTGTAACATTAAGTTAAACTTAAATCTCCAATTTTGCTTCTGGATGCATACAACCTGAAGTGCTTCAACTATGTAGCTACCTTCTAGCATTTATTTTTGTATGATGAGTAGATTTTAAACACTCTGAAATGCTGTTTGCTTCCTCAGACATTTCAGAATTTATTGTTTGCACATTAGGTCATAGCATTCTCACTTTTCATTTTCTTCATTTTTAAAACTCTATGCTGGTTCTGGCTGGGTAGACTTAATTTTCTTCACAGTGACTAGTATGGGGATATGTTTTGGATTTGTGCTGAAAACAGGATGGATAATATAGACTTTTTTTTATTGCTGAGCAGGGCTTAACCTCTGTGGTTCTTGCAAAACGATTTTAAATCCAGTATGTATCCATTTTGTATAGAACATAGAAGAAAAGAATATGGGAAAAGAACAAAATATAGTTTGAGCTAGGAAACTCAGAATTCTGTTTCCGAGCTCTGCTCTGAAACTCTGGAATTGCTTTATGTGGAGAGATTTTAATCAAAATCAGATTTCTCTTGATGTTTTCCCTTGTGGATTTACTCTTCATTTCCACCTGGCAGATCCCTTGCAGCCCTGATTGATAGGGCTGAATTCTGAGCTATAAGCCAGATGGGATCTCTGGTTTTTCTTCTCACCCTGCTGCCTTTCTCTCAGCTGTACTATCTAGGCCATTTCTGCAGATAATTCTAACTTCAGAATGGAGTTCTGTTCAAATGTAAGGAGAACAAAATGGCAACTCCATCAAGTGAATGACCTTTCTTCATACAGCTTCCACATATAAGGAGGCTCTTTTCTCACCAATTTTAGTGTTCTGTGAGGGAAACATTTACACTGTTTAGCTCTAACATTCCAACTTAATATAATCTGTCTTTCAAGATACTTAGCTCTTTCCATTGCATTTTATCAAAAATTAAGGCTCCTGCAGACCAGCTGTCTTAAATGTATCTTAGGTACATACTTCAAGAAAACAAAGGTAAGAATGTGTATGAGCTCCTCTGCCTCTTTTTGCCCACGTCTGCTGGCTTACTCTGGTAATTGAAATTTTTTGATGTAGTTTGTCTATTATTATCTTTAGATGTCAAATTATATTTCTGTATTTCAAAATGCATCTCTAGATTGAATTATTATCAGAGCATTCTTTAAAGTGTCTGAGGATTTATGTCAAAATACTAGTTAATTGTGGGGTTTTGATATGCTGAGTGCCTTAGTTTCCTTGTGCAGATTAGGGACTTCTTTATTTTTTCAGTATTGCTCCTACACGTCCTTGAAATAGACTTTTCCTGCAGTGGGGCCAGGTGTTTCTTAAAACAATTTATACTTCCTCCCACTCAGGCTTGCTTTCAGTCTGAAATTGGATTTCATTGTTTCCTACATCATGGAGTATTGGCATATATTACTTAATATATTGGGGTTTTTTCTCATGTCTGTTAGTATCTCACACATATATCTCAGTGCTTAATAAAGGAATGAGAATGGAAAGGGACAATTGCCATAATATAGAAGTGAACACAGAAGACATCAGTAATAATAAAATGTTATTCAGTTCAATTCCTTTTATGAAATAAACTCACATTTTGTGACCTATTTCAATCAAATCTTCAGATGGCTCTTTATTTAGCAGTTTATTAGTATTTCCATGAATACCACATGAATATGTTGGAGTGCAAAATATCAGAAATCAAAATTATCTTTGAGGCAAAGTCAAAACCATTTAATGGACAAAAAAACTTTACTGAAGTAGGTTGTTGTCATCATGTCTTCCTTGCTGCATGAGCCAAATTGATTAAGAAAGTGAATTTATAAGGAATTTCTTTAACAATGGAATAGAACCACATTTCCTGAAGTCAAATTTAGGTTTTGAAGAAAAACAGTGGTTGTAATCATGAAGAAACAGGAGCATAGAAACATACTGTACAATTGTCCCCTTGCTATAGAGAGGCCACTTAACACCAGTACAGATGGAAATGAGTTAAATAGACTCAAAATACAAATATTTGCTTTTAATTTAATTTTTTTTTTAATGCAATGATCTTATGTGCAGGAAATAGGGTGGCAGTGCTACATACAACTTCTACTACATCTACAAATAAAATTTGTGTGAACAAATTCAGTATCCCCAAAACAGCTGCAAGCCAATCACATTTTATTAGCCAAAAACATCTGTTACTGGTAGTTCCAGCATTTTTTCTATTGTTTGGGGAAAAACAAAGTAAGCATATTTTAGTGTGTATTAATAATTTTCATTGCTAGCTCTCTTTTTTCTGTTTTAAACATCTAAGGCATTTTTCAGTTCTGAAATCTGTGTATCTATATTGTTTCCATGATTTGTGGATGAACTAAAATTTGAAAGGGTCTTTGTACAAGGATGACACCTTCAAACTCTTTTCATAGTTGGCATTGTTTTTGAGATTTTATTGATGTTGCTTTTACCTAGACAGTCTCTCCTGAATACAAACTTGTCTCAATTTATTCTTAAGTGATAAAAGAATTGCGATGGGGTGCAACCTTTGAGGGTGTCATAGACCTTATGAGATTTTTGCAGAAGGATTAGATTTTACAGAGTATTTGCCCCAGGAAGTGGTGGATAAACTTGCAGTCCTGCAGCTCATTGATGAATGGATTCAGCCCAGTGATAAACTGATAAAAATTCTCATGAAATGTGCTACGCCTCAGTTAAAATCGAGTTTTTGTTGTGATTGTTAAAGTTTAATCAGGTGCTGGTTCTGGCCATAATATGTACCAACAGGATGTGCTGTAAAGAGCCTGAAATCTCAGCCAGTTTCTTCTTCTAAGCTGCCATAACCCGAATTTTATTCTTACAAAGCCATGTGTGTTATTTAAATAATGGGCCTTTGGAGGAGCTTAGCTTAGAAACAGGCGCAGAAGAAGCACCTGCAAGTTTTGAGTCAGTGAACAGATGCTGCTGTGTTCTTGAGCTTGTATTTGGAACAAAAATCCTGTTCTGCCATTCTACCCCATTCTAGTCTTGGAATTTTCCTGCTGGTAGTGCATACAATAGCAGATTTTGGAAAATCCAATACTAGATTTTCAATACTGCAGTGTCTTCTGGATGATAGAGTGATTCAAGGCATTGATAAAATAGTCTAGAATATTTACTGTGCTGAAAGGTGCTGCTGAAATTGCAAAAACAATTTATGGTAGGAACAAAGATTTTTAATTGTATCCCCAATTTTATTCCAAATGCCTGAAAATATTTTTAAGTAATTATTTTCACTTAAACAAAATTTGGAAAGCAAAGATGTTCAGAATACAGCCAAATTCAGAATGTCATAATTCTTCTGAGATGTGGTGAAATTTTTTGCATTACTCTTAAGTGTAGAGTAGGTCTTAAACCTCCTTTAAACCTCCTTTGTTAGAACCTTCTTTCTTAGTTTAGTTAGTGCAACCTGCAGGAAAGAGGACACTGAGAGAAAGGGCAGTTTTGCCTTTGGCTCTGAGTCATTGTGAACTCAAAACCTCTTTGTCCCTGTTTTTTCCAGCAATTAACAAGGTTGCTAGTACCCTTGAGGACTAAAAAAGCCTGTGAAGGAAGTGCAGGGGACAGACTGGAACTTGCTCCCAGAAGATTAGATGTAGTTGGAGAGATTTGCCCTCCATTCTGGTAGGCAGGGAAAAGAAAGCTGAGCGTTGACAGAGGGTGAAAATCATGAAACCTGTTGTGGGCAGTATTCTTTTCCCAGATTACAGAAGACTAGTCAGCTAAAGTTTAATGACAGTTTGCTGGAAGGCAGCAAGTGGAGCACACCACACAGCAAGGAAGTATTCCTCCGTAAGAGAACAAGTTATAAGAGAACATGTCTCGCTCCAGTAAATTTTCATTTGAGTTCTCATCTTTGGCCCTCTGGCAAAATATTTTATTATCACAGCCCATCTCATGCAAGTGCTGAGCATTCTGGGATTTCTGAGTAAAAGCTAGTGTCAGTGTATTAGTGTGATGTTGGTGAGGATGTTACTTCAATTTTAAAAAGTCAATATTTCACATGAACTTTGGTCAAGTCAGTATTTATGGTAGCCTGAGGAAAGGCATCAGTAGGGAAGGAAACATTTTCTAAACATGCATCAGTAGTTTTCCTTTCTTTCACCTGTGCTATAATTTGAAAACACAGAGTTGAAGCATCATTTAATATGGAACCATAACTGTAGATTTATTGTAGTACTTGAGGGATGATCAATTATCTATCTGTACAGTATTAGTCATCCATTTGAGATAAAGCCCTAATATAAATGGAAGGACTGCAGCAGCTGTGTTACCAGAACATGAGACAGGAATACACACCAAATCTTCTTTTAAGAAACAAAAGCTGTGATAGGGCTCCTTCCTCCTTGACTCAAATCCTTCCAGTACTTTAGTGTTTGGCAAAGCAGAGAACAGTGGGGGGGTTCCTGTCTTGAAGGAGCTACCAACTGCTTAGGCTAAAGAGCACAGGGGACATAAACAGAATGGGTAAAATGAGCAGCCTTTTGCTACTGCAACTTTGTGAATGGGAGGATGGGGAAACTGAGGTGGATGTGGAACAAAAGTGAGGATTGTTGGGGTACAAATGTGATGGATATACTGTCAAGAAAGGAAGTACAAGCTAGAACTGGATCTGTGAAACCTAAAGGCAGCCATATCCAGTCTGAGAATCCTGCTTCAGGCTGGTTCCTCTAGGATCCTTGATTGACTTGTTTTTCACTTGAACAGTTTCTTTTACTTCCTAAAATGTGTTACAGTTTGATTCAGCTTATTGAGGTTATGGAGGTAGTCTGTGTTTACAGTTATTTAAGCCTGCAGATTTTAAAGCTGATGGCAGTTATAGATGTTACTGCTCCTGTCAAAAGAAAATATACTGTCACACAGATTCTTCACTACATTAGTTACTCATACCATTGTGCATTTCCGTAAGTGCTTCCAAGTTTGTAGAGAAGTATTTCTGCGCAACAGACAGTGCTTAATTTCAACATGCATAAAAATGGAATAGGACGCGTGTTCTTTTGTAGTCCTATAAACAAAAAGTGGGGTTATTTTAATGGTAACTTCAACTTTTCAGCTCCCTAAGTATTAAATCAACTGTTGTTTTTCTCAGCTTTATTTAATTTTAAATATACTACTTGGCAGTGATCACTTTGCAATAGGTAATAGAATCGAACAGCTGAAATCTGTAGCAAAAATCTTTATCTTTATAAGATATTACAGATGTTGTATACATGCAGTTTCAAATTAAGAAATGAAAAGACTTCTGCTTTTCAGTTGAAATTACAAGAAGAAAAAAAAAAAAAAAAAAAAGCTTCTATTATTCGTGTTGGGTTCTCTGAAAGTTAGAGAACAATCACAGTATCATAAAATATCCTGAGTTGGAAGGGACCCATAAGGATCATCCAAGTCCAACTCCTGGCCCTGCACAGGATACCCCAAGAGTCATACCCTATGCCTGAGTGTTGTCCAAACGCTTCTTGAAGTCTGCTGGGTTTGGTGCTATGACCCGAGGGAGCCTGTTCCAGTGCCCAACCACCCTCTGAATGAAAAATCTTCTCCCGATATCCAAGCCAAACCTCCCCTGACTCAACTCCATGTCATTCCCTTGGGTCCTGCCACGGGCACTAGAGAGAAAAGCTCAGTGCCTGCCACTCCTCTTCCCTTGCAAGGAAGTTGGGGATTGTGATGAGGTCTCCCCTCGGTCTCCTCCAGGCTGAACAGACTCAGCTGCCCCTCGTATGGCTGTCCGTGAGTGTTGGCTTTGCCACATTGCTGAGACAGTGAACACTGTGTCTACAACTGTATGCTTTGACGCTGTTACCTAGCACAGAGAGCAGATTTGAGATTTGAGTTTTAAAAAGTGCTTTTAATGATTGAACATAGGGTTCCTGTGGATACCAGCCTCTTTAAATGAAATAACTTGTTCTGTGAACATGGAAGTTATTCTCCTTGTGGAAAACATTCAAGTGTTTAAAATTTCAATAATTGTAAATGTTTTTTATTCTGGTGGTAGGCACCTTCTAGTAGTTATGATGTAACAATATACTTTAGCTTTAATTTTTTTATATGCGCCTAATCAAAAACAAAGCAGTGTCGGGCCATACATTATGTCTAGGGAGCCTGGAGTTCCCAAGTTAACATGTTAAACTTTGTACCCTTCTAGCTTCAAAGAAAGGATTAACAGTATTGGGGATTTCATATTTAGAAATATAAAGTAAAACCTGGCAGCTTACACAGCAGACTTGGTCCTTGTCATGAGACAGCCCCGCTGATTGCTGTACAAGCTCAGTTTCCCTTCAGGGCCTTGGAACAGTTGTTTTCTTCCCATTTCTTCAGAGGCTCTCTGCACCTTTCTGCACAAAACCTAACCTGACCTTTTTTCTTACTGTCAGGTTCCATTGCACAAATATTCCTTGCTCACTGCAAGAGATTTATAGACTCTGTTGGCAGCCAATTGTCAAGTATGCTGATATTTGAGAACTCTGAAAGAATGGCATACAGAATAGTTTGAAAGCTGTAAAGAATTTAAACTATCTTGGCCTATTTCAATTTTCAGTGTTGGATAGATAGTTACAAATACTTCAGGTAACCTTGTTTTTTTTTTTTTTTTTTTTTTTTTTTTTTTTTTTTTTTTTTTTTTTTTAAATCAGAGATCAGCACTGTTCATTTGCCTCAAGAGGGTATGGAATGCAGAGCAGAAAAAAAAATCCTGAAACAACAGAGCTTTCACCTTCAGAAGAATATGACTATGTGGAATTTTACCAGCTGGTTTTGCAGCTGGCTATGAATTGCAGGCTGTTTGTTTGCTCCCAGCACAATGTCTCCAGTCAGTGAACAGAAACAGCAATCTTCTCTGGGGATTTTATATCCAAAACAGATTCAGAGTACTTGTTCAATGATGACTGAAAGCACAGATTTGTCTGCTGTCATCTGAGATGCATGAAGAGTATAGGACTACTTCTGCAGAGTATTCTCTGCACGTCTTGCTACCCTAATCTATTTTTTAGAAAAATAGTTATATGGAGTCATTGTTTTCCCTCTGAGAATTACTCTTTCAGTGCTGCCCTTCTCTCAGTCCTTGGAAAATATCTCTTGTTCAGCAGCAGATTTCTACATGGTAAGCTTATTGGGAGGGTCCCTACAAAACATATTCAAGAGTCTTGGACATGCTTGAAGGAGCTGAAAAGCAATTATTCATTAAGATAATATGAATTACCATACTGAGAAAAAGCAGAAAATGTGAAAGTTGCTGTGTATCAATATGTCACCCAGAACAGAAGAATGCTCCTATTAAGGAACACCAAGTGCACTTATTAAGGAATATTGTAGCAGTAAGAGAACTTTCCAGCAGAGGAGCAGGAGGAGGAAATGCTGCTGTTCTGTGAAGTTATTCCACATGTAGGCAGGCTCCTGCTATGTAAACATTCAACTTTGTGATGCAACTGTAAGACAGTCACTGTAAAAGAAAGAGGTATCCAACATATATGAAGAAAAAACCCCAAATCAACCACCAACTAAAACCCCAAGCATTAGTAGTAGATTTGACAACAACAAGAAAACTGAAAAGACCATCAGGCAAGCATGATATAACCCTTAGTTTAGTGAGCAGCAGCTTTAATGTGTCAGGATATCATCTTTTTTGAGGTCAAATAACTCCATGGTTTCATTTCTCCTCTAACTGTTCACTTGCAGAGTAAAATTGGTGTTGCTAACTTCTTTAACTGCATTCACCTAAAACTGTATCACTTTCCAGACACATTTTAAAGGATTTTAAGCACATTGCTTAATCTGTTTTGGAAGTGAGATGAGATACTGCAGCTATCATTCTGTGCCATCATACAGACTAGCCTTGCTTCACCACTTGTTTCATCCATCTGGTTGCAGGTCACAAATGTGACCTCTCTTCTGTTAGAGCTGTTAGAGTATGCTTGGCTTCAGCTGACATTCAAAAATTAACAAAAGACAGCTACTTGATTTAAAAAAAAAACATGTTTTTTCTATTGTTTCTTGTATAAAAGGAAAATATTTAAAATTGCAGTGGGAAACAAAGAGCATCCCATGATTTTTAGAAGTGATTCAGGATCAGAGCCTGTAATTAGGTGGCTCATTCTTGCTGATTTCCCACCTCCTTGACTCGGTTGGATGTAGGAGGTTAGTCTGTAGGAAGAAAAGATATTCAGAAGTACAAGAATTCTTAAATTCTTAAATAAGCTGGGAATACTGTGCCTCATATTTTAGAAATGTTTGCTAAAGTTATTTCTTGCATCTTCCTGTTACTAAATATCTGCTAGAAAAACTCAATCAAATGCAAGCAAAATATCTCATCTACAAAAATAACGTATTAACCCCCAGCAGTTTTGCCAGTTTTAGTGTAAGCAGGGATGGATTGCACATTTTCAGCAGCATAATAAGCAGTGATTGGCTCAGAGTTTTTTCAAAGCAGTATAAAACCAATTGCCTTAATAACTGCTTTTCCCTTTCTGAGTTGTCAGAGACACTATTTACCCCTTCAGTATAAACCATGAGCCCATCAAAGAACTTATTTTCTTCTTTGTTTCAGGATCCAAAGACATGTATGATCAAGCGGATTGCTTATATACCAGAAATATTGTACAGCTTTCTCATTATTACCTTGGTTTGAATAACTAACTTGAAAAAAAAAAGAAGAGAGGGTTGAAAACCCAAACCCAAGAAAGATTTGTTGATCTGTTTTAAATGAGAGTCTGGGAGGAAGCTACCTGCTCATCACCATTCAGAGTCACTATTACGTACATATAAGTCTGTCTTTTGATCTGTAGAAGGATTGATAATTTGATTGTATGGATTATCAACAAAGTTTATAGTCAGTTCTTGTACACTGTTCATGCCAATGCTTACAATATCTTTTTGAAAATAACATTCTGCATCCTTAAACATTTAATGAAAAAATTAGTACTTGAGGAAGTTGGCTAATTGCATTTTTCCTTCTAAAACTTATGCTCTCTGAGTAAGGAGGCTGATGAAAAAAATTGTACTTTGTTTTATTTTTTTTCTCAGTGGGAATGCTTGTCCTCTGGTGTTTGAGCTGAGAAAAACTTATTTTCTGTAGGTCACTGGACAGGGAGAACCCAGTGGCCCCCTATTAAAAGCCTCCATATCTGATGACTAATCCTCTTAGCCATTCTGTCTGAGTTTATCTCCTGACAGCAGCCAGAACAGAAAACAGCTGGAGATCAGAACAGGTAATATTAATAGCAACAGAAGCTTATGTGTTCCTGCTACAGGTAAAGAGAAGCTAGTATGGAAAAAGCTTGGCTAATCATTAGATTTTTCTATGAATACCTGGAAGTAAAATCAAACTCCTTTAGTCCTGCTTAAGATAGATTTAATGCAAGAGGCAACAGAAATACAGCATGCTGTGCCTAGAAGTGCTTAGGATGACATAGGAATCCAGGATTTGGAACACCACCAGTTAGTAATGGGAAGCTATGTGTGTATCTTATACTTCTAATTATCTTTAAGTGTGTTAGCTAAACAAGTAATGGAATAATAGTGTTCCATGGCAAGCTGCCATCTATGTCTGCCTTAACTGTGTTATATAATTAAACAAAATCTTACAGTAAATATTTCCATTCTGGGTAGCTGCCCATAAGTCAGAAACAGTTTTGTAAAAGGAGCATTTTAGTTAATTAGCCTTCTGTAAGTGAATCTGCTATCTCATGACTCCTGAATAATAAAATTTATGAGTAATGAAATGCATAAAATAATTATTATAATGGTTGTTTCTTTCAATAAATGTATAAATATGGGGCAATTAAGGGAAAATTTAAATAGATCGCTATATTAAAATTAAATGTAATTCAGAGGTGCAGTTTTTATTAATCTGTCACTATATGACTATGAGGGCATAAATTTCTACTTTAATTTAATGATGGAAATGAAATTCACTGGAAAGTTTTCCAAGGGAGTTTAATATTGATGTGGGGCTATCTGTGCCTAGGTTGGCCAAGTTGAATTACATGATATGTGAATGCTCATGCCACACAGGGAATATAAATTGCAGGTATCATAGCAGTGAAAGTTTAGTTATTAGAACCTTAAATCACTCCACTTAACTGAGGTAATATTCTCTGAAGTGAACTTGAGTAAGGACAGAAGAGATGGCCCACAGCAACTCTTGATGCTGTAAGGGAATGGAAGTTTTTCTTACTTTATGAAGTTGCTTTATGAACTTTCAGCCTCACTAAGTAGAAAAATAACTGAAGCATGTGGCTAACCCACTAATCCAATATAAGGTCTCACACTGGAAAATTTGGTATCATGTCAAAATCTACTGCATTCCTTCTTAAAACTGTGGAGTATTTTTTTTTCCCACAAAGAGTCTCAGCTGAGTCTCAGCTGCAGAACTGTTATCTCCAGAGCTTAAAGTTACTATAAACCAGTACTTCAAGCAGAGTTATTTTATTACAACCTGTGATAACAAGTGAACTACATAGCTGATCCAGTGAAAGACTGGCGAGTTAGAAAGCCACATGTGAGTATGTTTATTCAATGATTAGTAAGAAAATGGAGCATAAATTATTCTTAAAATCTGAGTGCCTGAAATGCACACTAAAGATAGTTTCACCTATCTTGCATTTGTTGTTTACTTTTTGAGGCACTCTACCCTCTACTCACAGATCAGAACCAGAACATTCAGCTGGTGTGCCCTTGCTGCCCTTGTGCTAAAAGTCCACCTGACAACAATCTGAGTGCTTTTAGTGAAGCCATAGGGAATATGCTGAGAAAGATCTGTTATATTTGCAATTTCCATTGCTGAAAGCTAGTTAGAGAAATGCTCTGTATCTCTGTGGCACCTCAGTGTCTGGGAACAGCCATATCAAGGAGCTGTGCCTAAGGCAGAATATCCCAGTATGAGAGGTTTGGTTCTGCTTCCCATTCACTATTATTTTGCTGTCTTTCACTGTAAGAGATTCTGCACTTTAGATCTGTAAGTAATTTAATACCCTTACTCAGTGAAGAGAAAAAATGATTTTGCTGTATCTGCAGGATGTGTTCTGCAAAAAGATATAAATGCTACTGTAGCAGTCATTACCCTAAGGAAGCAGCAAAAATTGAGTATATATACTAGTTTATCTTGAAAGACCATTTAAAAATTAATTTGATATTCTAGCTAAAAGGCTCATGCAGTGAAAAACTACTCCTTCCTTTGGGAGACTTGCACTGCCTAAGAGGGCTGAACATTAGAAATCTGTTTCTGACACAAATGCTTAAATATTCTTTTTTCTTATTTAATCCTTTTACTTCTAGACACATTTTTCTTTGTACCACACTGACGATTTTCCTCTTTCATAAAATCTTTAAAATAATTTTTATAAATAGTCATTATGCTTGCTTTTAATTATTCATTTATTATAAACATTCTTGCTTTTTAAAGTATTTTGTCATATCTAGGCTTCAAATTAGCAATCATTTCAGCTGTTGCTGAATTCCTTCTACTAAACAGAGTCATGTTCTTTCCCTGCCTCCTCTGTTTTTTCTATCTGCAGTTGCAAGAGATCCATAGTAACAAAAAACAAGGGACTTCTTATCAAGAGTGGTTTCAGTATGAGATCAGAGTATCTCATATATTCTTGCCTGCTTGTGTCTGATTTGCTGTCAGCTTTGTCTCAAGACTCCTGCTGTTTTACCTGTCTAGTTCTTGCTGCATGGGGTTTTTTCCTCCGATTTCAGTGTCAGGGTCTCACATTATTTTCCTTGTAGTTGTGCTTGTGAGCATTTCCCTACTGTATTGTATTTTAAGAGTGCAAATGAAGTGTCAGTCTACGGCTTACAGAATGTGGATTATATTTATAGCTCTCCCACTGGCCTGCTTCGTGATGTGAGACCTGTGATCCTATTTTCCTCTGTAAAATGAGAGTGTGGTCCACCTTTCTCCTGGAGTCCTAGATCTCTATCAACATTATAGTGGTAGGACAAAAAATGAAAACAAAGCTCACAGGATCAGAGTTCTGTGGAAAATCCAACAGACTAAAACCAAGAGGTTGAAAAAGCAAGATTGTAAAAGTTCAAACTCATATTTTTCTTATGGTACTGTAAGACCTGATTTGAACTAACTAAATATTTTTAATTATGCTAGATTTTCTGTTCACTCTTCTAGTTATTTAATTGCTTCTGTGAGGAAAAAAAAAATTCCTTTAACTTGATTGTTTTCTCCAGACGTGTATTAAGCCTGTGCATAGTACTCAATAGAGTATACTTTTGACTTGGTCTATGTCTCTATGGTTCAGGCTTTTTTTTTCAGAAAATGATTACATTCTTTATCATTATTATTATTATTATATTCTTTATTAGCTGATATTGTACTAGATAACAATTCTAAAGCAGGTATGGACAACAGCAGGTAGTAAACTCAGAAGATGCGTGGCTTATTTTCTTTCTCCAGAGCTACTACAAAATGCCACTCTAACTGCTGGAGTCTGTTTAAGAATACAGGCACCTTTAGCATTACAAAGTTATAGCATTAAAAGTATGACTTTAACACCCCCTCACTTAGGTGGCAGAGTCCAGTGTAAAATCAGTTACACCCACTTTATATGACTGAGCAACATCCCAGCATGACTTTTTTTGTTGTTGTCATTGCTTTTATTTTCCTTCCTTAACCAACTCCCTTGGAAGCCAGAAAAACAAATGCACACTGATATTACCTGAACCAGAAGCAGGCAAAACCACTCAAAATTAAACTTGATTTCTTTAAGCCTTGGGAAACGAAGGAGCACATTTGCATTCTTGGGTAAAGGGCTACCACATGCAGCCTCATAAAGTGCTGAGGCCTGCAATTTATACTCACATAAATTAGATAGAAAATAGGCAAACAAATACTCTCTTTGTGGTACATTTTTCTCTTAACCTCTATGAAATATTTGCTGATTTAACTCTCAATGGAGAAATTAAGACAGCAATCCTAATTTTTTATCTGTTTTGGCTCAGAGGCTCAAAGAAAAAAGAGCAAGTGGCTCTCCTAAGTATGTGCTTGGGCATATTGCTTTAATTAAATTACCAGTTAGTTCACGCAGGTCAAGACTTGGTTTGATGTATGGGAAGGTCTTGGCATTCCACTGGTTATAAGGTGTCAGGGTACCCAGACTCTCATTTGGCAGTGTTTTGCTTTGGATTTTCTTTCCTCCTGAGCAATAATTGTTTGAAAATTTTCTTCTGGTCACATAAAGATTTAGGACTGCTAAAGGACAGCATTTTCAGTTTGATCTGGTCACAGTGATATCTAACACATGGTGATGCTTCACATCTCTGAAACAATGGTATTACTTCTGCAATATGGGTCAGAACTTAAAGCAGAGATAAAAAATTGCTAACTTTTTCAGCTGTACTTATGTAACTCAATAAATTTTAGGGCATCTCCTGCTCGTCTTTCTATAAGAAAGTGCTCAGTTTTAGAAGTTCAGATGTTTTAAAAATAAGGTCCTTTGTGCTGAGCAAAGTTATACAGAAAATTTGGGATAAAACAGCTTTACTGCTAGTGCAGTAGTCACAAGACCATCCTTTCTTACAATGTAAGCCTGCAAAGGATCTGCAGTATCGATGCAACTCCCACAATATATTATCTTATTATGTAATCTTTTTCATAAAATTATTTGCCTTCATCTTGAATCTGGCCACTTATCTCCTCCCTTTCCAAGTTCCTTTCTGATTTCCATAGAACACCCTGGGTAGCAGATGTCTTCTGATCTAGACCTTGCCTTCCTGTGCTTGTTAGCACCATGCTGCTTTGTGGTCTAGGTCTTAACTAATTCCTGAATGAATTTTTTTCTTATACACTTCATCCTAAAAGTTTCCTTACTGATATTTGCCTCTGTGATACAGATAATACAACAGCTAGCCAAATTCCCAAGCTCATCCTGTCTTTTCTTATAGTGTAGAATTATAATTCCTTTGATTTTAATAATTAATTTCCTCTGGGCCACTTTTATTTAGATTTCATCTGCTTGGAATAAGGGTGAACAGAATTTTGCACAGATGTGCTTAAGACCATACTTTACATTGTATACCATTAATACCTTAGACCTTTACTGGAAACACCTTGCCAGAGACAGCCTGTGTTCGCATTAGACATCTTTTCTGTGGCTCAGCTCATGCTGTGGTTGGCTATGACAGCCAAATTTTTCTCCTTCACTGTCATTGCTGACTAACAAGTTCTTCGAGACAGGTGTGTTTATTAATCCCTAATTATGGGATCCTGCATGTATTACATGTTTCCAACTGTAATTATGTTCCCAGTGTAGTATTTTGGTTTCTTTAAGGAAGTTTGGGATTTGTTATATATTGATTGCTTAACTGTGATTGTTTATAAATTTGGTTCATTTCCTAGACATTTTATATTCCTAAATTGCAAGTTTATGAGCCCAATTATAAAACCCGTATTTGGGATTTTCAGAATTCTAACATGTTTTGTACAGTCATTCCATGAAGTACAATGCTGCATTTCTGCCTGCTTAAAGATCATTAATGATAAGCACAGTATTGGGTCTCCTGGGTTGCATATATTCTTTCTAATGTAAATCAGGATGTTTGGATTCTGCTCCTTTTTTTTTTTTTTTTTTTTCCCCTAGTGAAGAAAATTATGTAGGGTAAAAATGAGACTGTCAAAACTTTTAGACTAAATCTTTCTTAAACAATACATTTACAAGTCTAACAGGAATCTGGACCACTGAGTGCATTCTTTTGTTCCTCATTTTATTGCCTTTTTGAATTCAATGTAATAGGTATATGTTATTAATCCCAAACACAGAATCTAAGATGTTTGTCCTGGGAGTAGGTAGGAAAACTGATAGAATAAAACATTTGTCATAATGGAAATCTGGGCTCTATTTCCAGATGTGCTAGAACTGACCTTGTCCAACCTTAGTTCCCCAAACACTCATTACCTCATAAATGAAGGGGCTGTGGCTTATCTACCATTTCAGATGAAGTCATGAGATTTGTTGAGGGATGGAAACAGAACCCACTAAATATTGGAAGAGATGACAGAGGTCAAAAAAACACATCCTTCCACCAAGTACTAAGGATGGTTTAACATATATCAGTACAAAAAAAGCAGAAATGACAATGTGTGTAAAATTTTTCTCGAATCTATTCCCTTCTATTCTTGAGAATACATATTTTAGCAATGGTCCTGATTCATTATGCACTTATGCACATGATGGAGATGTTCTCTAGAACTAAACACATTCTCAAGTACCTCATCAAACACTGCCCATGCACTTGGTAAATCTCATTTTCAGCTTTGGCTGGGTTTTTAGTGCCAGTTTTGAACACAGAAATGTTTTTGTCGTAGCCAGGGGGACTTCAGAAATGATGGAATTTCGTTGCATGACAGCCAGAATCCCACGAGGATGCAGCAATGCTTCAGGTTCTTACAAATGTCTGAAGAGATCTGAAGAGCAAAAGTGGTAAGCATCAGTGTCACTCTTTTAAAGACAGACTAAACTGATATATCGAGAGGTTACACTTCTCTGTTCTACAGAATAAGGTACAAGCAGGCAGAAGAGCCTTCTTAATCATCATTGCTGTAGGCAATAGACCAGTAGTGTCTGTCACTTTCCTTTATAATAAAAGTGATTTACTAAAAGAATTTTACTGTTAAATTTACAATTTCTGCCTTTCAATGCTGCCTTCTATCATCTGCAGAATAACTGCTCATTACAGGATGTTCATTTTTACCTTTAATTTTTTAGGACAGTTAGGCAATAAAACAAGAGCCCAAGGGAAACTGCTGAACTACCCCTTTCTAGAACACATACACATTCACTGAAAGTGAGTTAGGTTAAAAGAAATCTGTGCTGGCAGAACAGAAAAAATTGTCTTCATTTTCTCAATAATTCTGTACAAATGGCCAAGTGAGGATCATGACATCTTATTTGTATGGTATTTGCTCTGACTTACAATAGCACAGAAATGTTTACGGTGTAAAGTGTTAGGGTTACACGGTGTACCTAATTGTTCATGGATATATGTGTAGCAGGGTCATGCTTGATCTTTGATCAAGCAGCATGTGTGATCATAAAATAACTCACTCAATCTTTTCCTCAAGTTTCCCCAGTTGCTTATTTGCAGAAGAAGGAGACTATTTATTGTGTACCAACTGTTACAGCAATTACATGTTTATTAGAGTGGGCAGAAGGATTTAGAAAGCTGTAGCCCAATCATATTTTCTGTTAGCACCATCTGGAACAGCGTGTGTACTTCACCACATGGTGCAAGAGAAAAGGTAAGCATCCCTTCTTTGTCAGCATCCTGGCTGTATCTACCACTTCTGTGGAGCTATCTTTAATATGAGCAAAGCAAGCACAAAACCCAATAATAACAGGATAATGGAGGGCACAGAAAAATATTTTGATTATGACAGAGAGGCAAGGCGATGATCTATATGACTTCTGTTATACTCCATTTCTTTTTACAAACACCACTCTGAAGCTTTTCAACCAGATTCCCCTCAAAGAGACAGTTTTGCAGTGTGAAATGCTCTGGTATCTGTCTAAGCATGAAACACTGTGAAACTGTGTTTCTGAAAGGATCTATGAATTCCAAAGGAATAAACAAGTCTGAGCTCCCTGTATGCTCTGGTGTCAAAAAGACCTAATACACAGAGGTAGAGAAAATAAGAGTGATCTTACTTCTGTGCATGGCTTTGGTGATGGAAAACTTCATCTGGTTCTCTTTTCCAAATTTGAATATGGATTTTTCAAAAAATAGTGTGGAATACAGTAATAAATCTTACATGTTCTTAGGATCATAGAAATTGTTTCACAGTGGGGAATTTGTAGCTTTGTCTGCTTAGTTTATCAAAATAAATAAATTTGGTGAAGTTAGACTGGGCAAGAAGAACTTGTGCAGAGATAAAATAACAGGTGCAAAGGAGGTGTCCCAAAGCTGTGTCAAAGCAAATAGCTAGAAGTTAGATTGAACAGGAAATAAATGTACATTTCAGCTAGGTAGATTTATTGGTGGAATATAATTGATCCTTGATCTTAGGATGTATATAACCCTAAAAGGAAATACTAAGCTGAGGAGGAAGGAAGAAGAGTTGCAAATTTATACTGTTTTTACTACTTATGCATATGGATGACATATGGCATCATGCTCAACCTGTAAAATTGGTGGAAGAAGAAGGAAGAGGGTGGCATTTGCAGTGATGGTGTTTGTCTGCCCAAGTCTCCTTCAAATGTGATGGACCTCTGCTCTCCTGGAGGTGGCTGAACACCTACCTGCCCATGGGAAGTGGTGAATTAATTCCCTGTTTTTCTTTGCTTGTGTATGTGGCTTTTGCTTTCCCTTTTAGACTTTCTTTATATCAAGCCATGATATCTTCAGCTTTTGCCCTTACAATTCTCTCCCCAGTCCCACTAGTGGGGACATGAGTGAGTGGCTTCCTGGGGCTTGGTTGGTGTCTGGAGCTGAACCACAACAATGATATAATTTAATATAGAACTTCTAGGTCATAAAAACAAATTATGTGGAATGCAGGAAGCCACAAACAAACAATGAGCTTGCTGTACAATGACTGAAGTGTTCTACATCTTCTTGGTACTTCCCATCTTAATTAGATGTTTCTGGTATATTTATTGTACAGTGTTTTCACAGGATCTTGGATGTCATCTCTATGATGGATCATCTATACAACTTTAGATCTTGAATTTATGCCTTTAGCATAAGATCCAGAAGTATATTTAAATAAAAATCTGAAGTGTTACTTATTCAATGGCACTCTCTGTGGTCTGTGGCACAGATTCTTCAATTTTGAATGCACAGCATTTTGGAATTATCAAAAATATGGTAACAGTAAAGGTCTTTCAGTGGTGTAATTGGTGCCCTACAAGGAAATTATTCCCTACACCTTCATTAATATTGCATTAAAAGCCCTTATTAAAGAAAAAAATGAAATAGGAAATAGTCCAAACTGGATCACTGAGACTGTTCATTATGGCTGCCAAATGACAGACTAATCCTACTTATTCTGGGTGCTTTATGAAAACCTCTTTTGGAGGGATACAGAAAAAAGGAGTGCAATAGTTGTCATCTTTAGCTATGATGGAGACACTCTTGTCTTTATGTGATTAGCTAATGGACTGTCAGATAAACCAAAATTTACAAGAAGCAGTTTAAATCAAAGTTTAAAAGATGCCAGACTGAAGGGTATAACCAGGAAAGCTGTAGGAAAGCGGTAAAGGTGAAAACATTCACTCTTGTACTGAAGTGTTCCTTGACACCAGTACATGTTCTGACATTTTTGACAGTAATAGTGATTTTGTTTTATATTGTGTGGTGGACTAGGCAGTGCTAGTTAATGGTTGGACTCAGGAATCTTAAAGGACTTTTCCAGCCTTAACTCTGTGATTCTATTCTATAAATATGATTGTTTTTGTTGTTTTTAATGTATATTCACCTTCCTCTTTGCTGCAAATAACTGATGAATCCACTTTGTAATTGCTCTTGTGCACATTGGTGTCCGGTTAGGAAAAGGTTAGTGAAACTGAAACAGAACACACTTTATGGGGATGCAGCAGCAGCATTTCAAAATCTTCTAGCTTTTGGATGAGATGATAAACAGTGTAGTGGGAAGCAAGCTCTTTGATTATGCATTCCTGGATGTTCTGTTTTACTGAAAGTAATCTTGATTTTACTTTAAGGTGTAAAAGGACACAGACTCTGTTTCCTTCAGCTCATTGCTTGAATTGTGTCATTTGTAAGTTTCTCAGTAACAAATGTGCAATAGCACTTAGTGTACTAAGTGTGCTAAGCACATCTTCTCTACTAGTACTGCTAGTGCTCTAACTTACATAAAACTAAGCTATATTTAATTTGCAGTAAGGAATGATCTCAGACATTTTACTGTGTGACTGAGACATATGTTTCAAGTGCATTTTGTTTATAAATATGCTGTGATAATGTGCCATCTACTTGTAAATGGTGATTACTGCTTAAAAACATCATACATTGTTGCAAAAGCGATTTGGGATTTTTTTAACTAAAGGACACAAGGGTAGAATTACAAAACATTAATTTCAAGATCATGAGATGCCCCCTGCTACCACCATATGGGAAGGACTTTTTTCTAGGAATTTTTGAGGAGTTTATACACAGCTGAAAAAAGCTGTTAAACATGACTATCCAATAGTATACAGACATCCTTTAGTCCTCTCCAATCACATTTGCTTCCTTTGAAGTATTATTAGGCAATCTGGTGCGGTCTGGTTGTTAACACATGACCTTCTGAGGTTCTGATGTTTCCCTTCACTTACCAAAAATAAGGAATTGGGGTTTCCTTTGTCTAGGTATCCTGCTTATGTCACTTCTCAGGTTTGCTATTCAGCTGTCTAAGCTCAGCAGTTAACTCTTTTGTCACATACATTATCTGAAACTTACCCAGTGTTTCAGACAAGTCGGTTTATTGATGGGCTTGTAGGTTTCTGTAAACTAATTTTACAGAAGGGTCAGAAGAAGTATGTGTGAAAAATTCCTAAAAATATTTTTCACTTTTTGCAGATGGATAAAATGTACTATTTTACGAACAAATAACTAGACATGAACCCGCTTTTTGAAGGCATTCCTCACTAACAAAAGGCAGTGGCTTGCACAAAGAGTTCCAAGAGCACATTATTCTGCTACTAGGTGGCAATCAATAGTACTTAGGTCCAGCTGCGTGGTGTAGTATTCCCAGTCTCTAAACTGCATAGGCACAGAGATGTCCTTCTGTCCTGGCTGCCCAGTGTATCTCAGACACACAGATCTGCTTTGTCCCTGTAGGACTTTCACAGACAAGTTTCAAGGTTACATTGATCGAGTTTTGTTATTGCAGGAAAAATCCAAACCAACATAGTAACACTGCCAAGCCATTAGAAGCTGAAGAGGGAGCTTTTGTAGGTGGTAATGAGAACTTTTCATCCCATCTCAGTAATTTCTGTTATTTGAAAGATCCTGTTGCTGCTAAACCAGATGTGGAAATACAGACCTACTGATATTCACATTTTTTTCTAAAGATGAAATATTTAGCTAATTCTCCAGTGTTGCTTTGTATGAAAACCGCAGCAGATACGATTCTGTGTGAGTCTGGATAGATTGAACTGTGTGACCTGGGTATACAAAGAGCAAAATTAGATTGAACAACTGATTGCAGTCAGACAGTCTGATTAGCAGGAACAAAGAACAGCTGTACTGCTTTAACTAACATCAGAACATAGAGCAAATAATTAAATACACTTTTTTCTTGGCTGTGCTTGCCTTTTTATTTAAAAAAAAAAAACAACTTTTTTTTTCTTTTTTGAAAGTAATTTTATAAAGTGACAAGATATAAATATCATGCTTTCCATTTGTCAGTCTTTCAGTCCTCATCTTAGATCTTCTGAAATTTATGGAAAATTTTATACCAAATATAACAGTTGTGGATTTTTTTAAAGAGACTTCAATTTTTTAGCATTTTATTAGGATAGGTGGCTGGATAGAGGAAACCAGTAAGTGTATTCATGATAGAAAAAATTATTAACCTGGATTTTATAACAAAGCCTCTAGCCATAGACAGAGATTTTTAGATTTTTCTACTACATGAAGAGTTTCAGCTGGATCTTGCTTACTTTGTTCCGACCTTTCCTTTCATTCTTCTTTGCTGACTGTATCTGTTAATCTTACTGTCTTTGGAATACGTATGTTGCTGTCACCTCATTTTGCCAGGTGATACATAATGAAGTTTTATTATTGTCCCTTTAACATTGTTAAATTAACTGCAAACTCCCTTTTCCAGGACTGACTGACTTCTTTTTGTACTGTAGTTTTTGTGTGTCTGTACTTTGTCTCTCTTTTTTTTTTTTTTTTTTTTTTTTTTAACGTGAGTAGATCTGAATTTATTCTAAGATTTAAAGGACATATTTGTTCCAAATGTCATACACATATACCTCCTATAAACTTTGTGTCTTGTTTTGCTAAGAGCATTAAGGTTATCTATGGAGCCATGCTGATGGGACTGATAATCCAACATCTACTGCTCACCATTATTCCTCTTCTGTTTGCTGTGATTAATTCTGCACACTTGCATATTGCTTGCTCAGTCAGGTGAAATCTCTGCAGTTGATGGTGGTTTTCTGGTTTAAAAAAAACTGTTGTAATTAGCACACACATCTGTCAGCAACATCTCCTTTGTTGTTGAGAAAACACTTCATCCTCTAAAAGAATAAAAAGTTTCATTAGAAGCACTGTGCTTTGAAGTAATAATGCTCAGTGATACATTTTATTATGAACCATAACGTTAAACAAGGCATAGTTGAAGATGCATTTTTCTTGTGAAAATTTATGACATCCCAAGCCCTACTTACACATTTCTTGACCTGATTCTTTGGCTGACTTTTACATGGATTATCAGAATTTTTCTTCAATAACATATCTTGCAGTCAAGTAGCAAAATCAGCAAAAAGGCTGAATGCTTCAGTATCTTTTTTTTGTAGTTAGGAAACAGAGAAAAATTAAGATTTGTAAGGAAGGTGTATAAGCAGAATTTGTCCACCTCTTCTGCTTGGCTAGTTAGCCTGCAGTATAAATAAGACACAGAATGGATTCACAGATGTCTGTTATGCAAATTTAATCATAAACCCTCTGATGATCAGTTCACGTATTTCAGTATTTGAAGGTGTTTTTTGAAAACTGTATTTTGTAAGTTCTTATCCATGGGTTATCCTCTTTCAACATCCTCCCTAATTTTTAACTAAATATTCACACATTTCGAATTCCCCTCTCAATATCAATAGAATTTGAGGGTGCTGAGCATGATTTGCCATGCTGTTGTTGAGAAATAGGCAGCAAATATAGCAAACCTTTAATACCACATTCTCTTCACTTTCAGCTCCTTTCAAATACAGAATCAAGACTTGCAGATGAAGTATTAAAGGTAGCTTTTTATCCCTTTGGATAGTCTCACTATCAGTGCAGATTACATCGGGTGAAAATTAATTTCAGGCATCTGAAATGTTTGCATGATTGGTACAAACAATTGCAAGTCATGAATTTATTTGTAAAAACTAATTGTTTGTTTACCATGACAAAGTAAGAATAGAAATTGTCTAAAGGAATCATGTCTCATTTACCCTCTCAGTTGGATAATTTTTATAACGTCTTCTAAACAGAAGGAATACTCTTCAAACTCTGAGTTCTGTTTCCACTGAGACTCTGGCATCCTTTATTCCCCTAGGAGAGGAACAAGAGAAAAACTGGGATGCTTCACCTTGAGAATAAGCCTTGTGCCTCTGACATCAATATTCTAAGAATGGACTCATAAGAACAGAAATCTCCAAAAGGAAAGAAAAACGGGGAGAAGTGTAGAAAAGACACAACCTCTGTATTAATATAAGAGAACCTACATGCTGCTCTGAAAACATCTTATGAAACTACTCTGACCTCCCTTCTGTGGGGATGTCAGAATAAGAACAGCCATGTTAGTGTAATAGTGTTTCTCCTCCCAAGATGTGCTTTGTTTCAGTTTCTATTTTCAGTTCTAGATAATGCCTTGTAGTCTTTGGCAGATCAAGTGGTGATTTCCTAACACTCAGGGAAAAAAAGGTTGATGGTGTGATGTACAAAACCAGTCCTTTTGTTGCATTCAGTTTTGCCGTACAAACTCAGCCTGCTCATGCCTGTACTGAAGGTTGAGATGGAATTCACCATCCTTCCTAGTCATTCTCTTTTCACCTTACTCCTTACAGCAAACACTCCTTAGCTAAAATGTTCAAGAATACTTAGTACACGCCTTATCCTTCTGTGTGTGGTACTCCATACTAAAAACATCCAGGAAAAATGTACTCCTGTTGATTCATACAGACTCCTGCAATGATGAGTGTGAGGAAACAAATTTTAACAATTATGTTGACAGCAATGCCTACAATCTGTCACTCCCATTTATCTGTTCATGTTGTTCTGTCCTAGTGACACCATCTCTTGGGCAAATAGCTCTAGACAGGTCACTAGATGTCAAGATAAGAGTTATAAGGGAAGAATATGAACAAGAAAAGAGATATTTTCTTGCCATTTCCTGTCTTTCAGCTCCAACTCTGCCTGTTAGAATTGGTCAGCTCCAAATCCTGTTCAAAACAATGTTTGGTGTGGTTTCTTGCACATAATACTGTGATAATAAGAGGACTTTCTTCTACTAGGGAACTTTCAGTATCATTTGGTTAGAAAATAGGGTGTTTTTTTAGTACTCTGAAGTGAAAATTTGTTATTTAACTCCCAAAGTAAAACAACAGCAACAAACCCAAACCAACTAAATGACATTATTCTTATTTTTAATGTAGTTGTGTAAAAGTAGGGCAGAATGGAACATGAATGTGTGGTTACCACTACAAAGGTCTTACAAGGATCAGCAGACTGAGTTTTTTGAGTTTTTCCCCATGCTGAAGTTGTCACCATCATTAGGTGCAGTCAGGTCTTCTGGAAATTCCCTTGCTGTCCAGGTCAATTTTGAGTCAAGGCTGTATACTAATTTTATTTTTGCACAGCCCTTTCATCTATTTACTCTTCTCTTGCTGTTTTGTGACTAAGCAAGCCTTTCTCCCTGTTCTGGTTCCAGATTTGCAGGTGTAATGGAACAGATGGAGTAAGCCAAAGGTTGGTGCAGCAGAAAATCACTGCCTCATGTTATGGCAGTGAGTGTAAAGGCTTGTGGTTTATGGTTGCTTCTTCTTGTGTGTTTCGTAGTAGCAAGGTTGTAGAAAATGTGCTGTAATCTGTACAGGCTCTTGAGTCAGAGCTCATGGAGGTTAAGAAGAATTTTCCCACTGACTTAAATAGCTTTGTAAGAAGCCTTATGTTTAAGTTAGTCATAATACAATTTTTTTTACAAACCTTTAACCTGTCTTACATAGTTAAACATATTTTTATTCCTAATTGTTCTTTTTATGTCCACTGTCCTTCAGGAATGTATGTTCTCTGTTCCAGGAATCCCTTCTTTTACATTCAACTACTTTTTAGAGTTCTACCAAGCTATAGATAAAATACTCTGCACCTTTTATTTTAATTATTTTGATCTTAAACACTAACAAAATTCCCAGATGATTTTTTTTTGATGAAGCATTTTTTGTCTCTAGGTATTTTTTGCTCCAGTATGCATTTTGTTTTAAATATTCATCTTGGTCTGAATAAACAGCTCAGAACAGCTCCGTTGCACATAAAGTTAATCACAAAACTTTTCTTTAAGTTCCATTGTCAATCTATAACAGAGTTCAAGCTATCAATTAAAATTATTTTCATGTGTCTACAGAAGTTTATGAGATGTTTCATAACTGTCTTTAGTGTACCTATTAATATTCCAATAGACAATTATAACTCTGCTGAGTCTTGGAACTGACAGCAGTTAGTTAACATACGTCTTGCATTCTGACACTTTCACCAGCTCTTAGAAAACATAGTTGTCTAATTAGAAAAATACCAATTGTGTGCTGTTGCAGATATGAGCATTAGGAAAGGACTAGGGCAAATTACTTATTCTAGCTCTGTAATAATGAACAGAATGACTGACTTGATTAATCAATTTGCTTGATTTTCTGAATTTGTTGTGTCTTCTGGTCTTTCGTTTTGGAGCAAACAGCAAGAAATAATGACAAATTTTCCTCTAGATGTTACATTGGGATGTTTTATAGGAGATAAACAATCCAAATTTATTTAGTGTTCCATGCTTAAAGGAAAGCCATGAAATTTAATAGCACTGTGCTTTGCCATTTATAGCCAAACATGGTAGATCAGGTTCACATATGTTAAGAACTGCAGTTTTCCCCAACTTTTTACTTTTATTGAATTTGCCAGCTTGTAAAGATTTAGTTGCTTTCCACAGCATTCTGATATGAAAACAGTTACTTAAACTCTCATGTTCTTTGCAATTCAGGACTCATAATAAGATAACAGCAGTCTGGAACAGGATTCTGCTGCTGCTTCAAAAAGCTTGGCCTGAGTCTCAGTTTGCAGTCATTTAAAATTGTTCAGACATGCTATGGAGTCAGAACAATGGCAATAGCACCTCATGTTGCAGTGAAAAACTGTTCAACACATGTATAAGATAAGGACTGAGGCACTTTATTGTTTTATTAGACATCTAGTTAATGAAAAATCAGTGAACTGCATCTTCAGGACCAGTATTAGTAATGGAATAGATAAACCACAATAATAGATATTTTAAAATATTAAAGTACAGGTACAATTTTCTAAACACCTTTCTATACTGAATCCTGGAAACTTCTATCCCTGCCCCGTGCCAACCCCAACGTTGTGCGACTTCCCCTATTTACACAAGACTTCTGTTGGAGATGTTGGTATTCCAGATTTCTGTGAACCTCAGCCACTTCCCAAAATCCTTTGGCACACACACTGGTGAAAGCACAGCACAGGTGGACTTGTGTACCTCTGGCATGTGGGTCTCTGCTCTGTATTGTCTGTCCATTATCTGAGTGCAGGCTGCTCACAATGACTCTGCTATACCCTTGGGGACATAATGTAAAATTGAATTTTGACTACTGCTTTGTTCATGTGTTGCAAACATTCATGCTGCTTTTGTAACTATTTACACTTACCCTCTTACCTTGCCAGACGTTGTTATCCAGACTATGTTACTGAGGAATTCTGGGATGGGACCCTACAGCTTCACCCACTACTTGCTTTGGAATATGTTGTAGGGATCTAATGCGTTGGCAGCTATAGAAGAACCTGGTGCTCAAGTGTTTTTGTCAGAGTCCAATTGTAGGACCATGTATTGAATTGAGAATGAGGTAATATACCTGTTGGTTGTTAATTTTTTAACAATTCCAGTTGTACAATTTTGAGCCCATTCCCACTGGCACACTCAGGCTTCTTTTTGGGCTTATCACCCTCTTTCATTTTGCACTTCCTTTTGCTGATTTTATTGAGGGGCACTTCTGCTCCTGCAAAGCCAGGGATCAGGTCACTGTATTACAAAGAGGTGTTATTTCTAGCAGCATAATATACTTAGGACCATGCTGAGTTGCTTATCCTGCTGTTTACTTGTAGTCAGTGGTAATAGTGTCACATAACAAATCATGAGCATGAAACATTCTTGGGATTTTTCTTCCAGATTTCAGCATCACCTGTCAATCACAAGTGTCTGAAAAGTAGATGAGCATTTTCCAATCCGGTTTTTTTTTCAGCATCTTTATGAGATGTGACATTTCTTTGTTGAAGTAATAATCTCGTCTGCATTTATCTCATTAGTAGTATATGTGTACAAGCATTCATATCCATTTCTAGCCCTTGTAGTGCCTACAGGCACATATTCATATTTTATTTCCTTCCTGTGAAGTATGCATGGTATAAAATGTCAGGGTTCATATCTAAATCCTCCATCTCCTTTCAGTCTTCTGGATAATTTTAAATATTTCCTCTGTGCCTTACACAGGCAATGGCATACTCTTCTGCATGTTTTGTCCTATTATTTCTTAAGGGAAGTTTTATACTTACTGATGTTTACTTCAAGTGGGAAGTTGTTCTTGTTTTTATTACTTTTATTTCTATTTTTAAAAAGTTTTTATTTTGATTCTATGTTTTCCCTGGAGCTGGCAAGATCCAAAGTGTGCTTTTCAATCACAGGCACTCTTCCTAGAAATTATGAAACTCAGTGCATGGTCTAAGATAGGTCACAAGAAGATGATGTAACACCAGGCTTAGTGACTTGTCAAATAAAAGATTTTTTTGTTCTAGGATAAAGGCGGGTTATTTTATACTGTTTTGCTGGATTATTTTAGAATACACCTTGACCTTTTCTGGAAGATAGGTACATGGCAATTTTCTGTGGATTTGGCACCCAACCTTCTTATTGTTAAAATAATTCCTTGACATGTAACAATAATGTAAACTATATATTTAAATGGCCTAGGAATCGGCCCATTCGCTCTGGAAAATATTTCTTGTGGAATTTTGGTCTAATGACACATCTGCATTAGGGTTCAACTGCTTTCTCTTGGACTTCTTCATGAATGGAGAGAACAGTCTGAAATTCTGTAGCTGTGCTTAGGGAGAATGAGAGGTGAGATTGTTATTAGAACTGCCCTCCCTTCGTCATATAATTGCAGAAGAATATGAATGATCTGAACCTCACATGGAATTTGATGAACACCAGGTATTCCTGTTCTAATCAATGAGGCTGGTGATACAGGACATGCAGATTGATACAGGACTACCTACATCTAAATATGCAGATTCCTTCAGAAATTCAAAAGAGATCCTTCATTCACTGACTTTACAATCCATGCTATTAGGAAGAAGCATATGATTGGTTCTGTAGAGAAAAGAATATGACCTAATTATTCAGAAACCATATTTAATAAGAAATAATGGAGACTGGGAACTTGGATCTCAGCTATTCATCAAGTGTAAGCTAGAACTAATTTACAGATATTAATATAGATATATAAATACATAGATACATGCAAAAATTTTCCCATTCGGTTTTATCAACTAAAGTTTGTCAAAAGCATTAATTATGCATTAACCTAAGCTTTGTAAGGAAGGTATACACTGTGGGGTTTTGTTGTTGCTGTTGATTGTAGTTTGGAGGTTTTTTTGGTTGGTTGGTTGGTTAGGTTTTTCCCCTTTAGATATGTGCTTTTAAAATTGTTACAAAGCAGAATCCTTAAATGAATGCTGGCAAGAGTAGAACTCTTGGGTTCAGCTGTGGTGATATTTACTGAGAAAGGAGCAGTCCTGGCCCATTCTTAGTCTTCTCAGTAAGGCTGTTCATGCAATAAAACTGTCTCTGTTGTTTTATGTTTGTACATAAAAACTGCCAGACAATATAATATTTGTCTGGAAGACTAGCACTATGAATGTGCAGAAATTTTTTATTGCTCTAGGAACATATGCATTTTTGAGTGGGTGTGATAGCTTTCTATCCCTCTAAGCCCCAAATGGATCTCTACAAGCTCAATTAAACTTCAGCAGAATTACTGAAAACCTACAGATGCTTCCTGTTGACTTTGTTGAGATTTGGTTCAAAGGATGAAATGGACATATATTTTAGTTTTACTAGAATTTCTGTTTATGCAGGGCAAAGTAAGACTCTCGAAATACCTCAGTAAACATACATTTGTATGGTTGTGTTAATTGCAAAATATTGTTAATAAATGTTTACTTAAGGTTGCATTTTCTATGTACTTATGTGAAATAAATCATACAGTAGAATAGCATTTACTGTGTGGAAAAAATTTTGCTTGATATATTTTGGAATGGAGAAGAAAAGCCACTTCTCCCTCTTCTTCTCATGTATTTAAGAACTTGTTAATATAGTTGTTCAAAGCAAATTTTTGTTGGCTGATGTTTCATGTTTGAACTTAACGAGGAGATTAAGCTACTGTGAGGAGAAAAGTTGAGCATATTATGATTAATGTAATTCATGGCCTCCAAAAATTGCTTCATTTATTTATTTACATAGAAAAATGACAGAAAGAAAACCACTTCAATTATTAGTCTAGTGCTGTAATGAGTCTTTTGCCTGAAGGAGCGCTAAGCATTGAAAAGTTAAACTTGAAAGAAACTATATGGACATTAATAGAGAAATCAGCCTGTAAAAGTGAACCAAAGTCAGGCTGACAGTGTGGATAAACAATGGCAAACTGCTGCACATTATTTTATGCTTCATTCATTACTCCAGACAGTTCAATTACAATCTGAAAGACATATAGAGTAGTTACCACAGTTGTTGTCCCCTGGCTTTGGAGATATAAGCAAAATGACTCTTTTGTTGATAAACCTGTGTGGCAGAATCTTTAACATGTTAAGAATTTTGGGTGAAAGTAATTTCACCACCTCCAGAAAAGTGACACCATACATATATCTGTACTTTCTTTTGGTTCTTTGTGTAATTATCCTCTAAGATCTCTTGGATATAAAGTGGAATTTCACTTTTTCAGCAAGATTAATGCTCTTAGTCTGTGGAAATATGATTTTTAATGCCTATATGCAAATGGAGAATTTAATTGCAAATATTCTTCTATCCTCTCCATAGTCCGTGTTTTTGAAATGCTTATACTGTTGTCTTAAGTAATTTATAATTTGTCCAGAAAAGAACACATCTGCTGCATTTTATGCATTTTGCATGAAATTCACTTTCAGATACATTGTGAGCATTCCCAGTGTGGTGTCATCAACTTCTCTCCTTTTTAGGGCAGGCCTCTGCACTCGTTCTCCAGGAACTCAACTTCTTGATGCAACTGATTGATTCAGTCAGGTCTTGCCCAGGTTAGAGGGGATGTTTGTTTTAGAAGGCAGCATTTTCAGAGAGGCATCATTAAACTCTTCACATTTCATCCTTGAACTATCTGCTTGGCCTGCTCCTCAGAATCTAATTCCAAAACTCCCTGGAAAGAACTCTTTTGCCCTGCATTTTTCCTTCTCCACCCCTGACCATGTGATTCCTTGTGTGCCAAATAAAAAGTAATTCAATGTTCGGCAGATAACTGCAGTTAGTGAAATTCTCCTTTTTCTTTACTGATAAAGGCAGGTAACACATGTGGACTAAATAAATAAAAAAAGAAAATTTGCTTGGAACGTGGGTTGTTTAGGTGTATTTAATATAGAGTACTTGGTTGTTATGGTAGATCAATAATCCTATTTTTGGTAAGATCTAAAATTCTGAGAAAACTACAGGCACTGAAGTCAAGGAGTTGCTTTTAAATACAGAAAATGTAAGAGTCTGATAAAGGCTTAAAAACTTCTATGATTAATATGGGCATTTAGTATAAGAACTCAGCTCTCAAAGTGAATTAGTCTGAAAAATGATGATGAAACAATCTTCTCTTATAGCTATACTATTTTTGCAACAGCATTTAGTCCTTATTCACCAAAAACTGTTCCATAACTAAATATCCAACTACCTCTTGGCAAATAAGAATGCATTAGCCTTCGGCATTAATCTTAGATGATTTTAACACTGGAGAGTTATAACTAACTATACTGTATGCATTGAGTATTTTCTTGGTAGCTGGATCAGAGTGATCAGTTTCAGCTTGTGAGGTAGTTTCTAGGGTGTCTTATTTCTCATAGGAAATTATTTTAATTATGAAGTTACATATTTCTTCTCATGAGGTTTCAATGCCTGAAGAAGAGCAATCTGAAAGAAACTTTGTCCACATCAGGCTATGGAGATGAATGGTGAATTGTAATAAATTGTTTGCTTTTTTTCTTGATTTTTAGTTTTTGCTAGGAAGTTTTAGTTTTCTTCTGGACCTTGTGAATCCAGGCCACTTTAAAGAAAAGTTTTTTTTTCAAAAGTTTATCTTTTGGCATTATTTCAACTCTGTTTTCAATGAGACTGAGAGCCAGCTTTTTACAGAGTATGGGTCTTGGAGATAACAATAGACATTTTACAGAACTAATATCTAGTAGGATGCTTGCAGCTCAAATCATCTACCTGCAATTCCAGTGTTTCATGATTTTTCTAAATCAGCTGTGACGCATGGAATCTATTCTCATTCTCCACAGAACTTAATCTGGGATAGCCAATATCAGAGTAAATTCAGAGTTAGCTACCCTAAGTCTGCTAATAATTTTTGTGGGATGTTCAAGGACCATGAGTGACTGAAATCCTCAGTGAACTAGTTGCATAATCATTTTATAATGTTTGGAATAATGGGCAGCTATTACCATTGTTAGGTTCATTTCAAAGGACAGATCTCTTCCCTTGAGGCAGGTAGAAAGTTTCATTTTATCTCAGCAGCAGGATTCAGCTTTTCTATCACAGTGTTATGCTAATTTCAGTAGGCAAAAAAAAAAAACAACAAACCAACAAACCAACAAATTTGCAAAGCAGATCTTCAGAACATCTCTTTGTATGAGTTCTTTTCCCTAGTGGACAATAGTTCCCATAGCTGACCTTTTGAAAACTAAAAGCAATCTATTTTGGTTTTTTTAATATTTTTCATGACAAATCTCTAGCTGAATATCTTTGTGTACCTTATAAGCAAACAAAACAAAGTGTTCCTTACCTAGCTTAATTTATTATAGCTATTATCTGCTACCCCTCTGAAATATGGTGTACCTTACACTGCTTTCAAAATAGGTGCTCATATTCCATTAATTATGTTTTTCTTTTTCAGGAAAATGTAAGAAATGAAGGTAGGCTTAAATCCCAGACAGGAAGTGGTTTATACAAAAAGAAATAGAAAAAAACAAACAATCTTTTCTGACTTTGCTGTATCATGTTTCTATCCTAATTCACAATTTCAAATAACAAGTAAGATAGTATTTCAGCTTTCTTAACATCATCATGGGAACCAAATGTGGACAATAAACAGAAAAAATCAGTGATCTGCAATTGCACATTTTGTTAGTATTTCTGGGACACTAGGAAAAACACTTATTTCATGAGATGTAGAGTATTTTAATAATAAAACTTTTAAGCCTTTGGAAACATTTAGCATGAGGATTTCTCCAGTCTGAATACAAGGTTTTTGTTGGTTTTTTTGTTTTGTTTTGTTTTTTAAACCAGAGATGTATTCTGAATTTTGTATTACAAAATATTACCTGTAGAAAGTATAGATTTTTCACATACACAAGTACAGCAGCCAATGTTTCTTTTTCTCTTGTGTTTCTGTTCAAGTCCTAGGCTGAACTCTTATAAACTTGGATAAAAAATTTGGATACAAGCCAAGACATAGAAGTTAGTGGCATTGATGAATTATTTCTTCCTTTCAGTGTTCTGTAGGCAGATATTTGCACTCATAAATCCTGAGTACCACTGCAGCACTGACCATGAAATACTTTTCTCACATTCAAGAGAAATGGAAAGAGTCTAGGATTGAGTAAAGTGACTCATTCTCAAAGAGGAGTAGCCAGGAAGCCAGGAAGTGAAGGGAAACAAGACCCCTAACTTATATTAGAAGCCTGGTGTCTCTAATCTATTCAGTAAGCACTTGTATTATTCAGGTAAACAGTGCAGACGATAAGGCTCAGGCGCCAGAAATGCACAGATTATGCTCATTTCTACCATCTACATTTTGTCAATAAATACTTCAGTGGCTGAGGCATGAACTTAAAAAGATTTGTTTCTTGGTGAAGAATGGTAGAGTGAAGTGCTGAAAATTCTGAAGTCACAGCACAGTCTTCTTTGTTTGAAGGCACATTTCTACAGAGTAGTTCATATTTTAAGAGAGCTTATGGGTGTTTTCCTGACCCGAACTCTTACAGAGACAGAATTGTCTGTGGGGTGTTTTGGAGTAAGTATGCTTCTTTGTAGGTTGGTCTCTGTTGATTGACAATGAATACATTTACCATTGGAAATTTTTTCCCGAACTGTTAAATAAGGATTGTGGTGTAAATATTTGACAATTTGTGCTCTGCTGTTTTTCAGGGATTCTTGTCTTGTATTTTGATCTTGAGGCAAGGCCCCTAAGAGTAGTGAACTCTGCTTTTTTTCTCAAGGCACATTACAATAGTAGATGTTTCTGTCATCTCTGGTTCCCATGGAAAGCCAAAATAAACTCACTCCTTCAAATTGTACCTGATTTTGCGATGACAACTTCCAGTGATAATTTATTTCTGCCTTACTACCCCTGACTAGCCTGGAATTTCCCAGTGACTAGAAAAGGGAAAACATAACTGCCATTTTTAAAAAGGGAAATATGGAAGACCCAAGGAACTACTGACCAGTCAGTCTCACCTCAGTGCCTTGAAAAATCAGTGCCTTGATCATCCTAGAAGCTATGCAAAGGCACGTGGAAAATACAGAAGTGATTTGTGATAGCCAACATTACTTTGTTGTGGGCAAATAGTGCCTGGCAAACTCTGTGGCCTTTTATAACAGGGTTACAGCATCAATATTAAGGAAGACTGACTAACGTTATCTGCCTAGACTTGTGCAAAGCATATGAGGGTCCTGTACAACACTCTTGTCTCTGAGCTGCAGAGACATGAATTTGACAGATGGGTGGACCCATGGATCACTGGGTGGACAAGGAATTGGCTGAATGGTTGCACTCTGAGTGGTGATCAATGCTTTGGTGCCTAAGTGAAGACCCATGATGAGTGGTGTTCCCTGGGGGCCAGTGCTTGGACCAGCACTACTTAGTATATTTGTCAGTAGCATGGACAGTGGATCAAATGCACCCCTCAGCAAGCTGACCAATGACATCCATCTGTGTAGTGCAGTCAACATACTGGAAGGAAGGATGCCATCTATAGGGACTGTCACAGCTTGAGAGGTGGGTCTATCTGAACCTCCTGAAGTTCAAAAAGGCCAAGTGCAAGGTTCTGCACCTCAGTCAGGGCAATCCCAAGAACAAATACAGGCTGGGCAGAGAATGGACTGAGACTAGACCTGGAGAAAAGGACTTGGAGGTATTGATGGAAGAGAATCTCAAAGTGCATGCTCACAGTCCAGGAAGCCAACTGCATTCTGGGCTGCATCAAAAGCAGTGTGGCCAGCTGGTCAAGGGAGGGTATTCTCCACCTGTACTCTGCTCTCATGAGACTCCATCTGGAGTATTGTGTTCTCTTCTGGAGCTCCCAACATATGAAGGGCATTGACCTGTTAGAGTGAATCCAGAGGAGAGGCATGAAGATGACCACAGGGCTGGAGCACCTCTCCTATTGTAACAGGCTGAGAGAGTTGGGCTTGCTCAGCCTGGACAAGAGAAGACTCCAGGGAGATTTTACAGCACTTGCCTATACCTAAAGGGGGGCTACAAGAGAATTGAAGAGAGATTTTTCACAAGAGCTTGCAGTAACAGGGCAAGGAGGAGTGGTCTTAAGCTGAAGGAGGGTAGGTTTAGGTTAGATACTGGGTAGAAATTCTTTACTGGAAGCATGGTGAGGCACTGAAACAGGCTGCCCAAAGAAGTTATGGATACCCTGCACCTGGAAGTGTTCAAGGCCAGGTTGGGTGGGGCTTTGAGCAACCTGGTCTAGTGGAAGGTGTCTGGGGATTTGGATCTAGATGATCTTTAAGGTCCTTTACAACTCAGACCATTCTAAGAGTCTATGATTTTATGTCATTTTATGAAGCAAAGATAGAACTGCAGGTGTGAAAAAGTGCCTCTTTGAAAGACTTCAAAAGACTGAAAAAAATTTAAAAAGAGCTGGCCTGTGACTAGAATGAAATTCCCTTTTGGGAACTGAGATTATAAAACATCTCATTAACTTCTGTCTAAAGTATAAAGATGTTACTTTGATATTGTCTTCTCTAAAGCCAAGAAACAAGTCATATCTCTGGGGATAAAACCTAACATTTCCAACAAAGAATTCTCTTGCAAAGAATTCTCTAGCAGAATGCTATCACAATGCTACAGTGTTTAAATTTTCCCTAAGAAGGGTTTGCTTTGCTGCATGGTACCAGGGACTGGAATGCACCCTAAATATGTACATTAACAGAATTTGTATGAAACAGTATCTCTCTTTTCCTCTCTTTTCTACCTTCTGAATTTCTCTTCCTGTCAGCAGGTAAGTCTTACTTGAAATCAGACCAGATAGTATATTCCTTGCTGTGCTTTTTTTCTGAACTTACTGATTCCAAGAATTTATTCCTTTCTTTCCCCCCTCTCCACTACCCCCCTCCCCCCTTATCACAGACTCAGTGGAAATATTGGAAAGGAAATAAAGAAATCAATACTGAATTGGCAAGGCAAAAATTTGAGGGAAAATCCCTCCTCTTGGAGGACATAAGATGGAGCTGTGTGGCTTGATTCACTGGAGTCATCAGGGTAAATTGTTGGTTGTCTACTCATTTTCAAAACTGCTGTAAACTCTATCCATTTTCTGAATAAGATTATTTTTCAGTTGGAAATAACCAGTCAATGACATTTAAAATCAATATAAATAGAAGACTTACCTGTACATTTTTGCCATTGTCAACACACAAATTTATCCTGCTTACATAAAGATGATTTCGTATTTCTAGTCAAACAGACTTTTTAGACTTTTCCATTTTATTAGTAGTTATATTAGAATTATGATATTGTTTCAAATGGGAGATAAACAACTATATCCAGATAACAAAAGAACTTATGATCAACTAATTAATTGATGGAACTTTTAGGCTATGCAGTGAGTCTATTGAATTCGGCATAGGTAGGCTATACAACTCATAAAGTGGGATTGTTCTAGATTTCCATGGTTTATAGCTGACAAAGTTCAGGCCTAAGATGAGTCTTAAGGTAGACTGAATTTAATATTTTTTTTAATTATAGTGCTACATGGAACATACATATAGATTTGAGTCTCCATTAAACTAACATGAGACATGTATAAAAAATTCCCTGTATGTCAGAGTATAGTGTCTACATAAAACATGCAAAATGAAAGTGAGGGCACATTATTATTACTCAGTTCTATGAGTGGGATGTGCTGATCTAAACTGCTCTCCTCTCTAATTAAAGTCCATAGCAGAGCTGAGAATGAGCATTTCAGTTCTGGTTCGGTGTAGTTACTACACATGGCCATGATTTTCTGTCATTAATCAAGAGGAGAAAATACTTCTAGCATTTGAATAACTTTATCTGGAGGATATGAGAAACCTTCATCTCATTATCTTATAAAGCTCTCATTATCTAATTATCTTTATATGTACAAATGTTGAGGACTGTAGAAATAATGGTGTTCAGCCAGGAAAAAAATGTAAAGTCCATCAGGAGTTGTGCCATTGGACAGAGTACTTTATTCTACTGAGGCTGGGAAATTAGTAGAGGTGGATTAATAATTGGAGACTTTTTAAAAAAAAATATACATTAAATTTTTATCTCCTTTTCATTACTTATAATGCAATTTCATTGATTTTCTTGGTTTTTCTGTTTCTGATGTTTGGTTAATCATTAAATGAAGTTTCTTGAATTAAAATTTTGCTTGGGGAAGGACAATGACAAAATTTTCTGTTTAAAACATGGAAACACTTTAAAATTCAGACAGATAATTAATGATATAGCTGAATTTTAAACTATTACATATTTATGGGAATATGCAGATCACCCTATATTGCAATCCAAGGTTGAAATTAATTTACAAAAGCAAATAAATCTATTGGTTAAAATTGCTTTATTATGAAGGAATCTTGACATTTTTATTGGCAATATTAGCATTGCTTTCTATGGCTTAAGCTTTTGCTATTGTATATTTCACAAATAATGAAGATGCTTTTTTTCTGGGAATCTTGACATTTTGGAGAGCTGGAAATCAATGCACTTTTATTTTTTAATGCACCTAAAACTATGAAGAGCTTCTGGTACAATACTGCCTTTAGATTACATGGCTGATAAGAGGACTGACTATACATTTTATTCTAGTACAGTGAGGTAGAAGATACAGTATAGATTTTCCTTGGACTTCATCCAGGAATTAGTAAAAAGGCTTTGGTGACTATGATAATAATGGAAACCATATTACCATGTTTGCTGTATCTTTCAAAATTGAGATAATACATTTATTTTTCAGATACTTGATTTAACTGCTAAATAGGATGAACTGCAAGCATTTTTGTTCATTTTATTGTTCTCTAAAGAGAAAAGCACTCCATGTATTACATTTCTGATTTATCTGAGGGGACAGATCTAAGTAAGATGTGTGAAAACAAAAACCCAGCATCTCTTCATAAAGACATACCTGACCAATGTAGTCATCTAATTGGGTACTCTGCTGTTCTCAAATACATAATTTTCATCTTCTGCTTCAGCTTATCATCACTGGGGAAAATATTTTGTTTCTCTCGACACCTATCCAAATTCAGACTGCAACTGTGGACCATGTGAGATTAAATATTAGGTGTGTTCTGGTCAGCTCTGAATAAATATTCTGCCCATAACACTGTAAATATGCTAAAACCAAATTATTTTATTTGGTGTCTAAGAGAGGTGCTTATCTGTAATGTGCTTTCTGAAGGAAAATAGAAAAAAAAAGAGTCTTCATTTATAAGAATCTCTCTGTAGGATTTATAACTCTTATGTTTCTTATTTTTTTTTCTTTTTTTAATTTGTGAAGTAAACCAAATTGATTTGTTGAGGAGCAGCAATGTTAAATATGGCTCACAGTACCGAAAAATTATACTGTGTTTGATATATTGATAATTTCTGGTCATTTGAGGCATTATATCACAATCTCAGTGATGTTTGTATCTTGTGGGCAATATTTTATTGCTGGAAGAAGACATTACATATACACAGTAATATTATTTATTGTTCATTGAGCCATAGAAGTTAGGAATAGAAAATTACCTATTAGATCATGCAGTTTATCTATCCACAAAGCAATGGACATCTTTGCAAGTGCGACTTGATGACAGCCAGATACATAATCGTAACAAGAGTGCTATGACTCTAGAAAGGCAAATATGCAGTCTTAATTATTTTCCTAAAGCTTGCAACTTTTTTTGCAAGTTGATACACCAATATGATAATACAACCAGATATATATATATATATATCTCTGTGTGTGATCTTGAGAAGTATTACAAATGTTGAAATTTACCCTATTTTTGGTATAATATCAAAACATATAATTCAATTTCATGTTCATAATTCAATTAACTGATAACCAACTGAAGAAAAATTTTAAAATCCTTTATTTAGAACTTGCTTTCCCAGGAAAAAACTCAGAGCAGATAAGTATCAATTTTTCCTGTAAAGTCTGAACCCAAATCTATCTGCTTTCCCTTAGTAATGAAGTTTATTCTCAGCAATGAGGACTCTAAAAAGTATTAAGCTATACTTTTAGTTTAAGATGCAACCAGTATTTAGTGCTGAGAAATTATGTGCTCTTGTTAAATTTTCCATAAATAAATAAATAAATGCCTCTGTGCAGTAGGCAAAATGAAAATGTTAGTGCAAGTCCTGATAGAAGAGATTTGCACTAATATTGTAATGAAGATGGATGTCAGTCCTGAGAATATCTGAAAAGTTTCTTCTTACAGTTATTTAAAAATGGTAATTGTAAACAAAAAAACATTTTTCAAATATGAGAATGGGAACTCCTTTGTCTTTCAGAAAGACCTCTGCTTCCCTGCCCCAAACTGTAGACACAGCAAGCCTGAGAAGAAAGTCTGCATTTGCCCTACTTTCAACAGGGACTAATTAAGATCAAAAATTACTAATTAATGTGTGCTTAAGGGAGATTGTCATAAAGAGAAAAAAACCCCAAAACTTAAAAGCCAGAAGATTCAAAGTAATCAGGTAGCAATGATACATGCAAATAAAAATGCTTTGTGTTTATAATTCTGCAAGAATACGTGCGTTCCTATCAGTAAGTGAATTCTGATATGAATAATACATTTTTTGGGTCTGAACAACCAAAGATTATTTGTAAAATGAAAATCCTGTAATGGGTTCTATTATTTATACTGACTTTTTCTCTTTATTTAGGGAACTGTTCAAGAATTTCACTCACTTTTAGTCGTACCTTCATCTGTAAAATAACTTGTTCCTATTACTAGGACAGTATACAGAGTAAATTATTCTTCAACGTGTGGAGTTAAAAGAATCATTACCTCATTAAGTATAATGCATAATTGCTGCAGCACTTCTTGAGCTATTACTTTATTATTGGATACTAACTAGAAGTAAGTAGCTACTATTAATTGTGATGTCAAAAATCACAGAGATTTATTTATTTGGAGAATCATTTAAGTTAACAAATAATTATATGCAATTTTTTTTTCCTCTTTATTTCTGTCTGATGCAAAACAAATTGTACCTGACAATTTTTTCTTTATTTTTTTAATTAAAAAAAATTAAATATGCATTATATTAAAAACTGTAAAAAACAATCTAATCAAGACTATGAGTTCAGATATGTCTTCTGCTTACTTATTTCTGAAGAAATCTCCTAGCACAAGAGCAAGTGGGAACAAAACTGGGGTTTTGTATGCATGATGAACTGGAGGCTCATACCTTGGATGGGGTTTCTTCCATTAAGCTTAACAAATTGAATTTGAATGGTAGTTTTGAGAGTTCCCTCTGCTCATCTATCAGCCTAAAATGTATTTGTCAACTCCATCAGGGAGTTCGCCAGCCTTCTTTCTTCAGCCATCATTTTTCAACAGTAGCACACTTCTACTTAACAATTTGGGTAAATAATGCAAAATAAATGCTCCAAATTGTACTTGAAAAGTTATTTAGCTTCTTTTATCTCTCTCTCACATAAAAACATATATAAATGATACATTCATTTATAGTTAAAATTTGAGAGACAGTATTAAATATTTGTTAAATTATTTATGCAAGGGATTATGAATTAGAAAAGCTGAACCATTTCTAATGGGACTTACAAATTTCTTAAAGTTAGCAACTGCAGGAACAATCTAACTCAATGAAATTGTTCTCCAGCAGAACTTGAAGGAATCATCTCTCATGAAAAATCGGTGTGATTTTCCCACTTTACTTTGTTAGAAAATGAACTATGGGTCATTAGGATTTATAGGGTAATCACGCACAAAACCTAAAAAGTAGCAAGATATGAAATTTAAAGGTACCTACCAACAGCAGCAGTTGGTGTGATATTCTTGAATTTGTACTCAGGAGAGATTCTAGTATCTGCTTTGAGATACTGTAGGGGAGAAAGAAAAGGTTACTTGATACTTACTATCACGATCCTGTTTTCTCAGAAGGTTTTTCCACAATTTTGTTGGAACAATTGGTGGCTTGTACAGCTTGTGGCATGGATCCTTTATCACCTTGTCCTATTAATGCAACTGTTACACAACTGCACTTAAACATGAAAGGGAGTATTCCATATGCACAAAGTACTTGTTGTCATAGCTCGTTAATGTATGCATCTCTTGTTGCAGATGAGAAGGTAAATCTCTAACTCCTGATTTTAGCTGTGTTTTCAAGTGAGCCCCATAGGGAGGGAAGGCACAGAAACTATTATGTATGCATATATGAAGTTGCTTAGTAGTACCTCTGCCCTTGGTATCTTACTGGGAAATGCACATGTCCTTACCGTTCCTCACCCTTTAAAACCACCTGTTTGAAGAATCAGACACCTACCACGGACAGGAGCGCCTAAATTAGACTTCTGACTCTAGCAAGGTGTTCACAAAACCCCTGTCCAGTGGCTGGGGAACATTCTAAAGTTTAGACAATAGGTACCTGAATCTGCATCAGCAACCTGTAGTTTTGCACTTGCATGTGGCCAGTTGGATTGCCATCCTGGTGAATTGCTCATCAGGAAACCTCTGTGCTATTCTGGCATTAATCCCCCAGAGAGATGCAGTTTTCAATCTTAATCTTGTTGTTTTAATGCCAGCTTTCAGATGTGTAATTTCCAGTCTAAACAAACAAACATACAAAACTGAGCTGAGTCATTTGAAACAGAATCATGTTAACAACTACAATCAGCAGGGCTGAAACCTTTTCAGGCTGACAGCTGCTACTTCAGTTAATGAAGTATTAAGAGCAGCAGCTGGGTGTTGTCTTTCACGTAGAGTGGAAGTGGTATAGGACGTGTTTGTCAGGGTGTCTGACTGATTGTTGCAGGTCAGAATTAGAAACCTTGGTTTAATGTAATTAATGTACTGTGGCTGCACTTCACATAATTTGTTCAGTTTTGATTAGTTTTAGCTTCTTTATTTCCTAATTTTTGAGCCCAAATTTACTATTCTAACCCTAATATTCCATTCCACCTCTTTGGAAAATAAAATTTCCACTTCTCAGGCACTACCTGCTGGTGCCAGTATTTCTGTCTAGTAATCATGCTCCCAACGTGGCACATACTTCTTAGATGTGATACTTTTAGACCCATCTTTAGGTGTGTTATACAGGTGACAGAGTTCAATTTGAACTCTCCTCTCGAGAGAGAAATCTTCAGATGATAATTAAGAAAATGTAAGAATACTTGTAGGTCTTTGATTGTACAAAGAGTCTGCAGCAATTGTATTCCTAGATGGACAAGTATCTGTGATTAGGAGGGTCAAATTCTGGCTATAGGCCGTATTTACTCTATTGCTTTCTTTCCCAGTACACTGTTCTCTTCCTTGTGCTTCTTTAATCTGATCAACTGAACAGAATTCATTGCAAAACAACCTTACAGGATAAGCATCCTTTCTGTTCTGCCAGTTCAACAACCTGGCCTGAAGTGAACTCTCAAAAGCAAGAAAATCCTTCTGTGTTTCTATAGGCTTAGTTCCAAACCCAACTGTGTTATAAGAACAAAGCTTCCTAGTTTAGGGAAAAATAGGCCTGTAGAAAACAGTAGGCTTGTCTCTGAATTGAATAATGATCTTCACTTCTTTGGGATCAGTGCAAGACAGCAAACCTAAAAATTGCAAGCTAGAACTACTAGCAGCAGGCTTTAGATTAAAAACTATGCTCAAGACAGCACTTTTTGGTAGGTAAGGCTTCCAATACAACACAAATTAAAATATACTGAATATTCAAATTAATAAAACAATGAAAGGAAAATGAACTCTTAAAAATTTAATTGAAAATCTGTGCCAAAATCACCTTAATACATGTTCTGTGCATTATGAAAATCTCATTGCCTAATTGCCCCATTTTTATGTGACTTAAAACTTGTGGGAGGCCATATTTAAATACACACATCAATTTTTATTATCTTCGTAAGTGACAAGAGCCTATGCAAAGCCATAGGAAGTAATAAATACACTATTGTATCACATTTCCCAATATGTATACACATATATCATCCAGAGATAGGACCATGGCAAGCCCTTCATGATATTACTTCTAGCTGCTGTCATAAATATTCCTGTTGGGTGCTAACAGCACAGAGAAAGCTGAGCATGATTCATTGCATATTCCCAGTCACATAGAAATTTCCAAATTACAGCGGATCCAATTAGTATCTTAAAACCTCTGATGTGTTTACTGCAGATACTGTAATCTCTGCACAGCTTTAAACACCAGCTGTGTTCTGTCAGCAGTGAAGCCTGTTGGCTGCAGACTTCAAATGCACAATGATATTTTGAGGTGTAGTAAAATATTGTGACCATTTTCTGACATTTACTGCTAGTCTGTAGGTCTAAGACTTCAGTGGACAACAGGCAATGCTCTGTTATTGCTCCAGTCTTGGAGGAAAATTATTTGCCTTCCTGATCAGTGCTTTCTTGCAAAATACTATGACTGTTTAAACAGGAAATGGCAAAACCAAATCCTAGAAGTCTGAGCTCCTTGGGCAGAACTGTCTAAAACCACTACCATAATATTGATACTGGCTCTGGGATTAATGACTTCTATTACACAAATCAAAAGGATAAAACTTTTATAAATCTGCAAGGAGAATGTTGCCATGGCACATCTGAAACAAAGATTTGGCTGAAAATATGAACCTTAGCTTTATAGACCAAACTCCCAGTTCCAAAAATTAAGATTGCACATGGAAATCACCTAGCCTCCAGCCACAGAACCTGACCACAAACAGTAGCAGAAGGACTGTCCTACCCTATGTCAGCTGTTGCCTTGTGACCAGAAGTGCTTTCTAATGTCACACAGGAAAAATGTGCTTACCTAAAATTGGCTGCTGGTTTATGTGGAAAATAAGTGGTCTTTAACTTACAGAAGGATGCATCAAACCAGGAACCAGGAGAAAAAGATGTTCCATCTGATATTTTTTAGACTTCAGTGGTGGTGCATTCTGCATAACTATCTCATGCAAGTCATCTCTGAAGGAAAATCTGCCAAACCCATCTGTTTAATTAAAACATCTGTAGTTCCAATGCAACACTGCTTCAGGAACTGGAATTTGAAACCAGGGCTTTTGTTTCCCTGTATTCTACATCTGAATAAGAATGAATAGGCTTACACCAACATAAATAAATCTGCACTTATGTGCCTGTAGATGTTGGTCTATAAAAAAGACAGTAACTTTTTTAGCTTGAGTGCCTAAGACATGGCTGCTGCCTTACTGAGAGTGATTTTGTAGCAGCATAGGACAGAAATTTTAAAGTTAGACAGGACTTCATATTTACCTGGATTATTTTTAGTTCTTGGAAATTTCTATGGTTTTAATATCGAAGAGAAAGCTGCAGTAACATTAAGACTTTTCTTTCTATGTAGGAGAAATTTGTGTAATCTGTGATGATGAACCAAACAGAGAATACACCTCTCACATTTTAGCAGAGACCAAGAGGTGTGACAGCTAAGAACGTTTTTCAAGTATTGACAGGCTTCTGTTGCCAAGAGAATATGCTGTCTTCTTTACCACCAGAAGTGGGAGCCACTTCTTCCCTTAAGAACAAATTCCATTATCTCCAAGATGAGGATTTTGCTATTGTGTTTATAGAGGACTAAAATCTCATTGGGCAATGCTACCGTAGTATATGTAGTGAAAAATAGCATAAATTTAGGAATGCATCACAGTATGAAAAATAATGAGAGAAAAAAATGCCAGCATCTTTACAGATTTATCCTGATGTATGCCCGAAGAATTTAATTGTTAAAATAATACTGCCGTAGAAACTGTAGCAGGCTTACTTGATTAACCACAAGGAATTATATTTTTATTCATAGATTTGTGATGTGAGTTGGCAAAGTACAAAATAATTTTTTCACACCAAAAGGATGATGTATTTGTCTTTAAAGTAAAAAAAAATTATTTTAATGAAGAGATTTCTGCTGCATTTGTCTAAGTGTATTGAAATGTACAAGATGGGAAAAATACACCTAACAAGGTTGATTCTTTCACTGTGTCACTTTTAATCTGAATACCTGCATTAAAATCAATATCAATAAAAATGCTTGGCTTCAGGATCCCAGTACATCTTATTGTTTATATTCATTAAGTAAAGAAGAAATGAGGTAAATGAAGTAACCTTGCAAAATCCTTTGAAATGATGAAAAAATCTGTCTGATCCTCACACTTATTCTCCCTATAGTCATTCAGGAGCTTTTACAGAAAATGTACAATGACCACACTACTTTGTGACATTCAAGGATGAAGCTCTGCCTGCAAAGTAGTTATATCTGTCTATAGCTTCCACTGTCCAACTATACAGTAGAGCAAATAATTCATCCATTCTTTAGATTATCAAGTTTTTCATTAGCATTTTCATTTTTTCTTGTTCTGTGTGATAACATCCTATTTTTTTATGATGCTTTCTCACTATTTCCATTATAAAGGCTCTGGTTTTTATATGCCTCAGTTTTAAATATTTTTGCTTGGTTTAAAGAAAAGTCTTACTACCAGTGATCACTTCACAGTCACCATATGTTAAATTTTAGTGTTCTAAGTGGCATGTGAGGTTACTTGTCAAATTCAGAGCTGACACAATTCCACTGAATTACACCTAGTATAAATATGGATAGTTTCTTTCATCATTCAATATTAATATAAATACTCTTTAAAAATCTTAATGTATCTTATCACTTTCTTTTGGATCACAGATATGACATGTCTACATTTTTGTATACTTGGTTCAAGATTTGTTCATCCTCATTCTCCAGAGACATTGAAATTTGTAACTCCAGTTAAAACCCAAAAGATTTCCATACACAAGTCTTATACCTGGATATTCCACAACTGCAGTGCTGAATATCTTACTATTTTTTGAAAATGTGAATCCTAACATTCAGGTTTTTGCTTGTGTTGCGAGTTTGTTACAAGGAGATGGGCTCATAGTATAAGCAATGTAAGGAATAAGGAGTTAACCTGGAACAAACAAACTGTAATATAATAGAAACTCTGCTCATGGGGAAGAAATAACTGCTCTCATATCAAATGTGCTCTTGCTTTGTGTCACACTAAACTGACACAGAATACATAATGGAAAAAGCTATTTAGGTCGATTAGGAGATATTTATTTGCCTACAGCTGTTATTTCATTAGAATTCTGAAACCTCCAACTGAAGGTTACAAAGTCTATTATGGCAATTTGTTCTGAAGACAGAAAAAAGACTTTAACAATAATAGTTTACCCTTACTTAGCAGATGGGTTTCTCTCTCAAGAAAGCCTTTGTTTTAACCTTCTAGTTAAAACAAATAAGAAGGAAGATGATGGTACATGAATGAAACGGCAGGCAAAAACGACCAATGGCTCCTTTGTTGCAGTATTAAGTGGTGGATCCATTAAACTACAGCTATTTTTAGGTAACCATAGCTCTTCAGCCTCCCGGTATCATTGAAGCAGAAAATTAAATATCTTAGCTGTATTTTGTTCTCATTCCAGCACCTAGATCTGTATCTGAACATGGAATGTTTTCTCCATAGTTTGTTTTGACAGGTTTCTGATCTGCTTAACCATCTGAGAGGGAAGGATTTGAACAAACATTCCAGTGTTTTATGGGCTTAGAAAGAAACTTTCAAGATGTCTTTAGAAGTTTATAAAAATATCTTGAAGACAGACATTACAGGTACCTTCAAAGAGGAAAGCCTTAATAAATCCTTAGATATAGTAGCTGTTAGCATGAAATATTTGGTCAATTTGATAATGCGAGGGTATGTAGTTTTCACTACCCTGGTCAGCAGAATTGCCCAGAAATTTCTGCTGGTTGCTTGATTGTCTCAGTGATAAACACAACTAGGTCCCTAAAATGGAAGGTATTTATGTGAAATGAACAACTTTTGGTACAGGATGTAAAGAAGCTGTATTCTAGATAGATGAATACACTTTAGTGGTTCTTTATAAGGAAAATCTTTCCATTGCAATGGCTCAGGTAAATGGTAGGAATATCTCTCTCTTTAAAATATAGACAGAAGCACTTTCTGGACATCTTCTATTCTATGATGCTTTCCCTATGCCTTTCTGGTGTTGCAAATCATTGCCAAAGGAGATGTACTTCTCAAAATGATGGATTTTGCCTTTTGAACCTTTCCACATAGGAACAAGATAGAGTAGCTATTTCTTATACTACTCCTTGGGAAGTATGAATGAAAGTAGTAAAAGCAATAGCTGAGCTCTGTGCTTTTAATGCAAGAATTGTTTCAGATATGATTCATTGCTCCTTGGATATTATTTAACCGAGAATTATAAACTCTACTTATGACTGGACAGTATATAGACAGTATTGCTGGACAGTATTGCATAAGATAAGCACGTCCTATAAGATGTGTCTCATTTAAACTGCACTAGATTTTTGCTAACAATCATTTATATTGTGAATGTTCTACTGCCTTGTCAACTCAGAAGAGTTATATCTTCAGTCAAACAGATTATATTGTAGGGTTATTTGAATATTACCCTAGCATAAGAAATCTTATTTGCACAGTACTTGCTTGGGTCTAGAGTAGCAACTTGATTCTGTGTTGAAAACCAATTGAAATGAGAATTGTTTTGGATTTGAAAGTAATGTAGCTGATTAGTGTCATTAAAAGTAACTGAAAGTATTTTAGCTATCATAATTTATCATTAAGGCTCAAGTTATTTGTCAAGAGTTCCCAAACTGAAATTGGAGCCTCTTCTGTAGCTGCTATGTGTTATCATAAAATTATTCCCTTTCTCTCTGCAAGCACTGCTGATGAGATGACTTTTTGCCATAGGATTAAATTCGCTCTGCATGAAAAATTATGGCCAGTTAGGTAGTACTCAAGTTTTAGATTGTTCTACAATCTACCTGAGGTATGTAGGTCCAGATCTTTGACCTAAATCTCCCAGCCATACTTCAGCACATAAGGAATGAATTTCTCTTCAGGCAGGGGATTTATATAAGCAGGCATTGTGTCAAAAGAAAGATCCAATTAGGTGTCTGATAAACTAAATCTATGGTATGACTTCTGCTTGGATCAAAGGAGGGGGCAAGAAAAGCTTTTGTTCAACTGCACACCAGGAAGACCTGGTCTTTGCCTTTGACCCATTTGAGACTTACCTATTCTAATTTGGGGTGGTTTAGCCTTTACTCAAATGGGACCTGTATAATAGAATATGATGTTCCAGTAACAGTGATGACACCTCTAGATCATGGTAGGACTATCTTGGACTAGGAGAGCAGCAGAGAGTGAATCAGAGTGGCTTTAGACTGGTATAAACACATGGTTTTGGAAAAAAGTGACTAATAAGTGTGTCTTACTGACTTAAAAAAGCAGGACAGACAAATGCTGATTCTAGTTTATAGACCGATACCCTCTCTGCACATAAAATTTGTCTGGGAAAAGAAGTACCTTGCAGAGGAGAGTGATAGTGTAGTTAACATGAAATCCTATTTCTTATGGGAAGTTAAACTAATATCCAGAGCTTTAAGTTCACAGAAAACTCATTCCCATGATAAGATAACACTAATCATTTACTTATGAAAACGTAACTGACTACTTTAAAATGTCTATGATAACATTAGAGGAAATAGGAGAATTTTGTCAAAGTGTGATTCCAGGGAGGAAAATGAAATATTGAAATTACAGCACATTCTTAGTAGTAGAAAAACTAAACATTAAATAGTCATGAGTACACTTCATGAGAGTTGGGAACAGCTTTCCAATAATGATTAGTGCAGTGGTGGAAAGCACTCAGTACTTCTAAGTGGTGTGTCATCACCTCATGAAAAACACTGCATGATGTAATTGCTTGTGAAAGCAGCCCCTATGAGCTTGGCAGTTCCCTCAAGCCCCAAGGCAATTTCTACTTTCTTTCAACATTTGATCCTTGCTTTTAAGTGGACATAATTTTTTTATGGTAGGTACCATATGTCTCTCCATCATACTGTGGGCTAAGCAATGGCAAAGGGAGCAGAGTTTTAGGTATTGCCTCAGCTTGTGTTAGACAATGTGAAAATGCTTGGTATTTTATTCATCAGTCATGTCTTTTCATGGTGTCTATAGGAATGGATGAACAAGTTTTGCTATGATTAAACTTAATGCTGAGTTATGGTAATTCTGCTTTCCCACATTTACGGAAACAGAACACATCTTATTAGCTGTGGATGTTATTGCTACGTAGAGGAATATTTTCAGACTGTTTCAATGTGAAAAAACTGATGTTTCAGCTGTAGAAATGTTCATTCCGTTGAGAAACCGGGAATTACTGGCATTATTTATCCAGTATGTTACAAGTTTTGAATATCTGTGATCAGTACTGTATTCAGAGTAAACATGAAAAAAGAAAAAAATCTATAGATTCTAAAGAATCTGGAAATAAGGGAAAAAAAAAAACCATCTTGTAAATTAGTCCTTCAGCTCTCAAAGTAAAAAGAAATGGCTCATATCTCCAAAGGCCATTTTATTTTGTAAACCTCTATACATCACAAGGATTAATGAAAAGATGGGTTGGAATTTTCTGTCAGAACAAAGAATGAGTAGGAAGTGACCAGTGAGGTCCTGCAGTATAGCAGAGCTCCTTGCTATTTTCCTTTTGTTTCAGTCTTCTGTTTTCTTACTCTCTTCAATGTTGCAGTGGCAAATTGTTCAGCAGTTTGACTGAGAATGAAACTGCATTGCATAATCACTAGTTTCACATAAACTACAACCTATCCCAGATGTATTCTTTTCCAGAAAGCTGATTTTCCTTCATTTTTACAATATATACCCAAGATTCAGATCTGCAGCATTGACAATGAGGAGATACTATATACTACAATTATGACTATTTTAAAAAGAATGTGCTTTCTGTTACATCATACAAAGCTCTAGGAAGCCTTTTGATCAATTTATCCAGTACTGTCTTACCTAGTTTTGTGACAAAAATAGTTTTTCTTCACTAGTTAATCCAAATTGCAGTGACATTTATCACTTCATTCTGTTCTTCTTTGTGTATTGCAAATAGGTGAAATAATGAAAGAACTTCTGTCTGTCAAATACTCTTCTTCTATTCTCTGTTCACAAAAATCACAGTAATGCCAGTGAGATTTACACCTTCTGATGGTGGGAAGCAAAAGATTTTTTAATTCATTTTTCAGTATTTAGCAGAGTATGGCTTAGAGGTCCTCATCTGCTTCCAGCTGTGCTAACTGAAGAGAGTGAGACTTGAGGGTGAATTTGCTAAAAACAAAGTAGATAACTACTGAAATGTTTTTAGAAACATTAATCTCATAGAAGTTGCATAAAAGTTGAAGCCCTGTCACTGGAGTGCCTGATAAATGTGTCAATAAGCCATCTGTGCTCCCTTCCTAAAGTGAATGGCTCAGTGAGCCCAAATTTGCCTTCTGAATAAAGCAGTCTGGTCTCCCACTGTTGCCACAAAATCAGCCCTTTTACTGTTGCACCCTTCTCTGTTGAGTCCAATAACTCTTACCAGTAGCTCCATTCTCTCCTGCAGTGAGCAAGTGATTATCCCATTCAGTCCATCTTAATGTTTCCCTGGAGGCCTGGAGCTAACCATACACTAGCTCACTTTTCCCCAGCAAGTATAAAGGATTAATACCAGATAAGTTACTCATTGGACATTTGTTCCATGCTCACTTTCATTTAGTTTTCTGATACCTTGAAAAGATAGATAGCACTCATCTGAAACAGGCTGGTAGGTGGAAAGGTTGACAGAGTTGCTATTGCCTTTTCATCTTTTGGAGCATTATAGTAGCGGATTAGATGATATCAATCATACAGAGTTATGTACAATATATGTGTTTTCTATTTTCTGCTTTCAAGTGGAAAACCCAGAAGGTCTGTTTTATAAGCTCAGTGTACAGTCATATGTGTGGTACCTCATGAGAGCAGTTGTTAGCAATTTGGAGTTTTAATTATCTATGACATAATAGCTTGGAAACATCTATTCTGGAAGCTACTGATTTTGTCTGAATTGCACAACCTAGTTTTTAAAATTTACATAGATTTCTACAGCTGTACTGATTAAATTTTCCATTTGCATGACAAGGTGAGGTACTTCTTTGTAAAACGCATTATATAATATGCAAACAGTGAAAGGAAGCATCTCTCTCTCTTTTGGGTTGTACTGTTGGGTTCTGGAAGTCTTTGTATGTAAAGGTACATCCTTCTTAGAGGCAAATTGTTATACTGGTAAGTTGAACTCTATTAGAAGTCCACTGGATGCTTGTACTCTCATAATGTTATTTTAATGTAGGATACATTAATCAAATTCCAGTGACTTTAGACAGTGATAATGGGTTTTGTTTCCCTGATGAGCCAGCTGGAGAGAAACCATTGTTTTAACATACAGGAGATACTTTACTGGAAGACCTACTGCCTACTTTGCATGGCTTCTTGCACATTTACTGTCCTTGCATAAACATGAAAGCCCACAAAAGGTGATGTGATTTAGGAAAGTGGTTTCTGCTGACTAGACTGTTTCTCTAAGCAAAGAGCTGCACGGATCTGTGCTAGCTCTATGAAAGACTAGTGTCAGAGTTCTTCACTGTTCCCCTGCTCCCAAGCAGAGCTATCAGAAATACCCTGGACACAATCAGATGCATCTCAATAGGCTCATTATTCTTATTTCAGCACCAATGTGGCTCCAGCTGAGAGTATAGAAGAGGAGAAGGAAGAGGCAAGAGGAGATCAGAAGCAATTCCTCAGTTGAGGAAATTAGGACAGAAATTCTGAGGCTTAGATAAACTTAGGAAGGACAGGTAGACTTCAGGGCAGGAGCCAGGGACTAGGCAGACCTGGTTACACCCCTGACAGTATTTTGAGCTGATGCTATAAAAAGGATGAGAACCCCTGAACTAGGAAACCTAAGAGTACAGAAAGATAAATCATGTTCAGGCTGATTTTTCCCTGTCAATTTCTTCAGATAGAAAATGATGACAGTAATTTCTAGGGGTTTATAGGCATACTGAAAAGTGTGCATCAAATGTTTGTATATTGTATTTTTCCTTAGAATATGCTTTCCAAGAGGAGATTGCTTATTTCTCTATTTTGTTTTTTTTTTTTTTTTTTTCTTCTGATGTGGAAGCAGAATTGAATATTAGTATTTAATATTTTTAAATAAAATTTGCAGCTAGTTTAGAATCTAGACATCTCAGTTGTCTTCTAAAGATGTTTATCTATAAAATCAGATATGCCATATTTCAGTGTTTGGAAGGCCTCCCTCTCCTGCACTGCTTAAAGTATTCGTTGAGATTTCCTTTAAATTATGCAGTGGGAAGAGACTTGTAGAACACTGATAATTATGAGGAGAATCAGCTATGAAAGGATTGCTCTAAAATGCATACTGCAGAATATATTTCTGTGCATCTGTGTGTGCCAGAACTCTAACCTGAGAAAAAAACCAATTAATCTATATTTGCACTGAAGAAATTGCTTTGTATTTGTAATAGTAGTTTGTTTGTAGTAGTAGTTTGGATTTATCAGGATTCACCCATCTCATCCAAATTCAGAGAACTCTACAAGAGTTCCTCCTCTATTCTTGTATGGTTCTTATGAGGAGAAAGCCTGGGTAATGTAGTGCCACAGAAAAGCAAAAACAGTGTGTGATGGGAGCTATAATAAGCAGCTGCTATCACAATTTCTAAAAACTGAACCCAGTGAGATGCTTACATTAAGAGTCCAGTCCTCCAGATGTTGCTTTTCTGAGACCTGCATTACTTAAAAGTTCTTTAGGTAATTTTCAATGTTCAAACACACATTTTTATGCAAGCTAACAGCAGACTGGCAGAAAATACATGTAATACAATAGTGATGGTAAATTATTATAGCAGTTCAACATAGCCCATAGAATTGTTTTCCAGTCTAGCTTTAATGACCGTATTTCACAGTGAAGCTAAAATGCTCAAGGAAGTATGAAAGAAGGAGCAGCATCAGTGCAGTGGTAAAGGAAGGGCAGAATCACAATCAAGGCAGTTTTAAGAAAAAGTCCTTAGTCTTGGATAAACTCAGAAAAGATTAGTAGATGACAGAGGAAGGGACCAGGACAAGGCAGACTTGGATTCACTGAATCATGGGACACTGCTGGTTTTGTCAGCCTTTTATCTGAGCTGAAACAGATAATTGTAATGCTTTAGGGGTTTGGTTGTTTTTTTTCCTGACTCATTTCTTGCTGCCTCTCACTCTTATTTTTAGCAAAGCCCTTTACCAAGAAGATAAAGCTAATCAACTCACAGAATAAATATGGAATTCTTCTAAGTAAAATCCAAATGGAAGCATGAATTTGATTAATCATTTTTTTTCTTTGTATATAGTTGGTAACTAGCGAATACAATATAATAGTAAAAAATAAAGGCAGAGCATGTCAACAAACAGTGACAAAGAGTGTCAACCTTTTCAACAAAGTGTGGTTAATCTGTACGGCTTTAACACTATTAGAGTTTGCTAAACTAGATAGTATGTTTGGAACAGTGTTTCTTTTGAATTGCCCAGTGGTAATTCAAAATGGACAGGGTTGTTTCAGGGCTAACTTAAAGGTGCTTTAGTGAGCCTTAAGCTCCAGCTATTAGTTGTGGTGCTGCTTCATTTGAAATGAATTGTGCATCTACTTGTTGTCCTCCTCCTTGTCACTGCTTAGGCAAACATCATGGGATTCTGCAAAGGAGAAACAAGAAATATAAGAAAAGAAAAAACATCAATGGAAAAAATCATGTTGAGACAAATGCAACTTCAGTGTTTAGGTGTTCATTTCATCCCTTTGAATGAAAATGTGCGTATGTATGCCATGGAGCAAGTTTTACTTCTGTAGCTAAGCTTGAACTGGGCTCTATTTGGAGATCAAGGTTTCCATCTCTTGAGTATATGTGAAGAAAGTAATGGGTTACTGCATAAAACTGCTGCAAACTTTACTTTTTCTTTGAATAAGTGATTGATTTTACAAGGAAGGCTGCTCATTAGATTTACACTCCTTTTTAAAGTGGATTCTTGATGAAACTAAACATATTTTGACAGGGTGTTTATTATTCCAAGTGATTTCATTCAAGTGAAATTCAGGCACCTTGAATCTTCTAAATAATTTGCGTTCAGTGCAGAGTCACTGTCTGCACTGATAGTTCCTGATATTTTTCCCCTAATTGCTGCTCTATTTCTACTAATATTCCTAACTAAATGTACATTATGCAATAAAACAGATAACAATCTTTTTCACAGTTTTACTTTTCTTTGAAGATCTAGTCCTCCATTTTATTCTTTATCCATTGCAGTACTTCTCCCCTCGGTTAAATACATTACATATGTATCAACTCAACTGAAGTGCTGAGGTGCACAAAACATTCACAGCCTATCTCCCTTTGAGCAATGAGGTTGTTATGAGATATGGTGCAAGAAATAATGTTTGCAGTGTGCACTGGTAGACTGACCAAATTACCATGTATTTTACATTTGATTCGCTTGCTAAAAATCTAAATTTATGTTTATTTCTAATAGTTAATGTAGAAGGATCTGGAAATGCTTATATTGAGGTGATATTTACTGTAGGAAATACAGTAGCTATTTTGGAGTGCCATTAAATATTTGCAAGAAAGCAGAGGAATGGCTTCTGCAACAGAAATGACTGTGAGCTGGAGTTAAGCAGGCAGACAGTAAATAGTCCAGTCAAGGCAATTTTTAAGTACTTGAGAAAAAAGGCCACGCATGATTGAAGCTTGACTAGACTGACAGAACATTGGGGATATAGTTACAGAGTCATGAGACAGAATTAGATTGCATTGAAAATGTGAGACCATCTCAGGTCATCCTGGTCTTCATCATGCAGAGTATGGGCATGAAGTGGTGATGTAGAAACCTAAGGTAAAAATTTCATGACAGTCCAATCCCATCGTAAGGATACAGTCCTGAAAAACTGTTGTCTGTTGGTGGGAATTAGCTATATAAGGGGAATACCTAGCTGAGAATTTCCTAGTATGATGAGGATTATTAAGTGCACTCTTTTGGAGTTCTGTATAATTTTCATATTTTGAAAATACTAGTTTCTGGTACCAGATGTTTACTCAAATCATGTACTATTGACTATGTTGAAAAGCTTTGCAGAAGTTCATGGATTAAATACTAAAGTTTGGAGCTTTGATATAAGTTGATTTCCATTTCTCTTCTCATACAGAAATTTTCTTACTGTTCAGAAAGCTTTTATTGACCTTATTTGTTGGTTAGTAAAGATATAAACCTGTTAATTAAGAACAGGGTTCTTTTGTTGTGAAATAAATCAATGGTTTATAGATATTAAGAAGTTAGGTTGTAATAGTAAATAAAATGGTAATAAGTCTGTTGTAAGTTTTTTGACAATGGTATACAAATGGATTTTAATGCATTAGTTGATATGGTCCAGAACTATTTACATTCTTCATCCAGTGCAGACCAAATAAAACATGAAGGGCATAATTTAGAGTGCTTTGCTGTGTGATGGTTCTTAATGAAGTAACTCCCTATGCTCTAGTAATCTGGTAAAAGGAACAGGTATTAATTAGACATTACAAATATATTGTTTTTTTCTAAAGATATTCCTTGTAAAATGATTTATGCCTGACTCCAGTCTGCTAAAACATCCGAGACAAAGTTACATACTTTTCTTGTATTGTTCTTTAAATGTCAGAAAGGGAAAGATACATATTTTAGTGTGTGCAAGTGAGAAGAAGCAAGCTCTGTCTTTTCTGCAGTGTGCCTTTAAGTAGATGGAGAGAGAATTAAAGCCTCTCCCATCTTGACTCAACAAATAGAGTTTTCTCTGTTCAAGAACATTTTATAGAATGCTACTTTCTAGGAGAGAACCAGGGAAATTGTTTTGTTTTTTTTTTACCTTATCAAATATCACTTGCAAGACTTTTCTGCCTTTTTTAGATGGTCTTAGGTAAACCAGATGCAATGCCAATCAAACGTTAGAGCAAGGTTTAATGATCACAGTCTCATGCATTTCTAGTTTATGCATAAGTATACTTGTGATTTCTGTAGAAATTTAATTCTTGGTACCTTGTGAAGTTATCTTCATAAAATCCATTATGACAAACTTTACCAACATCCAAACTGAATCTCATTCTAAACCATGTCACTTTTGAGATAGCTAATAGAATATATCTTTAATTGAGGATTTATTTTTGTTATATTTAGTCACTGTGAACATAACTATGAGAAAGAGACTTTAAATCATGATGCAGAAGCTCTCTTCCCCATACTTAAGACAACAAGAAAGGAAATGGTGGCTGCATTTTTTGTTTAAGTGGTAGGTTTCCAGCAGAATTCAGGTTAGAAGAACTGGTCATAAGGCTGGGACGTTTCATTACTACAAAAATCTGTAGGCTCTCATCATCTCACAAGCATACAGGGAGAATTATTCTGTATTCTAAAATTTTTGTATTTTGAAATTCAAAATCATTTTAAAAAATCATTAATCATAGAATCATAGAATGGTTTGGATTGGAGGACCTCTAAAGGTTGTGTAGTCCGATTCCCCTGCATTGAGCAGAACTTCTTCAATGAGAGCAGGCTGACGATACAACATGACATTGAATGTTTCCTGGGATGGGGCATCTACCACCACTCTGGGAAATGCGTTGGTGTTTCAAAACTCTCATTGTAAAAAACTTCTTTCTTATATCTTATCTATATAAGACCCTCTTTTATACCCCTGGTCCTATCTCTACAGGCCCTGCTTAAAAGCCTGTCCCCATGTGTCTTTTAAGCCCACTTTAATTATTGAAAGGCTGCAATAGGGTTTCTGTGAAGATTTATATATATCAACATACAGAGCAGAGATCAATGGCACCTAATATTCTCTAGCCTCATCAATTTCATGAAGAATACAAGCATCATATCTGAGACCTTGGGAAACCAAGAAATGTAGGATTATGAGCTGCTGCTTCTTAGTAGGTAGAAAGTTGTTTGGAATTCTTATTCACATAATGATGTGTTGCCATTGCCTTCTTGCAGTCTATGCAGGGTTTATTTTATGACAGAATGTCTTACCCTTTTATTTCAGGAGTAAGCAAATGACAGATGCACTAACGTGTCAATTGGATGTGTCATGATGAAATGTCCATCTGTCCATTGTTGGTCTAGTGAATGATTATTTTCTCCCTAAATAATGACTTCTGAAAAATGAAAGACTTTAATTCCTCCTACCCGTTACCTTAAAGGAAGTATAGAAACCTTTTTGAATATATCCATCACAGAAGGTCATTTTAAGAACAGTGCTTTTGTTCTGATAGCTGTTTTTCAAGGGATGAAGAAATTTTCACTTCAGAGATTTGTGGCCTCACAATAACCTCAGGGTGATTCAGGACCTTTAGCAGTTTTCTAAATTTTTTGCCTTAGAGGAGAATAACAGCAAAGAGATTGTTCTAGAACCAGTTAGTGTTTTAATATGTCTTACTCACTTCATAAATATTGGTTATCTATTTGTTGTTGCAAACGTTACAGATACAGTACTTTTTACTTGACATCTTTTTGTGGACTTTGAGATGGCTATTACTAAAACTGAAAGGCACAAGGGAAAAATAAAATTTGAGATATGCATACTTTTCACTGATCTATTTATTTAGATTGTTTTATGTCTGGAGGAGTTTGATACATTAAGACTCTTAAGTCACGAAACAGATATGCACCTTTGGATTAAATTCCATCACAACAAGTCGTATTTTCTCTGAAGAGCCAGATAAGCTTTTCTAAAGGGATAGTGGCATTATAATGAGAAGTACAGGCATTTGTTACAGTGCAATACCCACTTTAATATCCACATCCTTGATAGCAATTTGGTAAGTCAAATTGTTGCAACTTCTTTGTTAGCTAGAGATCTCACATGAAGGAAAACACATTCTAGGAGAAAAATACAAAAAAATCCAGGAAGAAAATGTTAGCTCAGCTTATTTTATCTTGATTCCTAACTGGAGGCACCAAAATCCATCATTGAGACTTGAAATATAGGATCCAAATATCAGAGGTGTGATCTTACATGTAGGTAAATATGAAGGGAAGTGTTTAATTCTTATCCTAATATTGTACATTTGAAAATTTCTTTCAACACTTGCAGTCAACTCTTCAACCAGTTGTCTATGTGATACCAGATATTTTACAGCATTGCCAATTAAATCACGAAGGTCAGCCAAAATACAGCCTTGAGAAGTATCTCCACAATTAATCATGGCAATTTACTTAATTCAGTTCTGCCTTATGCATTTAAGCACTTTGGGAAATTAATAGCTTTGCTGATTAGAGTAATAGAAACTGAAAAAATAAATGTCTATTTTATCTTTGATATGTCTCTGCTAACACTCATTATAGTGTTTAAAGCCTCTAGATATTTAAATGTCACAGCAATAAACAGCCTTTTTTCACATGCACATGCACGTTATTTTGCTTACGCTGTTTGCAAATGGTTATTGGGAATAAATTATGGAATTGATATGAATTTCTATCAGATAATGTAATTATATTAGGAAAATATGTTTCTTTTAGTATATACTCATATGAATTCTAGTCAGAGACAATTCTGTACAGATTTATTCTTCTAAAAGACAAGATGCTTACAGTTTTCAAAAAACACATGTTAACATTGTAAGAAAATTGGTTCCTCAATTAGGTGACCTCAGGTGCTTGCTTTTTCAGTGCTGCAAAGCAGAGTGATATCAGGAATGAATTAGATAAGCAAGAGGTGTGACTATTACTTTTCAACCCTTAGCAAAAAGCTGACATACACTTGTATTTAATTACCGGTCAGGTTGCACTTTTCAGGACTGCCATCCCTGTTGGTACATTACTCATTTTGTAGTTCCACCTGTGCTCAATTAGTTTTGACTGTCCTTGAAGATTCCTGATACCAAAGCCTCTAGACCTGCTGGGATAAATCAGCTCCTAAAAACATTACCTGTCTGTGCTGAGTAATACTTGGTTAATACTGAAAAGGCAGACAGGAGAACTGAAAAATCACTGCCTTGGCTATCAGAAGAGCAGTGATCGGTAATAAATGTTAGCACTGTAACTCAACTTTAACGTAATGTCTACTGTCTGTTCTTCAAAACAGTAATTGATGGAAACTTGTAATCTGTTTTTAGAAGAGTTTTGACTAGATCTGCTTCCAAGCTGTATTTCTCAGTTCATGGAATTCTCCTGTCTAAAGGTACATACAATTTCTGTGTATTTTTTTGTGTTTTTTTGCCTAAAAAAAAGGGACATTTTTATTTTAAAGTAAGTTTAGGGAACTCTGACACTTTTCCACAAAGGAGGACTGAGGTTGTATTGGATAAATTATCATTCATATTAGGACAAATTGAATGCTGAATACTATTGAAACAAAATGGTTGATTTTTACATTCACTTAAGCTTTTAGATTTTCTGAGATTTCAGAGACAATGGCTTAGTAGCTCCTTGCTGTTAAAAAATTGCATTTCAACAGTAGCTTGAATCAATTGTTTGGTTGTAAGTACTGGCTGTTGTTCTGCATTTCTCCCTCTTTTGAATATTCCAGTTTTCAAAGTTTTATTCCCTGTGTAGATTCTGTTTTATAGTTATGTCAGTTCTTACTGAAAATTTTATGCAAGTTGAATGGAATGGGATCTTGTGGACAATGCAGTATGTTTACACAAAGTGAAGGTCCTGATTTGCCCAGTTTAAGTTGTGATAGCAACATGATAATTAGTGTCTTCCAAGGATGTTAGAGGGTGGATAAGATCAAGTATCTCTTTTAAAATTATTATTTATGTGACTGAAGTGTTCCACTTATAATCTATACTCCTTTTTACATAGCTCTACAATCTATTTTATCACTAATTAAGATATATTATTCTCATGTTTTATCCACTCTGAAATAAAGCAGCATGACAAAACCTACCATTTTATGTGCCTTTCTTCTTAAAATGTATGCACATGCAATTTAATATCAGTAGATCATACTGTATCATCTTACTTTCAATAGGACTTCTGTTTGGAATCATCAAAAAGAGTACTTAGATGTTGGTGACATAATGTCACTCAGTGAAACTAGCAAAATATTTGACCTGCCCATCACACGTGAGCAGGATTAGTTATGTTAGTATTGCAGTTGTCAAATGTACTTTGGCATGAAAATTAACAATAAAACAGATTATTTAAATTTCATGGGTATATTTTGAAAAACAGCTGTGAAATTACTGTCTCATGCCATGATTTTAAAACTTACAAGGTGCACTAATCTGACAAAAGCCAGGAAGTGAGTCGGGGTTTTGCAGAGTTATCACTGTATTCATGTTTTTGCTCTTTTATTCTTCATCTAATAAAGGTCTCTCTTGGAAATGTGAATAAGCAATATGCAGTTGTACATATGTGCACATGTCTATTCATTGGATAATATAAATAAGATTGGAAGACTATCAATATATTATCTCACCAATCCTCACCAGGATGCCATAACTCATGAATTATTATACAACTATTTCCAAACACCTATTACAATGTATTTTCTAACATCTCTTGTAAATATTTCTTGCTGTAAGTTAAACATTATTTAAAGCCATATTCCGAGAACACTTGAAGAATTTTGTGCTCTTATTTTCTAAAATATTAGATCTTTGAACTTTTTCTTTAAGATTTATTTATATTTGCTCTTTTTTTTTTCTCCCAGTAGAACAAACAGATTCTATTTTCTTCCCACTGTAGTTTGTAGATCATTTGGGGATGATGTTTTCTTTTCTGCAGTCTCTTCAGTTGTTTCACATCTTGTATTACAGTGGTTAGCAGTCAGCCTCACAGTCCAGGTGGGGCTCTACCAGCATTGAGCAGAGTGAAATAATTTCATTATGTGTTACCTACATATGTATTACCACATATTTTTTTTTTCATGGCATCACATTGTTGTTGACATATGTTCAGTTTCTGAACTACTTTATGTTTCAGTTTTTTTTCAAGGGAATGCTATTTATGTGGTTTTCATTTTGAGAACTTTTGGAATAATGTTCAACTACACAGTGAAGGAGGAAATTAGTGGATTACCTCAGTTCACAATGTATTTTCTTTTCTGCATTGATAACATATTGAAGAAATACTTTACTGAAGGCTAGGATGTCCATATCTGTGGATGTCTTTTGAATATTGGATTCTGATCTTTACTTCCTGTCTCTCTTTCTCCCCTCTTCTTAGTGCTCTTAATGTTTTTACTTTAAACAACTTTCTAGCCGTGTAGTTTCAACTTTAATACATTATTTTGTTGTTGGAAATTTACCTTAAGGTCTCAGACAGAACTTTAATAAAGAAGATTTTGAATTGACAGAAAAAAGATTACTTTATACTGATAGAAAAGGTACTGTTTGTTTTAGTTGTTTTCCCTGGGGAGATTTCTAAACTACTGGCTGATAAGGAAACTGAGGGGTCCTTAAAGGAGAACAAAGCAGTTTCTTTCTCAGGAAAGTTTTTAAATCAGAATAGTCCTTGCTGATTTACTCTAGGCAAACTCATGAAACTGTAAATAATAACCAATAATTACTCCATGTATGCAAATCTAAATTACCATTGTATTTACTATCACTGCTGGTAGTTCTTAACCTACATAAGTTTTGGAAGAATGAGTATATATGATGTATGTTGGGAAGAGATAATTTTGGTGGAAAACATTACAGGCTATCTATTAGTTTAATCAACTGAAAAAAAAAAAAAAACAAAACCAAAACAAGCACATCTTTGAAGAAAATCTAGATATGTCATGCTAGAATGTAGTCAGGTGAGACAATTTCTTCTGTGGTTCCCAATTTGGTAACAAGAAAGCACATTTCATTTACAATTTAAGAAAAATAAGTCACTTACTACTGGGGAAAATAACATAGATTGTATTATACACACAAACTATGCAAAGCTAGCTGCAAAATCAAGCTTTTGTGAGTCAGGAATATTAGAGTACAGATTGCCTGGCCTTGTGAACAGAGAACTTGATTTCCAGTCTTTATTTCAGCAAATAATATCATGGCACTTTCATCTGTCTGACCTTGGCACTTGTCTGACTTTGCTAATAGTGATATAATGGCTATATCTTAATATTCAGACTTAACAGAGAGTAGCAGGTCTTTCTACTTTCTGACTTCCTGATTTTATTCCTTATCATGGAATTTCATAAGTCCACTTATGATCTCCTGAAATGGAGGCAGTAAGAATACTGATAATACTGTATATCATCTCTCCTGCAGTGACACCTGTTTACTTTTCCATCCCTGCTGGCACTGTTCTTTCCACTTTTAGATGTTATTAAGTCAGCACTCTGTACCAAACCATTCTGTGGACTGAACTGGCTCCTCTGCTATACCTGGCAGATCTTCCTTGGTGTAAAGTTCAGACCAAACCAGTGTTTTTCAACTGAGCAGACAGTGAGTTAAGAAATCTTTATCTTCCCTTATTTAGTATGCTGCATATCTATTCCCAGCAAAGTGATGAGCTCTATGTAATTGAAGTGTGTTAGCTGAAGAAGATGTTGTAAGCTTGCTGTGAAGACTTTAGGGAACTCAGAACTGGAATAAATAAATTCACTAGGAATGCATAAACAAATACAAAAGGGAAAAGAACTGTCAGATTTTCAAAAAACAAAAGTAAATCATTAATATTAAATATGATTTTTTTAAACTTATACTCTTCTAAACTGCAAAGTATATTTGGAAATAAGTTTTCAATTAATCTTTTTCCTTATTGCTCCTTCCTTGAGATGTGTTTATTTGGACTTATGAGTCCTACATGTAGTTTTTCATAGTAGTGCTTACATTGTGTGGCTGAGCAAACATACATGGGCAATCTTAAAGATGCCTTTTGATTTCCTTGGCTGTCTAAAGAAAAATAGCTAGAAATTGTCATTTTACTATCATTAAATTCCATAGTGCTGCTGTCTTCAAAGCTCTGTCACCTGCACAGCAGGTAAAAACCACTTTCTAGCAGCATAAAAAACAAAACAAAAAAAAAAAAGTGGAATGATTACTAGATACAGAAATGTAATTTTCTTGTCTCTGAAACTGATGAATGACAGCACGGATATATCCACAATATGGAGCAAGAAATCATTACTTTCAAATGGAGCCATGCCACTCTGAACAGAACTTCTGTCTCAAAGAGTATCCATTTAATTTGTACTCATTGACCTGCAGATTTATTTGATATTATTCTATCTGTCTGATAGCATTTCTGCTCGAACATTTACAGGCAAAAATCCCTCTGTTGGCATCCATTCTAGAAGCATTATTCTCTGTTATTAGTGTGTCAGAAATGCAATTTCTAATTTGAATAGTACCATGAATAAAATAAACTTTAAAGTCCCATAGAGTTATGAAATTTCAGGTGACATTCTGAGTAGAAATTCTACATATCTGTATGCTTACGTTATTAACTACTATTTACTGATCTGTTTCATGTTTTTACAATTATTATGGTCTCCTCTTACAGTCTTTGTAATTAACTCCTAGCTACCCTGACTGATGCAGATATTACAGAGTTATTTAATGAGATTCCAAGCATCTTCACTAGGACAAAGAGCTTTTGAGCTATACATTGATTTGTCCATGCCTCCATTTCACAAAAACTTGAAATCGGTGAATGTCTGTAGTGGAACTCAGATGTATGACAAATGCATCACTTTTGATTTACTAAGTTCAAATGATTTTAATACTGAAATTGCTGATATAAAATATAAGACATTTTGAAGACAAATATGTTTAGAATTATGTTAGTGCATCAGTGAAAATTTTAGGTTCTGTTCAAGACATTTTCTTCCAGTCAGAGAGGCATTGCAAGTGTTCTGAAGTGAAATTTTGATCAATCTCAGTTCTCTTAGCTTTTCCCAGGTCATCTTTTCTGTTTCCTAAGACTCTACCTTTTTTAATCTCTCATATTTTTCTAGTGGTTTTGGCCCTATGGCAAACACTTTTTTTCCCAGTTATTGAAGTCCTTAAAGAACTTGGGAAATTTTATCACAGATTTTGATAGGGATTGGCTGTTATCTTTTTAATATTTATTGAAAAGATAAAAATGACATGAAATTCAATATTACTAAATGGTACATCAATGTTAGATTTTACAGTGGAAGGATTATACACTTCCACATTATTAATCAATTTTTAGAAGAAAATAGGTATTCCATGGCTATTGTTTGACTATTCTACTATCATTATTTCCTGTATCAGCAAATTTAACTGCCTAACAGTGTCTGCTTTCAATTATGTCAGAGAAATTTCTGAAGATTTTTTGAGTGAAGATTTTTTTAAGTGAAACATTTACTGAAATGTTCATGTATGTGAACAATATTGTTTATGCTAAGCAGCTGTTGTAAATGGGTGGACTAAAATGATTTTTGAAAGTATGTTTTCTTTCAAACATGCATCTTGTCACCATACCATCTGTCTAAATATTTTCAGAAACATGATTGCAAATAGTTGCTATGTTACCTTTTTTGCTTGGCAAATGGCTGCAAGAAACAATGGCTGAAGTGTATTGTGAGTTTTGCCATTTTTTACAGTGAGACAAGAATAGTAAGCTTCTCACAGGAAAAAAGTCAGTGAAAGGCTTCTTCTCCAGTCCTTCTCCACAGCACATGGTGTTTATTTTGTAAATATCAACTTGAATGATATATACCCTGCCATTTGGAGATCACGCTGGAGTGTGAATTACAATGATGATATACTCACTATAATAAATGAGCTGCTCAAAACAAGTGCTAGGTTTTACATCATAATATTGAACTTGATTCAATTTCTTGTCCTCAGAAAGCCAAAAGTAATTGAAATGCTGTTTAGTTCTTAAACTAAGTGGATTGGTGACAAACTCATTAATATTTAAGTGTTTCAACTTTTATTTACCAAATGGATAATCTACAAATTATAGGTCACAGAATTAAAAATTTCCAGGCTAAGAAGATTTAGGGAGGGAGTTTTTTCTTTAAAGCTGATTAAGTTAGATAACACAATACAACTTTTGGAAGTATAAAATTAATTGATCGTGGGAACAAGAAGGCCAAGGAATATAATCTCTTAAGACCAAAACTGTTCTTTGGACATATGATATAATGCCTTTGTATTACTTAATTCATTACAATTAAATGTGAGTGCATCTCATAGCAGAAATAATTTTTGGAAATAATTTTGGAGGGTGCACTTTTTTCTGCTTTTCCCAGCTTCCCCATCGAAGCTGACTAAGGGGTTTGAGTGCTTTTGTGTTGGCTAGAGAGGAATCTCTTATTCCTTGTGTAAAAAATATTATTATTTTCAAGTTAAAAGCATCTTTTGAACATTAAAAATATGAAATACTCCAAGGTGGAAAGCAAGCCCTATGATGAAGAACTATTTAAAACATGGTCTATGATTTACTTCTCATAAAAAAATCTTTACCATTACAAATGTGTTCCTGTATTATGAAGTAAAATTACTCACCAAGAATTTCCTACCTACCTGCTGTTAATGTTCTAAGTAAACCTTTCTTCTTAAAATACATTTCCTCTTGAGCTTGATCTTATCTGGTGGTCTTGAAAGTAATTGATCAGCAATGCAATCAATGGCATCTTCTCTGAGTATTTCTGTGACTATCTTTGAGGTGTCCTTTTCTGTTATGTATTGTTAAGTTAGTAAGAGAGGGTCTTAATTATCAGAAAGGATAAGTCTTGCATAAAAGAAACCCATTTTTCATCCTGCTAAAACTGTGTGTTTTCTTCTTGATTCCAGAAAAAATATTCTGTGGAAAAATTAGCTGCAAACGAAGAGCTAGATTAAATCTTTAATTCAGCTGCTATAGAGAACTCACACTGGAGAATAATAGTGACTGAAATTAATCCTCTTTCAGTGTTTCCTGTACTGCAAAGTGTAAGTTGAAGCCATTTGGCTATTCTTTATTCATCATCGCATTAAATTGAGGAATAAATAATTAATGTGTTTTTCTCCTTTGCATGAAACAGGGTGATTACAAAGGGAAAAGGAACTCAAAGATGTAGAAAGATGATTTGAAATGCTAATGAATTTTGCAGAAAAGATTTGTCAGGAAAAAGAGCAGTGTCACAGTAGATACAAAATGCTTGAAGAAAAACATTAGGTTTCAGTGAAAAGGTCTTAAAAAGGACACAGGGAAAAGTGACAGAGTGGCACTGTAAAATTCTGTGTTTCTGTTTCTAGAGTTGCTAGAGAGACAGGCACAGATAATTCAGAGAAAATAGACCATATGATTCAGCTCACTTTCAGAAACTGATAGGATTGGATTTTATTGCTACAAACAGTGACAACCATAGTGCCACAAACTAACACAGTATTTTGTGTTAACTCACAGAACAAGATACTAAAAAAATTTCTGTGATGCAAGTTTGTTGTTTGATTATACTCACATTTTCTTAAATGATAATGCACCACAGCAACTGCATAGGACAAACACATTAAACATCGTTAGACAATATATATAATGACAGGTATACGTCTTATATATATATATACACACACACACACTCCTGTCTATATCGACCTGTATATCATGATTGTCTGTAGTGTTTCTTCAGTGAGCCAATTCTGCAGTTAAATGCCATGTTTTAACAGGCAAAAACTGAATTAAATTTTATGTTTATAGATGCTATTGCTCATGCATATTATTTTTTATTTAAATCTTGGTTGGTCAAATGATGTATATTGAGGTCATTAAGTGATAATTGATTTTTCATGGCAGTTGTTATTCTAATTTCAGTACCTCAGTATAAACAGTGATAATTTTTTAAAAATTAGTATTACCCAAATTAAATGCCCTTTCAATAAAAATATTTACGTATGACCAGAAGAGGTCTGAGTGGTGATTATTTCTAGAATAAAACCACATTTTAAATTTAATTGTAGGGTGGAATCAGCACATTCATTAGCTATTTTTCTTTTAAAATGTATGATGAATATAAGTATATAAAATGCAAATGAACCAGACTGGAAATGTTTGGCATTGTTCTAATAAACAATGATTGAATTACAGAAAATACAAAATTTTTAGTTTCAGGTTGTTTGCCTGTTCAGTATCTCTTCTTAGTGGCTGATCAATTCTTCATCCTTCAGGTTGTTTAGATTTGCCCAGTAGTCTTCACATCTTTGAAGCAGAGCATTTAAATTTGTACGCTGTCAGTCATGGGCTGAATCAATATTTTATCAGCTCAATAGATGTTCTTATGTATATGTACATGTCAGAAAGTATTTTGTTTTCCAGAACACTGAGTGTTAGTGCAAAACCACATTTTTTCCCCAAACTATTTTTAGGTTAACTGAGCTTTGGATTTTTATGTGGTAAAAAATAAACTGAGCCTTATCCATGAAGCAATTTGTCTCTGACCCAGTTTTCAAAGTAAATTAAATTAATTTTTCATGCTGAAATGACAGAGAGTTTGTGATTACATAGCTCTATGCATTCGTAGTACCTTTTGACCTTGCCTTTCATTAATGCAGCTATTTCACTTATACTTACTTAGACATTCTGCAACTATGAAGTTATTCTAAATACTATTTAGAGACTCTCTTGGAAGGGACTTTTGGAGGACATGATAAACCTGCTTATAGCACAGTTACCTGCTCAGTTAGAGCAGCTCTGGGACTTGTACACAGGAGTTTTGAGTCCACTGGCAGGTATTCTACGACTTGTTTGGGCAGCTGGGTTCAGTATTTAAGCACACGCCTTTAGGGGAATTTTTTCCTTCTCTTTGGAATTTCCTTTTCTGCAACTTGTAAGTGTTGCCTCTACTCATTTTGCTGTGCACTTTCAAAAAGACACTTACTTTTCCCATGTATTTTCTTCATAGCCATCTACATGGTAATTGAAAACTACGATTTTTTACCTCTTTAACCTCCTGTTCTTATGACTGAACAGATGCAGCTCCATTCACTTGTTCCCATATGTAATTTTGTCATGTACTTAAGCCCTTTAGCCACCACGGTACTGATCCCCTGGATTCTTGCACCTGTTTGCATTCAAGTTTTCCTCCCAAACCAAATGGTTCAACATAAATTTCTGGTAGAAAAAATTAAGTTCACTGAGAAAAGTACTTCTCACAATTGTCCTTTAAACAGGAAAGTATTTCTAGGTCCTCTTTAATTTTGTTAGCTTCTACCTGAAATACACTTTGTCTCTCTAGGATTATGAATTATATTAATAATTTGCCATGGTTTTTGCATTTTGATTCCCCTTGTGACTTAAAGATATGGGACCTTTCCTTATTTTATTTAATTAGCAGTATGGAAGGGTCCCACAGAACAGAGGCTTGTGAGCTGAAGCAATGTCAAACACTCCTGTGACAGTTGGTGGGATTTCAAGCATTGAGTTGCTGATAAGCAACCAGGTTGAACCAGGCTGCTTAGCAAATGATGCTCTGTAGCTTGTACAATTTATGGTTTTGCTATGCTAATATCACTTTATACTTTGTATCTTCCCCACTGAAGCAAATTTCTGTCACTCTTACTTTTTCCTACTAGAAGCTGCTATAGCAAAACTTAGCCTAATAAAGAGACCTCATTTCACCTTGCTCAAAGCCCAGTGCTGCAATTAACTACAGAAATAGGTGTATAAAACATAGGCAGTGATATTAAAAAGTGTACATTTGTTAGCAGATGTAGTCAAAGGCCTTCCTTATTAAGGGCCTACCTTCTAAGCATGAGAAAATTAACATCAAGAAGGCCACAATCCTTCTTTTGTGCATCTACTTTTAAATTCCTTCTGCTATTTTGCTCATCTGCTATCGGTGCTTCTTTGTAGCCAAAGGATGCTTAGGAGAATGCTTCCTTTTATGGGTATAAAATGGTCACCACTTTTACACACATCTTTTTTTGTCCTTTTCAGGGTATCTGAGGACCTATAGATAACAAGAAAAAGTGACATCTAATCTTTTAACAGTTCCCTTTCCAAACCTATGAGTAGGGCTGGTGTAAGTGATTACAGAGACCCTCTGTGGTACTGCCAAGCATTGTCCTCCCCAATCTGAGTTCCCACAGTCCACGTATCTGAAGAGATTTCTCAAAGAATCTTCACAAGCTTATCTCTTACAGTGGCTGTTCCAATGGAAAATTGCAGCCAACATAAGAAGATGGATTCCCAATAGATTGAATCCCAGTAGATGGAGTGGAGCTCCAGCTTTTCAGCTGGGATCAGCTAAAGGGTTGAGAGAATTTGAAGAAGGGATTGAGTTAGATTCAATTTCTACATCATCTGTACATTGTTTCTATCCATGAAAAAGGAGGTATGGAGGATTTTTTGCACTTGCTTGTGACACTGAAAAATCATTCTTCTACAACAGAATTTCCTCAGAGGTGGGGTTTATATGGGAATATTCAATCAGCATGGTTGTATTATTTGCCACAGCAATATTGGACTGCATGAAATTATGTTTGATTGTCTGCTACAAGTTTCAAGACGCTAGGTTATGCTCATCTCTAACATTAATTGACTGGTTTTTTCACAGACAGCAAAGGATGAAATATTTCTTAAGTATGGAACTCAATATGACATCTCATTCCTGCACAGAGCATTAGAGCATGGAGCTTACAGGAGAAATTTGTGTGACTGGTGTGTTATTGGTGTATTTTCTCTCTCCCATGGATAAATACAGCTTCAGCTCAAACCTAGTGGTTTTTGAACACAGTGTTTCCCTGAAAATAGGTGGTTAAAGAAGAGGATATTGACAACTGTAAGCTCCCTGCTGTGAACTTAGAAGGACCTTTTGGAAGATATCAGGCATGCCATTAGCTCAGAAAGTCTCTAAAATATTTACAATAAGAAAAAGAGCAAAAGGAAGCGAATGTTGAAAAGTAGTCCCCAGCCTGAAAACCACATATAATTAGAGAAATTTAGCCTCTTTTGTATTTTCATTTTGCTCCTGATTCATATTTCCACAAACTAATAGCATATGTGAAAAATTTTCAGATTAAAGATGGTATGTGAACTGTGTGGTTTAGATAGGCACTGCTTCTTTTTTCTTGTCTGTGATATCTGAAAAGTCAGCTAAGTGTATTGTTTCCCTAGCTTCATTGACTTCTTTTAATCAATCAATCAATCAAAGAATAATGCTGATAAAAAAATTGAAAATTCCTTAGGCTGCAGTCGATATTGTTAGTAGATTATTAAATTTCTTTGATTGTTATTTGTTTTTCATTTTTTTCATTTACTTTCCTTAGATTCTTATAGTCTGTTTTGAATTACATCACCTGAAGTGAAAATACACATCTCTTGCTCAGACACCATCTCAAGGGTTGTTGAGAATCTTTCTCTCAACACAATAGCTATTGAGAATGAATTCTTCACTCCTTAAATCAAACTCATCTCCTGGGAGATGGGAGATAACGTCACATTTCTGTGTCAGAGGAAAAAAACCACAGTTCTGCAGCCTCCAGTCTGTACAAGTCTTCTTTGCTCTCCCTTTGACAGCACTGAACATGTGTATTGACTCAGTGCTATTGTTCTGACATTGGGTCTGTACTGACAGGGAGCTTGAAAATTATGTGTGGTTGTACTGGAGACCAAATATGCAAGAGATTAGCTACCAACTAACTAGGCTTGATAAAAGCAGAAACTGTCTTGAACCTGGCTTCTGGTTCTCATAAAACACATTTCTTCTTTACCACATTAAGCTAAAATCCAATAAAATTAATCTAAATGTGGGGTTGACAAGCACAACTCAGATAAAAAGTAAGTGGCTATCAAAACTTCCTGATCTGTTTGGGAGTAATGGCTCAGCTGAGTTTTATTTTGTGTGAGGAGAGATTACTGTGTTCCTTTTCTTTGAACCAAGGTACCGTGAGTCGTATTTATATCCCCTGCTGCATCAAATTAAGCAGAAACAAAGAAAATGTGCTCTACTTCATCAAACCTCTTTGTCTGCCCTTTCTCTTCAAAACTTATCACTGTCATGTCCCCTGACAGCACACCTCACACTAGCAGCACTTTATCAGATTTTTTAATATCATTCAAAGGAAAGCTGGAATTACTTAAAGGGGCCAATTAAAAACTGCTGATTTAAAAATTGATGAATTTTATTAATTCATAAAGTTGCTCTTCATTACAAAGAGTGTCTATTACTGTTTCATATGCTGTATGTTTTATTTTGGGTTTGCCAGATTCTTTGCGTCTTCCAAATGGTACTGGAACCCACACAGCAACGAAGGAGTGATACACTCTTTAAAGGGAAGATGGAGAGGCCTTTTTTAGAAAAGTAAGTAGAAGAATATTTTCATGGTGAACTGGGAAAAGAAGAGTATAGGCAAAGTTGGGGCAAAGAAGTAAATTAGGATACTGGGAGTAAATGAGTAGGGATCAAGGAACTTACTGAGAGAAAAGGGTAAAGACTAGAAGAAGAGAAAAAGAGGAATTGTAATAAAAATGAAGCTATAACATTGGTCCCTGTCCTGCATCTGTGGGAATTGTGGGGATAGGTTTTGTCCTTGTAAGAGTATTTGAACCTCTCCAACAGCCACATGGAAGTTGGAATCTGGGGATGTGTGGCCTTTAGGATAATATAAGCCTTTCCCATTTAAATTACCTTTACCGTAATTAGGAGAATGGATAGGCAAAATAAATACTCAGCCTCATCTCTCTGTGCACAGGAAGACAGGCAAACTTTAACGTGACTCTCATGTCAAACCATTACAGTTTTCACAGTAGTTTTTTTTTTACATCATAGAAGAGTAAGGTTTCCTGATGCTGCTGTACTTTGCCATAACTTTGGTTGGCTGGTGTTTCCAGTGTGAATCAGCATGACTGTGAATTCTAAATTATTACTTTCTGTGAGTATGGCATATTCTTCCATTTGAGTGTATGCCAGAACATAGCTAAAATATAAAACCAAATTTTAAGAAGGCAGAACTCCAAGGAAAGGGTACTGAAATAACCTGAATTTATTTTCCCTGTTAGCCAGCTTCATTGTGCATTAGCATTTCAGTGGTCCTGGTTTCCTCAGATGAGTGAAGTTGTTCTCATCTTTGAATAACAAAAGAGTAATTAGATTAGTCAGGTCTAAAGATCAGTTGAGAAGAAAAGGTAGATAAATTGTCAATAAAATAAAAGATGAAATTAATTGCTGACAAATCCATAATAACGCATATTTGATACTATTTATAGGCACTGTTGAATTCTAAATGATGATATACAGAAGTATAGAGGTAGGAATGATTGTTTCCAAACCAAAGAAAGCCTCTAGCAGCATTCAACAGCCCTTACTGAGGCAAAGATAAATACTAAGAATGAAAGGGAAATAATCCTGAAATTATATAATCAGTAACAGAGTTTAATAAATTGTGCATGCTTTCATTGGAATATTGTATGAAATTTTCATAAAAAGACAAAATATAATAGAATTTTCCTTTTTGTACTTGGACATATAAAGAGCTCCTTAGAGTGGAGAAATTGTTAACAAATTAAATGCATTTTAGGAATTTAAAATATAAAACATGGTGAAACAGTATTTTGTAGATGGGGAATTTTTCTTCATGTTAATGAATGTGAACAAGTAACGAAAATTAAACTTACAGTAGGAAATAAGATTAATAATGAGAAATGCATGATACTGCATACCATGCAGAAGTGAGTAGTAGGTGGATAGGAAGGAGAGCTGTTTCTTGGATTCTTTTTCAAGCTACTGTCAGCTGGACATCACAGAACAGTGGTTTGAGATTAGTATTTTACTTTTTACTTGGTAATTTTTGAATGAGCCTGAGACCAAGCTACTTTTGGACTTCAGAGACAAATCTGACAAGGAAAAGATGTCCTCAACTGGGCCAGAGCACAAACTCTGAAGCAGTCACTGAGGGTCCTGGCACAGGTATGTCAGTTCTGCAACAGTCAGTGGTGAGTCAGGGGTGCAGATTGTAGAGGAGAGAAGGGTAGAAGGAAAGGTAGATCATCCAAGGGGAAAACAACTAGAACAAGCAGCCAAAAATTTTTGTACAAAATACAGCGTCATCTGCTTCTTATCTGGATGTGAGAAAGAGCCAGTTTAGTGGTTCATGAACATAGCTGCTTTGTTACAATGCCTTTGATCTACACAGCATCATCAAGCAGATGATGAACACTTCACAAGTGTTCAAATTACTCCATAAAGGTAAAATATCCATGTGTTTTCCCCTCCTGGTCTATTTCTCAGTAGTTCTCAGAGAGAGAACAATTGCTAGTAGTTTATTGCCATGTGCCAAGAAAGGAATCGAAGATTAATTGCTGTACTATTACTAAGTATGTGTTCCCAACTTTCCCTTTTTCCACCTTACGCGTTACCTCATTTTTCAATCTATTTGTGCTTCTTGCCTGTCACTGAGAGCTGCCCCTCAATATCTTCTGCTTTTAATCTTTTCCATCTTTCCCTGTGTACTGTGGGCACTTCACCTCAGCTGTACATCTGCAAACCAAAGCAATGTGGTATGCCAGCAAAACAAAAGACCTAACTGTTTTCATGCACGCACATGGCATTGTGAAAGCCACAGAGAATTCGTTATCCTCCCTCACCCTACCAGCACAGTCCTTAGGACTGCATTAGATCACAATTGATATAAAGAGATTAAATTCATGCTCAATATCACTCAATGACCTTTCAAGAGCATCATACACATCAGCTGACTGAACCTTACTGCCCTACCAAAGTAGTCTGTTTTAACCCTTGTGCTAAAATAAAGGAACAAAATAGACTTGCTGCCAATCACAGTACATGAGTAGCAGAGCTCAGCTCAGAACCACGTGTTTTGGCAACAGCTGACTATAACCAGCAAGTTAAATTCTCTCCTGTATGCAAACCTAGACTCGAGGCAGGGCCTCAGCTGAGATCACATTCCCCCAGCCTAAGCACAGATCCTGCACTACAGAAAAAGCTCCCTCCCTTTCCACATATTCACCACACTTTGCAAACATTAACTAATTAGTTAATCTGAAGTCCCACTTAGAACTGAGATACTTTTTTTAGCATCTGATTTAAAGCTAATTAATTAAGATAAGTTTTTGGCTTATTAAGCTCATCATAATAAGGACGTTATTTTGATTAGTCTAACACTGCTCTCTCTCTTAATTTTTTTTTACTCAAAATTCATATCATGCTTGATGAAAGAGTAAAAATTGCTTATTGACAATTTCACAGTGAATAAGAACAGCAGGGGACAAGTTTGCACTTACAAAAGCAATTGTGTTTTCCCATATACTCTGTGACATCCAGAATGCTTTTGCTGGGTAGTAACTACATAGGGCAACTTGTCCTCTATTTACATCCAACACTGTGTCCAGTTCAGTGGAATTTCAAAGCCCTCTGGAACATTCTCTCTAAGCAGATAATGTTTCTCTATATTTCTCTCCTCAAAAGCACAGAATTATGTCATAAACAATACTTGACGGGAAACACACAACAAATTTATCAATCTTCAGTTCTAGTGGGGAGAGAAGAGAGAGGAAAGATCATCTTATCAATGTTCCCAAAAAGCTTAAATAGATGCTGCTGAAAACCAAGCCCACTAAATGCCTATCCTTCTTTTTTTTTTTTTTTTGTCCACCTAAATTCACTGTCCATCAGGTTTTTACATTACTGTATTACTGATATGATAAGGTACTTACTCTGACCTGCTTTAGAATAAAGGATTAAAAAAGCTAGTAAAAAAGTAATGATCTCCAGAAAGCAATAGAGTGCTTAAAGGAGATTTTTCAGTGTAATCTTATTGACTACTAGGGTAGAAGAAGATTCTTCTTGCAGTATATTTCTACTAGTTCACATATACATTTAAACAGACAACTTTTAAGTAAACTTTGACAAAACTTTCAGTCTCAATAAATTAGTGAACTTGCTCCTTTTTTTTTTTCATTGCCTCATGTAACAAAGTGGTTACATTTTTTTAGTTACATGCTGCTTCACATTCCTCTGCTTCTTGTTAGAAGGAAGTAATTAATGAGTGCCTGGGAGAATTCCTCTTCTTAAATCTAGCTCTTCACTTTTCAAAGTTCCAGACTTACCATTAGAGTATCTTTAATATTAGTCATGATTCACTTATAGAGCTAGAGTTTGGCTATCTCATCTTTTCCCTTCTAACTTCCTTTTGATTATTTTGTCCCTTCTGTGAAGACAGAACAGGAATTAAGGTTTCCATCCTTTTGCTACTGTTCTTCAGAAGCAGACTCCCCTCTTTCTTCACCTTTCTTCATATTTCTATTTTTTAATATATTATTTCAATACCCTTTGAATGTGCAATAAACTTAATCTATCCCTTACCCAGCAGGATATTCAACATATATGCATCTTAGATGTGTAACTTGCACAAAACAGGAATCTACAAGCAAGAGGTTTACATACAGCTGCTGGAAGAGCTATGTTACCATTATCAGTACATTCACAAAATAATCCTTATATCTTAGACTTCAAAGAAAACTTTCAAAGTATCATTAAAAGACTAACCTAAGAATTGAAGCTCATAACTTTAATCCACATAAAAAAATCATATAATGAGATCAAGACTTTAGAATTTCCCTTGTGCCTAACATCACTCCTACCTCATTGCTCCAGAGTAGATAATTACTTCTTTTTCTGTATTCTCACAGGAGCTACTAAACTTCTCTCCACCTCCATTTGCTAACATATCACCCTATCTTAAAACTACTAACTCCTAACATTTTTTTCAGACTGATGAATATAGTTAAACTGAAATCAGTTTTCATAAGCTTTTTGAAGTGTTTTTTTCTGTTTCTCTTTTCTTACCTGAAAAAAAGTCTGTGCAAAAACACTTGCCTATTTTTTCCATTTGCATCAACTGCTCTAAAAAAATACATTTTTCCATTCAAACTATGATCACCACATGTTCTCTATAATGGAGAGACTTTCACTGATTTTGGTGGAAAGTAGATGACGTTTTTTGCCCTCATGTAGTTATGACTATATAAACCAGGGCTGTTCAATAGGATGCCAGCAACATAATTCCCCTCGGTCTCTCTTTTTCCATTAATACTTGACATAACCTCTAAAGATTTATTTGCCGTCAGATCAATGAGTAAGATATCATAATACAACCTGCTATCCAGTTTGTAATAAACTGGGCAGTCCTGTAATACTCAGTGGATCTTAGAGCAAGACCATAACCTAAAAAAAGGAGAGGTATATTGTGGGCACAGGCATGAAGCAGCAGCATCCAGTCTTAGCATTAGTGCTTTCAGTTGCAGAAAAAAGCCTCAATGGAAATTGGGGGAAACTGGGCTCCTGGAAAATTCAGCAATTTTTTCACCCATAGGCTGTGCATGTGTGTTTAAGCATGAACGTAGCATGGACTAACTTGACAGAATTGTTGAATGAAAGAATGAAATGTCTGTCTTGAGATCAGCTGTAGCTTTGAGGAGCTATAAGTGTGATAATGGAGAAGGTATCATCGTGGTGGATTAGATTATGTATGTAAAGCACTGAGTCATATGAGCTGAGCTCATTCCATAGGGGAGCAAATAATGAAGCAATAATAAAAATATCTATACACCGAAATCCAAAAAATTCAGAACAACATCCTTGTCCCTAAAGCTAATTTGTGTGCATGTGCCTACGCCTATGTTGCTTCTGGCAGATTCCTTCTACAGCAGGGCAGCTATTTACCACATGGTTTACATGGTATCCTGTAGCCCTAAAACACAATTACTTTTATGTTCAAAGTGCTTGAAATAGTGTGATGAATGTTCTACATTACACCAAAATGTTTTTATCACCTGGCACTGATGCTGTTTATGACAGGCCCTAGGGTTCTTTGGCTCTTAAGGATGGGGTGGTGAAGAATTGTGCAGGGTGGAGAGAGCTGACAATGTTGCAGTCTTATGATCACTCTTTTTCAGTGTAATCCCTGATGTGAATCATCCCCACATGAAGAGCAGGTGCTTTGGAGAAAACTGGCCTGAACCATCCAGGCAAAGCCTGGGGGAGAAGGAACAAGTGACCATTGCACGCAACCAGGGGTCAAGCACTCAGATTTGTTTCTTTTCATTTTACCATTGCATACATCCTTGAGGTTTCGCTGCTATGCAGTTTTTCAGACTAACACTTTTGAAAACAAAAGGTCACTGTGAAAAAATCTATTATACCAAGGCTTTGAAAAAGAGGACAGGAAAAGGGCTGTATTAGAAGCAAAAATGAAGAATACTAAGAGCACAGGAAGGAGAGCCCTATTCCTTTTGAAAGAGTGTAAATAGAAGGCAGGAGGAAGAGAGCTGAAGAGAGAGACAAAGGTAAAGAGAGGACAAGGCCAAATAGTTTGTATAAGAGAGATGAGCAAATAAGAGCACAGAAGGAGAAAAACAGAAAAAATTAATCAAGCTGGGAGCAAAGTGGAAGCTAGCTGTAAAAGGTCACGGCAAGGTGTGCTCATGGGATTGAACCAGGGTTTAAAGGAGGCAGGTGAGTCAATCTGCAAAAAAAAGTTGCAGACAGCTGCAGGAAGATGAGAATTTATTCCACAGGAGAACTGGGATAGAGGGAAAGCAACATGTTTAGGAGCAGTAAGATTGAGGTAGCTCTGGTGTTATTTTTTTAATGATAATTAAAAAAGTATCTTAGGCTTGAAGTGGGCGAAGTGAGTGTTGGTAGTTAGCTGTAAGTAGCTATTGGCCTCATTTGGTCTCAGTACTAACCAGATGTAGTTGATATATCCTCTGATGGCTTTCTTCCTCTCTTACAAGTTTTACTTTGTCTCTGGAATTCAAGCTATAGGTGATGTATGAGATCAGGCACAGCTGCACATTGATGCTGATGGTACCCCAGTGCAAGGGCCTATTCTCAGCATGATCTCTCTTCAGGGAGTTCCTGAAACCCAAGCTGAGGCCACTGAAAGAGCAAGGGTAGACATGAGTCTTTAATTTTAAGCACCAAACTTTCGCGTTGCAGATGAGCTCAAGTCAGAGTTCTCTGATTCACCCTGGAGATCGCCACCACTTGTGTAGCTCTGCTGCTCCCCAGAACCAACAATCACTCCAGCTGACCCTGAAGCATTTGCTAACATCCTTGATACTAGTCCAAAGTCTCATCTGAGTCTTCAAGCAAATGAAAAGAAAATGAAACTTCTACCAAAAAGAACTTCCAAGAAAGGTGAGGGCATCAGGACGGATGGATGACTCAGTGTAAACACATCACCCTCAGAAATAATGCTGAAATCCCAAGCTTATTGTAAACTTAGAGAAACACTGTTCAGCACAGGAAATTAACAGAAGGGGTTTGGATTAGTCATTAACTGGCTAGACAGATATATGACTTGATGACAATCTCTGCAGTCAGAATCACAAAACATATGGTGGCTTCATTCTCTTTATTTCAACATGTCAATCACAATTGTGAAGGATCCCCATCTTACACCCTTCTTCAAAATTAATATTGGGATTAAGCATAGACACTGTGCTTTGTTTGGTCATGTAGGAGATCACACCCCAATTCTATTACTTCTAGTTTATTTTGAGGACTATTATTGAGATGTGAAAGGAAGGTGAACTAAGCTATGTATAAGGAGAGGACAGACATATGGAAGTATTCCCAGGTAATACTAGGATTCACCCTGCCCACCCTATGACTGATACAATGCGCGTATTGCATTTTTTGCTCCTCATATGCATTTGTCACACTAAATTGGATGGCAGATCTGTTGCTATCTCACAATATTCTCTCAAACAGCCTTGTCTGCCAAGAGGCTGCGTTCTTCATCACACCCTTTTACTACAAAAAGAATTCAGCTATGTGTCCAAAGACACATCAGAATTGAAGGAAATGGATGATCTTGGCAAGCAAGAGATAACATTTGGCTTTTTGCTGGTTGCATGCAACTGCAGGTATTAGCAAGAATTGCAATCCAACAGGAGCAGGTGTGTAGGGAGAAGCAGTTGATGCATAGGATGCAATGACTAGTGCTGGTCATGAAAGGTGCCTTCATCTTTCAGTTCAGTTTCACACAGGAAGCCTCTTGTACATAACACAGCTGCTCTGTGATGCAAACCCACTCATGATACATGATGAGGGGATTTATTTCAAAAGCACACTCTCGAGCCAAACTCAAATGTGAATGTAAACAGGCCCAATGTGTGCTGAGTATCTTCACACTGCCAATGAATTTACAGGACACAAGAACACATGTGAAAATGGGGTATAGGTAATTGAAGACAGGAAGAAGAGAGCAAGCAGTTGTAATTGAGACAAGGAAGCACAAAAACTCTTAAAGAGCAGCTGTCTGATACACGATAGAAAACTTTGCCAATGGCAACAGTTATTCCTGTTACACTACTGTTTTTTTTCTCTTGCATCTTGTGAATGTATGTTGTAAGCAGAAGGGAATCTATAACATATGCTGAGCCACTGCCTAGAATAAAATAATCCATGCAGTGCTGGGATAAAAATTGTATCTGGTAAGATGCCAAGGAGGAAATTTTCTACACTCTCTTTTTAAATCACTTTTGCACAACTGTAAATGCCTTGACTCTGATAGAGTTTCTCCGGGATTTCATTGTTTTATGAAACACAATATCCAAAAGTGTCTTCATGTTAATGTCAACCAAATTAATACCTACCTAACCTTTAGTTATGAGATATTCTAAAGCAACATCTTATTCTGTTTACAGTATAAACAAACACTGCTATTTTGTGCGCAACTAAATTCTTCCACATGCTTAGAATCTGAGAATACAACTCATGAAAGAAGATGCCATATAGGCCAGAAGTAATTATTGGAATTTAGCTAAAATATTATTTAAAATGTATGACCAAAATCACAATCATTCACAGTTGCATTTAACTTTTCTATTGCTTAAGAATTTATTTAACTCCCTTTAACATTTCATTTTGCATGTGTCAAAATACTAAATAGTTAGAGTTCTACACATAAATGACTATATCAGCTAAATTCAAAATGCTTTTTTTGGTATATTATCTTCCAGAGATGATAATCTTTCTTCTATATTTACATTACATAGAGAGGGCACCCCAATCATTGTGCAAATAAATGGACTTCTATACAAATTTTATGGCCAGAAAAATAGTTGCACCACTACCTTTTGGTAAGCTATTTAATACAAAGGATATTACTTAATCATTGCCTTTTTAAATACCAAAGCACAATTTTGTGTGCTGCAGAGTAATACCCAGTGGGAACATTAAGAGACAGCTTTCCAGAGCTGTCGTGAAACCTCTTTTATAAAACTGGAATATAATTTTACAATTTTAATTTATTTTTGCTTTGAAGAGTAAGTATCCATGTGATTGTACTCCACCTGAAATCTTCGATGCCTGCTTTTATGTAAAATAGCACATAGGAGAGGAAAAAACTGTTCTTCCTATGTACATATTTTATTTGGTCATTCTTATTTCTTATCTTCATTAATGTGAGGTTAGAGCTTTTACCAAATATATTGGTTACTTTGTGATAATGAAAAACCAGAGTAACGAGTGTAAATAATGTTAAAATAACATTTAAATAAAATTTATTAGTAAGTCAGTTTTTTATAATACATCATTTCAATAACATTGGTGATTTTCAGATTTCTTCTCAAAAAGATTTTTTCTGGCTTGCTTTGACAGGTCAAAAATTCTTTGTATGGTATCAAAATTATGCCAGAAAAATTCTGACAGGGCTGCACTGGATTGGCAGGAAAGTAACAGTGTGCTGTAAGTTTTATTAATCTTCATTATCTTCTAAGAGTTTTCTGACGCCCTTCTAGACGATTGAAATGAAAAGTTAGCTAATGTTGGAGGTAAGTAATCCTTTTGCAAGCTTTACTCAGTCTTTTTTTCTGAGGAAAAGTGTAATGCTGTCTTTGCAATGCTCAGATTGACTTTTCTAAGCCCTGAACTGCTGATGGTTATCAGTACATTCAGGGTACTGGTGGTACATCAGTAACAGCAGGTACATCAGTAAGGCTACTACTGAATGGATACGTTATTTAATACCCAAGACAATTCTCACAGAGAGATCAAAATCATCTTAATCAAAGTGATTTTTTCATGCATTAGAGACAGCAGTAAAATGAACTGATAAGATCACTGAACCTTCCACATGTTTAAGGTAGCCTGAGTATCTCCCGGTTAAAACAGCATTTTGCTGGTGTTTGCTTTTGAGCTGTTATTTCATTTATTTCCCTTTATCTCCCTTAGTACTCCGCTCTGAGAATTAAACTCATATCAGACATTCTCCATTCATAGGTGGTAAATTCCTTCTAGTTAAGTCAGAATTCTTACTTTTCTTCTTTCCTTTATCTCGCGTATGTGTGACTAAATATTCCAGATTTCTCAGTTTTCCAGCAGATAGTTTGGAATCCAACCAAAGCATAGAGCAAAGCATAATTAGTGCACTTTAAGCCCAAAAGGTGAGTTGGGTGCAGAGTGGCCACATGGTATTCTGTGACTGTCTGAGTCCATGGTATGTATTGGAGCATCATTAGGATGATGGAACCCATTAACTGTGGTAACAGAAATGTAATAAAGGCAAAAATAGTTTGCTCAAGCTATAACAAGTGCACATTTGAATGATAAAAACCTCAAATGCTCAGTGATTTGTTTTGTTCTTTATGTTAACCATTTTGACAGATTAGGATGACATAAGATAGCAAATAAACCAATGCTTACTGTTTTCTGAAACTTGGGATTTACTTTTATTCTTCAATAAAGTAACTTTCCAAATCTTTTCCTGTGTAATAAAAGTATAATTTTCCACAGGTAACATAGATCCGTATGCTCTTAGAGGCTCAGACTTTCTTATAATTGCCTAGAATCACACTAGTGATATTGATCTATTTGACTTTTAAAATTGAATGGAATTTTATTCTAACATTAATTACACTACTTACTGTATTTCTTCATCATCAAATATGTACTACCTGCATGAATTAAAGATCATATAAAGCAAAAAATTAATCTATTTTTGACTAGATACTCTGTTTTTTTCTCGTTTCGTCCTCTATTGCAAAACAAGAGACTCTTCTGCTTTTAGGGATAAAAGTTGCATGCATAGCATCATCTGACACTCTCTTTAGTTCTACTAGAAGTTTTTTTCATTAGTTACCTTTTTTTCGTCCCATCTAAGATAAAATTCTGCTGTCTTTGTAGTTAAAAGATGATTTTAAATTTCTAGGATTTCATTAATATGGATGAATTATTAAAGCAAATTTAGGTGTGCCAGGCTTTTTACTAATTTCACATATATTTATAACTTTATATTAAAAATACAGGGATTTATATTATATATGTTCATGTTTGTGCAGTATTTAATTTTAAAAATCCCAAACCTATCCAGAATACATATTTTATCACATATCTGGTGTCACTGCTCCCAACAGTGCTATCTCTCTTTACGGACGATCATAAATTTGTGCAGTCATTGTGTTCCTCATCATTCTGTGGTGAAATAAATCCCTCTCTTGCATTGCCCATCTTCTCAAAAAGTATGGAAAGATCCACTGGGGAGTCAGAGAACTGCTTGAAGTATGACTCATACATAAAGATGGGTCAGTCTTTGGTCTGACCTTGGAGGAGAGCTAGAAAAGTGAAAGAGGTGGGAATTTCACTTACTTTCATTTGCAGACTTCTGCTTTTAAAAAAATAATAAATGCTGATGTGAAACAGACTATCACCGTTTCAAGTTATGCCAAGAATTTTCAAATGAAAATAATTTTAGGATTCACATTTATAGTAAAAAAAAAGCAAAAACCTTGAAACATAAAAGTAATGTACTCAGTCTTAGAATTCATTAACTATGATTGGTTCATATGTGCTCACTTATTGTATTTATATGTTTATATATATAACTGTTGAAATGCAGCTTAGTAACTATAGAAAGGATATAATAAAGTCTTAATTTCTTAAAATCAAGATTGTTTTACTAGGGCTTGTGAAGGAAGGAAAAATCAAAGACTGCTCAGATTAATTATTTTACCTGGTAGAGGTTTTGATTCCCACAGATATGGTTTTGGTTATCTGCGGGCTTGTTTCTGGACAATGATATTATGCTTTGACAGGCATCTTTAAAGTTCTGTGAAAAACTCATGGGGTAAATATTCTGAACTCTCTCTCAGCCTTCTGATTCAGCATCACTTTGCATGCCTTCACAATTGTTTCTTCTCTCTCTTCAGCATTTTAATAGCTCCACATTCAACATATTAATTCCTACATAATACATATTAATTTCTACATAATGTATCTTGAATGTGAATCCTAAACCATTAATTCTGAAAGAGCTTCAACCATTACTTATTTTGACTATTGAAAATAAGTAATTTTGTGCTTAATGTTATCCAGCTTTACCTTCCAGTCTTTCAATATTCTTATGCTTTCATCTACTAGGCTAATGATATTGTTTTCAAAAATATTTCTCAGAAATATAGTTATGTATTGGATAATCATGTCATATTTTAATTGAAAATGTCAAATGCTTACAGTCCCTCAGTGTCTTTGGTGCCTGCTGACTTTTGTATCCAAATTTGATCTGCACTTCAAAACCAACTACTGAGTTTCAATTTACTTAGCATATCTTTATGTCTTACTTTACATAGTTTATGTCTTATCTTTTTTTTGTGAGACCAGGAAATCAAAATGCCTCATTTTTTTTTCTTTTTGTCCTCTAAAGCTTAAACTAAAACACAAACTAGCTCTTGTTCTGTCTGAGATAATTATTGGAGCACTGAATAACCAATTAAAACACATTCTCTATGAATATTGGTAAATATAAAGGAGAGTGACCACATAGTCCATGTCTTCTCAGAGATTTATTTAGGAGATTTTAATTTCCATAAAAAATGAAAATAAAAGATTAAAATACATGCCATACTTCAACTGGCCTGAAACAAATTTTTCATTTTTCTCCTTACATACACAGAGAAGCATCTTGTCTGAGTAAAATGATTATGGGTGATACAAAATAAACATTAAAGCAACCAAGATCATACATACTTGAACTCTGGAGAGCATCATCTTGCTGTGTTGTGGCATTTTAATGAATTACTTAAGGTAATTGGTGCAATTAAAACATTTCGGCCTGATCTGTTTTGGCACTCTTCAGTTTAAAAAATACCAATGCAATTGGATCATTTTTGATGAATGGCAAGTGTTGGATTCTGCCAGCACTTTGAGGTTAATCAGAAGACCAGCTTTTCTCAAAAGAGAAATACAAGATTCTAAACATATTTTTCTAGAGATCATAGAATCATAAAGTCACAAAATGGCTTTTTTGAAAGGGACCTTAAAGATTATCTAGTCCCAAACCCCCTGCCATGGGCAGGGACACCTCCCACTAGTGCAGGCTGCTCAGATGCTGCAAAGGAATCAATTTAGATTACACCATGTTTCTATATTTTGGAAATGGGGTGCAAATAAAATGCCTTTTCTCAGCCTTCTGTGAATTATACTCAAATCTTTACATTATCAGGTCCTTTGTTGCAATTAATTAATCTCGAAGTCCTGTCTAATTTTTTGCTATTTTGAGGATGCAAATTCAGCCCAATTTACATAAAATACTGCAACACGTAAAGATGTTGATATGAATGACAGAGATGAGTTTTATCCAAACTCCAAGACTCTGTGGTTTTAGACTTTTTTTTTTTTAATGTACATCTCATCTTTTAATTGACAGAATTGAACAAAAAAACTGTCAATTGAAAGCCTCTGTAAATTCCCATTGGTGCCAGAAAAGATGCTGTAGTGGATTGCTATATTGTATTTTAAAAACAAAACATGAATATTCTGGTAAGTTTATTCTTCTCTTCACCATTCTGATTGTTATTTTTCATTGTGCAATTATGATTTAACTACTTTCTAACACTTTAATCGATCAGTGCTTTGTGATGGTTTGAATTTAGTGAGAGGAGGTACAGCTGGTAATACATTCATGGCCAGTTTCAGGGAGGTCATTACATTACAAGAATAGCCTCTAATCATTTCTAAGCACTAAGTCCCCCTGGGGATGCATGGACTGCAACTGCATTTTTAAATTGCATTTTTAAATTGCTTGCTACGCTTCTCAAAGAACTTGCAAGCAGCATTGCATTAGATGATGCAAAAAAATATTCCCATCCCTCAAACACTATAGTTACAGGATATTTGGGAATTTTTACTCTAAAATTGTAGCTCTTCAATATAGATCAACAAGCATTTAATAAAGAATAAGACTTTGTAACACTAAGCCAGAGCTATAAGCTTTGAATAGCTTCTAACAGGCTTGCTACCTAAATCACCTTTGTTTCTACAAGAATAATGGGACAAATTTAGCCAGAGTAAAGTCTTAATTTCACAAATTTCAGAATTCAGACATTTTACAGTAGGTACTATGACTTTGTTGGTCTTCTAAGATAGGTACTAGTTTTGAAAATGCAAAGAGAATGTTGTACTGAAGCTGTGCAAGCCCTACAGGAATTTAAGCAGGATGAAATGGCAGATTAGCAAGGTTCAAAATATAAGCCACATCCTGGCTTCAGAAGTAAGCAGAACAGACTTCATTATGAGACCTGAAGTTATGAAATTTGTAAAATACACATGAACTTTTTTTCAGCATTAAAAATCAAAATAAAAACCTTAAAATCTAGAAATAACTAGCTTTCTTGTCAGACATATTTTAATTTAGGTTTAAAAATTAGGTTTATTTTGTCTGTGTTTAAAATTTTTCCTATCATCATGATTTTTGTTTTAGCAAATTGTGCCAATATTTAGCTATTAAAATACATTGATAGACTAAAGTCTGTATAAAATAAAACCATTTCATGCTTACAGTAGCAAAAATCAAAGTCATTGCCTTTTGCCATCTTTCTGTGCTCATTGATATTGCAAAGCTCAAGGAAAAGTAGGTGACTAAAAAAATCAACAAACTCTTAAAATACCAGCCTCCACATTGCAGTATGTACTTTTCATTATGAATGTTTTATACAGGACATGTTCAGCAGTGTGGCTGCTTCATTAGCCCTGGGTTGTGCAATACCCAAGTATAAAGTTGGCCTCATTTTCACACGTGCTTACAGCTCATTATCAAGTCTGTGTAATCTTACATTTGCTGTACTGGTCTGTAAATCAGGCCAGTATCTTTCAGTAGGGGTAGTAATTAAAAAGGAGACTGGTAATGTGATGTTCAATTTGTGTGATAAATAAGACTGAACGTAAGTATGGCTATGTTGTTGAATGGTTCTAACTGTTGACAAATCTAGTAATAGAAAATGATATTCTGTAGAAAACTTAAGAAAAAATATATTCATGTATGTACACAAATATACATACATATCCTCTAGCCCCAGTGCAGACTCTGCCCCTTAATCCACCATCCCAGCATATTATCTTCTCCCTCTTTAATAATTTTCATCCAAGTTTCCATTCCAAATTAAGACCTGCACCTCAAGTCCTTCAACTATTTAAGGCACATGCTGTCTTTACAGCCCTGTGGTGTATATATCACCCTAACTCACTTTCTATGTCTTGAAGGCATTTTCTGAGCTGCTTATATTCCTGCAGAGGCAACCCTACTAGCTCTTTAAAAGATGTGGCCCAAAGCAACAGCTGCAATTTATCACTGCTTTCACAAACAGTTCTAGAATTTCCCTCCCTTACAATGACTCCAGTTCCCACATTTTCCTGGCAGAATATTTCTTATTCAGTGAAAGAAGCAAACAGTTTGACTTACCTACATTACCTGCATCAATGAGATGTGGGTTATGACTGGGTGGGAGCTTGGTATGCCGAGTAGCTTTAGTTTTGCAGCCCTTCCTGCTCCTCTCTGGAAGAGTTTTGTTGCCACTGCTCCATGGGGTTTTCATTGCCAGTACCACTAGAAGATACAACCCCAAAAGGTACCATGATGCACGCGTGGATTGCGTTCCCCCTTCTTGGAGAGCTCTGGTGTGATGGCAGTCAAGTAGCAGTAATAGAAATCACACTTTCATTTTCCACTTTCACAGACAAAAAGAGTTTGTCTTGCTTCAGGAAACATTTCCTTCAGACAGATGAAGAATTTGTTTGTAATTGCCATTATTTTAATTGTGTGTCATTTGCTTATGTAAAATCCTAATTGGGCAAAAGCTGACATTATTTTAGAAGCATTGACAATTTAACAGTCATATGTATATATTTTGAGTACAGTCTTGTTTCTTAAGAGGCAGTTCTATTAACGAGAATATTCTCATGATTTGTAGAGTCAGTGAAGAGTTTGATAATAACTATTGCAAAACAGGAGCCATCATAAGTTGTATTGATGAAAACAGTGACCTCTTATTTGTAAAAGTTCTTTGGAAATGTTAGAAGTGTATTTTTATAAGTGTATAAGAGAAATACACAGTTTGCGTTTGCTCAAACTTTGCTTTCATTTTGTTCAGTTTTCCGATGTCCCAGCTACGTACTGGAAGGAGATTCAAGCCAAAATTTAGAGATTCTGAGCTGAGACAGAACTCTAAAAGGAAAGGATGACACATTCTTTCCTAATGTCCAGGTCAGACACCTCTCTGCTTCTAGTCCTATTTTGTTCAATACCACCAGTGTCTGGGGAATCATTTAGTTTCATAAATTGCTGCAAAAAACTCTCTGGCAGCCATCTCAGCCAAATAACTCCAAGGATCTCCCTTGTTTCCAGACAAAGCAATGTATAATTGCAATAATTACACCTTTCATTAACTAAAATTTCCCTATTGCATCCAAAAATTTGTCCAGTATCCCAGAGCCAAGTGTTCAGAAGGAGCAAATGAGCCTGCTGAGGGCTGGGATCATAGGGGCCTCACAAGGGTAGGTGGTTCTGCTCGCATGACATTGCAAACTAAAGACTTGCTGTGTGAATCTGGATGTCTGTCTGAAGTGGATATGGAATGGCTGAAACAGGCCTGGAAGGAGACGGTGGGGAGAGTTAGGGGGTCAAATGTATCTGCTAAATTCCTTTTGCTGCCTGAAAAGTAAACACGAACTGAGAGGTAGCAAAATAATACACTTTACAATACTTGGAAAGGAAGTTTAATTGGGGGATAGCCTGGAGCTATGCATGAAGTTGCTACCTAAATTTAATAATCTAAATTAGGAGGTTAGTGTGGAATTCATCTCACCAACTTCTGGCATTTACAACATAAGTTGAAGGCATATGAACTGAAGAAAGTACTTTGAGTCTTCTTTTTAAGGTCAAAGGGAGAAGCAGAAAGTGATTCATTAGACCTATTACAGACATGCAGTTTAAAGAAGATTTATTCCCTATTTTTCCCAGTGACCTTGAGAAGAAGCCTCAAGTGACCAGCACAGCTCTTCATATCTGTATTTGGTCAGACAAATCTCACTTTTAGACTCCCTACATAACTTTCAGTAAGAAAATTGAAGGAGAAGCCACTTTAAGTACTTTGAACTGTCTTCTTGCTCACCTCTGACCACAAAAGAAAACCAAACACAACTAGATTTAGCATTTCAGTTAGATATTTAAAAATTGCACATCAATAATTCCTCTGCCCTCATTTTTCACTGTTTATTTTTGCCATTGGACAATCTGCTAAGTCAGAATGTATTACATAGTAATTAAGTTGGTTGAAGATTTAGATGCTGTTTGCCTTACTTACAGCTGGAAAGGACAGGATTCAAAAAACTTTGAAGAAAATATACAATTTGGTAGTGTGACAAGCAGAATACAAGAAACGGGAACTCTGGAGAGTTTAAATATTAACATAAAAAATCTAAATTTTATTAAAGGTATTAATAACTTTGAAAATAGTAGAATGTACAGAATGGCACAAACTCCCTGTGTAACCAGTGCCATCTTGTGTATTTGAGGTCAGCTGAGGTTGAGCACAGGTTGTGTTGTGTGGGTGTGTTTTAGTATGAAAAACACAGGTTTGGGGTATTTTTTTGTAAGGATGCAAAGATTTAGGTAGAAAGGTACTCATTGGAATGTAATCTTGATATTAAGGATAGATTAACATTTAAAATAAAATTATTAAGGTGAGAGAAGTGGTAAATGCCCAACTTCTCTTTATGTGAAAAAGAGTTTTATAAGGAGTGGAAAAGTGACATCTAAGCCTATATTGAACACAGTAGAAAATTTCTGCAAGCTGCTCTGAGGTCGAAGTCATCTTCCTGAACTTGAACTTGTCAAAGGAGATAAAAGTTCTCCAACCCATCATGAGATTGAAACTTTGATGGATGCCTGTCCTTTGGGAACAGCTGACAGGAATCATGATTTTACAATGCTATAGAATAATCTTTGTTGCTGTCAGACAAAGAGATGACAAAACAGGATTATGCTCATATTTAGTGTATTCCCTTGGTGCTTTGAATTGCCTTTGTGTATTACAGGCTGTAGAGTCTTCTAGACTAAACAAGTTGCATAAATTAGACAGAATATAAGGAAGGACAGGATTTTCTCCCTACAAAAAGGCTTTTGAACTGAATCAGGCTAAATCTAGGTCAGTGCCTGAAAAGAATCTCTCAGCACTCCACATACTTCTAATAGTTATCAGAAAAAAGTGTAAAAGCTTGGCCTACAAAACCACAGTCCAGCTTCCAGCTGTGACCACAGGGAAAGCACTTAGAGGTGGAAGCATTTTTGGTTTTTTTTTAATAGACCCATTTTGATCACATCCTCCAGATGGAGAATGTAATATATGTGCTGCTTTTTCCTGAAGCTTCATCCAAAGTGTTTTTTAAGGATGCTTATACTTCAGCAGGTGGCTTTTGTGACTTGAATCATCTGAACAGTTCACCTGACCCTCAGCATTTTCAAGTGAGAAGATAGCGTGAACTAATATCATTTGGTAAATTAATTTCCAATTACCTCTGCTGTTCTATACATATATTCTAAAATAGGTGATTCAGCAAGCTTATCAGACACTTTCTTTTATAACCACTAAAATAAGTTTACTGCAATTATTATTTGTATAGAGATTTTTAGCATATTCTTATTTTACAACATTAATTACAATTATCCAATATAATTATCTAATTTATTTTGGGGTTTTTTAGGGGCAAATATAAAACAAAAAATTGCTTTCTTTAAAGCAGAAGTTGATTTCATATTTTACACATTCATAAATACACTGTTACACGTGTTAGATTTTTCTGCTATATATATTAATAATATCCAGAGAGTTTTAAGTCAGAGAAATATTTAAAGTGTCTGTTTGACCTCTTGGTAATATTAATATTGAATTGCTGAAAGTCATTGCTACATCTGACTTGAAAAATCCTCATTTAAGTGAATATTTTAGAAGGACATCCTAACTGAAGGTGATGGAGAATTCGTCATGTTCCATGATATTCACCCTCACTGTCTCACTACTAAATATGGCATAATTTTTCAGTTTGAATGCTGATAACTTCTTTCAGTTGTTGATTCAAATTCTGATTATCTGTAAAATTCCTTAATCCTTTTATTAATATCATGGTCTTGACACTTTCTAAGAGAGAGTTGAGGGAAGCAAAAGGCCACTGAAATCTCTTTGCATCTGACAGGTGATTTGATCCTAAGCATTCCTCTTTTGACTCTTGGTCCCAGTCCAAAATTAAGCCTCTTCCTTCCCCTGATCTAGAAATAGCAACAACAGTGTTTCTAAGTCACTGTTTTGGCAAACTCAACTTTCTGTTTCCTCCAAGTATTTGTTCAGGTTTTTGAGGCCGCAGAAAATAATTTATCCCATTGCCAATTAATTGATCTTCTCATGGGACTAGACCCAATATAGATTTAGATTCATTCTCTGCCATGAAAATATTACTTAATTGAATAAGACTAACAGAATTAATGACAAATTCTCACACACCTACTACAACTAGTACACACAAATAGTATAGCTATTCAAAATCAGATCCTAAAGTACACACAACAAATGACTAATAATTTTTTGCATCTAAACTCCGTTTGAAAATAGTATCAAAGAATTTTTTCATATTTATGCTCATGTAGTCAGTTTGTGGGAGATGAAATTTTATTGCAGTATTTTAAAATATTTGAAGCCAGTCTGTTAAAAAACCGCAACCACATAAAATCAAAATGAAACCAAAAGGATAGCAGTTATGTTCTACTATTCAAAAAGGTGCTGGTTACACCACATGCACATTTGATCATTTGCTACAAGTCACATGACAGAAGCTTTTTATTTCCTGTAATTACACAAAAGACTCATAGTTTGCTGATGAATGTTTGTTCAACTCCTAAATTCTGTGGGGAAAAGAAATGAATATAGAGAGAAACTGTCTCACCTAAATTCCCCTGTTGTTGTATATCTATGTTTTTCTCTTCTTTCTCGATCTTATATACCATTTATATACACATACCCAGACATAGAAATTTTACACATTCTTATATTTTTTAACAAAAAGATAAATTCAAAGGAACAATTATCAACAAAAATAGTACATCAGTATGTGATTTTCAGAGCTGCCTTCCAGTGTGTAACAAGAGCAAGTTCATACATAAGTTATCTTTTATAACTTCCTTCTAGTTTTCTCTTGATAACTTTGGTAAAAGTAAAACGCAGCAGGGCTGTTACAGGATGGAAATAAAAGAAATTGTATACAACAACCTGAAAACCAAGAGACCCTCAAGACCTCAAGTGGGGAAGTAGTCTCATGATACAGTATATCAGATATTACTCTGATTTTGTATCTGGACATAACCAAAAAACAATAAGACAATATGCATAATATATTTTGAGCATGTCCTAATGTAGTAACAAGAGGATCTTAATTCTCAGCTTTCTACTTGCTGTGTCTGTTTTTCAAAACTGCCTCCAAATTCATGTCTGCTTCTACACTCTCAGCAGCACCCTTTTACACTTTGATTTTCCTTGTACTCTCTAAGAGCAATAAGAAGAAGAAGGTGCTCTTTTAATTACTTCTTTTGGAAAGAGTTGCAGAAATATACTTATTTTCTGCTTTTTGGCCTTCTGGCCATGCTCAAATTTGCAGCTGTAATATTGAATAGATCTCTTTTGAGGATTAGATACTACTGCTGAGGTGACTTCTCAGATTAAAATGCCTCCTCCTTCCCTGACAACTTTGGTCTTTGAAATAAATTGCAATATTTGGCTTTGCTCCAGTTGACATTCCATTTGTGTTATCAAATCCCAGACTAGCACATATTCAGAAGTTTTTTGCTAGAAAGGGACTTGCTATTGATAAGAAATGAAACACACTGATTGTAAATGCAATTAATGCCAAAAGAACATTAGGGAGCAAAAGGTTTTGTAAGTCCAGTATCTCCTTCTGTACAGTTCTGGTAGTCATCTCAGAGGGATATACAAAGCAAACGCAGATTGTTTCCCAGATAAAAGAGAGAGAAATACACTGATAAAATATGTCTTTGTCAGGGTGGACCAGATTATGTTGAGTCAGGATACTTCTACTTATTCTTATGCACACTTAGAAGATACTGGGTAAGCAATCAAAATCTATTACTTATGGAGCATTTTTCATCATGGTAGAGAATATTTAATCAGTTCTAGGCAAGGAAAAGTATATTAAGAATACTCTGTAAGGGATTTGTTTATGATAGCAACATAGAATTTGAAGCTTAAATAATGCTGCATATATTTTTGTGTCCACATCAAAGTACTGGCATTATACTATGGATAAAAACTGATATTAGATGTTTTGGCCTTTATTTCTGAGAGTAATTTTAGTATTAACTTTAAATAGCATCAATCTGTAGGAACTCACATTGGTTGTTGTGATTAATATAAATTCTTTCAAGCTATTTCTCCTGACCCTAGCATCATAGAGCAATTCAGAGTAGCAATAACAAATATTTTTACTGGATTTTGTTGCTTTACTTGTTTCCTGAATGAATTTTTAAAGAAATCTAATGTCTTTATTTACTTTACTGATAATAGTGGCAATCTCAAAGTCTGTATTGTAACAAATGTGGTCAAAATTTGTTTGGCTACACAAAGACAAAGAACTATGCAGGAAGCTTGTACAGTTTTTTGCAAGTGCCCAAATGCCTCTCTCAGCTATGAAGCCTGTTGTTTTTCCTGACTTTCTTTGACAAAATAGACTGCAAAAAGGCAGAGAATAATCTTGAATGGTTTCTGCACCTATGCACTGATGGTATCTGCAGTCCAGAATCAGCAATTAATAGACTTGAGAATTACTAAGCTGCTTATTTCCCTTGTGTAGAGAGAGAAGATGTAGAGATCCTCTTGCATGAATGCAAATTCCAGCCTATTACAGAATTTAACAAATTAGCAATGTCCATAGAAACAGCAAGAAACTTCCCACGTAATCCCCAATCAGATTCTGTTACCTGTTTTTGCTCTGTATGGCATTACTAGATTGGTGTGGCTGCTGGAATTAGTATAAACAGAATTTTGGAATTTTTTTCTGAATTTACTTCATTATGACTTAATCCAGTTTGATAAAGAATTTGTATCTCTGTGGACTTTGGAAAGAATACTAATTACTAAACAGAGATGAAATAGCAGCAAGGGGAGATAAATGGAAGGACCAGAAGCCTGGTGTTCAATAATTTCTCCTGTTTAAATGTAGGTTTGAGGTGATGAAAGAGAGCCTTCTGTCCTAATAAATGTGATGAATTGCACTGCCAGTGTTGTGGCTACCACTCATTACCAAGGAGAAAACCCAGCACTATCAGGTAACAATTATATATTCTACCTTCTCTGGATAAAATTTTGAAATGCTTTTGAAAATGTATTACACACTATTGCTGACACATAGGTGTCAGTCTGTTGCTGATGCTTTTTTATTCTTCAGCTTGCATGCTTTTCCTGACAGAAGGCACAGTTTCTGTTGTTGTAGTGACCTGTGTCTTCCATTGTGGTGTCTGGCTTTGCAGCCAGCAACTGGAAAAGTTGGTCTGTTCTAGTAAAGAGTGTAATTTAGGGCATTAATTTAGTACTGTCTTGTACAACTACAGTTCTTACAGCCCTGTTTCTAGCTTGTCATAATGCCCTAAGGCTTGACAAGTGATGAAAATATCATAAGGCTTTGGAAAAATGAAGGAATCATTACAATATACACTGAGATGTTTTATAAACAAGGATGAGCCTCAGAACAGGAGCATTGCTGTAATTGACCACACAAGATAGAAGCAGTGAGGAAACCAGCATGTTGCCTTCATGTTCTGGGGGTGGTTTGTTTATTTGTTTTGCATTCATTTTTGTAGCTCAAAATAATAATCAGAACATCAATGTCAGAAAAAAAATGAACTCACTGCAATTTCTATTCAGTTGTAAACAAATTTTCTTTCCTGTAACAAAAATGTAAAGGTATTTGAATACATAACCACCAGAAAAAAGTTTTTCACTGACAAAAACTCTCTTCACCTCATCGTTTTTGGTTTCATTTTCAGAAAATCTAGTTTTGCATCTTTTGAAACATGGTCTTTCCCCTTGGTCAAGAGAAACAAGGGGTTAAAGATATTTACTGTGAAAATTTACTATTTACTGTGAGTTCTTACTATTTCACTATTTTCATTTACTGTGAAAGATATTTATGTGTTGATTATGTCTACCAGGCAAAGGACTTTAGAAAGCAGGCTATCACAAAATGCATATTAAATGGCTCAGTTCAGCATTTTGTATAAAATCTGTCCAAGTAAAAATGTGATACAGCTTTAGTGTTCCCTTTTTTCTCTGTGAATCTAAGAATGAGCTCCAGTACTTGTGGTGTTTCTAAGTGTCAAAGAAACCCATACACAATAAAACTGAAAATGATTTTTTTGAAGCATCTATAATGGTTGCTCTTCAGCTTGTTATGTAGATACTGTTCTCTCAGGTATGCAAAGCCAGTCAGGGAGAAGTTAGAGAAAATAACATAGAATTACCCATGACCTTTCTAATGCAGCATTTCTATGGACTTGTTTTTTTAACAAGTTTTTATGAAGTTTCATAATAATCATTCATGAGAAAGGATAAAATATCTAGTATCTAGCTCCAGAGGTACATGGGAAATACTCTGTGCATGATTTCTAACACACAAGAATTTATAAAGTATCAGTTCACTAAAGTGGAGCATTAATAATATGTGCAAGTAATGATATCATGTCATAAGAATCCATTTGCTTCTCCTTTTATGTTGTTAATTTCTCATAAGTCTCACAAGTCAGCAATGAAATCATGTTATTACAAACTGGTGGTAATGTGCAAGCCAGTAAATAAATTGTAACAGAACCTCAGTGCTGTCAGCATCCTTAATTAACTAATATACCTCTTTAGTGAATATTCTGCTACCAGTTTTTTCATCCATCAGGAAAGATGCATAAAAACCTATTGTGATATGGTATACTATGCATGAAAGAAATATCAATAACACATTCATTGGCCTTTTAATTCAGCCATGTTTATGAGACTAGCATTGCTCAATGTTGCACTTGAATGTTATTAATATTATTGCTATTATTAATATTGTTTCAGCTAGTTGTATATTGAGCTTTACCCAGTCCCATACAGAACTGGAAAAACTAGAACAACCTTTGCAATTTACTTTTCCACAATCACTTCAGTTATGGGTTAGGTTGTTTGGTTTTAATGACTGGGGAACTAAAACTGTTGCCCATGCAATATTAACTACCATTGCAAAATGCATGCTGTGATGGTGATGGAGGGGGGAACAAAAGGGACATAAAGTGACACATGACCAGAAACATATGGGAAAATGGTAATGTGGAGGCTATGGACATAGCAATCCCTGGTTCCATCACTTCTTCAGCACAACTTGTGTAAAGTGGGAGAAATATTTTAATTTCTTTTTTGTGGACTTAGAAACATCTTTGTGAGTTAGAATTATAGTTTGCCCATCATAAGAGGTGATGGAATAATTGTAGTTTTCATAGTTCCCTGAAAACCACTGTTCTTTGAAAAATATCAGGAAGAAAATAAAGGGGAGAGTAATTTTGTATATTCCCTGTTGATTAATCTTGGGGGAGACAGATTTGTAATTTTTTAATATTTCTCTTTGGAATTGTATGGATTAAATCAGGATGCTGCCCGGTGGTTCAAAGAAAATACAGACATATTCTTTCAGAAAATTACAAAATGTGGTTAGCAGAATGCAAAATAGTTCATAAAATGTTCAACTAACTTTCATTTAAATGATGAATATTTCTTTTGATTTTTATTGCATATGATACTTTTTGATGATTCAAAAAATATTTGACTTTCAAAAATCACATCTTCAAATACTTTGAAGACAATGCAGAAAGGCAGTAAATACCTGTTTGTACTGATCTCCATAAAAATAGAATAATGCTTCATTCTGTATTGGAAATCTTTCTCTCATGAACTGGGAGAGAATGCTGTTAATCAAATATGAAGAAAAAAAAAGGTCGGGTGTTTGATGAAAAATAAGATTGCATGATTTTCTCCCATTTTTTTCCACCTAGCATAATTTATAGTCCTGAGCAATCAAGAGTAGACCCAGAAAAAGAGATTGCTTAGAACTTAGTAATTCCAACTAACATGCAATTGCCTGTTTGCATTTTAAAATTACCTAGCATTTCTTGAAATATAGTGTAGTGTGATTATTAGTCATTTATCATCAATACTAGTCATAAAGCACCTGCTTTAATGTCATTTCTGTGGAATTTATTAAGCATGAAAAGAATAAGATTTCTAACACAAAGTCACTGACTCCACCTTCTTTAATTTTGCTTACAAATTATATTTTAAATGTGTTAATAGAGATTTCATTCACTTGAGTACAGCAATGATCACTTAGAGCATTACAAGTTCTGACTATTTAAAAAGTGGACAGAAACTCAACCTCTGTAGAAAAATCTTTCCCCTTTCTGATTGCAAACTGAATGAAAGTGAATGAAGAGAGAAAAGTGAAAGTGTTGCCTTACTTTGCAAGATTGTCAACAATCTATTGTTTCTGTAGAAAATTCTCTTACTTGGAGTTTTTGCCTTCTTTTGTCCTGTGAAGCTATGTCCTACTTCCTCTTGTGAGTCTTCAGGTCACCAAAAGGCACCAAAAATGAGACAGGAACTTGGATGTATACAGTAAGACCAGTGTGTTAAAATTAATGGGATTCACAGAGAGGAAAAGTGCCACAGGCAGCAATGGGAATAAAAGGCCATTTGCTTTCCTTTTGCAGGAAGAAAAGCCCTGCAGCCTAAAAACTGTGCTGCTGCTGCTTTTCTTTATATCCTTTTTCATTTTATTTCTTTTCTTCTTTGTCCTTCTCCTCTGTGGGAAGCCTTGTGGACACAAGGTAGAATGTTGCTCCAAAGTACAGGAGTCACGCCAGGAGGTCAAGGAGAATTCTTAGTGCATGCATAGTTGTGAGCCCATCCATACATTACTGTTTCTCACTGGAGTAGGCAGAAAGGTAGACAGAACTACAGTAGATAGGCCTATTTTGGTATATGGGAGACAAGCATAAAGTGCAGTGACTGCTCCTATCCTCTGGCCTACTGATTAATCCACTCTGCTCTTTGTATATGTCTAGAAATACAGAAGAGTCCAATACCTGCTTTCTTGCCTTCCCTTCTTTCCCCTCTTTCCCCTTCCCTTGTCTTGCCTTCCCTGCCCTATTGCACAGCATGAACGGTACGATATGGAAACATGGAAAATAATGAAGTTATTAGTGTTCCAGACAGCAGTTTGTTATCCTAACTTCCAAGTTTTCTGCCTGGTTTCTTTTCTATTTTCATGTTCTTTTTGTTTGTTTTTCAGTGTGTTGTTTTTCCTCTCTGATACCAAATGTCCAATAATGCCAAGCAGAAGACTGGCAAATGTTTCAGCTTTTAAGGCAGGCCCTGTAACAAGCTATTAGCTGTTCTTATCCCACTATACAAAACTACAGGAGCTATAGTTATGTACTGCAGCCACAAATACTGCAGCTGATTTCCAAGCCCTAATGATAAGCTGATCCATGAATTACAAAAGTAACAGTATTGTTCCTCACTCCTAAAACAGTCTGGGAAACCACCAATCACCTCAGGAACTGCTGTCAGTGGCCTAATTAGTAGTACAAATGTAAGCTACTGAGGTCTGTAAGGTATCCAGGAATAAAACCCCTTGTATAACATTATTGACAAATTCAATAATTTAAAGAGGATGAAACATGATATATCCCCAAATGCCAAAATTATTGGCAAAATTGATCTTTTGTATCTGCTTTCTGTTTCTCTAAAACCGTGAAGTGCACCTGGGTCATATTTTCAGGGTTTCTTCTACACATCTAGGTTACCCCCTTTCCTAAATATGCCACATGCAAAATTCTCACTTGTTTGCAGAAAATACTTAGCATTGGATTCTTTGCTTGGTTCTTCTTTTTTAACTGAATATTTTGAATGCCATCAGATGGTCTTCCAAATTACCATGGGTCAACCACCTATATTATGATAACCTCCTTAGGCTGAGTAGTAAAAACATGACAGAACATGGGTACATGTGCTTGTATGAAGCCTCTGCAGTGTGCTCTGGGGATTACGGACAAGCCTTTCCTTTTTTTTAATTAATTTTAAAATTTTTATGTTTGAGTTTCAAAAGTAAATAATGCACGATTGTTCTAAATAAGAGAGCTGGGTAGAGCAGCTGTTCACAAGGTAAGGAGACTGCATTCTGCAGTTCAGTTTGAGTAGTTATGTATTAGATCTTGGCATTTCTGCATAATCTGGCCTGAAAGTAATGGAGGATGCTCCAGATCTTCCTTACTTTTTAACTGGTACCTGGATTTACCCTGAATGTAAGCATCCTCTCTGCCAAGCCCTACCCACACCACTGTTTCTTCTTTCATTTGTGAGAATATCTCATCTTTCAGATGAGCTGCATGGGATGTCTTTCCCAGCCAGTTCAGTTCATTAAAAGATACCTGTGGGAAGAACACAGGAGGAATATCAGCTCACAGTGACTGGCTCTTTGCTCATAAGCAGTATGTCAGGTGATTAGTGTTTAGGGTTCAAAGAGTAATTTTTACCTTTTTATCAAGTTTTCTTGTCTCCATTTTGAACTGATTTACAGCTTGTATTACAAGAAGAAATTATATAGGTTTACTTCTTTATTAGATTTGGAAGACACATTCATTATTATTAATAATCTAATTTTTGAAAAAATATTCTATAAAAAAATGTTCAAAATTGACTCCTTAACATATTAATAAATATTAAGCTTTCCTTCCATACATTACTAGTAGAGAAAAGTAAATATAAAACTTTCAGAGAATTTAATTCTTTCTTTTGAGATGATAATGCTAAAGTGTATTAGAAGAGTGTTGAAGGATATTTCAAAATCAAATGTAGGTAGTGATATTCTCATCTTGAATTGTGAATCCCTCATAGTAGACTGAAAAATTTAATTACAGTTCGACTAAAGAAACTCCGATTAGGGAGAGCGTTACATTGCAGGCACACAGCTAAATGCTAAACTGTTTTCCCCAGCCTCTCTGTTCACTCTTAAGTCCATTTTGTTCAGAATCCATCTACCAGGTTCCATAATGTTGTTCCATCCTCTTCAGGCTAGTCCACCCTCTGTTTGCCATGCTCAGACTGGGGCCCCACTGTCATTAACAGACTTGATAATGATTTCAGCTGGACTTTAGTTAAGACACACCCTCAAGACAGGCAGTAAAGGAGGATAGTTTCTTAGAATTTCATGTGAGCTCTAAGAAGTTTATAATGAGCAAGCTGTGTGAATTAGAAGTACAATATGATCAGTTGTGAATGGATTTTTACAAGAAAGGAGGAAGCACGTTCCTGATACAAAATCAACACCTTCTAAATTCTATTTCTCTTCCAAAGCATGGAGCTTATTAAAGCTCTTAAAAAAAGATCCCTAATGTGGCCTTACTTTGATTTCTTATAACATTTCAAGAATTTGAATTTGTAAATTCTAGAACACCTGATAAATTTGGTTGATGGGTTTAAGCATTTATGTAACTGCTTCAGGTTTTCAGCTTCTAACTTTCATTACATATGGGTAATTAAATACTTTATAGAAGAGAAGTAGAGTGCTGCAAATTAACTGGAAAACAAACAGCAATAACCCAGTATACCTACTAAATACTAAGATGTCTTACACTGCATCAATCTTTTCTACCTTTTCCTAAGGACTATCACAATTGCAAATGTTTTCTGCATGAAAAAATCTTAGTGACGCATCTAGGGATTATCTGAATCCTTCTTCTAGAGTATAAAGAGGGATCATATGCACCACAGCAATTTTCAGGAAAGGGTAGTACATACTTCAACATACAATAGGTTGAACATTTATAGTAATTTCTAGGCTTTGCAGATGATCAAAATTCCACTCGGAAAAAAGTTCTAATTATTTTTAATTTTCAGTCCCCTAAAGAAATTTGGATTTTCCCTTTCTAGAGTAGACTACACAAACTGTGACTGACAACTGCAGTCCCTCCTTTGCCAATTTTCCAACTTCACAGGAGTTTTAATACTTCATTTCAAGAAGATTTGGTTTAAGCCATTGTGAGTGTTTATGAGGAAAAATAACTCTTCCCTTAGAATATACTTCCTGTGGATTTTATTAGAATGAAACACGTCTTACATGTGGCTGTGACAGGTTGGAGCTATGGCAATTCTGCCTGTCTCTGCATACAAGGGCCTAACCATAGGATACAATGGAGGAAGTGCTGCTTGCAGAGATAATATCCATGCTCCCTCATTCATCTTTTGTCTTCCAGTATAGCCTCCAAGTGAGGGTACAGCCAAGCTGTGGCTCTAAAGGCAAATGAATTTTGTCTCTTTATGTTAATCTGATCCTGGAAATTCATATAAAGTAAGATTATCCTATATTCCAAGGATCTCAGACAGATTCAGTCCTTTCTGAATCACAGTCAACAATGATTCAGCAAAGTGTTGGTCACTTTGGTCACAATCATACAACTGCCCATCAGTGCATATTCAAATGGGTAAAATTAAGTATGAACCAACAGCTTTTCTGGCCAGCTCCAGCATGTCTCCTTTTGAATATGTTAAATATAGCAGAAATATATGTATGGGGAAGAAAAATAATTTTAGGGCAGAGAAAAAGACTACATCATTTATTCTTCCCCATTTTTCTGAAATGTGAGACACTATACACATATATATTTCAATCTTCAAACCAACTACTGCTTCTTGGGGTGGAAAACAGTTTGTCAGAGACAGAATATTGGCAGCTTTGACTCATGTCCCCTAATATAATCAAGAAACAAAGCTGAGCCAGATGAGGGGATCTACACCAGTGAAAAACCTAATATTGACTGTTGGTATTTGCATTTGTTTCCTCCTTTGAACTAATTTATCTTGGTAAGAAAACCCCTCTAGCCCTCTAGCTGTAAATCTTTTTGTGCTAGGAATCTGCTTGATTTTTGTTGCCAAGGTAGATGCACTTTCCTGAAAATTTTTATTTTTGCCTTGTATTGTTACAATTCACAAACTAGTACACCTTGCTTGCTTTTTATCACCATCTCATTACTGGTGGGTTTTTTCCTGTTAGCATTTGGCACCAATAGTTATTAATTTCCACCTCCTTCAAATAACAGTTGACATATTCTGTATTTTTGTTTTCCTGTACCTTAATGCTTCTTCACTCTGTGTTTCTTTGTGAAATAGCATCAGGGCTGTAAATAATCAGAAGTTTGTAATGCAGCTGTCAACATCACATAATGAATTTGCCAAGTCCTGTTGAAGCTATCACTGTTTGACAGCACATCTGTAGTATTTTCAGCACCCTCGCTGGTACTTATGTTGGTAAAGCCCTAGTAGAGAAACACAGTGAAATCCTTCACTGCATGACCACTGGGTTGAAATTTCCTCTGTAGTGTTTAATCATTAGCACAAAACCGTGGTGCATTTTCTTGCGAAAGAGTGGAATTAATTCCAGGAGATATTATCTCAATCTTTAGGTCTTTTACAGGCTACTTATTAACTTTTGGCATGTCTTCTTTGTATCTCAAGTTTTATCTGCTAAAATGGAATAACTGCTTCCTCTCTCTGATCTCTGTCTTGTTTATTCAGATAGAAAGCTCAAGAGGCAAAGAGTATCACTTATATCTATGCAAAACCTTGCACAAAGAATCTCAAGATTTCTGTCACAGCAAATGTGAGTGAGACACTGTCTGTAATTTTTATATTGTATCTGAACCATAATGTATGCTAGGCACTGATTAATAATAATCTTTAGAAAACTTGTCCTGAAATGTTAATCATGTAGGTAATCTTCTGGGTCAGTCAAGCTTTATGTAAAATACACTTATTTGTAAGGACATGACTCTCTGTAACTCAAACCTCTCTAAATCCAGGCTGCTACTGTCTATTCTTCTCTCCTGCACCAACTATGTGAGAACACTGTCCTCCAACTCTGCTCTTCTGTGTGGAGCTGGTCTGATTCAAACATAACTACCCCAAATCCTGCTATATTACTTGGGCCATGGTACAAAGATAAGCTTGTAGTTAAAGTGTCATATTGCTTCATGGATCTAATTTAATCTTATTTTAGGTGCTGTCACACCAATAAACATTTTTCTGGTCACACAAGGAAGTCTGATGTCTGATACAACATGACATAATTCTTGTGGGGAAAAAATTGTCTTTTGTGACATAACTTTCTGCTTTCTCTCAGTGAAAAGTATTTTAGCAAATAATGACCCTTTCACTTGTATTTCACTGGAAGCCACCATCCAAATGCCTGTAAACACCTCAATGAAAAATGTTTTGAATCAACTCTATCTACAGTAGACAGGATGGCACAAATACAAATTAATCACTTTTTCTCTAAGTTTTATTGCAGTTAGAAAACACGTTGTGGTAAAGCTTCTGATACTGTAGCTTGCAGTTTGACATGATTTAGAAAGTTCTGAGCTAATTTCCAAAAGGCAATTATAATTTAGGTAATTTTCCTAAGTTCAGAGTAATATCTTCAAAAATTAGGCAGAATATATTGGAAATTAATTTTCTGTGTTAAGAAAGTTTGGACTATTTGAAAGTATACTGTTTTGTATGGTAGAAAAATATTTTGTAGATAAAAAAATATATGTAAAATTGCTTTGGAAAATTTCTGGTTTAATAACTTTTATGCTGAAAATTTTGCTGAGTAAGTACAAACGTACACTATAGAGGTACTCTGCTATTAAAAAAAAAGAAAAAAGTCTTTGTGCTATTTTGTTCTTTCTGAAATATATTTCTTTCTTTGCACCATATTAAGCCTTGTGAGAATATACTTATGGGAGGTTTCAGAGTGCTCATCTTAGAGCGTGTTCTTTCCTTACGCTGCCTGACCAATCCATCCACAAGAGAATATTGACTAATGTTTCCTACTCTACTTCCCCTACTTCCCCTTTCCTGTTTATTTCCCCTAGCCCTTAACTGAATTTATTTCCTTTACTTTGTTGTTGTTGTTGTTGTTGTTGTTTGTTTGTTTGTTTATGTAGTAGCATTCAGGCATTGGAACAAGCTGCTTAGGGAAGTAGCAAACTCACCATACCTGTAAGTATTTAAAAGGTATGTGGATGTGACACTTGGGGATATAGTTAATTGGTGAACAAAGTGTTAAAGGTTTGATTTAATTATCTTAGAGATCTTTTCCAACCTTAATGATTCTATGATTCATTAAAGGCTGTTCAATTTTTCTCTCCTGTTCCTCCCAATACCTAAAATTGTGCAAATGTAGAGAATATTCCCTTGTCATCAACCAAAATTTATGTATGTGTTGAAAATAAAAGTGAAAACGCATTCCTCTATCCCTGAACAGCTGTTATAAACATTGTCCCTTACAGTGCACTTACCTGCACCAACCAGATAAATTCAGCATGAAGAGCCCAAGCTGAGATAGATGTGAACCTGCCTGGTAAACAGAAAAAAAAAGGAAAAAAAGCCAGGATCCTTCACACAAATGTAAAAGGTCTCATTCTCAGGGTAAGTAGATACCTATTACTTGCTGCAGATTTATTTTAAAGAAATGTAGGCTAAATTTTGCCCTCTTATTACAGGTTCATTACACAATTATTTTTGTTTCATTATTCTGGTGGGGACATAGAGGTGGAATAGAGGACACAATTTGGCCCAATTAGTATGTGCTACTAATGAATATTATTTTAAGGTGCAGGATGAAATCTTGTCTAGATGAGATTACTGAGGCCCAGAACTGAAAATGTTCTTTGGCAATGTATGAATGGGTGTGGGGGAAGGGATGAAGGAGAGTAGAAAGCAGAATTTGATTTGAGATGGAAGATACCATGTGTTATCTCACAATCCCTAGTGAAAGCAAGAGCATCCCAGTCCATGCTGGTATCCATGCAGCACATGACAGACCCAAGAGACCAGTTTAGTACTTAGGTTACATGGAGATGGAAAGGAGGCCACAGGAGAAACATTCTAGGCCTGGACTTCTAGGTGATGGGGATATTTTGATGATACTTACAGAATAATACATTATTTCAAATGGACGATGGATTAGTTAATGTCTCAGGTATTTTTAATTTGGTTTCTAAAGGAAAAAAAGCTTATGTAATTTTGCTATTTATCTGTCAATCCCAGACTAATATGTTGTGGGACATGGCTTATTTCAACCAAATCTGACAGACAAGAGATGTCTCAAGACGAATGATGTTCCTAACAGGTGGTTGTTCCGTTAAGGTTTGTTATGTGTTTGTTTGTTTGTTTGCTTGTTTGTGGTTTGGGGATTTGTTTGTTTGTTGCTGTTCTTTGTTTATTTTGAATCAGAGATCATGCAAAGAAGAAAGAGCTTGAGGTTAAAATTTCAGGCAAGAGATACAGCAGAGTTTGGTTAATAGCTGAATTTAGAAAGGGAGGGCTAAAGCAGGGAACATTATCAGTATTAGATGATGTTTCCATGTTATTTCTGAGGTAGGTGTCTGGTATGTTCATAATCTGAAATCTGAAGCACTTCCAACTCCAAAATTTCTCTTCAACTTTATGTTTGACCCTCCCATTTCATACTTGTGACTACAATTCTTGTCCAAAAACCCAAGATAAAGGTATAAATGTTTCATATTGTGCTTCATAGGATTTGACAAAGCAGCAATGCAGAAATTATTTAGAAATCTCCATGTAGCAGTCTAGCTTTTTTTCTTATTTTTTTCCTACTGCACATTCTGACCTTGTGCTTGGCACTGAAGGACATTGCACTATAGGAAAAAAAAAAATCTCTTTTTTCTTTATTTATTTTTTCCCTCTCTGGTCCTTTCTTATAGCAAACCCATGTTCCAGTGATTGGCAGCTGCTTCCAGGAGGTAGTAGCAGATAGGCTTGGAGACATGGCCAGCATATCAGCATAGAGAAAATAGCCTGCTGCAATGGGTTTTTTCTTTGTAGGCTGAATTTTAGGGGCTAGGAAGGAGCTAGTGTTTTGGTAATTCTAAAAAATTGTTTGAAAGACAGTTAATTTAATCAGGAACAGGCCAGTGTTACTGGGAGTTTAAAAAGGTTCTCCCATTTGAGTGTTTTTGTCAATTCCTTGATGAGAAAGCAAGTTCTCAGCAAGCTGAGCTGGATAAGCAGGTGACAGTTCCCTTCCCACCTGGCTGCCAGCCCCAGAGCTATTGCTGGAGCTGGTGTCAGTCACAGCCCTCTGACTGGACAGCAGCTGAAGCCTGCAAGGCAATTGCTGCCTGCTGTTCTGGTCAGGTGTGGTACAGTCTAAAAAGTGGGCCAGTGCTTGTGTGCAGCCCAGCTCTGCATTCAAAATGAGTGCTTTGTAAGGAGGCTTTGAATGTATTATAGGTGCACACATGCAAGGAGTGGTATGCAGCCAAAATAAAGTTTTGCTATAGGAGTTGTTATAGTTTTAGGTATATGTCATTTGCTGATAAAAAGTCTAAGTTTCTTGTTGATAGGCTGAACTGCTATAACCCCCTAATTAAAATAAATGTGTTTAGAAAGCTGTAGCACAGGGAGCAGGTCCTTTAAAACTTATCTGGATAATATTTTTGGAAGAAATAGAAGCTGTCTTTTTAAAAAAGTAAATCTGTTGTAGCCCTACCTACATGTTTCCACTTATATCCTGATTTTCTTTGCATTGGCCTGAGTTAACTCTGCCCCCTACAGCATTCATCCTGTTGGTATAGAAAATGGAAAATTCTGTAGATTGCCTTAAAGGAGCTCCTCCGAGTCTTGATAGGATGGGCACCGAATAGAAGAAAATTGTTTTCTGAACCATGGTAAGGTAAAAGCATATTATGATATGCACGATTTGCATCTATTGCTAATTATATAAGTGTGATGCTTGTAATTTCAGTCATCCTTGCTGCTGTAGTCATCTGGGTATGGAAGCAAAGGGCCTTGACAGGAGCAGGTGTTTGGGTAATTCTGAAAATTGCGTGAAAGAGAAAGACAGCAGTTTAATCCAGCTCATACAGCCAATTGGAATTGCTGATCTACTACAGAACTGATTGAATTTTAATGAGTTGAATTATCTTTGAATTAAATTGGTTGATATGCTTGTGGTTGTTTGAACAAAACTGGGGGGTTTTGCATAGATCTAACCTGGAAATAAACTGGAACACAAAATCTGGAAAACAGCTCTTTATTCCTTCCAAATTAGATTAATAATGATGTATTCACTAGGGACTGACATTGTGTTCTTAGCTTATTACTTTGCTTGAGTAAAATTTTTATGAAAACACAAAAATTTATAGTCATTAGATTACGTTTTCCCACTAGAAATCTTTTCTGTTTGGGGTCAGCAAGCAACAAAGGCTTTGCAAGCATAGCTTGTTCACATGATTTTAACAGACTTTTTCCAGGCTTCTTTTTTTGCCTTTTCTCTCTCATTCCTAGTGAGAGTAGGACTGGGATAATAATAATGTTGGCAGTAGTAGTAGTAGAAAGCAGCACATCTACATGTCAAAGAGGGTGTTTGGGAAGAGGAGCAAGCTCTCTCTTTATAGCTTAGAGTCTAAAAGCAACTTTAGGACTCTATTTTCTGGCGGTTCTGGATAGGCAGAAAGAAGTTCCTGTGGCAGTTGAGAAGGTCTGCTGGCAGTGTAGCTAGGGAAGGCAGGCTAAATTAACCCTACTAAATAGCTAACATATGTTTTTAAAAAAAATCTTAATCCAGTACATGTAGGGGAATGAGACAATGTCTCATGTACTCAAATACCATGGCATATTGATCCTATTATACTATTAAGGGATGGGGAGCAAAGCAGGTAGCAACTGCAGAGTGACACAAACAACTTTTCTTTATGAATACTTGCAAGCAGCAAAAACAAGAAAGATCTGAATGATAAAGGTTGAAGTGCTTCATATACTGCTATAGAAACAATGTGAAAATTCTTATGCAAAAACAGCATAAAGAAGGCTCTCCTGATTTATAGCACATGCAGTTTTTCTAAGAACACTATACGTATAAAAATACATATATATGTATATGTTGGGATATAATAACACCTGTTGGGATATAATATATTTGAAAAAACACAGAGGCTCTTTTGTTTTTCTTTATTTCCCTTTCTTCTGACCAAATATTTGCATTTATTCCAGTCCTTTGGGAGTAGGTGCATCTATGAGCATATAGAATTCCTAAATGGGCATCTGCAGCTAAAGTTCAGTTCAGCAGGCTTCTAATCAAGTTATTCTGTGTGAATAATGTATGGCACATCCCAGCTTAAAACTGCTGCAGCTGGGATGTGCCATACATTAAATCTCAGTGCCTTCCAGTGTGTCCTGCATGCAGCAGCAGGATCACATAGATCTCATTCTTGATCCATGTGTTTTGAGGTTATATTGACAACCCTGGAAATACCTAAATTTCCTAACTGAAGAAACTATAAAGTTCATAGAAAGAAAACTGCAAATCCTTTATAGTGGGGAGTTAAAAGTGTATGATATTGTGTACAATATTTATGGTTCTGGTTGTTGGTATTTTCTTGCACTATTTTTTCATAGTAGTATTTAGGTAAGGATTTTGAAATTGTCTTTCTAGTTTTAGAAGAAGATGCTGCAATTTATGTTCCTACCAAACCTCTGCTACCGTTCAGTTTATTTTTCCATTATTTCACAAAGATAGTAGTATTATCTATTAATAACAATCCTCAATTATGAGATGTGTTGTGAGTTTTGCCTTTATCTTTTAAATTTTGACAGGAAAAAAATTATTAATCTGTCTGGTTTCTGGCTGATATTTTGCAGTAATATACCTTAGGTCATAATCATAAGGATATTTTAAATCTGACTTTTGATCAGATGGAAGTTGAGCTTACTGTAGATCAAGTGATTAGCCAAAGGCTCTTCTACAATTTTCTCAGAAATTTGTCTGGATAAACTTCTTTACCAGTCAAAGGCTATTTTCAGTTAACTGGATTCAAGTGTAGACCTCTAGTAGAGCATCCCTTTATCTGAATAGCGACATCAGTGTAGTTCGGTACCAGGGAAAAGAAATCTGCAGATGCTGATGTATCAATTGTACATACTCATAGATGCACCTATTTCCAAAGGACTGCAAGGAATACATGCAAACACTTGCCCGACAGCAGATATTGACCAGGAAACTGAAATGTTGTTTTAAGCTCCAGTAAATGTTTCTTGATGCACTGTGTGAGAAAGTTTTCTTGTCTATGCCTAATATAGCTTTACAGAGTGTGTGGGCAATTAGCGAGGTGGCTTTTCATAGTGTGAAAAAGGAAAGTCCTTTTTTTCTGCTGAAACACGTTTGAGCTAAATAGCAACACACATCAACTTCTACTAAAAGAGATGGCAGCGGACTATAGAAACCACCCTAAAAGGTCTTTTTATTTCATGAGAGAAGTTCTAGATGCCAGACATCTACGAATGTGGGCATGCCAGAGACCCTGTCCATCGGGACCACAGAGGCGATTTGATTTCTGAGGACTGGAGCTGGCTGAGCCGCTGCGGCGGCGGGGACTTCCAGGCGGGACTCGGACCTGGACCGCAGCCGAGCCGGGGCTTTCGCCTCCCAGTCAGGCGAGGTGCGCTCCTGGCTGCCCGGCGAAGGGCCGGCAGCTCGGTCTGGTTCCGCCCGAGAGCACCGGGAGCCCCTGCCCAGGGAGGGAGGGGTCGCGGTGACGGCGAGGAGCTGCGGGAGAGGCCGGCGCGGGGGGCCCGGGGCTGCAGCCCCGCATCCCCCGGCGGGGCCGGGCGGGCAGGGGGACACAGCCCACCCCGGGATGGGATGGGCAGTGCAGCGGGCGGTGGCCCCGGGAGCCTCCGCCGTGCGGAGATCGGACAAAGGCTTCCAGGAGAGGGAGTGGCAAGCGGCCGCCCAGCCCTCGGCGGGCTGCGGGCGGGTCGGTGCCGCCGGGACGGGGGGAGAGCAGGCGAGACAACTTCCCCAGGGACACGGGGGACCCCAGGAGGGCGGCGGCAGCTCCTGCCGAAAGGAAGGGGCTCTCCCACGGCACCGGCCGCTCCCCCGAAGGTGGCTGCGGGGAGGGGAGGCGGGGGAGGAGCCGCGCTCATCCCCGGGCGGGCGGCGGCCCCTCCACTGCGCCAACCTGCAGGCGGGCTGGAGGCGGCAGCCCCGCCCGGCCTCGCTCCGGGGCCGCGCCGCCCTCGCCTCCGTCCCGGCAGAGCCGCAGGCACCGCTTCCCGCTGCGGCGCTCCCGGACTGCAGCTCGCTGGCGGCCAGGGCAACAAGCAGCGGCATCCTGGAGCGCCTTCTTCCCGAGTGCCCCTCCATCTCTCCCAGCCCGCTCCTCTCTCCTACCTGCAGCCTTTCTTTCTTCCTTCACTCCTTCTACCTTATTTCTGCTTGTCGCTCCCATCTCTTACCATTTTCTGGTTTTAAGGGCTTTTTTTATTTCCTTCTCTTTCTTCTTCCCCCATCCTGTTCCCTTTTGGACCATCTTCGTTTAGTGCCTCTTAATTTCTTGATTTCTTCTGGTTTTTTCCCCTTGGACTTTGCCTTGTCATGTCAAGATGGAAGTCAGGCATGACTGGCTCTCCTCATCCCCCCATGAGGGCTTCGAGCAGATGAGGCTGAAGAGCAGACCCAGGGAGCCTTCCCCAAGCCTCACCAGAGTAGGTGCGAACTTCTACAGCACTGTCAAGCAGCAGGACTACAGTGCCAGTGTCTGGCTGAGGAGGAAAGACAAACTGGAGCACGTAAGCCAGCTTCTTTTTCCCCCCCACTCTTTTCTTTGTTTCCTTTTTTTTGTTGTTTTTGTTTTTGTTTTAATTTCTAGACCTCTGTCTTGGTACTCTGTTAGGCTATCTGCCAGCTGGGACTTCACAAGAAAAGTGTTGCTCCAGTAGTTGGGCATGGCATTTCCCAAATGATAGAGAAAGGAGCTATTTAGAGGTCCCATAGTGGTCAGATCTGAGGTAAATGGGATGTCAGGATTGTTCCAAACTACATGCAAGTCTCCTTCTAACTGGAAATGTTTTTTAACCTTCTTGGCTGATTTTTTTCTTCTGCTCCAGCAAATTCAGCTGATGTGGGAGGAGAAAGATTGGGATGGTGCAGATGGAGGTTAGAACATTTATCTTGTGGTGATTATAATGTTGTTCTAGAATAGCTAAAAGAAAATAGCTGGTAGTTGTGTTTGTTTGTTTGTTTTGCTTTTTAAATTTTAGATGTGGTTTTCATTCTCCCCCTCCCCCATCTTTTTCTTCTCCTTGCATGGGACTTTGAACATACTCTACCTATGTGGGGTAGAGATTTCCTTCAAGACTTTTTGCTGCAGCAGTAGTACATAACTGTGTTTGAGGCCACAATAGGACTGATATTGTGGATGGCTCTAGTGAATATTTAATGAGAATTTGTGGTGCTTCAAAGTGTCCTGTCTCAGATGATGTTTGAAAGCATTTTTCGTGTTACTTGTAACAGCTAGGAAATGGGGTTGAGGTGACCTGCGTGCTGTGTAAGTTTCCTGAATAGCTTATTAGGTGAAACCCATTGTTAGAGTGTACAGTACAATCAAGACGGGAAAGTAGCTGCATTTACAGGGATGCAGAAGAATGTGGATGGGCTTGCATAATGCAACAGTCTGCTCTTCTTTACATTAGTGAATAATTTGCAATCACAGTCACATTGACATCAAGAGGCACAGGAAAATATTTCTTGTGGTACAGCCACCTGAAGTCTCTTTGAATAGAAATGGTCTGATTAGAAGGATAAATTGCCTTTATTACATGAAAATCCTAGATGGCATAGTAGAGTCCTTTAAAGATGAAACCTGAAAGAAGGTCCTTTACCAAGTAGTTCATGGACTGTAACCCTCCCTTCTCCCTTAAACTGTAGAGTATTTTATCTCTCTTAGTGAAATCTTAAACTTGAGTTGTTGATACTTCCGGGGAAATGACAGGAATGGATGATCTGTTGGAAAGATCGCATTTCAGATGTTGAGGACGGTATTGAATTCTGTCTGCCTTTTAACACAATTTTGTGATTCTTCACACTGACAACAAGGCTTCACAGTAGTAAGCTTGTACGTGGAGTATTCTCCCATTGTCAATCAAGAATAAAGGTCAGTGCCTTATCTCAGTACAGCTAAAACATCGAAAGCACAGAAATCTGAGCTATGGTTTTTGTAACAGATTTTGCTACATGTTGATATCTGTGATCAAATGAATAATTATTAATTGCAGAGGGGATTAATCTGTCAACAGTTTGATATCTGGTAGAATGGTCAGATACCTGTAAACCTTATCACAATATTAGCAGGAAGAAAGAAAATAGGCATTAACTTGTTTGAAGATTAAAATTGCAAAGCATTTATTTTGTGTGTGGTTTTGTTGCTGGGATTTTTTCCTAGTTGTTCTTGGGGGTTATTATTATTTTTATTAAGTCAGTATTTTGTCACAATAATAGTCTTCAATATCCCTGCTGCATTTGTGGGAAAAGCTTTCTCTGTAACGCGTGTTCTTCTGGGGGTTTCCCTCTCATTTGATCCAGTTATTTTTATTCCAACAGCCTATTTGAACAATGCAAAGACAAAAAAATTGGAGCCTTGATATCCCTTGCTTGCCATAAAGTATTTATTTAATTTACATTTATCGTGACTACCCTGCAGTACACTGATATGCTAATAGTAGATACGTGAAAATACTTTGTTTTATGGTTTAAGGCAACTGCATTACTCATGAGTGTTGTAACAGGCTATTGCATGAATATAAATAAAATGTGTATTTATTTATGAATTCTGTTTTGCTTATACAGTTTTAGAGCAAGGTTTTATTTTTTTGTGTTCAGATGAATCTTTGAGGATTTTGAGTGTTCTCTTGCTAAAGAAGTTATTTCCTACACTCCACTCTTCCACTCCGAAAGACAAACCAATTACTTTGAGATGCATCATTTTGAATGGGATAGTCATTGACATATGATAGCTTATGGCCAATATTGCATAATGAAGGTATTCACATCCTCTATCTAATCCACTTCACGAAGTTTGCATAACATTTCATTACAGCTCCCTCTGAGATAATCATGTTACTTGATACCTGCAAAGAAAATCAAAATACAAGGAGTGAGCATTCATGGAGGCACTGATTTAAAAGTATATCATCACAGACTTGATGCTGCACAATGACAAGTTAGGCAGAAGAGGGGTACGTAGTGAATGCAAGTCAAGATACACATGAACAGATTTTGAAGTTTCATATGTTCATCTTTCAGCATTGTGGAGGGGGTTGGGTTTTACTTCATTGAAATGATTTCTTAAATTGATTTCCCTTGTAACAGAGATGAAATTGGGCCACCATATTTTGTTCATTACTTACAGTAAGACCTTGTAGGCACAGTAGGTATTTTATATTGATTTTTGTTCAAGTGAATAGCCTAATATAACCATGTGCAACACTTACTAATCCACATACAGTTTGATGGGTTAAAAAACATCTTCTGAAGCCAGTTTGTATCAAATTGTTTATGTAAAAAGATTCTCAAATATAGAAACAGTTTGTTTCTAGATTTCAAGACTGTAACAAAGTTGTGGGTTTTGGTTTTGTGGATTTTGGTTTGTTTGTGTTTGTTTTAGGCTTTTTCTTATACAGATGTCAATTTGAGGACTGTGGTAAAGAGGTTCAAGAGTATGGTAAAGAGGTTCAAGATTGAACTGCTTTACGTCTGAAAGTGCAGAACAAGTTCAGATGCACAAATATTATCGAGTTGCTTTAAAATTGATCAATATTTAATAACTGGCTGACCATAGAGAAAGTAAAAATCTGGAACATCCTGCTGGTGTCTTGTTAATTAATTGTTCTTCAAATGGATCTTACTATGGTGTGGCTCATTGGTGAGTTGTTTTTGTATGGTTTTCTTTTTCCAAGTAGCAGCAACACAGCTTGTACTATAAAGGATTTGAACACAAGCCACCCCTGTTCTGTTGTGAGCTCAGATGCTGTATTTAAGATTAAATGAATTTGCTGTAACATGTTTGAAGGCCCAGTGGGGAGTTTTTGCTGAAGTGAGGCCTCAGTGTACACGCATGCTGTACCCAGTGTGCTGAAGAGCCATACTGTTACTGGAGGAGTTTACAAGCAATGTGAGGAACACCAACATTGTAGTGACCACAGTCATGTTGCAAACCTTTGCCTGGACTTCTTGCAAAACTGAAATTGTTCAGATTCTATGTATTTGCTTCAACTAGTGCCTTGTGCTTCTTTGTGAAATTTTTTTGTTTGCCTGGTGTTGGAAGTGTTGGAGAGAAAATGAATGAGTGAAATACTCTTAAATTCTTCTTTGCATAATCTTTCTTTCTTTCTCTTTCTCTGGTGTTGCCTTTTTTTTCATAAAATGTGAAATCATTGATAGAAAAAGGAGGAGGTAGGGACTGGAAAAGAGTAGCTAACCTGGTAGGCTTTAGCTGATAGGAGTTACTCGGTCTTTAATTTGCAGCAATTCTCCATCATGTCTCTGCATCCCATAGTAATGACAGATATTGAATAGCTGCTTTCCTGGTACCTCACCAAAGAATTCTAGAGAACTTAATAAAAGCTTCAAAACCGAACAGATTTCTTTCTAAGCAACAAGAGATATGCTTCAAGTATGCATTTTTGACAAATACAGTTATTCTTTCTCAAGGATGTGGTGGCAATCTTTCTCTAATAACTCCTAAATTTAATTATTTGCTTAATTATGTTAAAATTTTTTAAAAATTATCTTTTAAGAAATTGGTTCAAAACTAACTTTTGGGGAGACTTGACATCAAAACAATCCTCAGTCTTATTTTTGAAGAATCCTAATGAGAAGTTACTGCCAATGGTTGCATAATTTTTTTTTGGTTTTTTGTTACTGAAGTTCTGATCAGCAGCAAGGGCAGTGTTGGGATTTTCAGATTCTGAGTGCTCTTGCTGTTACTTGAGCAGCTGATGTTTTTGCTCAGCACACTGCTATGCCTTTGGCAGCATTGCTACCCAGGGAGAAAAATGGCCATGAGATACAGGGATAGCAGTGTCACTTGGCAGCAGAGGCAGATATCTAATATGCAACTGTTAGGCTTAAGACAGTTTACAATGGTGCCTGACAAGCATGGCCAGAATATATTTCAGACCTGCATGAGCAAATAGTAAATAAAATATAGCTTTTCTTCACCTGTTATAATACCTTTAAAAAATTCCAAATCCAATTTTGCCAGTTCATTTTTATGGCTTAAAATCTAGTAAGTCTGTTAGGCAGCTTTTTTTTTTTCCTCTTCTTTTTTTTTGATATTGGAAATTCTTAACAAAAGCATTGTTGGACAGTTTCCAAACACATTTCTGCTCTTGCATAAAATTAACACTAATGTTGAAAGTCAAAGGAAAGATTTGTAATCTTCAGAAGGATGCAGAAGACACCACGTGCTTAGCTATAGCTTAGACATATAAGGTGGACATAGCTTGATATAAAGCACGTAACAGGAGTAGAATCCAGTCAAGCCAAATCCTTCCTGGACAGTGGCAATGGCTTCAGTTTAAGGAAGAATAGTGCAAAGATATAAATCAGAATTCAAAAAACATTCCCATATTCCCAAAGCAGCCCAAGTCTTTAAATAAATTCAAGCACGTATTCTTTTGAGGTAAATGATTTCAAAGAATCACAGACTATCCTGATTTGGAAGGGACTTGCAGTAACCATCTACAAGTCCAGCTCCTGGCCCTGCACAAGACACCCCAAGGATCACACGTAGTACCTGAGAGCATGGTCCAAGCATTTCTTCAACTGTGTCAGGCTGATACTGGGACCACTCCCTGGGGAGCCTGTTCCAGTTTTTCTAGTATCCAACCTAAACCTCCCCTGACACAACTTCAGGCCCTGTCACTGGTCACCAGAGAAAAGAGCTTGCTCCTCCACTTCCTTTCATGAGGAAGTTGTACATGGCTGTGGGGTCTCCCTCAGTCTTCTCCAGACTGGACAAGCCAAGTGACATCAGTGACATTTTATGGCTTCCCCTCCAAACCTTTCACCATCTCGGTTGCTCTCCTTTGGACTCACTTTAACAAATTTATATCTTTCTCACCCAGAACTGCACACAGGACTTGAGGTCAGAGCAGAGCAGGACAATTCCCTCCCTTACCTGACCAGCAGCAGAATCTCTGCTCCAGCACCTGGAATGCCTCCTTGCTCTTCTCCTTCACTGACCTTGGTCTCTGCAGGGCTGTTTCTCTCACATTTTCTTGCTCCTCTCCCATAGCTCCTGGGCAGCAGTTTTTTTCCTTATATGTGTTATCAGCAGAGGCACCAAGGAGTCCTCTTGATGGGCCCAGCTTTGGCAAAGAGCAGGTTTGTCATGGAGCCAGCTGGAACTCTCAGTGTCCAGCATGTGGTCTCACAGAGGCCACCCCTCAGTGGTCCCTCGCCTCCCAAAACCTAGCCATGTAAACAAAATACACTAATCCCAGGAGCAGCTCTTCTTTCTCTGGTGTATGAGAAAATCATTCAACGTTACATTAATCTCACACATCACTTCTGATGATTTCAACATCAATCACTTTCAAAGTCCAAATCTCTAAAGCTAAATTTAAAATATTTGAGAGGCATATTCACTGTAACAAGCTTAATTTATAGTGTCTGACTTCATGTTGCTGCACAGGAATGTAAAATAACTTAAAGTTTCAAAGTTGCTGTAAAAATTAATTTATATATGCATGTATAAATCAATTTATAATTTAATTCAGCCCATTCAAGACTTCTTAGAAATGAAGTTTTCTGGTTTCTGAAAAAATACATATATCTTAGTCTTCATTTCTTCCAGATGTTAATGTCAGTATAGGTATAGGAGAAGTGCTTTCCACTGATTTGCTCTTCCTACCAGCATTAAGGAAGATCCAAATTAGTTTTTTGCTACTGTCATCCTTTATTTTAACAGCATTTACCATCCTTGTTTAAGCATTTTGAAAAAGGAGCTGCAGAAACTTGCAACTTAATCTCCTTGCCTGTTACACAACCAAATATTCTGCAGTCTTCAGTGATTTGGTCTTGTAGCTGACCATTGACTTTAACACATTTAAAGGTAGTAGGAGTGTTTAAAACACTTTAGGGAAATTATGCTTCAAGAATATCTCCTCACAAATGCTATCAGTTCACTGTCTGTAGATGATGCCCAAAGAAGCTACTTGCTATGACTGGTTGTATGTTTAGCTTAGATCTTCTTCTATTCCATAACCAGGAATGCTAAAATACTGAAGGTAAAATGACTTTACCAGACTATCAAAAACAACTGGCCTGCTCATACCAATGATTAATTAAGCCTGCTTTATTCCTGTTCACGATGGGAAATCATATACTCTTCATTGTTCCTTCCAAAGAAAGTGTGCTGGCACTAAACTCCCTAGATTTGTCTCCCCTGATGGAATGTTTTCTTGGGGCACAAGAGATGGGTTTCTAACAGCCCACCTCTTAGCTTTTTTTGCAACTTTATTTCAGGTCTGATTTCCATGCCTTTTTATAGTTTCATTACTGAGAGGGAAAAAATAGGCACCCTGCTAATGTCTTACAAGGTCCATATATCCATATACACCAAATAGCTGCTGTGTTGTATTTCAGAGTCTGAAAGCAAGTTTCTTTAAATGAAATTTGGATGCAATTTTTTAAATTTTTGCACTCCTAGATGATAGCCAGTAGAGTGAAAAAGTGTAACATTCATTTTCCCATGCAATAGCATTTCTCTGATGTCTGTAACATTGTGTAGTCTGAGTGGACAGTCAAGTTGTTTTCAACTTGCCCTTCACAATTTCTAGGAACAAAAAGTAGATTACTTGAGGATATATCTCTGTTAGGCAATAGGTGCATGCTGGCATCCATATTCCCTAAACAGCCAAATCCAGGAGGAGTGGTGCTGCTTGCCTGAGACCTGCCTGCATGCCCATGTGGCAGTGATGAGCTGGGTGTGTTCCTAGGTGCTCCCTTGCCTGCTGGGGGTGCAGTTGATCCATTATTTGAGAAATAAGGCACTCACAGATTCTCTGGTCATCTGTGTTTCAAGGGAAGACGGTTAACCCACTGTCCCCTCAAGTGGCAAACACTGGGCTTCCTGGGTTGCTTGACTATCTACTGTGCTTGAATGGGCAGAGGGGCTACTCAGCTAAAGAAATGGGTGCAGGGAGTTTGGAGAACCACAGAAATTCAGGAGGGAGAAGAGAGGAAATGAATGATGCATTGGTGCCTGGAATGATACATTGGTGCCTGTTAAGTGAATTGATTTAAGCAGAAAATAATTTTTATTAGATTGGAAACTTATTCCTAGGGTTTTTTTGAGTGCTTATCCATCAAAACTTCCTCTAATTTTTTTATCCTAATAGGTTTTGCTACTCAGAATTCTTTAATTTTTATAAAGGCATTCCAAATATAACATAGGATTTGAGTATTTTTATAGGGATTTGTCTTCTTTTGTTTTGATCAATGCAGTGTGAATTTGACTGTGTAGTATCTAGCCCTGGACAAAGAAATATCGGAGTGGTATTTTTAGTAATACTACTTTGGCTTGCTCTCTGAAGATGAAGAAAAATTTTCCTATTTTTTCCCACTTTTGCACAACCTGTAAAATCCTCTATGTGCAGTATTTACAGCTGAATAAAGTGCATTGTATTAATTTCTCATCTTAAAACCAAGATTTTGAGAGAACTTAGTAACTTACATTTTTGGCTGCATGATATCAACATAATCAGCAGCTTGTTTTGTAACTGATAAAGTTGTTGCAGCTCATAAATATCAGTCATTCTATATTTTTTTTTTGTTTTGCTATTCATGTATCTCTATTTACAGTTGTAATTAAATGTTTAATGGAATAAAAAAGCTCATGTATTTGAGAATTGCTGCTAATAAAATAAATAGTGATTTAGATAATTCCTGGCATTCTGATATATTAAATAGGCTGCATTTCCCCAGGGCATTTTTAACTGTTTGGAGCAGAACCAAATCTGGAGCAGTGATGAGATAGTGATAGCAAGCAGCTTAAAATTCTTGATCCTGTTGTTACTGCAGGAAAGACATATGTACATGGGGTTGTACTCTTAGTCTTCTAAAAGCCAGTATATGCTGTACAAAGCCTCCATAATGAGCAGATTTGTATTTGTTTTGAAACAGAGGAATGTGTAAAAGTTAATAAGGTCTTCAGCACTCCTAGCCACAGTAAACGTGCCTTACTCTGCTTTTCATGTTACAGAAATTCTGCTGCTGCCCATTAAGTTTCATGACTGATCCTTTCTAGGCAGGGGATTTTTTTAAATAAGGAAATATGCTTTGTGGCTGTACCAACTTCAGGCATTACCTCAGTTGAGGCTATTTGCTTCTGAGAGTGGTGTTTAAGGTGACACTGTTTCCTAAATGCAGCTAGTGCACTTTTGTTTGATCTTGTTCCAAAACCATGATCCATTGACTTTATTACTATGGATTCAAGTTGTATATGAGCTCCTTGAGAGAAGACTGTAAAGACTGTGCATCAGCTCAGCTGTCATGGATTTGGAGGTAAAAACCAAGTTCAGTATCTCATGCTAAGCAGTTGGAGGAAAAAATCTGCCTTGGAATCCTCACCTTTTCTTGAGCTTTAAGTCTCTGGATTATCGGGCTGGTTGCTGTATAAATTATTTGAGAACACTTTGCTATTAGCACAGGGCTATCAGAAGAACGAACGCATCCTAGTATAACAGTGGGGATGTAAGAAACTGTAGTATCTATGTGAATATGAAAAAATTATATAGATCCAGTTGTTCATCATTTAAGCCCACCTTAAGGTGTTTCAGAAGGGAGAATATACAAGGAAGTTAGATGGGTGCAGGGTGCATTTGAAACTGCAATTACATGCCAAGAGTAATGAATGGATATCTTAACAAAACTCAGCAAAACAAAGCTACCTGTGAAATTATTTCTTTGTTCCCCATTTGAATACTTCTGTACTTCTTTAGAAAGTGTAAGTGAAAACCAGTGCTGATCATGCTAAAAAGCAAATCAGACATAAACTGGAATATAATTTCAGATTAATGATAGCAGGTATTCATGTTTTGTGCTGATTTAAGTGGAAATGTGCACCTGCTTCAAGGGTAATGATTGGGGGAAGAATGACAAATAATGAAAAGACCAAAATGCCGTGTTGCCTCTTGGGAAAAAATAATTAAATGAGCAAATAAAAGAATGTCCATTGGAGTGACTGGTGGCTACAGTAAAGATGGTGACTCATGTCAGGTTCAACAATTTAGCTGTTTGTTGGAGAGGACCCATGAGCATCTAGAAAGGCTTGCAATTCTGGAACATTAAAAAGAAACACAAGTGGTTAAGGGTCTTAAAGAAATTCTTGTGGCTTTCTGGCAGCTGCTGACAGAAGTTGGCCTGTTCAGTCTCTTCCTGGGCAGTGATAAAATAGCCAGCATAGAAAAGATTGGGAAGAGGAGTGAAATGGAATGAGTTAGCTATGTCAGTTTGCTCTAGGGCTGGAACAGCTCTAACAGCCTTTGCAGTACAGTGGGGGGCAGGAATTTCTGTCTTCCAAGGCAGAAGTTGATGTGCATTTGTAGCCCCGTGCTGCTCATTTGCTATTAACTTTTGGAATAAAGTGTTTCAAAGGTTTCAAGCCAATGGGTTGGCAGAAAACACACAGTTTTCTTTCTTCCTCTGAATCAGTACATTCCATAACTTTTCCTGCGTATTAAAGAATTGTCTTACACCTGCAGCCATGTGTTTAGTCCTATAAACTCTAATACTGAAGGCAGTTTTCTGCTTGCTTTTGTGATCTTGGATGCTTATGGAAAAGTAGTTTCCCTGAGTTTTCAACAGGATCCACAGTGCTGATTTCGGGTAGGATAGTGATACTCTTTGCATCATTTAGATGTGTCTCTAGTCGTGGTTTGAAGTGTTTGCTAAAGTATACAAATTCTCTATGTATCTTTTCATGGAAAACCAGCATGTCGTGTGACATCTGACTTTTGCTGTTGACTAGTTAAAGAGTTGCTCAGAGTCACACATGCAGTCCTGTGCATAAGTGCCTCTTAAAACAACATGGGATAAAGTATATTCAATTCTACTTCTCTTTTGGTGCAATGCTTTTTAGATCCATTAGAAGATGCATCTTTTGCATAATTCCTGTTACATCAATAAAGACTATGTAACTCCCTTGGTTAGTGCAGTGGGTGGGATGGTTCTAAGAAAAGATGATTTGAAAATAAATTACTTAAAACAAGCAGACAAAAAGATCACTAGTGAAGCCAAACAATTTTGAAATTATTTCCAATTTTAAACTATTTTTATGTGACTTGTTTGTAGAATGTGAGCCAAATCTATGATGCTGAAGACTGATTGGTGCTTATTTGGGATGTTTTGAGCTTCAAAATACATCAATACACCAAATGCTGTTTTCAGGCTTTTACAGTGTAAACGATTTATTGTTTGAATAACAATTACTTTGGGTATAGCATGAAACAAAACCCTTAAGTGTTTTGGAAAACGTTTTTCTTTTGAACAATGCAACTTCCTTTGCCAGTGTGAGCTGCTGTCCCTGCAGACTTTTCTTTCAATTCCCCATTGGGCTTGTGGCCGGCAGCTAACCCCTTCTGTGTTACTTGATCCCATTTTCTGCAATATTGTTCTCTCTGAGCCTTTTTGTTATGGCTTAGCTGCATCAAACTCCTGCTGTGGAAAGTTGGAATGTGCCACACTGTATTCTTTGGCTCTGTGTGTATGATCTTAATGCACATCAGCCTAAATCAATTTGTTTCTGCAACCATATGACAGCTGAAACTTTAGTCCGCTGGAAATTTCAATTTTTAAAAAATACTTTTTTCAGTTTGTGAAGTTTGTTTCTCTAGCGTGTGTCTGTACAAGGGCTGTTCCAGGCATTCTGCTTGGCTTTAATATCCATTAAAATATCCATTTTTTACAAGACACTGTATTGCACAACTGTTTCCCTTTTCACTTCTCCAAGGTTATGTTTACCTACCCATTTATATCCTATTTATATCAACTCATCAATTATTTCATGATGCTTATTTTAAAATTATTTTTCTTTATTCCCTTGTCCCTACCCTCTTGCTCTCTCCTCTCAAACTCCTCTAACAAATCCACAGTCTTGTTTTAGTATGGCATGCCACGGTCTGCAATGTATATGAGCAAAATATATGTAGGATTTGCAAGAATGCACTTCTTCTTAAAAACTTTATACATTATTTTTGTTCTGGCAGGGCAACACTTTCAGAAGTTCTTAAGTGATTTGAACTCATAAATCCCAAATATGCACTTCTGAAAACCCTGAAGTTGCAAGGAAGATGGAAGTTTCTGAGTTGTGTAAGTGTGAGTTGGCTGACAGCCTTGCAAGTGTGGTCTATAGATCTGGTAATATAAAAGGCAATGATTACACGAAGAGCAGTGAAACTTTTCACCACCAGTGTGACTTTGCCGTGTCAGTTAACAGCATGTTCTTTCAGAATCTCTTTCCTTTTAATTAAATAAGGGCTCTGAATTTTTTCCGTGCAGAGATATACAAGCAACTCCACCATTGTGTCTTGAAAAGGATGAAGAAAATGTTTCTTTTTCTTATGAAATCTGTTTTTCAAATGATTGCACATTTGTTTCTGTTTTTCAGGAAAAGAAAACTGAGAGTGCATCTTTTCAAGTTAGTTTGTGCAGGTAGCAAGTAGGATTTTCTCTGATCAAGTGAGAAATTTGTGGCAGATGTAGAAATGCCTGTTTATTATAGTAGTACCATGGTATAGTAATGCCTTCTGATTTACTGGCCACAGTACCTAGGATACATATAAAGTAGTTGAAATTTTTATTTGTTTTAGCTCTCAGGTTACCACTGTATGTTGTATTTTTGTTGTTTTGGGTTTTTTTAATACATTGCTTAAATAAGGGGTGTGGTATTTTTGAAAGACTGTAAGATCCCTCCCTGTTTGCACTAATCTGGATGTTATATTTGAACTGATGCTTTCTATGTTTTCCTTTTTTCTAAAAGTCTCTCCCTAACAGCTGTTTGCATTTTGGGTTTTTTAAATGTGTGTTTCTCCAGTATTTGCAAGATTAAAAATATAAGAACCATTTTTTAAAATTAAATAAAGGTAACATTCATTTTCTGGAAAAAAGGTAATGTAATTATGTCAGGTCTCTGGTTTACAGCCTTACGTAAAACATGGCTTTCTGTAATAATAACATGGTTATTATTAAAGTGTTTCTCCTTAAAGTGGGGGGAAGGAATACTTTAAGTACAGGGTTACTCATTCATGTTCAAATAGAAAGAAAACAAACAAACATCTTTAAAGATGGGTTTGGTCTCATACAAAATATGAGTCTTTTTAGGTCTCTTTTTTCAGAGTAGGAACCTGGATGGGTGGCAGGCTGTTGAAATACACAATGATATTTGAGGAAAGATTACTCCAATTACTTGTTTGTTCCATGTCAATATCAACATTATCCATTAGGCAGCTCGCTTTCATAAAGTGAAATTTGACTTACTCTAATCCAAAGCATAAAAGGGAGAGTATTTCCCAAAATGAAAGGTCTAGGTTATTTCTGTAGATCTGCTTGCTTGGGAGTTTTTGAATTTACAAGATGTGTCCTCACTGCCTTACAGAACTTGAGGCAAAGAGCAAATTGAAGCATATAATTGTGTTCAGACAGGTGGAAACTTAAGTGCTATTGTAGTATATTTTAGCATTTTTCTGGGTCTCCTTTTTAGGCTTATTTATCTGAACAAGGGCTTTTGTTTGGCTTCAGGGTGAAGGACAGTCTAGGTCCTAGTTTTGAAAGGTGATATTGATATGAACAATTCTTAATAACAGCTGCTTCAGAGAGCCTTAATATGACGTTATGTAAGTTCAGATTTCTTGTCTTCTGGCATACTGATTTAGCTATTGTTTCCTTTCAGGAAGAGTGAAACTTTGAGGCATGTGTTATTAGACTTTTTTGATTAAACTAGCATTGTGAGTACAAATTCATAATATTACTTGCCAGTCACTTCATTTCCCACATAAAGTGCTCCTTATCTGTCTCCTTTGAGGAGTGCACTTATTAAAACATAGGCAGACAGGACACACACGCTCCAATAACTTTTATAGCATTTATTAGTATTTGCATACTCTGTGTGGCCATAGCTTCACACAGCTAGGAGAGCTTATCCTCAAATACTTGCAGAAACAGTGTGTCACTGGACACCAATGATAAGTCTGTCTCCTTTGTCTTTACATCTGCTTCTCTTGAGACATTTTTACATACTGATGAATTCCCTTAACTGTTTTCTTTGTGGCCCTTTGCTTGACTCTCTCCAGTAGCCTCATATTTCTGTTGTACTTGGGAGCCCAGGACTGGACACAGCACTGCAGCTGAGGTCTCACCAGGGCTGAGTAGAGGGGGAAAGATCCCCTCTCTTGACCTGCCAGCAATGCTCCTTCTGATGTAGCCCAGGACGCTGCTGGTCCTGTTTGCCACAAGGGCATCTTGGTGTCTATTGGCATCCCCAGGGCCTCTTTGGCAAAGCTGCTTCCCAGCTGACTGCCCCCAGCACACATTGACATGTGAACTGCTGGGGTTGTCCCTCTTCAGGTGCAGGAATTTGCAGTTCCTTTTGTTCAACTTCTTGAGGTTCCTCCAGGCTGTCCATGTCCCTCTGGATGGCAGCACAACCCTCAGGTGTATCAGCCACTCCTCCCAGTTCTGTATCATCTCCAGACTTGGTGAGGGCATACTGTGCCTCATTATCCACCACCATTCTCTGGGCCTGACCTTCCAACCAGTTTTCAGTCCTCACTGTCTGCTCATCCAGCCCGTATTTCATCAGATTCCCTATGAGGATCTTGCAGGAGACTGAAAGTGCCAAACCATGTTTATTCTTGAACAGATCTGTAAAATGGAAACAAATTACCAGCTCATTTCATTTTTCTCAAATTATTGGAGCAATTTAAACCAACAGGTGGTCTTTGAGAGATAGTCATGAAAATATTTAGATATATTTCTCTGTAATTTTATAAAATACTTTTTTTTTTCATTAAATTGTAAGCTACATATGCAAACAGTGTGGCAGAGAAACCTATTAAGCTGTTGTACTGATAAAATATCACTTTAAAAAATACATGTAGTAGGTGTATTTTCTGAGAATATAAAGGTTGCTTTGCTGGGAAATGGAAAAAAAGGAAAATTGCATAATAAGATAATGTATATACTTTCTGTCAACTTTTACAATTGTGTATGTTTTATACTTGGATTGCTGGAAGCATGCCCATGAAATATGTCTGTCTTTAAAGTAAATCATAAAAAACAAGACTGAAAGGAAGATTAGGAGTCACACAGTCCATGCTTATGCCTTTGGAATGCATTAGCTATAACTAAGTGTAATACTGAATGATGGACGAAATTATATTTTATCATCAGTGTAAAGACTTCATCATCAGGTTAAAAACTTAAAATGGTGCTTTCTTGTAAAAAAAAGTTTAGAACTTGGTATTCTTGCATTTTTTCCAGGGTTATGACTAAGTTACCTAATCTTTTTCATTACAGTTCAAATAAAAATGGTGATATTTTGTTCTTTGCTTACAAAATTACCAAGTCCCTGTGGGTTATAATTCATTTATTGTTACTTTTTATTATTGGTTTTACTGTTTTATCTCGAAATAAGCTAAAGATTTTCAGTTCAAAGAAACTGCTGCCTCTTGCACGCAAATGTAGCCTGCAGAATAATTGTATTAGGATTTTGAAATAAAACAGGTGTGCAAATTGTTTCTCAGGAAATAAAGTAAGCTCATTCTTACTGTTAATGTGTTTTTCTGTTACCTTGTCTTATATTCCAGTCTGCTTATGTCTGCTTATTTCTCTAGGACATAATCCAAAGCCATTGAAAAGTCTTCTAATTGCAGTGAACTTGAGATCAAGGCCTTAAAATTCTCAGTTTTAAACTCTGTGGGAAGAAATGTTGATGGCTTATGCAGTGCTGATTACTGTGGAGCCCTTGTCTTGAGGGCTTTAGGCTGTGTTTCATTTTTAAGATTATATTCAGCACAGATACTGACTTGGTCTTTAGTTTGTCATGGTTTGAAATAAAGTCCTTTTCTTTGTGAATGTGTTGTATTACAGTTAGGGGTTGGGGCTTTGGGAATGGAGTGTTTTATGCTTTGTTTGTTTGTTTTCTTTCTATTTGAACATGAATGAGTAACCCTGTACTTAAACTATACGTTCCCCCCACCCCCATTAAAAGGAAATGCTTAATAATAATAGAAAGCCATGTTTTACATAAGGCTGTAAACCAGAGACCTGACATAATTACCTTTTTTTTCCAGAAAATGAATGTTACATTTATTTCATTTTTAAAAATTGTGCAAGTAGGGCATATAGTTTAAAATACTTTTACACCTCTGTGAGTCTATATGGTAAAGCAAGGAAGTACTACTTTGTGATTTTAAAAATTAAAATTAAAAAAAATAACAAGGTTACCTGTCCTGTCTGCCTAACATCTACCTTGAGCTCTTCAGGTGATTTATAACTTGTTTACATTCTGCATGGTTTTCCATCTGGAGTCCCAGTGTTTCCAGTTCCTATAGGTTTGGAGTACTGCTGAGTAGGCAGTCCTGGTGCAGTAGGTGAGGGACAGTATAAATCAGGCAATATTCAGAGAACCTTTGTGGTGGCTGCACTCCTATTCTTCACAGAGATAATTCTGTTTATTCAATTTTTCAGAAAATCAGAGTCATTGGATTATTTTTTAGTAAGATGGGATTTGAAAAAGCAGCTTGGTAAAAATGTATTGTTAGCAATCAACAATTGTAGTTTCTGTCTGAGTAAAAAAAAGGTAGAGATTAGGTAAAAATGCATGAGTACAGTAATTCAAAGAATGATTAACTGTCTTGGGTTGCAGACTGCAACAAGTATGCTTACAAAGTGTATTGGACAACACCTATTTTATGTTCATTCCTATCAAACTTCTATTACAGAAAGGGTAGTTTTTCACTTATGTTGTTGGGATTTTTTCATTGAAGAGTGGTGATTTGTTTTATACCTCTCTGCAGGCACATACATCAGTTAAAACAAAAAACAACCATTCTTGTCTCATTTGATAATGTCATCAGACTACTTCAGGTTGCAGGCTTCCTTATTCTTCCCTGTATTTTGAGGCTACAATTTTATTTTTTTTTAAATGCGTGTTAAAGATATCTGCACAGTAACATGGAGTTTGATGGTCCTTTACATTGCTACATTTTTTTCTGTGTTGTGGTAGACGTCCAAAGGATAATGCTAGAGATAAATATGAATATGAAAACCATGCATTTATTTTGGATAGAAGGAGAATCTGAACAATTTCAGATGATTCACTCTATCTTCACAGTAAGAAAAGCCCCTTGGCTGAGGAGACTGTAATGGCCACTTTATATAATATTTAGTATGTATTAAGTGGTTGGAAAATGTGAAGGTTACCATTGAGGCATCTGCCTATTCTGTTGAAATAATTTTCTGGTTTTTTATCCAGCTGCAAAAGTTGTTTTGGCTCAAACTGAATGGTAAACCTGCATTTAACTCTACAAATTTGAAGATATGTCAGCATCTTTCATGAATTTTGCAGTTCTAGTAGCAGTGAAGATGTAGGGACTTGGCTCTAGATTTGGACTGGCTTCACAGGCTGTAGCAACAAAGTTGGACAGGTTCCATGCTCACTGTATGACACAATCTTAATTTATGAATGTATGTATCCTAATCTCTCACAGAAATTAAATTATGTGAAAGCATGTAGAGAAAGTTGGAGGTCACCTTTGTATTTTAACAGCATATTGTATAATGTGGATTGGCATTCTGTACTGAATTAGGGCTTTTATGCAGTATGCTGTGCAAATGCAGTGAGAGGCTTTGTCATGAGAGCTGAGGAGGAGAAATAAAGGCAGAGAATGGCAATTTGTCTCAGTTTGTTGGTTTTGGATTTAAATTAGCTCTCTAACTCCTAGATTAATGCCCTAGCCACTATATTTCACTTTCGTGCCAGTTTTCATCTGTCCCTGGCCCTTGCACAGACTTATATCTACAACTACAAATAGTGCAGAAGCAATGTAAAATTCTAATTAAGGTACACCCATCATTTAGCTAAAAATAAACTCTTCAGGAAAGCAAAGTAGAGTTTGAATTTGCATAACATATCTTACTATTTTAGTTAATGGGATTGAAGCTCTGGTCCTTGCGTTGGGGAGGATAAGGTTTTATTTTTTTTCCACAGAAATATATTCAGTTTTCTTCTTAAATCAGGACTGAGTTAGCTGGAGATGCTCCTGTGTTCAGTGGGCTCAAAGTTTTGAAAGCAGCCTACCGAAACGCGAGAGTATGTCCAAGTATAACTTTCTTTTCTGAGAGACTGGTTTTCATGAAGTAATGAACTTCCTTGTTTTGAGAGAAAGAGACAGAATGTAAAACTAGTATCAACAATTCCCTTCAGATTATAAGAGATCAGAATAGAATCCAAATGTAGTTAGTTTAATTGTAAAGATGTAGCAAAGAAAAAAATTCCAATATTTAGATCTGTGGAAAGAGATTTGTAACTCAGATTAGTCTGATTTGTGGTTTTTAATAGTTCCTGTAAAATATATGGACATGCTGTGGCTTTTTCTCCAATTAGTGGTCAAATTATTTATAGCACATTCAAAGGCTGATACTGTCTTAAGGAAATTTATATCTACAGGAAGCTTTATTTTGCTGGCTACAGAAACATTACTTGTAATTCTTGCAAAAAATGAAAATTATTACATTTCCCTCTCTCTCCCACCCAAAAAAAGACTTACCAAGATAGGAAATATTATATCATACAGAGGTTTTAAATTGATTTAAAAATTAAGTCTGAGTATTCTATCTTAGAAGTTCTTTATTCAAGAAGATGCCCTTAGACACAGGCTTCTCTGCTGTAAAGCAATGTGTACAGCAACCAGGTGCTATGCGGAGGTGTTTCCAATCGTGTTTTTACTATTCAGATGTCTGACTTAGGGATTCTTCAACCCCTTGTGAAAAGTGTTTGGGTCTGTTTCCACTGAAGCTTATCCAGTAGAGGCTGAAAAGACAACATTAAACAAATGTAATGTGGAGAGCACTGCTGGATGCTACTTTAGTATGCTGTTAAATTTGGTAGTCATAGTTTTTGGACATCATCAGGGCAGAACCTTCAAATACTTTTTCTGTTTTTAACTTCCAATAAATTTTCTGGTTTATGAAGTCTGTGTGGTACTTGTTTTACACACAATGGAAAATTGTTTATTTTTCCCAGCTCCAGTCAGAAACTTGATCTGGCAAAAAGAAGCATTCAACATGGCTTATATATATTTGCTATGTAAAATTTTGAAAATAAGTCTTCATGTATGTTCAGATATGGTTTTTCTTTCCCTGCCTTTTGAAATACAGTAATTCTTAACAGTAGTATTAAATAGCCTCTTCAGGAGTGCACTAGATATGTAAGTCAGTAGTGGAAAACAGTAGTCCTGTGCTTTAGTTGTAAAATTTCAGAGAGGTTATTTGGGCTTTGCAGAGTTTTGTGCATTACCTGGGAAAGCATATTATAATTGTTTTGCAGGTAGGCAAATAGCATCAAGGCTTCTTTAATGTGTGTGTGTGAGTTTTGTCTTCTGAAGAGGCCTTTCCCAAAAGAAGAAAGGGAGAGATGAAGACATCATTCTGCAACATGTGGCATTCTCTCTGTATATTTCTCAGTCCTTAGTTTTTTGAAGGTTATTTTTGTTTTCCTGGCAGGTCACTCTTGATCTCACCAAAGCTGTATTTTTCAGTTGTGTAAACAACTGGAACATAGCAACAAGTGAAACAAGTGAAACAAGCTGAACCTACTGAGACTGTGTATGTGCTATGGCAGCAAAGAATTTGGCCAGGAAGAATACCTAGGCCGTAATTACCTCTGATGCTTTAAAATCATTAGATGATTAAGCTATTAATGAATTTAAGTTGTGCCTTTGGTTCAGCTTGACCGGTAATAAGTTCATTAAGTTACTCATCACCCAACATTAAATTTCAGCTACACTGCTAAAATGTGGGTATTCATTTAAATTACTATAAATGCATATTATTCCCTTCTTCCTCTGCCAGTGCAGTATAATGTATGTATGCACCAGGCACAGTATATTCTTGTTTTGTCTCATGCTTCATTGCCAAATGTTTTTTACTTTGCTACTGAACCACTATTCCACTCTCCAGTCACTTCCTTCTAGCCTGAAAAACATGGCCTCGCAAGCAGTGATCACTTTTCATCTGGAAGATGTGTCCAGAGAAGTCAAGCAGCCTTGGTTTTGGCTTTGGGTTTTTGCTACCTTAATTGATCCCTTTTCTTTCTCACTTTTCTTTCCTAACTGTAGGTCTTATATGTCATCCTACCAGCTGACTCCAGAGAGCCACTAGAAACATTTCATTTGAGAAGTATGCAATGCTTTGGCGACAAAGAGCAAGGCTGAGAATGTTCGTGTATGAAGTTATATCTGATGTGATAATTTATTTCTCTGTAGAGTCTTTTGAGTTAACACCAACTCCATCTATGGTGGCTTCAGGCAGGTTGCAACATTCTCTCTTGTGTTAAGACCTGTCTAACACAAAGCTGTCCTTAGTATCCAGATTGCTCTCTTTTTCTGGTTGCCTGTCCTGACAGTCAACTTTCTTGCAAAGTAGTTGCACTGTGTCCAGCTGGGATGGTGTTAATTTTTTTCACAGTACTGTGCGGTACTGCGTTTTGGATACATGGATAAAACAGTGTTGGTAACACACTAATTGGCTATTGCTGAAGAGTGCTTGCACAGCACAAAGATCTTTGTTTCTCTGTTTCCCCTCAAATTCGAAAGTAGCTGAGGAAGAGGTTGGGATAGGATACAGATATGACTGCTGACTTGGCAATAGAAACTGGGGGTAGAAGGAGGAGGGTGTGGGGGTGTGTGAGTGTTTTCCATGGTGGTTGTTGCTTGAAGGGTATCCACACTTGTGGGAGGTAGTGAGTGACTTCAAGTCACTTGCTGCTTTGGGGGTGGTGTGTCCCCTTTTTCCTTCACTTGTTAAGCTGTCTTTATTTGATCTACAAGTTTCCTTGCTTTGTTCTTTGTCTCCTGTGGCCACTGAGAGGGGAGAAGTGGGTGAGCAGTGGTATGGGTGTTGATCATCTGACCAGGGTGATCCCCCCACAACTGTTTATGTAAGGATAAACCATTTGCAGACCTGTGGTTGGAGCTGTGTTGCTCCCCAGGCACCTGTTTTGTGTGCCTGTTAGGTCAAGAGCATCTGTGTAAAAGTAGATTGTCATTCTCATTTGTGTGTGTCTGTACTGTGAAGCTCTTTACCATTGGACTGGCAGCTCTGTGCATCAGTCTCCAGACTGAGATAATCTTTCTCGGGAACTTCTTTTGTTTTAAAAACAGATTTACAGAGTTTATTGTAAGACTCTTGACTTCACCTTTTCATTGGTCAGAGCCTCTTACTGCTCAGGACATGGATTAATCCATCTTGTGATTCTGTGTGAAATGGACAGGTTTTAAACTTGGTCAAATCAGTGAAAGATTTGGTTTGTTGATCTCACTGTATTTGGCCTTAATGAATTTAGGGTAAAGCTATAACTGCACTGTTCCTCTGTCTTTTAAGCCAGCAGTCCATCCCTTAAATCAGTTTTTCTCCTTTTTGCAACATGGAAAATATTTTGGTTAAAAATTTAGTTCAGAAGCTTGTGCACAGCTTTTAGAATTTTTTCAAAGACCTTGCCACTAAAATCAACCCTTCCCTATTCTTCTTTCTTGTATTCTTAGCACAAGTGGACCAGATTGCCATCCACTACTATGATCAGTATTTCAAGTGATCTGTCATTTCCAGAGATTGTTTAGCTGTCTGACCACTTGCTGTGTCTTTTCACAAAATGCAATCAGGTAAGGGGGATATTGAGCCTGCATATGTCTCTCAGCACTCTGCAGGTCCATTTTCTCAGCCTGTGCTGGGGATGCATATTGTATACACCTACACTTCTCAAGTTTTCACAAATCTGTAGCAGTCATTTGCCTGCTTGATTTCTTGCTCATGACTCTTCATTTGGAAGTGGGTTTAAATCAGCATCACCTGCTTCATAGTGTCTGTTACCTCAACAACTGCTGGTGCTGTTCAAATACTTTTCATTTCTTTTTTAAGATTGGTCCCTTTCCTGAGAGCTACTTGTGCAGACTCACATGTTGCTTTTCAAAGTAGGTTTTATCTGTCACTGAGCTTTTTACACTGGAATAATTTGGGACTCTCCTGGCCCTGTTGATTGGGACAGGTACTGTGTCATGCAGGAATATGAGCCTTAGACATGCAGGGCCTTTCTAAGCATTTTCTTGTCCATATGACTTGGTGCTTCCTATTTCATCTGGAGTTTTCCAGAGCCATCCATCCATGTGTGTCAGGCATTTACTTTCTCAGGACTGTTTTCAAGAGGTGTCACATCAAGGAAGTCCAACAGGTATAGGTCACCTTTATCTGTAGTAACTCTGAGGTCACACAAAGCCCTGAAAATCTTCTTGGGGGCTGCTCCATTTTCTCCTCTTCTGTATTTGACTGCTTTCAACTTAATGGAAGCACCTTTTCTCTTTCTCCCATTTTGTTGCTCTTCTACAAAGTTTGAGACTGGCATTAGAGTCTGCAATACAGAGTATTGCAGCAGAATGAAATGTCTTTTATGATCCAGTAAAATCATATTAGGTGTAATTTCACATGGAAACAAAACGTAATTACATCAACACTGCTAATGCTGTTACATGGGAGGCCGAGCACTAATTGGCTATTTTTAGTGTCTGCGTTACGTGGGCTCTTCCCACGAGAACAGCGCGTGGCGGCCGTTCCCGGGAGCTGAGGCTGTCCGCGCTCAGGTGTGTGCCGCAGGTGCCGCCGCCGCTCCGCGCCCGCGGTGCGGCACCGCCCCCCGGTGGCCGCTCCGGTGCTTCCCGCCTGCAATCCGGGCTCCTCCCGCCTTGGGAGTTGGTGAGGAAAATGCTGAAACTCGGCAACCGCATTTCTCAGTCACCGAAACGAGTTGTTTGCTGGCTTAGATTGTACTCTCGGTATTTAAAGGCTGTGTCCGATCTTCACTAATGATGAAAAAAAGCCGTTTTTTGTTTCCTTTGGCCTAAAATGATAGGATCATTCTCTTTGTACTTGGCTTTTCTTGTAGAAACGTCTCTTGAGCTACTTTGTGGTGGGAGGATTGCAGCAAACTTGCAAAATAGTGATCTCTGATTAGTGCTCAAAATACCCCAAAACTTCTTCAAATGGGACTCCTTCAACATCTGCTTTTGGCTTTAGGATATGACGACAGTGTGTGCTAATTTCAGTGGTTAGATCAAGAAATGCTCTGCTGCTCTGAGCAGTTTGGCTGCCCACCCTCTCGGGACAGCTCTGCATCTCACTCTGTGCCCCGTCTCCCCCTGCATCTCCCTGGAGGGCTGAACTGGCTCTTATAGCCCACCTGGCTGCTCCAGGTGGAGGAGTGCTGGAGATGAGTCTGTGCAGCATTCCCTTGTGCAGAGAGAGGGTCTATTAACCCCGTTTTCCTTGATCAGGTTGTGAGGGCAGGGATTCGTGTGCATATGAGAGAGAGATGAATTCAGCTCTATTTTGAAGCCTGTTTGTACCGTTTAGGCAATACACAGGTCTGAATCTATGTGCAACTTGAGCTGAGGTGGTCCAGTGTGACCCCCTCAGAACAGCGGCAGAAACAGAGAATGTAGTTAATTGTTTCTCAGCCCTTGGAGATTTTCTTGGCCATGGAATCACTGTAAAAATAGAAAGACTTGTTCCAGGCAGCTGGACTCTGGGAGGCAGCACTCATATGTTTTTTCAGCTGCATTGATAGATAAGGAGGCTTTCTATTTCTCTCTCTCTCACACTTTTTTTTCCCCTTTTTTACAAAAATGCAATGGACTTTCTTTTACTCATTTAACTCATGCTTTCAGCTCCTCAAAAATAAAGGGGAAAATATTTATTTGAAACATGTAAGCAATGTTTGTGCTTGTTGGCAATGACAGTCCATTATCCCCTATGTATTGATACTGGCCATTTAAATAGCTGCCACCTGCTCCAGTTGCGATCTGTGGGCTGTCATATCAATTTAGGGCTGGGTAATGTTCAACATCCAGGACCATGTTCCAGTCTTCAGTTACTGCTTGAGCAGAGTTTTAATTGGTAAGGAGCCTCTTCTGTTCTGTAGATGCTGTACCAATTTCATAAGACCTGAATGTATTTCTGCTTATTTGGAATTACATTCCTACTGTGTGAGGTCCAAATCTCTACAAGCAGAATTTTGCATAAAAGTTTTCTTTCCTGCAAGGCCAATAGAACATCTTAATCTTCTTTCTGCTTCAAAACTTTATTTGAAGTATTTCAGGCTGTGCTTTTATAAGTCCTCCTGAAGAACAGGATTTTACCACTGGAAATTTTCACTGATATTAATATGCAAATTGTGAGTGAGTGATTTCAGGATGTAGCTTATATCTGAGATTTTGGTAAAGCTTCTTGCAAGGTGAAATACTGCTGTGTTTGTGGAAGAGTAACAGACTAGGTGGGGATATCAGTCTTTGATTTTTGGTGGTGTTGGTTGTTTTTTGTGCTAGCTATTTATTTGTAGATCCAGCAAGTCTTGAAGATGGACCAGACTGAGAAACTGTGAAGTTCTGCCCCCCTCTGCACCCTACCCTGTCTCTACCAGCTCTCTTCTTCCATCTTTCTGCTGCCTCTCTTTCTTTCCTACAACTTATTTGTTCCTGCAAATCCTGTCAGTTTTCCATGTTGCTAATGAAACTGGTGAATAGTGAAGAGCTGATACTGGCACTTATGATTGTGTCATTTTGTTTTGGAGTTCCTGTTCTAGTTAGATTTTTGAAGGAATAGAAAATTTTTTTGTTCACTTGACTTTTTTAGCCCATAGATTTACAGCATGTTACCAGTTTACACACAGAATGCACTTTGGACATGTTTCTTCACAGAAAAAAAAAAAAAAGTCAAAGTCTTCAATTGATAAATTTCATGTTTTGTCTAGGTGTCTTTGAGGTTTTGTATCTGTTTTGGTTTGCTGATTTTTAGAATTCCTGCAGACATATTCTGTGATGCCAAATAATATTGTGTGTTTTTTGTCTTATTACTTATCAAGCTGTGGTTTATTTTTATCTATTTACAGCAAATTGCTCATACATATTTTTATGATTTTTACAACTTATGGGGAGAGAAGATGCTTCATAACTCTAGGGGCAATTTGAACTTACAGAGTGCCCCAAGAGAGCCATAATTGTGTGCCCCTGAGGCTTTTCAAGCAAATCCAAAACGACTCAACAATTCTGCATTTAAATTTATTAGGATTTTTCATTTTACGAAAAATTGATTTTTTTAAACTCTTATCTCCAGACAACAATCAAATGCCAAGAAATAAAGAGAGAAATTCTATCAGGGCAAAATTCAGTTCTTTGATCAGTTGCTTTATGTTTGGGACCACTTAGAAAAACCATTCAGTTGTTGCAGATTGAGGGCTCTAGTCTGAGTAGTTACATGTTGCAAAGAACACTTGTGAAATAACTTGTATTGCCATGTCTAACCTGTTCTCATCACAAAAGATACATTACTTCTAATCCAACTTAAATTTTTTCAGTTTCGTTACACATTCCTGGATCACTTGGAGCATTCAAGGTCATCTTTATGTCATCTAAATAAGTGTTTAAATTATGTGGCCTGCTAACTACATTTCTACAGGGGCCTAAAGAATATTATCAGATGTCTTTGAAGCTTTATTTTCATTTTTGAAATGGCCTCAGAAGCATGGAGCTCTTGGTGGCAGTTAATGTGCTGAGGGGGGTAAAGTCTGCCAATAGGGTTGTAACCAGTCAGCAAGGATTAAATTGCAGGTTTTAACTCAGACTTAGGAGGAAATTGGTTTCCTCATAAAAAGGAGAAATTCTGGACCTGTCTGGAAAATTTAAGCTCCCATTGTTGTGGATCCTTCAAGTATAGATGGGAGAAAAAAAAAAATCATCATTAAGGTTTATAGATGTAGAACTTGGAGTTCACATTTATACTTTTGCAGTTATATCAGTACGTAATTCTTTCTCTTGGTGGACACTTATTTTTCTGTGTTAGAAGGAGTTCAAAGTAAATGGAAAAGGTGGCTTCGTTTTGAAGCAGGTGTGCTAATGCTGAAGTAAGTTAGTCAACTTGATTTTTTTTTTTCCTGCCTGTATAGGTGCATGATGGCATTTGTTCTGTATAGAAATTTTAGTTGAATTTAGGAGGCAGTGTTTGGGCTTGAATTTGGAAGGTGCATATTTTAATTGTGAGAAGACTGTGACAGAATTCATTCTGAAATTTGTATACCTTTCAGTAAAAAATTGAAGTATTCTGGCTTCATTGACTGAAAGGCAGAGTTGAAAATTGCTTGTATGATGCATAGGGCCATACTACCCTGTCCCATAGACAGTTTGTGTAGGAACATGCAGAAGCACAACTTGGCTGCATGTCTTCATAATTGGCATCTGGTCACCATCCCAGCAGATATCTCTGTGAGCATAAATTTCAAGGATTACAGGAAAGGTTTGTGTAGACTAACAAGTTTTTACTTCTAAAAAGAGCAAGACCTCTATAGCCTGATTGATTGCAATTGCTTGCTTCACAGAATTCTCTGCTGGGTCTCAGTGATACTACGTGTGGAACCTCTCTGATGGGAATCCCATCTAAATTCAACTGCCTGAGTTGTTTATGGGCACTGCCAGGGTTCTGGTGTGGCACTGGGCACTGACCAATCAGTGCATCTTCTGCTCCTTCCCTGCTGCTAATGTTGCTCAAGACAAAGTATCTGTAGACAGCTTTCTGGTCAAACAGTGAAACTAGGGCTGTCTATTGATTTTCTTTGTCCTGTAAGCTATCTCGTATACTGTTGTCCATTTTTCCTTCTGAAATTTTGTCTCTCTTGGTTTCATAGGACCTGGTTTGCTTATTTTTTTACCCTTCTATCTTCTTAATCACCCTTTCAGTGCCTCTTTCCACTCCATCTTGCTATTTTTCTTAGGGATTGAACTTGGTCCTTTTATTTGCATCAGACAAGCTCATCTGTAAATACAAATCAAATTAATCTTCGCCATGATGCCTTGCAAATGAATTTTTTAGCTCTGGCTGAAGAAGAAGGGCCTGGAATAGAGAGAGCTTCTTGTGGCTGTTCAGCTAGATGTAAACTGCTCAACATGGCTAAAACAGGCCTCCTGCAGATTCCCCTCCTGCTGCTTCCTTGTCACTCTAGAAAACAACCTAATCTTGCCATGATGTTCATAACACATGTCATTTATTACTTCGTTCTTTCCCTATCTTCGGAAATGACACTGTCATTGTTATTGATGATTAAATTTTATTTTAAATGTAATTTCTTAAAGTAACTTCATTGCTGTTTCAAAAAACATTCAAATCTTCCATCCAGCTCTTCTTCACCTATTAAACAAGCTTGCCAATTAGTCCAGCATCCTTTTCCTTGGGTTCTTCAGGTCAATCCTGCACTTCTATAGCCATTCAGATTCAGTGAAAATCATCATTGTTTCCTTTTGCAGACAGAATAGAAGAAACCTACAGGCATCTCTTATGAATTTATTTTCCCTCCTTGCACAGAATATAGTCTTCACTTTTCTTGACCTTTATAAACTCTCACTTGTTGCAGAAGCATCACTCCATCCTCTTTCCTTATTCATAAAAATTTCAAGCTCAGTCTTATGCTCACTTAGTACAATAATATGCTTTTTTCTTGAGAGCTTTAATATACTTTCTAATATGCTATCTTCTTGAGAGTACCTCCAAGATAGTCTCCATAGCCTCTTGATAATCCTTTCTTTAAAACCCCTTTATTATGAGGCCCAGAAAGCTTGGAAATTATTCTAAATACCTGTAATATGCCAGTAATATGACTTGGTTCCTTTTGCCTCCTTCCTTGTCACCTCTTACTGTGTTATTTGATAGCATTGGAGTCAGGACCGTATTTGTTAGTTTTGGGTTTGTGAGATTTTTCTGGGGTTTTTTGTTTATTTGCTTTCATTTTGTTTTGGTTTATTTTATTTTATTTTGTCACACCAAACACAGAAGCATCCTGAGCTACCATTGAGAACATAAAGATGGTTATAATGTTAACTAAGTAATTATTCATAGTTGTAGCATTGCGTGGAAATTTGCTGTGTGAAATTTGCTGTGTGAAATCTTGAGAGAAGTGGCAGAAGTGCCAGTTGATCATTTCATCCCTTTGGAACTTACCACCTTGTCTTCCTAGGGAAAGAAGTGTTAAAAAAAAAAAAGAAAAAAAAAAAAAAAAAAAGCCAACAAAGAGCAACCGCATTGCAAATAAAAGATGCTCTTAGCTAATCTGAAGGGGCATTTGGCTGCCTCACAAAAACACTGTGTATTTTGGCAGTTAGGAGCTTTGGCTTAGGAAGATCCATGTTTGGAATAACAGGGTGTGTTGCAAGTCAAAATTCAGGTATCTTGGCTGAGATGTATGCATAATCTGGCATGGTGCCTTTCTGCACTAGCTATACCAAATGCCAAAGTCCCTTGTGAACAATATATGAATCTCATTTTGGGGGGGAAAAAAAAAGAAAGAGGAGGAGGGAAAACAGAGCCAGATTTATTTTAACATTTAGTAGATATAAAAACAAGTATCAAGAAGCAAAACATTTCCATGAAGCATTCACTGTGGAAATTCTGCAACTTCTCCTTGCAAACCTCTTTATCACTTGGATTGGCTGATTTCCAGAACATCAAGGCTAGGAATTGAGGGACTGAAATATAATCAGTGGTGATACATTTTAACCACATAAAACATTCTCTGCTTCCAAAGCCTCCAGTGTCTCTAGTAAGCAGTGCAACAGCAACAGCTCCTTGCTGCTGAACTCCAGAGACGGGGAAAATACTGGATCAGGATGGTAAGAAGCTCTTTACTTTTTCACCAGATCTAGGTTATTACTCTGTTAAAAATGTTTAAAAGATGATGAAATTAGTAGAGGTCAGTATTTAAAGCATAAAATCATTATGCAAGATACAGAGGAATTATGTTTCTTTTTTTCCTGCAAGAGAACAGCAATGCAAGTTGGTGACAAATATATCTGGCACTGAGCATGTTATGCAGCTTATATAAAATATTTTAAAACTGGGAAAGATTGCTGACAAGTATTTGATGTAAATTGTGATCTGTCCACTTGGTTTATTTCAGAAGGAAGGTGCATGGGCTTTTAAAATTATTTTGGATTAATAATCACTGACATAGAATTTATATATAAAAATAAAAATAAACCTGTGCCAATCACTCATGCAGGCTGTATGTTTGTATGGTTTCTTTTGCAGAGATTTTGGTTGTTTTTGGTTTGGTTTGGTTTTTTTTTTTTTCAGAAGAAGCAGACCTGCTCAGTACATGCCTTTGACTTTTAGGGAGATATGAAGTTTTTATTTTTCTGGGTTTTCAATCCATGAAGACCTGTTAATTACATTTTTTCTCTAGTTCATTTATTTAGTGGGGAAAAAAAGCAGGGAAAAGTTTTTAGAGTAATGATTTTATTATTTGTACCAGTTTAAATATTCTGATCTAAGTATTAAAACAATAGGAGTAAAAAAGGCACATAAATGTGGGATCTGAATATAGTGTAAATTGATACCAATGCTATTAATGGTTGAAAAAATGTCTGAGAATAGAATAAAAATATGCATATTAGCATTTTTCTACGTATTAAAGAATTAGAGGGAGGAAACATACCTTGGGAGTGTTTACTCCCAAGACTCATTGTCAAGACTGTTTTGTTGGTTTTTGTTGGGGGTTGGGGGTGGGTGTTGATTGAAATAAACATTGAGCCTAATCTCCTGTTTGGGAACTCAGGCGTTCATTTTAAGTGCATACTAAATCCAGGAATTTATTGATTAGGACATTACAGTACATCAGAGTGAAAGGAAAACAAATTACTAAATAAGTCTGAAGAGCACTGAAATACATTTACTTGACAGTCCACCTTGATGTGTAGGGAATTTTTCTCTTTGTGATTTAAATGGAAGGGGAGATTTTTAACAGAACAACTACGAGATTTTGAAAAGTGTACAGCAAATGTGAAACAGCATTTGATTTGTATTTTTTTATCTTTGTTGCATATTTGTGCTTTCTCAGCAGTACAAAAATTAAAAAACCCTAAAACTATCACTAAATTTTTTCTGATCTTTTCTTTTTCTGAGTGGTTTCATTGAAGTAAGTTATGAAGTCAATTGTGTTATCATAGCCTATATGTTTCATGTTAGACATTGCACTTTGATGTGTTAAAAATTTATGGTTTTCCTCCTCAGTATGCAGAATAGATTGCAAAATCAATAATTGAATGGCAACCAGGCTGTAAGATTCTTGGAAAGATGTTTAGTATGGATCTGTGTGAGGTGGCTGTTGTTATTGTTATTATTATTATTGCTGGTTTTTAACAAAAATCCCTGATGTTGAGTAAGCATTAAACAGTACTGTGGTACTGAAGAAACTTGAAAATATTATTGTTTCTTGTCAGAGAAGACTGTGCCCATAGTTACTATTATCCTGCATCTAAATTTTCTTACAGGAAAATGCTTTAGGTAGGAGATCCTGCCTTTGCCTATTGTGATCACAGAACATAATTAATAACAAATGATGTTACATGTATTTCCACTTTTGTGATTCTCTAGTTCCTACATAAGTCAAATGCAGATTATACTTCCATAACAGCAAGGTAATAAAAACATTTCTTTCTAGAAAAATGATGCTCATGTACTGCCACATACTTGCTGTTGATAAAGTTTTAGCCAGAGTAAATTTACATTGTATCTTGCTTGACATGGATTAGTTCAGTAACTAAAGCAGTGAGTTCACAAAGGATCTATTTCTTTCAATGTGGATGGTCTGGGAAAGGATCTTGCATAAGTTACTGAAGGAAAAAAACAAAAAAAGAAACATACACCACACATATGCCCAAATGGTGCACCCTTAATAGTAGTCAGCAGTGTAATAAATTACATTACTAGTCCAGAGGGAACAGTAAGTACTGTTCAGTAAACAGCACTGTTTAATGCTCACTTAAAATTTTTAGATGATATGGTTTCTTGTAGAATGTAAATAGTAAATGGTCTTAAAGAAGCCCTCATTGCAAGCTGTCAAATGCATTAGATATCAAGTTTAATTATTCAAAGTGTTTTTTCTAGGAAGTGTAAGGAAAAAAAGTAAAATTATAAATAATGTTCTGGCTTTACCAGAAAAACTAAAAAGTTGTAGACATGACTATTACAGTGCTAAATTCTATTAAAGCATAATTAGTGCAAGGGATATGTTTGGTATGGCAAAGTTCATTTGCAGTGTGTCTTCCTGGTGCAGAATTGAAAAGAGCTTATTCAACAATTGGATGTATTATTCACCCAGATTAATTTAGGCTAAACTTTTTTTTTTTTCATTTCAGCGACTAAATTGAAGTCTGATAATCTGCCTGAAAATGTAATCCTTATTTAAAGAGGTATATGATAAATATGTAAGCTGTGGACTTTATATGTAATATAGAACATGTTTAAGGAAAGGAAATAACAGCTTTGCATCTGCTACAAACTTGGTTCAAGACTTAATATTCTCAGGTTTTCTTTTTTCAGTACATTTTTGCTTTGCTTTTCTACCAGTTTTCTGGTAAAAAATAAGAGTTTGTTCATTCAGAAGTACTCATGCTGACAGTAGTCAGAAGTAATCTGCTGCAGTGTAGCTTTGTGCCTGTGTTTGGTAGTAACTTGTATGTCCCAAGTAACTCTTGTCACAGATTGGTTCAGGTGAAAAAACTGCATTCACGCTGTTTGCCAAACCAGTAAGTCTGGCACTATTCTAGAGTGAAATACACTCTTGCATGCTCCATAGATATTGTTTGTGAAGGATGAAAATAAATCACATTGAACTTTGATTGAAATGTAATGCTGAAATATCTCCATATATATATATGTATTAGCATTTACTTGTAATGGAATAAGTTTGTATTTTAAAATCTCAGTATCCATGTTTATGGAGCCTGAATACTTTCAGTGAATAAAATATGTCAGCAGGCAAGGTTTATGCAAGAAGAGTAGTTTTTTAGGTGATGAAGGATTATGTTTTTAAGCCATTTTCCTTTTGATTCTACAATCAACCTACTGTGCAGATCAGGTTTTGCTCGCTGAAATCCATCTTTTGAGCTGTGCCATTTCACTGGTAGTAGAACTTAAAATGAGTTACTCTCAGGAAGTTATAAATTATTTGCTATGTTTTACATAATGTATTGGCATGCCTGCTGCATCTATGTTCAAGACAGGGCTTTATTCCTTCAGCCATGGGATATATGAAGAAACTATTAAAAACGAATGCTTTTAGCTTTAGTCTGTCCTTTTGGCTTTGATCCTGTCATGCCATCAGAAATGAAGTTAATGAAAATGAAGGCAGGGAAAAAGGTCAGTCTGGTCTCTAGGTGAAATAATTGATGGAAGCAGCTTCCAGAGGAATACAGCTTTAGTGAGGAGGTGACTGGGTAAGACATATTTTTCTGCATCTGCTTAATGTTTGCCTTGTGGCATTTGCAGTGTTTTGAAGTATCAGGAAAAAATTGTGTTTCCCATGTATCTTAGGACCCTCATAGCAGCATGGTATTTTGCCTCACATAGTTGTTTTTGTACTTCACAACTATACTGAGAATACTGAAAACAATTAAGGTTGAGACTTACCATGGACCTTTTGTGCAAAGAAATGTGGAGAAGATAAAAGGGTACTGACAACTTTATACTCACCTGATACTGTGCAGATGCAAGAAGAGCAAGTTATGGGGTTGTGCCCTGAAGGATATGTTTGCAGTGCTTATATAAGGAGTGTGCTCTGACCAGAGCTGAGGATGGCTAGTATGTGGTGGTGAGAGACATGATGCAGTTTGGGTGGATTTCATGGTTTGCTTCACTACACAGTGCTGTTGAGAAGCTGCCATTCCTTAAGGGATTCTCTAATTCTCTAAAACTTGCACTTGAATTTTTAGTAAATCTCTTGTTATGAATATTTAATTTTAAAGTTTTCAGTGTTGTGGTATCACCAGGGGATACACAGCCCACAGTCAACCCTATTATATCTTTTGATAATGAAGTTTCAGCTTGGAGGTGAGAACTGTCTACTCCCCTGACCCTGTGTCACGGCTCCACTTCACTCTTCTCACCAGTATACACCTTGGGTATCTGACTAGAGGTTTTGGATTCATTAAGATTTTTGGAACCCACAGCAGAAGGTTGGTAATACCTGATGTTGATCATTATTCAGTCAAAGATGAAGGTGGTGAAACCCTCAACACTTCTGACTCCATTAGCACAATAGGGTGGTTTTCTTAATAGCCAAGGGTTTAACTTCATAGTGCTAACCTTTTGAATAGCTCAGTGACTTTGAGACATTGTGTTGCAGCCTTTTTTTCCTCTTATGTGATGTGGCTTTCATGACAGAATTTTTATGTGATAATTCTCCCTGTCACAGGATAGGAGGTGGTGCATGTGTGTCAGGCTACCAGACTAGAGGTTCTAGGGGCTGCTGACATACACGTGTCCAATAACAGGGAGAACTCTGTCTTAGCCATAATTATATACGGGTATTTATTTGGTCAGGTGATGACTGAGACAACATAGTCATTTGGAAGAAATGTCAAGAAAGAGGATGTTATAAGACTCCACCTCTGATTTAGCTTCTTTTCCTGTAAATCCTACTTTTAGCAGTTTTTGTTGTGCTCCTTCCTTTTCAGAAAGAAAAAATCTGTCTAATGTGGTAGAGATTTTACCAGCACTAATTCTAGAGATGAGGTTTTGGAAAAATATATACTTGATTTGGGACAATGTTGTCTGGGCCATTTGGTGTTGAGTAGCTAAAGAGCTACTGTAGACCTCTAAGTCATTCACATAAGAATGATTTTCCAATGACTCAAACTGGCCTACAAAAATTTATGTCAGAAAAAGAAATGTTCTTAATGTATTTTTTTCTTTTCATTGAAGAAATAGAAGGGACTCATTTTAGAGACTGCTTGATAACTTAAGAAAAGGTCTTTTAAGTCAAATAAACTTTTCAATTTTGTCTTCTGACTAAACTTGTATGCACTAATGCTAATTTTCATATTTTTCTCTTTGAAGGATTGTCAAAAGTATTAGGCATGTTAAAAACCCCTTATTTTTTTTGTCCTACTCTTCATTCCACTGTTAGAGAGGATCGATCACAAAATCAGCACTTGCATCTAATAATTCTTCTACTATGGCACAGGTAGACAGAAAATTGGTTTCCTTGTACATGCAAAGCATGAAAGAACGAGTTCTGTGTGAAGGATGAATATAACACACTAGGGATGCTTTAGGCAGAATATATTAAGATCTCTACTAGCATTTGTTTGCTGCAGAGTTTGTCATGCAATGATGCTTGTAGCTGGCTGTTACCTCTTTGAACACTGGGGCTGCTCATGGACTGTGTTTCCTCTGCCCATCAGGGCTGGTGTGGTCCTGCAGTCAGCAAGTGGAGTTCCCTTGTCTCCAGCTGTGCCTTGTGTTGTCAAGGTCATTCATGTATTGAATACCTGAAGCCAACTGCTTAGTTTGGTCTTCTAGGAAGCTGAAGAAGAGCTTGAAAGACTGAGTCCCAGAAGAGTTTTCTGGCTTAATGGTCGTGGTGAATTAGACAGATTTGGGATTGACAGGTGATTGCCATATTGCTAAGTTCCAAGAAATGAGGCCCTCAATAATTTTGGGTTTAAGTGTGTTAAACCAAAAAACACTAGGAAACTGTTATTGTGGATATAATTTTGCGTGGATTGAGAGCACGTGCTCTGGGGTGGCTGCAGTTCAGTCCTTTGGTGCTTGCAATAACAACATTTGTTGTGTGCCATAGAACAAGTGCATTGCTTGTTCTTTCCTTTTGAAGAAAATAAAAACTGAACACCTCCACAAGTTTAATATTTGTGACTTCCACCAAATGTGTATTTAGGTGTTTCACTTCAGATAGGAAATAGTTCCGCAGCCTAATAAGGCACATTCATTTAGAGTTACTTGCTTGGAAAAAAATAAACAGATTTAAGAATGTACCAGCATAAACATGAATCTTTGTATTGGATCAGTTTCAGAACTCCTTGAAGTCATGGCAAATGCAAGCAATCTAACTGAATAATAACATTTTTGTTGCAGTGCATCATGACATAGACCATGCAATGTATAAACTGTTATAGAAAGAAGCTTATTATACAATATTTTAAAATTTTATGTGACTTTTTGAAACATCAATTTTTGTAGGAGATTTTGGGTTGCCAGCATATCACAAGCCCTCAAAATGCTACACCTCTTTCATAAGTTTACTAATGAAGTTGGCTTTGCTGTTGATTAGAGACTCCTTTTACTAAAAGTAAAAGGAAATGAAAAAAGTATTTGTGGAATAATCTGAAGGATGCAAAAAGGCTAAAATACTTTAAATTCATATTCATGTAGAGTGACCATAATAGTTTTACCAGTTGTTTCAGTCTGAGATTTTCAAGTGCAGGTTTGTGGAAGCCGTACATTTGGATCATTTTAATGCTCCAGTGAAATATTCTCTCTGATCTGTGTCAGTGGGGGTAGGGAAGCACATAAAATGTATGCTTCCAGTCAGTGATGAGAGAGTAGGAGGATTTTTCATGAACAATGTAATTAAATTCATGCATGTAAAAGATACCTGCAAGATGCTGCCTGAGAAAGTACTTTATAGCAATAGATAATTATAGGGAAAAAATTACTTTCCTGGAATGATAGTACATAATATTAATTTATCAGTGGTATAAAGGTTTTCTAACCAGTTTCTTTGCCATCTGTAACACAGCTCTTTTTTTTCTAACAATCTTTGTCTTCAGCAAAAAAATTTTTGATCAATTTTTTTGTTGGAGATATTACGCTGGAATTTTAATACAGCCCTAATACACGCCACTGTTGTAAACATTTGTTTCATATTAAACAATTATTAAATTCTTTGCTCTTGCAGAAGTGTGAGAACTGTGGGAATTTTCCAAAGTCATAGGTTTTCTTGTCTGTTTAATACAGTTTTAATTATGAGCATAGTTGCTACTGCTGTGGATCATACCCATGTTTGTTTAAAGGTACCCAGAAGAGGTGATGATATTAATTCACCTGCTGCTAAATACTCTCCTACTTAGAAAGTAACTCAGCAGTGACTCAGACATAAGAAAATGAAAGCAGAGTTGTGGAGACCCAGAAAGGCATTCCCAGTTAAGGAACATGAGAGGCCTCTCTCACTGCCTTCTCTTGATAACAATCCTGTTTTATCCGGCCAAAGCAACTCCTCTTTTGTTCCCTAAGTCAACCCTGTTCCCTGTGCCTGTCCATCAGCCTTTTAGTGACTCCCACCTAAATTCCTTATCCTTTAGTAATTGGTCCTGAGGGATTTGCCCACCCTGTTTCCTATGTATCAAACCTACACCCTCCCTCAAGGTCTTTGCCTTTGTTCCTTGGATGCTGGACGATGCAGAAGCGTGGCTGAAATAAACATCTCTGTAAAACCTCTGCAAAGGCCTATCCTGCTTCCTTTACCTGCTATCACCCCAAGCAACGACTAAAACCAACACAGAGTCAGTTGCTTAGGGCTAAATCTTGCAAGTGCTTACTTCTGGGTATGGTGTGTTGAGAATTTTCAGGGATTAATCATATCCTAAGCAGACAAAAAAAGGGCGTTCCAGTTCCCCTCCTCCTCTCCACTACTCCTTCATTTTCTGTGGGAAGAAAAAGGCTGGAGTGGATTTTGTTTTAGCTGTCTCCAAACAAAGCTGTAGGCAGTGTGTGTGGTAACATTGGTTTGTAAGAATGGACAGCTTATCTACACCTGGAAACTCATGGTCAAAAATACATGTTGAGGGCTGTGCTCTTAGTGTTGCCCAAAGAAATCCTTGGCATGAGGAGCTGGAGTCTCCTGAGGATGTTCTGTGATGCATTGACCCTCAGCTAGGAGCTCTGACAGGATATCAGGGCCAAGGCTGGCATTCACTCTCCTGATCCTGCCTGGGGCATCTTCTGCTTCACTAAGAGTTTGCTGTGGAACATTTGGGTTCAAAGCCTGATCTAAGAAGTGCTGTGGATAATATATGGTGGAAAGTAATTGGCACAGCAGTTAACCTTTGGGGAAGGTTCATTGAAAGATGGTACGTTGAGTCAGCATTAATTTCAAGGAGGAATCCTGACCAAAACCATGGAGCTGATTTTTTTTCAGCTGTTAAGAGGTTTCAAAACCTAAACCTAAGTTACTATCTCACCTTAAAAAAAAGGTCAGTGCTGTTGGTTTTAATGGTCAAAGTGAGACCCTCAGCTGAATATGGCAAACTTGAAGAATCTCTTCTTTTTTCAGTAGTGACATATATTTTCTCCTGAGTCTCTACTCTCAGACTATGTTGTGTAAATGCAAATGTATTTCTTTAAAAATCAAAAGCACAATTTCTGAATGGACAGTGTAGTCTAAGGAAATAGATGTAGCAGAAGACCATGCTTAGCTTAAGATTTTTACTATTTTTAGAGCCTGGCATTCACTAGGCTGCAGTAAGAAGCATATTCTTTTTTGTTATAAACACCCTTCTATGTTAAATTCTAAAATAGTTGTTTCCCGGAGGAGGTTTGGAATAGAAACTGATGTACCTGATAGTTAATTAAAATTCAGTGTTGTTTGTTCTTGCTTAAATTAGTGAAAAAAACCTCAAACCTTCCAGGAAACACCACAGAGAATAACATTCTGAGCATTTCAAATTATTTTGAAAGATGAGAATTCCCATGGCTCAATTCTTTAAAGAGTTGGAACATAATTCAAATGCTTCTTTGCCACCTGTCACTTTTTTTTTTTTTTTTTTTTTTTGCGCAAGTATTTTCTCTCATAGAGAAATAAAGGGAATGGACACCTCATTTCCCTTTTTACCCATTTTTCTGAATCCTAGTTGCTGAACTACATCCACACATTACTTCTATTTTAACACTGTAAACCACCTGCCCAAATGCATACATAACAGGAGACCAATTGTTGCATTAAGTTAACCAGAATCTGGCTGGTATTGTTGTACAAACTAGAGAAAACCATGTGTAACTTGTTTTGTTTGTAATGTGAATTTACTGATTAGCCAGCTAATACCATTTTGTTTCCCATGCTCACAGCCTCCCACATACAGAAAGATGTGAAAAACTAGTATAAAAATAAGGTTTTAGGCTATGACAATGAGATCTCCAGATGTCTGATTCCTTGGTTTAGAAAACTGCACAAGAGCTTATCTATTCCTGAAATAAAAATGATTTAGATAGTCCAAACCGTCTTTCACAATCTCCCATCTGCTAGGGTGTGCATTTCATTTTCATGTAAATAAAATTTCTAAGTAATTCTTCAAATCCTCGCTGCACAGTTCATTACAGAGATCTCATGCTTGCTAATACTTACTGCCAGAAGGCAAAAGGACTGATAAAGCATGTGGAGCACTCATAGGAGGCTTGCAAGGCAGGAAATCCCTCATGGAGAGGGGAACATTTCAGTGGGTTTATGTATAGCATTAACCACTTCACCTGTGTTATTTTCCTGTTGCCCCTTTCAAGAAATGCAGATACCTAATGAGGGGGATGGTAAAGAAAATTTTCCAAGCTTTATTTTTGGATTTCTGCTGTGAATTTCACCTCTAAATCAGACAATTGGATTTTAAGCTGTCCTTTCATGTCATGTACTCTCTTACAGTGGACTGGATTCATACCTGTGTTTAGCTAGGCAGACCTCTAGTCTTAATGCTTAAATTGAGAGTCTTACATTGTTCAGATTTTGGAAAGGTCACTTTGGCTTCAGTCTGACAGTTTGTGGATGCTGACATGTTGGCAAATCAAGCTCTTTTTGTACTTTGTATTGAAGTCACAAATGGAGAAGAGTAAGAATCACACTGACTTGTATTTCCAAAAGTGGACAGACTTGCTTACTTTGCTAGAGGTGCAGGTAATCAAAACAGCTGCCACTCAGAGCGCCTGGAAATTGTGCAACTATTGAATGTCTGCATGTAGATTTTAAGAATCTAATTTTAAGCAGGCAGACTTGATCAGTTTGCCCCATCGTTACCCAGGAAACTTCTTAATTACTATGCCTTTTAAAACATTTTGTTATAATTTTTCTTTTCTTTTGTCTTACTAGTGTTTGTAGAAAGGGCTGGCTTGACAGCTCTGGCAAATGAAATAGTCTGCCTGCCCACGGAATATGTGCTCCCTAGACAGTGGCAGTCCAAACTTCCACATGCTGTTTTGTCAGTATGCTACAACTTTTCTTGGGGGAGTGGAGGCAGGAGGGAGGAAGTAGGGTTTTTGTGCAATCAGTATAAAACGTGCAAGTGTTGTCAGGAAAAATGGCCTGTGTTTTCCTTCTAGCATAGAAAACAGGCTGCTAAATAAAGTGGATGAGCTCAAGCTTTGGAAAACTCATATGTAGTGGGTAAGCTATTGTCAAGATCACAAATTCATCCTGCTGTGTGGCAGTTAGTGTTGATGACAGATGATTGCATGAACTGAACAGAGTTTTCCTTGCTCAATGCCAAGACAAAAGAAATTTCAGAGAGGTCTGAGTTCTGCTCAACCTTCAACAAAAAGTCCTGGAATTATATTTGTGTGGAAGTAGGAAATATGGGAATTTACTCTAAAATATTAAGATTTCATCTTCTTGTGCTTCCCTTTAAGAATGCCGTGATCTTACCACATACAGTTCATTACTTCAGTTTGTCTTGGTGATGACTGGTTTTTAAAATACATGTATTAGATGAATCGTGATAGCTGAGAATCACATAGTGCTTCTAGAAAAATCACCTAAGAGACAGTCTTTTCAACACAGGATTGTGTATTTGATTTCCAAGTGGTTTACAGGCCTCCTGGTTCATTTAGTTAGTAGCCTGAAAATCATGGAACATCACTGAGAGAATCATACTGCTGTTCTTCAGTGATCAATGTGAATTCCCAAATGTTTCAACAAAAATAGCAAGGCATTAAGAATGAAACATATCCATGACATCTTTTAATTTCAGAAATCTTTGCTCTACTATGACTGAAAATGGAAATACAGAAGGGCCATTTACATCATCCAGAATAAAGCATCTGGCATAAATAGCTACAATACTTCACAATCACTATAGTTGTACAAGAGGTTATCCAGGAATTTGTCAAGACCATCTCTACTCAAAGCAGGTGAAAGGATCCAGTCCAGGCTCATGTTGCTGCCATGGCCCAGGCCTTGTAGCCTTTTCCTTCAGCCAATGCCATCACTTGTAATGAACCAATTCCAGGAGCTGTTTGCTTGAAAATTAACCATGAGGTTTGGACTTCTGGGGTGCAAGACATTGTCTGCTGGGAGGGAGAGTTTTGCAGACTTTGATTCGGCAAGGAATCTGTGATTTGGCTTGTAAAGGCGAGAGCGTTGCTAAGCATAAAGGAAAATGACAGTATGCAAAGCACAAAAGAAAACACTGGAATTTACTCTCTGGTCATGAAAGTCACTTGGAGTACTTCTGTTCTGTGAATGCTGTTTTGACTTACAGAATCATTTCTCATAGCTTTTTGTGTCAGACTGTGCTTGCAGTCTGAGAAACAGATGGAAATTCTACTGGCTTTCCTTTTGCAGACTGTAAAACAAAGATGCTTAAATTGCTGGTGCTCTAAACTAATGAACCTTCTCAACGTCTAAATCCAACATTAATTGCTGCTTTTAATGTTACTGTAAGAAATTCATGGTGCATTTATCTCTCTAACTGCCTTCAGCATTGGTCTGGTATATGCTACTCTCCTTTAGAGAAGAGAAGTAGTGACAGTGCATAGGAGAAAATGGTAAACATCTCACTCATCATCTGGATTAGAATATATAATTCCTACCTGAAGAATCAATGTTTTAGAAGGCAAAGAGCACTATGCTTTGCTGTCTTTGTGTCTATGTATTGTTCTTAAGTTTTAGAAACCAGTAATCCAGAAAAGAACTATAGAGTGGGTTTACATTTGAAGGTATAAAGAATATGGTTCTTTTGTGGACACATTAGAATGTATTTATAAACTAGAATTGAGATCCTGCTTCATAACACTAAAAATTCTCATTTTTGAAACCTAGCAAACCTTTTTTATGTGTGTGCAACTGATTTTTAATTTTTTTTCCTGTCTAAATAGCTTCATTATTTACATAGCTGGTTCTCTGATTCTAAAATTGTGGCCAGGTAAACTCTGACTTATTCTCAGAATTTATGTAAACTGTATATTTTTACTGCTGAGTTGTTTGCCTACTGTAAATACCCCTCATAGCTGAAACAAAGGAGAAATATACTAGATTTAAAGCATGAGAGTGCTGACAAAATGCAGAAGAGTCTAGAATATCATCTTTACTTTGTTGAGACTGACTTAAGAAATATCCAGAAATTGCTCAGCTGCAGTGGCTTGCCTATATTTATTTCTTCTCCTCTGTATTGGTCAACCACCAGCAGACACATTTTACAAAACCATAAGATGGTGATGACAGTTTTCTTCCCTAGGTGGTTTATTAGTTGCTAATTCTGTTTAGTAGAAACTTGGATCAATTACAGCCTTGTCAAGTTTCCAGTAAGACTGGAAGATCTTTTTCATTCACTTTTATGATATCAACATTGTGAATTTCGTGCCAGTTCCATTAGATTCAGTGAAACTTGCTTTGCCCACTGACATTGAGTGTATGCTTTGTCCTATTTGCTGAAACATTTACAAGCCTTTCATAATTATACCAGGTTAAGGAGCTTGAAACCTATCCTTTTAACTTTTTTCCCCAGTAGAGATGAGTATCTCTTCTATTTGTTGTAATCAGAATCTATTCAAAATGAGCAAAAACTGAATTAGTAAAATGCATGTTATAGGCAAAATAGAGATAATAGAGACTTCTCAGGTGGCTGTGGGGTACTACCAAAATTAATTTATCTTCTGTTATTATTTGGGAAAGAAGAGCAGACTATATGGCCAAAGTACACAGTACCTTTGTGTATGCAGTTATTGAGACTCATTTGCATTGCTGCTTGTGTCTATGTGAAAGGTTCATATAGGACGTCACATATATCCATAGACATAGAGTTGTTCTTATGGTAGACAAGCATTGCTTTTGCTTCATAAACTTAATTCTTAAAGTAGAAAGCAAGGAGAAAATCAGGCTGCCACCTTCACAAATCTAATATATTTGCTATCTGGAAGCTGAATTTTGGCACAGAACACATGGCAGTGTGTGGCACTGGGGAGCTCTGAGGTCTCATAGAATAATAAAGAAAAAGTGTCCTCCTCTGAAGGCTAGGACTAATCCATTAGTAGCTGGATTTAGATTAATAGCATTCCTTCTTTGATAGATATTATCAGATGTTGTTTGCATTACATCAGACAGTGTTAATTCTAGCTTTGTGTTTTCCCATTTGAGCCAGTTTGTTCAATTTATGTTTGTATGTAGCAATTACTGTTGTTTTTATTGAAGTCATAAACTTTCATGAACTCATACAACACTTGTCATAAATTAAATACTAATGGTCTGAAATTTTAACAGATTTATGTGAAGGAGTTTCTCTGTCTTCCTTCTCTTCCTATGTTGCGAGTAAAATTTTCTAATCAGCCCAAAGTTTTATTTTTTTATGCAAGTAATACATCTCCTTTGTAATGGTGACTGGATAAAGCTGACAAGTGAAAGTTAATGTTCACAGTACAATGATGTGCAGGAAGAAAGTAATCTTGAAAATGTTCTTCAGAATAGATATGCTGGAGGTTAGGAGCAGACACTTCCATTAAAGCCTTCTGGGCAGTGAGACTTCAAGCTCACACAAAGTTTGACACACTGATACCTAATAAACACTGTGAAATTGCAGTAAATACAAGAGAGTTCAATTAAATTTTTTTTTTTTTTTATTTATTGCAATCTTAGGGCATATAAAGATGTGGCTTCATTGATGTGTTTAAGGCAAATTCTACAGAATTAGATTGTAGGGTCATTCTTCACTTAAAACGTTAGGGCAGCTTGCATGTCATCACTCAGCAGTGAGAAGTCTGGGTCCCTAAAACAGGAGCAGCTGAGACCTCACTGTCACCCATGGCAGCCTGTGTGCAATGCAGTAACCTCCCCCTTGTGCCTGCAAGGCTTCTCCCTAAAAATTGTGATCAGTGAGGGTGTCCTCTGGTGCAGATTTTGAGGGATCAGTGACTGCATTGCCTTGCAGTGGGAGGTGTAGGCTGCTTTGTGCAGTGCGCTCCACTGCCAGGGTTCCACATGTGCCAGGAACACCCATGGGAAGTGGAGTCCAGCAGAAGTGGGGCTCCTACTGGTGGGGTTCTGTCAGGGCAGGGCATGGTGACCAGGCTCCATCCCATCAGCCCAGCCAGGGAGGAGGGCACCTGGGGACAGCCCTGGTGCTGCACATTGCAGGTGGCCCTGGCTCAGCAGTGCCCAGGGCAGGACAGGGCTGTGAGGAGCTGGAGCCCAGCCCTGCTGGGACAGGGACTGACATTCCTGGTAGCTGGCATGGGCTCCTGGAACATGGGCTGGCAGGAGGAGCCGTGGGTTCTGGCAGGGACCTGCAATGTTCTGTTATATTCCTTGAAGTTGTTGAACTCAAATTCTAGAAAATTCAGTGTTTGTATTTTTTACCATAAGTGACGGTGTTACTAATACTGGGCAGGCAGTGTGTCTTACAACAGTACTGCCCTGAAATACAGTCTTGGAGTGTTTAGCCAGAGTTGTTCTCCAGGAAAGGAGTACCAAGGACCTCAAGAGTAGCTATATTGTTCAGGCTAGACATCTGGCCGACCTTGTATCCTATCTTTGACAGGACCCTGGCAAAATGGGGACAATATAGACCCAAGCATGTAATTTCCAGTTCTTGGAGCTGGCATATTTTTTTCTTTAGCTCCCAGGGCTTTTCTCCAAGAAGAAAACCCAAAGACACCCACTTTGAAATCCATGTAAGCTTCTATCACCTATGTGTATAGAACCCCATGGCATGGGGTTCTACAGCTTAATAATGCCTGGAGTGCCCTTTTTTGTTTGTTCATTCAAGCTTGCCAACATAATTAATTTAATACCCTCTAATGTTTTTATTAGAAGAGACAGTGAATAACTGTTTCATAGTCATCTTTTCCATGCTGCTTATGAATTTATAGTTCTGTCTCATTCCTCTGTTCGATGTGTCTTTTTCCATGCTGAAGATTACCAGTTTATTCAATCGTTCTTTATATAGAAACATTCTATGCTTTGATTGTTCTTTTTACCTTTTTCTATACCTCTTCCAGCTGTTTTGTGATTTTTGAAATGAGTGAACAAGAACTTTGTGACTTTCAGGCTTTGGATCCCCAAATGTATAAAAATTCACAATGTGAAGAAATTTTCTGTCATCTTGCTTGTAGATGGTTGTAGTTTAAAAATAATTTTGAGACAAATAAAATCAGACATGTCATGTGCATTTTTTTGCACAATAAGTAGCATGGAGTTTTTCGATATCGGACTGTTATTTTGGAATTAGGTGTCACAGATGCATAGGTTTTTATATGTTGTTTTAGATAAAATAAGTCTTAATAAGAACCATAAGAGCTGTGGCAATGGACTGGGACATTCTGAAACTATTGGAAGTTCCAGGTGTTTATTGAAAATGACAATCTAAAATGGTAGATGTAAATTGCTTATGCTACTCTTCCTGTTTTGACACCATTCTGTATTCTCAGGGGACTTTGATATTGTTTTCTGACACTTCTGACAGGAGTCAAAAGATTTTTGTAGAACATACTAAAGCCTTCCTGGCTATTTGATAGAAGGTGTTGAGGCATGCTACAAAGCCTCAGTGCATCTTTATTCTCCTGTGCAAAAATAGCTTTTCAGAGATGAGAAAGGGAACTTGATGAAATTGAGGGAAAATCAGTGAGTGGTAGCAAAAAGATAGTACTGCAGAAGAAATAGCAAAATCTACTTTGATTGTTATATGAAATGATGGGAATTTATTCCTTGGGTATGCCAGACACTTACAAAGGTATGCCTTCTAAAGGTATATTTATAAAGGTATACCAGACACAGATAAACAGGGGAAAACAGATAAAAGAAATTTGAGCATAGCTTCTTTATGGAAGAATGCTTTGAATATTAGATGCACCATGACAGGATTTTTTTTTTCTTCGTTATGCTCTGTGCTCCAACATCAAGGCCATGGAGAGTGAGCACAGTTACAGTAGTCACTGTGATAGTGCTGAAGCCCTCACCTCATCCTGGGCATCTTTGGCAATACAAGCATATGGCTTTAGGTCATTTTATAGTTTTACCTGCAAGTCACTATATCATTTTCTGTGAAATTCAGCAACAAATACCAGTAATAGTTTTGTAGTATTCATCTTTTCACTTTTCTAAAAGTGGTTCTTTAAATTGCTTATCACTGTAGTTAGTGAGCTCCAACTTCTGTCATCCTTTTCTTTTCTCCTCATTCCCTAGATCTGTCTCATTCTAAACCACAGAGCATTGTACTGTTAGAGAGGCTGAAAAGAATGGTTTGGAATGGAACCTGTGATATTACATAAGGAAACCACATTCTTGATTATTCTGGCTGTGAATGTACGTTGGAGAAATAAATAATAAAGATTTTTCAGCTTTTTTCCTTGGAGCACTGGCTTTTACAGACAGCCCACTACCTCCCATATCAGTTTTAATCACCTTGTACAATAAGCCAAGATTACTGTTCAGAAAGATGGCCTTAAATGACTTCATTATTCTAAACTGCTTTTGGAATGCCACCATCCTAGTGAACATTAATTCTGTTTGATGGCTTCTTGGTGTTGCCCTATAGACATTCCAGCTCTTTGAATAATGGTGGGGCAGGGGTGTTCTCTTCCCCTATCTTAGCACAGCAGAGTGGCTCAGTTTGTCTGCACATTAGGTACTCTCCTTGATGTAGCCCTGTGAGCTATATGGCAGCTCAGCATAGAGGCTGGAGAGGAGAAAGGGTTTGCTCTTTAGAAAGGGTGCCATCCAAATCATTAGTTATGTTTTTAAACAACTGTCGGACCACATGCTGTGTTCAGTCCTGTGCTTAACTAAGGTGAAGTAAGAAGATGACTGCAACTTTTTTTCAGTTTCTTGGGTTTTTTTTGGTTTTTTTCAATTTTTTTTTTTTTAAACCTTCAGTTTCTTTTCTCTCTCAAATGTGTAGATCTTCATTTCAGTCAAGATTACTCGTGTGCTTTCTTTCAGCTTGTGGTTCTTCAGAGTCTAACAGAGAACAGAGTACTGGAAAATTCTTGCATCAAGCCAAAAAACTTGAGATGCTTTTAGTCGAGTAATCATTTACAGTCTCTGAGTCTGTTCTTACATAGCAGAGAGATAAATTGCCAGTCTTGCCATCTACAAAGCAATTTACACAACTACAAAACATCAGAAAGGGAATAAATTAATTTCTGCAGATATAGCAAATAGATGCAATGTCCTTGGAGGGATCTCCAGATAAGCACGAGTATATTTATTGAATTTATAAATTGCTAGGTAATTTCTTTAGTTTGAATTATTGTGGCTTTGATGGAAAATAATTATTTTTCCCCTCATGTTTAATAAAATAGTTTATATGCTTCTCAAACAGAACTTCTAAGCTTTATAATAACTTTTTGCAAACTACCTTAGTTTATTATTAATATGTAGTTGAGATAGCAAGCCTAGTTAGCTTCCAGTACACCTATTGGGCTTTTTTAATGTAAGAATTGAGCTGAAAGCCATGCAAGAAGCAGATAGATCAGAATGGCATGTTTTTAAATGTTTTCATCTTTACTAAGTGACTTTATAGAAGTTTCAGCCATGGAGGAACTAAGAAGAACAAGGGCTGAATTCTGTTCCTATAAATATTAGCACAAATTTTGAAGAATGTCCATGAACTTTGTAAGGTTATTATAGCAGTACCTATATGATATCAGAACACAGTTGCAAGCAGAAAAAGAACTTCCTGTAACACTTTATTGTTCAGGTTGTTTACTTACTCAGCAAAGAGCTCAGCAGCTGAGTGAGAAGCTAATGTTTAGAAAGAAATTGAGCCTTGCAGTCCTAGTAGAGAAAGCAAGTTGTTTTGCCATTTGGTGTTTCCCCAAGACGAGCAAAATTGTCATAAGAAAACAAAATCTAGAACTTCTATGTGTTGTGGAAAGGTCCCTTAAAAATATAGAGAAAGAAAATTATAAACATGTTAAAAAGTCTTAGCAGCAAAGGAAAATGAAATTGCAATCTATTCTTGGTAATATGTCATAGGGTAAATATGTAATAGGATAGTATCTAAATATTCCATGAAATGCCAAATGCTTTGAAGAATCAGTTAAATTTTGATCAAACCTTTTGTGTTCAAAGTATAAATCAAGCCGATGTCTTTACACCATATCTAATGGTGTTTCTTTACATATTTAGTGTAATCTCAGAATGGGATCAAGAGGTTTGTCTAGCAGAGAACCATGGTCAACAGAAGTGCTTGAGTTATGAGTGTGCTACCTGCCTGTATGATATGAACGTGGCAAAATGAATGTGGTGGATCATAGCCACCATTTTATGTCCTTGGCAAAATCTGAATTTGAGCTCAGTGACATGGAGGAGTTTTAGCTTGGGCATGTATCTGTTATCTGTATCATGTTATACATTTAGGGCCATAGGGAAAACTGGAGTTTTCATAGACGGACAGAATAGACAGAAGAAAAGGCAAAGAATTTAAACAATTAATTGCATATTACCCCTGAAAAGGTTGTTTTAAATGAGTGACTTTTATGTGATCATAGTCTGCATTTTAATACCCCTGAAAAAGAAAGGCTACAGTTTTATTATTTGAAGGAGATTTATCACATTTTTGTTCTAAGTTTATTTTGGCTTTTGCAATAAATCCAGCTGTATTCTTTCTGAAGCTTGAGCTAAGCCTTGTTCTTTTAAAGACAGCAGCAAAATTATTATTATACACAGAGGCTTTTTCAAAGCCAATAGCAAATTCAATACAAAAGAAAGGTGGGTAGCCAAGAAAGGCAGGAGCAGATGGGAAGTTTGCCATCAGTATAAAAATGGGGAACGTGGGAAATGTCATAGATCATGGCTCATACTGTGACTTAAATCTCCCTTGGGCGTGTGCTAGCAAGCATGATGGCTATTTAGTAGGTAAAGACAGCCTTGCAGAGCAGCCCTCTCCCCAGTGACTCCTTAGTGAATGTAACAAGTGTGGTGAGTTTACTGCAAAGCAAGTGCCATTTTTAGTGATAGAATATTTTAATGCGTTTGTGGACATTTCTGCCTGTAATGAATGCACATGCACGTCTTCAGCTCAAAGTTGCTACCAAATCTTGTCCTTTGCTGTATATTTAGAATACTTATTCCAAGCATCTCTGCTGTATGTTTGGAGAGTCAGGTTATAGTGAGGTCTGTGCATCTTCCCCATATCTCTCCACTATAAGAAAAGGGAATTTTGACCCCAGATCATTAAACTCTTTCTGTGAAATTTGTTAGGATGTAGTCTAGACAGCACTGATGACTTAAAAAAATTATGGTAAATGATCTGTAGCTGACCCCTGAGCTGTATTAAATATTACTGCTTACTTGACTTCTGTTGCAATTGCAATTTTTTGATAAAAATAGTTGTGGGTTTCCATTGTAGCTCTTGGTGTCTGGCAATGTTCCAGTGACGGAGAAAATTTGGGAACTCTTACATGCTTTTGATATACAATAGCATTTGCCCAGAAATAAGCTCTGCAGGACATATATGTGTACACATACATGTCTCTTACAAATGCCAGCAAAGATAGCTATTGATTTGCATGGCTACCTGTAGTTCATTCCGTGTATGTTGGCCAAAAGAATGAAACGTTTTTCGTTTATGAGGCAAGGCTTTCTGTGTAACGGTTTTTGTGGAAATCTCTTAATAGATTAATATAGGAATAAAGTTCTGTAATTAAAAATAATCATAATCTCTACATAGACATGAGCATGGAGCATTAATCAGCTGATAGTATGAGCACATGCTTGGCCTTTCATATAGCTTACTGCAGTAAGTCTGTTTTGTCTTGTTCAAATGTTATATGTTATCTCAGAAAGAAGAATAGTTTATTTATTTTGAATGTGCTGTGGAAGAAGCACATACCTAGTGTGTCTGTACTACTGGAGATGTTATTAATTTTTTTTTTTATAAATAGCTAGGAAATTAAGAAAAGCAAACCTGTTGCAATTAGAGTTACATTTCCTATACAGAGAAAATCTGCATGTGAAGAATTGTGGGGTTCACTGTTTTCTTACCAAGTGTGTACAGGGGCACATAGTGACACAGAATGATCTGGAAATATTATCAGTTTATACTATCTGAGTTTGCTATTTTTGAGAAGTAGAGTATCTATGTACATTTCTTAAAATTATACTTTTTAAAATATTATGCATTCAGAAAACAAATATGGACTCAATTTTACTTGCATTTCATAGGTCATTTTACAGAATACACAGTAAAGATGACTATATTGGTTTTTATTCATATGGAATATATTTAAGCCTTAAGCAACACATGCAAAAATTATTAAGACTAAGCTTGTTTTTGTTAGTATAGTGTGGATAGTGTTACACAGCTACTGCTTTCAGAAGATGACTTAAAATGCAAATTAATATGACAGAGTAAGATCTATATATCTCCAATTATTTCCAAATTGCTAGAAATTCATCAGCATTTTGCTGTTATCCGAGAAATGAGGAAACTTCCATATTTTGAGACCTCTTGGAACATTATTTTATGAACATTTCTGACAGTGTGACAAAATAAATGCAGATGTCTGTGTAAATTTTGTAGAACTTAACAAAATGGTTTCTTTTTTGAGTGAGAGCTTCTAATAAATTATTGCTACTACTTCTAGATTGGGAATGAGACTGTCACCCTGAGACTGAAATTTCAAAGATAAATCTCTTTACCTTTCTCTGGATGCTTTGCTGTGTTATGGCCTGACACGGTATTGAAAATTTAAGCTGCACTTTATTTTTCAGTTTAGAAAGGGCTTTTCAGGTATTGTAAGATAAACCTGTACCCATAACAATTTTCATCAGTTGATAGCCTGCCATAAGAGGCTTTTGTTCCAAATAATTTAGTTTCTTTTCCTCCTATTAAAGTATTCCCAAAGAAGTTTGTTGTCAAAAAAAAGAAAGGGAGAGGAAAAAACACCAGCACCAGAAAAAAAATTTGACTTCAGAGTAGGATGAAAGGTGATAATGATGAGTGGCACTCTTTGGCATGCAGTCACTCTTTCCTGGTACTCTGTCTGGTCCATCATCATCTCTGCTGGTGAGGTGCAATACACCTCCTCTGCTTTCAGGAACACTGAAACTTCACTGAGGGGTTTGTACCACCACCATGTCAGATTGCAGTGTGGCTGTTTTGTATTCAAGGTTCATCTTCATCTCTCTCACTTATTTTTACTTTGTTGTGGTTCTCTGCTACAGAGCTGAGAATAAGACAGCAGAATTTCATAGTACCTTCATTCCATGTTTTATTGTACAGAATGGTTAAAATTCCAAGTTGGCAATAATTTAAAAAATCTGTAGTGATTGCCTACTTTAAAGCAATAGTAAAATTAGACACACATTCAGCTAGGCCAGAATGTTTTATGGTTTTCATGGAAACAGCTATGTCCCTGGATAGTTATTTTAATTTATTTATTTTTAATCAGTCATATATGTTGGATATCATATTTAATCTCTAAGATTGTTTTCCTGTTGAACTGAGACTTTTGGGGTCATGGCTGCACATGTAAATGTGTACATTCATGTGCATTCATAGTTTTTCTTCTGAATAACTTCTAAATTCATAAGTTGACTTAAACATTATGTAATACAAAGGAGGAGTTCTTCAAGACATTTTCAAGTCAGATGTCATGATATTTGAAGGTGGGTTGAGGGAAAGAGATTTTCTGCCACCTAGTAATGTGAAATATTTTACATAACTGGGCTCTATTTTATCTGGTTTTTCAATTACTTGGATGCAAAAGACATTCAAGGACAAATAGAAAATATAGGAAGCCAAGTTAACATTTTTTATGTCTGCCCAGTCAGTTATGATGCTTATAGATTATCCTTATATATCTTGTTGTGGAGATTATTATTTTTCAAAAGAGGATTTTTATTTTCTTAGTCTGTTTATAGGATTTTATTTACCCTATAAACAGACTAAGAAAATAAAAATAAATATTTTGACTTGATAATTGAACAATAGGCAGTGAGCCCAATTCAGTAGAATACTACAGTAATATATTAAACAAAGAAAAGAATAGGACAAAGCCTTTTAAGCAAAGGTAGCAGAAGAGAAAAACAAGGCTATGAAATAAAACCTGACAAAATGCTGTAAATCAGGACACGTTGATATCTCAACATATCAAAAGGAGTCTGACCTTATTAATATGGAGATAAGGCAGCACAGGAAGGGCAAACAGCAGAGAGCATGCTGCTGGTAGAAGAGGTATCTGGTAATTCCAGTGAGAGGTGAAAAGTTAATCAGAGTACAGTATTTTTCACTCTGCTGCTGCAGGAACTTGGTTGCAGCTCTCTCTAGAAAAATAATCTCTTTGACCCTTCAAAACAAGATCCTGCTGGTGCTAATTTTTTGGTTCTCCCCTGAAGATATCCATTATCTTCTGCTGGTTCTGAAACCTGGTGTCTGTGTTGTGCAGCTTTTGTCTGCACTGTATGAAGTGTAAGATGGCAGAATAGAGTGGGGGCTTGTTAGTTGGAGTGAGACAATGACAGCAATAAATTATTTTTTGCTGTTTGGTGAAGCAGGGAAAGGGGAAATTATGAATATAGTTGAAATAGTGAAAAAGAAAACATCCAGGAACAATTTACTTTGCCCAGTTAACTTGATTCTTTATTTCCTCCACCCACAATGGTGTGTGTCAACTCCACTAGGAGTAGAAAAAATACTTCTACAACGAGGAACTCTGAGAACACTGGAACAGATCTCACAGAAAGAGATTATGGTAAAGGGAAGTAGAAGATGGAGGTCTTGAATGCCTGTTGCTGTTTGTTTCTTGTTTTTATTTCCTTTTTTTTTGTGTGTGCTTGGTATATATTTGTGTGTGCTTATAAATTTATTGTATGTGTAAATATTCAAATATTTGTTCATTTCTTGCGATTCAGGGAAGCTGAAGTCAATGTGGCAGTCCCATCTTTACTCACAGTATTACATATTACTCAGCCAGTAAAGGAATTTTCAATCACGTGGAGTTACTTAAAATATAGTATGAACACTGTCATTTAGTTCAAATACAGAATTCTGTAGGATAAAAGCCATGGTACCTAAATTACCTCTTGAGTCTTTCACAGGAAAGAAGGCATAGATCATATACACTTAATCACTATAATTAACTAGTTTACCTTTATATCTCTGATTAGCTGCAGATCATAAGCCTCTGTTTTCCTTTATCTCTCTTTACAGTAGAATATAATTCCTATTGTGAATGTCACATTGGTTGTGCTCTCTGTGACAATGAAATTAACTTCTTGGCCAGATGGCAAATCTATTAGTTCAACATGTACTTGCAGTGTAGTTAAAAATTCAGAATGAGCTAAAATTAAATGCTTCCCATATGAGATAATGTCTTTTCCTGAACTTGTGATAATTTGTAACAGAGTTAATAGAACTTTCTCTTTAAGTGTATCTTGTCAGAATGAGTGAAAGCAAACTTAAAAAAAAAAATTTGAAATATTCTCAATGTGCTGTTCACACTTTATGAAAGAGAAACTGGCAATTTGTGTTTTATGCAACAAAATTCATTTTTACGTCAAGGTTCAGTTGCATTATCTGCCTTTGATTGTAAAATTATTGCTTTATAGGAACTTAATGTGATAAAGCTGTAACTGATGGTAGATGCATTCCTAGACTGTTCCAATCACAGGTTTAGATGCTAAAATCTCATTGAAAAGCTTTAACATAATGTATTTTGCCTTGTTGATTAGGATAAGACGACACATGCTCCAGGTAGAGTGATGAATTTGTAATTCTCTGGAGTTGCACTTGAGCTCAAATTTGTATCTCACAGCCTCTCTGATGGAGTCTATGTGCCAGTAGCCACAACTTTTTATTTTTAGTCTTTTTTTTGGTCTTGTCTCATTTTGAAAGTATCTTAGCAAAACAAAAGCTGTGTGCATGAAGCTTGAGCAGACTGTACATATGATCATTTAATGTGCTAAAAATGACATATGCAAACACTGTGAATAAAATTTCTTCATTACTTTAAAATTTAAACTAGTTTCCCCTAAAGCCTTATTAGCAACACTATTATATAAACACTTTCTTGAAATAAAGTGACTTGCAGTTGAAGTTGTGCTGGCAGCAAGTCCTGTGTTACTTACTGAGTAAATTGCTACAATTTTTTTCTGTAGTTACTAACTGTACAAATGTACATTATAGTTAATTTTAAACATAACAGAGGCATTGCCATTTGTAAATTAGAGTATTGTAATATAGTGTAATTGTAATGTAAATTAGTGTATTCATCCGTGTAGAGTCTGATCTGCCTTCACTTGCACTGCTTACTGCTAATTTTGCCTTGCGGTATAGAGACAGATTTATGTTGAATGTTAATGGTCATTATTACATGTCTGTTTGTGTGTATAAATATACATATTTAAGAATATATATATATATATATATATATATATATATATACAGACACACACACACAGATTTGTAACTGATCTGAACAAGAATCTGCATTACAAATGCTCGCTGATTTCAGGAAACATGGAACCCATATGGGTAAGACACAGATTCGATATGACAAGTTACTGAAACTCCTTGTTTTGTGTCCATGGAAGACTCTGTTTTTTAGAGATTTTGGTATTTCAGTCTAGTTTTTCATTAGGATTTAAGACTAGGTGTTGAGAGAAGTAGGCCTACAATTCAGAGTAGGACTTTCTAACTCCTTGGTTTGCATGCTGTAGACTCCAGAAAGATATATAAAGGGTCTAACATTTGAAAGAGTGTTTTCTGCTAGAAATTGGACTTCTAGACTCTAGGCCAGTCTTTTTATCATCTGCTGTATACCCCCTAGCCAGCTGTCCTCTAATGATTATAATTGATTTTAAATGGACTTTTCTGCCATATAGTAATTGTTTGCATCTTCATGTAATTACTAATTTCATTCTTTCTCAAAATACTGCCTTACAGGATCCAGCTATTGATGGGAAATAATAGACCAAATGTTTGTTTGATCAGTTATTAGCTCCTGGACTTCACCTAATTTATGAAATAATGTTGTTCATAGAAAGTCTCTTATCTTTATATAAAAATGCAATATATAAAATTAAGTGCTGTATGTCTAAGACAATTTTTTGGTGATTTTTTTGTTTGGTTTTGTCCTCATGAAGTAATGCCGGTAACTCTAGCTGTGGTAGGAGTCCTTACTTAGAGGGTCCAGGTTTAAAGATGCACAGAGAGGTATTGACGTATAGAAATCTTACTTGCACTGTTTTTTCGTACTAATGAAGTATTAATAGTCTTCTAAATTGGCGTTCAGGCCAGGTTTAGATTGTTCGATACCTTTTTTCTTTCTTTTTCTTTTTGCAGGAGACACTAGATTTGGGTAGAGTGTTATTTTTAGGGTAGACAATGGCCTTTTTTTGATGTTGCCAAATTACAAAAATGCCTTACATTATGCTGAAGACTGAGTCGATATATCATGATGAGAAGTCACCAATTTCGGGAAAATGGCACATGAACACTTTACCATATTCAGACTTTTCACCCCTTAATGCTGATTTTGGTCAACAAAATGCATCAGAGTGTGGAAACCTTTGTGCTGGAAACCTTTCTTTATTACAGACCTCATGTTCTGAACGTTAATATCTTTCTGCAGTATAGAACCTTGTGTCCAGATAAGTAACCTCTAAAGCCTTGGATTTCTTCCAAGGTAGTTTATTGGTTTTCTATTTACAGCCTGTCCATGTGTTATGTGCGTGACCTGTTGGATCAAAGGTTTGTTCAGAGAGCAGTGAATCCAAGGCAGCTGCTTCAGAGCTCAGGGCCCACAGCCCCCCAAGGCAGGGAATCCTCCCACCCCTGTTCCATGAGGCTGCGTGCTGCTGAGCCCTGCATGTGGTAGAAGGCAAACCTTTGGACTGTCTTAGCAGAGGCACTTATTTGTGTCTTTCTCAGCCAAGTGTACCTGCATATAGATCTTCTAAAATTTTTGAGATAATTATATTATATTAATCTTTCTATATAAATCAAATACAGATTCAAAAGGAACTGGGCAGACAGGGAGACTGCTGGACAGTGTGTCTTGTTTGCTTGGAAAACACATTAAAGGATGTGTTCTTTGGAGAATTAGTTGGTGATTCTGTTGTTTCAGTGGGTAACTATAGGACTAAATATTTACTGTTGGTTTTGCTTTAAACTGTTTGCATTCAGTCTTGAAAGGTAAACAAGATATGCCAACTTGAAGTAGAGGCTAAGGGTTATTTTTGCCTTTCATGAAGTTCAAGCATTATAGCAGGATGTGGAAATCTAAGTCAACACAATGTGATATGATGTGACATGATCGGGTTGTTCTCTGCTATGACTCTTGATTCCTTCTGCAGAAAAATGGAGCTATTTAAGAATGTAGAAAATACATTCTGCAGCTTGGACTCATGGCATGTCCAGTCCTGTACTATGTGCCTGCCAGTGGGCAATGGCATGTTTCCCATCATCTCTAGGAGAGGGCACATCTCAGCCTGTTTTCTCTAGCATTTGAGGAGGATGTATTTTTGAAATATCTAATCTCTTTTTAAATCTCCTGCTGCTGTTTGCTTTCGTGGCCTCCCGTGGCAACAAATTCCAGATGCTTAATATCATCTTCATAAATAGTCCTTTAGCTTTTTGAAACGTAACTCTTGAAGTTTCAATAAACATTCACTGTTTCTGGAGTTGTAGTATTAGAAGAATAATTCTGCCTTCACTATACCTGATGTTCATGTGTAGATATTGTACCCCTTGGTTATATGTCGTCTTCTCTCCAAACTATGGACTCCTACCTTTTTTTGATCTGTCTTCTTAAAACATCTGTTCCAGCCTGTTAATAATTTTGCTTATTCTTTTTCCTAGTGGTTTCTCAGTTCCTGTATATGTGCAACTAGTCCTACCTACTTGTAGTTCTTTTCCTTTATTGAAATTTAACTTTTTTTGTTGACATACTCCCCTAAAGAGCCAAGACATTTTAAAATTTTAATCTAGTCTTCAATTTGTACTGCTTTGGTTTTGATTGAAAACTTTATAAGCACTTTTCATTTCTACTCCATAATTTAGATTGTTAATGGAGACATGAACAAAAACAGATACAAAGCAGAACTCTCTGAATCTGTTCTAAATGCAGAATTCATTCTAAAATGTCCTCCCATGAGTTTGATTTTTCAACCAGCTTTACACCTCTCCTGTGATAATCTGGACATAGTTGCTGTGATTTGTAAGAAATTTTTTTTTAAAGGTGAAAGTATATGTCATTTTCAGCTTCTCCAGCAGGATAATGGGTTTTGTGACTAGGAAAGATAGAATTGATTAATGTGACTTTTGCATCACAAAGCTTCTTACCTTCTAGATATCTACATATTTTCTAGAAACTGAAGCTAAAATAACTAGCTTATTGTTTCCCAACTTCTACTGTCTGATCACCCTTTTTTATTGAATATGGGTAATACATATGCTTTTTCCAGGCTTCTGATACTTCACTCAGGCTTGTGAGTTCTCAGAGGTGAGTCCTAAAGGTTCTCTGTTATACCTTAAATATCTAAGGCTGAAGCTAACTAGGTTCAGCCAATTTAAAAATATTTAACTTACTTTCACAATCTGTTCCTTTCTATTATTTTTAGGAGGATTTTAAATGTTGATTGGCCTTAATCATACTAACTGGGAGATTCAAGGCTGCAATGAAGATCATAAGTGAATGCAGATTCCCAATTAAGGGGAAATGGTATTTAACGTTTTTCTCTAATAAACACACATGAACAAGGATAATCTAGGAATGGTTGCTAATTCTTGAATTGCAGTTCCTTGCTATCTTTGGCAGGTGTACTGTAGTGTGCCTTAGAACCTTATTCATAAACAGCCCTTAAAGAGCTGTTGAACAGTTGCAGATGTTGCAGACAGGTGCTTTTGTTGTCACATTTGTGTTCACATGCATTGCAGGAAAGAGCAGACTAATGAGATGACCAAAGATGTGATGGCATGCCTTTTAGACCCCAGCAGTTCTGACAAGCAGATATAAATTCTGTAATAGTGTGGTGTATAAGTATTGCCTTCTTCAGTCTTTAAATAGATATGAAAAGATGAAGCACAAGTTCAAAGCCATGACGTGTTTCCCTGTTATGTAGTCAGTTTTGTCAGTAGATGCAGCATTGCAATTTCGTGGCTCCTGTTTTGGGAGAGGATATTCTTGTATTGCATTGGAGGAAGAATAAATTCCTGATTAAAGTCTCAGAGAAATGCCTGTTGTTTGTGAAGAAACTGAAAGCCTCAGGAGCAGTGAAGTGTTCTTAACAGCTTTTGAGCAGTGTGAGTGCATTAAAGATGGAGGCCTTTTTCTTGCTCACCTTCTCAATTCTGCATGGGTATCACAGGCCTTGACAAGCTTAATTGACACAGGCTATCCTTTTTCTTAATAATAAACAAGCAGGTCCTTCCCAGATTAAACTTTAGTCTGAATAGTACTGTACTGAATACCCATTGTGCAGCTTTTGGCTTTTCTTCTCACTCTCTCTCCCTAGAGGTATAACAGCATGAAAAAATCCCCGTGCTTTGTTTTAGTAATGCAGTGTTTTGGTGGATTTATTTTAACTTAGCTAGTGTTTAAGCTAGTTGAGCCAGGTGGAAAAAAACCACATTTTACTCACAGTATTTTTGATAGTCCTTTTTCCTGCAGGAGTTTCATTCCCAATCTTCCTTAGGCCCTGAACAAATCTTTCTTTCATGCAACAGAATTTCTGGGCTTGCAGAGCAGTACAGTCAAACTTGTAGGTGGTCTGGCTCTGGGCCTCTTAGCATCTATAGCAGCCTTTAAATATGTAAAAGAGAGAATGAAATGCACTGTTTTCCATGAGTACAGGAAGAAAAAAAAGGAATTGTTGCAGTGTAAGAGACTTAAGTTAGGCATCAGTCAGGTGCTTAGATATGGGATGGGGTTGCCTGAAAAGATTACAGGATCTCTTTCAACTCTAGATTTTTGAGGACAGTTTAAACAAATGTCTGTTAGAATTAATATTTGTACAAATTAACTATGTATATGGACAGTGGGACTGTATAAGTTTTAGAGATCCCTCACAATCCTGTATTCTGTAATTAAGGGTTGAAGACTGAAAGCTTGAATGCTGAGGCATTTACTAGAGGGAACAGAAGGATATGTCTGATAAGCTTGGAGGGATCCCAGTTGCCAAGGAGATGTGCAACAAGACAGCATCAAACAAACAGTCTGCCCAAGCCCACCAATGCAGGGGTCTGAAGAGCAGCCCAGCTGGTCCCTTCTAGTCTGTCAGTGGTGTGAGCTCTTTGATTTTGGGTTCTTTCATGAGGCCTGCTATTACTTGCACATAGACACACACACAGAAGCATGCATGGATGGTGTAACAGGGATGTGGTCTGTCGTAATCGATTTCAATTAGGAAAAGATTATTTGAAAATTGCCAGCATTATGGAAAAGTGTGTGAAAATAAAGAGTTATTACTATTGTGAAAAGATAGGCTCAGAAGACTTGTTTGATGCAAGTAGCTGTTTTTATTCTTTCTTTTCTAGTACAAAAATGAATTTTGATGTAAACAATTTCCAAACATTAATTTTTAATATAATATATAGATTTACAAACAGTGAAAAACCCACCACTCAGCAGTTCAACATGAACTGTGAAACTTTTTAAAATCCTCCTTGCTCTCTTGAATTTTTTTTTCTGATCTTTACTTGACCCTTCAGACCTGTGGCTGAAAATGTAGAGTTAGGAGAATCCCAAACTTGGAATTTTTGCTTTATTTTATTTACTATTTTGTGCTATCCTTAGTTCAAAGAAAAACTACCGCAGTCACAGGGGGGCTTTGAATGTTGATTTAAAAGGTTCCCTATGCTAATTGTAGCTATACTGTTAAGCTGGTACTTAAGAAAAAGTGAGATAATTAATCCATTATAGTTGTCAAAGACAACTGCATATTATAAAGGATCTGGGAAATAAGAGCAGTAAAATAGGTTTGTGTGGTTCTGTCTTTATTTTAGTGCTGGTAGAATAGCAGTGGTATTAATGGTACTAAGTTTGTGCTGCTTACAGTGAGCAGTACTCACAAACTGCAGACCTTGACAAGCTGTATGCATGAAAAAACAGGGATTTAAACTTCATACAATTTTCAGCTACAAACAGAAGTCAAGAAACCTTGAATATGTTCCCCAAAATTATATGGAATGGAGATTAATGCTAGATTAGGAGGATCCATTCAGAATTATTTTGATCTCCCCTTTCCACATTGCTTTAACATGAGCACCTAGAAATTGCTACCCTGAGATTTCCTGGTATTTAACTTTAAGCATCTGTTGCAGCTGCCTTTTTTCCCCCCACACCCCCTCCTCCTCATGATACTGCATTATTGTTGGTACACTGTAGATTTTATGTGGATTTGGCCTTCAAGGTTTTAGCAGGTTGAGAGGTTTCTAGAGGTGTGTTATGACTTACAACACTGTGGCCACCTTTTAGTGAAGCATCTCCTGCTGTCTCTGTGTACAACCTCAAAGGCTGATGTGATCCCTGCAGGTCCAGTGATCCCACCACTCTCTGTAGTTGTTGTGCAGCTTGCATGGCAGCATAACAAGGAGATGGGAATTATTCCCTGGAGCAATAGCATGAAGTCTTTCACACCATGTGGCAGCCAGGATGCTTGTGCTGCAAATTTATCCAGAGAAACTCAAAACTAATCCCAGCATGTAGAATGGCAGCAGTTAGCCTGATTTGGGAGGAAAAAGAGCCCTGTTGTTGCCAGCCCTGCTGGGTCACATCACCTGCTCCTAGGGACTAGAAAATGAGACCTGAATCTTTTTGGTTTGCTGGTTATGGGAGTAGCTTTGCTGTCTTGCTGCCATGGTGATGTGCTCAGTGCTTAGAGGAACCTGCAATCAAAGATTTTGTGTGAATAGACTTGCAGTACTGCAGAAAACTGCGAGACAATGGTCATTGTAACAGAAGTCTGAAGTGTCCTGATCTTTTATTTGTTTTTCTTTACTTATTTTTTCTTGCCAGTAGTATGAGGCGATGAGACAGTGTTTAAAAATTTTATCCAAAGTCCCACTGTGCAGCCTTAGTTCTGGACACCCAGGTGCAGTAATTTACAACTCTTTTCAAATGTTGCCATGATTTTACCTAGCAGCAGGAAAAAAAAACTTTACAAATTAATTTCTTTCATGAGTTGGCTTTGTTATGGCTGAAGAACATTCTACTATGCTGCATTCTTGTAAGATTTTAGTTAATATAATATAAATACAGATTTAAACATATATTTGAAGTGTATAAAAGTGTCTAATAGGCATTATATTTAAAATATGCATATAACCGGAACCACACATTTGGTGTTACTATTAAAGGCTACATTTGTCACTAAATTCCAGATGAATTTTTCCTGTTTGTCTGAAGAAATTGTTTCCTATGTTTTTTATTTTCACAGAATGAAATAAAATTTTATATCTGTTTTATTCTGAAATGAAACGTGGGCATGGTTCTCCTGAGAGGTGCACTGGCTTGGAAGTACTGGAATTTTTTTTACTAAAAATAGTTAGACCTTTTCTTCAGGTGTATGGGAAAATGTTCTTATTATTCTGAAACTTATTGCCTCTTAAACAAAATATCAGGAACAATGAAAATCCTATGAAATTGATTGCAGGCATGATGTAGTTTCCTTTTCCTTACATTTTTCATGCTTTCCTACTTTGCCATTCCTTTATGAGGCCTTTTCCTCCATGAGACATCTTAATTACGGAGCAATAATGAAAATTAGAAAAATAACTATTGCAACAGAAGTTAGACATTGATGTTTTTATATACAGGTGTGGTCTTGTTTAATTTACTTCAGTAGAAAAATGCACAGTATATTTTAACATTTGATTTCAGAATAGAATATACTTTATGCAGATATGTAAATTGCATGTCTGAGATTGTCTTTAGGAGGCTTCACATTTATCTAGGGCACATCCAGGTGCATCTGATTTATTACTGCAAGATTTCGTAAGGTCACACTATGCCATGTTTCAATATTTAATCTGACACGTGGAAGGCATTACCTATCATACTGAGCAACAGTCTCCCACTGTTTCCTTGAATCCCATTTATCATCTGTGAATTTGTTTTCATTATATTATAGATAATGTGGGGCAAGGAGTTCCCAAGGTGTCTGTGGCAGTCATAGGACAATGTCAGGTACCTTATGTAGCAATAGAAAAAAAGACTTTGCTCTTCAATCTTCTTGCAATGACACATTTTATTTCAACCAAACACAACAAAACTTTCAAGTGCCATCCCAAGTGTGTACTTTACCTGTGAGGTGCAATCAGAAAATACGTAGTTAATGTAGGAGTCATTATTTTAATGCACAATGCTTTCCTTGTGGAACAAACAGAAAGCAGTTTAAATTATGAATATTATTTGTGGCATGAATTATTAAACAGTGTCTGAGAGATTTAAAATACATCTCAAGGTGATACATGAAGGACAGTTTTGAGAGTGTTTTCGTCTTGAGGTGTGTTTCATGTTGACAGCTATGGCAGCAAGGTCTTCAAAGAAATTTAGATCTTACGTAAAAGTTTTAGAGTCTCAAGTCGTTGACTAGAATGTGCTCATGCCATTAAAACTTTTTTAATCTTAATCTCTTTCAGTCCCAGCAAAGATGCATTGTGATCTTTGCACTGGTATGCTGCTTTGCAATTCTGGTTGCACTGATATTTTCGGCAGTGGATATTATGGGAGAAGATGAGGATGGACTCTCAGAAAAGAACTGTCAAAATAACTGTCGGTAAGAGGTAACAAACAAAACTTCTCTTTTGGGGTGGAAAGGAACATGTGTGTGTTTAATAAGGGCATGAAGTAATTGGTCCTGTGGTGCTACTGGGAAGAGCAGCTAACAGAGGAAGAAATGGTTTCTCATTTTGAATTTCTGGTTTCGGAGATTAGTTTAACAAAGTAAAGCACACTTTTTGAAGTTATTTTTGATGGTGTATTTGGAGCAAGACCCTTGTGTTAGATCAATTATTTTGTAAGCCTGAGCCAAAGCCCATTAAGTTTTAGTAATTGAGTACTGAGGTGGATCACATAGTTCCCAATTCTTTCATGTCTGTTTCTCATCAAGACCGCTTCTTTCTTTCTCCAGAAAGGCCACTGATGTCTTTTGACCTAAGATATCTGTCCCTGCTGTGTAGGGGGAACTTTTCTATTTCTTGTGTGATGCATTCCTGTTATAGACACAGTGGCTTACCTGTGAACTGTGAAGAAAATTATTGATGTGATCAGAAAGATGAGTGTTGACAGTGTTGAATTAAGATTTGCCTCAGACACCTGCCATGACTGTGTATATCTTTTAACTTTTGGTTCTGTCAGTTTTAAGTAGGTGATTATTTTTTTGGGCCTTTCATTTCCAGGCTGTGAATCTCATTTTGCTGCTCTTCACTGTCAGCTTCCTCCATGAATCTGTTCATTAGTGATGACCAATGCTTTTCCTGGGTCATATTGTCCCAGGTCCTCTTCTATCCACCAAGCTGATTTAAAAATAGTTTGTAGGCTTCATTCCCAGCTGTATTCTGTTTGGGTTTTTATCAAGGTTTTAATTTATACAGAGCACCCTCCCTGGTCCACTGTGTGAAAAAAAAAAGTCATTGTTAAATAACTTCACAGAAATCCATTCTGATCTGATCATGGAGTTGCTGGAGCAGGAGGGAGCGCCTGGGCGTCCTCCAGTCCATGACCCCCCAGAACAGAGTCAGCTAGAGCAGGTTGCTCGGGCATGTGCACAGTCATGCTCTGTGTAGCTCCAAGGATGGACTCAGCCTTTCTGGACAGCCTGTTCCACTTCTTGTGCAGAACCTACCAAGCTACCAATGGCTGGGTATACAGTGGGTAGGAACTATTGTCATTTGCATTTTAGAATAATTTAATGAAAGATGAATGTTTCTTTGAGTCTTTGATCCTCATCTCTGCTATTCTTTGTTCATTTTGTGTGAAAACTTTTTTTGGGACAGTGCCTTTTTATGCTACAACTGTCACACTGCAGACAGCACTAATTCAGAATCCAGAAAAATTTGTGATGTTTTTTCAATTATCATAGGTTTTTATAATATTGTTTGCATGCTGCTTAAGAAACAAAAAACCAAAAAAAACCAAACCAAGAGGAATCTTGTATCTCCTTTCAAGTGGAATATACTTGCAGTATCAGATAGCTTTGTCCTGAAACCAACTGACCTTCTGGCACTTTTCCCCATAATTGTTTTTAGGTTTGGTTTTGTTCACTTCATTGTACTCCTACAGGTCTGGGCAGCCTTCTGATATCTTCTCTGAATTTTCTAGAGTTCAGCCAGCTTTCCTTTCCCCATCAAGGTCTTAAGTGTCTTTCACTGTTAGGTGTTGCCTTCCAAAATTTTTGAAGATACTGCATGTGTCACCTCTACACCCACTGTCTCCATGTGTGAATCTTTGACAGAACTAGGTCAGATGAGGGGTAAGTCTTTGTGCACATTGGCTTCAGTGTGTTCAACACACTCTACTGCACCATGTTCCCTCTTAGTTGTATCATCTAATGATTCCATTTTGTTCTGGGTAGCAGTGTAGGCCTAGCCAAGGGAGGACTTCACCTTCTTCACTTTATATTCTTCAAAGGGAAAAAAATCAGAGTAGAAGTGATATGCAGTACTAAGAAGAAGAGGGATATTATTTTTTTCCTATGTGAGAGATTGATTTCTTCTGTCTCTTTGTATGGGTTACAGCAATCTGCCTTTCCAAAGAATGCTTGCCTTTGCTCAGTGTTTTGTTGGCTCATATGTGTCAGTCTTGTACCCTCCTGGATTGTGTTAGAGGAGCCTGAGACTAAATTCAGCACCTAGACTTTAGAGTCAATTAAAGTGCTCTGCGTTTACAGGGATAAAAGTGAACCCAGACCCCAGCTCTATTTTGAGGTGCCTTTCACAGTGATTCGAGTGCGTGATGTAGCTACTAATGCCTGAACCAGAAGGCACATAAATGCTGGGCTTACAAACTGCCTGAACCATTTCTAATAACAGTATCCAAGTGCTGGCAGCTGCTACCTGCTAACACTGAGTCCTTCTCTACACCATGAAACTGGGGTCCTTTATGTGTTAAATACATCACAGAGTTAACTGAAGTGTCACAAATCAATTGCTGCCAATAGCATATATTTAGTACTTGGGCTAAGCACTTTTAATAAGTAAGACAAGAGATACTGAATTCTTACATTTCTGCTGTGTGAGTACTTTCCCTGACATTTAGGAAGAGGTGCTTACATTTGCAGGATGTGCTGAGACAGAATGGTAATAGTTGATTTTTTTTTTTAATTTGTTTTTTTTTTTTACAAAATGATTGTCAAATATAAGTTGATATGTGTGAGCGTATAATTCTTTTCTTTTTTTTTGTTTTAACTGATTGAATTTGTGAATAATGTTGATGGGAATGGATGGTGTTGATTTGAGAAGAACTTAGCTGATGGTTTGTTAATGGCTGTTTTCTTTGGAAAATTTCATTTATGTGTTTTTGTTTCAAAGGCAAATAGACCTGAAATAGAACTGTGGTCTAGAAAAGTTCTCTGGCTAGAAAGTTTTGGAGCTTATGTCAAAAAAGTAGAATTTTTAAAAAAGAAAAAGAGAACATAAGGAGACTTTTTAGAATCTAGAGCTTTTGCAAGTGGTGTTTTCCAGTAAAGCTTTCATCTTTCTTTGTTGTTGTGATGGGGTTGTTCAGGAACACAAATGCAGCTTTTCTGATCTGCTTGTAATTCAAAATTAGTTTCCTCTTCTGTAAACCATTCCTTAAACTCTTATTAGATGGGGAATACTTACTGCATATGTTCCCAAAATGACCTTACTCTTTATTGATGTATTTATTTCTCTTGAGGCTTTGTAACAAAAATAAGCCAGTGAGTGGGAAATCAGGCTTTTTTTGCACATCTTCCCTGATTGCTGGAGGGATTGAGGCTACCCATCTTGTTAAAAGGGATGTTAGCTGATTGAAATTAAAAGAATTAAAAAAGTAGCAGTGACTGTGAAAAGTTGAGGCTTGCAGTTTGTGCTCAGTATGTGGTGGAAATAATTCTCTTGAGACGTCCACAGTAATGTTGTTAGGCAGCCCTGATGGATGAGACTGGTTAAGAGGATATGCTTAGCAGTCTGGGAATTTTGCCTGTCTTGCTATGGGTCCATTAGACACTGAATCTGTAAAATTGGATTATTGTAATTTGAAAATAGTACATTTTAATGGCTGATCTATTGTGAATAAATCTTGGCTAAGCTCTGTTGTAATGTCAGTTAAGACTTGACTTTGTTTGGATTGATTGATAAACTCTAAAAATGCCAATTTGGGAAACAGAAGAAATTACAACTATTAAGAGATTGTCTCTGCTATCCAAACTATTTGAACCGAGGTTGTTTTAATTTATTAACAGTAACTTGAGCTGTTCAAGGCTCAACTTGAGCCTCTTCTCCTGCTTGTTGGTGCTGATAGTCACACTGGGGGTCCTACAGAGTTTGCACATGCCCTTAGTTATCCTTGTCTCACTGGCTTTTCCAATATCCGTTGAAGCAGTGGTAGCAGCTGGCACAGCTCCTACCTTTGGCTGTGGGTTTGGCGCTGTCTCTTGGGAGGGACTACAGAACTAGGTGGAAAGGGAAGCAATCTTAGCTACTTCCCATGCTTACCAAGCTAAAACTAAAACTGTTGTCATGATAATTTTTTTCAATATTGCCTTTCTCTGATGATAATTGGTAGGATTTTCTTGCTTTCTGTTTGTGTTTTCAAGGCAGACTCTGTCTTGCATTCTGTTCCAGTGATGCTGTTTTGATCATTTCTCTCCTCCTTGGAGTCATATATAATGAAGGCACTTACTCTTTTGTGTTTGGATTTACGCTGAAAGAATTCGCTGTGGTTTATGACAGGAGTGGCAAAGCCTATTTAGTTCACTTCTTGATTGTAGGGAGCTTTGACTAATGCTGCCCTATAACAAATAGATGATGATACCTGAGCAGTGTTTGTGATTTCTTCAGATATTATTTGAATTGTTTTGGGCAAGGGTTGGTATCCTGGAGAGGAGCTCAATCTTCCTGTTGACGTGAACAGCTTTAGAATTCAACAGTATCCTGCAACACTGAATTTCAGAGATTAAATCTAGTTGTATACAATAATTACTTATATTCAGCAATTGCTGTGTGTTGCATGCATTGCTTTCAATTTCACTAGATAGTTATTCTCTGTGAAAAGGGCCCACAATTGATTTTTTTCTGTTGCTTTGTGTATCTTTCTTTCAACTACTCTGCTATTTCACTAAGTAGGGTTTTGCAGCACTGTTAAATAAGCATACTGCAGCACATGCTTACATTCATTTACCTTGGAAGTGTTTGCCCCTGGTTTATTGTGGAGGAGATTTTCTCTGTGCTGCGTGGGTTCAGAACATAGCAAGGTTTATATTGACTGGTTTCTATTTAATAAACAAACTATGACAAGCATAATAGTTAAATGTCTAAACAGAACAAGATGCTCAGATTTTGAAAACAAGCCTGTTAAAGAGCAACTGAAGATTTCTATTTACAAAACAACTATTCCACTTGGCATAAAAATGCTTTCTGTCAACATGATGGATTGGAGGATCAAGTCTACCCTCAGTCAGTTTGCAGACAGCACCAATTTGAGCAAGAGTGTTGATTTTCTGGAGGGTAGGTAGGCTCTGCAGTGGAATCTGGAGAGGCTGGATCAATGGGCCAAGGCCAAAGGAGGGAAGTTCACTAAGGGAAAGTTCTGGGTCCTGCCCTTGGGTCACAACAACCCCTTGCAGCACTACAGTCTGGAATGGAGTGGCTGGAAAGGTGCCTGGCAGAAAAGGACCTGGGAGTGCTGGTTTACAGCAGCTGAACATGAGCCAGTGTCTGTCCAGGGGGCCATGGGGGCCAATGCCATCCTGGCCTGTGTCAGCAATAGTGTGGCCAGTAGGACCAGGGCAGGGATTGTCCCCCTGTACTGGCACTGCTGGGGCTGCACCTTGAACCCAGTGCTCAGCTCTGGGCTTCTCAATTCAAGAAGGACATTGGTGTGCTGGAGAGTGTCCAGGGAAGAGTAACAGAGCTGGGGGAGGGTCTAGAGCACAAGTCGTGTCAGGAAAGGCTGAGGGAGCTGAGGTTGCTTAGTCTGGAGAGCAGGAGGCTCAGGGCTGACCTTACTGCTCTCTTCAACCACCTGAAACAGGCTGTAGCTAGGTGAGGGTCAGTCTCTTCCCCCATGGCAAGTGGCAGAGGAAATAGCTTCAGGTTGTGACAGGGGAGGCTCAGGTGGGATATTAAAACTATTCCTTCACCGAAAGGGTTATGAAGCATTGAAACATGTTGCTCAGGAAAGTGGTAGAATCATCATCCCTGGAGATATCTAAAAGAGACAAACATATGGGGCTTGGGACGTGGTTTAGTGGGGAACAGAGTGGTGCTGGGTTAATGATTGGACTTGGTGATTTTAAGATCTCTTCCAACCTTAACAATTCAAGGGTTTCTGTTTTCTTCTTGGTTTTGGGTGATATAGAGAATGAGCTATAAAATCTCCTAATTTTTCAGATTATCTCTATTTCTGGTCATTTTTATTTTAGCATCCAAAGAAGGAATATACTTTCAGTGGAAGTTTCTTGGCTGGACACTGCAAAGATCTGGTGTACCTCCTGTAAGTCCATTCAATGTCTGAAGCCAGGGAGGGAAATCACTAATTTAGCTTGCACAAGAAGAAATTCTACCTATCCTACCTTTTATTTTTCATTTTTTGAAATGCATTTCAATGGAAAAGATAGTGTATTAACAGTACAGTACCTGTACTGGTACAGTTACTCAGTACCTGTGCAGAGTACAATTTGTGTGTTTCAGCACAAAATACAAAAAACAAAGGGTAATTTTTCTTTTGTTTTGCATTTACTTTCAGCTATAGAGGATATTTTCACAAATTAAAAAATCAGGGACAAAATGATCTGTTTAGATCTTGATCTGTCTGCATTACTCTCAGTAGATAGTTCATTGTTAATTACATTGTATCAAATAGGTCTGGGCTTCCACTCTTTTTATTCAAACACACAAACCTATTCTTTTTCCTACTCTTTGTTCCATTAAATCTAATTATTTCCTGTGGAGTTTAGGACAAAGGGCTTCAGAGTCTCCTTAAGGCAGTTTTTCCTGCCCTGATACATGTTGTTTAGGATATAAGACAGAGATTAACATATTTTGTGTTCTTGGACGTTACCTTTTAAAGTATGTGTTTATTTCTCCTTTTATGACTTTGAATTTATGAATTCATATCAGAGAAAATGTTCCAAGCTAATAGAAATCAAATTCCAATTACTTTAAGGTTCCTAGGTAATGTGGGTGGGATAAAGGAGCAATTAATGTATAGAGTATCCTTTCTCCTGTGTGGTTTGCTGGATCTTCTCTGAGATTAAATCTTTTTCTTTTCTCTTTTTTTTTTTTCTCCCTTTCTCCCTTCTCAGCTTAATTTGTTCTTTTCTCTTTTCACCTTAATGTCTTCAGATTGAAATTACTTCATCTGAGCAGGACTCAAAAGATTTCTGAGATCATTTTCTATACAAGATTGTAAGGCTATACTAAACAGAGTTATTAAATCTAAAATAACTGGCCATTCTCATGATCTTGAAAACTGATTTATGAAATTTCAGAGAGGTTCTTGTTCTGCCTGGTGAGAATAGCCACTCAGCTTGATAAAGCTCCCTGATAAATCGTTCTTCTTTTGCTCGTGGGAAAGGCATTAAAAGTAGCTAAAATTGTAGTAGAGTCTCTCTGAATTGATGCTTCGTTTCAGGGTGACTTGTTCTTTCAGACAGAGCTGACTGCATCAGTTCCTAGCAAGCACCTGTTCAGCAACACCATTTATTTTTAATTGCTTCTCCACCCTCAGAGCAGTCTATGAAAAAGATACTTATTATCCTGTCAGGTTACATTAGATGTATTGGGTTCTGTGCCTAATCCTAGGGCGGCACTGTCCGTGTCCTCTGGGCCAGCATGATTTGATACTGCTCAGGAGTGCGGGTGCATCCTGCTCCGTGATTTCTGTGACCTGTAGGGCTGGTGGCTCGGGCGCTGCCTTTCTGAGCACCAGGGCAGAGCTGTGCTTAGGCAGCAGCAGGTGTGGTGGCTGCTGAAGCCCAGAGCATTGTGCAGAGCTGGTGGGCTTCAGCTGGCCCTCCTGCTGGGCCACATGCAGCTCTCTTTGCTGTGCTGGCCCTGAGGCTGCACCCCAAGGACAGCAGCTCCTGGCGTTGATGCCCTGCTGGGGAGGCAGCAGGGAGAGCTGGTGGTGGTGGTGGTTTGTTAGGAATGGTTTTCCCAGATGCTCTTTGCACATACAGGAAAACAGATTTTGGTGAAATTTTGGGGGGTTTTCTTTGTTATTCTGAAGATTTTCTTCCTGGTTTGTTTTTCTTTGAATACGTGGGTGAAATTTGGATGAAGGCAGAGTCACCCCTCGGTGGTCTCTGATATGGTGTCCATGTGTCCACATCTCTCTGGTCAGAGCATCATTGTGAGGAATGCTTGAGATACAAATTACTCTTGCATGTTGGGCAAGATGTCAATGACCTATGTTAATCAGGAAAGCATGAGTTTCCTTTATTCAACTTTATCCAGTTGTCTTGACCAAGGGTAAAAAATGCATTGGAGAAATGTTTCATTTTCATTAGTGTATTTTCATTTTATGTTTTAGGGTTTTCCCCGTAATTAATTTGCTTTCTGTCAACCAGACTGGAAAACAAAAATAATGATGTGCAAGACCAACTTTGGCATGCCAGATGCCGATCTGTCATTTATCTTCTATTTAATGATCAGCCCTTTCCAAATAAGATTATTTAAAAATTATTATACAGCTCAAAGAGAGTTTTGTGACTGACAGCATCACAATTTGGTAGGTTTAAAGCTGATTTCTTCACACGCTAAGTGTTGAAATGGCTCTTCTGAGAACCATCAGTGATTTGCATGTCTTCTGATATGAGGGGGAGGATTCATCTTGCCTCAGACTAAACTTTTGATGGATATTTAATGGCACATTGGAAGTGTTGTCTTTGACTTTTTACTCTAGATCTGACTGGAACTCTTGGAATAAGTATGCTACACTGTAATAATATGACTACATATGATACCTGATATTGTTTGGCACGTATATAGTTAATTGATTTTCACTGATTTATCAAAATATTTCTTTAAAGAGCCTGTTGGGAGAATAAAGGGATCTTTAAAAATATTCTTTGTTGTCATTTATGAAATAGCTCCTCTACTCAGCTGGGCTTGAATAAGAATAGTTTTTAGATCTCTTCTACTGGCTGGGTATTGGAGAAAAATGTACTTTTACCCGAAGTTTGGCAAAATATGAATATGCATAAGCTTCATTACTGATCATGACACTTTAAGGCAAGAATGAATGTGTCACCAGCATCAGGCAGGCAGCCATGATTCTGTTCAAACACTGTCAGAAACTCTAGTCCTTTTTTCAGCCAGTTTTGGGTCACTTGTATCAGCTTGGCAGTGCATATTTTACAGTTCATTGCAGATGCTGGTGGAGAGTATGGTTCAATAAATGCATTAGAGGATACTTGAGGTGATGTATTTGGACCAGTGGAGGCTGAAGTGCTGGACTAGTGGAAGCGTCTCCTCAAAGACGCAGCCAGGGCCTGTGGGACGGTGACAGACTGCAAGATCTGCCCCATCTGGTGTGTTTCATAAATGCATATGAACCATCTCAAAGATGTCCCCATAGACCTTCCAGTTTTGGGCCAAGACTGGCTGCCAAAACTGGAGCCAGTCCATCACTGCAGCAGCTTTGGGAAGTGGTGTGGGAAAGCAGCAGAGATGTAACCTCTGTATGACTACAGACAAACTATTGTTTTCCCTAGTGACACATCTGTTTGCATGTGAAAAGACTTCTCAGGACTGACTAGAGAGGAGCAAACAATGAATTTTTCAATTTGCTCTTTAGAAGAGTCACGCAAATACCTAAAATGGGCAGCCAGCTGATTCTGCGTCAGAGGTACACATACACATGGTAGAATTTCCTGAGAAAAATGTACATCTGATATATGAGGAGGGGGTTATGTTTTCAGGCCTTTTTTGAAAGTCAGGATTTTGCTATTAAAATGTATTCCATAGGGGAAATACCAATAAGTCAGTTAATGCTTTTTACTAAGACCTAAAAAGGTGTTGGTTGGGTTTTTTACTCCGTGGTTCTTACAACACTCTATTTTATCACTCTAAATTGCTTGTGACTGTTAGGAGAATAGGTTTCTGACTTTTTTCATCTTGGCCGGGAGTGTACCCATCAGTTTTCCTTTTTTCCCCCCCAAGTTTTAACTTGAATGCAACACATTTAATGGTGCAGTTTTAATCAGATGCAATTCTAGATGGACCTAACTTAATTATCATTTAAAAAAAACCCCAACAAACAAACCCTACAACTAAAACCAAAATTAAACAAACAACAACAGAAGAGAAATACAGCTAGGTACCACATAAAACCATCTGACTGTAGGTAAACCTATATTAGTACTCCTAAGGTATCCTGGAATGTTTCCATAGAATCTTGCCTCTGTAATTTGAGTGCTGGCAGTGTCCTTTGGGAATGGATACTTTAAGTACTTTATTATTTTCATCTGTGGATTTTTATTACTGTTCCTACCTTGACTATATCTGCTGAATTTGCAGTGTTGATTTCAAATAGTTGCTGACTAAAGTTTTTACCTTCAATTTTCCTTCGTTGTTTTGCAAAGCAGTTTTGTTTGTTCTTGCTGGGCAGGAAGGGCGTTGATTAAGTTTAGGGTATTGTTGGATTGTGTAAAGGCCAACATCATAGAATATAATTTAATTTCTGTTAGGATAAGAGAGCTCTTAGAAAATTCTCGTTCAATTATTGTTAACACCATAAAATCATGCTTATTTATGAGGAAAAATAATATTTTGATTCTTGATTGGTTTCTACGACCATAAGCTAACACATTTATCCATTCCAAGTCATACCAAGATAATCAGGGCCTTTTAGAAAGATGCATGGGCCAAAAGAGAAATAGTAGCAATCAAATTCCCACTTCTTAAGTATTGATATGTAATTATTCAGTCCAAATTAATGTTGCTCTTTACAGTTACAAAGTGTCCGTATAAGAAGATCAGAGATTGTATGGAAGGAAAGAAAAAGGCAACATAAATTGTTATTTTTAAAAAAAAATTAAAATACCTAGTTTTGGCTGTAGTTATTTACCATATTCAAGCCTTATAAAAAGGTTTAGTATGAATGTAGTCACAAACTGAATGTAGAAATAAAATAAAAACATCTGGTTAACTAATTAATGTATATGACAGGGGCTATTTATACAATATTTATACAATTGTTCTTCTGAGAGGCTTTTTACAGTTGTTAGGATATTTTAGTGTGGTTTACAGATGGGTGAACAATGAATAGGTTGCTACTCAAAAGAGCTAAATAGGCATAACAGCTGATGAGGGGCTTGTGTGGCTGCTACATGGATTTGTATAGGACTGGCTAAATACCTCAGCTGTTGAGTTTTACATAATTTGAAAGTCATGCTAATGGTATTTACTCAAGACTTAAACACAGTACAAACAAAGGAAAGAGGCTGAGATCTTTTTCACTGACTAAACAGGTACCAAGTGAGCACTTAATGTTGTGCTGGGAAGCTTCAGCTCCTGATTCCTGACTGATGGATATGCAGGGTGTTCCTCGAAGTGTGCAGCTGGGTTTCCTTAGGCATGACCGAGGCTAGAATGGCTTCACCTAAGGAGCAGCACTGCTGTCCTCACCTCTGTTAGGAAGGCAGCCTGCCATGGGTTGGGGACAGAGCTTCCCCAGCTGCCATTCAGGTGCATTACCTGGAGTCACTGCCAGGAAACATATGGGGAAAACTGCTGCATGTTACTGTATTTGGAAGACCTATTCTAATAACATTTGTAGATAATGAATCTTGAAAGCATCAGCTCAGAATTCAGAATGTATAAACAAGATGTTGAGAAAACAAACTCGGTAGTACAAGGGGGTTTTTTGTGTATAAATTGGGGATATATGTTGGAACTGTGGCATCAAACTGCAATGAAGATATTTAGAAGCACAGAAATAAAAACTAGGCCAGCCTTTCTATATTCCTGGTAAGGGGTCAGAAATCTATTGGGCAAAAAGTGATTAAATAAAATAAAAATTGGCTGGTCCTGTCTCAAAACTAAGGAGAAAGTGGGAGGCGTAAAGCAGTGGTTTGGTAACTAAAACTGGGGTTTAAAAAAAGTTTCTGTTCTGATGGTGTCCTTGTCCTTTCATGTCTAAAGATTAAACATGAACTTTTGAAAGATGTAGACAACAAAATTGTGTGGGTTTTTTGATAAGCATATCCTGAAGATCTTCAATTACACTATGGTAGGGAACAGAGAAAATTAAATGATGTAGTGTCTCTTGGTTAACAGTATATATGGCATTCTAGATAATAAACAGACATGACAGATAGATTTCTTGTTCTAAATTCAACAGAATTGGGTCACTGTTTCTTTTTTTTTTTTTTTAGTAGAAGTTTTTCAAAATGCACCTTATCTTTTTTCATTTCAATTCACCTCAGATCCTCAGGATCCTCATGTTTTTGTAGTTTACCCTTCAATGTAGCACCTAGCTGTCTACAATGTGATAATGTGAGCTACAGATCTGCTTTTTACAAGGGTGAGGTTTTAATTTTTTTTAAGCACTGAGTGATGTAGCACCTTGATGTTATGAAAACGACAGAGGCACTGTGGCTGTCGCATAGGCAGGATACTGGCAAGCCTTACTGCAGGGAATACTATTCCTCTCATTAACATCAAACCTGAGAAGCAAGCTAGATTTCAAGAACTTTCATGTGAGTGTGGATGTTTTGAATAATGAATGGTGGTGTGTTAAATTGTTAATACTCTATCTACAAACTCTAATTTGAAGTAGTTCGTCTTACTGCCTGTGTGTACTTCATTTTCTGTGGCTTACAAACTGATTAAATCTTGTCATGCAATAAAGATGTTTCTTCATTGCTTTCTTACTTATTTTTAAAATTTATTTTTAAAAAATTAATTTTTAAAACTATTTTCCTTCCCCCTGACAGACATCTATAACTTGTTTTCCTTCTCTTCTTTACCTTTTCATTTGAGTTTGGCTTTGTGAGATTCTGATGGTGTGCTTGCCTTCCCTTGGGCTTTTCATTACAGGCCTATTTGTGGTCTTTCCCTATCCTCCAGTGGTTTAGAAAGTGGCATAAACTCTATTCCCTGGAACATTTTCAGACTCCCTCCCACACACATGCGTGTTCCCTGCCTAGATGAGCTATCTCAAGTCTATATTTGGAGACTGAGAGTGTCTGGAGGATAAATCTGTGTTGGCCACAGTGCTGCAAATATCAAATGAATTCACAGTTTTAAGTATTATGTTAAGACAAGAATTTGGCTGATTAGTTTTGCTGTAATTATTAGAAGACTGTGTCATAAGATAGTTAATCCAGTGAATATGCTTATATGATGCCAGTTTTATTAGACTTGAAATCAAAATATATCAGCTCTTTTTACACCTGAGAAGGATTATATTTTGTGACAGCAATTAGTGGGCTTTTATAAGGTGTACTGGCTGAAACAGGACAGACTTTTCTTGGTCTGGCCAAAGGATGTCTTTTGGGCAAAAGATGTAGGATTAGTGTTTAACTAAGAGGCACTGTGAAGAAGACAGGTGTTATTCTGGTTTAAGCAGAGGGAAATGTGTTTAACCCCTTACTTAGACTTGGATTCCTGAACTTAATTCACACTTTGGAAATGGGCATGCAGATGCTGGATGACTCCCCTGTGGAATGGCAGCTCCTGTTACTGCAACACCCTTCTGCCAGCCACCTCAGCGTGGAGCTCTTCCAGAGAGATTCTGTGTGCTGGTTAGTTCCTGGCGTTGCTGCCAGCTCTCACTCTGCCCCTCACTCTTACATTTTAGTAATATCCTTTGAAGAAGCACCTTTAAGTCAGCCACACTGCTGTCCCCATCCCCAGGAGAAACTTGGGACTCTGTGGTTCTCTGGTTTTGCTTTTGCAGTAGTTTCTGTGATCTGTGATTTAAAACACATATACTAGGTGCAACTTATGGGAGTTGAAGTTGGAATTGGCTATGCTTTTGTTCTTTGATGAGTTCTAACAGAAAGCTGCTTATTTTGTTAAGTTTAAAAAAAAAAAGTAAGGATTTTAATGTTCCTTGCTACACAGAGCCCACGGATCAGGAAGGGTTTTTGTTTTTGGTACACTCATTCGAAGTGAAAGGTGTTGTTTGAATTTTCTGTGGAGTGTGAAGACTGGTCAGGTCAGCTGGTTTCTCCTGCCTCAGCACCCTCAGGCACTTGTCTCTCAGCAGTCTGCCATAAGAATCCGCTGACCAGCTCTCAATTCTCCCCACAGCTGCAGAACCCATTAAAATGTGGTAGTGCTGACAGGCAGAAATGCTGTAAAAATGCAAATTTTCTTGTGCTGAAGGGAAAGATGCCAAGAAATGCTTTTCAAAATGTTTCACTGCTGCATAAGGATTTAGGGTAGTGGATACAGCTGGAATGCTAAGTTTTAAGCAATGTGAGAGAAGCCTTTGCAATTAGTTTCACTAGTATTTTGGTTCATCAGTCACCTGAGGACTTTGGTGCAAAGGTTTTGCTTTATATCCTTTCTTTTTCTTTAGTTTTATTTTTAAACAGAAAATAATGGGCTAAGAGGTGGTTTTTTGCTCTGTTGGTGCACAAAGGAAGGACTGCTTCCTAGGTTCAAAAATGGCACTGAGGTCACCTGCCTACATGCAGTTCTTGCAAGCTCTATAGAAAAGCCCAGGCTAAAGGGTCTGCTGTGTTTCAGCAGATATTTTAGCTACCTGGACCCATTGATGCTCTGTAGAGCAGTGGCCAAGTCAAATGCACAGAATGGTGCCCATGACTCAGTCACTGGAGTACTGAGCCAAGGAGACTGCTTTTTCTTTAAAAGCAAGATGCTTTAACTAAAATAATTATGTCTTCTGTTGCAAAAGAAACTGGTGGTGAGTGATTTGTGCAGATTTTAGAAAAGGCAGTGACACGATCAGAAAATTTTGGAATTATTTTTCCTATATCTCCCATCTGAAATAATATACCAACTGTGTAACAGTTGACTGTCAAGACTTTTTCAAAGGATGTTATTTTCTTTCCTTAACCACAGTTTAGAAAAAGAGAGGAGTTGATGATATTTCTGCTTTTCCCCACTCTGGTAATGTGCTTTCTATTGAAACAATACAATAATTTCCTCCTCTGCTAGTCCTAGTTTGCCCTGTATGAGCTGTTCAGGCATAATGTGCATGATAAATTTTCTCTGAAGTGCAGTCATCTACATTGATGTGCTGTATTGATGTTGCTGTATTTCATCTTAGCTCTCAGTTTTACATCAGATGATGCATGACAAGGACAGGTAGCATTTGGAAAGGGCTACTTTGCAGTTCAGGAAATTACTTTCCTGAAGATTTTCACTACCACCTTCAGAATGCTTTATACAAGTGTAAATAATAAGCCAAAATAAGGTCTCTTCTGTGTACTTTCTTATAATACTGCTGAGGTGCATACTGAGTGTTCCATGAGCATTTCTTGATTCAGCAGTATGAAGAAACAGGAGCTCCTTGTAGTGGAGTTTCTGTAGTGATCTCAACAGTACACAAATATGGAATTAATATGTATACCTCAGTAATGTCTGTTTTCAATCTGTGTAGTAAGGAAAGGGGCATAAAAGATTCTCACAAGTTACTCAGAAAAAATTGGGTCACACAGAGTTGTCTGCAGTGTTCCATGCACAGTGTGGAAATCCTATTGATAGGAGTAAAATATAAAGAAGGCAGAAAATATTGTACCCTCCCACAGGGGAATGAAACAGAAAATGTTAAATGTGGGACGTTTAACACTGTTTGAGAAGTTCAGTGGTGTTGGCACAAACGTACCCTGAAGGTGTACACTAATTACAAAAGAGTAGGTTAGCTTTTTTTGATCTCAGCAACCACAGGTTTGCGTCTTTCTTTGTAATCTTTTGGTAATCAAAGACCTATCAGCTGGATAATCTGTTGCTGCACCAAACTTGTTTATCCTTAAGCTTATCTGGGAAACCATATTGCAAATTAGAGGAGTTATCAGTGGGCCTGACTGAAGTTTAATTAGCTCTGGTATGGCATTAAAATTGTATGCATTATCTTCATTGTCACCTTGATATATTTGTGGAGTAATTGTGTGTTATAATTTTTAAAAAACAATTTCTCTAAGTTTTCTCTATTTATATTGACCTAGTGTGCTATTAGACAAATAACATGCATGTACCAATTCTAAAAACAAATTAGTTCTAGATTCTTTGCAGAACACTTAGATTTGTTTATATGATATCTTTCACCTGGAAGTAAACTGTAACTGCCATGTCTAGAGCTTTAATACAAGAATTCTGACTTCACTGTTTTTAGTTATAAGCAAGATTATTTTATTTTAAAAATCTACTAAAGATAATAAAAGTGTTTAATCAAATTCAGAGACTTAGCTACAAACAACAAATGGTTTGCTTTTAATTTCTTTGGGAGGCACATAGATGCAGGGTTTAAACAGTAACAAAAATCAAAGAGTAAAAATCCATTTTCTAAATACTACCTTTTATTTGGAGCAAATTAATTTCATATGGGAAGTAAATTGTCTTCATAACAATCTTTGTTGTTGTTGTTGCATCTTCTCTTTTCCTCTCCTTTGCTCTCCAGATCCAGCAATCCATCATGATGATGGTATGTACCTTTTTTTCCTCTCTTCCAGGTTTCAGGTAATTCCATTCTTTGAACTCATACTGTTGCTAATAATGTGACAATGAAGACGGACATTTGTTTGACATATTCAAGCTGAATGGACTTCCTATGTGTCTTGCCATCTAGCAAGGCAAGAATGCTAATTTGCCTTTTATTAATAATGACTCTTCCTACACATAAGTGACAAGCTAGGAACAGGAAATAGCTGGAGTTAGAGTGGAAAAACAATTACTCTTTGGTTATTGTTCCTCAGTCCTCGGGAAATATTCTGTGTTTGGCTTTGTTCAAGGTCAAAAGCAGAGCCAAAGCACTGAGCTCTCCTATCCATGTCTCTTTTTTAATGAGGTGTGTTGTAAATATTGTCTACAGTTTACTGGCAATGTTTTAGAAAGCTAATACTAGAAGGTCATCACATTGCATGCACAGTGGGCAGCCTTGAAATTGTGCAGAATACCTGATTGCACGAAATGTAGCTAAATAAAAATTACCCATCTCTGTATCAGAAAGAGAAAAAGAAAGGATCTTTGCTTATTTTCTGAGGAACACATTCCCAGCAGGGATTTTTTTTACTATTATAATTAGTTAAAAATCCAAGAAGGCTCTTTTCTGTTGGGTAAGCAGCTCAGGTTAACAGTTCTAAAAGCAAAGCACTGCTCACCTCACTCTGGCTCAGTGTGATGTTGGACACAGATGAAAGTAGTTAGGATAGTAATCAATGAGAGCAGAACATGGAAACGGAGTGACTGAATTCTCTATCACATTGCTAATGAGGCAGTCATGGTTGTTTATGTCTCTCTTGAGCCTTTAAATGTTACTGCCAGGCATTTTGCTTCTTTGGGAAACTGTGGTCACCTCTTCCCTAAGGGACTCCTCACAACTGCCCTGCGTCAGATCCCATGGGTAGGAAGGGAGCGTGGCTGTAGGAAAATGTGCTCTGACCCCTGCACCAGCGAAGAATTGAGGCACCTTATCTCCATCTCCACCCTCTGGCTGCTTATTTCTTGTCTCTGAGTCTCTCTGCTGCAGTATTGCTAATTATCTGAATCTGGAATTACTGTTTGAATGCAGTAACTGTTGAGTTGAAATTTGAAAATACTGCTGCAAATCTGTATTGAAGTAAATAGTTTGTGCTTGGGCTCTCATTTGAAGAGAGAGTCTACATCACAAACTACTTTCAAATTACTCTGAGACACCTATGTTACCAAGTGTTTCCATTTTTTGAAGAGTTAATCTCTTAAATTTACATTTACTTCTTTCCCCACTCCCCCATCCTTCAATTTACCTTATTTTAAATACTTAGCTGCTGCTTTTTGGGGTTTTTTTATTAATATGAGACTGAAATGAAGATTTTTAATAACAGCATTTTTCTCATTAAGAGTAAAATTCAGATATATTTAATATGGAAAGCATTTTTAGTAAATTCAACACTACTTGGAAGTCTGTATTTTGGCGTGGCACTAAAATAGTGCAACAATAACACAAAATTTCCTATTTCATTAACCATTCATTGGGTTTTTAAAAACATATCCTGTTTGCAGTGAAAAAGAACCAATTTGAGACAATTAAATAGAAAGCATTTTCAAGTGCTGGGACTTGACTCTGCATTTGAAGAAAACAGTAGGAAAAGTGATTCTCATTACAGATGCCATTATTTTGTGTATGACTGCTAACTAGGAGCAAAAAGCTTCTGCTAATGCTTAGCAGTATCTTGTTGAAAAACTGCCGAAATTTTCTTTTATTCATGTGTATTCATTCCTGATTTTGTTTCTTCTTGTACTACAGTGAAGTCCAGATTCCAGGTAGTTAATTCAACTATTCCATTTTTGGGGTTTGTACAAGACGGTGTTTTGTGTATGTGGTTTCTGGATCTGGGGCCTTGAGAGTTTTTGATAGAGAAGTTGATGTCTTCTACCTACAACAAATTTTTTATTATTATTATTTTTAATATTATATCCTCCTGGAATGCTTGGGAGCAAAGGTACTGAAAAACCCTAAGTCAGTGAGTCAACCAAGTGCAGCTCAATACAGTCGTGATGTTTCACCAACTCAGAACTATTCAACTGATTAAAGGTCTCCATTTTGATTTGTACAGAGCTTGTTTTTTTGAGGGGTGGTACGTGGTAGGGGAGATGTTCAGCATAGATTATTATGTCAGCTAAGTTTCTTAGTTTTTTTTGTTGCTGATGTGCAGCAACATGTAATTTTTTTTGTTGTTGATGTGCTTGTTTGTTTTTTTACAGCAAACAATTATTGTTCTAGTACACATTTTAGTTGCTTGTTGCCTTTCATTTGTTTGACTTGTAGCAGCAAGCTTGCAATGGCAGAACGTGTTTGATTTTCATACAGTCCCACTCTCATGGGACAGTCTGTTTATGTGCAGAGGAGAAGACAACAATGCATATTTTTGGCTTTCATATGCTTTGAAGCTGAAGTAATTTCTTTTCCATGAGATCATTCTGTTATGGCTCACTGGTATACTTCTTAACAACAGTGTAATTACAAGTTATGTGGCTATTGTTTCTTGGTTTTAATAGCTGAAATGACAAAATTTAAAAATGAGTACATTTTTCATGTTCATATATTTTAACAAAGATGGATTTACACTTAGCAATGTAATTCTCATGTATTCCAGTTCAGACACTCTAGGGCTGAAAACTTCTCTCTATGAAAGATACGTTGTTATTTTAATTAACTAACATATTGCTTCTTTCACCAAAGCTCTTGAAATTACAATTGCAATGCAGTTATTAAATATAGAATTAAAATTCAGCAATAATGAATAAGAGAAGATAAGGAAGAACTGTCTAGAAGATACACAGAGTTCATAAATGTAAAATAGTATTATGAACTTTGGTTGATACTGAAAACGACTATTCCATATTGGGAGCGGGGGAATAATACATTAAAATGTAAAAACAAACTGAATTTTAATAAATCAGCTTTATCATTTTCTTCATTTAATTTTAATTTGCCACAAACACTACACCTGAGTTCTGTTACTTAATTTCTTCTAGATTAAATGTCATATATTTTAAAAAAAATCAAATAATAACCTACAATATTTGGAATTAATTTGATTAAAATATATTAAATCCTTCTTTAGCTTCGTGCTTACAGAAAATCTTGCTAAGCATGCTACATTTTCTTTGCATCAAAGACTCTAATTATTGAGATTTCTTTTAATAGTGGTAAACTAGTAATGAGCTAGCTACATAGCAAAATAATCTTTAAACTGTCTTTTCACTATTTTATTCTGCATATTCTCAGGTTGTTTAGTATTCGGTTATACTCCTAAGATTTATGTTTGATACAACACAGGTGTGTTGTTCCTTTTTGGGGTATTGTTAGGGATTTATTTTTTGGAATCTCAGCAAATTTAGGGATGTTCAGTGTCCATGCCAAGCTCTGCTCAGGCAGTTGTGTCTAAAAGACACAACATCACTTCCATGCTACTGAAGACCATCTCTATTTTTTCTCTTTTTTACTGGGGTCTATTTGCTACTGAAAGAATACTATATTTTTTAAGCATTTTTGAGACAAAATGTGCCCCACTGCGTCATGCTGTTCACAGTGCTACTATCTTGAGTCTGCATCTCATATTTCTCTTTCATTGATGCTGCACAGTGGAGAGTAACAGGAATAAGCCAAACCCATTTCCAAGTATCAGTACTTGAAAGGTCTGTCCTAAACTTGAAAGCTTCAATGTACCAAGGCAGTTGGGAGTGCATGTCTGGCTTCTTACGCATTCTGCTAGTGGGGTTTTTTGGGGGTGGAAGAGTATTGACAGTGTTTGATTCAGATCTCTCCTGCTTGCCCTGCTTTTTTCATTAGTAACCTCCATTGGAATTTATAATTTTGTAGTTTTCATTGATCTTATTGAATAGACATACTATGTGTTGACCTTTTTTGAGTTTCATATTTACTTTAACTTTCTAATTCCAGGTATCAAAGTAGTTTCCCAAAGATTCGGTTATTTTCCAGACATGCAATTTATAGACTGATATCTGTTTTACTGTGTATGTTTGTAAGGTGTCAAAAACCCCCTTTCTGTTAAAAATGTCCTGTGGTAAAAATTGTATTTTCTGATTGTATTTGAGCTAGCGGCAAATAAAACAGTGATTTATTACTCCAGTTATTCTTTGAAGCCAAACAGAAGGAAAAGAATATAGAGAGTATCAAATAAGAATCATTTAAATTGTTTATATCTGTGTTCTTGAAGTTACAGAAATTATTGTGTTATTATCCAAGTGCATTTTTTCCCAGGATACATTTCCAGAAAGAACTTTCAAAACCTGGATAATCAAATGAAGCAGTGAGAATGTGCCAACATAAACTTCTGAGACTGAGTTGGGGACTTAATGTGTATTTGAGAGTCTGTCAGCCAAGACCTGAAGGATTACGGAGAATTGGGGAAGGAAGTTATGTTGCAACATACTTGGGGAGAAAAGGCAAAACCATTATTTGGCCAAGAGATATTACTTTATATTGAAAGAATTCTTTTATGGATGCTTTGTAAGGTAAATAAAGTATTGACAAGTGTTCATCATAAAAATTGTGGTGAATTGAGTTAGAATTTAGCTAATGGGAGAGGGCCAATAGGATGGTAACTGTCCAGACAAAGGAATATTGTAAATTATTTATTTCTCATCTCTGAGGTACTCAGAATATGGACAACCCTGATTACCTAAGACTTGGTCATGATACTTTAAAACAAGTCAGTGTTATAGGTTTCCCCAGGCACAAGAGTAAGTCCTGTCCTGAGCAACTGTTTCAGCTAAATTAGAATATAGTATTTCAGTGTTGGTTTTTGAAGTTCCTACTCCTGAGGCCAAGAAGTGTTTCACCATGTAATATTGCCAGAATTAGAAAGACCAGACAATATGCTGTGGTGGGTTGGCCTTGGCTGGATTCCAGGTGCACATCAAGGCTACTTTATCACTTACCTCCTCAGCTGGATGGGGGAGAGAGAATGTAACACTCATGGGTCAAAATAAGGGCAGGGAGAGATCACTCACCAGTTATTGTCACGGGCAAAACTGGCCCTACTTCAGGGAATCAGTTTAATTTATCAGCAATCAAATCAGAATAGGATAATGAGAAATAAAACCAAATTTTAAGAACACCTTTCCCCACCCTCCCTTCTTCTCAAGCCTATCTTCACTCCCAGGTTCTCTACCTTCTTCTCCCCAGTGGTGCAGGAGAAGGGGAAGGGGCTGTGGCCGGTTCATCCCACGTTATATTCATTCTTCCTCAAGGGGAGGACTCCTCACACTCTTCCCCTGCTCAAGTGTGGGGTCCCAAGTGCTGCCAGCAAACCTGCTCCAGCATGGAGCTCCTCTTTCCACAGGTTCACAGGTGCTGGCAGGAGCTTGCTCCACAGGGTAACAGCCTCCTTCAGGCACATCCACCTGCTTTTCCAAGGTCCTCTGTGGGCTGCAGGTGGATCTCTGCTCCCTTCTGGAGCTCCATGGGCTGCAGGGGGAATCTCACCTGTGGCACCTGGAGCACCTCCTACCACTTCATCTGCACTGAGACTGGTGTGTGCAGGGCTGCTTGTGTCGCATATTCCTACTCTTCTCTCCAGCTGCAATTGCTCTTCACAATAGTTTTTGCCCCCCTTCTTAACTGTGTTATCGTGGAGGTGTTACCACCATTGCCTTGGGCTAGTGTTGGATCCATCTTGCAGCTGGCTGGCATTGGTCCCACATGCCCAGCCACACCTTGTGTAGTGAAAAGCAAATTTTGCAGAAATTAGGAGCTGAAGTGTAGACCATAATCCACGTTTGTTTGGGGTTTTTAAAAATCTATTTGAAAAACTGTTCTAATGAAAAATGTGCTACAACCAGGCAAAGTTTCTTGTACTCTACATTTCTAACACTGCTGCCTTTTTACCAGGGTTCTCCATCTTGTCCTTCAGGAAAATTTGGTTTCACAATTAAAACATTTCTCTGGGTAACTTCTGAACTGGGAGATATGCTCAGAGAAAGCCAAGCAGAGCTCACACCACTGAGCTCGTGACCTTACCAGGTGAGGGTGTATGTGTGTGCCTGTCTTTAGAGAGTGAGCAGTAGATGGAAAGCAGAAGAGCTGAGCTGTTAGCATTTCTTTGCATCTTTGCTTTTGGATAGGGTATCTTAATCACCATATCAAGGGTGTGGACAGGTGTGTGTGTTGTGGTGTGTTTTGTGCTGTCTGTGGAAAGTGAGGGTAGGAAATAATGCAGAGTTCACAGGACCTGTAGAATGAGCAGCTGTGTAAAGAGAAAGTGTGTGATTTATTAAACATTGTGTGTTGTGTATGGGGGCCCACTGATGAAGCTGCTCCTGAGTGGATCCTGTCCCTTACAGCAGATATTACACAGCCTCAAATGGCTTTTTTTCTGCAATGCTTTTGGTTATCAATAACCATTTAAACTAGACTGTTGAAAGCATTCACTTGCAACTTTAATTCCTTGCAAACTGAACATTTGTAATCCTTCTACATACTAATTATTTATTCTTTTTGTATGCATAAAATCATGAGGCACATAAAATTGCTGGACCAGAATTAACTAGAGTTGATTATTAATGAGATCAAACAGACAGTTAATGGATTTGAAAAGTGAACTACTACAGAATTCTTTATGTATATTTCCTGGAGGTTATTTAAAATTAGTAAGTTGTAACTAAGTTTTGTTCCAAATGAAGTGTTAGGCATTTTGTTATTCACTTTAGGGAGTCTAGATTTTAATTTGTTTTCCTTCATCACAATCCACCATCTGCCTCCTCAAGTGAGGGATACATGAGGAATCTGTGAACAGTTTCCATAAACAGTTGGCTTGCACCTGGGAGGGCTGAAGGAAACCCTTTTGTGAGAAGTTTTTTCTTGCCAATGGACAAAAGGAGAGACAAAGAGCTGACATTTTGTTACTGTTTTTCTTTCTCCCATCACCATTACTATAAAGTTTTTTAGAGTATTTTGTTCTCTGTGGTTTTGTCTCCGTTTCTATCTCTGGAGCATCAGTAAGCAGGACTTTGTTTTGAAGTTGCTGTGCAGGTTATCAGTAATTTGGGTTATTTATTGGTAGTCACTGGGACCAAGGGACAGAGACATACTTTGGGATGTTTCTCCTGCCATAGCATCTCCACTGGTAAGCATAGTTTGATTAAAGAGAGCAATCAAAATTCTTCCTTCAGGACAGATATTATTAAAACATTTAAAATCACTTATAACTGAATTACCAGCTGACAGAAACAAACTCCCTTGCTCTTTTTCAGCCCTGAGTTTGGGAGCAGAGATTTGAAGTCTTCAGAAAAATATTCTCTTTTCAAAACATCTTCTTCTGTAGTGGAAGACTGGGGAAGTCTTAATTGTAGGTTATTTGTTGAGGCTCCAGGTGTTTTTACCAGTAAGGCCAAGGAACAATAAATTAGTCCAATTGTTATCTGTTGTTTTTGCCTTTCCTTTCAGCTATCTTTTTATCTTGACATAGTGCTAATACGGTGTGCAATGTATTCTTGTCCAGGATATGTTAGATACTGCAGAAAACCAGGAATGACACTATCTATACCTGACAGAACTTAGTCTTGAACTTGTGAGAATATTGGATATAATAACTTTTCATTATATGTCTGAAGTATCCACCAGAGGAATTATAGAGTGAATGTAGCTCCTGAGAAGATTGGCATGGAGCAAGGCAATTCCTATCTCAAAATGTTGAGTTTTCATCAGATTTTTCTATCATGCAGTGAGAAAGTAAAATTTCAGCAATGTAGACCAGTCGATCTTTATTCTTTGTGTAAGCCTGGATAAATTGTTTACTATTAGTACTACAGCACACAGCTTATAAGTATTAGAGTTAGAATAAAAAAATGAGTGATAGTTTAGTCTATATGGGTACTGCAGGCAGTCCTAATGAACTTGCCTTTAGTTGTGTTAACTGAGAAACTTTAGCTCCGCAAAATACCAGAAATGGCAAAACTAAATAATACTGAGGGTTTTTTATACGGAAAAGGATTGGCATGAGTAATGAGTAACCAATAAATGTAGATTTTTTTTCTCTTTTTGAATCAAGTTAAGATGGCTTCATATCTAATCACTTTGTGTAAGATAAATTAATAGGATATTTTGTGTTCCTCTGATCTTTAACCTATTTTATATAGAGATTTCTAGTTGTGAATGTCCAAATTAATTTATAAACATAAATGCTGAACTAGAGTATGTTAGGGAGTATTTCTGCTTTACTACATAGTGTTCCTATTGAAGTTCATTTGAAATAAGCTTTGTTTTTGGTTTTATGTATCTACCTTTATTGTCTTACAGTTGGTTTTGTTCTGTAATAATTTAATTAATCATCTTCATACATCTCATTCGCTGTTGCAAGTGAATTTTCTACATCCCATCTGTATTGCTTTAATTTACTGATTATAATTTGCTCATTATAATTTATGATTAAGTCAAGAAAAATGCTTTCATCTGCTGTGATGAAAGTCTGGTCTCTTTGGAATAGGTTACTTGAAATTTTATGCTTCCCCAGGTAGTGTTTGTAAGTTAACATATCTTCTGCTTAAAAAAAAAAACACAGCCCATAAATTTTACTTTTGTGTTATATAGTACTTTAACACAGATGTTGGAAAGAGGGATACAAATATCCCTTTATTTTGTATGAGGTAGTTTCTAGCAGACTAATGTATCTCGAGTGATAAGTAATTGACTTCTTTAGCAATAGATGCACTCTGTATCAGCCTGAGCAAACATTTTGGGTGAGAAATTAACCACAAGGGAGGGCAAGTGGTACTGTAACATCATGAACAGGGAATGTACAGCAGTATTTTTGGAGAATCAGTGATGCTCACTGTTGCATACAGGTAAAGCTTTATAAAATAAGGGCCTTGTTGCCCTTGTAGAATCATGGCTCAGGTCTGCTACTTGGGCTGAGTAGAAGAGGACTATGGGGCAGTGACTCAGCTGAATTTGAGGTAAAAAATCAAGTTATATAACTATTATGTGTTCGCATGGTGGTGTATAGTAGTTGGTTGGATTATGTTTGTTACAATTTAAAACTGTAGCTGATGATGGCCTCACTACTTTAAAAGGCCTGGTTTTTTTAATAAAGCAAAAGTCTCCTTTGCACTGCCTGGGGACTCTGCTTTGCTCTGCATCATACAGCTCACTATCAATATCATTTCATATTCTAAGGAGTATATTTTGTGCTCCAAGACTAGGATGAGAAACACTATGACTGATGGAAAGAATTTGGAAGCTCAGGATAATGTCATAGAAGGCAAGAGGTCATCTTATAGTCTGGAGTTACAGAAAAGTAACTTAATACTGCAAAGCACAAAATTGCTCATTTGCAGATGAAAAGCAAGAATGGGTGCTGCAAAAGAAGAACTGGAAGAGCATGGGGATTAGAGCAAGGCATCTTACTTTATTATTGACACGGGCTCTTTGACATTTCATAGGTTGGGATTGAATGAGGAGCCTTACTCAGTTTCTTGGATTGCTGGAAATTGCTGTAAAACATTATCCTTTATCAAAGAATCTTTTTAAATTTTTCTCCATTGTGAGAGTGTTAAATATCAAAACAGGCACCCAGGGAGCATTGTGTAATCTCCATCCTTGGAGATACCAAAAACTTTTCCAGACAAAGTGATGAGCAACCTGTTCTAAGAGGCCCTGCTTTGAGCAGGAGGTTAGACTGAATGACCTCCAGGGGTATCATCTAACCTGAATTATTTAATAATACTGTCTGCTGTTTTGTTCGCTGGATTGCCAGTTGGATCTCGTTACTGTCTTCTGCAGTGGTGCTCTTCCTTGTAGTCATGTGAGGTTTTTATGTGCATTCTTGGAGGAGTGTTTGCCTTCCCTATGATTCAGTGTGACAGAGGTGATTCTAGCAGTTGTTGATCTTCTGCTGAGGATTAATCCTGGATCTATTCAGCACAAATTCTTAATTTTTTTTTTTTTTTTTTTTTTTTGCAGATCCTGTTGTGCAATTTCTTATTACATGGACTGGGTTAACACCTCAAAATTGTTCTTTGCAGATTTTCTGTATTTTAACCTTAGTTTTGTCATCCATGCTTAACAACAATTCTCCTGTTTCATATTTGGTGGAGTTTATCACTCCTTAAGTTCTGAGGTTATTCTGATCTTGAATTAGTTGAAAATAATAATAAAACATTGTCAGAAGCAACTTGGAGCAAAAGCTGCTTCAAGTGTCAGCTGTTTTATTGGAACATGTTGCTTACAGTTTTAAAACAGAGCTGTAGAAAGATTTTTTCGTATGTCTGTTACACATCTCAGCATCAACTGGCTTTTAGTTGGTTTACTTCTTTAGTCTTGGTATCTTTTCACTTAATTTTACTCTTTGAACTTCTCAAATTATAGCAGTCATACAGAAGCAGGACATGACAATAGCAGGCAATGGCAGCTGACTGTAGAGTTTCCTAAAGATACATTTCCCTACAGAGATCATTAGAATTGAATTTGAACAACAGATAATTTTTTTCTGAAGGCAGAAAATAATCGAATGATCAAAAATGCCCTTTCCTCACTCTGAGAATGGAAAAACACTTTTTTCATGTTTTTGAATTAAAAAATACATCTTTTGGTTTCTCATGGGGATATAAATCCCATTTTGGATAACAGTTTAATTTTTGTAACTCCCAGGCAGCAGTCCAACTGAAATTTTACTAGATTTTCCATCTTTCTGCTGTTTGAGGGAAACAATTTCTTAGGGAAACAGTAATAAAAGTAGATAGAATTGCTTAGAGTTAGATGCAATACTATTTATATCAGGCAAGAAAAGTGCCAAGTACTTAATGCCATTTTGAAAAGCATTGATAAATTTTAATCTGGAATATTGTGTGTAACTGACCATCAGTAGTCAAGAAGGTTGAACTCATGCTTAGTAGGAGAAGGTTCTAAAAGTGAAAAGCCTCTTTAATAAGAAGGATACTAAAGGCACTTGGCTGTGCAGTGTGAAAGCTAAAAGGAAATTATTGTCATCCATGAAAATAGCAGAGGAGAGAGAAATTACAGGGTGGGATCTCAGTTACTGAGGATAAAAGCTAGAGCAGGTAAAAGGATATCAAACGAGGCGGGTTTCTGCCTAGGAAAGCAGCAAGATAAAAATATTCCACTATGACAAGTGGTGGTAAAAACTCTTGCTAGCTCTATTATCTTTTCCTCATTTGGATGCCAAGGTCATGGATTCAATCCATGTAGATGCTATTCACTTAAAGAGTTGGACTTGGTGGTCCTTGTGAGTTGCTAACAACTCAGAATATTCTGTGAGAATTTAAGAATAAAGGCATATGAAACATTGCCTGAAGTAGCAAGGAGAGAGACTTGATCACCCAGGAAACCTTCTCCATTTGAGTGTGGAATATCTACTTAAAGTCTTACTGTCCACAGGATCCATTTTTAAACCAATAGATCTGGTTTTGTAATTGCTGCAGCTAAAAGAAAGTTGCAGGAAACTTCCAAAGAGTTATCATTAGAAATAGTAATTAAAATTCTTAGTTGTTACTGCTGTGCTTCTTGTAATCATGAAGCTGCCAAGTTATCTGTAAACTCCCTTAAAAAAACAGAAATAATTAAAGAAAAACCATACACAAAAAACTGTCTCCCAGAGCAGGAAGCCAAATTACACTTATCTTAGGCATCTTATGCAAAGAATTGAATGATGACAATTTAGGTAGCAGTACTTAAAAGTATGTCTCTAAGTAATGTTTATTGTCAGCAGAATTTTTCAGAGGCCTGTGCTGCATCTTTCTAATGTAGTAATTCCTAGGAATTTGCCAAAACTTATTCCTACTTTGTCACTACTGCTTGAGTAACAAGAAGTGCCACTAATAGGAGCTTTCAGTCTACCTGGACAAATCAGATATGGTGGAGAAACAGAATAGAATGCACAGATCTGTCCTGGAGGTTTAGTAACAGTATTGTGTTTTCTGCCAATTAAATAATTTGGAAGAAATTTATTGAGAGGAATACTAACTAGATGGAGCAAAACAACAGAGGTCATTTAGGGTTTAATATGTAGAAGAGCGAGGCAAGGGGAGAAGGAGCCATGAGAGTGGTAGTGTTCAAAACAGGGCACATCTAGAGCAAAATATGGTAGGAAAAAAAAAAAAAAAAAAGATGGCACGTGGTTAGAGCAAGCTTTTTGATGCAGAGAATGCCCAGGAAAAAAATATAAGAATAGGTCTGTTGTCTTTAGAAAACCCAGTGATCCCCACAAAAGGACTCTGCTGACACCATTCTGGCTTCCTTCCAGCATTTCTTTTCTCAAGAGCAAGAAGAAAGAAAATCTCACAAGAATGAAGAGCTCATTCAAAGAGATACGTTTTGAGCACTTACCAACAAAGTATAAATTCATTATATAAAACATCATCACAGTGAAGGATAACCATGAGAGAAATTGCTTTTGTTCCCTCTCACAAAGTGCTTCACAAGGAGCTGGAATGAATAAGCATCTGGGGACAAATTTTTGATGAGAAATATGGGAGCTAAAGAATGAAGTAGTCGTGGAGAAGCTGGTTAAGCTACTTGAAGTTTGTCAGAGCAGATATGAGCTCCTGAAGTGCTGTTGTGACCCCAAATAAATTTCAGTCATATGCAAACGTTGATGTGACATCCTTTGTTGGTGATGAATTTTTTTTAATAAGATGAAAATGCAAGCTGTTTTCCCTCTGTTGTTTTTAAACACTGTTGTGAAATTGCAGTCTGAAAGGAAGTTATTCTGGCACGTGATGAGGTGCTGAAGAGTTTTGTAGCACATTTTAGACATGACAGAGGACAGGGGCGCATCACAGACAAATTTTAGAGCTTCTTGTCATGATTCGTCATAGCCTAACAATAACCTAATGGAAGTGTCTTACAGAAAGCCCAAATATATACAAGGAACAGATGGCAGTTTCTGTTCTTAGTCTGTGTCCATTAAATAGATTTCACACATATCCCCAAGGCTTGTCTCTGTTGTGCATAAAGAGAGCCATGAGCAGAACGCTGCAGCGTTTGACCTCTGTATTTGCCTTCTTGTATGTGGAATTCAGCTACAGCGTGCTCTGAAATGAATGATGATTAGTGTCTAGAGATACTGTTGCTTTCTTTGACATAAAAGTGCCTGGGTGTTTAATTTGAAATAGAATTTTGAGTAATTCAAACAAGAGATTGTGAAATAAGATTTACTTGAACATAAGATTTACTTGAACCTTAAGAAATTTTTTCTGATGAAAATATAGGCATTATTCCATTTTAAAAGGGCACAAATCAAAGCTCTGACAGCCACCAAAGAATTGCACAAATCTAGAAATGTGGTGTATGATGCCTTTTCTATTGATTATGAATTTTGAAAGGTCAACTTCCATCAGAACATGGAGAAAGTGAGATGATGGCTGTGCCAGTTTGGTTCAAGTCTGAAATGTCTTTTTGACATTTCTTGTGGCCTTATCAATAAAACTCCATTTTTGCATTATGATGTTTTGTAAATGTACTTATCTCTGTGCTGAACTTTTAGGTAAAGTATGAAACTTGTGCTATGCTTCAGCTCTGATTACTGATTACACAGCACAGTGGGGCTTCAAGAACTGCCAACACAGGCTGGATTTAGATAGTAATGATCAATCATCAGTTCCTGCAAGATTTCACCTGAAGTTAAATGATTAGATACGACACCTAAATGTTTCCTAAAATGGAACTCCATTCTGTGTCTTGGAATTTCAGATGTATTTGTCACTATTGCAGCCCTAGTTGTCACTATAACAAGTAATTCTTCCCTCGTGGAATAAGGCACTGATTCTCATAGATGAAGATGGGACAATGAAGCATAGCATTGGAATAATGTAGTGATTTTCCAGTCAAACCAACCTTTAACTAAGTCTGTGGTTGATCTGTTGTTAATTTCAGGTATTGAGTTCTTTTATTCTTCATTAATTTATATACTGAATTGAAATTTGGTACAACACAAGGACACTATTATATAGGTTTTATGTTAGCTTTATTACATTTTTACACTTGTCTTTATTAAATGTAGCTATGCTTGATGGCTTGGCTGCTCAGCTTCATAATGTAATTATCCTTAGCTGGTGTCAAAAAATTTCTATCCAATATGCAATATTTATAATTACTCCATAAAGTATTTATATGTTTTGGCATACTAGGTCTTTTTCTGTTTGAACTTAATGTATATAAATGGTTGCAGAAGGTATAAAAAAGAGGATAAATTGTTCTGAGATTTTTATGTTCAGATTTGTACGTGAAAAATCTTCTTTTACTGAATTGGTGGGAAATACCAGACTGAAGTCTAGAAGACTAAACTCTTACATGCTGTCTTCTCAGTAAATTAAAAGTCAATTCAATAAACTAAAGAGTTCATTGGTTCTCTGCATTCTTATGATGATAATTCTACCAGTTATAGAGAGGTTTATCAACAGTCTCAGCTGTTGATACTTATTAGTGATTACTAGTTCTCAGATTTATTTTGCTTGTATGTGTAGACTTTAACAATCAGACAAGTTAATTTGCTTTTGAAATAATTTTAAAATATCTAATTTATTTAGGTTTTCTCAAATAGGGATGATAATGCTATGGTTCAGGCATAAGATAACAGGGCTAGAAACCTGAAGCAAAACCACACAGTGTTTTATTCCAAAAAGGTCTTTATACGTATTTTGTCTGTCTGTTTTCATTAGATTCTGATTTTTTTTTTTCTTTTTCCATGTGGGTTTTTTTATTGAGTCCTAATGATGCTAAATAGTTTTATTTAATGGAAACAACAATCTTATTTCAACATCCTTGTTTCAACATTTAGAGAGCGAAGGGCAGTTGGTAAGGACTGTTTTGGTATGCACCTGGATATGTAAAAGTGTAGGAAAAAGTATTGAGTGGACTGTTCTGCGTAATTCACAAGAAATCCTAAGTCTGCAGAAACCATATGAAAAGTCCTAAGGCTACTTGAGGCTCTGGGTTCATTGTACTTTGTTGATATATTTTCTTGAACTGAGGCAAATATCAATCATGTCAGGAAAATAAATGAAGATCTTTAATGTTTGCTATTCATTCTTTCTTGTGCTCCTTTTTCATTTGATATTTTATATGACTGCTATCTTGGTTCCAGTATTAAAATGATCTTGGCAGGCTAGATTTAATTTCCAGCTAAGGTTCAGATTTGCTTTGACACCAGGGAAATACTGTCCCTAGTAGGGTGAAGTGACATTGTGAAACACCTGGTCAATTCTTTCCCTCTTTTGCATGCAGTTTTGCCTTTGGGAGCTGAAAGCTGCATCTGAAATGCAACTGTGAAAATTTCATTTTATCACTTAAATGTGTTTAATTAGAAATCATTCACAGGTTTAGACCTTGGATGACTAGTGAATTTGTATAGTGGATCCTTCTTTTGAAACTTTTGTGGTTATGGTGTGTTACAACACAGATATTGTGTTATTCATCACAGTAGGACTTTATTATTGGTGCATTCTTCTGAAGATGATGGTATCAGAGGGAGAGTATCATCCTTTTCATACATAAGAATCCATGGGACAATCCAAAGATAAGAGGTATTCTGGGAGTGCTTCTAGTTATTTGACCTAGAGAATTGAGTCTAATCTTTAACTGGTAAAAACCAATATCATTCCACTGACATAAGTGCTGACTGAAAATCTTATTTTCTATATTGTACCAACCCAGAACATGGGACATAAAATCTGCCAAGATTAATGGATGTGCTGTGCATGTCCACATGCTGTATTTGTCTTCTAGACATCATGATGAGTGTGCACAAAAACAATTATGTGAGCACAGCAATAACAAAGTTATCTTCAAGTTGATTACAAAAAATATAAAAAGGCCTAAGTGGTGAGGAGTTAAAGTATGTTTTGAAATATAGTTATCATACTTCAATTGCTTCCATGGACTGGTAAGAAAAAGTGAAAAGAAACTAAATGCAAAGAAGAAGCAGCCGTAGAAGGGGAAAGGTATAAATTCTAATTACAGGAATTAACTGGTGTGCTTAGGGATGTACTTCAGTGAATACTTGAAGTTGGCAGGGCTTTTTATTCCCACTCTCATGCCACAGCCACCTTCTGCAGCTGCATGTTTAAAAGGAAAAGCCACTCACTTGGCTGAAGAGGCGAGGTGTTTGTCTTCTGAGTCCAGTCACAGGTGGTATTCACAGAATTTCAGCCTTTGTTAGGAGATCTGTGAAAATGTTTGCAGTAGGTGCAGGACAGCTTAACCAGCTGTAGCTGCATGTTACTGAGCAAAGCATCTGTGTCTCTTGCATTTGTGGTGTAAAGTTCTGGGGCTCTTTCTTAGGTCAGGGTGCCCTGGTGCCACGCTGGCCCACGTGAGCAGTGCGAGTGAGGAGTCACTGACTGACTCCTGTGGTGGACAGCAGAAACCCAGGGCCAGTGTGTCCTCTTTGGTTTGAGGCAGCACAGCCTTTCATTTTAAACATCACTCCAGTCTGCTCTACTACGTACTTGGAAATGTTCAAATGAAATTCTGTACCTTGCATGTCTGCAGAAAAATATATTTAATATCATAAACCTGAATTTATCTGCATTCACCACAGACCTGATTCAAAGAATAATCTTGAACCAAGCATTCATCATCCCAAGATTTTGTCTCTGGACATCAAGGTCTTCATGACTAAAATTCAAACAGCTGACAAATAAATACCATAAAAGAGCTTTCTTTTATAAAGAAAGTACATGCATGTACTCAGCCACTTGCACACATACAAACACATACAAACACACACACACACACACATGCCTCACCAGTTGAGACTGTCAGTATGAGAGGACTGTTACAGAACCTGTGATACATCCTTAGATGCTAATAGTCTAGGTGCTTTTGAGTACTGAGCTTGAGCTCACAGTCCTTTGTAAATTCAATCTTAGCTGCTTTGCATTTCACTTTTAACTCTAGTGTTCTGTCTTGAATTCCCTATAATGGGTCAAACATATTTTATTTAAAATTGAAATTCACAGCATAAGTATGTGATAGCACATTTTGTAACTTCTCATGCTGGAAGAATTAGATCTAATTAATTACAAAGTAAATACTACATGCAATGTACAGGTTGATTTTTCTTTACTGGATATACCATGTAGTTATCCAATTACACTGGATACCTTTATGCTCCAGTTCTGATCTCAAAGCAGACTTACTGCACTTGATCTTCCAAATCATTACCACTATCTTTAAGTAGAATATCCAAATACAGTTGTGCTATACTTTCTCTCTTTTTTTTTTTAAGGTATTTTCTCTGTGAACCCAGAAAGCGGAGTTTGTTTTGCATATTTCTGAAATTGTAACTGTACTCTGTCTAGAAGTGCATTTCTTAATCTCTTCAGAATCAAGAGCTGGAACTGTAGATCAGTTGAGAAGACAAGGTGGCCAGGATGACAGATAGATAGTTATTAGATCTGAGGGGGAAGAGTGATAGAAGGGGTGTGAGGAAGAAGGATGTGGAGGGTTTGAAAGTGACATGGTGAAAGCCTTAATTGAAAGCACTGATTTGAGAAAGATGGTAGGTTTATGAATAAACATTAAGATTCTGCTGTTGTAACAGAAGCAGAACTGGAACTCTGTGAGTAGATGTGGTCCTTTAGGCCAGGGGATGGTGATTCCAGGGTTAAGAAAGAAAGAAAAAGCCACCAAAACAGGATGTCTTTAAATAGGACCCTAGTGCAGAGGGTCTCTCCCTCGTCTGAAATAGAGCAGCCTTATGTCAAAGCCTTTGCTCATCTTTTGTTTCTTTATTGTCTCATACAAATCATTGCAGTGTTTTCTTGCTAAATTTCTTCCCTTTCATGGTGAGTAAATTTAGATGATGTAGAGATGCTCAAGTGCGTATGACCTGGGTTTTCTTTGGTGCATGACTGTGAATTGAGACAAACTTGAGTGAATAATGCTCCAGAGTTTAGTGTTTCAATATGGTGTGAACCATAAAAAAATATTCCTTTTATAATAGTAGAATTGTCAGAGCTAAATTTTCTGACAGAGCTATATATTTCAGCCAATAGCCCCAAACTTTTTCAAGAGATAGACATATAGCATCTGCCTATTTTCACTGTCCTAGCCCTCTCTACTTTAATTAACCCGTGTTCTAAATTAAGAACCTTTGTTTCCTTCTGAGGAATCACTTGGTGTGACATCAGAAACAAACCTTCTTGCTTTCTGACTGAAGAACTGTCAGAGGAACAAGAATCCTTAACCGCATACAGAATTCACTTGGAATGGCTAAATGCAAGTCATGGCTGAGCTCAGAAGAGTCTTATTATTGAGGTCATGGTCAATTCTGTGGTAGGCATTAAATACCATTCATTGCCCCATGTCTGTAAGCTAAGAGAAGCTTGGTCTCACTCTGCTCCTTGTCCCTCTGTCTAACTTCACAGAAATTGTGTAACATTACTTTCTCAGTCTGTGTGAAGTAGTTTTGAGGATATTCCGCTGTAAAACTGAAGAGACAAGCGTATGTTGGCATTATCAGATGAAATAGAGCACCAGGAAATCAGAGAGGGGAAGGACATCTTCATTCAACAGGTGTAAGGTTACCTGCTAATGATTTTGAGTATAGGAAAAATCTGTTTTAATCACCATGGTACATTTGTGTTTTGCTTTGCTAATATGCCATTTTTGCAGAATAAACTATGTCTAACTTTCCTCAAGGTCTGTGAATGACCTTCTCTCCTGGAAGTTTTTGTAATACCATATTTGAAGAACCCCTTTGTGGGTCATACTAGAACAAAAATGAAAGCTAAATTTAGCTTTTATTGATGGAATTTGGGCTTGCAAACTCAAATTTTTGTACAGAAATTTTAACAAAACTCATCTTGACTAAGCACTGGAACTTTGCTATTGTGCCAAACGAAAAGGGAATATTATAAAGGCAAAATCACTTAGTATAAAAACTTGGTGCTTGGCTACTTTTATTGCTTCTGAGCTTGCTGTTGGGTTTTAGCATTGGAAGTTTGTGGCAGAATCAATTCCTTATTAAAGAGAAATCTACACCCTGAAAACAACATTTTAACTAGTGCCCTGGCTAGATGAAATGTCTTTTTTTTTTTTTTTTTTTTTTTTTGCTGAAGAACATGAAGTAGAATCATAGAATATGATGAGTTGGAAGGACCTCATCAGGATTATTGATTCCAGCTCCTTGCTCTGCACAGGACATCCCAAGAATCTCATCATGTGCCTGAGAGCATTGTCCAAACCCTTCTCAGATGCAGGCTTGGTGCTGTGACCACTTCTCTGTACTTGCTATTTGGTAAAACAGAAGAGGAGGAAAGATATTACCAAATAGTATCTGTTCTGAATAACAGTTCTGTTAATTGGGATGCATTTGGCTTCTACTGGACAACCAAACCCAAATTATACAATGACAGGAGCATGTGCTACATGACCTCCAGATCATCTTAGCCCTTCTGTGGCAGGGTTAGGATTTTGGCAGCTCTCAACTTACCAGAAAAAGAGACAGGAGAAGAAGAAGTTAATGCTTTCCTGTGAGACACAAGTTCAGTACAGCCCATAGGAAACTCTACTAAAAGCCACTGGAAGTGACTGTGACAGATTCAGTCCTATCAGTTATTTTATCACTTATCAGTGAGCTCCTGTATAATTCATTTGCATGGCTTCTGCTAGAAAACACTGTGTAGGTCAGGAGATATTCTAATGTTGGGAAATTTTGGTCACTACTTGTTCAAGGGAGTGATGTGCACTTCTAAATTCTAGCTAAATCAGAACTGCATTTGACATTATTTTTTAATAATTACTTGGTATTAAGAATGTCTTTGAAGCATATTCAGAATAAGTCTTTCCTGTATCTAGACGTGATTGAGTTGGGGATGGAAGATTTCAGAATGAGTGCATTCATTTCTGATCTTTGCAACTGGGTAATGAGAGGGGTTTCATGTCCTTGTAGAGATCACTTTATCTTCTCAGCTTCAATTTCTTGCTCTTTGAAGGTGGCCATCCTACAACTCTCCATAAAAAAGTTCTGGAAACATAGGCATGCTAAGAGCTACAATATGATTAGTAATGCTAACTACTGAAAAAGAACAAGCCATGCTTTCAAGGGATCTAACCAAATTTTTATGAAGTTCTGTAACAGAATTATTGGCAAAAGTAAGCCTAAACCTCTGAGTGTTAAAGAGTTTATTTTAGTTTATTTTTAAATGCTTTAGAAAGGGCACTCAATTTTTAGAGTACTAGTTATTTCAAAAAGTTTGTAAACAAGGTAGATAGAATGTTTTAGAATAAAATATACTTTAAAGACATTAATAATCTAGTTGGGTTTTTAACATTTTGATGCTTATTTTCTGATTTCCAACTCCATTACTGCAATGTAGCTAAATTTAGTGTTAATAAACAGAATAGTGTGTTCAAAGTAAGTTGTGGAGAGTGTCATTGGTTATTGCAGCTTAGAGATACCTACATTGTTTGACTGATTTGGGGGAATAAGAGAACATACAGGGGGAGCTGTGCCTGTTCTGGTTAGGATGGTGGGATTTTTTGCCAGGCCAGGAGATTGAAAGTGTGATAATGACCACAGGTTTACTTTATCACAATTCGTGTTGGGTTTTCTTAACATTGTTTAAGAGTACCAATCTTCTGTCTTTTAATGGGTTCACTTCACAATCATGCTTGTTGGTATTCTGAAATAGCTGTAAAAGTTTCCATGTGAACCCTCTAGGATGAACTGAATTTATAGAATATACTGTATTAATCTGTTTTTCTAAGAGTCAAAACATGTACAATTGTCTTTTACCCTGGAATTTTTAAATAATGATTTACTTAAAGTTTACAAATTATATTCATATTACGGGAGTTGATAATTAACACTATTGACAAGTACAAAAACAGTGTAGAAATGCTTGATGGACTTGTATGTGATAGAGGAGTGTTCTCCGAGTTCCTATTGCAGCTTTCCTACATCTGGTTTGTATCATTCACAGTAGAAGTGGCAGATGTTGGGGGCATTTATATGAAAATTTATTCTCTTTACCTAAAGCCAGAATTGAAGAACTTGTTTTACTTTATTTCAGTTTTAAATTCCTCTGCTGAGTGTAGAAAGAAGCTTTGCCTGCTGAAGTTTAGCAATTTAGCAGTGAGGTGGTGTGCTGAATGACACACATTATTTCCCTGAAGCAGAGGAGCAGGTTTCAAGCTGACAGTTTACTACAGTGCTTGTTCGCCTTCCTGGATGTGATTGTATCCATATGAATTTATGTACTCTAATTTGAAATTGTTTTGGATACTGTAGAAAGTAAGATCAAAGAGCTTTCCAAAAAGAGCAAGAAACTAGAAGGTCATAATTCTTTTTTTAACCACTGGGTCCCAGTTAGAGCCTTACATAGGTAAAAAAAAAGCAGAAAAATCGGGTAGCTTAGAGCAGTTGTAAAGGGAGAATTCATAGGTAGAGATGGCAATGTAATAAAATGTCATCTGTAAAGGCAGACCTAAGAGAATGCCATGGAGTGTACTTCTTGCCACATTCCTTAGAGAGAAGAAAATATATTCAGAGATGAGAGTGGCAAAGCAAGAGGAGATTGTTTCATTCTTCCCATCCTCATGTTAAGGACAGATTCCCAGTTACTGTGTTATAAGAAATAACCTTTTCCCTGTGTAAGCTAATTTTGCAGAGCTTTGAAAGCTTAATTGGCTTTGCTGCATTAGCAGTAGGTCACTTCTGCACTTCAAGGTTCTGGGAAGTGTGGAACATGACAGTCAGATGCTTCAGGGAGAGTTGCAGGGTGGCAAACTGCTGAGAGCCTCTCAGGAACAGCTGTTGAACCCCAAGCCCAAAACCTGAAGTTCTTTACAATTTGGAACCTTCTAATAAAGAAAAGTGCTTTTGTTAAGTGGTTATTTTTTCCTTATCTATTCTCAGGGTTGCTCTTGTGGAAAATATTCCTGAAGGGATCAACTATTCAGACAGTGCACCATCCCATTTGTCTCTTTTCCAAGGCTGGATGAATTTGCTTAATATGGCTGAAAAGTCTGTTGACATAGTATCTTCCCAGTGGGACCTCAATCACAGTCATCCATCAGCATGCCAGGTATGTTGTAGCCTAACAAAAGAGTGAGACCTTAACAGTCTGTTCTTGTTGTCAAACTATTAATATTACAGAACTAAAACCCTTCCCTGTAGCAGAACTATTTGTTTGGGCAGTCTAAAAAATCGTTTTCTTATGGGGATTTTCCTGCCAATGCAAAAGTTTCTGAGATCGGTGGTGTGCTTGGACTAGATAATATTCAACATGTACTAATAGCACTTCCATCTTAGAAAAGGAAGTCATTGAGAGTAACCTTAAGAAAGCTGTCAAATTGTATCTATACTAGCACATCCACCTATTTGGGAATATTCATAAATGTATATGATTATTTTATATTTGGTGCTACTGATGAAACAAAAAGGCAAGCATGTGGATTTATTCTCCAGCCAAATAGATGGATAGAATTGCACTTAGAAGGAACAATAGCCTATCAGATGATTCATAGCTTTTCAAAATTAATCTTGGGAGGGAGCAGTGTTCAAGATTTCTGCAATTAGGAACAGCATGAAAAATCATAAATCGTAGTGAATAAGGCAGACATGCATTACAGTGATGCTGTGCCAACAAACACTTCATTCTTGAGAGCAATTCTCTTAGAAATATGGTCAGGAAAAGTTTCCATTTAACATCACTTGTGAAACTAAGATAACAAAGAAGGGATAGGCTGAGAGTATCTCCTCTTTTCCACTAGATAGATTGGTTGCTGAAAGGAGCCACTCAGCTGACATGAAATGGGGCTAAAATAACAGCTAGGTAACTATAAGGAGTCAACTCTGTTGTACCATGGCATAAACTCTTGTCTTTTCTTTCTAGTTCTGTTGATTCTGTGCAGTTAAAAAATGCCTTTTGGTAGATGATAGGCAAATCCTGGTATTCTAACCAATTATATTCTGCTACTTTTGAAATAGACTATAGCCTCGCTGAGCAGCATACATTAACTTTTCTTCAGAATATGTTTGGTGCATGTCCATTTAAAATACAGAAAATATAAGGTGAGCAGATGAATAGTAAATGTAATGCAAACCCTTTATTTTAGAATGCTCATAAATATTCGAATATGGTTTGTGAATAAACTTATGGAGTATCAAAATATTGACTTTTTTCACAATGTAATTATGCAGCTAAGCTTTATTTAAATTTATTGCCTAAGTAGCTTCAAACCCATGTACTGTCATTCAAGCAGATGAATGCAAGGAGATAGTGCCTTAGATGTTTGTAGGATGTGCATGAATTGATATGTGCATGAATCTTTCAAAAATACTTTGTCTGAAAAAAATTCAGCATGTCATTTGCTTCAAAACTGGCAGAGCCTAACAAATCCCAAACAGAAGATAAAAAAACAGCAACATTAAAATTGGAATTCCAGTAGTTAAGCATCAAATTCATTCCCTTTTCCACATTCACATTGCAAAGTAAAAACTGTAAGATACTGTTCAGCAGGGAAAGGAAAAAGAAAAGCCAGAAAAATGAAACAACTTTCATAATAGTCTATTCTAGCTATCTTTTTCTGCCTGCTAGTAGTCTTACAAAAATGAATAATTACTTCTGCTTAAATGCAATTAATATTCCAGTCGTTTTCTCATTTGTACAGCAGTGTGGGCTGAGCAGCTGATAGATCTTTCTGTCGAGCTTGTCCATTCATGCCAGAACACTGTATTGTTATTGGCCAGTCTGACTGCTAAAAATTGCCAAGAGGCAGTGTTTCTTAGCAAATTGCTGTCCCAGAGAATGTACACAAAGCTCACTCTGTGAAAGGGAAGGGAGAAAACTTGTATGGCTACATCTGATTTCTCCTCTCAGTGAAGTGAAAGTGAAATGTCAGAAAAGCTTCAATAACTATAATCTGGTAATTGTTTGAAAAATAAGTCCAATGTCCTCAAGTCTTTACAATTTGAGTTTGGGGAAATTTGCCCAGCATAGCAGAAGCATTATGAAAGGTAAGGGGATGAGATACAAAGCTCCCAGATAGTAGAGTGCTTAGTGAATGAGTTCTAGTTGTTCATTGAGTCTTGTTTTTCAGAAACTAAGAACATAACCATTTTCCATACAGACCCACATCCTGCTATATAATTAGCAATTTTCATTTTATGAATATTCAAGTCATATTGGAGGGCAAGGTTTTCTACAAGAGCACTTGAACAGACATGGGTTTTTGAAGGAGAAAAGCAGAGTTGGCTAGATTTCTTTTTCTCAATTAGTTACAAGGTTTAACTGCCTTCTCTATATACTTCTGTGTAGTCACATACATAGATGCATGCGTACATGTACACACACATATGGGCAATATAAATATTGAAGAAAAATACAGCAGGAAATTCTACAACTTTGTATACACACATACATATATATGCCCAATATATGTGTCACCTGTATGTATACATATTGTCTATCTTGTCCAAATGTAGAGTGGGCATACATAGATATGTATGCATTTGTATATATAAAAGTGCAGAACTTCCTGCTGTATTATTCTTTATTTTTGTTGGTGAGTACATTACCTGGTGTCCTTGACTCTTGCTTGTCTGTATTTTGTTGTTATAAATCTAAATAAACATTCTTTGCTGACTGAGCTGTCCAGGTCACAACAGCTATGCTCAGTCGTCTGAGATGATGAGTTTTGTTGTAATGGATTCTCTAAAGACAGACACATGATGAGACAGTGTTTCTGTGCTTCAACAGATAAAGCAGTCAAATAAACAAATATTTGCTTGGCAAAATAGGGAGTTCTCTCTACACTGCTTTCCTCATTCAGAAAAAATCCACATATTTTGGCAAGTTTGTATTGTCATATGCAAGTTTTCAAGATAGCAGGCTAGTTGTCATGTAGCAGCATTGAGATTTTTGTGGAATGTGAGTATATGGCTCTTCTTGTGGTAATTCATGTTTAGAGATACTAGAGTCAAAAAGAAACTTATTTTTTGAGGATGGCTTTTGATTCATTTTCAGTGAAAAGAGAGAGGTGAATATAAGATCATGCCAGTTCACAGTTTTCACTGATCATTTCCTCTGGCTCATCTTACGTTTTGAAACTTTAATTTAGAATGACCTTTTAGATTTCCAGCTAGTCCTTTACAAACTTCAGTTTGTTTTTCACAAATCAGAATCAATGCCATCATGGCTTGTAAGTATTGACATGTATATGACACAGTTGTCCCTGGATGGATATTTGGATAAACATAAGATGATCAAGGGTAGATCTGCATCTGATTTTTACAAGTGTCACAAAAAAGTAGATACTTCTGCTTTTATTCACCAGCCTACTGTGCATCTCCCATATGGCTTGGTGGGAGAAGTCTCCCATCCATCTGATGCTCTGTTTCATGTAAGGCAGCTGTCCAGCTTGGTAATGAATCTCTGATGAGGAGTCATGAGTCACTCACACATGAGTTCACCAAGGAGCTTAAGTGATTTGTTTGGTACAACAAATGTTAGTGCAAGAGCTTAAGTTCCCTTCCTTGAAAATTATGTAAAAATGCAAATAAATACAAAGAAGAGGATATCTCCAAATCTAGTGGCTCCCAGTGGAAATTGGATAGGATCAGCTATAGAGATCTATAAGCTCATCTTTACATAAACATCTCTCCTCTTCAGGTGGTGGTATTTCCCTGGTACTGTCAGAGGCATAGAAAATAAATTCAATGGAAGGAGAGTTTTTAAAATGAAGCCGTATTCCCTTCCTTTACATTGACTGTTTGGTTAGAGGAATTGAGGAAAGCATTTAAGTTTATTTGTTCTGTATTAAATAGCAGCTGTAAAAGTTAGGATTTCTTGATTTATTAGCTCTATTGGTTTCTGCCAGCATGCTATGGTTTTTAGTGATGTTTTAGAAATACACCCAGAGGTTGATTGTGGGAAAATTTGGGGAAAAATAGTAGAAATATATTTAAAAAAAGACAGAAGGAAAGTCTATGAAATAACTAGGTTTTTTTCTGTGTGACTTAAAAGATAATAATTTTCTAAACTGCAGGAATTTATGTTACTGGAGAATACAGTAATGCAATTTGAGAGTCCTTCAGTAAATACAGCATTTTCATATTTGCATCTCCCCATTTTATTTCTAATGAGGAACCTATGCTGATGGAGACAAGAGCAGACATGGGAAATCAGCCAGGCTACAATCAGCCTGTCTAGAGTCTAGAGTTCTTTGGGGGAAATTTCCTTTTGGTAATGACAACTTCAGGTTTTTTTTTTTTAATTTACCAGTTTTCTGTGGCAGGTACAGTTGGGACTGATGTTTGAGATTTATGATGGCTTAAAGCTACCATGTGAAATTAAATTTTTTCATGTGATAAATACTTATTACATTCTATTTTGTCACTTTTGGTATGTGATTTTCAAACAGCCCAGCGAAAAATGTAAGAGAATATTTTATCAGGATAAGCAGATTTCTGGTGGTATTATTTGTTAAAAAGCAGATTTTGCTATAAGGTAGCTACAGTTTCATAGCACTTGGCTGCTCCAATTTCTCAGCCATCACAGGCTGGATATATAGACATTCTTCTGATCACTGTCACGTAGTTGTGCAGCAGCCTGGTATTGTCTCACAAAGGGAATGTGATCTGAATGACAGCATAAGGGTTTGTATTCAATGGAAGCATTTCAAATGTTCTGACAGCAGTTACAAAACATTTCAGACCTTCCATCCCATCTTTTTTTCTTTTCATAGAACAAACCTGTAAAATTGCAAGTAAACATGTCAGAAAGTATAGAAACTGAGTTTCAAATTAATATTAATGGGGAAGAAGCCTAGGTTCTCCAGCAGTGTGGGAAGAATTTCTAGTAACCCTATTTACTGGAGTACGTACTTGTTTTTAAAATCAAGCTGTGAATTTTTCATTTGGGTCGTCAAGCTTAAGCCTTGGTGAGGGTATGAATGCCTGCAGAGGGATGATGCAGTGACAGGTGAGGGAATTCTTTCCAGTTTTGTCACAGGTGGTGGTTTTTATGTATCTGTATAAACACAAATATTTGTGGTGAGCGTGCTCCTGGTTTTAGCCATCACTGCTTAGAGATGCTTTGAATGTTGGATCAATTTGAGGTTTTACCATTTATAAACATAATCAGAAAAAAAGTGCCATAATTGAATATCTTATGGTGACCCTGATGGGAAAACAGACGCATTTTCAGAGGAGGTGGTTTCATTGGAATGCAGGGCTGCACTCCAAGCAATCTGTGAACCCATAGGATAGGCTGTTGAGCAGGCAGCATGGCCTGTAGGAGATAATTGTGTTGGTTGCATCAGGGCATACTAATACCAAGGAAAACTCAGGAGGTGCTGCCAAGTTCTTTCTTGTCCAAACTACAATTAATACAGGAAGTCCAGGCTTGTTTATCAAAGCTCTTATAAATCATATGTAAATATAATCTCCTGCAGGTAGAAGTGACAATAATATCCAAAAATAGCTACCGTAGGGAAATAAAATTAGGAGCCATCCCCTGAAGCAATTCATTTAATCAGTTCTAGACATTAATTTCCTAAACATTTCTTTATCAGAACAGTTAACGCATTAATTTGTATTGATAATGATAATAATTTTCCATCAAATTTATGAATGCATTTTCCATGTTTATTTCTGTATGCTAAAGCTTTCTGCTGTTTTTCTACACAAAATCAGTTTTTACAGATAACCAAAACAAAAATAGTGTTTTTATGTCTACCTAGTAAATGGAATCAACCCAGAGAACCTGAGTAGCTTTTTCTACTTACATGTATATTAGTTAATATGCATAATGCAAACCTTTTAATCCCTGAATTTCCCAGCTGACTTTTGCAAAGATGTAGCTAATGAAAACCAAAAGTGCTGGTGTTTCCAGTCAGGGACCCCATATGAAGCACATGCAAAGGCTGGCTGAGCTCTGACATGCTGGGAGCCTGATGCTTTGGGGTAGCAGGGGGATGGGGCACAGCAAGGATTGGGAATTTACCAGGGCAGCAATTGCTGTTCCCAGATTTGCTTAAAGTCTAGCGATGCCAGGCTGTAGCACTTGCATGAGAAACACTCTTGGAGGGAGCAGGGCACCCAGGAACACTGTTCAGTGCACCTCTGCTCACCCAGAATCATGCTGCAGCAGCTGCATAACTCTATGGGCAGCATCCATCTCCTCCACATCTAATTAATTCTTCCATTCTCTGTAACATCTGCTCTTCTTCTTAAAAAGACCCAGCACAATCTCTGGTGTAAGAATTAAGGAATTTTTTTAGCTTGATGAGGTGTGTGAGAGAAAGCCACTCCTTGACTTCCACAACAGCTCAGGGCTCTTGGGTGTGTGAGTTAAAATCATGGATGGCATTTCTTACATATGGAGCTGCCTAGTCACCTTGAGAAATGCTGAATCTGAGTAAAAGCATTTGGAACTTCATGCAAGGAGTGTTTTTGTTTTCCTGCTCTGTTAGCTATTCTTTAATGCTTTCACTGTGGCAGCACTGTGTTCTCTGCCAAGTTCTTGTGAGCCCTGGTATAAGCAGGGAGCTATGCTATGGATTTGAGTGAGCAAGCAGACATACATTACAAAAGTAAAACAAACAGTTCTGTTTCCATTGCAGCCTCTGGTTGACTGGTAATTTTGAGAAAGCTGCATTTTAGGGGGATGGGTATTTTTATTTTGCCACATATATTCAAAATAAGTGAATATTAAAAAATAGGTCTGTACTTTAGACAGGGGAAGCACTATTTTCTGTGACTGTGTAATGCTTAAAGCCCAGCAAGGCTCAAAGTGTCAACCTGTCTAGGCATTTACAGGGCAAATTTCTAGGCTTTTCACTGTCTGCTGCTAATGGGTTTTCAGTGTGTGGGGAGGGCTTTTGTCTGAGGTTTTGTTGGTCCATGCTGTGTCATATTATATTATCCCAAACTGTTCTTTTTGGTAATTTTTGTTGAACTGAAAGATCCTTTTAAGATTCTTAGTTTGTACAGAGAATTATGTAATGTTTCTGTGAAGAGCTTTATCTTATCTACCTGTTTGTTTGGAAGTTGATGTATAGCTGTTGCTTTTTTTGTTTTAGGTTTACCTTGGGGCAAACATTACTTTGAATCTAAAGTGAACTGTGTAGGTAGGGTAAGCATTTTGTCAGGTGCATAAACCCAAAATCTTTCTATATTGGGCTGCAAATTGAAAGTGGTGTCCGCAGTACTAAGTTAGAATAGAAACAAGGAGGTGAGCTCTGGCTGTAATTGTAGTAACAACACAGGAGTGATGCCCTGGAGAGTTTATTCTTCAGGTGGTCTAGATGGGTCTTACTAAACTTTTTTATTTAATTTAAAATATTGAATCTAAAATTTAAACATTTGCAATGCAATCAGAAGTTTTCCTTCTTGTTTGTTTCTTGGATATGGGAAAATGTGGTGATTTAAAATTTTCTTTTTCATATGAAACAAATATCTTCATTTCTTGTTTTGACATATATCCAGCTCAATATGACTTTCATTGTTCTGTGTTAGAAACAGCATTTAAATAGTAAAATTTTACAGCAGCATAAGAAGTAAATGCACATAAAATACCTATAGGTCATTCTTTTCCTTCTTGGTATAACTCATCTAAAGATGAGCATGCAGCTACTTGGCAATGTGTTGTACTTGGCAATGTGTTGTACTATGGTTAGAACCACTTGCAGAAATATCACTCAGTACAGAAAAAAAACGTAATAAACAGTTTTCCTTGAGCTTTTAATACTAAGTCAACAGACTGTGATTATTTAGAAGAAAGTTAATGTCAAAATGTACTTATGCAGCCAAAAACCCCTGGACAATTCATTTTCTGCCTGACACCTATCACCTTGTCAGTATTGCACAATCTGGGAATAGCAAGAAACCTTTTTGGCCTTCAGAACAGTATTTCTCCAAGAAAAAGAATTTGAGTTGCAAACCTTTAGCGTGGGTTTAATCATATCTAGGAACATAGTTACTCAGATGTTGTTTATAATGTTTTTGTTTAAATGTGTTTTTTTAAATTTGTTGATATGCAGTTGATCAAATCTGTGCCTAAAAGCTTCTGCTTTCCTTTAATGTTTTTCCCAGGGTCAGCGTCTTTTTGAAAAATTGCTTGAACTGGCGTCCCGAAATATTGAGATTAAACTAGTGAGTGATAAACTGCCCGTGGAATCCAAGGTATTAAACGACTTGAAAACAAAGGGTAAGACCAAGGTCTTTATGTTGTTATGCCATTGACTGCTGTGGGATGTTCCTGTCATTTAAAATGCAGACTCAGGTGATACATAAAATTCACTGCTGGTATTGCACTCTTACCCTGTAATCCTTCAGCTTTCTCTGGCCCATAGATGTCAGAAATCTGAAACTGTTCCTGTAGCTGATGTTTGCAGTTTGCCAGCCAATAAAAAGGCAGTACATGATTATATAGGTGTTCACATTCCCTGTAGCAATTTTATTAGTAGGCAACGTAAGCTGAGAGTCTGGGCTAGTACCTTGTGGGACAAGATACTTTTCCTCTTTTGAGCAACAGCAAAGGAAATTAATGAAACAACACGTGTATGGTGCTGATGATTCTGAAGCACTGGAAAACAGATCGTTGGTCAGATATAGCTAGCTGATAGGATTTTCTGTGCTATGTCTATTTCTTTGGTCTCTGCTTTCCTAATTGTTATTTTGAGGCTCAAGAATCCCTATCCAAAGAGGGATTGTACATTCACTGCATGAATGAACTTGTTTTTTGTAAAACCATGTGGAAAAATAGTAAAGAGAATTTAAGAATTGCTGAAAGAAATTAGTCTCTTAGGAGTTCTAGCAATCTCATAGACATTTCTCCTCTTAGTTATCTATATCTGATAAAAGCATGATTTTAAGGGTAAGATAAATTTTTCAAATATCAAAAAGAACATAGGTGTTTTGATGGTGATCATTTTTGACAAAGATGCCTGTATGGGTCACAAATGAAACTCTAGAAAATTTAATTAGGCAAAGGAGTTGTTATGTGTAGTAGCACACTAACATAGCATAACTGTTTATGGTAAAGAATAAAGGGCACCCTTTTCCCACAAAAAATCAATCTATGTTTGTTTGAATTCTTTGTAATTTCTTCACTGCACAAAAATATTATTAATGGCAGTCCTTATCCCTGAGGGAGATTGGCTTTAAATCAAGATTGACATCCTATTTAAATTTAATAAACTTAAATTTAATTAAAAAATTAATAACTATAGATCCTCATCATTTCATGACACTACCTATTCCAGGGATTTGATGACTTCTGCTACATAACAAAGAGATATTGATCCTTTGTTAGTCAGTAAGAATATATCAAATACTTGTCAGATATATGTGGAGTGTCTTTTTCTGATGTGTTTAGAAAGAAATAGGTATTTTAACATTAATGTCAGTGAAATTATCTTCCAAAAAGTTGTTTCTTTACCCTGTGATTCTAATATCCCAAATTTCTATGAGTCAGAGAACAGCAGAGGCAGGCCTGTGCATTCATATCAATATACTGGCAACAGATATTTTAAGTATCATATATTAAAAATAGCCAATACCAAAATCATCCTTTTTCAAAACAAATGAGGATAAATTTTTAGCTAGAAAAGGGGGAGAAATGTTTAACACTTCTATTTATGTGGGAATTAATCCAACCTGTGAACTTGAAAAAACCCCAGAACACAGACTTTTTCCAATTTTACTAGCTTCGGTTTCCCTTACACCTTTTTTAGATTTCTGAGACAGGAAATCTTACAGTATTTAAATTAAATGATCAATGTATTTGTGCTCTGGACTACAAAAGATTGGAGAAAGTTGCTAATAATTCTTGTGAGTTTTGTTGTCATCATGTTTGGAATTGTATATATCATTGTGTACTATTGGCCTTTCTCAGACATCACTATTACAACTTCTAGATTTTGTCACTATGATTTTTTTTTTTTCATTCCGTGTTTTGGTCTACTGATTTCTACACTGATATTTTTATTAGAATGTCTTGGTTATGGCAAGATGATTGCCAGCTCTGTTGGAATTCTTTCACTCATTTAGGTTTTTTGTTTGGTTTTTATCTCCATGGAAGCTAAATAAGTCTTTCTTTTGTTTTGCATTCCTGAAAAGAAATAAATTAGTTTTAAATTCAGTCCAATTTAGTTGTCTTGATTTTATACTGAAATGAGTAGACCTTGTATAGCAGTTTATGGTATGTCTTGTTTGTGTCAAATAGAAGCTAAGTGTGAGGCTAGCTTAAAAATAAAACCATATACCATTAATCTTTGCTATGCTATCCTGGAAAAGCTATCTATCTAAAACTATTAATATTTTTGCTTGTGAGGGGCTGGTATCCTCAGAAATCAATCAGAACTGATCATTGAAAGGGAACTGGGCAATATCCAAGTGAACCTGGATTTACATCCATGAATGCAACAATTTTTTTTTCCTGCAACTGGTCAGATTTGTCTTTAAAATATGCCATGCACCCTTTTTGACAGATCCATTCCTCTCTTGCTGAAGAAAGCAAATCTGGAGCCAAGTTGTAATGCAATCTCAGGATGGAGAACCAGAATGTATTTGTCTGAGCAGACCCAAGTCCTGACTTGTGGTGTCAGTCTGAATTAGGCAGCAGAGGGTCCAAATACTGTTTATCAGGGTTTCATCACCTGATAATCTACTCTGATTGATCCTAGCAAATGTCCTTGGCATCTGAGCCATGGGCAGTAGTATGGATGGAAAACACATACACAGCCAGTGGGACTCTGGGAATTTGAAGCCTTTCTGAGTCTGCCTTCACCTTGCTAGGTGGACATAGGTTTGGCTCTTCTTTCCTAGTCTCCAAGCTGTTCTACTGAATATGAGAGAGAATTGCTATTGCATGAAGAGGGAGGAAGAGTCTTGCCTTTCTTTTCAGCAGACCGTGATCACAACCCCTGTGCCCTCATGTGGTGCAGACTGGTTCCTAGGGCCAGGATGAGGGATAATTTTGGCCATGGATATACCTGTTAATATATTATCCAGGAACCTTAAGGAAAACTTCAGGTAGCATGCCCTGTCTGCTTTAAGCTGCCTCAACAAAGTGGAATTGGTTTAAACACATGGGATTGCTTGAAGATCAGTATTTGGTCATGCATATGTTCTCATGCAGTGTTTTGGCTTTTTTGCACAAGGAGCCATGGTAGGCTCCTGTGCTGCTACATCTCAACACAGGTGTTGAGACCATTTCTGTCAGACAGATTATTCCAGCACATCTCCTTTTTCTAGCCAGGCATGCATTGAGTCCCTTTGTCTATTCTCCCCATTTCTGAAGAACTGTAGGAAGCAGTTTTTATAGATCTTTTCCAACACAATGGTTCATCCTACCTAGAGTCCTCTCCACACATCCTTCCTCTGCAGCAGCTGTGCCTATTGATTAATTGAGGAGAAGGTCAAAATCTGACTTCAAATGTGGGCTGCTAGGGTAAGGTAAAGTGTAACTTATGTGGACGGGGCAGCAGAACTGAACTGATGTAGAGTAAAATAAGATTAGTAATTCACAGTTACAATGCTAGTGCAGACATCTGAGCTAGCTGTGAATCTGCAGGTTTTTCATCACTCCTGTAACTTTTTTTTTGCCCTGTCTATACTATCCTGACTGACTTGAGGTATCTGTAAAGCAGGGGAGCTCAATTACGGGAGTCCAGTGCTGTGGTGTGAAACATGGATTGATTTATTGTGCTAACACGTACCACACTGTGTCAGCTGTGGTGACAGGATTCTCTGACTGCCAAGATAATGTACATTTGACAATAATTGCTGGACTGTGGGAGTGTTATTTAGTTGCAAAACTGAGCGTACAGAAATGAGGAAATTCTGATCCCATAGCATATATTTATGATAGACTTTAATTACATTATCAGATTCTGTATTTTGCACAGAATACCTGGCTGTAGTTACCTTGTTGTAATCTTACTATATTAATTAGAGGTTTTCCTTGATATAGAATGAGAATACATCAAACATTTAATGCCTAAGGCAGTTGATGTTCATTCAGGGGATATTATTTCTGCTGGTAATGGCTAGAATCTTTTTTTATCTTCATATTTAATGTATGTCTCTAGGCTTTCTTCATTGCACATCTGCCAGATCCTGCACTGAATGCAGAATGATTAATTTCCTCATAGTCCTTTCCGTGCTGTTTCTCACTGTGGTATCTGAGTGCTCTGCAAATACACTATTAATGAATTTCTTTTTACAACATCCCTGTTACGTGAGGTTTCTTGCTGTTTCTGTCTCTTGAGGACAACCAGTGATTATTGATGGCAGCACAGGCACCAGAAGCCAGATCTCAGCATTTGTTTTCTACAGTCACAATTAAAATTTTAAATAGTATTAAAAAAAAAATAACCACATGTAAGTTCTTCCAGCTCACATTGTCAAAATTATTACTAAACAGACTATAAAGTATGATGGTATTTTTATACAATATATGTATATCCATACTATGCATATCTATATTTGACTCTCTTGTGGAAAGGTAGTCTGTCTTCAGAAAAAATTTGGCTCATTGTGTAAACAAGCATGTTCTTCTTTATCCTGTTTGTAGTGTGACAGTAGCTTATTAATGCTTGTTTTCATGGTTATTGTTTTAGCCTTTCCTCAGCTGTGGCTCAGTCTATCAGACTGAAACGTTTCTTGTAACCCTCCCCCTCCTACATGTTAATGTACCAGTCTTTGTTCATCAGTAACATTTGAATAGCACTGTCTCCAATTAGCAGGTTGTTGTGGTTTTTCTCACGTGTACAGAATCTAAATCCCTTACTAATTGCTATCTTATTTTAGCTGATGGTGTTCATGCTTTTTAAGACATACCAAAGGATTTTCCTCCTTCAATTTGCATTGCTTCCTTCCTTTTCTATTTCTGTTTTTCCCCAGTACTCCTTTTTTATGAAGCATTTTTCATATATTTGCAAGGAATATTTTGTCTTTTGTCAGTGGTGGCTAAGGTAGATAAGAAGAGAGGAATCTGTCCATGTCACATTGTGATGTAAGAAAAAAATATCATCTAAGTCAACTAATCACTTTTGTGTATTAGCAAGGAAACCAGAGGATAATAGAAAATCATTGTCATAGGGCAGAATCCAGTCTCTGGATCACATGTGCAGCTGTTATTCACTGAGCAGTTCGTGCACATTTGCTCAGTATTACAGTCTTTCCTTAGATACTACCAAAACAGAAAAATTAAAAAGTTATGTTGTTGCAGGGTGACAAATAAATAAGTAGATAGTAAAGCTCTAGAATTTTTTAATGTGTTGAGTTGTGCTCTTTTTATTACAAACACTAAGAGATACCATTCTATGACAAATTAAATCAGATTATATCTGGGCAGCTGCACAATGCCAGCTTCCTCTTTGCCCTCCCCACCATATGTTGTCCCTGCCTTCTTCCTTGCACCAATGATCATGTGGTGAGACAGTTCAGGGGCTGCTTTGGCTGCAGCCTGGGATTTTTTTGCTAGCTTGTTATTTGTGTTAGATTTCTGCATTAGTCAGCGTGTGGTCTCACAGGCTGGGGCCAACACAGAGTAAGGAAACATGTAGCTGGGCTGGATAAGGGTGGACCCTCCAGGACCACTGGAACCCAGTTGCAATAGGTTCCATCTGCCATGACACCAGAAATCTGAAGTTCATGTAATGTCAAGGGACTTCTAGAAGTTTGAGGGTTTCCTGTACTATCCTGTACAGTCTTAATATAAGTGTACCACAATGGACAGCAATAGTAAATATGGTTTATATAAATGATGAAATGTCTTTAATTCCGTGTTCTGTGTGCTTCTGTTGGCACACTTAAGGTGCTGCATAGTTTTAGAGCGGGGATGCTTGTGGGCCGTGAGTTTTTATCGTTGGCCACAATCATGTTCTCTTTCCTTGTCTTCTTGGGGGGGAAGGGAGGATAAAAATTTTTAACATACTGTAGAAGAACTGAAGACATTTGTTATGTGATAGAAAAGATGGAGATCATCTGGGAATACCAGAGCAGTTTCTTCTTATTAAATAAGCTGTGAGTTTGGCACTTCTTTTGAGCTAGAGTGTTTGTGTACTGCAAGCACTAGGAATGTGAAATTGACCATTTTGGAGAAACCAACATTTTTTTTTGAAAAGATAAAGCTATTAGACTAAGAGGGAACGTTTCCTGATAAGTTTCTTTGGAGTTTGGGTCACTGAAGTTTTTTGACAGCCACTGCCAGGGCTGATGACATGGATTTATATTAAGCTCAGAATACTTGGTTTCAGTATTATAAAAAAAAAATGTTTAAAATCTGGGGAGAGTGGTCTTTAAAGAGATTAGACAAGAGCTATCCCTGGCAATTTTAAGAATAAAATAAGCCTCTAAGAGGAATGGCCTCATAGCTCTGGTGCATCAGAAAGGTCTAGATTGATTTCAAAGCTGGGTTTAATAGTTCTGTAATGATTTGGAAGGAGAACATGAACTTACGTGCTTTAGGACATTCATTTCAAGATAAGAAGGGTTTTTTTGTTGTTGTTGTTTTTGTGTGTGTGTTTGTTTGTTGGGGTTTTTTTTTATTTTTTGGTTTTTTTTGGTAAGAAAAATAATTCACTAGAACAACCTTCCTCAGGGTCATGGTAGAGTCTCCATCACTGGAGGATTCCAAGATGTGGCTGGACAGGGTGCTGGATAATCTCATATAGGCTCCCTTTTTCCACAAAAGGCTGGGTCAGATCTTCTGAGGGCCCTTTTGACCAGTGATTTTCTGATTCCAGTTAAGTCTAATTCCTCTTTATGTGAAGATAATGTTGGGAATCAATGTAAATACTGTTTTGCACAGTTGTGCACACATCCACAAAGATCTTGATCCCAAGGGAATGTTCAGCACTCGTTTTATGCCTAAATCCCATGAGATCTCATATGCAACATTTCTTACTTGTTTCAGTTGGCGAGCTGGGTTCTGCCATGTAAAGTAAGCCACATCCAACCTCATGAAACATGGCTGAAAAGAGCAGGTGGGGAGTATTTTTGTTACATGTGTGTCAATAACCAAATGTCTTCAACACAGAACATCTGCCTGAGTTGCAGAGGATGATGAATCTTGCTCTGTCTGAAAGTTTCTAAACTGCCAGTTTTTAGCTTACAGCTGTCTGCCTTAGCAGGCGCCTGACAGATGGAAAACAAATCACTTAAGCTAGTATTGAACATCTGAAACTTCTTAAAATTGAGCTTGCAATCACAAAGGTTTAGGAAGAGCAAAAGATATTTTGTAGTGGTGCTCCCTTGGTCCTTCCTACTTGAGTTCTAACAGTTTGCAGAAAATCTTTTAATCTGTGTTTGCATATGAAGATGGCTGTAATAGTCACACATTCATTTGGGATGGAAGAAACCTGGCTTCCAGTCCCTATTCTGCTTCTGCTCCAGATATATTTTGAAAGACATATCTTATCCTTAATAGTAACAGGATTGTTTTAAAGTTTTGATTGTAGGACAGAATTTTAAAACTTCATTGGAGAATCCATCATTCTGTGTAATTCCAAATGAGGAACTGGGGTAAACAACATGCCTGCTGCCTAGTTTGGATGTCTACTAGCTCAAAAAAATACAATAAACTGGTGATAAGCTAGTTTTTATTATAGTTTCTACAGGAAACTTGATGCCTAATCTGGGAATGAAACTTCCCCTGGATATACAAATATCCTCATTTTAACCACCATAATAGTTCACAATGTAAACAGCTTATTTTCTCTTGTGAGCCTGAGGCACATTAACTTTAAAAAGATTTAGGCATAGCCTGACTTACAGAATTCTCTAGCAGGAGAGAATTAGCAGTATGAGGCTGTCACATCCACAGCCAATAGAGGAAGAAAAAAACCAAAACAACCTTCACAGTAGTTTAAATTCTGAAGGCAGCCAGGGCCTTGGGTTGCTCTTGCTTGTTTTGCAAAAAGGGGAAAAGGGTTCACTTAAGTCAAAAATTCTGTGTCTTTTAGAGCCAGATATGAAAGCAATAAATTCTGATTCTGAGCTCTACAGCTTCTGTGTCTGTAGACTTAGAAATGAATACCTTTGCTGAGAGAAATGGCTTTGTACCCAAAGACAGAACCCTCTCATTGGTAACATGTACTTTTGCATTATAAAATACTGGTTGTGCTTTCCAGGATCTGTAGTCACCGTTTCAAAGATGCATAGGTAAGTAATAATACATTCATTTAATTAATTTTCTACATTTATCAAGGACAGATGTACTGTGAGGTGTATATGTTAGGGACAGATGTACTATGAGGCATATTTAAGATGTTAGGTGTTTAGTAGAAACAATATCATCATTCTTCTGCTTTGAAAATTTGTAATTGAAAAGATCTTTCAGGGTAGATTGGTCAGTATTTTAGCACATAATTTCCATTTGCAAATATTGCACTCTATTCTGGTACTAATGTGTATGTATTCATGGATTTGGCAGCAGTGGGATCTTTTGTATTTAATAAGTTCCAGCACAACTGTGTAACCCAGCTATCTTGTGAACAGCCAAAGTGCTCTTGTCAGGTAGGACCTAGTCAGGTCCCACATAACAGCTTGTGCCACAGGGATCATCTTCAAATCTTGCTTGGTGGTTTACATGTTGGAAAGGATTCTTCCCGCATGGAACTTGCTGCCTTGAGTTGCTGACACTCATTAGTACAGAGGAACCAATAATGGATGGCATTAGCAGAAATTAGTTGTGACATTTTTAAAACATATGGATAGCATGCAAGTTCCTACCTACAGCTACTGAAAGAGCTGCTAAGAGCTGCCAGGGCCATCTGAGCTAAGAAATCATTCGTTAGGTAGCTGTGCTCCCTTTGCAGAAATTTTGGCATCCCATGCTTTCTGTTGTATGCAAAAGCACTAACATTATCTCATCCTGAAAAGTCATGAAGGCTAATGGTCCTAAAAGGGTCCAAGGCAAACAATTTAATTTTGGTCAGTTTTGGTTTATCCGTTCATGTGATTTTCATATACTTAATATTCACTAGAAGCCTGACTGTGTTCTTAGAGCTGTACCTTGGTCAGTCAGTGTGGTGTTGCAGGTATGATTTGATATATTTTTGACTGCTACTTTTTGCAAGCAGGATCCAGCTTTCTCAGTGGTGCTATTTTGTCTCTCACCTTGTTCAAGTTTTGTATGTCATCTAGACTGAAGTGTAACTTCAAACCTGGACTCTGAGAAGACCATCACCTGAAGTGACATGACACAGACACTTGTATTATGTTCTTTTAGCTCCTTTGCTGCTTAGCTCAATTAGTATAACATTTCTGCTTTAAACCTGATTAAGTACAGTGTGCTCAAGGTTATATAAGAAGCATTAATAAGTGCCCAAACCAAACTGGCACTCTTTGAGTAACACTATTTAATTTTCATTTGATGAACACTTTGGAAAGGCTACTTAGCTTGGGTTATTGTGTACAGCCCAGCTGTAGCATAAAGTAAACCCATGTGACCAGATCTTGCTGGTTTATGTGTTAGTTGCCAAGCATGGTCTTTGTAATAAGGATTTGCCACTATGATGCTAATGCTGATCTTCTGGTTATCTCCTATAGCAGTTTCCAAATTAACCTTTGGCTTCTACAGCACTTTGGTGTATTAGGAATTTTTACACAGCCTAATGGTTGGGAAGCAAATTACATTAAGATCCTTCTAAAGTTATTCAACTGGAAGCAAAGTTCTCAGAGTGATATCTCTGTGTTACTCTCCATCTTTTACGTCTCTTTCTGCACATCCTTGCAGAGCAATTGTCTCTAATGTTTATCCTTGAGAACAGAGTGATTTCAGCCCCTTTTCAATCCTTTGGACAAAATACTAACTTTCTACAGTGTGTAAGTATTAGTAATTATGTAGTACAGAAATTGACAGTCATTTCAGTGACATAAGCAAAACAGATCTCTGCTTTTAATCTCAGTAGTCTTGTTAGCATTAAAGTGATGGACAAAAGTGCCAACAGTTATAGGACTGCATAATAACTATACTAAGCTTCAAAATCACTTCAAAAGAACATTATGATCATTGCAATGAGAAGTTTTCAAAAATAACAGTTTCTAAGCAAAGGACCACAGAGCAGCTGTTCTCAGCCCTAAGACAAGGGATTGTAACCAGGTCCATGATTTGATATTGGGACTTGAAGTGCCTGTGCTGCCTTCTGGTCTTGCTTTCGTAGAGATCCCAGTAGTCAACTGCAAGCAGTCCAGTTCCACAGCTCCTGTCCTGTACCCTGCTGCCATCCCAAATGATTCTGAACTGGTCCATCTTTGTCTCTTATTATTCTCAAGCTAATTCTGTCTGTCCTGTGTGGTTTGGATTAGAAGAAGTCTTACAAACCTGATTATGCACCAGTTCAGAATGTCACAGAGGAGTAATATACCTCTATTCCTGTTCTTCACAGGCAATTGCTGATATTTACACTGGAGAAATGAAACAATATTTGTGCTCTAGTCCCCCTGTGGTGTTAAAATCCTCTGTGATTTCAGTGTTGAGTTACTTTTATTGTCTGTATATTATGTGTGTCCTTCACCCAGATAATAAGATAGAATCTGTGGCGTTGTGGCTTCCTTTTGTTTTGCTTTCTACATTTCAAGTAGGCTGTTTGGAAGAAAGTCAATCCATGTTAAAAATCTTCTAACAAACAAGCTGTTGATTTGCATCCCAGGTATTTCCTCAAATTAAAGCATTTTTTCCCATGCACCTTTTGTTTTTTCTCAGTCCACTGTCTGGATTTTTCTGATTTTGACATCAGGGCATGTCCATTTTTCTCTTTATAATGCCTCCATTTAAATTAATGAAGTATCTGGGTAACCTACCCAGAATGAAGCCCTCAACAGGGCTGACAGGATAGGTAGAACAATAGTGTATCAAGGGTGAGATCTTCAGTCTGCTACAGCAGAGCTGCAGTACATGCTTACTTTGATGAAATAAGAGGCTGTAGAAGTGTCTTGTTTTTTCAAGACCCTTAGATTCATGATAATAAAAAACTCAGCTTCAGTTGTTGTCTGGACTAAGAAAGAAAGAAGAGTCCTAAACAACAACCATCAGAAATCTATGTTTGTTTTGGGGCTGTATATCATGAGTTAATACCTGTGCAATTCCTAGCACATGTAAATAAAGTAAAATTAGGAACAGTCTCGGTATCCCAAATCTATGATTAGCCTTAGAACTCTTAAAAAAATGTATTTTTTTTCTTTCCACAAAAGTATTTGTAGAGGCTTGAAGAGTATACCATACTGCTTATGTAGTTATAAAATAAAGTATGTTCCTCAAGTAACTGGAGTGAGAGGGACTGAATGAATAACTGGATGGATATGATAAATGAAACAATAAAAGAGTAGGCAAGGGCAAGAATGAAATTATGAACTGAGTATGAAGTGGAAGAGAGCGAAGGAGAGGGAGGATGAATGATGTTGGGGGAAAGTGTTGGGGAAAATGAAATAAGAGGAAGGAATGAATCAGATAAAACCTAAGGTCAGAAAGTGAAAACTAAATAATTAATTTGGGAAAAGATCAGAACAGAATGTTGCCAAAAGGTGAAGCATGTTATTGGTGGATTTATGACAACATGGAGAGAAAAATAATTACCACTGAGATGGAAGTGACCTGAAAAAAATGTAGAATAGTCAAATGCTGAGTCAGCAAGATGACAAGATATAATCAAAGGAAAGAGGTGGGGAAAATGGCTTAGAGACAAGGGAGAAGTATGAAAGGAAATGTCTGTGCCACTGGCAGACCCAGGTTACTTCTGGCTGTGCCTCTGCTTTTCTTGCATGGCCACAGCCAGGTCAGCTGGTGCTCTTGGCTTTTGGTAGCCTGCAGATAATACTCCAGGGCTGCTCAGAGGATAATCTAATGAAAGTTCCGGAAAAAAAATAGATTCTGTATGTAGATATTGGAAAAATTAAAAGCAGTAGACACAAAAGGAGGCAAAGTCTGTCCTCAGCTCTTCACCTGCCCTGGAGTATCTCACCTTCCAGAATTGAGATTTATTTCTCCTTCAGGAGAAGAAAACTGACAGAACCCAAAGCAGAGCTCCAGATGTCTGAGGAGCACATTTTGAGAATGGTGCACAAGTGTTGTTACTGCTAGTCAGCATATTTGGAAGTGAACTGTTGCCAATACTGACGATTTTAGAATATATAAATATCAGAATGAAATCATGTTGCTAAGTTAAAAAGAGAGATAGGGATAAATAGTCGCTGCATTTTTTTTTGGTAGAGATTTAGCCTCGTTCATTCATAAAAGGTTGTGATCTTAATTCCTCATGCATTAGGATGAAAAAATGCCACTGAATTCTTGGATATTTCATCCAAGAAGTATATAAATAAATATAGCGCTTCGTAATGCTAATCCAAGTAAAGAAAAGTCTTCAAAAGGAAGTGGGTTAAGCAGTGTGCAAGTTTACTAATCTCTCTATTATATTTAAAATAGCTTTCTTTTATAGTAAAAACATATGCAATTATACTTAGGCAAAGAAAGAAAGCCACTATCCAGCTTTAATAATGCTTTTACTGATTGTATTATAGTCTTTCTTTAAGGGGTAATGTGCTTTGTCGCCTGAATCAACTAAGTAAGAAAATTACTTTTCCCAGTCTCCAAAGCAATCACTTTTATAGCTTTGTCTGGTAAATGAGCAGTCTACTCTCCAATAATGAAGGGCAAAAAAAGATGTGGAATTTTTTTTTTAATATTCTAGCAAACTTTGTTGTATATGAGTTCTCTCACAGACTCTACTGAATCATCAGACTCTCAGAACAGATTTGTACTAAGAAAATGCTATTTAAATGAATGCTGAATTCTGCTAAGGGGAAAGAATTGAAGTGATCATCAGTGTTCTCATTATTCAAAATTTTATTCAAAATTTTCTATTACTTGATATGAAATTCTTCAAATAGCTCAAAAAGAAGTAAAAACTGATTTAAAAATACTGATGTCAGAGTCAAGGCAGTAAAAAAAATTGGGATTTTTCTCAGGTTTGCTACATCAGGCAGCAGTACTTTGTAAAAGAGGCCAAAATGTTTACTACTTTTGATAAAATTACTAGAACAAAAGGAAAAGTTGTTTGGAGCTTTTAAAATTACACAAAATTATGTGCCCAGACTCAATTTAGTTTTTTTAGAGACAGACTAAAATCAGAGCCCTAAACTTTGGCAAAAACATTAAGAGATTCTTTAGCAAATACAGTACAGAAATCCCTGGCTTCAGAGGCCATATCTAAGTTAAAAAGTGTAGAGTTGAGCATGTCCTTTCCTGTCTCGTTCTATGTAGTGAGCTATACTGCTGGCTGCTTGCATTTTTTACTGGGTGGCAGCATGTGCCTCTCAAGGACATGCTCATGCCCTGGGTTTCCATCACTGGAAGGACCAGGGATCTGTAGTTATATGAGCTGATTGCTTCTTTACAGTCTAAAATTCTGTGTATAGGTTAATTAAACATGTTCACACATGATTTATCAGCTATGAAGGTGGTGAGGCATTGGAACAGGCTGTCCAGAGAAGTTGTTGGTGCTCCATCACTGGAACTGTTCAATGCCAGTTTGGATGGAGCTTTGAGCAACCTGGTCTTCCATCTGGTGGGAGGTGTCCCTGCCCATGGTAGAGGGGTTGGAACTGGATGGCCTTTGAGCTCTACCTGCCCAAGTCATTGTATGATTCTATTCATGGGGAAGGACAAGTGTTCTCCAGCTGTGTTTGTTCTGTGGATATAGGGGGGAATCTCTATCTCTGTGCTGTCATATTTGTGATGGACTACTGGCTATTTGCTGGTGAATCAGAAATTAGGTGTAGCTGGGTGGGTAAGTATTATAAACTAATACTGTCAGGCCTCTCTTTTTTCTCTCCCCTGAGATGGGATGGGAAGCACTGTGGTTATATTTCTGGGATTTTTCTGCTGAGTAAATCAAAAGAGCCCAGGAGGCAGCACAAAATGCATTCACGTGGGGGAGAGCTGTAACACTCCCACACTGAACTCTAGCTACAGCTGGGTACTTAGCTGAGAAATCAGTGTTTTAATTACTTGGGCTAGCAACAAAGGCCAACATTTGACTTCTTCAAAGCCAGTGTAAGGGCATATTTAGATAAATATTACTTTGGGAACTAACTAGCTCCCAAGATGTCATTGAATTTAAATCAGCAATTAGAAATTAGAAATTAATTCTGACCTTTCCTTTGTTCTCAAAAATCTGCCATCCTGTATCCAGTGAGCAAACTCTGCACACATGAGGGTCCCTGTTGGGTCTTTTCTTGATCTTCTTTGTCACTGTGGACCCTTGTGTAAGCACGTGGGGAATGCCAACCCAAGCAAATTGCCTTCCTATCTGCTTTGCACAAGACAAATGAGTATGCAGAATAAATGACAAACAAATTCTGGATCTTGCCACCTGAGGCCAGATTTTGAGAGGAACAGAGGCTGAGACTATGTGGGTGTGCCTTTAAATGGCAGCTCTGGCATAAGCAGTTCCTGCATCTTGTTGCACCCAGCCACAGCCACTCATTCCCACGCTTGCACTGCACCTTCAGCTGTGCTGGAAAAAATGGTTTGCTGCCATGTGTTGAGCTGGACTAGTGAATTGTTCTACATTTGAAGCAACTTCTTATTTTTATTTATTGGATCCATTTTCTGATCCAGCTCATTCCCTGAAAAAGCTACTTCAGCACAGCTGAGGAAGCAGTGAAGGGATGAAGAAGGCTGAAAATGAGAACTGTTCATGCTACTGTTTTAGGGGGTAATTGGTGTTGGTTTTTGGGGTTGGGGATTTTTTTTCCCTTTTTTAAACATGCCAGTTGTAATTCTGTAATACTTGGGTTTCAGTTAAGAGAGCTGGGTTTTGTAATGCTCATTTGTCACTATTCCTTTTTCTTGCTGTTCTTTCCTGTCCACATTCTCAGCTCTTGGCTTCCACAGCTGTGTGGATAGAGCAAATTCTGGGGCTGTACTGCCTCACAGAAATTACTTCAACCCTCTGAGTGAAAAACAAAGCAAGAACCCAGTGGTGAGTGTAGAGGATATTTGCTCCCCTGATCATCCAGGGCAAAGCCAACAGCAGGTTGCAGTCTGCTGAGGAGGGAAGGGAGCCAAGAAGCTGGCACAGGGCCTGGAAAGGGGGCTGGGAAGTCAGACGGCACCAATGGAGACCTCTCTTCTCACATCCTCAACTCCACAGGGAGACCCTTGACTGCAGCCTGTCTGCTTAGGAGAGCTCTTGTAGCAGCCTTTCTTCCAAGCCCCAGCCAGCCAGGGACACGTGAGCTGGCTGGGGAGCGTGCCAGTGGAGATGAACAGCGGCAGCACGCAGGGGCAGTGACTGCTTGGTGTCCCTGAACCACCCACGCCACAGCCCCGGGCATGTGAGCCCATCCATTGCAATTCCAGTCTTCCCAGAGAGAGACCAGAGGGGCTTCTGGAGCTTTAGTCACAGATTCCTCTCCTGGGCATTGATTTCCTCAAAATTATCTTTGTGTCAGTGACCTCAGATGCATTAAAACAAGGTGGTAAGCATTACAGTAAATTTTTGTGAAAAATATCTACCTCAGAAACAGCCTAGTTTTCCTAAAGGCTGTTTTGAGAACCTACATGTACACACAGCTTATAACTGATTGTACATTGGGAGTGTTTCTCATGCAGGTAGTTTGAGTCTAAGACAAGCCAAGATGCCATGAATGTAAATATTATTGTGAAAGCTTTCTGGGGATTACTTCAACTTGTGCTAGAATGTAATTTCTTTGAGTAATTATGATTTCATTTTTTGCATGTGTGACAGTTGAATATAGAGCTGCTAAAGAAAAGGCAGCAAGGTTTTGATTCTAGGCTGCTTCTCTTTTAAATTACAGTGGCTTTAGACTGATGAATAGCACATAATCCTGGAGTGACAGGATTCAGTACTGGTAGTTTTTAAAAAGGACAGGGGGATGTGTGTGAGAGAGAGAGAAGCAGAGAGAAATGTAAACAAAACAGCTGATTCTAAGTTAAGTTATTACCATCAGAGATTTCCCTAAAAGTCCTTGACTGTTTTCTCTTTAAGTCTGAATCATTAATCTTTCTGAGCCAGACAGAGCTCCAGTACTCCATAAAGTCCAGTACTCCATAAAGAGCACAGAAATAGTTAATAGTCCAGTTTGTCTTTTAATCATTCAGAGACTTAGTAAAAATAACTTTGTTTTCAAGTTGTGCATTCTTCTGCTTTTGTACTTGTCCTCTTCTGAGTGGTGGCAGGTCATAGTAATGGGGCTTCTGGAAGAAGTCCATACTTTCTGCAATCAGTTGAGAAAAAAAGCCTGAAAATTAATGGGGAGGTGATCTTCTGCCTGGGTCACTTATCCCTGGCCCAAATGAGCCAGCTACTCCACCACATGTGACCACTTGTATTGAAAACTCTGAATTTTTGCCTCAGTAGAATAAAAGTTATGTTTATTCATGGGTGTACTTTGTGCTAAAGGTTATTATCAAAAGCAAATAAATGAAATGAAAGCATATATTGCAAAATGTAGAGAGATATTTGTATCTATACAGACTTCCTAGATAACTCTGGCTCTCCTTTTACTCCTAAAGTTCTTCCTGTTATTTTTCTTTCTCTCTGGTTTTAAAAACACTATAGTGAAAGTAAGAAAGTTGTGAAGACAGAAGACCAATTTTAGGCATAGTACAAGCAAGTGCAGCTTCTGTTTCTTGGGCGTTATGTTTGCTAACTCCAGAGTGAGTTTAGCCTGTAACTGGTACTGCTGAAAACTGTGGCAAGCCAAATTTGCATGTTTGCTTTCAAGGCAGCTGTGATAATAGCAGCCTGAATGGTTGCTCTTTCTGGGTCTTCCTTACAAAAATTATTTATTGCATCCACCAGTGAGGGGATTTGGCATAATGACGTTGCCTCAGTACAAGGACAATATCCTAAGCTGCTCACAGGTGTTTCATCCAAAGCCTCAAGAAAGTGAAGACCTCCAAAGAAGGTGCACCTTCTCCAGACTGTTGCATAAACTTGGATGTGGAGGCCAAGTGGCAGCCCTGTGAGTTCTGACCTCCTGCAGTCTCCCACGAAGAAGAATCTCCCAGTTTGTGTAGCTGTCTGGTGACCTTGCTTGAGCAGCAGTAAAATCATGACACAGGTTTTCATGACAGCACGTATGTGATGAGGTCTTGATCAAAGGTTCTTGCTTGAAGTCTAGTGCTTTGCCTCAAATAGCTAAAAAAAGTCCTAGCTTTAGGTCATAGAATCATAAAATGTCTTGGGTAAGAAGAGACCTTAATGATCACCCAGTTCCAGCCCCCTGCCATGGGCAGGGACAGCTTCAAGTAGACCAGGTTGCTCAGTGCCCCATCCAACCTGGCCTAGAACACTTCCAGGGACAGCACATCCACAGCTTCTCTGGGCAACCTGTTCCAATGCCTCACCACCCTCATAGTAAAGTTTCCTCCTAATAGCTAATTTAAACTTACTCTATTTCAGTTTGACTTCATTCCTCTTCATCCTTCCCTCTTTTCAGCACGCCCTTGGAAAAAGTTTACCTCCATCCTTCTTGTAGACTCCCTTCAGGTACTGGAAGGCCACAATTAGGACACCATGAAGTGTTCTCTCCAGGCTGAATAATCCCAATTCTCTTTGAGTTCCCATTATTGAAGTCAAGCTTGCCCTGTAGCTTTCAGACATTGTTAGTGAAGTATCTGAGACAGGCAGCTGGACCAAACAGGATGTTGCAAGGCTAGAAATGGTAAATTACATTTGCTTGGGCCATCCCTCTTCTTTGGGATTACTTTGGGAATTGGACTTTTTTTTTAATACATGAAAAGTCAGTCTTTCTTGCAATATTACTGATACCTTCTGTTTTCTTCCTCTGTTATGAAACAAAGCTAGAGGTTAAGTAGCAGCCTGACACATCCCAAGGGCTATGTTCACATTGAATGCAGAAAGTCCAGGCTCTCAATAGCAGGGTCCCCTCTAAGCATCCCAGACTGCATCAGTCCCTTTTATGGTGTGAAAAAATACCCCACCTAGAAGAAAACAAATACTCAGATAAATGTCTGTTACTTACAACATGCTTTTATCCCTAATGTCTCTTTTTTTTTTTTTTTTGTGTGGTTTTTTTTCCTGCAGAAAATGTGTGATCTGTCCAAGTCCTTAGAATGCACAATTTTAAGAGACAGACAAATCCACTTGAGTTTTATAATGACAGCAGTGGTTTTGTCTAAGTTCTCATTCTGAAGTTTAATCTCCAGTGAAACAAAAATAGTAAAATTTATTTGGCATGGTTATTAGCAGTCAAGCCTAGAAATGTGCCTTTCTGGTTGAACTCAGTAGCCTCACAGCTTCATGTAATTGAGACTGCAGCATGACAGGGAGTTCTGTTATGGCTTCACATATTGATCAGTCCAATTTAATTTCCTCATGGGATCTGAACCACGCTAGGGATGGTGGATTGTGTTGAAGGCTTGATAAGCCTATTTTAACAAAGCATCTCAAGGGCTTCTGGAGCTAAGGCAATTATCAATGCTGATACATGTTCCCTTTCATGAAAAGGTAAGGCTCATTTGTAGGCTGCACAACAGCTGCTGTTTGCAACAAATGACTTTTTTTTTAATTAACTTTGAGATACTGCTTCCTTACCTGTTCATTTACCAGTTGGCTGTTTCCCAAAGGAAAAGAAATTTGGTTCCAGGTTTTGATTTTACTGGTATATGTGACAGCAGTATCTTCTGCACTGCTATATTCACTATTTTGGTAATTAAAGCATAGATTGTATTTTAGAGCAATAATCCCATCCCACTGCTTATGCCTATGTCTGAACAGCCCACGCCAACAAATTCTGGTGTTTTACAACTTCTGGATTTTGTGTGAAGTTACTGATGATATCTGCTATTTTTAACATTAGTGTTTCTGGTTAAAGAATCTCCTGCTATAGCTTTGGCAGTCAGCATTTTTGTTTGTCTTTGGATATTTAAAAATGTTTTAAAATTGTGTTTGTTTTAAGCTCTCAGTTATGAGAAGGAATGTCATTGTTGTTTCCTATTGTTTTATCTTTACTATGCAAAAATCCTAACATTTCATTTATAACGTGTTTGGTGTAGGTGTGTTGTGGGTGGTAAATTCATACTGCTGTTTAATGCTGAAAATTGGGTGTGTGGAAAGAAAACATCATCAAGGCAAACTGCTATGTTAAACCTGATTTTAAACACAGTTTTCAGGTCACTAGCTACAAGCTTAGTGGCATAAAGAATGGTTATCCTTAGCTAATAGAATTGCTTTTGTTTTGTTTATTCAGCAGGAAACAATTTAAACCATTTAACAGCTGCTATAGTGTTTTCTGATTTCTTTTCCATTTCACACTCATTTTCTCAATAATTAGCACAGTTCTGCTCGTTAATGCATTAATTGAAAGTAGCAGCAATACGTTCCAAGGAAATTGGAAAAATCTTTGTTTCTAAGCACAGATGAGTGTGGGTGAGTGAAACGTACAAAAATTGGAAAGGTAGCAGGGTTGCACCAAATGCAATTGAAAAATGAACCAAACTCTGTAATGTGCTCAAAATGTTGTTTTGTGTGTTTGGTGCATCATGGTAAGCGGCACCTTATCTGATTTTTCTTATTTTCTTGATGTCTGAACTTTCAGAATAATTTTTTCAAGGAAAGTTACTGTTTTCAGAATAATAAATAAATATTTAGCACTGGTGACTGTTGCCTAAAATTACAAGTCAGATGTTTCTTAGAAGATCAAAATTAGGAAATTCAATGAAAAGAAATACGTATTAGTTTTCTATATATCCTGGAATTCTTTTAAAGTTATGACTCATATTTGACCATTACTGGAATTCAGGTACTGGAGGCCCCATGAATGTTTAATAGGAGATGGCTGGTACCATCACTGTTCCCCAGGCTGCTGTTTACTGTCACTTCCCTGGTTAGTCATGACTGAAATGTGAAGATGAGTGAGTTACTGTAAAATGCCTTCAGCAATGATTAATTCAGATTAATCACCTAATTTTGCAAACACTGGAGCACTGAAAGAACAGTAACGGTGTGAGAAATCCCTCAAACTTACCTAATATTAAATAGATTTTGGATTTAATTCTGCAGACATACAGATGGGGCCAATTCAGACATTTCTAGTGATGTGATGGAGCCAACAAGGTGCTCCTTTGATTTCAGTGGCCTGTAGTCATTAATAAAACTGTGCTGTTCAGAGTGATAGGTTGAATGTCACAGATTAGCAGGATTAAGAGCAGTTTCAACACACTTTATTTAGTCTTTTTGCTTACTTCCTTAATTCTCCACCCATGTTCCTCTTTTCAGGGTCTGTTGCCACAGCTGCTGCAGTTACCTGCTCAAACCATTGCACAGGGCAGGAGGAGCAGAGCATAGTCTGCTTTCAGACAGGGGTTTTAATTGCATTCATATTTTAAAGGTCACTATTGCAACATGTAGCTGGCTTGTGCTACAGAATAGAAATTTAGAAATGAACAATTTTTAAGAACATACACTGCTGGAAAAAAAAACAGATTATTTGATTCTGAAGGGGAAGGAAATTAGGTAAATATTATAACACATGGGAATGTTCCCTACACCTGGGAAGTGCATTGAGTAAATATGTGTTCATATAACTGGAAAATACGTTAATTAAAGTCTCAAATATTTGGAAAGTAACAATGTTTACCATTGCTTTTAAACCTGAATGGTATGTTTCTATGCCCCTCACTAATTTTGAAAACTGTGGCCGTGAAATATGAAGTCATTTCTTCTTTTAATAATGTAAATTATGTCATATTAAGTAATGCCATTAATTATTTTATCCCTAAATCTCTAGGTGCTGAAGTGTTGTATATGAACATGTCAGCGTATAATGAAGGTCGGCTTCAGTCATCCTTCTGGATTGTTGATAAACAGCACGTATACATTGGAAGTGCCAGCCTAGACTGGAGATCTTTGGGACAGGTAATTTAATTGAAAAAGTAATCCTATATCCTTTGAGTGTATAATGAGAAAAAAAGGCAACTTTTTGAGGACATTTGGATAGCTCTATTTTCTGATAATTTACTGGCAAAAGTGCTAGCATCAAAAACTGTACTGCCACAGTTTTGATGACTCTTCTGTGTTGGCAAGAGTATATTACTATAGATTTTGCTTCTTTTCATTATAAAAGGTATCTTCCATGGTTATGCTTAAATTTTAAATATTTTATTGTTTTTGTTGATTTCTGTGATGGTCATTGTATGTTCCAGTTTACTTAGTGAAAAAAAAAGTGAGCAAACCCTTTGGTAAACAAACCACTATGGAAATTCTATAGTAGTATCATGGGCACAACCTAGTCCCTCTGATCTGCCATTTTAAAAAGCTAAACCCAAATTTGGAAAAGCTTCCAGATGGATAGTGGGTATTATGCTGGAATACCCACTGCCTTTGGGGAGGGTCAGATTATTGGATACAGAATGTCAAATAGCATACTGATTTTGAAAGCTGTGTGTATTAGAGAGAATTCCACATTTTAATTCCTCATAAACATGACAGTTGAAGCAACAAACAGTGCTAAGAACTCTGTGCAGTCAGTCACTGTTTTGAGGAATTCATCAGTAACACAGCTTATTTGCCTTTTTGTAGGTATGTATGCCTTTTTTTATTTCTGCAGCAGTCTTGGGATCATTAGTGGTTGTCATGTTTTAATTTTTGCTATACACCACTGGCTGTGTGAGGCTGCTCTCAGCCACACTTACAGAGTGAAACCTGTATTTTGAGATCTCAGTAACTGAAATGCTCAACAGAGAGGGGAAAGCAACAGTCCTAGGTAGATAGTAGTTGCTATAAAAAAGTTTGTTTAATAATTATGAGCAGAATCTCAGAAACACAGGAATATGTGTCCTGGTTGTGCTGAGCTTTTTAAGATTTGTTTTCAGTTAAGACACTAGAAGTCTGACTAAAATCAAATTAGCCAATTTTGTAAAGAAAGTGAATAAATGCATTTTTACTCTTCCTATGATATTAATTTACTTTAAAGATATGTTTACAAAGGAATCTGGAACAGGGGTAGAAAAAACAATGTTGTTAGAGAAAGTCTTGGGAAAGAGGATGTTATATTTTCAGTCAATACAGTTTGGGGCTTTTGGGCAGTTCAGAAAATGTTTTTAAGTTATCTGTGCCTCATGACCTAAACTCTTCTGTCATAACAAAATAGCTCTTCATAGGATTTATTTAGCTTATAAATAGTTTATCTTCTAAGCCTTTTCTATTTGGGGGTTTGAAAATAATAGATGTGGGGAAAAGAGGCACACAGATTATATTATTTATATATTACTTATGTATTTATGACCTTCATCACAGATTATGCAATTCCATATAGATTTGGTCTTCTCATGCTGAAATAAATCTTAAATCTTGTAACGTACCCGTGTTAAACTTTGATATGAGTTACTTGTAGGCCAGTGATTCAAAAGTGATTCCTCAATGTTAATTTTATCACTATTTTCTTCATGCATTTGGACTTGTTTTAATCTTATTGTTATATAATAGTATACTTTTCTATGTAGTTGTATGATGAAGCTCTGAAGAATGTTTTTACAATGCAAAAAGAAATCTCTCTGCATTAGGGTAAAAGAGGATCTGCTTTCAGTTAGTTGAGAAATGCGTGCTGGGGTTTCAGAAGAGCCAAAGGAAATTAGATGCTTGGCTCCTGTTGATGTTAGATATGAGTATTCGATTCCCTTACCCCAGAGTTGCAGGTTAATAAATCAGAGCAACTGTCAAAGAGATCTGATATGCTGTCCTAAAATAATAATCCTGCCTTGAACTTTCCTTTTCACATATGCAGCAAAATAAGCACAGAACTCTGTCATTTTATTCTGAGTCCTTTCCTCAAGCAAAATGCTTTGTTCGTGTGTGGGACCTAATCTTAAAACCCACTGTGAACTGAGTCCTTGCTGGGGAAATACATCTCCCACGGGTTCTCATTACCAGAGTCCCAGTATAGCTGCAAATGTGGGATCAGTTCCCCTCTCCTTCTCCCTCTTTCCCTTTCCTCTTTTGTTCTTTTGCCTGATTTAAAAAAATAGAAAGAAAAAAAAAAAGTCTGCTAGCATAGTTTGTCTTTTAGGAGGATAAATCTTAAGCTGAAACAATAATTTAACATTTAACAGCTCCTTGGAAAACATCATCAGGACTTAAGTACTTTGGGTCTGCAATATTTGTGGAGAATTCTTTGTGTTTATAAGCTGGATACTAGAAATCAATCACATATGAAGCTTATTTAGTTTTGTCGCCATTTTCTTGACTTGCCTGCAGTGACAAGAGGCAATATGAGTATTTTCTTAAAAGTAAATTGTCTTTAGCAAGGAGAGATTTTCATATGCTGCAGATATTATTTAAGAATAGCCTTTAAACTTGTGCATATCCTGTGCCTCTGATGGCACAACTTTAATACTTGCCAGAGTCTTAGTTTTGAGATTATGAGCAAGGCTAAGAGCATATTATTACTTTTCAAGAAAAACTGTGTTTCAGTTAAATTGAAAGTTTGTCAAAACTGTAGTAATTCTGGCTGAAGTCATCTATGCTAGCTATCTGCTTCAGTCTGAACGCAAACCCCACAGGGAAATGTTTAGTACTGCTTAAAGTTCCTGAAAACAGGATTTTACAAAAATTTGATGGTTTTTGTTCATAGCGGAATATTCTGAATTTCTCTTTGTACAGGTCTAGATTTTGTGAATGTTTTCCTATTGTTATCAATGTATCCAAATATTACCCAATTACATAACCCATTGAAAACTGGGGATTATGGACAACCAGAGTTTTGCCACTTTCTTAAATATAGTAAGCTCTGTAAGATTTTACTGGTGAAATCATCTAGCTTCTTACTGGTAAATTTATATATACTGATAAACAAAAAATGAAACTCAAACATGCATAAAAATTAATTTTTTCCTGTGGCATGTACCAAGATGGCCATGGTACTGTATTCTAGTTTCTAGTTCCTTGACCCAGTAGCTTATTATTACTTAATAAAAGAAATTGGTTATATAACAATTGTTATAATCCATAAGCTAACTAAATGTATCTTTCTTTTGTTCCATGACTCCCTCCAATAGTTCCAGCCAAGCTTGAAAATGCATTTATCTCCTTAATTCTGTTAAGGAGCATGAGGTTTGTAATACATACGAACATTTCTGGAGCTTTTTATGCTAGCAACATTTTTGGAAAAGTTTTATTCACACATGAATAATTGAATCCAGTGGGCAAACAACTGTAATGGATTAGTTGAACCGCTTCAGAAAAATGCATTTATGTGCAACAAATAATCAGCTCTTGGAAAATAGAGATACTGAAAATTCCTGAAACAAGGAAAATTAATCCAATTGTCTACATATTTGTGGGAAAAAAAAATTGTCCTCCAGTAAAACCAATATGTAATAAATACTGGATTCCCGTATATCTCAAAATACATCATGATGTTCTTATTTGTTTCCAGCTTCCCCAAAATCTTGCTATAGCAGAACCGCCTCTCAAAACTGATCACTGAAACAAGATCTGCACATTTGCAATTTCTGTTGATCTTTACAGAATTAATTGAGCAAAAGCAGGCTATAATCAGTCAGTCATTTCTCTGAACTTTTATCTGAATCTCTTGAAGTTATGTAATGGTGCATCTGGTCCTTTTGAGATAAGATATTTTGTCTGACAGTAGAATTCCATCTTTTCAGTTGAGCAAAAGTTATATTGAGAGTTTCCATTTGATACCATGTTGTGCTAGTATGAATTACAGATTTGTCCCTAATGTGCACTTCATCAGTTTTTCCCATCTTCTTCTAATAATTAGCTAATTTTCTTACTATCCCAGTGGTGTTCAGTATCATATTGCTATTAGTAAACGGAACACAGTCTCAAGTGTCCTATAACATGAAACAAGGCTCTTTCAACTTCGTTGTCCACTGATGTTCAAGCAAGTTCAGATGGGTAAATACTAGACTGAAAGTACAGGCAACATAATACTGGTGTATTCTATCTAAGTTGGTATTTCTGTGTTAATAAATCTCTCTTACATAAGACAGAGAGTATCTCCTTCTAAAAAGTTTTGATACACTGTTATCCATGTGATCCAATCCTTAAAACAAACCTTTGTGGGTTTTCTGCCTATGGGATCATTTCCCGAGCTAGCTAATATTGTGAAGAACAGAAAAGTGCAACCCAAATCTTCAAGCATAGGTAAATAAGGCAATATGTGAAGAAAGCAGGTATAAGAAGATATTACAGAGCTGTATTGACAATTACTTTTTTAGACTATATATTACTTTTTTTTTAATTTCCTGCTGCATGGAAATCTAGATGTATTGTCAGAACTTTGCTAAGTGCTATGACAGCTTGTCCTTCAAAGGACAAGTTGAAAATACTTGTTATTTTCACTAAGAGCTTTTGGCTAAGGTTTTTATCTTTGACCAAATCTAGAGCACTTTAGTGGCTGATACATATCTCCAAAATTACAGCTTTTCTGTTTTCTTTCCTCTTTTTTTCTTCCCCCCCCAAAAGTTAGGGGACTGGAAGGAGATATGTTGCTCCTGTAAATGTGCAAATCTCACAGCATGCATTTATCATGGTGTAAAGTTTGCATTTTTGGAAATACAATGTTTTGTTTGATCCTTTAACTGAGACAGGCTGTTTTTGCCCATTATGCTTACTCTACTTGAAATTCATTACCTGTGCATCCAGTATTTACAAATAAAGATCAGTGAAGCAAAAGGACTGTTTGTCTTTTGCTTACCATTGCTGTGCACTGCTCACAGAGGGTTAAAGCTGGACAGGATCATGGTAATGTGGCTGCTCCACTTGTGCCTTGTGTGTGCTTCATTGCTGCCTGGTAGTGCCCTTGGTTCCTCCTTTCTCCTGTGGGCTTCTGGTTTTTGTGATTTAGTGACTGAAACAGCATGGGATCTATACACTCACCTTGCAGTTGGAGCTAGAAATTCCTCTCAGCTTGGCTAGTTTCTCTAGGTAGAGCGCTGATTCCCAGCTCCCAGGAACTCTGAAGTTATTCCTGTTTATCATATTCTTCCACTGTTGTGCTCCATTCTCACATGCAACAATGCATCTTCTGCATTATGTGTCTGTATTTACTGTAGGAGAGAGCAAAATACATCAACAGCTTGCTGCATGTTTTTATTTCTGTTGACTGTAGGAGCATGCTCATCACTGTTTCTGACCTCTGAAATTACAGATCTTGTCTTTTTGATTTTTTGTTGACTTTTTCAGTTGCTCTGAAAGTTCCGTGAAACAGGTTTATTAACAGTTGAAATAATCAATAATAAATTGTAAATCAGTAAGTAATAAACCTGCAGAGCAAAATGATGGAATATTCTGTTTGGACAGATAAACTGACTTCTTTCCAAAGCAGCATGGCATATTCAGGTAGCTGGGTACCTGAATGTTGCTGAATGCCAGGCTTAGTGTGAGTAGATTTAGATTGAATATTAGGAAGAAATTCTGTAGTGTGAGGGTAGTGAAGCACTGGAACAGGTTGGCCCAGAGAAATTGTGGATGTTCTATCCCTGGAAATGTTCAAAGAGAGGTTGGATGGGGCCCTGAGCCAATCTGATCTAGTGAATGGCATCCCTGCCTATAGCAGGAGGCTGGAACTAGATATTTATGGACATTTTCAATCCAAACTGTTCTATGATTCTATTTTCTTTCCCCCGTTTGTTTTTTTTTTTTGTTGCTGTGGAAGTCCTTTGAACTGGTTTACCTACTGTTGGAGTAATCAAGAATAGATTGTAAATCATTAAATAGTAAGCTGGCAGAGCAAAATTATGGAATATCCATTTAGAAATGATAAACTGACTTCTTTCCAAAGCAGCATGGCATATTCCAGTAGTTGGATCTCCAACTCAAAGGAAAATAGAAGGTTCTTTCTCCTGTAAAACTAACCTCATAATCGTTTGCTTGCTTTTTAATACTTGCCATACGATCACTGTGTCTTAATTAAGAGTCATAGATGTTGCAAAGAGAATGTAATTGTTTCTGGTTTAGTTCTGGTCCCTCAGATACTTGACAAATAGTAGCAGTTTACTAGCATTATCAGACTTAAGAATTTTGGATGGGCTCTAAAAGTGTTTAGGGAACTGGAGGCATGAAGGAATTTGCTGCCAGAAGACAAACTGTACACTACTGCACATAGGATAGAAAATCATCCCTAAACATGCATGCAAAAGAGGAGACAGCTTTTAAGACCTCTTCTGCTGTCTTGAAGCAAATACTGTGGTGAATAGACAGCACTGATGAGGTGTGCTTGCACGAGTCCATGACCTAGGGATAAGACTCAGGAGCCTAAAAGTTAAACTGTTGAAATTTATAAAAGCTATCTGGGAGGATCTCCCAGAAACTGCATCACAAGTAGCTAACCTAGAAGTTGTCTTGCCTTAAAAAAAAAAAAAAAAAAAGACATTGATCACAGGTGAAAATTGTTTTTAGGCACATCTCTATAAAGTCTGTTTGCAATGATCTACACAGGGGTAGTTGGAAATAATCATTTGGATTGTATGGATATAAAAAAAATCATAAATCCATCACTTTCCCAAAAATTTGACTTATGCTGAAAGAAAACTTTTTCATTAAACTCCAACTGAATCTCTGATGGGGGGGCTAATAACACCATAGTCTCTTCTGTCATCTTCCACAAGAATTTGCTGGCAACTAATCCTGGTCAGCAATGTTAACAAATGGAGGCAGATTCCTCTCAGAGGGATTTAGTTATTAGCATACCCCATTAGATCAATCTTGTTCAACTAAACAATTAAAATAACAACATTAAAATAATCATGAAAGTGTATTCCCAATATGTGATTCTGCCCACGCACACACACTTTGATATTGCACAGATGACAGTTTCCCCCTAGAAAAATGTCTTCATTCAGACCTGCCTGAACTCCAAAAGGTTCCCAGATGGAGCCCAGTCACCTCCTGCTTGAAAGTTTGAATCCTTTCATGGAAAACTGGATTTGGCATTGTCCTGTGAAAAAGACGCACAGTAAATCAGGTTGAAATACCATGGCATAAATCTCCATGAGTCGGGGTAGGGAGGGACAATCATTTCAGTCATTTTATAAAAGACTAATGATTCTGCAGTTCAGAATAAAATCATCTTTCTATACTCATAAGTCATCAAGCAGAACAAAATAGATTCTGACAAAGCATTCCTTCCATATGAATGTGCAGCACTAATGTCATCACTAACCTTTTCAGATTTTGATACTGTCGTCATAAGCATCAAGGCCTGGTTTAGAAGTCATCATGCAGTCACCTTTCTTAACTTTTCTAAGTAAACAGCAGTCATCAAAACAGTGAAGTCATTGACGTTTCCCTGGAACTGCTCAGTGGAAAACTATTAATCCCTGCATGAGGGAGGTGTATTGTGCAGGCAGTGCCTGCCAACAGAATTGTGAAGTTTGTCTTCAGAGAGCTGTAGAACTCATAGGAATCGTGATACTGGACAGGCAACTTTTTTAAATCAGTATGGTGAATTACTAGGCATTTCTTTCAAATGTAGTGCTAGGGCATCTCACAAGAAATAGCTGAGGAAACTCACCCTGTTTAGCCTGGAGAAGAGATGACTGAGAGAGGATTTCATCAATGTTTGTAAGTATGTTGAGGATAGACCCAGATTCTGTGGGGTGGTGCCAAGCAAAAGGACAGGAGGCAATGGCCAGAAACTGATGCACAGGAAATTCCACCTGGATATGAAGAAGAACTTTACTGTGTGGGCGTCTGTGTAGTGGAACAGATTGTCCTGACAGGTTGTGGAGTCTCCATCACTGGAGATATTCAAGAACTGTCTGGGTGCCATCCTGTGCAAGGTGCTCTAGGATGACCCTGGTAGGAGGGAGGCTAGACTAGATGACCTCCAGTGGATCCTTCCAGTCTTACACAGTCTGTGGCTCTGTGTTCTCAATTTTACTGTTAGAGTCAGGAGGCTGAAAAAAGATGTATTAGTTTAATTACAAGTTTTCTCCCTGGGGGCCTATACCAGGATCGTATCTTTACAAGAGACTTTGCTTCCATGTTGAAGCAGCCAGAAACCTCACAAATATCGAAGATGGTTACTCAGGAGAAAAGGACAGAGAACACAGTGGATTTCTAAAATAGATTTTCTTATTGACTAGCCATTGTTCTGGGGCTGCCTGTGTACCATTTGGCTAAATTCCCTTACATATCTAAACTGCTTGGATTTCTAGCTTGCCTCAAGGTCCTGTACACTGAATTTAATCAAGGCTCAGTCAAAAATTAATTAGTGCCTTTGGCCCTCTGCTTACACCAAAAAAAAGGGTTTCTAATTCTGATCAGGTAGTCTGGCAAAGCTCAACAGTTATAGCAATAATTCATATGCAATGTCATTGTCCCTGTTTGTGTCCCCAGCATGCCTGCTACCAATCTCTATTCAGTTTGCAGAAGGAAGGCCCACTGTGTGTGTCAGTAATGTTATAAATAATGCATCCAATTAGTCAACTACACGCTGTTGCATTTCCCTGAAGGCTATGGATCTGAAAGCCCCAAAGAAACTCTACTTTGAGAGAAATGTTTAGGCATAAATACTGCCCTTACTCTGAGATCAGCCCTTTGCACTCTCCTCTCTCTGTTGCACAGCAGAAGACGAATGAAGGCTGCCCTTAGCAGCACTGCATAGGATGAGAACAAATGCTAAGGGCTCGTGCTGTGATTTCCAGCTGTGTGAAGAGAATGTGAGATAAGGGCTGACAGGACAGACTCTGGAGCAGGGAAGATGGAAAATGCTTCAGGAAGGAACACGCATGTATGTGGTGAAGGAGAGTCCAGCCCTTTTCAGAAACTAGCAGGGTCTTTCACTTCACCTGTTAGTTTTCTTATGGTTCTGCTGGAGAAGTGAATTTTTTAATGCCATGTGAATGACACCAAGACTGAAATGTGGTGCAGCTTGCCAGCAGTGAGGTGGGAGGCCAACACAACATGATCCTTTTCTTTCCAGCCTGCTCTTTTCTTTGACAAAAGGAACAAAACTATTCCGAAAGAGAATCAGAATCAAATTAGAATTCACATTAATTAGATTTCCTGCAGTAAAACAAGAAATAAATCAAACATGATCCTGGTAAAATGTTTTCTTGCAGTTGCAAGCTTCCATTTCCCCTAAAGAAGTTTCTTGTGCTTGCTTTAGGGGGTAATGAAACTATAAATTGAAAATTCTTTTGAAAATTATAAATTAGGCTGTGATTATGCCAAGTGATATAAATTATGCTGATAGATTATATGGCAATGAATTTTTAACTGATTCAGTTCTGCCTTCTGGCTTGCTCTGACAAATAGCCATGTGTCAGGCTTGGTTTGTTAGTGAGTTTAAACAACAGCATAAAAAGCCCAAACTTGCACTCACAATTCTGTGGTAGAGTCTATGTAAACATCATCATAGAGTGTCCATGGTTTAAATGAACTATATCTGAACTTTTTCTACGGACAAATTTATTTTTGCTGAGTTTTTCATATTAATAGAACAGATGGCTGAAAAAGAAAAATCATGATAGGGCTTCTTTATAATGTGATGAGGACACAAGGGATTTCTGCTTTTTCTGCTTTGAAGATGCATTGCTACCTCTTCATCACAAAATTTTTTTTAAACCTCACCATTTTTAAACAAATCCCCCTTCTGCCTGGGTGCCTAACTTGCTTTGTGTCTCAGCAGCAGTACTTTTCAGCAGAAATTAAATGCGAAGCCCTTCTTTTTTTCTCAGCGTGATTTTCTTAAGATCAGGGTGCTATGAAAAATGATGGTGTGGCTGAAGTGAAGTGGAAATTAGTAGAGCATCATTGTGCAATTTTGTTTTCTTTGCCTATGGACTGGAAAAAAAAGGGAATACAAAAATTAGCAGCTCCTCAAAGATCTTCTCTGCCTTGTCCTGGCAGATTTTTGTCATTAGGTAATATTAGTAAAAATAACATACAAAGTTGTAACTTCTTGGGACTTTTATTCTGCATGAACTACAGCTCCAAATCTATCAAATGTACTTTTTAAAGATGAGAATTAAAGACCAGTGGACTGCTGGTGGCTGACAATTCAAATTTATCAGCTTCAGTGGTACAGTCCGTCCACTTACACCACTTCCTTTCCTTTGGTAAAAATGTGTCATGGTTTTATAATGGCATTCAGTGCCAATGCTGGGTGCACTCCCTATCAAATGCATCACCTTTTCTTGGTCACATGCTAAGATTTATTTCCAGCACAGTGGCATGAGTGACAGTTTTCCATTTTCAGTGATGAGATTGGGTTCCTGGCTCAGGTTGAAATTTCGTTCTTTTGTCAAGTGAAAGGGCTTTTTTTTCTAGTTCATTAGGAATTCTGCCTGGCAATTATTTTCAAATTACTTAAAACCAACATAATAGAAAATTAACCTTTAGCCTTAGATTTAAAACCTACAAAACCATAGGACATAGGCCGGGCACAAGACAGATCCAAGTGCAAGACTCACAACGTGATTAATTTGAGAATGGTTGAGAGCTGAATGTAGGATTTTAAAAATTGATTCAATAAAAGTGCCTATAAAAATCAGGAAAGTTGCCCAATTAAACACTGAAACAGTTAATCTTAAATTTTGATCTGTTTTAATTCTGTAAGTAATATTCAAAAGCAATTTGTGATTGTCAAAATAGCAGGGAATTCAAGTAAGAACATTTATTGTGCCCTAGATGATTTCTGACATCCAAAGATGCTGTAAATTTAGATTTATTCACTTTCCAATAGTTTAAGCTAGACAGAGTTTTAACAACTTCCTCAGAAAACAGTGCTTTCCCATTTGTACTAGTGTTTTCTGCTTAGTATTTCCCAATATGAATGTAGTTCCCATTTTCTTAGCAACAGGAGAAGAAAAAGTGGAACTTGGAGCAGAAGCAGGACTGGATTTGGATTTCACTGAATTAATTTTGATTTTAACATAACAAAGTGTGAAGTCTCTGTTCTGTATTACTAGCCAGGCATAGAAGGAGGATTTTTGTCTCAGGAATGTGAGGGTAGGTTGCAGTTTCTATGAAGTGTTAGCTGAGGCATGTCCTTTTGCTGTTGTGCTGTGTTTTGCTGTGGTGGACTGTAATACCTGCAGAGGTTTTGTGAGAGAGGGGCCAGGCAGTGCTACAGCCTTCTCAGCCTGTTCAGAGTGAGGTTGCAGGTTTGGTTTACATCAAAAGGAGGGCAGCCTGAATGGGGTCATCACACTGAGTGCATTTGTGATTAGCACTACTCCTGTCAGCCTCTTCCAGCAAAGCGTGCCACAACAGTCACAGCAAACAGCTCTGCACAAAGAAACACTTCTACCTTTCTCAGACCTCAGACTCTCTCTCTCTGTTGATAGTCACTCCCATCAGAATGCCCTTCTCCTCCTGCACTGCTGCCACAGGCTGCCCTTTGGCTGTCACCTGTGCCTGGCATGGGATGGGCACACGTATCTGCTCAGCAGCTTTTGGCAAAGAGAGATAAAGAATAGCTGCACACAGGCAGCCTTCAGTGGTGCTATGTATAACTGGGAAATATTCACTCAGTCTTAATAGATACTGCATGAAGACATAAGGGAGGTCTGCAGTAGGGATCAGGTAAACCTGATAATGAAAAAGAAACTATGTTTGGAGTGCCAGGTAACTGGATAATTAGAGCATATTTTATGAAAAGATTAGTGTACCACTGTAAATATCTGTGATTTGGCCTAAGCTGATAATGATTGTATTTGTAATTGTATATTACTTTTCTTTAGAAGCTATTGAAATCTTAGGCCTTAGTAATTGATTTAACAGTATAGAGTTCTTTGTGTTACCCCATTAGTTTACCATGTTGTGATTCTGGCTTTGCTCAGTCATTAATTTAGAAACTCATCATTAAAAAAATCAGATGCTCAAATGCACAATTAAATACATTTTCAAACACAGCAAATGACAGATGCATACACTATCCTGTATACCAAAAGTCTACTTCAGTAAATTTTGTGTGCAATAGGCCACCTCTAGTTAATCCAGAGTTTCTGTAGCTCAGACAATGGATTCCCAGCATCTGCCAGTGGCCAGACTTTTTGGGCAAGTGGCAGTTCCTGCCTGAGGAGAGCTGCCTGTTGTTTACAGGATCACGTTCGGGTGTGAACAGCTACTTAAAACTTTTTCTTTAAGCAAGGGGTTTTCTAAAGCTTCCTGCTACATTTGCCACAACTCAGATATTGCAAGCTGTGAACCAGATTGTGCCACTCTTATGTAGGTCAAATAGTACCTTGCCTACACAGTGGGGTTGTCTCTCAGAGTGTAGCTCAAGGTAAATAAAAAATGAGCTGTCTCGTCTGCACAGGGTAAGGACACATCACACACCCTCTCTGGCCGAGACCCAAACATAGCTGAAAAGTCCTGCTAACCCTGTTCCTCAGTGTGGGAATCTCTGTGTCCACAGCCTGGATTGTTCAGGTCATTTTCCCATGTTTCTTCTTCTTTTTTTCAAAGTATGCCTATGAATGTGCATGGAAAAAGAATAAGCAAAATTTCCTGTTTGTGAAATGCTGCTTTTTGTCCAATTTAGCAAGGAATTCCTCCTCTTCTCATAAAAATTACTATTTTTCTATCTAGGCCATATGAATTACTTTTCACAGCTTAACTGTAGTTAGAGTATCAGCGTACAGTGGGAGGAAACTAGATTTCTTAAGCCAAGTATAATTATTCACTTTTCTAGTGCTTTAAGAAAGCCCTTATTGGCAAAAAAGTCAAACAGTAATCTGGTAATTTGGTAATCTTTAATACTTGCTCTACACAAATGTAACTGGCATAGATAAAAACAAGGAAAACCAAATCCCATATTTTTAATTCTTTGATTAGAGCATGCATGGTAGCTCTTAAAGAGCAGAAGAAACCTGCTCAAGAGAGGACACAAAATTCTCTATGCAGATAACCATTCCTTTCCCCAGACCCTGGCACGTGCCCTGGAAATGTCACTCACAAGCAACTATACCAGCTTTACCATCCAAAACCTTTTGTTCCATTTTGAGGTAATCAAATTTTTGACTCCATATTTTCATTTCACATTTATCTTGCTTAGTTTCATTAAGGTTTTGATTTTTTGCGATCTTCTTCACTTTAGTTTTTCAGTGACATTTTCATTACTGTATTAATTTATCTTAAAATGCAGAATGAAGAAATACTTCCCTTGCCTTAAGAGCTCCTGCCCTGAAGGGTTTTACCTTAACAGATACCTCAAATGATGCTTAGCTGAAGCTTTCCATGATGACAAGCCAGAGAGTAACACTCAGATTTTGATTCTTACAATGCAGATTTTTTTTTTCTGCTTCACCTCTGGGACTACTAAAAAAAAAGTCTGTAATGACAGCAGCTCTCAAATGGAAGAAAAAGTCTTTTCCCTTATCTAGATGTCATACTACTTCATACAGAATCTGTCACTACCACATCCTTGCTGTCCCCTATGCCTACAGGATTATAGGCTTCATGATTAAGAGGAAGCAGAGTATGTAAATACCTCAGAATATGGGAGTAAAACTAGGCTCCGTGTGGAAGGTGCTTCTGAAACAGGTTTTTTTGTCTCTAAACTCATTGGGGCTGTTACACAAGAAAGGAGAAGGTGGAGGTTTACTACATACATGTATTGGGGATGTATCACACCTAAACTGAGAGGGTCACAAAGTGACAGGCTGACATCTAAACAGGTTTCTTAAGAAAATTAGCTCTGCGCAGCAAGCGTCAGAATCGCCATCTGCCCTCTTCCTATAGCTTTGAATCTGCTGTTCAGGTTGAGTCAAATTTGAACTTAAGTTTATAAAAGCTTAATGAAAACAAGCAGTAGAGGGTATCTGTGTTTTCCCAGCGAGGGAAAGGAGGAGCCCTGCCTCTGTCGTGTATTAGGGAATCCCCATGGGGAAAAGCTCTTACAACAGCTTCAGAAGCAGGAAAAGCTTTGATCAGTGCTTCGAGAAGCCGGCTGCATCACCTTGGGAAGGCAGCGTTCATTGCTGTGCTATAAACACATCTCGGGTTGCCGGCCGCGGTTTGTGCAGCGGGCAGCGCTGGAGCCGCTCCGGGACAGGCTCGCTCCCTGCGCTCCCGGTGCTCCTGGGCGCTGGGGCGAGCCTGGGGCTGCCTGAGCGCTCCGGCTACGTGTGAGCACGGAAAGGGACATTTCACAAAGCGCGTTAGTGCCCCTGGCTGCCTCCCCATCTCCACGTGAGGAGCCACTTAGGCAGGAGGGCAATCTCTTAATTCACAGGGAGAAGACACACTGCAGGCACTCATGTTGGGAGGAGAGTTGCTCATGCAGATGCAATCCTGGCAGCTTCTGGTGTGCAGTGAGGACCCTTTCATCTTTACTTTTAATAGAACGGATAAAGTGGAATAGTAATAATGGGACTGATAAATGAAAGGAAGACTGTAACCACGTAATTATGTCAGAATCAACTAACAGCCATGAAAAGCCGATTAAAGCACATTATGCAGATACATGTAACAGAGTACTATTAGCAAGTCCTCTGCAATGGCATGCCTGGCAATTAAGAGAGCTGTATTGGCAGCACACAGTGAAAACAATGATAATGTATAGTTAAAAATATTTGGAGACAAATAGTGCCCGGACTATGGGGACAGCCTAGAGCTGAATACAGGAGCATCCTCAAGGATGCCAGCACCCAGGGGAAAAATTAAAGATGTTATTCCAAATAGATTCTTCAGCTAGGATGTTGGTCATACTTATATTTAGTATCAAAATTAATTTACTGGCTTAGCCAGAAATGAAAGGCTGCAGTACAGTATGTCTGTTTTTTCCAACTCTCCACAAATTTCAGTTTGTGCACAGATTAAAGAAGCTTGCAGAAATTTTCTGATTTAACTAGTAATGATATTAAGTCTTGTTCCTGTGGTTGCTACTATTTGGCAAATATTTAGGAAGGAGATAGATCAGTGTTGTGTATTCTTAAGTATGTGGTATTTCCAGGTTGGGGACGTGAAGAATGTGTCACCCATCAAATTTCCTTCTCACTGGAGTATTGGTGTTTGTTGTTTCTGCTCACCCACCACAGAAAGAGTCATGGTTCACTTCTATCCTTCACTTTCCCTCTGCCCACTCCTGCAGAATGGTTCTCATCTTCAGTCAGGGAGAATTGCACTGGAGCAAGCTCTGAGATATCATCAGTGTGGGGTTCAGAGTTCCCACAGGCTTTACAGAAAGATATGCTTTTACCAGAAACTAGTCTGTGTGACCATGGAGATCTTATCTAAGGGAATAACATCAGTGGGAATATTTTGGAGTAGAAGGGTAAGCATGCTGGAGAGTTCATATTACCCTTTTTCTTCATCATGCCAGGCAGACTTCGCAGGCATGCTTCTGAGAGAGTCTGCCTGCAGAAAACCAGCATGTATCCTTTAAGTATTTATCCTACATATGGTTTTCCAACAAAGACATGCAGATTTTCATCTTGCTTTGTTCTAGAAGATGGCTGAACTGTTGTTAAATACAGTTAATGAGAGGTCAGTAGCATCCAGGCCCACACCAGTCTTTCTTGAGCTGTTGTAAAGGAAAGGAAGGGGAGAGAGTGAGCATGTGGTTACACTTTGATTACAAAAGCCAGACAATACATTCAGGTTCAAATACTGTCAACAACTTAGGTACTAGGGGTGTACAATTAATGAAATCTCTGCCAAAACAAGATTTATGATTATCAGGAGACATGTTTTTACCTAAAAGAGAAGTTGACTGTGCCTGTTGAAGGCTAAAGCATTTAATTGTACTCTGCTGTCTGTATTTACTTGGACTATTTTTTCCTCATAATTTTTATGTGAGAATGTTAATGCTTACAAAGTACTTTCTGTGAGAGAAAAGTATCATTATCTCCCTTTAACATGTGAAGAAACTGACAGCCAGAAAACTGGGGTACCCAAGGTGATGTTTTTGTGTTCTTGCTGCATACTTCCACAGATCCATCAGTGAAAACATCACTAATGATCCAACTTTTAATTTCACAGATGAAGGAACTTGGTGTCATTGTATACAACTGTAGCTGCCTGGTCCTGGATTTACAAAGGATATTTGCCCTGTATAGCTCATTAAGGTACAAGAATAAAATACCTCCGAGTTGGTCTAAGAGACTCTACGGAGTGTACGACACTCAGAATAAACTGACACTGCAGCTGAACGAGACAAAATCGGAAGCTTTTGTGTCGGTAAGTTCTGAAATGAGTTCCAGAGTGGGGAGGGGAAAGGGAAGAAACTTATTTAACTCTGAAGAACTTTGGGAGACCTGAAAATTTGAAAAATCACAGTATTTTTTTAGAATTCTGATTTCTATGACATGCAGTTTGCCAGGACTGAAGATGCTGCAGGTTTTCATTTGAGCATTGTTCAATTTCCCTTTCTTTGTAATGTTCAGCACTTTTCCACTCTTGTTCAGAAAATGATACAGAGACCCTTCAAATTAAATTATTTTATTTACACTAATAGATAGAATGTGAATGACTTGGGAGTAAATGAACCATTAATCAGACATAGAAAACTGGACAGAATAAGCTTGATATCAGAGCTTGCATTTTCATTAATGTAATTCATAAAGATTCCCCCTATTGCAAAGCATTTGTACTTCTGTGCAAGATCATCTACTTCATCTTTATTTTTAAATGACACTTTAAAACTTCTGAAATTCAAGCAGTGATCCCCATGGAAGCACTATATGTGCATGTATTTTTAATGGAAATAAACTGAGTCCTCCATCTCGCCAGTGATGTAGCAAAACTTGGAAAAAGTAGTCAGTGAGACAGATGATGGAAGATGTGGAGTGTCATTCATTTTGGGGGTAATTACATGAGTGTAAACCACCCCTCAAAATCAAGAATATAAATAAAGTTGCTGAAAGTAATTTTCCATTCTCTGTAAAGCAAGAGCAAAACCTTCATTGCTTTATAGCCATGTTATGTCTAAAACAGCACAACACACATAGCCCTCAACTAAGTTGTACAGCCACTGGCATCAGATGGTGCAGATGAGTGGTCATCCAGGGCAGGGTTCCCCTTCACCTGCTGGGTGCCTGGCAATGTTTCTCTATCCAGGATTTTTCATACTCCTAGAGTCAGTGGACAGACAGAGAACTATTTTGGAGTGAAAATGTGGAAGTGCCTAAGACATCCAGAATTAATAGTGTCTTGAAGAAATGGACACTTCCATTGATTCTGGATTAAGGACCAGCTTAAATGAGAGACAGCCTTTTGGACAGTTTGCTAATGCACTGTGAAATGAAATCCTACTGCTTTCTTAGAAATATGTAAGAAATGGAGAAATCATGCTGAAAGTCAATCCTGGAGGGAAACACCGAATGGAAAGCAGGTTAAGGCCCAGTTTAAGGAATCTGGGATCTTAGACAAAGGCAGATGGAGAGAGACTAAATTTTCTTTCAGTTTGCAGAGTGTTCCCTTCCTCTCTGTGATTTTTAACTTTCCTGTGGGCAAGGAACCCTCTTCTCTTGGTATTTCACTTCAGAAAACAGAAGGAGGAAATCAGTGCTACTCAGAAGCTCAAATCACTGAAGTCCAGCTCCAAGACCTACCTGCATTTGTATCCATAGGCACTTGGACCAGTTCTTCCTTCCTGAAAACAGGCTCTTCCATAAATTTCTCACCCATTAAAAAATTCTCAGTGTTCACCAGCATGAGCCTTTGAAGTGCAATCCTGGAGTTGCTTGGGACTGACTTGGTGGACTGAGTGTTAATACTGCTGTGTGTTCCTGAGCTAATGATGAGAAAGAAGTTCCCAGGAGCCAGGCTGCTGCCTCCCTGTGGTTCAGGATAGCAAACCCCTGAGCAGGGGCATGGAAAGGTGCTGTTCCCAGCCAGAATAAAGGCCTGTTCCTGGTAGGTGAAGAGAAGGAAGCAGTAGGTACTTGATCAGAACAGCAAGTGCTACACAACACGAAGAGAAGTCCTAAACCAGTCCATGGCTGCAGGGCAGGGATCAGCTGTGCCTCAGTAACAAGTGGAATGCCAAAGCATACTGCTACAGTGAGAGATTTTACTGAGATTTTTCTTCTAATTATCTTCAGAAAGTCCTTCAGTTTCTGATATTTGTATTAAACACATCCAAAAAGGACAGGTGCATGAGAATTTCTTTTTTCAGCTGTTCTGTACCTTAAAAGTTTAAGAATAACATCTCAGTGCAGTAACATCCAAAGAGTTTCAGATGATTGAAATAAGTTATATTTAATTATTTAACTATATTTAATCACTTTACACTTTTTTCTTGAGTTGAAATTCATTTTTTGAAAACATATTTCAATGTATTTGCTATATAAAACAAGCATAATATAAAGTCATTGAATTTTTTAGTTATACTTAGGAATCATGGCTTAGTGTTGCTTAGCAACGAATTCATCTTCCAGACTGGCTGATAAAGTGTAAGAGGTTTTGGTTTTTTTAGAGTTCAGGACTGGATGTGGAATATTGGTCTTGAAATCTTGCTACGGTTAATTTTCTAGTATTTTCTGCACTTAGTTGTAGTAAATCCTTAAGAACACCAGTCAGTAATAAGAAACCATTGTGACAGGCAGTGTACTGAAATTAAGGAAGACTTAAAAAGCCCCTGGGATTTGTCCCTAAAGGAAAGATACCCATCTGGATGTCAGCAAGTAACAGAGGTGAGAAGGTGATACAGTGGCAGGAAAACACCTGTTCCAGCAGGTTAAAGTGCTTTTGACAACCTCTGTCCCAGGAATGAAGTTGTTGCCTGCAAGCCACTTAGAAGGAGGTTTCACTTTTCTCTCCCTGCTTGTGCAGCAGAGTAGAAAGTCCTGGGCACATCTGCCACAGACAAACAATTTCCAGTGGCTTCACCTTGCCTTCAACAGCCTGAGAGAAGGCAGAAAAGCTGCAGTCTGGGCTTGCCAGTTACCAGCTCTGTACTGGGTAATTTATACCTCAAGCTTTGATTTAAAGATTAGTTTCTTACAAAACTTCAATATCTCCCTGCAACTGACCGAAAACAATTCCTGCTCACAAGTGAAGGATCAGGCTCATGTGGCAAGAACATTTGAACACTTCATCTAATAGAAACCAGTCCTGGGGCTCTTTGGAGCAAAATTCTCTGAAGTGTAACTTCAATAACAGCTTCTTTGATGACAGTGGATGTTTTGAAGTCTGTGTCTTCTGCATTTTTCCCACAGCTACATCTAAATGGTGAGGCTTTTGAGGGCCAAATGAGCAAGTAGCTCACCTTTGTAGCTTTGAGTATTCTAGCAGGATGGCCGGAGGTATTAGTTAATAATCTCCTCTAAAATAATGGGTACTACTTATCTCAGGAAGACTGAGGCAGAGAAAAATTAAATGGATTATTTTTAATGCCATATTTGAACTTTTCCTTTCACAGAACTCACCTAAACTCTTCTGCCCCAAGGACAGAGTCCTGGATATTGAAGCTATCTACAGTGTTATAGATGATGCCAAACAGTTTGTGTACATTGCTGTCATGGACTACTTGCCCATTGTCATTGACACCAACGCTAAACGGTGAGTGTCCAGGTCCAGGCCCAGCTGGTTACCATAATGCCAGTAGGGTCTGCTGGAGAAAATGAACCCACAGGAGATTAGTTACTACTGTGCACCAATTTCTTGGGGCCCAATTCTGCTCTTATTGAAATCAATGAGAGTCCTGCCATTGACTTAAATGGGAGCAGAATTGGGACCTAAGAGGACATTTCCAGTTCTGGGTCCTAAGCTTTGGATCTGCCTGTTGAAGGAGATCAGAAATTGTCTAGTCTGACCATCTGCACGTGACTGGGACCCAGGAGTATAACAGTCTGCTCATACATGAATTCTATTTTTTATACTATTATATTGACTATTCTAAGACCACTGGCATACTATGAGTATCATGCAGATATTCTACATGACAGAGTGCGTGTGTGTGTTAAGAGAGAAATAATGTGTTATGACTTGTGTACAGTGTGGGAAAAGTCATTATCTTACTGGCATACATATAAAGGAAAATTCCCAATTCAGAATAGATTACATTGAATGATATCACAGTTTGGTTAACTGGGAGGTGCTAAAACCAAACAAAACCACATAATTTTCAAATAGCCAGTTTGTATGGACCATTAAAAAGCACTCATGGGCCCAACACTGGAGCCAGAGTGCATCAAAAAGAGTGCATCAGGAGGCAAGTATCCACTGGTCCCTCCTACTCTTGATAATGCTCACAATTAATTTAGAATCTAGCAAAGTGTGCTATTCCATCTATGCATTTTATTTGAACACAGTTAAGCCAAGTTAAGCTTGTGGTTATGTACTCTTTTCTATTTAGAGCTGTTCTGTTCAATTTTTTCAAAAAAGAATTATCATATGAGTGATACCAAGCATAAACTGTTTTAAGTCTATTTAAAGTCTATTTTAAGTCTGTTTAAGTCTATTTAAAGAGACAGTTTTTCCAATTAGCTCATTATGTACAGCCTCCATCACAGGGAAAGAATCATGGGCAGTGCTGTAGGAACGTCAGGTTCATGATATGTATCCCTCCTACTTCTCCTTTATGTTGGAAAGCATCTTACTGTGTAGAACCACTACAGTGAGGCAGTTTGTGTTATCTCCTATATTCCTCCTTACTTTATTCTCATGGTGGAAGAATTCAGAAATTTACTGGATTAGGGAAATGCAGGGAAGCCACCTGTGTGAATTCTTCAACGTTTTTCCTTCCTGGCTTTGTCTTTGAGGTACTGCCCCAGCTTCTCTACCTTGCCAGCTCCCAGTTCGTGCTTGTAAGTTATTTTCTGGCATGGTAGAGCTCAGATTTAATTAGCCCAGATGTTTTGATGCTGCTGGTATGCATTTTGCTTTGTTTCATTCTCCCTGCCCTGCTCCCATCAAATGCCAGGAATACAAAGCTATCTGTCAATTGTGAGAATAGCACCATGGAAGCCACCATCCCATTCCTGGCAGAATTTCTGCAGTGCTCATCAGGACAAAACAGCATCCTCCTTCAGTGACTCATCTCATCTGCTGCTCCTGAAGGATGCAGGCACCCTGCACAGCAGCTCTGTTTACCCAGGAGGAAATGACAGAAGGCATTCCAGTCCCCAGCCTGCACAGTTCCAATGCACAGGGGGTGAACAAGGAATGTCAGTCAGGGAGAGATCCAGTGTTCAGTCCTCTGACCTGGGCCACCAGGGAAAATCCTGTGTGGTCATGGCTGGGCTGGCCAGCAGCGCCCTCTGGCTGCGGCTCTCCCAAATTTTTTAAAGTTTCAAAAGTTCTCTGCAAATATTGTCTTCTTTCTCCACAGGTACTGGCCGTATTTAGATGGGAAGATAAGAGAAGCATTAGTTTTACGAAGTATTAAAGTACGACTTCTCATAAGTTTCTCAAGAGACACAGATCCCCTTACTTTTAACTTTGTTTCATCTCTGAAAGCTATTTGCACTGAAGTTCCGAGCTGTAGTTTGAAAGTTGTAAGTATAATCCATATTGCTTTAAAATATAAGATATTCCCCACCCAAAACATAGCAACTGAGAATTTTTTCTGTTATTGTCAAAGTCTTTTAATTTAATTAAATATTAGGAAATGTAAAATATTGAACATAATTTACTCTTAATAGTAACAGAATTCAAAATTAAGACAAAAGAAATATATAAATGCCAAAAGGCAGTCAGTGTGGTGGACAGCCCGTGCAAAACATCACTTGTGGTCTTTCACAGCAAAGCCAACAGGGTGAACTGTAGCCACTGGTCATGTTTATAATTGTGAGATAAGAGTTAATCTGACAGCACAAAAATATTATTTAGTCTGCATTCACATAACCTTACTGTTAAGCTGTGTAAGCATCAACTTTTCCTTCAGTCGAGTGCAAAGTACAAGAAAAAATAATGAAGACTTTACATTAAATTTAGACTACAGTCTCAAAATTGTGAAAACCAGAAGCACCACTCTGGGGCCACATTAGACATGCAGTACAGGAAAGTGAAAAATACCCTACAAATGTATTAGAGAGCAGAATGTATGGTAAGTGCTACTTCCAGTGTGATACAATTCACTTTTATGAAATTGAGGTACACTGGAAATCAGCCACCTTGCATCCTAGGGGGGCTTTGGTGGGGTTTTGTTTTGTTTTGTTTTTTTCAGGTAACAGTTCTAAATAATCTGCTGAATTATTTTGCTTTTTATTTTGATAAAGTGCTAGTCCCGTAAATACTTTTGGGTTTTTGAAAACTAACAACAATTCTGAATAGGAAGTACTGTTTCTTATACACAATAAGTGGTGTTATGCATATCTAGAAATAGGTTTTTTTTTGTTATAATATATGTTGTTATTATAAGTTTCCTCAGTTAAAAAAGCAGCACAAAGTGTGGCTTTAAGTAAAAAAAAAACCATATATAGTTGACTCTGTTTAAGGCATTTCAATTTTAAGTAACTTCTATCTTGTTCCATATTTATCATCAAAATTCTATTTACATATTCAAAATTTTTTTCCAAGTGTCACCTAATGCTTATATCCATTGCTATCAATTTACAGCAGGTAAAATCTTTTGTACAGAATTTATCTTGTCAAGAGCTAAATGATAAAAGGAAAAAAGAAAATTACTTCTAGACATCTGTTCTAGGTAAATAGTCAGCTAGAGTTCTCTGTAATTTGAAAATATAAAAACAACTTCCAGTAAAAAAATCAGCTGTAGAGGGTTACAAAGGTACAACACTAAGTCAGTTACCTCTGCTGTGCATCACCTTTCCCAGTCTGGGTGAGCCACTGCCTTAAATAAATCTTGGTATGAGTAATAGCCCAAGGGTCAGAGCTTGCTGGTATCACTTTGATTTTGGCTGAAAACTGTGCCATAGGCTCCATACTCTTTTAACTCAAAAAGCATGTCAGATGAGCAGCTGCTTATTAAATCTGCATTTCTTTTGTACTCAGCTGTTACAGCCAGGATCAAAGTGAAACAAAACTATGTGTGTGTATGGAGGAGAAAGAATAGGTTAACAAGGTAAAAAACTAAATTACCTTTTGAACTGTTGAAAACACTCCTCTTCCCTCTTGGTTCTACTTTGTCTATGAAAAACATAAACTAACCTCAGTGCAAAAAGTACTCTCTTGCAAACATGTATTATGTGTGTTTATATACAAAACCACTGAAATTTTAAGATAAACCTGTTACAAATTCTGATTGAAATTACACTTAAAATTGCTAGACTGCTGCAATACCTCTGTATGGTTCTGACCAAAATGCCACACACACCTGCACCACATGACCTCCTATCCCTCTGTTCTGTTCTTTTGGGGATAACATATCCTACAAAGCATACTCAGTAACTTCTTATTTTTTTATTTAACTTTTGATCCTTGTAATATGCTTTGTTGGGGTTTTTGTGGGTTTTTTTGTTTGTTTGGTTGGTTGGTTGGGTTTTTGTTTTTGTTTGTTTGTTTTGGTTTTTTTCCTTATTCCTATGGAAAGTTTAGTTTGGCTTGAAAGTTTCCAGTGAGTGCCAATGGTTGGCTGCAGCTGCAGGGTACACTTGTTTGCCAGTGGTCATCCTGGAGAAGGAGATGCAGATGTAATTTGTCTGTTAGATGGGAATCTCCTCCTGATTTCTCCTGGTCTCTGACCAGGCTAATGCAAGTTTTGATATTGCCTCACTGCCAATGTAGAGTTAGAAGCAGGGCACTGCAACCCTGTTATACCTGGCATTTTTAGCACCTCCGAGTCCCATTCACATAAGCATCAATAATTACTGGATTCAACTGAAACTGTTTTGAGAATGCAAACTCAATACAAGTACTCTGAAGAAAATGATCACTGGAAAAACTTGCACCTAGAAAGCTTTGTCTGAATGCTATATGCTAAATGCTATAAGCACACAGCCAAAGGACAAGGAGTAACCTGCATATCAAACTGCTGCTGAAATGGGGAGCTCTGTCCTATGCTCATGTGGTCATGAAATTAAAGCTTGAATCAGGTGAAGAGCTCACCATTGTGCTTCTTGGGACCTTAATTCCTGTATTCCTTAAGTTTTGTGTACTTGACCCTGTAAATGCATCTTGTGTGCACGAATGCCTGGTCTTACTCTCAAAGGAGCAGCAGGAAGGTGCCAGCTCTGTTGGGTGCAGTGCTGAACAGAGAAAGGTGTGTGCTTTTAAAAGGCCCACAGAAGTTATGACCTAGAACAAAATTGTCTGTAGACAGCTGGAAAACACAAAAGAGTGGTATGGAACAAACATCTATCTGCAGCCAAGTTATTCTTGAGCCTCCACATGAACCTATTTTTGAGTTGTGCAGGTGTATTCTGGCTCATTTTTGTCTGGCACTGATCAGACAAGGAGTGCATATAGCTTTAAAATTTTAAACAAACAAACAAACAAATGAATAAATAAATATTGCTCATACTTCACTTTCAAGGGTAAAACATTTTCCTCTTGTTGCCTGGAAAATTTTCTCTCTTCATACCAAATTTAATCCTGAGAAGCTTCTAAGTTTCCGAAATGGCAAGTTTCCTATTGGAAACTAAGCAATGTGTGATTGCAGAGGTATTAATTCAGCTCTTGCTGTGTCTGCCGATCCTGATCCTGAAGCAGACTTCAAACCCCAGTGTCCCTTGAAAAATGAGTAAATGAGTAAAAGTTCCTGGCTCTTACCCTGGAGAGCAGAAAGATTGGAGGGAGGGAGGGGGAGTTTCATTTTACAGCCTTTACTACCTGGCACTGTATTGCTTTTAGCATGCAGTAGCCATATACTTTGTATAGTTCAGAATGCCAAGGCAGGAGTATCACAAACTATAAGAATTAATTGGAAATACAATGTGCAGCATTTTATTAAAGTTAATGCTTAGCAATAAAAACTTAAGCTGTTCTGTAGCACCAATTCATTTTCAATAAAGATTAGAGAACAGACTGTATTTTTCCTGTCTCTTACAGAGCAATTCTCATTAACCTGTGCTTCCTTCTATTTGATGGCAGAAATTCTTTGACCTTGAGGAAGAGAGTGCCTGCTTTCTTAAAGAACAGAAGAACACTTCTCTTCCCAAATTGAATCGTAACAAATACATGGTGACTGATGGAGCTGCATATATTGGTAAGTAACCACATCTCAAGAAATTATACTTTGTATCCAAAAGCCTAAGATGACAACCTTTTGTAGATGAGCAAGCTACAGCTGATATATTCTTTAGGTGAAGAAAATAGTTAATTTCTTTGGGAACCTGGATGATGACTGAACTTTGAGACTCTTCTCATTTAAAACCTTTTCTTTCTCTCTGAATCAGTTTCTCAAGACCAACATTCTGCTTTCAGTATCTTAAAACAGACTGAAAACACAAATATAACACAATTTATTAAGCAGGTATAATTATTAGCATATTCTCTTGTTCTGCTGTCCAATGAAGATAGAGTATTCTCCTTTCCCCATGTTATTACTAAAGCTATGGTCAATTCTGGCAAATACTGTACAGATGCTGTTCATTCTCATCATCCAAAGCCTTACTCCATTTACTGACATTTTGGAGACTCTCCTAACATTAGGTACATATCTAACTGGTATTCTGGATTAAAGGTGTATTTAAGTAAAATTGCTGTGTGGCACCTCACGAAAGTTCATTACCAGTCAAATGCCTTCTGAATGCAGGCTGAAAACTACCTTTTGAAAAATCTGAGTTGTGTGCAAGCTATGTAAAAAAAAACCACTACTGAGTTCAAAAGAAGCTCATGACATTTTTAAAAGCCATGTGATGTGCTGCAGCTTGATGCTTTAGGGGTCACCCTAATGGGCTTGAAACACACACCTCATAATCGATCCAAATCATATTTCTTACATCCAGTACTGCAGCTCATTCCTCCCTCATCTCCAGAAGGTTTTATGATACCCACTTGCCCCTCTCCCAGATAATTTTTTCCACTCCATTTAAAATTCCTTCACATAGCTGGATCAAATCTCAGTCCCTTGGAAATCATCTACATGGCTTAGATTCTTAGCCAAGTTGGATTTTTTCTTTCCTGTTGTACTCACATCCTTAGCTACATATAAATAAAAGAAAGAAATTATCAAAGTTCTGCTAAAGTAATAAAAATGCTTGCTAAGGACCAGATAAATCTTCTACTTGAAAGCATAGGGAAGATTGTCCCTTGGGATGAGGTTTCAATTTACAGTCCTTGACAAAGTCTTTTCAAGAATTCTAACATTTGCTGTTGAAGTAACAGCCTTGTTTGTCCAAAATACTGCATGTTTTAAGTGTATAATTTAAAATAATTATTTAGAGTTTTAGTGAAATTTTAAAAAAATAACTAGAGTACATGATTTACCTGTTTTCCCTTAGTCCAATTATCTTTTTTTGCCCTGCTAACTCCAGGATTCAAAGTGCTTATTTGTTACCTTAGATTTCAAGAAAGATGGTAAAAATTGGCATAAACCAGTAAAATCTATTTTTCTTTCCTCAAATAGTATCTGTCAACAGGTAATTTGTACTGGTTTGGAACTTTGAATTGTTTTTACAGCAAAAAAAAAAAATCATTCTTAGCACTGAAAAAGCTAGTGAGGAAAGTACACAGAGTAATAATGTAATAGATGTAAAAGGAAGAGCAAATTAATTTTGAATAAACAGAAAAACCTATTTTCATTTCTGAAAGCTTAGAGCTGTTAAAACGTCAAGGAACAATCTTCACTACCCATGGGTATGTATTGGAGCTTTTTGTTTTTTCTTCTGGTATGAAAAAAATGAAACTTACTTCCATCTCTGCACTGGGGGAAATGGTTCTGGATTGCCTTCAGGGAGATGAGTTTTTTATTTGGTTCTTTTTTAAAATGTTAGAAGCTCACTGTTTATTCCTGCCTTTGCTTGCAGGTAATTTTGATTGGGTAGGAAATGCTTTTACACAGAATGCTGGAGCTGGCCTTGTTATCAACCAAGCAGACGCGGGGAACAGCACAAGCATCATTAAGCAACTGAAGGCTGTTTTTGAAAGGGACTGGTATTCACATTATGCCAAAAGTTTACAACCAACAAAAATTCCAAACTGCTCTAACCACAAACTCAATAAAGGAACTTCAAATAAGACTGCCATGAGCAATGTGAATTAGAAAGACTATTTTACCATTTAGTATGGCAATGAAGAATTATGTTTGGGTGTAGCCTTCTTTCATATTTACAGACAAAAGACTTAAAGAAAAAGCAAAAAAAAAAAAGTTTGGTTTGGGGGGGTGTTTTTAGGAAAAAGCACACTTATATTAAATCTGTCTAACCTATATTATCTATATGAATTATTTAAGACTTTCAATGACTTTGTTACTTCTGACACTGAATGTCATTTCCGCTTCCATGTGAATTTTAATGTTCCACATTTGAATTTATCAGCATGTGTCAATGTTTCTGTTTTAGGACTTTTTCCAATTGCCAACCTGGCTAGAACAAACCTTGTGGCAAAATGAAGATTCAAGCTATGAAATGGCATTCTAAGATCAGTTAGTATTGACATACAAATAGATGGTAGGTTTACTGTAATAGAAAATGTAAAGGAATAAGCAAAGTTTCACCTATATAAATAACTTCCTTTAAATAACTACCCTGTCATAAAAATGGTTGGTTGGTTTTGAGCATTTACTTTGAGTATCACTGTTCCATGTCTTCTAACTAGCCTTAAAATACATTGGAGTTACAGGACTGGTAATTCATTCATCTCTGCACAGTGTGAGAAATTTTTGAGGGCTTGGGGTTGGCCTCATCAAGTTTGTCACATTCCCTAAAGGCTCTCAGATTTTTTTTATCAAAGTACTGTGGATTCCTTTCAACAGAATAGTTATTTCCAATTACATGAATTTCATCTAACACTGAAAATCTCTGGGTTAGTAGCTAAAACCTAGGACTATTTTTTTTATGTTTTTGTAAATCTCAAGAAAATTTCTTCCCTGAGTTAAATATTGATTACGTGTGAGTCAGCAGGTATGTGATGACTCATTATTAAACCAATGTACATCTCAAAATCAAATACTGCTTTTTAGAAAGGCCAAGGGTTTTGCAAAATCATGCAATAATTATTGTTAAATGATCGTACAGTAATTTTGTTGACTTTTACACCTGAAGAATTTGATTTCCTATCTTCTATTTTAAAAAGAAATAAAAATTGGGAAGTGACTTTTTTGTTAAAATGTCATCCATATAGGTAAATATACCTGCATGGACAGAAAAGAGATGCCTTCATTTAGACCACAGTTTTAGTTGGTGTCAAAAGTGTGCCTCTACAATCACAATTAAGTTGCACCAAGGAGCAACTGTTCTATAAAAATGTGAGTTTGCTCTTTGAATAAATACATATAAATATTTGACAACAGATTTTTCTCCAGTCAGAGATGTAATAGCATAGTTTCTTAATAAAAATGTTTCACTACTCTGCCTCTGCTTCCATTGAAGAAACACAGCCTTGAAAGCAAACTGCATTCTTCATTTTGTTAAATATTCACAGAACCTTTTCCAAAATGATGACTTTTCCTCTCATCTCCTGAAGGCACACTTCAAAAGCAGAGGGCAAAAAGAGAAGGAAACCCAACCATGTTCCAATGTATTATTTTAATCTTAAGGAGTTAAAAACCCACCTTGACTTTCAAAACATAGCTTACACTTATAAGGTAAAAAATTAAAATTTATTTTACAGTGAGCACAGCTAAGGAAATTCTAATAAATTAACATATGCACAACTTCAAATTGTCAGCTAGAGATACCCACAGGACTAATTATGATCCCCAAAGGCACACTTTTGACAAAGAATTTTTGTTTATTTTGCAATTGCAAAGATTTACATCATCTTACTGAAAATAGTGATGAATAAAAAAAACTTTTAAGATTGTCAACTTTTACAGAAAATATTTTGCACAGCTCCAATAGTCAGTAACATTTTCTGATATTTAGATAAACACATGCCATGTATTAGTCACACACACACACATAGAAAAGCATATAATCTGACAAACTGATAAGAAACAAGTATTTAAAAGGAAAAATGTTTTCTGAGTTGCTATGAGGAAAGATCTTTTTGAGGAGAAATTGCTGGATTTTCTTCCTTCTATATTTAATTTAGAGTATAGTATGTATGGGAGAGAGATTCCCAGCACTTAACTTACTTGTTGTGGATTTTTTGTTTTGTTTAAGAAATGAATATTAGTCCAAAATTTCAGCTGAGTTATACCACCAATAACTTTAGTCTTGTGAGTCAAAAATCCACAAAATGAACAAACAAAAAGCCCACCACATTTTTAAAAGCTGGTTGAGATAGTTGTATAGTTTCTGAGGTCCCCATGGATGGGTGATCCTAAAGTTTGAGATAATACCATGTCCTTACATAAAACACAAAATAATTCATTCAAACAAACAAACAAAAAAAAACCACTGTCTGGAGTTGTTAGCAGCTAATGGCAATAATATACAGTAATTAATCAATGTAGGGATATTTTCCCCTTTTGCATTATGGATACTGAAAATGAGTGAAGTTTTTAAAATGACATCTTGTATAAATAATGGAGGATCTGAGTGGAACATAAATTTGTCAGATGATAAAGCTAAGCTGTTTACAAAGCAGGATTTATTGATGAAATCAGACTGAGCATTAACTGATTTAGTATAACAATGAATGGTAAAATAGTTTTACTGCCAGGAAAATGCAGATCATGAAGTTCATAACAAGATCTGTTAGTTTGCAAATATTTTCTTATTGGCTAGATAAACAAATTCTTGGTGCTTCAATGACCCCCTTCAAAATGCAGGTACATAAAAGTATTTTTTAAAAGTGGCAGTATGTTTTGGTTTTATGAATGGAAGAATTTAGGTGGTTTTGAATAACTTTCAATGTGAAATACTGGCCAGCCATCCTATAAATGGAATGGCAGACTCAAATTTCATTTGGTACAAAGTATGGATCAATACTGTAATAACTGTTTAGAATGGCCTCAGCTCCAAAGTAGTGCATAAACCTTGATCTATTACATTAGCTGAAAGACAAAGTCCATCCTTGGACTTCAGCAAATAGGGAATTTAAAATACCAGATTATTTTTTGAAACTGTCTAAGGGGATTATCACCAATTATTTGGCCTGGGCCAACGCTGTTACTGTTTAACTAGATTTGCTAAAACAGCCTCAGCTTTGGCTTCAGATCCTTCTACCACTGTAATAAATTGGAAGCAAATCCATTACAGTGATTTTAAACTAGTTTAGCAGGGATCAGAATCTAAACTAGTTTCCTTTTGCTTCCAATCTCCTGAGTATCACTACTGCACAGGCTGTTTCCTAATTTACCAGGGATTTGCATTCAGGGGTTTCTCACAGACCTCACAGGCATAACCCAAATGATGCACTTTCTCTAGGCCCTTCTAACTGGCATTGGTAAGTAACTCTGTCATATTAAAGGCAATTTCCTAAACAGAACAGTTTTATTCTTAAAGAATATAGACTGTAATTGTTGTTTGCTGCAAACATTTACTAGTGCCTTATTCATACAAGTTTTTGTTTAACCGTTCCTCACATGAAGTCCTGCTAAAGATCCTGTATCTAGTACTGAGGCATAGAGCAAACTTCCTAAGTATGAAGACATTGTGATGTTTACAGTTTAATACCTAAAACTAGAGTCACAAAAAGACAAAATCTGACTGCAAGATGTTGGTCCAAACCACAAGCACATCTAAACTGGAGCATTTTTATCCAATCCCAGTTCAAGAACTAAATTTCACAATTTACTCCTGGCTTCATTATCAAATAATCTTCAACACAGTTGAATTATTCTGTCCTGCCAAGGTATAAAATCTGAATTCTCCCAACATCTGGCTGCTATCAAAACCATAATCACAGAAATTCCTGTAAGCACAGGTTGAAGTCCAAATATCACAGTGGCTACTTTCCAGATCTTGCATGTTAAGCCTCAAGTTGTTTTTGGCCAGCTACTTTTTCTTCCTGAAGCATGAACTAGTAATCCACAACTACTCTCACCTCTTCTTTGAAGACCAGAAAGGCACAGATTATGTGCTACAGCACAATGGCTATAGCTTTACCCTGACAGGAACAGATTTAGGTTTCACCCAACACAGGGCCAGGTGTTCCTCCCAGTAAATCCAGGCTGTACTGGTGGTTCAGAAGACAGCTTGAGAAACAAATAGAAAAGCCTACAAATGCTATTTTTAAGACCTACCCAATATTTGCTATACTACTCGCTACCTAAATTTACTACTTTGTTGAGATTTGCACACATAAAAACTGAACAAATAAGTTCTGTTACCTGCCAGTTTAATCTAAGAAAAAAATCCAGAAAATTTATAGTGTTTTTTGTGACTTTAGCATGTACTTACTGGAAAGAATGTATGCACTGTCAGAAAGATGGTGAAGACATCAGCTGTCTATTCCAGTTCTTCAGTCTGAAGTTCTAAATATCCCTGTCTCAGATAATTATACATTTGACTTCTGAGAATGGCCTTATAGAGTGCACTAAGTTATCTTAAAAACTTTCTGGTCTTCAAAATTTACTCTTCATTTTAATACAAGTATATTGACTAAATATTTAGTATGTTTCCAGATGGTAATTTCTGGTGCTGTGTTTTTCTTCCACTCTTACCGTTTCTCTATCTACATCCATCTATCTATCTATCTATCTATCTATCTATCTATCTATCTATCTATCTATCTATCTATCTATCTATCTATCTATCTATCATATATTCATGGTTTTTCAATCATCATTATTCCAATGCAATCTATGTAAAGAAACCAGAATGAATCTTTGGTGTGTTTAAAATTCACAATGATGCCTCCCAAGTTGAAAGTACCAGTGAACATGCTCCACTTCTAACACTGCAAGGTATAGCAGCTCAACTGATTCTGTAGGAGATTGCTTTTCTTAGCTGTAGTTTTTCACTTTAATTACTGCTGGCTGGATGTTATTTATTAATTTCTCAGTATTGAATCAGGTTGCTCTTGAATCATCACTTTGCACAAATGCCTTAGAAGCTTGCCAAACTAGCATGTAAAAGAGACCTCATTCAAAATAGTTTAGACAAGAAAAGAAGAACTCATGTGCTCTACGCTCTGAAGGGTGTGCAAGTCAATGGATAAATTCCAGTCCTATAATAAAGTGGAGCTTTCTATTGTACCTCCTGTTTAGATTAACCCTGCATGGGCTTCCAAGAAAAGTCTGTGAGAATTGTTTGTTTGAATTACCTTGTGATCAGCAATTTACAGAGAATCTGGATGAAGAATCCAGCTGTACTGAGTGGTTCACCACAGTAACTCTAACTGGGTTTTCATGGAAGCACATTTATATTCCATATCCATATAATACAAATGCATTAACATGCTAATGTCAGGTTTTCCTACAGTTCAAAAGCATGTAGGACAAAAATCAAGCTACTGCAGCCTATTTCTGAAAACATTGTTAAAAATAGATTTTAAGAGCGTAATTCAATTCTGGCTGCAAATTATTCTGCTGTAGTAATGTAGTCAGCTCTATTTTTTCACAACAAATTCTACACTGTGATTTTACGGGAAGATTCAATAACTTTTTAACCCTGTAAAATAACCGTGATCATTCTCCCTTTAAGAATAGAAAGAAGATTGAGATGGCCAATTCAGGCTACAGAACATAACAAAATACAATAAAATAGCTGGCAACTGCAGCATTCCAGAGGATTATTTTGTTTTATATTGCATGGCTGCAAACACGAACTATATAAATTACATGTTTCACAATGGTGTTGTGTGAACACATGATGGACATTGAAGCTCAAACAGCAAAATCCATCCCTTTTGTAACAGCATAAAATATAGTAAGGGTAGAGAGGAAGTGGCAAAAAGAGCCAGAGGCAAACTAACTTGGATCAGCTTGAGTTAATGGACTGGATGCTGACATAAAACTCTGGACTGCATTTTTATTTTGTTCCTTTCTCTGCAAAATCCTGTGTTTCTTATGCATCCTCCTTGCTCATCTTTATATGAGTGAACTCCCGTGATTTTTTCCAGAACAAGGAAGGAACCTTTAACAACTTTAAACTTATGCTTAACAGAAAGAAATCAGCATGAATGAAAGCCCCATTGATTTCTGTTTAGCAGGTACAAAGTAGTAAAGCACTATTTGAAGTGAGACTCCTCCTTGGACTTTAGAAGTTTCTAGTGTAATATAAAAATTGACAACATAGCACACATCTGCAAATTCCCCATCACACGCAGCATTTGCTTGCTCTCTCAATGTACAAATGCAGTCATCAGACAGATACCATTCTGAACTACTGATCAACTGGTGAAAACTAGGCACAAGTATCAGGCAATCCAAATTGACACACTCTAATGAGGAAAAGGAATCCTTCCAGAAGAGCTAACTGTATAAAGTTTATAAGTCACTTAGAAGCTGGAATTATTTAAAATGTAATTTTGAGGGACTTAATGGGAATTAAATAGGGCAGGAATCTTTCTGCTAAAGGCATGCACTGTTATATGCAGTGTCTAAGCAAAACAGCATATAAAATGTAAAATGAGAAGCTCTTCAAATGGAAGTATGTAGATCAACATTTTATTGACTGACCTGCTAACAGATATTTTCTAGTGGATTTGCTCAATGTGAATTACTTCACAATAATCTCTTAAATTACTCTGCAAGTATTCCTTATTTGTATTTCTTCAAGCGACACTGTACCTGTATTCAGTGTTTTACTTGAAACTTGACAAAAAAGTAGGATGCTTCTGGAAGTGATAGCTGTTTCTTTCAAAAGGTCAGAGGGCTACCTCTTATCTAATTTGCCCTCTTATTGTCTCCTACTTCTTCAGCAACCCAGTCCAGGCTTCCATTTGTCATTGCCTGAGTAGCAAAGAAAATTAAGTATTTTTAGTCACTTGCTGTTTCTGAAAACTGCTGGCTGTTCAACATGTTCTTGCCCTTTGAGAAATGCCTCATCTAATGAGATACTAAAAGTATAATAATAAAGGAGGCCAAGCACATAATTCCAGGTGCCTCACATAATTCTTTACCTGGAAAGACAAATATACAAAATCTGGAAAAAGAGATGGAGGGCAGGGGTGGGGAGGATGCTTGGCAAGCTTTTAATGAGGTAGAGGTTCTTCTGACCGTAAATACCACTTCTGGTGAACTTACTTTATTCTAGAATAAACCCTTCTTTACCACACAGCCAGATTTGCAATGACTGAAAAATGTGGCTAACTTCAGCATCAAAGGTGAGAGGTCAAATGCCCCTCATCTTTATGAATTGAACTAATTTCTTCACTATGTAAGAGAGGTGGAAGAGGCAGGTAACATTTCTTCCTCTTCTGAGGGAACAGGCCAGGTTGCTACTAGAAATAGAGCTGATAAGATTTCTAAAAGAAGCAAAGATCTTATGCATCTGACTTCTATTAATTCTCACAAGATCGTGCATCTCTGTGGGAACTTGGGGCTCACAGCTTTCATACCAATTTCTTTGTGGCAAACTGTCAGACTTCTCAGGAGAGCTCCTTTTCCTCCTTTCTCACTATGCTCAAGACAGTTGTGACATCTGCTTTTAACAATCTCCAGGTTCTTCAAAGACATTTCTAAGCTAGACTGTAAGAATTTTCCCTGTGAAAAGGCAAAATGAAAGGCAGGTTCAGTGAGGAATCCAGAGAACCTAGTACAAATACTAAAATATGTAAGAAATCAGGATCAAAGCCACAAGGGATTCTCATTTTTGCCAACAAATGAGACTTGGGAAAATAAATGAGAGGCTAATGATGTACCTCAGATTAATGAGACTGGAATTTATAAACAAAAACTCTTACTTTTATTGACAGTCCCTACATCTGAACTGCTGCTCTCATTATGCAGAGATGCAGTGAAGAATCAGAGAACATCTTTGATACCCTGTACAAAGGTTTCGGCATTCAGCATCTTATGTCCATTTCTCAACGTATACAGCTTAAAAGGTAGGCTAAAAAAATGAGGTTCTGTGTATATTTATACAGATCTTACTGCCAAATAATCATTGAAAACCTGTCACTTCTCACAGCAGTTGTGTCTTCAGATGTGACCACAGAGATCTTACTGAACAAGTCTGGAGAAAAGCAGAAAAGCAGTATCTGTGGCAGCAAGTAAGCCCGCCAAAAAAAGCTGCAGGCCCATTTTTCAAGTGCTAGTTGATACAAAAAAAGCATTCAAATGTCCTCATCTAGCTCAGACTCCAAATGTCCTTGTATCAGATTCCAAATACAGACTTGAGGCTCCTTCCACATAAACACACAGGGATATGTCCCCAAAGGAAAAATGAGTATCTTTGCCAGAAGAGCTTGGAACATCTCTAGCACAATTACTTGCTCCACTGCTGTCCTACTCTTAAAGGCTGACAGGAAATAGTACAGCTTTCTTGAAAGGGTCACATATCCTTTACTAGAAAATGCAAATATGCACACAGAGAGACTCAGAATAATGAGTTACCAAAGTGGACTCTTGGCTGCAGCACAGAGGGACATCAGTGTCACCATTTCTGATAGCACACACCAAAACCATCTACTCACCTTGTCATTCCCACACTGCATGTGGGCCAAAGCTGACTTTTTAGAAAAACAAAAGGCAGTGTTTCTCTGTGAATGAAAGATTCCAGAGAGCATTATACCTTTTTTTTTTTTTTTTTTAATAGAACAGCAATCACTGCCCCACTTTTCTTCCCTTTCCACATTCCACTTTGCAAACTAGCAAAGGTTTCCACAATCTCTGCCTCATCTTTCTTTTTCCTTTTCAAGCTATTTCCTGAATGCTGTTTCTGAATCCCTTGCTGCTGCTTTGTACACAAGGATGAATCCCTGTAACTTGCATTGTTGGTGCTGTAACATCCTACAAGGCTACTTCCACTAGCTTTACCTGAAGTGCTCAGAAAGAGGAAGTGCATGCACACAATGTTTAAAGACACACAAATTACTATGTATGAAGACAAAGGAAGTCAGGGCAAAAGCAGTGCAGGCACTACTGGAAAAATACCTGGACAGGGAAGGGGTCTAAAGTCATACTCAATCCAGTTTCACCTTGGCACAACCAAAACCTGTGTCAGGATCTAGAGCTCAATTTTGCAAACCTTGCACAACTAACAAAAGCCTTGCCTCCAGGAATTCTCTTTGCTGTTGGCCTGGAGTCATGTTCCAGGTTAACCTGCCAAGCTAGGCAATAACAAGCAAGTCAAAACCACAGACAACTTCAAGCCACGTGACCTCAGCTTGATCCTCCAGGTGGCATTTGGCCACAGAGGGTGTCTAACCTGGGTACTTGTCGTCCTGTGACAGTTAAGATGGTCCAAGTTCACCATCGTATATAACACCACCACCTTCAAAAGAGCAAATGAAGAAAGAAGATCTCTCTGCAGACACATTTTAAATCTCCAAGTGTGACTTTGGCACTGCATTGGATTTTCCAACACAATCTAAAAGTATCAGGAGTCCTGTGTAGAGTTTGCAGAGCAAAAAGCATATGTACTATACATTTCCTGCTATACCTCTTCTGATGGAATAACTATCAAATACAAAAATCTGTCTAAACTTATTTTGAGAACTGCATGGCCAGCTTATGCAGTAGCTAGATATGTGGCAAGGTTACAGTATTACTCTCTAAGGAGAATACAATTAATATGAGTAGATATTTTGTTCAATTCAAGCACTGTGTAGTCTCCAAGTTCTGCTGTGAGAAGTATGGATCACTTCTCATTATCCTTCCTATTCCAAACAGTATTTATCACAGGTGTGTACAATACAGCGGCGTAGCTTAGGCCTGTTATATAGGTCAGCATCTGCAATGCACATGAGAACATAGTTTGCCACTGCAAGGGAAAGTGGCTGCAAAATCTATTTTGGATAATCCAATTTATATTTGAGGAAATCAGTGTGTGGTCATTTCTAGAACTGTGAATATAAGGCAACTGCTGCATGCTTGTATATTTGATAAGTTTTATTATACTATATCCTTATATGAATGCCTATGCAGTGTAAATGCTTTAATATAAGATACTGAATGTTTTTTTACACATTATTTTCTAAACAATGCTACATTTTACTGCATGTTTATTCTTTTTTTTTTTTTTTTTTTTGTGTTGGTACAAAGTGCAAGCTGCAAGACATATGATTTTAATAACTTGCACAGCAGCTATTCAAATCCATTATAAAAACGTTCTTATATAAAGACTTAATTTGGCAAGAAATGTGCTTCCTTTAGACAATGGGCTTGGTTCACAGCAATACCTGTGTACTTAATGTTTATTTATTAAGAAAAAAGAAAACACCATTATCCCTGAATCTGTAAATGGGGCCATTGACTGCTGAGAACCACTGTGTTGGTATGCTTTGGTACCTTTGAAAATGTAAATCTGCATTTACTAGGAAAACAGATGATGCTGTCCTGAGGCAAGCTGTAATTGAAAAAGCCCAATCCTGAGCAGCCATTGCATTTGGTGCTGCAGGATGACAATGTAGCAATCCATTTTTTTTCTTTAAACAATACTTTCTCATGACCTTAACACAATGAGTTCGTGTTACTTGATTGTGAACTGGGCCCACTGTTTACAGTATTACTATTCATAACCAAAGTTCAATGCAATTAACAAAATTGATCAAATTTGTTTGGAAGAAAAAAGAAAAGAGTCTGATTTTGCTGATGTTTTGAAGAGCTGGCTTGGTACAGAATGTTGCTTCTGTACCAATGCATTTTAAATGTAAGGTGATCACTGGCTGAAAGTCTGATGGCTAAAACAGCATAGTCAGTGGTCATATACTGCTGGAAACTAAGTTACCAGTGATACAACATAAATCAAGGTAATAATGCATTAATTTAAAGATATGTAAATACTGATTTTAATGCTGCAGCATCATAGAGATCATTTTCACTGCTTTGATATCCAAGGATTCCTAGTACTACACAAACGTATTTTGTCTGCTCCATTTTTTAGTTTCAGTACTTTCATTCAAAGCAAAATAACTCCCATTTCTTTGTACTGCACTGAAATAAAGAATCCTGTTTCAGTACATAATGCTTTCTTATTTTCTCTGGTCTGTTTGTTTCTATGAGCATCAAATCCCAGATACTAGCCCCTGCTGTCCAGCTCCCAGTACCCTGCCCCCAGTCCTCTGTACATACACACCCAGAGGCACACCAGGCAGCACTGACAGACCACCTGCTGCCTCCATCCAGGGCTCTGCAGAGCCTGAGCAGCACTGGCACTGGTGCCAGACCACTGGAACTGCTGCAACATGATCCCCTTTCCTAGTAGATTAGCATTAAAATTTTAGTTGGAATCTGGAAAAGTAGGCACTACTCTGGATTTCTCATTTCTGAGGAGACTGACAGAGTCATTGACATTTTCTATTGCCAGGACTGCTGTCACTCCTGTTAAGACAGGAGTCCTAACCAATTGAACATAAATTCCCCTTTGATTTGCATCTCAAAAGCTGCTATCAGGTCTAAATCTAAATAATTTGCTCTATGGAGACTCATGTTCCAAGTAATTTGGAAACAAGAACACTCAGCAGCAGATAATACTCAGACAAAAAGGTGAAGACTGACAAGGGATGGGAGGAAGTTGAATTTCCCTGGCCTCAGTAGCATGTGTTTTTGTTAGAGATGTTCTATGTTGCACCAGGAAGGCAGCTTTTGACTGCACAGGTCCCAGTGGGGTGAGCAAATAGCTGCTGCCCTGTGACCCACAGTGTTGCAGATACAACACCTGAACAGATTTCAGGTACAGCAGGAGTGATGAGGGCAGAACAAGGAGAAGGAATCAATACCCATGAAGAGAAGCTTTTCTTTAATTCCCAAACTGTTTATGTCCCCATTTTTTTTACAATTTCAGAGCACCTCACTTTCACATCTCACATGCTTTTTCTGTGACAAATGCAAGACAATTACTCAACTATTATTTTAGTGCTCATTGTCACTAAAGATGAAATATACACTTAACAAAAATATGTATTTAGGAACTCAGTATTCTTTTCACATATGCAGCTTCACAACAATCATGTGGCACAGGAAGCAAAATATTAGTCCTGTTTACAGACAATTCGCAACTATAGTTGCTTACTGTGCACTGTAGCACTACAATTAGTCTGCAAAACACACAAAATTTAAATTCATGTATTGCTGACACGTATTTTCATGTTAAATTTCCTTTCCAAATGTGCATTTTCTCTGGAAATATGCTTGGAAATGTTCAGATCCATTCCATAAGAATAAAAATATTTTCAATCCCAGTAGCTAAAAAGAAATCAGCTGCAGTGTCACAGCTACAGTGCAGGGCACTGCCACTGGACTGATTCACATATACTATCAGCTCTCTGTTCAGCACAAATCCAAAACAAAACTCCTGGGAAGAAGATGAACCCTACCCCGGCCACAACCAGCATAAACACACTCCTTAAAGTAGCTGAAGTGCATAACACACATAGTGTGCTGACACAGACTGTCCCTGGCTAAATAACTCCTGAACAGCCTATACTTGTTGTACCAGCATGAAAGACCAGCCCACTTAGGGAATTCTGCTAAATGTAACCCAGGTTTTGGAATTGTAGTGCAGACAGAAGAAAAACATTAGGGTGCTTGGCTCGTTGCAAGAAATCTTCCAAATCAGTTCATTCCTGCTGCCCCACAACCAATGGGGAAATAGTGCCATCAAAATGATGCACAGGAAGTCTGAATCAGAGAGGAGAGAAATCACTGAACAGCAATAACCCACTTTTCAAGCTCTCATGTCTCAATTTTTTTCCTCTGAACCAAATAGGACTCTATTTTGAAACAGAAAAGGGATGTCTTTCTTCAAGCCTTGCACAGCCTTCTGCAACCTGCAGTTTAAAACTCATTCGTGATGCTAGGTAACACAAAGATGAAAGCAAAATCATGGCTCCATACCAAAGAGTCATGTTCCAATCCCTACCCTGTATCCTTTTTATGGAAATAGCCACTAATGAACCAATATGGCAGTAAGCCCTTGGGTAGGCTTTACTGCTGGTGTAACATAATATCCCAAAGACTGTGTTCAGCCTGCCAACAGCATGCCAACACACCCCGAGGCTCCCAGAAAGGTCATGTCTTCTACAGCAGAACCAGCTCAGTGAGCTCTGTTTCAACGTACGACTGTCATAACAGCACAGTCCCAGAGAATCTGCAGGGCCAAGCTTAAAAGTTAAGAACATGGTCATATAAACCCATTTCTAATGAAAGGTGCCAATTACATCAGTGGGATAATCTGAGGAAGAGCCAAAGGATCAGCACATTCACTTCTGGTCATATTGATATAGAATTTAGAGAGTTGCAAATACTGAAAACCTTAGGAATGGCCCTTTCAAAATGGACAATGGTTATATTAGAACCACAGCAAATACTTTACAGATAGCCAAATCAGCACAGTCTACATCCAGTGATTTTCAGTCCAAGAATACTATCAATTTAATACTTTCAATTAAAAAAAAAAAAATCTGATCTACAAGCACAGAAAACAAAGATGGGTAAGGCTTTGAAGATTTGGCTTATCTACCTTTAAGCAGGCAAATGAAAAGTTCAGAACAGCTGCTAAATAGTATGCTTTGCAAGAAAATGTTTTCAAATGATCTGTGTTTCCTGTGAACCTTAGAATAATCAGAAATAATATAGAATTAGAATAATCTAAAAATAGAATAATAGGAATAAAATTGTAAGATTATGATCTTTAGTACTTAAAGTCTATATTGTCAGGAATTCACATTGCTGCCTTTGGCACACTGCAGACAGACACATCACATTAATACTAAATGGCAAGACTATAGACGTTCAAACAAATTGGAACTTGTTCCATTGGCATTCCTATAAGGAGGAAACAGAAAAGTCAGTTGTCAAAGTTTTATTCATACATGCTATAAAACTGCTTATTTGCAATTCCACCAAATTTTGTAAGCCTGTTTTGCATTTTATTAGGTTATTAATGTGGGAGAGGGGTTTACTCTCATTATGGCTTCTGGATTGTGTACAGGAATTGAACATGAATTATATCAACAGCAAAGAAATTAATGAGAGAATCAGGAGCTCCAATCTGGAAGTGAGAAGCATTAATTTAAGCTGCTACCCAAGTGATCCCTCCTGGTCTTCTGCCCACCTGATACTCTGCACCTGTTGTACACAAAAGTCTCCTTTAGAATAAAGCAGATTCTGTAACAAAGCCAAGACTTGAAGAAGGAAGTGCAGAGATTAGTCCTGACTTAGGTTAGCATTCCCATAGGACCCATAGAGGTTTACAAGCAATGAAGGAAGTTCTCTGCAAGGACCAGAAGGGTTTCACTTGCCAGAGTCAGGTATCACAGTTCAGTTTTGGATGGGTGCCCAAGAGTCCCCAGGTATGGTGGCAAAGGGCCCCAGCCCTTTTTTTTTGTTTGCAGCCTGGCCAGTGGCCATTAGACCAGTTTGTGGTGTTGGATGCTCAGAGCCCCATCAGACACACTTCCCTAGAGGCAGAGGCCAGAAAAGGCAGCCAGTAAAGGCCTCATCCAGAGGCAGAACCTCGTCCTCCCGCAGGGAAGGTGTCTGGTAACAATTTGAAACAATTTATGTACTCCACATGAACTTAATATCCCTCTCTTTATCTCAATTAGTGATATTTTTCCTCAAAACTGCATACAGGCTTATGTACCCATAATTAGGCCTGTCTGATTTCATAGTCAGAAATTCATAGCAAAAGAAACCTTTTCAACTTTTTAGCCCAGCTCTGAGGTCAAGCCAAAGATCTTTGGAGCACCTCTTGATCAAACTCAAGTCCCATTTGCCCAAGGACCTAAGCACAGTAACTGCAAGTCCCAGCGAGACTGTGTATCATCCTGCTGCATTAGGAATTCCTTGCTCTTAAGAGTAACACTTGAGAGATTACCAAAGATCAATAATTCTGTCATAGCTCAAAGGAACAGCAGCTCACATCAGGAATTTTTGTGTTGGTCTGCCATTACTAGAGTACTCAGTGACAAAAGTCTGAATAAATTCACAGCACATCCTTTAATTTATCTGGGCCAGCTCTGGGCTACAGCAGTTCATAAAAAGCATGAGATCAGATCCTAGACAAAAAATGACTACATCTCAAAGTACCAGTCATTAAAGTTCTGACTAATTAGACATAGGGAAACAGAGCAGACTTTAACTGCTCATTTAGTCTCTCTCAAGAATACTTTAAGAAACTGTTTCTTCTGTCAAATAACAAAAAGAAATGCTTTTACCCTGTGAAAAGGAATTATAAAACAGTATAATCAGAAAAATAAACAACTTTTGTTGTAGCAGAAGTGTGTATAAAGAATTCCCAAGATGTCATGGCTGATACAAGCAGCTCTCTCTGGCATGCTGGAGTATTCAGGTACTCCCAGATGGCATAAAGATATTCTTACACACTTTTCTTTGTCCTGGAACTAGATAAAGTGTTCCATCTCATTTCAATCTCTCCTCAACTTGACATAGTAGGGGGTACCAATTTTCTGCCAGGTGTCCTAGACTTATAAACAGCTAGTAAAGCTCTTTTCAAATTTGCTGGTGTTCCCAGATGAGCAAACCTCCATGTAACCAGAATTACTTTGTAGCTACAGCATCATGGGTGATGAGCAGAAGTGCAAAAGCAATAAATCTATGAATTGTAAATGACCTAATGTACCATGAAGCTCTTAACATGTCTTTTTCTTGGCTCCATGACAGAGAACTACCTCATTTCTCACCAGAGATTCAATTCAAATCCTATCAGATGTGCTAAGACACTTTTAGTTTCCAAACACACATGTCCTCTCCAATGCTTCCCTTTCCTGAAACCACAATGTAAATTTATGGGGAATTTGACAAAAATAAACCTGCCAATTTGAGAAGGCTTATGTCACAACTAAGCTGGCACTGTGTATTTTAATATTGCTTTGCTTTACACAAGGTCCAAGCTTAAGCAAAGAAATACATCTATTTGTCTGTGTTGTATGGTTATTTTCAGCTCCACAGCACACCTCCACAGGCCTGCCTTAAGGGCTAGTGCCAGCATCAAAATGAACAATGTTAGTAAGTGCTGTTCCTCAACACTTTAAAATTGATAGCTCCTGAGACAAAGAGAAGTAGTAATAAAGGAACAAAGATGACTCCAGATGCATTCTGATCAGAGTTGCTACATAAGAGTAGCAGGCAGAATGTACCTACAAACAAAGAAAGTCTGGAAGTCAGTTCATGTAGCATCATTCTCCTGAGCCTTTGTGTGTCTCCATGAAAGGCTGTTACCATTTCGCTTGACTTCAAACCCATTTAAAAACCAAATAAATCTTTAGAAGAGGAGCCACACACAAAAAGTCACAGCCCACGCTGGTGTCCCACCATGTGTGGGTGCTGAAAGGGGGGCAGGTATTTCCTGTCAAAAAATGCAGGTATTCTGAGAAGTAGTTCTTAAGCCAAATGAAAAAATAGCCTGGTCCTACCTTTCTGCAGGCCCTTTCCTTCTGCCAAGCTGCTGAAAAATGGCCTTCATGGCAGAAGTGTTGTGTGGAAAATGAATAATTCTCACAGCACAGTTACTTGCTGTGCAGAGGAGCAGCTTGTGCTGGCCTGGGTACACACCACTGGAACAAAGAAATCCATGCTGTGGGAAAGCTTGGTGTCTGAAATGTAATGAAAGGAGAAACCTAAGCAAAGCTGATCTTCCAAATGTCAGCAGACCTTTCTGCTTGATGCCATGAGGGTAATTGTCACTTGGGTCCCTTCAGTGCCAGAGAGGGAGCAGAGAGCAAGGCTCAGCCTCTTGGCTTGTCATGCCTGGGTCTCTCAAAGCCTGGAGCTGCAGCCAGTCTCCTCTCCTCTTGGAGAGGGACAGAGCACTGTCATTTCTTTCTGGGATAGGTTCCTTTGTTTCTGACAAAGATATATTCGTATTTCATTTCTCTGGGAAAGAACAAAGGCAGTTTCTCTACAGGGTTTTAATTTTAGATCTTTTCAGTCCCCAGACTTGCTCAGGCTATTGCTCTGGGCAACAGACTAGTCTATTGAAATAAGTGCAATGAAAAGCTGGCATTGGTGAGGTCTGTTACAACAAGCAGGAGGCTCTGGAGGAATTAAACAAACATGAACAAAGCACAGGAAAAACACTGAAGGGAAAAAAGCCTTTGCTGGCCAAGCTGACACCATATGTCATTTGCCCTTAAAAACCTATGGCCTGTGCAGACCTGAAGCCACAGGGGATAACACCATAGTAAGTCTGGAAGGAAATTCAGGAGGTTATCTAGGGCATTCTTCCTCTCCTTTGTAGGATTAAAAGTCCCTTTAATTCACATGTGCCAGGCCAGCACCCACTAACCCTTCTTTTACCACAGCAGTGGCCAAACTAATCCTTGTTTATTCACACCCCTCAGTCTTGATTGAGACAATCTGAAAGATTTAGTAGAAGCTGGAGTGAATTTGCTTCATTAAGTAATGGCAGAAAGTTCAAACTGAGTTTGCAAACCCCTCTAATGATACTAATCACCTTCTTATTTCTGTCTGTGTTTACTTATTTTGCTTATCATTTAAATGCACAGAGTGCCTTGCCTCCAGGTGAAGTTCAAGCTTGCACAGAGCATGCCTCAAACCAAAGAATGAGGCTGCAAGAATGATGAATCCTCACACATTGCTACCAACTTTGTGCAACGTTTCTGTGCATTCACTGCTCTCTGGGGACAGTTAGAGGATAAAGGTCTCAGTGACAGCTCTGCCCTTTGCATGAATCTACACAAAGCTAGATGCCCTCTTTGCTATCCAGAGAGGGAAGCCCAGAAGCCCTGAATGCTTTTCTTTCATGCATAGGCTTTGTCCTGCCTTGCAGGGTATTTGCAGAACTAACTTCAGAACCTGTCACTTTTAAATTTCAGAGTAAAATCACTCCAACTCACTGAGCAGACCCATATTTCATCCTCCTCAAGCATGTGAAATGGCCTTCCTATCTGGAATGTATGCATGTCCTACAAGGGGCAAAACAAAGGCTCCTACCATCATGTGATTTTGGGTTAACACATTAAAAGAAGAAAGCTGTTCACGAGATCAAGAGATCTCCCTTGGCAGTAGATCTTTTCACTTTGCCTTTTCTGGTTTTATACAGTGTTTCTGTTCACGCAGATGCAGGGAGATCCACAGATGGTCACATGCTGCTGTGATAAAAACTATAGCCAGCAGAAAAATTAGCTCTCAGAGAGTGTTCACTGCAAACCTGTGCTGTGTTATGTGTAACTCTCTGCAAATGACCCTTAATAGTAATGGAAATTAGTTCCATTTGGCAGGAATCAGAGAAGCTGCTAAGTGAGGGCCTCTAAAATGGGCCTGTCAGGATAGAGAAATACTGAGCTGTTGTACTTTTTTTAGTACTCATAAAGTGGGACAGCTGCTGTTTAATAGTTAACTGCAGGAAATAAATGTCAAAAGTCATAGGTACTGCAGGCAAGGAAGGCTACCTGCCCTGCATCTGAGCAATTTGCATATCAGACCTGAACCACAATCAAAGGTTGGTATTTTTTGTACACTGTCTCTTAGTGACAGATACCAGGTATGGCTGTTACTGAGAAGATATAAAATGCATCACCATAAAATCCTCAAAAGTCGTCACTGCGAATTTCCAGCCAGGCACAGTAGTACTAAGGAAGCATGTTGTGTGCCATTTCAGATCCAATATAATCACCATGGCTGGAACCTCGAGTGAGAGCCCTTAAAGCATACACAACATGCAGCTCATAATCCCTTACCACATGTTCCATGGCCACAGGAAGCTTCTGCTGCAGGTGGACAAACACTGTACCTTACTGCTTTCATTGCAAGTCAACTCTGTGTGCTACTGGAGATTGCTGCCCTTCCCTTCTTGGCAAATAATGAGCAGAAAGCTGATTTATCATCCATCAGCTCAGAATCCTGCTACAGCTGACAGGCAGGAGCTGTGATTCAAATCCTTGCAGGCAAGGGCAAGAACAAGAGCCAGATCTCTGCTGCTTATGCCCTGAACAGCAGGGTCCTGAATTACAGTGTGAGGGAAGAAGCAGCATTACCCTCCCAGCAGTTGATAACAGAAGCAGCAGGATCACTGTTCCATGGAAAGCTGTGTGCACATGGTGATCTGAGCATCCTTTTGAGATCAGACCTCTGAGGAGGGACAGTACCGAGTTTGAGATGTTTGTAGGTGTGCAGTAATGACTGAGCTATTCCTCCCTAACAGACTCAGACAGCTGATGCAGCAGGTTGCCTAAAACCATGCCTCCTCAGGAAAAAACAAACACAAACAAACAAAAAGAAACTCCCCAAAAACCAAAAAGAGAACCAAACTGAATACAACAACATCTGCACTCAAGGGAATTTTTTCCAAGTGTGTTGTCATCAAAAAAATATATATGAAGAAACCTCTCACAGGAACAGCTTGGGAAAGCTCCTGGTTCCTCATCTGTCCTCATGTTACACAGTAGTTTTGTGTTAGGATAGGATTTGAGCTCAGACAAGTCTGGCACTATCATCTTACACTTCTAATCGTGTAAGTGATCTCAATCCAACCAGCAAATGCACATCACAAATAAACATGCCTCCAGAATTGTACCTTTGGGAATTCTACCTTAGGATCATACCCTAGGAAATCCTACTGGCTATTCAGAACATCTATTCCATGGACAAGTCTGTCCTATCACTATCTATCCACTGAGGAGTGACACAGGAGTGACAAATGCATTGTTTTAATGCACCCTGGACTTAAAATTGACACACCAGTGAACCCAGAAAGCCTCAATTGCTCTTTAATGGTACCACATCTTTGGTTTTCACCCCAGAGGGAAAAGCTCACAGCAGTAATAGCCAGTCTGAATGTAGCATAGGATGTATATACACTGTCATATTCCATGGCAATGTACGAAGCAGTAAGGAATGAAAAATCTCTAAAACCTGCTTCTATTAAACCATATAGTAGTTAACTGCAAATGTAATCTCATCCAGTCTGTGCTGACATGGCTGTGAGGCAGAATGTGTTTTCTTGCTCTGTTGGACTTGCATCCCAAGTTCATTTGCACTGCTTCTCGCTGAGTAAGGCCCAGAAAATGGCATTATGTTATAGGGAAACATTACCCTGGTGCCTTCCACTGTGCTCTACAAGTTCAAAGGGGAAATCTCTTTGCTTGGACATATCCCTAGCTTCTTCTTGCTCCCACTGTTTTGCCAAGCCTAGCATCAAGTTGTGACATTTCAGCTGGATGTAAATACAGAGGAACAAAGCCAGAAAGAGCTAGGAAAACTTTATGTGGCTTTCACCTTCATTCTTTTAGCTCTGTTTCAAAATCCCTCACCTCCTTGCACTCTTTGAGGCCAGGATAATCTTGATATCAGCCCTGGCCCTGTATAGAACAGGGTGAGAACAACTGTTGTCTTTCTTGATATTCTGTGGTGTCTTTTCTAAGAGCCAGACACTAAGCAAAAGTAAACTCAGTGCTGAAATGTCTCTGAATTCAGATGCCTTTGAGACACAAAAGGTTTAAGCACAGGCATGTGAATGCAGTTGTCTGTAGTTCAGTGAGAAATAATCCAGAATGTCAAATTGAAGTAGTGGGGGTTTTCAGACCTGTTGCATGAGAGCTGAGGGTGCAGGTACAGCAGCCCCTCAGAACTGTTTTAACTTCTGGCACTGGTACTCGGTTCATCCTCACTGCCCTTCCCTCCATTTTACCAATTCTCTGCTGATCCAGCTGTTCTTTGTCTTCAGGACTTCTGCATGGCTGGCTTTGTTCCTAAGATTAGAAACCATATCATGCAGATGGAACAAAACCCTGCTGTGATTCAAGTACAGAGGACACATCAGCAGTCCTTAGGTCAGTCCATGCTCTTGCCTGCTACTGAATCACACTGAACTGTTGGGCCCAAGCACAAGAAGCTGGATATTATGAATTGTGAAATTCTGAAAATTATGAAAACCTGGTGATGACTCCTGTGACTCAGCAGTTGTTCAGGGCCATACAAAGACACAAGGGTCTGCCACTGTGAGATATAATTCCCTCATCTTTATTACACAGCTGGTGACCATGAAGGACCAAGCTCCTTAATGACTGTAAAATCAATGAGTAGAATGCATTAGCAAAGGACTGGAATAAACAGAATAATTTAAAAAGGAGGATATTTCAGAGTAATCAATCTGCTCAACAGTGGAAAATGCATAGAAGCAATGAGATCAAGTTAATTCTGGCTCACTAGGTAGAGCTTCTTCAGCGCATCTGCTTTGCTTAATACCCTGCTAGGCTGCTGCAGAGCCCCAAAAACTTGCTCAAAGAGGCTCTTAAAAGGGCTTACTGACAAGATCTTCTGAAGAGATCAAAACAGCAAAAAACTTTACTGGGAACTTTAGAAAATCAGAGAACTTCAGCAAAAGGCTTAGAGCAACATTCAATCAACATGAAACATTTCACAAAATATTAACTTAGTCCATTCAACTGAGCAATCTACAAGCCTGTCTGATTTTAAATTACTGAAAGCTCCAAGAAGAAGGAATTAGAAGAAGAAAAAGACAGACACAATATAGAAAGGAACAAGTATAGCTACCACTCATAGTTCCAGCAGTGTTCAGCTCAGAGAAGTTCCAAGATGAGGCAGAGCCAAGACTGGTGCTTGCCTTGTGTCTCAGTTTAAGTGAAAACCTTTGGCTTTCCTGGGCCATTCCCCCAGCTGGGACTTGGTGTCATCTGCCCACCCTGGGGCTGGAGTTCCAGAAGCAGGTGTGGAACATTGCCTGTGGTGTGCCAGGGACTGGCAGCCACCAAGGTCCCACCTGCCCCTTCCCCTCACACCCACACACCTGAGATGTTTCAGGCCAGCAATCTCCTCCAGTCTCACACAGTTGCAGGCCCAGCTGAATTAATGCCTCAAGTTCACATGCTGATCTGATACATATTAAAAACTTCTAAGCACCAGTGTAATTGTAAGATGCTAAACAATCATAAGAACATAGCTGAATTTACAGTAGAAGGAAACATGAATTTTAAATTTGAATAATGAGAGAAAATAACAAATTAACTTTGAATTAACTGCTGCTTTTCCAGTATTCTCCTAGGAGCACTACAGACCTGATTTTGTAGAAAGAAAACATTCACATTACTTGCACATCAATCACACAATTCTACTGTGTTTTTTAGCCTCCCTAATACTAAAAAACATAGTGAAATTTGCTTCCATAACAGAAGAGGTTCTACTACTTAACTTAGAGAAAGAAATGTAATAAAGATGAGTTCAGTGAGCCTCTGTTTAGGATCATGAAAATTAAAATTTTTGAGTCCTTTTATCTAGTAAAAATAAATAAATCGAAAAATAAAATTGTATTTCCCCTCATCTAGGCTGTACCTTTTGCATTTATGATGCATATATCAAGATGTAATCACATAATTTGAGGACTCTAATCAAGAATAATTAGAAATAATTATATCAATAGTCAACAAGTTATTTGAATAATTGATTGCTCGCTCTTATGAGTTTCTTTTGCTTTATCTGATGAGTGGGGTTGTTATTTTTCTTTTTTCACTTCTAGTTTAAGGAATTTTTACTACATCCAGCATTGTGATATGATAAATCTAGGACTGGTCCTCTGACCCAGAAATTTTCTCAGTATCTTAAAAAGCAGAAAGTCTCAGAAACCCAGAGACACAGCAATTAAACTGAAATTTAAAAGAAAAAAAAAAAAAGGGGTTTATTACATTGAATAGAGCTGACTCTTTTTCTGCAAGCTCTTTCACTGGGGTTATTTGGGTACATTTTTCATCATCAGTGTCTGTGTCATGCTGTGTCACTGAAGTGTTTCCTAACTGATTAGCAAGTTCCCAAATCAATGTGAAAAAGACAGAGAGAGGGTTGATATTAAAAACTTCTCTTCCCTCTCCAGGCTGTAAGCAGGTAAGAAACACAACCTTCCAATTTGCAGCCTCCTTACCAGAAGGACAGTCACAGTAACTCAGTAGAGAAAACCCTGATATTTCTTTCCCTCCCTTCTCCTTAAAGCAAGTTTTTGGCAAAGTCACAAGGTCATGAGTGATTACAAGGGTACAGGTACCACATGCTGCAGGTGAGGAGAGTTGCACCAAGCTTACAAGGGTTGTAACAAATTTGTTTTCAAAAATCCTCATTCAATTCCCTGAATTGTCTCAATGTCTCCTTTCTGATATGTGACAGATTGGACTGAACTTTGAGTAGCACCAAAAGACAAAATTCAGTGTTTTGGGACATATGAAGAAGCAATGCTACAGGAAGGGTATTAGGTTTCTTCTTAAAGGAATATGCAGCAGCTGAGAGGTAACAAAATGTCTGGTACAGTGAAGGGACAAGCTACTCTTTCTTTCAGAAGGAATTATGTACAGAAAATGTTGCCCCACAATACATTCCTCTCTCCTTCATACACACACATTTGTACATAATTTGAAGGCCTGGCAGCCAGCCAAGGTGAAACCACTGCAGTCCCTTTTGGCTGTAAGTCTTGGAGAGTGTGTGGTTCTGGTGTGGGGGTGCAGCACCTTGCAAGATCACAGGTGCTGCTCTTTGGAGTCCCAGCTATTCCTCCTCAGCTGCCAGACCTTGGCAGGAGCCCATGGCTACACCAAAGACAGCCAGGCTCAGAGGGGCTGGCCAGGCATCCCCTGGGGACAGCTCCACAGCAGAGCAGGTGTGAGGGGTGGCAGAGAACTGGAGCAGCCTGCCAAGGGAGGACAGGGACATCTCCCTCTCTGTTTAGAGATGTTTAGAACCCACCTGGATGACTCTGTAATCCTTCCAGATTGCCTTGCCTTGCCTTGCCTCGTGGGGCCAGCACAGGTGTGCCCAGGGTGGAGTTTCATTACAGGGCTCAGTTTTGCCCTCCCTCCTGACCAATTGCTGCTGCAGTCAAGGGCTGTGCTTCCAGCCTGGCACCTGTGCTCTGGCTCTTATGGCAACTAAACTTCACTGCTTTGCTCTATTCCCCCAGGCCACACCAGCTGGGGAGGCTGGGATTTGGCCCCAAACCATGGACCTGAGGAGGGGTTCTGGCCCTACATGGCCCCGTGGGCAGTGCAGAGGGCTGGGAGCTGCCAGGGAAGCAGAGCCTGGTGCCAGCAGGAAATTTACTGAAAAATCCTTGCTGGCTTGGGGGGGCCCTGTGCTCTCCACCACTGGAGACTGGGGATATCTAGGAAATAGCCACCATGGGTATGGCCTCTTCTTAGATTATTCTTGAGCATCCCCTTCTGGCCACCAGCAGAGGCAGGAATTGGGCTAGAAGGAACCATTCCATGTGTGTGACACATTTGTATCCAAAATAAGAAAACTGCAAACATGAATTTTAGTAATTCTGGTGGGTTCTGTTAGGATATTTGGCTGTCTCCATCTATGGAGGGGGATAGGGCAATGGTGAACTCCAGTCATAAAAATTAAATTGTGGGAACTGCTTCAGATGGAAAAGATTTCTATCCATCAACTCCAAGTAATAGGGGAATCTGTGCTGCCTAATTCCTAAGTCTGAGGTTCTGTTTTGCAGTCAGTGACTTAAAAGGTAGAAGAAGGAAAAAAAGGTTCCTTACAGGGTTTGGTTTTTGATTTTTTTTTTTTTTTTAGTGTATAAATAAGGACATTTTAAGGTATGTGAATATAGTTATTTTTTGCAGTTGAATTGGGGACCTTGAGAACCATGACACAAGTGGTTGTCTCTCAGACTCAAGGACTGACAAAATTACACAACCAAGGCCACTGCTGTACATTAAGATGTGCACTGTAAGATACAGGATAATACATTTATCATCAGGGTGGCTTGCTGCTATTTGCCATCCATAAAATCCTGGAATTGAGACTCTTTGGTTTTTCCAGTGTGGGTAAATAAGCTCAGTCTGCTGGTGGTTGTGCATGACAAAGAGTTAGGACTGAAGACATTATTCATTTGCAATCACATGATGATAAAGCTGAAAACACCAACATAAAAAATATTGGAAAAAATAAGTTGTTGAAGATTGTGAAATATTTTTTGATGGTTTAAAAGATTGTGCTGATTATCCCATCCCCAAAATTCTGAGCTAAATCATAGCCAGGGAAATGAAATTGTTGCAATGCCTTTGTGGAGCTTCTCTCCAGGAAGAGCTACCTTTTACTGCAGAAGACATGATTCCTATCAGTGTGCAATGCTTGAAGTGGAGTCCCATCACCAGTGAGTTCTGTGATGATTAGGTCTGGTACTGCTGTGAGTTCATATGCAGCTGCTGTGCCAGCAAAAAGAGCCACCAGGAAGAAAAGCTGGCAAATCCTTCATCTGGTGGAAGTTCAACTCACACAATAGCTATTTTGGATCATGGCTACTCTTGGAATACTTAGCTTTAACATTGTGTTTCCCAAACAGAATTCAGCTCTCTTGAGGCTTCTTGGAAGATGTTATCCCTGATTGCAGAGGTACTATAGTTAGACCAGAGAATAATTAACAACTAGAGAAAAGAATTACAGCCCATGTGGAAGGTAGTTGAGGCCCTGTAAGGTGCCAAGTTTAGGTACAACAGGCTGTGATGTTTCCAGGTGACCTTAGCAAAATTCTAATTCTTACTCAGCACTAGAAAAAAGCATAAAGGCTGGGTGAAGAAGGTCTGGTTTAACATCTTAGAGTGAAATTATCTACACAAAGAATGTATGAAAAGAGCCAAAAGAGCTAGTTCATGCTGCAGAGAAAGATACAGGTTGCTGCTCTCTGTCTAAAAAATTTTGAGAATCAGAAGACCTTTAACTTCAGATTTAAGGGCTCACACTAAGGCCATCAATGTCCTGCAGTGAAAAGGCAACAAACTGCCACTGATAAATCTGAAATAGCTGAGATGTCAGGACCCCGTCTACGTACATGCAAGGAATGCATAGGAATTTTGTGGGAGCTCTGTTGGACAAAGATCAAAGGGTCCCAGAGAAAATCCTGCTCTGGGATGCTGCAGCAGATTGTCTGGTGGAAAACAATCTTGTTTTTCCCTCTCTCTTACAACCTCTAGTGGCCAAAATGCACAAATTCAGGCAGAAACTACTTGCTGGAGTCAGCAAGGCTGCCTTCCACTGGATTTGATGCATGTGCCTTAAGTGGAAAGGGGAATCCCACAGGAAAGGATTTGCACAGATGTCTCAGAGCATCTCCCTGTACTGGAGCAGGATCCCTTAGTGAAATATGTCTCAGCAAATGTGTTTTTAAAAAGTCTCCTCTGAGCACTACCGGAAAGTTTTCTGCCTATGACACACTGCTGTGATATCGCTGGTGTAGCCGCTCTTCTGGCATGGGAAGATACCACAGCCAACAACAAAAAAAGAACAAAATAACCCGGAGAGAGAATAATATTTGATACACTGTATCCCATTTTTGCATCTCCATCTAAACCTTCAGTTGCTGCCATCCTGTAGTCTCTTTCCAACTGGTATAATTTTATAAGGGCATTTAATATGTTTCCATTGCACAAATCACATGCTAACAGAGAGCTTGTTTCCTATGTTTCTGTCTTGCTCTTGTCACTGATCTGCAGGATCACCCCTGCAGCAATGAAAAAATGAGCACATGGAACAGCATAAAGTATTTTTCAGCTGGTTTAGCAGCTGGATACAAGCAGGAGGAGCCAAACACAACACAACCTGCCAGCTCTCCCAGGACCATTCACTGCTGCTGGAAAAGGCACTCAAAGGCCAACCAGGAGTTCTGCAAAATGCTGGGTGCTAGCTAGTGGGCGAGAGGAGCTTGCAGTATGCATAATTCCACCTTTTTTTTTTTTTTTTTTTTTTTTATTCAGGCACTTTTTTTAAAAAAGAAAAGAAATCTTCTTTCTCATTTCCAACTGCATATAATCACAATCCAAGCTCCACAAATACTATTAATACAAAAACCTGAGACACAAGGAGGAAAGCTGGTGATTTCTGGTTATGAAATGAGCTCAAAATCATGGGTAAGAGTGGACCACAAAAGCTTCAAGCACAGCTCTTTTATAACCAGACATGCTGTTGCAACTCAGAAAATATTATTTTGGCCTTTGAAGTCATTGCAATACCTTCAGTGGGTGTTATGGCCCTGGCTGTAATGTGCTGCTCTTCATCTTACAGCTTGAATACTTTGCTGCATTTTTTTTTTTTTTTTTTTTTTTAATGCACAAAATCAGGATTGCTGTCTTAAGAATATAATTAGAGAACAAGCTCAGTAACAAGGGATCCTTCTGAATAGCACTCACCTGGTGAGTGGCCATTACAGTGGGCTGCTGGGCAGTGATGTTGCAGGGCAGGGTGATGTCTGAAAGTTTAGGATCTCCCCTCTGTTTCTCCAGGCTTCTGCAACCCTGCTTGCCTCATGATTTCACTTTGTCTTTGAACTTCACCTTCTTTCTTTGCTTTTAAAGAAGGTCCTTAAGGCTGACAAGGCTTTCCTTTGCTTCACTGGATATCTGTACCCACAGTCCAGAAATACTGGATAATGTATTTCCCTGCAAAACCTCTGAAGGAGAATGGTCCCCAAGGTCCAATGGGTCCAAGCTGGGACTATCCACACTTCCAGAACTCTTCTCAACTATATTGTATGAAATAAGCTCTGCCCAGAAATGGACTTCATGGGAAAAAATCAGAGAGCTTACCACATGTTGCTGTGTCCTGGGGATTACAGGATAGCCCCAAGCACATCAACATGCCGTCCTGGATGAGAAAAGCATTCCCCTTCATTGTAAGGTCACAGGACATTCAGCTGGTTGGTGGGAGACTTGTTTTACACCAAAGTCCACTCCAGTGCTGAATGGCAGGCTCTGTCCTCAGCCTCCGTGATCACATCCTCAGAGGAAACACTGAGCTCCTAAGCACTTCCAAGCTGTTAATTCCTGAATCTTATTAACAAGAGCCAGCTCAAACATCTAAGAGCAGATCGCAGAAGTGCCTCGCTCCTGTCTCCACCGGCAGCCAGCCCACAAGGTCCCTGTGTTCCTCCACGGTGTTTTATATAAAACTCAGGCTGCAGGAGCAATGGACAACTTGGATAATCTCTCTCAGTCCCTCCTCCCCTTCACAAATGCTCTTTTCTTGCCTAGAAAGCCTCATAATTTCTACAAGTACCTTCCCTCCAACAGTTTCTCTTCAGCTTTCTGTTCTGCACTGCAAGTTGAATAAAAGTTAATGTTTTCCCAGCTGGAAGCGGCCCCTTCTCTGCCTCCCTTATTGTCACGAGACCTCACAAATGTTTCAGTGCTACCTCCAGGACTGGCCCCTTCTGTTGCTAATTAGAGAGCTGAGAGGTTCCCCCAGGCACTTCCCAGTGAAACCAAGCCCATTAAATGAATGGCAGGCAACATCTCTGGGGGTGGGGAGCGCAGTTATACAACAGCTGTTTGGAAACAGGAGGCTTGTTACGTGTGCTGGATTTAGGGACGTGGCATCACTAAAAACAAAGGCAACTTTCAAGTCCAAGCCAGTGTATTTAGGTCAGTGACACCGCAGGGATAATCTCGGGGATATGGGTGATGGGAGGCAGGCAGCAGCGCACCGGGAGCTGGGCTCAGAGCCTGGGTGTGCCAAACGTGATGGTCCCAGCGTGTGCACTGAGAGCCGGGTGTGCAGCTCCTGTCTGTGCCCGGGACACGGCTCCTGCTCTGCTGCAGAGTGCCAGCCTTGGACCGTGGGACAGAGCCCCCTTGGGCCTGGACACACTGCTGGCATTTTGGGAAAGTGTGGTGGAGGCTTGTGGACTGGGGCACCAGCTAATCCAGGTGCACGGCAGCATGGACACAAGGAATTGTTATCTAGAAGGAAACTCCAGCCAATTTGTAGAGAAACAAATTTAAACCCTGGTCAGTTTTGCTATTTTTGTTTTCTTAGTAGGGCACTATTTATCTCCTGCAACCATTGCTCCAAGCCATGTGAAATTACCATCTTGCAAAGAAAGCAAAAATCATTAAAAACACACAATGCAACTGGCCAAATACACTCGAGGGAAGGACTAGTCCTAAGATCTGTGCAACAGTAGAGATACAAATGTCTTATGGAAAAGAATACCCTGGGTGATTTTTTCATTATTGTAGTGACAGAAGTATTGCTGACAGAAACAAAGGCCGTGTCTTAAACAAAGTGATGCTGATAAATCAATATGCATAGGGGGTCTATACTCAATAATTTATATAATTTACAAAATAAAATCTAAAAAAGCAATTGTCATATTTGGCTAAAAGGCAAAAAGAAGTGGCAGAGAATGATTCCCATCCTTCTCGATGGGAATTACTGCTGCTGACTATTATTTAATAGTAACTATTATCACAGGCCAGATCCCAAGTTCCTTTTCTCCATCCTGATCTTGGCAAACTCCTGGTGTGGCTTTTGGTGAGCATTTTCCTAACCCTAAGCTGAGCACTTAAAGCTGTAATGGGGTGACCCTAACCTTAGTCTGAGTACTTAAGCCTGCATGGGGGTGAGACGGGAGCCAAGCATATAGGTGTGGAGGGAGCCATATTTGGGCAGTCTGGTTTTCCCCTTGGCATGCCTTTTGTAGCTGCAGAGTCGCTGGAGCTCTAGGCTTTGTGGTTTTCTGATCGCTAACCCTGGGCGTTACCCTAACCATAGGCTGAGTAGTTAAACCTGCGTGGGGGTGAGACTGGAGCTAGGCAGCAAATTGTGGAGTGAGCTATTATAACAATCCTGTGCTCCCCTTGGCATGCCTATTGTAGCTGCAGTATCTGGAGCTCTGTGGTTGGTGGTTTCCTGAACCCTAACCCTAGGCGTAAGCCTAACCCTAGGCTGAGCAGTTAAAGCTCTATTGGTGTGAAGCTGGAGGCACTCAGAAATGTCTGGGAGGAGCCATGTTATGGCAGACCTGTCTTCTCCATGGCATGCTTTTTGTAGTGGCAGAGCCCCAGAACCTCATGTCTTTGCTGTTTCCTGAACCCTTAACTGGGGTTTGTGGGATATAAGGGATAGGTGCATTGCAGGAGTGGGGCAGGTCCTCTGTCCTGTTGCTGTGCCATTACCCTGCATAGGCAGCTCCCCGAAACCAGTCATTACAAAGAAGGGCTTCAGAGGGGAAAGGAGAAGCCCAGATTTAAGCGCGGTCGGCAGAGATATCAGCTGGGCTTTAGGCACCCACAGGGCTCCCATAATTGGTTTGGGAGGCAGCCAAGGGGCTGCTGGAGTGTGAGCTCCCTTTGCAGGCCTGAGGAAATGCACAAGAGAATACGTGTGTTTTGAGAAGTTGGTCTCATGATCTGTTCATTTCAATGGAAATTTTGAAGACTTTTCTGCTCCAATTCTGTGCGTTATTTCCTCCCCTTTTGGGAACTACACTAGCTATCTGGAAACGCTTCTGTGGTCTTCTTTCTGTGTAATTATTTATTCTCTCTATGGTAGCCCTGCTGCCCATTATTAGTTGTTATGCCTACATTGTATAACCACAACAACAACAGTAATATGAAGAAGCTCTTCAGGTCCAGAGGCATTAAGAAAATGAAGACTGAATCAGCTGAACTTCTAACATAAGGATATGATTTTCCTTTTTTATTAAAAACAGCTAGTCTGGAAAACCAGGCATATTTGAGTATAATGTAATAACAGCACTGAAGACATTTCACCTAAGGAAAATAGCACTATGGACCCTGAGGCCTATATGAGGACCCATTAGGGAATGTTTTTTAACATATCTGTCTGAATACAGTAAACAAGACTCTATCAACAAGCCTCCAAGCATATTTTTTCCCTTCATCCATTCTTGCACAGATATAGCTAAGTTGAATCTCAGCATACATAACTGACTGGCCCTTCCAAGAAGGTACAAGGATAAAGCCCTTTGCAAGTGGCTCTTAAGAAAAACTTGGCAACAACAGCTTGCACGATGAATCCTTGCCAAAGATTAATAATCAGTTCCACAAGCAGCAGAACTAGTGAAGCCTCGTTTTCAACATGTATTTGCAAAATGCAGCTACTATTCGCAAACACAAAGACTTTGTATTTTGCAAGTACAAACACAAAAACTTTCTAACTGAGTTGATCTAAGACTTTGTTCTTTCTAGGTGTGTTTATAAAATTCCCCTTGCACCTCCCAAAACCATCAGTTTTCATGAAACATGTAGAAACACCTTTCAGAACTATTTTTGAAATCTCTGCTTGAGGAGTTGTTGAAATTGGCAAACAGATCAAGACATTACTAGGAGGACACACCTATAGACACACCAGTGATTGTACAAGCATTGGTTCTGTGGGAAGCAAGGAACTAAAGTGAGGTTGTGAAAGAAAATATAGAAAAAAGCATCCATTTCTTAGCACTTAGGGATTGATGGGATTTGCAAGGCAACTCCCATGATCAGGGCTGAGACACAGTAGCCAAGGATGATCCAGTTATTTTGGTTTCAATGGCAAAATCTTCAGTGCCATTAGGGAGATCAGAGCTTACTTTTGTGCCATATCCAAAGGATGAAATGTTCAGTGAGGTGCCTGAATCTATGTAAGATAAGAGTGACTGATAAAATCTTCCATAAAGTGGCATTTACTTCCTAGTAAATGCCACTCCTTTGAAACCACGTGAGAGTTTTGGCATTTGCATTCAGTGGGAATGAACCAAAAGTTAGATAAGTGGGACAGAGTGATGGCAGATGGAACTCTCTGTGTGCCAGCGTAAGTTAAGGGAAGCTGGAAAAAATGTATTTCAGTTATCTAACACTTAAATGAAAAAATCCATGGTTAGAGCTGATCTGTGGGAAAAGCTCCTCTGTAGAGAACAGTGCAGTGTAAAGAGAGGAAGCTCAGTGCAGAGTAAGATAAAACCAGAACAAATTGTCATCTATTAAACTGGTCAAGAATGTATACAGTACAATAGGAATCCCTAAACAAATCAGCTCTGTATCTCTACCTTGAAATCAGTGATAGGCACGATCACTTCCATAACAAAGGGGCAGAGAAGAATAGAAAAGGCTGGCAAAAAGTTGGCACCATGATCAATGAGATAGTGGATGCTTCGATGGGAGAAGGGAATGAGTGAACATCATGGTTTAGCTTTGTGAAGAGCTGAGTCAGGGGAGAGACAGCATGATGAATTTCTAATTAGACCTTTAGTAAAGTCTCTTGCCACCTTCTGACACCTTCCATAACTTTATGTGAATTATAGTCTAGGAATTAAACAATGCCTGGTGTAATAAAGAACAGAAATCTGGTATTATGATACATAGAGTTTTGAGACAAAAAGAATTGCTTGAAAGTGGGACCAAGATAAGTAGCTGTAGTGATAAAATTAGTATTAATAAAGCTTTAGTATTAATTAAACTAGTATTAATAAAAGTATTAATAAAATTCTTGCGCCTCTTATCTTAGGGTTCCATTTCAGTTTTGTGTAGCTCACCAAAGCTGAGCTTCTTCCTGCTGCTGTTTAAGCACAGCAACTTCCACATTAGGAAATACACTTAAAATGCAGAGAACTGGATAAGGATCAGAAAAAACAGTGTAGTCTGGTATCTGTTGCAAAGGCATCACTTGTGCCGTTACAAGTCTGTCTTGAAATATCAAAGGCTTTTCTTAAGGCTGCATTTTCTCTTTGGAGTAGCCACCTGAGGGCAACATCACACATGCAATGGGACATGCAGGGCTCCTATGTCTGGAATATTGCACTTGATGGAATATTGGACTCTTTTGAGGAATCCTATTTACCAGAAAAATCATGACAAATGAAAAACAGATCAAAGAAAAGTAACAAAGATGATTAGGAGGCTGGAGATACTACACAAAAAACATTACAAAAACAAAATCTAGTTTGCCTAAGTCTAGTTTGATTAGGAGCAGAATCCTGGCCTCCAAGTATTTGAAGAGTGATGAGAAATGATTCAGCATAATAAAGGAAGAGAGAATTATAAGTTATTGGTGGAAATGAATCAAGGAAAATGTGTATGGTTTTCCTGTTGTATTTTTCCTCCATGTGAGATACTGGGCTGTGAATGGGAGGTATTCATATTCTGCTTCTCTAATGAAAGATCAAGGCTCTGTTAGAGTAAGCATAATATGGGCCAGGAATAGAAACTCTTGGTCAAGGAGCGCAGCTCATAGTAAACTTGACTGTCAGGAGGTAACTAGTGGGTAAAGCCAGCCTGTGACATATTTCATGGGGGTGGTTCTAGAGCAACACTGATTTCACATGGGGGCTACTTTTCCACTTTCCCATGCCAGTGTTTGAGCCCTTGGTTGGAGGCAGTTCATGGGATACATCACCATTTGCTCTGATTCTGGAGAATTATTTTTCTGGTGAGGAAGGGAGCTGAGCTCCATTCATGGATTTGGGATTCATTATAGATATAAATTCATTAGAGATATAAAAAGCTTCAGGGTAATCTGAGGCCCCTGGAGAGCCTGGAAAACCTGTCCAATGTGCAGAATGGCACATTATACCAGGACTTTGCGGAGGGATCCACAAGATGTTCCTTTTAAAAATGCAGCTGAAGAAGGGAATGGTGCACTGGCAGCCTCATCTAACTCCAAGTAGACAAGATGTCAACAGCAGTCAAGCTGCAGCAGTGTGGTGTATCAAGCTTGCTCAAGGCCCTGACTGGACTTGACGGGCCTCCCTGGATTCCTGTCTGGGTGTTACTTCATCCCTGCTAGAGTTTATATGCAGCTGCTATGCTGCAGTTAAACACTGATGCTGGGGTAGCCAGGCCCTGTGAGTGACAGAGCCTGAAAATTTGTGAAGCAAATCAAGCTTAAGCAACTAAATTGCCTCCAAACAGAAAACAATAAAAGACAGCAATGCCTCCTTCCCTTCTTAGATCCTGTAGTTAAGAAAGGAAATACTAATTCTTCTAACAGTCTCATTGGGCCTGAACTGTATCAATGATGACAGGTCTTAAAAGAAAAAAAGAGGGAAAATCTATTGTCTCCTCTCAGAGAGATTATTTGCAAACACAGCTAACCAGACACCTTTCCTACAGACTGCAGCAATATTTTTTTCCGTGAGATTGACAAGTCAACACTCAAATACATCAGCCTGTATCTCAGATCCTGGAGGCACTAATGCACTGTCTCCAGTACAGCATTATCCCCACAGTCCACTGTTTACAGGTTTCTGTTAAAGATTAATAATCAAAGAACAAACAGTTTTTGTTTTGACTGTAATACTGATTCAAGCCTGTATCTCTGTTTAAGCAAAAGCAAACCAAGTGAGGGTTCACTTGTTCTGAGAGACACTGATTTGCAGGAAAGAGGACAAATTTCTCTTTATGTCCTTTGGATAGCTGGTGTGGGCAGCTCAGTGCCCAAAAGGCTTTCATGCCTCCATGGCACAGGAGCCAGGACCCAGAACAAAGTAAGTCCATATGACATGTCCCTAACCTGCAAAGTTAGAAGCAATTGTTAGGAAAAGAAAAGGCAAAGTGATTTTCCAATAGAAAGTACTAACCCATGACCTTTCTGCTAAGTTAAAGCCTCATCTGTTCTTTATCAACATCCTCTGCAGGTTCCCAAACTGGCTATGTCTCAGTGGAGGAAGAGAAGTGGAAAGGAACAACCAGTACTGTAGTGCTCATTGCTCTGTGTTTGTTTCTCCTACACTTACATTCTACTCTTGCAAAGCAACATACAAAGGATGTCTGGCATCCAGGTACCTGATCTGTGCAGTGACATGGAGAGGGAGGTACAAGTTGTTCTGTTATGGAAGACATGGCAGAGGTTTCCCTAGCTGGAGGGGAAGTAACTGCTAAGAGACCGTGTTGTTTTTCCTGGCAGTTCCTTCCTGGCTTTGTAGCCCATAGGCTGTTTTCCTGGGAGAAGCCATCAAAGAGGTTCACTTGTTGTCATCATATCCTGTTTTCACTGGCTTCTGGAAAATGAAGCTGCCATGAGCATTAAAAAAAAAACCAAAGGGCTGAGGCCTTGAACAGCCACCCACAGAACAGCAATAGCTTCCATAGCTGTACATGCTCCCCAGCCACCACAACCTGTCCTGCTGTGCAGACCTCAAGGGAGGAGGTGTGAGGAAGTCCAGCATCCTCCCCCCAGCACAGAGATGGGGACAGGAAAAGGTGCCCAAATATTCACTGCTGCATCACCAATATGTCACAGCCACCACTGGCTCCTGCCTCTTGAGATGTGAGCAAATGTGATGGTTCAACTTCACATGGGTGAGAAAATTGTGGGTTGAGATAAAGACAGTTTAATAGGGAAAAAACAAGCCACAGCCACAAGCAAAGCAAAACAAGGAATTCATTCACTTTTCACATGGGCAGGCAGGTGCTCAGCCATCCCCAGGAAGGCAGGGCTCCATCATGGGTAATGGTGCCTTGGGAAGGTAAAACACAGCAACTCCAGATGTCCCCACTTCCTCCTTTATCCCCCAGCTTTATGTACTGAGCAGGATGCTGTATGGTGTGGAATGTCCCTTTGGTCAGTGGGGGTCAGCTGTCCTGGCTGTGTCCCCTTCCAAATTCTTGTACACCTCCAGCCCCTTGCTGGTGGCAGGGGATTTAGAATCAGGAAGGACTTTGATGCTGTGCAAGCTCTCAGCACTAAAGGAAAACTCCCAGTGTTATCAACACCGTTTCCATCACAAACCCAAAACATAGCCCCATATAGGTTACTATGAAGAAAATTAATTCTATCCCTGCCAAAACCAGCACAGCAGGGCAAGCAGCTCGGTTTTCCGGGTCTTTTCATGCTCTCTTTCCCTTTCTGATTTCAAGAGGAGAACATATCCACCCCAGCAGACATGCTGGCCTCAGTGATGTTGGTTTGGAAAATTTGGAAGCCAGCAGCTCCCTCTGGTTAGGGCCTTATGCTTTATTCATCATCCCTTGCTCTGAGTTTTGGGACTATAAATCCAGCCAGCTTTGTATTAGAGCTGAACATGGAGAAGGATCATTTCACAATCTGTTGGAGTTGCTCTAGGTTCACTACCCTCCAATATCTGTCCCACTGTGCATTCCTGACATCTCTTCACCATCTGAACTGCTCTTCCATGGGTGATACTGCCATCACTACTACTCCTGACTGCAGTGTGCAGTCTTGCAGAAGCTGATGCCTCACTACCTCAGTGAAGTCCAATGCTGTGCATGTTCCTCTTGCTGGTGATTTCCTGGATGACAAGCATTTGTAAGGATCCTAGCACTCATGTTTCAAAAAGCTGAGAGGTGGAAGGCAGTTAATATTATCCTTATGTGCTTCCCAACCTGGAGGAGTTGCAGGCACACCATCAAACACCAAGGCAGAAAGAAATTATCTGGAATTCCATTGCTTGGAGAGAAAAGAGCTTTCCCTCCTAAAGTCTGTCTTAACCCTTTGTTTCACAAGGAGCTGTCACTTTCTAAGCTGCTGGCCTGGATGCTGCTTTGCCGTTCCTTCAGCATGGGGTTAAATGAGAAATATGCCACAGAGTATCTGTGACCACTTTTCTCGCCAAGAAACTGTCTTCAGCTCCATTACCAAGATCCCAGTAAACTTCCTGAAGCAATGGTGGAAACTTAGAAAGCACAAGGCCTTTGTGGAAGACTGTTAGTATATTCTTCCCATTTCCATTTCTCCTAAAGCAACTGAGTGTGTTCAGTGGATCTGCATGAGATGAAAAACATTGGTGGCTCCAAGCTAGTGGACCTTGCAGGTGCAGGTGCTCTCCTTGCAGATACTGCATAACAGGGTGTGGGTGAAAGGAAGCCCTGGACGCTGTCCTGACTTGCACCCCTTGTAATCAAAACAACTGGAAGCAGTGACGTGAAGGGAAACCAACTTTTATGGTTCAACCCCTTCCCAATGGGGTCTGGTGAGCCCCAGGAATCCTGCCAAGTCCAGTGGGGCAGGAGGAGCTGGGCCATCAGAAATACTCTGGAGTCTGTAGCCTGCACCACCTCCTAACACATCCCAGCGTCTGAGTTCCTGCAGCACTGCCTGCCTGAGGAACCACCATCCAGGACAGTGGCTGGGGATGTGCCAGAGCATGCAACTTATTATGCACAAAAGCACTACACCAAAACATAAAGCAACAAGAGATTAAAGGGGAACAGATGTTGGCTGATTCTTGTCCACCCTGCTCCTGGGAGTCAGCCCAGTGCAGCTGCTGCCTGCCCCAGGCTCTGCCAGATCAGGGTAGCAGGGCTGGGATCCTGGCAGCCTTGCACTGCCCCTAAAATGACAGTACTGAGTGTGGTCCTGCTGGTACCCTTTTCTGGTGTGGCAGCCTGTTTCATATCCTTTTTGTGAAAATTCATTTAAATGATCCCCCACGATCACTGTGGGATGCTGGGCCCCATTGAGGTGAAATGTCAAATCCATAATGGGAAAGGAAATCTGAACCTCTGGGTCATTAGTCCCATACCACGTTAAACCAGCCATGATGCAAAGCATGGCATTAGAGGAGCCAGAAAATGCTACTGGCACTGCTTGGCTCTATACACAGTTCAGCTGCCAAAACTCCTCGTGCATAAACTACATTATACCCCATTTTTGTATTATTCTTTCTTGTCTTCCTTTCATTGTTTACAGCTTTTCTTTCAATACTTGATCTATTGCTGTCTCCCTTGTTCTGCACTCTGCTGTTTCCATTCAGTGGTGAACTTGGCAATGCTGGGTTAACAGTTGGTCTCAGTGATCTTAGAGGTCTTTTCCAACATAAATGATTCTGTAATTTTATATAATGTCTGGACTCCCTGTCCTCATATCCTCCTTGCTGACCCTCTCATTTCCTAAATCCTCAGGGAAATGCTGCCACCAACACTGACATCTCTGAAGGATTTCTGAAGGTGTTTCAGCCAAATCTGGGGAATTTATTGTGCCATCCTGACACTTAAACTGTACAAAAAGGCCCAGTTTTCAGTCATTTAAATTTCTTTCCCTGTAGTCCTGATGAAGAAGGATGAAAAAAAACCTAAGCTAGAAGAATCCCAAACTGAACAGCTTACCCTTTTCAGAATATGTGCTTAGTGTCTCTAAGCCTTTTCTGCTGTTTACTAATCCCTCCCTTCTGCCAGTCCCCACCACTGGGAGCTATTGTCCACCTAATGCAGACCAGACCATGCCAGTAAGCTCCGGCCAAATTCAAACCATTAGTTGTAATGTGTCTACCACTAAAGTATCTGCAAATAGCTGTGAAATCCCAGAGAATTAAGCTTGAACACTAAACGTCAGAAACTGGCCTCTTGATTTTTATTTGCATATAATGGCTCACTCAAACACATCTGATAACTGAGGAACTGCAGCTGTAACTGTGCAGCAGAGCTCAGCACCTTCCAACCCCTGACAGCACCTTCCCCTGCCAGTGTCCTGCCTCCTGCCTTCCCCATTCCCATCAGAAACAGGAGAGGGGGTCAGCCTTGCTGGTGCACCCCTTGGACTGTCATTTTGTGAGTATTGCACTCACAGAGCTCTGCTGAAAGCCCAGGGAGACAGCTACAGCTCTGAGGTGGCACTGTGCCTTCCCCATGACAGCACCCTAACAGCTCGCCGTGTACCCCTGCTCACAGCTGGGCCTTCCCCACCACCCAACACCTCCAACAGCACCTTTCCTGTGTCTCTCCTGATACAGCTACCTGATCCTTGAAAAAAAGAACATCTTTCTCAGCAGGTGTCCTGAGCCCCCCAGGAAGTGTTTGTTCTTCTCTGTTTGCAGATCTCTTCCCATTTATCAGGCCAGCCTGGTCACTCATCACCTCCTGATGTTAATGCTGGAAGATAGGGCCACTGAGTGCAAGAGTGGCAAAGCTGTCATGCTCCAGCTGGGCAAAAGTGGAGCCTCACTCAGTAAATATTGACACGTCTGCAAGCAAACAGAAAGCAGCTTTCAGCAAGCAGCTCTCTGGCTCCCTGAGCTGATGCTGGACCAGAGACGCCTGGTGCTTTGTGGTTATGAGCTGCTGTTTACAGAGGGCAGGATACAGGAATGGATCCCCAGCAGCTGTGATGACAGTGGCAAATTGATGGACTCACAGGAGCCACCAGCTGCATGTCCACTGCCCACCTGCAACAAAACAAGTGGCTGCAACCACTTCAGCTTCTGGAAAAACAACCTGTCTTTTCCATCCCTCAGCAATTTCCAGACAGGCTTTCTTCAAGAGGATATTCAAGACAGTCTTCATTAAAGAATAGGTAACTCTAAAACAGCTTTTTGTTTCCAAGTCTTTAGTTCAACCACTTTTCTGTCCTAAAACACTGCCGCTAGTATTTAGGTTACTGCACATTCTGTAAGTTGTCACATTTAGGCAAGTCACAGGTGCAAGTGAGTATAATCTGAGTCCTTCTCATGGATCTACGGAATCAAGTAGTCAGTCATTAGCAGCATTAGTTCTTACCCCTTATAAAAACTATAATTTAACCTACATCCTAAACTAGGTGTTTTATGCTCCCATTCAGATTATTGCCTGGTAGCTATGACCACATTCCCTGCAGAGGTGGAGCAGAGTCCTTATTTAAAGAAGGGATGGGATTGCAAGCAAAGGCTAGTGATGGATTGGCTTCATTTCCTGGCCCACCCTCTCTTTGACTTTGAGCAAGTTATTTGATCTCTTAATGCTCTAGTTCGCATACATGAAAAGGAAGTGATGATGCCTTCTTCTCTCCAGCTCTTTGTTTTTTTTTAATCTTCTTAGACTGAAAGAAATTTTTGCTTTTTTTTTTTTTTTTCTGTGCTTTGCGTTTTCTGTTTGTTTGTATTCCTAGAACAATTAGATTCTGATACACAGCAAAAGTTCCTAGTACTGAAGTAAGTGCAAATAATTATCTGTTCTCATTTGGAGTCTGTGGGCACTGTGAACAGCCAATAAACAAAGGGATGACACAGATCCTTAACTGACGCTGTATGGATCTTAGATAGAGGACTAAGGAGTGGAACAGTAAGTTCAGAAGTAGATTCCAGGAGTCACCATGTGTTTAATTCCTTTCAGCTTTTGTGAATGTGCAAGTTAATTCTTTACACTACTTTTCCACTCTGGTTTGTTCCTACTACCTGCTGCTTGCCTGCGGAGTAAAGACAACAGCTAATCCCCAGCTCCTTTCCCCTGCAAGAAATAAACACTCCAGGTAACATGCATGCTCTGGGGAGAGGGCAGATCTCTGCCATGGAGCTCTTTTCTCTTCTCTTCTTTTCTCTTCTCTTCTCTTCTCTTCTCTTCTCTTCTCTTCTCTTCTCAATCAAGCTGACAATTTCTTAGAGCAGGGATGTTGTCTGTGTGAGGCATCAAGCACAGCATGTCTATAGCACTGCCATGTGCTTGACAGGCCATTGGTGTGGACTACACTAGGCAGAGTTTCTCATTTATTAATTACCTAGAGTAAGTCAGTCATGGAAAGTTTTCTGCCAGATAGCTCCTCTGCTGAAGGTGTTGGGTGATGACAAGTACCAAAAGCATGGAAGAGATGGGTGGAAACCCAGGCTAGGGACAGCAGAAGGGAGACCAAGGGTTTGGATGGTGCAAGACTGAATGTCTCACTGCTACAACAGCTACAGCCCAAGTGCCAAGCAGAGCCAGAGGTCACCTAAGTGCTGCTTTGACAGTACTGCTCTCTTCTGGTCCAAACCTCAGCAGAGAAACTGTTTGATAGCAAAGCATTTCAGTTGTCCCTCCCCTTTGGTCACCCCTGCTCTGTGGTACCTCTGCAGAGCTCTATAAGGAAACCCACAGCTCCAGACTGGGGTCAGCTCTTTCACCAAGATCACTGAAGATCACATCACAGAATCACAGAATAACTAGGTTGGAAGAGACCTCCAAGATTATCAAGTCCAACCCATACCTTAACACCTCAACTAAACCATGGCACCAAATACCACATCCAGTCTTTTTAAAAATATATCCAGGGATTGTGACTCCAGCACCTCCCCAGGCAGAGCATTCCAATACTTTATTATTTTTTTCAGTGAAAAACTTTTTCCTAATATCCAACCTATATCTCCCTTGGTAGAGCTTGACACTGTGTCCTCTGGTTCTGTTGCTTGCTGCCTGGTGAGAGAGACTAATCCCTACCTGACTACAGCCACCTTTCAGGAAGTTGTAGAGAGTGATAAGGTCACTTTTGAGTCTCCTTTTCTCCAGGCTAAACAACCCCAGGTCCCTCAGTTGCTCACCAGCCTTGTTGCCTCCTCTGGATGTGCTCAAGTATCTCAATGTCCTTCCTAAACTGAGGGGCCCAGAACTGGACACAGCACTCAACATGCATCATCAAAGCCAGTGCCAAAACTTCTGTGTGCCTCCAGGCCTGGCAAGTCCACCAGTACAAATGAATTGCAGGGAACAAACATTACAAAGCACGTGGGAAGGACAGAGAGAGAAGAGAGAAACACAGAAAAGGATGAACAGAAAAAGAAAGGGATGTAGCAGACACGAAATGGACCTACAGGTTAATAGAAGCACAAATTGGTGATACCTTTTGTCAAATATTCGTTGAAGGATGGTTTGCACAATTACAGCCAGAGGCAACATTAACAGCCAGCACTGAAGCACTACTGGCAAGCTGCATTCCTCTTCTAAAAGCCACCCATCCTTACCACTGCAAAAGTATCAGTAGAGCTGCCAGTACATAAGATGAGGAAAATTATTCCAGGCAAGTTTTCCCTACTAACTGCTTCCATTATACACAGGTAGAGAAACTACACTGTGTGTCACCTATGCATTGAAGACAAAATGCACAATCCTGTTATTTGGTCACTGGTCTCTCCCCTCAGCACTGTAAAAAGTGGGACTGGACTGCACCTTTGCCTTCAGAAGAAGATGAGCAGTCAATAATTTTTTGGAGGTTTTTTCTGGCACAGACAGATATGTATAGACACAGAAGGAAAACACTGCTTGTTGAAAGGTCAGCAGATACTGATTATGAGCAGGGGAATGTTCTCACAGGAAACACTGAAGACTGTGCAGAAGTAAACATACCTCCAGTGTGGAGTGGCGTGGTGATCCAGCTGAGTCCCCCTCTGGGGACTAGCTTCCCAGGGATGATGCACAAGGCCCTTGGGGTATTTACACAGCCTGTTTTCTAAAGACCAGCTGCCACTCAGCAGAGTTTATCTTCTCTTCCTGATTATTCAATCTGTGTTTTCTTTGCTCCTTCTGGCTGCCTCTTCCTCCAGTTCCTGGAACTGTGAGCAGCTGAGGGCTCAGTAACACCTGTGTGTGCGCCAGGCACAGCAGCTGCCGCATCCATGGATGCTGAGTGCAGTCTGTCCACCACACACATTTCCACACCACTGGGCAACAGCCGACTTTCAGATTCTTCCCATGCAGATTTGTTTCTAACTCAGAAACTGTATTTTCCTGGAGTGTGAAAACTCTTAGCTCCTGGTATGTTTGCATTTCGAGTTTCTTTCAGTGAGGAGGGCTCTCTGAAAAGACCCATCCTCTTGTTGCTACCAAAATTAGGAGAGGAGAAACATTTCCAGCTTGTGACAAGCCTGGCTGAACTCTAATGGAGGCACTGAGAATGTAACAAGTGGGGATGTCACTGGATCCTTGCATTTGGGTCCCTCAAAGGCTCCAAATTCCAAGTGTCTTTCAACAGAAAGAGCATTTGAAGATAACACAGTTCTGATGCTCCTACAGAGGGTCAAAGCCCCTTTTCTGCTGGCAAAGGCTTGTGTGTCCATGTCTGATAGCTCTCCCTGCAGGGACACAAATGTCTAAGCTCAGATATTCGTTGCAGTCTCTGCTTTGGCCTGGAGGAGCCCTGACTTGCACAGAATTTCCAAACACACAAAGATTAAGGAGGAAGCCAAGCTGAATGGCTGGCATCTCTTCAACATACTTCTTAGCTAGAATTCTGCTTATTTCTTGCAACAAGGTTCAGAGGGATGCACTCTTCTCTGTGGAACAAAGAGGGCACTGTGTACCAAGCTTTCACTGCACAAAATCAGTTCAGTGAAATTCCCATTTGCTGTTTGCCTGCTCCTAGACTGCTCAAAAGGCCTGCTGTCTCCACTACCTCCACTACTTTTTTGATCCAACAACTGTAACAATAAAAGATGTCAACGAGTTGCCCATAGAACACAATTCACATCTGTTTTTGAACACAGTACCTGAGAGAGAGAGATTTTTTGCATCCACTCCAGGTTTTTTCTAGTTAAAACCTTGCAAAAAAAAAACCCTCATAAAATATGATTTTAAGAAGAACTTTAAAAAGCACTTCCTAAACAAACAAACAAACAAACAAAAGCTCCCCTTACTACCTTCAGGCTGTATTAGCATCAAATTTTCTCCTAAAAAACAGTGGAGGGGAAGAGAAATAATAATATTACTTACTATTCATGAGTTGTTCAAGTACTCAAGGAGGTGTTGTTTAAACTAAACAAAAAGAGATTTCCTTCATTCTCCCTTCTCCCAAACCACTTCCTATAGGGTAGGAATGACCTTGATGCTCCTACTGCTTTGGTGGGTGCAAAGGCTGTGAACCAGGTAGGGTTTCTACAACATACAAGGGAGCTCATCATCACCCAAGGTACTTCTGGCTTAAGTAATCAGTTCAATGGACTTTAGTATTGTTAAATAATTGTAACCATAAGTCCTCTGGGAGTTTGAACCATACTGTTGTGCTCTCACAAGCAATTTGTGAGGAATCTCTCCCCTTAGGAGTCTGCTTTAGTCAGTAATGTGAGACAGCTGTGAGTTTTCTTTGGGAGAGAGGAACTCCCAGTGGCGAGAACCCCAGCTGTGCTCTAATCATCTCCCATGATGTTACCTTACAGCTTCTCTTCAGAACAGTTAGACACCTCAAAACCACGTTTAACTTTCTCATCAAGCTCAAACTGTAGGTTTGTAATTTTGTTTCTCTATATGAAACATTGACCACAGCTGCTTTATTGTTGTTTATGTAATTGCAGTTCCATTGACTCCACATTTGTACTCTCCAGATGAGATCCTGATCAGCAAAATCAATGAAAGCTTTGACACTGACTTCTGTTGGACCTAGGTGTCAACCAATAGCCTCTGGCTGTTGTTAAACCTGTATTTTAACCTATTCCTGATTTCAGGGTTTTTTTTCACAGCACTATTCTTCCAACCACTCAGCACTGCACACGTCTAACAGTATAACTGAGTTCCTATCTCTCTTACATCTAGTCTATGATGTTTAGAAAATGGCTGCTGCATTCACCTTCCCTCAGCCAACTTTGTACAGCTGTGACCCACAACTTCTAAGACAAATGATCTCAAGCTGAAAGGACGTGATTCTGGGTTAACAGGGGCAAAAATAAAGCTGTGGTCAAATGAAAAGGAAACTTTGGGGTGGTTTTGTATTTTAACATTGATTAAGCATTTGCACACAGAGACCCACTGAAGTCCTAGAACTAGACAGATTGGTCAGTATTGACCCTCACAGCCCTCTCCCAAAACAAATACACTTTAGCTCATCCCTGCTGATAATGATAGCTGTAAAACAAAGAATGCTTGAGGACACCTCATGGTGGTGGTCTGGGAAAGGAAATTTGGTTCAAAAGCACTACCACAGTCCCAGTCTGCATGCCTTAGGTGCTCAGAAGATGGCAACAGCCCATCCCACAGTGATTCTTCTCAGGTCAAGCTCTGCAATGTGTTGTTATTAGTCTGAGGTGAACTGTATGAAATTCTGAGGCAGTCTGAACCAGGAGTACACCACATCGTGTTTCCATCCACCCTCCTGCCCTCGATCAGTTTTCTTTCCAATGGAAAGCTGGAAGCATGGTAGGGAGGAGAGAGAAGAGAGGGCAGACAATTACACACCCAGGCTGCATCCTGACAAACAAGCAGCATGTGACTGCAGTGCACATCTGGGCCTCCAAGCTGGAAAACAGCCCCAGGCCTCACAGTTCAGATGCACCTCTACACCTCACAAGTTGTTTTAAGCAGGAAATTGCCCTGTGGTTGGCTATGAAGCCCAAATAACTGGCTGTGAGAGACCCACACCATCCTTCATGGGCATACTGCTGTGCTGCTGCATTGACAAACTCACAGGGGGACTTGGGCATGTGGTTTCTCTTATTGTCATAAGGAAACTTTCCTTGGCTCAGATCTGCAATGACCTCCAGACCTTGCTGGACAAGGTCACTCTGCTGCAGGAAATTCTGAGGTAGAGGCTGGTAAAAGCAAAGGCAAATGTAAAAGTTAGTGCAGGAAAGCAAGCTGGTACCTATTATTGTGACACCACTTGTAATCCTATATAGACTAAAGGCCAGACTGGGAGGAGGATTCATTCTGCAAGGTGCCTAACAAACCCAGAGTGACCTTCAACCCCTGTAGTTGTAAGCTGGGCTCAGGTAAAGGAAAACCTCCAAAGCTGCAGCATTTACTTGTTCACTTTTTGGTTTTTGCTATGAATTGTTTAAAGATCAAAGAACTGGAAAATAGATGAAACCAAAAAAGATGGGAGTCTGGAAAGAATATGGCTCAGGCCTACAAATTATGATTTTATAGAGTAGATCAGATTTTGAGAGTGATGCAGACAGAAACAAATCAAGACAAGAAGGAGAGAGGTAAGAAATAAATTTTAGGGGATTAGGACTCTGGATCAGGTTATTAAGAAGAGTCTTTATGCATACCCATGAAACTAAAGATTGCATTCTCTCTTTAGACCAAATAGAGGCCTCTATGCAGACAAGAAGGAAAAATCACTCCTACCAGAGCTCTGTCAATAAAGAAATGTCAATAAAGTTCAGTTGTTAAAACGATTTCCCAATGCAGAGGACAAAATACTTCTTACAGGGTGGTCTATTACCTCTTTCAGTGACAACCCTATCCTCTCAGTAACAAATTATTATTTAGCTTTTCAATAATAGCTATGTTGGAGGCACATATCCATTTAATATTTGGAATTCTTCACATATAATTCCCTTATGAATGAGAAATGTGTGTTTAAGATTACTAAATGAATTGAGACAAATTCTGCCCTTTGAAAATTTGATGTAAAGTATCTGCCCTAATATAGATTTACACTTGTAGTTAAATCAGGGTAAATGAGAACAAACTCATGATATTCAGCACAGTGGTAGGAATGTAACACAAGAAAGGGCCTCCTTTCTAACTGCTTGCAGGATTTAAGACGATAAATAAATAATAATAAGCCTCTGTTTCTGAAAGGAGATATTCAGTCTACCCAAAGCACCATCCAAGTCATTAAAGGATTCCCAAGTGCCAGCATTTGGAAAGGGTATTATCTATTCAAACAGTTTAGGCAGAGGTCTCTGCTGGTCTCTCTCCTGGGTCATCTCAGGTTTCTTTAGTCTCTGCCCAGAGCTGAGTTGAGGCAGGAAAGAAAAGTTGGAAATTTCAGAGGAGTAGCATTTTCTCCGGAATTAGACAGAATATTTTTTTCAGTCTCGCAGTAAAAATGAGGAAAACCCTTGTTTGTTAGTGCAGCTGCCTGGGTGAGGGCCACACACTGCATGTGGAGGAACAGACTCTGCAGCAGATGCTGTGCAAAGAACCCTCTTTTCTTTCCCCTTTTCTGCTATAATTTACCTGGCTCATCTCTATTACTGGGAAGTGAAATCACATACAAATGTCAGCGCAATGCAGCTGGGTTTTAAAAACAAAGTAATTCAGCAGCAGGTGGAAGAGTGAATCCACTCAAAGACAAAAGGCTATGCTTTGCTGGCAAGAGTCAGTGCCCCAAAGATGGGGATGCAAACACCTCTCTGGATGTTTGATGCTTGGAGGGCACAGTTATCTGCAGCTACACACCCCACCTGAGCTGCTCCTGAACATTTTTAAAGGTTCAAAGACCTAAGCAGGTGCTTTAGACTGAATAGAAATTTCATATTGGGAGGTATTTTCCAAGGAAAAAAAAAACCTGTTGAAAATGGCAATCACTATAGAAAGTGACACTGAGAAAAGGCCAGTGGTCTCTGACTATCTGGCAAAGAGAAACATGCAGATGTCTCCACAGGAATAAGCTCTGCCTGGATAAAAACCAAGCTTACAACAAGAATATTTTCTGGAAATCTTATCTTTAATTAATGAGATCTGCCCTGTCAGTTATTCTGGTCCCAGAGCTCCCCTGCATGCACCTTTTTACTTTTGCTCTGGGCTCTCAGGTACTAGGCCAGAAAAATCCGCCCCATCATCAGCTTGCCACATGCATCAGGCATCACCCCAGTTTTTGCTCCTTTTTTGCTTAAACACTTTAGAGAGATTCTGCCTGGAGCCACCTGAAAACTTCAGATTTGAGCTCTCTTCCAAGGACAAGTTGATTAAACCTTGTTACACCAAGACTGTGATTACTGCTGGCTGCTGATTCATTCTACTCTGTGATGTGTAGTCTTGGTCATGGCTCTGAAAAGCCTAAATCAGGTATCTGCATTATAAGGCATGCTCTTCTACCATTTTACTGTAGCAACTGCAGCTTGTAGAGATGAGTGTCAGTCCTAAAAATTGAATATAAAGACCAGGGACTGTTGTTAGCAAGTTGCTTCCAGGGAATAGCTAAAACAATTTAGCAATCTTTCATGCACTGCCCATCTTTGTAGGATGTCTGAAAAACCCTGTATTAGTTATTTGTGAATATATTAAATCCTAGTGCCAAGACACTAAAATGATGGGCTGGATAACACCCATACCAATGTGGATAACATCTATACCAATGCATTAAATCCTCCTGAGGCCTAACCACAGTCAGAACTACACTGACATAGCAATTTCTCCCTATGCTGTTTCGTCTTTCCCAGGATTCCTCAACAGCATCTTCCTCCTCAGGCTGTCAGCAGTCTGACTGGCAGCATGCTGTGTGCAAAGTCACAGTACTACATCTCACCCCTCTGGGTACCTGAAAAACAACCAAGACAGACATGTGTGTTCAGCTGTCAGCTAGAAGTATCACAGCAACTCAAGTGATATTTCAAGTGGTATTTCTTACCCCAGTAAATTCTACCTGCCCCCTGTGCCAAGAGCAGTCAGTATGATAGATGCTATTAGGGGATGTGATGAAAAGCATGAAACAAACCTTAAAGACACAGAAAATTTCATGTCACAAAATGACAAAGCTTCTTGGCTCTTGTGCTTGTCTTTTCCTGAGTAAGGCAGGATAACCACTTTTTTTGGGCATATTGCCTGCCCAGGATTATGCCAAAGAGATTCCAGAGAAGGCTTGTGACAGTCATCCTGCAGCTTTTCTCTGTATCTCAGCACAGCTGTTCCCATCCTGCCCTACTAGCCCAATTTCTTTCTGAGTTGTTACCGAGAGTGCTACTGCAGGCATTCCAGAAGTGGAGGAGTCCAGCTCACAGCAAATGCTGCATTTTTACCCCTTCCTATCTGTGTCTTCCCATGACTGCACACAGCTAGCTCAGATGCCACTAATAGAGAATATGGCATTGGTCCTGGACAAGCCAAAAGACCCACACTTTTTTCCTTTGAACAGTGCACAGTCAAGGTTTTTCCAGCATTTTCCCATATTTAGTACAATCTCCAAGACAGAGGAAAATGTCTGTACTATATCAGGTAGGGACACTCCTGATCCCTTCTGTTGCTGTTAAACCTTCACTTGGCTCTAGTTCCTTACTTTTTAAGCTCAGCATAGCTCAAGGCTTCACTTTGCAGTTCTTGAAGTTTGTTCAGCTGTTTGTCATCCACAGTCTCCTCCCCTTCTGCCAAGTAGCCCTCTATCTTTACTTCCTTATTGAGAAAACCCCTGTACCTTCCTATCTTGCTATCTCTTACTATCCTTAGCAGTAATGACTTACAAGCAAGAAAATTATTCAAGGCTGCAATGTTTATGAAGTCAGAGACAGTATGAACTTTTGAGATTATTTGAAGAACAATCAGATTTTATATTCAACATCCGGGAGGAATAATCCTTATCCATTTTTTGTTGCATCAGAACCAACTGCAGCTTTGTCCCCAACACACAAAAAAGCAGGTGATGGGTAGCACTATAACCTGTAATCAATGTCAGCCCAATGGATGTCCAGGACAGTGCAATAGTTATTCTGCAAGAATATTTTGAGGACAGCCTTATTAATTTGTACCAGCAGAAGTGACATGGAATGATAGCTATTTTTCTTTGTTTGGAGATGAAGTATACCAAAAATCATAGGAAGAAGAGCTCACTTCACTACATCACTAAAACTGTTTTCAAATGTTTTATGAAGGTGTGCAAGCATCCAGGATCCTCTGTGCACACAGCAGCAACTCACATGTATTTCAAGATGCTTAGTTCCGTAAGCTTTGCTACCTTGCCTGAGATGAGTGGAAGACTGGTATCTCCCCCAAAAGGATGCCAGCTCTAAAGAGTGCAGCTGGGAGAAGCTGAAGCTGTTTGGCATGCAGGTATGTGCATGTTCCCTGCAAAGGCAGGAGAACTCAGCCCTGATGGGAGCTGCTGGACTGAGGCACCTTACCTTGCTGAAGCAGGTGTCTCAGAAATGCTACCTAGCCAGCTGCCAGCTGAATGATGCCTGCTGCCTCTCTTCCCTCCTGTCTTCCCAGCAGCTCTTGTTTGAGCCTGGGATGGCAAATGGGAGAAACTGCTTTTGAACTGTTTAATAACAGTGATGGTAACCTTTGACCTTACTGAATAGCAGTGCTTTTGACCTTTCATTTGTTAAATAATACAAGCACTTACTTCCCGATTCTTATCAGTGTTTAGTAATTGGGGTCAAGACAAAGGGGAGCAGAGTTATCCACCAGACTTTACTGAACCAGGAAGAATTTCCTTAAGCTATAGGTATTCTTTTTGATAATCTTCAGTGAGGGCAGGCAAAGACTAGAGCCTAGGTGGCTTAGAAGATCCATAACAGGCTAAAGAGCCTCTCAGCTGTTAGCATCTGGTTTGAATCCAGCTGTGGTTGACAGTGTCAGAAATTCATAATGATCTTGGGTTGCCTCTCTGACTCATGTGAAATGAGTTGGGCTTGCAGTTCTGCTGTTTACTGGTCCATCATAGCCCCAGCATAAAGTACTAACACACGCTTCTAGAGAAATCATTGATTAAATGGGTCTATAAAGCCTGAAAATTCCTATTCCATTGAGCAAATCAGGCACAGGTAGGTGGCAGCGGTCTGCGGTCACTTCTGTGTGTCCTGCCTGATTCATGCCAAAGAGAAGGTGGTTAATCTTCAGGAATCTGAGTTGCCTTTTGTACAGGATAAGTAAAGCTAATGGGTCAACTTGTGTGCTGTACAGCCCATTAAACACCTCACTTGACAAAAAATCAGGTGACAACTGTTACAGGCAGCAGTCCCAGGATCAGTGTTTTCCTTAGAAGTGAACAGGAAACGGATGAAAAAGAAAGAATTTATGACTTTACAATGGAGTTAAATGTAAGTGCATGCACATATTTATTTATATAACGCACACATATAAAAGCTTAAATTTCCTGAAGACGTCAAATAGAAATTCTATTTGTCTAAGCAGCTGCACAATCTCATTACTTATTTACTGTATTTTGTGTTAAGCCAGACGGCAAGATTTTTAGGGCAGGAGCTTTTTCCTGGATGTCTGTGATTCAGCAAAATGAGCTGCCAAAGAGCAATCCAAATGCTGTAATTTATAAATAAGCCATTTATTTATAGAGGTACACAAGCTAGGTAAGATCACAGAATCATGGAATGTTAAGGGATTGGAATGGACCTTAAAGATCATCTTATCCCAACACCTCCCACTAGACCACGTTGCTCAAGGCCTTACCCAACCTGGCTTTGAACACTGCCAGGATTGGGGCTTTCACAGCCTCCCTGTTCCAGTGTCTCACCATGCTCACAGTAAAGAATTTCTTCCTAATATCTAACCTAAATTTCCTCTCTTTCAGTTTGCATCCATCACTCCTCGTCCTATCACTACGGTTCTGGATGAAGAGTCCTTCTCTGGCTTCCCTGTTGATAGTGAAAGGTCGCTATGAGGTCTCCATAAACCCTTCTCCAACCCGAAGAGTCCCAACTTTCTCAGCCTGTGTGCCCCTCAGAAGTCCCCCTTTCTTCATTGGGGAGGGGCTTCAGTCTTCTAATCAATTTCATGGCCCTCCTCAGGATCTCTAAGAGTGACATTGTAAGCAGTGAGCTTACAGTGAGATTACAACAGTAAGCAGAAAGGTTTTCTTTCTCTGTTGTCCATGTAAGAAATAAAGCAAATGGAGCTCTTCTTGGTATCCCGGTGAAGGAGCAACGCAATTGTATGCCCGCCTGCGTTTTGGACTTGGCTTTGGATTTAGGCTTACTAGAAACGGAGGAGCACAGTGCAGGCAGACACCCTCCCACAACTCCATCGTTACCGGGCCGCTGCCCGTCAGTGCCCCTGCGTGCCGGGCGGGGTGAGCCGAGCCGGGCCCGGCACTGCCGGCGATGCGGCGGAAGCGCGGGGGCCGCGGGCGGGCGGGCCGCGGTCTCCCGGCAACAGCGGGGACGCGGAGCGCCATGGAGGCGCAGTCGCTGTCCGCGGCCCTGGCGCTGGTGGCCGGCGGCGGCACGGGGCTCAGCCCGGAGCGGCGGGCGGCTCTGGGCGCCTCGCTGCCGCTGGTGCAGCGCGACTACCGCTTCGAGCGGGTCTGGTTCTGGGGCTGCATCCAGGGCTTGCGCGGCTCCTACTACATCGCCGAGGGGTTGGGCCCCGACCGCGCCGCGCCCCGCAGCCGCCTGTACAGGTGCGGGGGCCGCCCCGGGAGCAGGGACCGGCCGGGCCGCTCTGGGGCTGTGGGATCGGCGGGCACTGTCCGGCCTCGCTGTGCCCTCAGGGGCCTGCGAAGCTGCTTCGAGCCCTGTTCTTTAAAGGGCTCGGCCTGAGTCGTGCTTGTCGTTGGCAGCTTGAACTGCTTGGACTGGAGCCTCCTGACGCCAGCCCCCAAGGAGATGCTTGCACTGGCTGAGCAGGTGAAGGGCCGCTTTCAGGGGGATCCTTCTTTTGAGTACAACTTGTCTGAGATAAACGCAGAAGCTGCTGCAAGACTGATGGAAAATGATAAGGAGGTAAATACAGCAAAACGCTTTCGAACTCTGTTCGCTACATTTGCGCCCCTCACACTGGACAGGTAGTGGCTTCTCGTTTATAATGAGCAGCATGAGCGTGTGGTCAGGCAAAAGATACACAATTTCCTCTTGGTTAGAGCACGCTGCGTATCACACCAAGGTTGTTTCAATCACTGTATGGGCTGTTCACTGAAGAGTTGGATTTGATGATCCTTAAGGGTCCCTTTCAACTCAGAATGTTCTGTAACTCTGTCTGTAATCCTCACTGTCATTGTGTAACAACAGCTTCTTGACTGGATTCTTACTTCAGTTTTTGCTGTCAGGCCTCAGAAATAGTAAATATCCCTTCTGCTTTATTATGCACAACTGGTACAGATCCTCACTGTGGTTTCTGAAGCTTTAATAGTAACTGCAGGTAGCATTCTTTATAAATGAACACACAAGTCATAAGAAGGGAAATTGAGAGGAAAGAAAGAATAGATGAAGGGATGGATAGTTAGATCTCTGGTGAATCTAAACTGTCTGCTCCTAGCCATGTTTTCTGTCATATCTTAGGAGAGAAATGTCTTTTGAGTGCCATTGGACTCCAAGATGATAAGTCCCTTGTGTCACCTCAAGTTTATTTTCAGAAATGAAAACAAGGAAAGCCCTGCATTTAAAATGTCCCTATTTTTTCTTTAAAGCCTGTGATGAAGGAGGAGGTCCGCCTCATAGCTACAATCGAACTGATAGACAGAGCAGTTGGTATCATCCCCCGGGGGGCATTTGTGAAGACTCCTCTTGGGGCTGTGCATGAAAATAGACACTTTGAAGGTAAATTCTGATTGTCTTTTATCAGGATCAACTGTACTTTGATCATAAAGGCTGTAAAATTTCTCTAACTGATGTTTTGATTTCAGTTGGGTTTTTTTTTGCCTGGATAAGATGAATAGGAAGGAGACAATCCACTGCCACTAATGTTCAGGTGCATGATTCAACTCCGAAAGGTGGGAAAAGAGTTAGTAATAGTTCTGAGTCATTAAGCTGAGTCATTTGTCTGTACAAACTGTAGTTTATGTCCATGTTTAGCAATCACAGATGTAGTGAATTGTCCATTTAGATATAGGGTATGACCAAATGGGCACAGAAAGTTGTCCTCAAGTCAGTACCCATTGGTTATCTGGGACTGCAGTCAGAATGGTCTGCAATGCACAGCATTGGCAGAAACACTGGCACGTGCTGACACCTGTTTCTGACAAGCCTTCAGTGGAGTCTGTTGGAGAAAGATTGTGGTTCTGTCCTAGACTGTGATTCTAGGCTGTGGCCATTAGAGAAACAAGGTTATACTCGATAATATATCTCAAATGCTAGCCTAGTTCATTCATGTATGTATTAATGTTCACCAATGGCTGTTTGCAGGTCTGCCTTTGGCGGAGGCAAAAAAGTTAAGTTCCTATTTCCATCTCACTGAGCCTGTTAACCTGAAGAATAAAACCCTGCTGGAAAAGGCTGACCTGGACCCATCCACCGACTTTCTAGATTCTCTGGAGCATGATATCCCGCGAGGTAAATGTAGCAAAACCAACAGATGCAATGAAAGGGAAGGCCAGTTTGAGTAGCCTTGGAAACACTGAGGGGACTGGTATGGGTTACTGTAGAGGTGGTATGAGAAGCTTCTGTGAATCCGTAAGGGAACTTTCTCCTTTACTAAATATTGTAGTTACTTCCTGGTTTATGCAATCAATTCTAAATTGATGCTTACAATGGAAAGATGTAAGTGTACCAGGGCTGTCACATCCTCACTACAGTTCTTACCACACTGCCTCAGTGCCATATTCCCTCCTGACTTTTGTAAAGCCTGTGACAACTGGTGACCCTGTTGGGAGAGATAACTTCCACCAGTGATAGAGGGAATTTAGAGTAGTTTGAAGTATTTCACACCTCTTGTTCCACCCAGTATTTCTCTTCCTTATCTAAATGGGCTCTCATTAACACCAAGCTGATATCTCAGAGAGGCTGAATTTAAATGTTCCTTTGATAAACTGTATTAGAACAGTCTGTACTCTGGCAGGTTTATACACCATGAAAGGAGAAAAAAATACAGGCATACCAGATTGTATCTTCAGTTTACATCTCTGCTGTTCTGCTGGACAACTGCAAATATATATGAAGTCTCTTCCAGGGATCCCTCTGGCAGGATATTTCTCTAAAGAGATAGGTGTGGCTTGTTATTTGTTTCTATCTGTTTTTTGCTGATTTGCTGAAATTTTTTTTTATTGTACCAAGTGTTCTCATGTCCTCTGTCTAGGGAGATTCTAGGGAAACAATTCAAACTTAAATTTGTTATTTTATTCCTGTCCAGGAGTAGTAGGATAGGATGCTGGGTGACCTGTGCCAGATGGAATTGAGTGGATGGACAGTGAATTGCCAGTGTTGTAAATAGCTTTAAAGATTTTCTCTCCCTCCCTTCCTCTCTCTTCTTAACTCCTCCTATCCATCTTCCCCTTTGGCAAAAAAAGAACTGAGAATGTGAGCTCCTGCCTGAATTCTGAACATTTTTGACAGAGCATAAACTGCTAGAATCTAAACCACTCTTCAGCTTACTGGGAGCAACCTTATGCAGTCATTTTCCAGAGGTGTAGTATGGAGAGACTGCACATTTTTACATAAAAACTCATTGAGGTGGCCCTTTTGACTTAAAGAACTGCAAGAGGGATTAGATCCAAGATATCTCCTAAGAAAATTTTAGCTGCAGTTTTGTATGGTAGTTTGTCTTCCTGCTGCTCCCCCCTTTATTCCTCCCTCCCTCATGGTCGGGAGACACACCATGTGTTAGACATGAAGATGGTGGTTTTGTTAAAGTCTTCAAATCAAATTTGACTTGTAGCTGTATTTTACCTGGTGGCAGATAGAAAATGGGGCTCAACTGTGCCACTCTCATGATTGTGTTCCTGTGGCAGCCTGATGTCTTTGTAAGCACGAACCTTTACTCCTTTCCTGGGTGGATGTTGCTGTTAGTGTAGATTTCAGTATCCTTTAAAAAGTTGGTTCTGAAAGACTACCTGAGCTAAAATGCAGCTGAGTGCTTCTTAATGGAAGAGAAGATTCATCATGGTGCCTGTGCAGCTCTGCCTGCTCTGTCCTGAATTCAGGGATGAGGTGAAGGAGGTGAAGGAGGTGAAGGAGGTGAAGGAGGTGAAGGAGGTAAGACAGTAATTGGTTACAGGATCAACAAGGCATGTAGCCTCTCTAATTGCATTCTATCATATGCAGATAGGAGCTCTGACATTAAAGAAAGATCAACCCAGCCTCTTTTAACAAGCATTCAGGTTGCCTAAAAGTACTGGTTGCTTGTGAAAATGTGGGGAACAAAAACCAGGACAGACTCAGGCTTTCTACTGATTTTATCAGCATGGCTTTGCCAGAGTCACTCCTGGTTGTGAGATACTCAAACTGTGGTTCTCAGATTACTTTCCTTGAGCTCTGACAGTGCATGTTGGTCCTGACAGAGCAGAAAAAGTAGACAGTGCTTTTTCTATTTACTGACATGTTCAAAGCTCTGGCAAATCTCATTTTGACCCAAAGCTTTTCTTGCCTTTCATGGTTAGATCCTGTCTTGAATTGTTATTGTCAGAGCAGAAGTAGGAAATCTCAAATTTATTGCATCTAGAATTGTGACTGAAGCTAGAAATGTCTCTTTTCTCAATAAATACATAAGAAGTGATTTGGGGGTAAGTGACATTGGAGTGAAGCTCCCAGCCTGCATTGGCTAAATTCCCCAAGCATCTTAAAAGACCTAAACAACAGAACTGGGAGATTAAGGGCTGATTTTAACCTGTATAAAAGTAACAACTCTTTGGAATAGTTTTCTCTTTTAATTGGAGGCTTAGCATCTGTGATGGCTGTCAAGGGGGTAACTGTCATAAGATATATGGTGTGTCATTATAGGAGAGCAGAGGTGTCTTACGGAATGGAAAGTTGGAGGCAGAGAGAACATTTTATATGACAGCTGAGAGGTGGGAAGAAAGGAAGTTAAAACTGGGTTGAATAAAGGCAACAATGGTAAAAGCAGAGTTTAGTGCAAAATTGGAAAACCTGGAGTTTTGTAACAAAACTGTCTGCCATTCTTATCTTTACCAGTGATATCTGTGGTGTTTGCAGGTTCCAGATTCTGTCTGTATGTCTATCTATCAGGTTATCTGTGCACTTTAAAAGTTCAGAATATGATGCTGCTTCTCCTTTAATCATTCTGTCTCTTTTTTCTTGGTGTCTCAGCTCCCACAGACAAATGGCTGACTTAGCTTTTTTTTTTTTTTAAATGCATTTTTTTAAATTATTCTAGAGAAAAGTGGGAAATGAGAACCTTATCTTGACAGCATGAACGTGGAGGGGTTGTGATAGAGATCTTCTGTCACTGCAGTATCAGATCATGTAATGCTTCATCCTGATCCAAATAGCCAGCTGGCCAGAACATTGCATGCTGGGATCTGTAGGTTTTGCTGGCCATATGTCTGCATTAAAGATAAGCTTGTTTGCTCTAGTCTAAGCAGACAATCTGCTCAACTTTATGCACAATTACATGTGGCCTTTCAGCTGCTGGCACATTGCCAGCGTTGTCCTTTCTGCTGCATGGAGTTTGGAACCCTGGACATAGTATTTCAGGAACTAGGGCTGTGGCAGTTTTACATCTGCTTGTAGATAATGGAATGGCAAAGCAAATAGCAATAATTCCTAGCATGCCTACAGCATTTTCACTTGATGACTTAATGTTGTGAAGATATATAATAGACACTTTTCAGGCATTGATAATGATGGGGGAAGTAAAAATTGAGGGGGAAGTTTGATTTTACTGTGACCCTTGTATCAGATCAGACTATGCCCCATTCTGCAAGGATGAAGAAAGGGAATGAGTGAAAGCCTGAGATACTAGTGTAGAATGGAAAGCTTGGAAGAAAGTGAGACAAGGGATGGAGAATTCAGTTCTTTGGCACTTTCAAACTGCAATTCAGAAAAGCAGTAACTTGACTCTGAGGGTTTGTTACAGATTACTGACTCAGATCACTTTGATATGGAGATAAGGGACAGCAACAGAACACTGCTAAAAAGTGATGTAGGCAGGAAGGTACGTCTAGGTAGGAAAAGATATGAGTGGAAATAGGATTTATATGAGAAGACTCTCTTCAAAAGCCATGACCCCCAATCAGTAAATAGCTGCCTTTGGCTGAAAACCTACCACAGTTCACTTGTAGATTAAGAGTAGAAATTAAAATAAAAGAAGACGTATAAAAGGAAATGCAGAAGGTTTGGAATGATTAATGATTGATATAAATTGGAATTTGTAATGAGTAGAGAATGACAAAGGGAGCCAGAATAACTGGCTGTCATGGAGTAGTCCGTGACAACAGTGAGGCAGATTTTTTTAAACTATATTGAGAAGAAAAGAAAGCATAGTGAAGGTACTGTCACTAAATGGTGATGGTAAAAAGGCTGATAAGCATGTGGAAGGGCAGAAGAGCTTAATTTTTTTCTGGCTTCTTTTTGGAAAGAATATGAACTTGCATCAAGCAAAGACAATAAAATACTGTTTCAGACAACTTTCAGACTGTTTGCTAAGGGAGGGTAGAGTTAACATCTACTGTGGATCAAAAATGTTAAAATGGCAGAGTCAGATAAGTTACTTCTGAAATCATTATCTCAAGAGCATAATAATGTGGCATAATATTCTTTAATAAATCCCAGCATTGCAGAATTATTCCCCTAATTTTTATCTTCCTTAGCAGTTGTGATTCAGAATTTGCTGTATGGGTGTATTTCTGGGAGAGGTCAGAAAGGGACCAGTGACAATATTGATATTCTTCAACTTATTTATAAATTATCTAAAAGTACAGGATTGGTGGAGAGACAAATAATGACAAGGGCAGGATGGATACAGAGATCAGGAAAACCGAGCTTACTTAAATACAGTACATTTTGATGTACCTACCTGCAAAGTCACATGAGGAAAATAAGGACTCTAAGTCAGACTTTGAGAATTGTATTCTAGAAACTGTGGCTCTGAAAGGAAATCCAGGAACAACCAACTGAACATCAGCTCCCAGGCTGGTCCTGAGACTTAAAAGGTAACTTGATCTGCAGATACATAAACAAGGGTGTAGCAACTAGGAACAGAGGGGTGACTTTACTCTTGCATATACTGTTAGTGGAATCATAACTGGAATACTGCACACTGCAAAACTGGAGAATTGCAGGAAAAAAAGTCACAAAATGATTCAAGGGCTGGTGAGAGACATAAACAGTTTGATCTGTTTATCTTGAGGAAAAGCCCGTGAGAATGGCTGTATTACACTGTGTAAATACTCCGCAGAGTTTAAGTATTAGGTACTGAAGATCTATTTATTATAGCAGAGAAAGTCATAACAGGAATCAGCAGCTAAAACTTATAGCCAGAACTAAAATGAACAATGAGATATAATTTCTAAGAGTGAGAAGTTAGCAAGGGTAAGGGATGAGCCTTATGTAACATCTTAACATCATGCTGGATGTCTTCCTGGGAACTGTGTTTCAGTCAAAAGCAAATACAAGTTGATAGTCCCAGACATACCTAAGTGACTTCACTTTAATGGGCAGTGGTATGTAGGAATCCAGACTCCTGGTCTGCCTGGCCATAAACTTGATGACAGCCATGGAAGGTGATGTTCAGCTTGGACTTCTTCATTGTCAGTGACAGCAACACAAAGGTGACAATGGGTTCCAAGTGCAAGTCAGTTTATTTCAGCTGGCATTGCATTCTGAACTATGATATATGAGGGCCCAAAAGAGGACTGAGGAGATTCCTGACTTACTGCCATTGTGGATCGTTACTGCAGAGAGAGATTTTATAGCATCAGTCCAAATGGGTATACAGTGGCAGGGTGAATCAGTGAGTCTCATCTACTTGCCATTTCAAGATGAAGATAGGGTAGAAGAAGTGCCTAGACAGAAGATCATTTCAGCTCCTTTACCATTTGCCTGTGGAGGAAGTGACAGCCACTTGGATTGTAGCTCTATTTCTTCACCCGGAAGTGCAGTGGTTTTGGAGTACTCCTTACATAGCATTACAGACAAAGGGATTTGTGGCCATTTCTTTGGCTGAAAACTGAGCTCGAGCTTTTCTGTAAGCTTGCTGAATAGTAGCCTCAGTTAGAACACTAACCTTCTGTCATCTGAGGTTCATTAGCACAGTCTTTATCGGTTTAGCAAAAGCTGTTGCCTAATGGGTCCTTGAAGATGGAGGGGCTGCATTTCTAAGTGGGAGATAGTTTCTGTGGCTGCTCTCAAGGGCCATTTTGGTAGCCCCATCATGGCTGTCCCAAAAGTCAGAGTGCAGGAAGGAAGAAGGCCAGGAGGCATGACCCTGCTTTATCTCCATACATTAACACAGCTAATTAACTTGCTTTCGATCCCCCTCCCCCCTCCCTCCTCCTTCCAAGGCGATTAATCCCCTATCAGCCTCGGTCTCCAGCCATTTGAAGAGTCTGTGTCTGCAGAGGTATTTACAGCCCCCAGTCAGCCACCAGAGGCGAGGGCCCTTTATCAGGGCTCTAAGACAAATGGCTGCCTATCTCCCTAGTGGCCTTGCAAAATCCAGCGAAGTGCTATGCTGTGCTGGCCACCTACTTTCACCCAGCCTCCCTTCTCCACTAACATTTCACAGATGTGACCTGAGCCCTCCCCTTTCATTGCTTAACAATAAGCAGCACCTCCCCAGCTCTGTGAAAGCCGAGAGCAAGAGCACTTTACTCCTTAGCCTGCCAAGAGCCACACGGGGACAAGGCTTTTCAAGCTGTCTCACTGAAATCCAAACTAAAAGACTCATAATAAATGAGAGGGCAGTACTTCATGTTCGCAAGGATAAAAAGAGGTAGCAAAAATGTAGACTGAAAAACCTAGCATGGCTCACAGCTATCCTCATTCCTCATTAGGAGATGTGATCCCTAGGCTTGGTGAATGCATGAAACTGAGCTACAGAATCCCATGGAGTTACCTGACATTAATACAAGTAGTTTTGACAAACAAGCTTTAGAATACAGTGTTAGTGAATGAGAAAACCAGATGATTGTGCATCAGAACAGTAGGATTTCTGACCTGAAAATCGAACCCAGAAGCTGGCTTAATGGGTTGTTAGTAAAAGCATTGGTACCTCAATTTCTCTGTTCAAATTGAAGTCAGCAATGCCCAGAAATAATTTCAGGATGACTTTAGCTGCTGCCTTCCAGCAGGGTGCACTATGGTGCCAGCATTGTCAGTGCTCAGCACAGAAAAAGAAACCATGGAAAAGTAAAATGAGAAAGAAAATCACCAAGAGCAGCATCAAATCAAGAAAAAGGTATGTCCTGAGTTTCCATACTCTGTCTGGAACTGGCCTCCTGAACTGTAGGTAGAGAAGATATTCTCTCCCTTTCAAGCTTAGCCAATTTCTGAAGTGGTCACTAGGCTTTTCAGTGGCTTTGTCAGCATCCGCAGAGATCATGTGCATGCTTGTGGAATGGATGTACACGATATATAATGTTAAGATGTTATAAATGTTAAGAATTTAGCATTCTTAAAAAGTAGGGTCACTCTTAATTTTTGCCAGTGATGTGTAGAGGCTGTTAAGGCCATTCTTTCAGGGACCCAAGAAAGTTGCCTGGGAGCAAGACAAGATGCTGTCTGTCCTACAAGCCGGGGTGCTGCCAGCTCAGGAGTTCAAGATCAGACTGGAACCTCTCATGTGGCAGCACGGTAGGAGGACTCCTGAGCCAGCTAGTATTAGACCTGACTGGCTGATCATGGTCTGCTTTGATTACTGGAAAGGAGTCTGTTTTCCTTGGGCTTTGTATCTATGGGTAATAAAGCAGCACATTCACTGCTTTTGGGTCCTGGGTCTATATCACCTCAGGGTATTGTTTAGTCAGACCTTGGATGAGTTTCTACTGGAACAGGGCTGCTCATAAACTGAGAGCTGTGGTGGAGTCCTTCATTCTCCAGACTGCTGTAGGGAAAGAATAAGGACAGAAGCAGAGTCTTCATAGCAACTTTCCATGGTTGAAAAGGGCTTTATTTAAAGGGTTTTTTTTCTCCTCAGTGAAAGAAATCATGACCCACCCTGTCTCCATTTAAGCTTCTGGTTCCTTGGAGATAAAAAGGAGATGAACTTCTTGCTAAAATGATGGGAAATGCTGATAAAGCCATATAGAACCAGAAGCTGCAGGTTTATCGCCACATCAGTCAGCCTTGGCCTAACTTTTTCTCTAGGGAATGATGAAAAATTACTTGGGGAAATCCTAGGACAGTTTGTATATCACTGAAGTCAAAATGAGGTCAGCTTTTGCTAGGAGTGATCTGTTTCTGAAGGGGCTCCAAGGAGTGGCAGCTCCTGCCTGTGCAGTCATTGACATTGGTACCAGACCTGCCATATAGCTTTGCTTTGCTGTTTGCTGCCCATTTGGCCACAGAGCTTTTGAAAGGAGGAAGCCAATAGCATTATCTTGTTTTACTGTACACAAATATCATATGGATTGAAATTCTGGATGCTGAAGGGGTGTGTGGCAGTGTGTAAAGGGGAAAGGACAAGTGACAGTTCATCTTCGGGTATATTTGTACAGCAGTTACATTGAGCAGAAGTAGCTAGAATATCACAGGCATTAAAAGATGCTTAGCCTTGAATGTTCATATTTAGCACTGCACTGTGCTGTGTGGAAATGCTCAGTGTGACACTATTCTCAGAAACTGGTAAACTCTTTGTTTAATTTGGTCCAGAATTTGTATCTAGTTTAGTACAAAAAACATCAACAGTTTATAATCCATGCCATCTGTTCCTCATCCCAAGCTCTTTTAACTAGCCTTGCTAATTTGATGATGAGGTAAGAACTACAACTGGGGAACTGACAGGGCTTGTGGACTTGCCCCCCCTGCAGGAGAGCAAAGTGGATGTGCTCTAAGCATTTGGTGGGTTTTGAATCCCAGCATCGACTCCTTTGTGTTTTCTCAGAATTCAGAGATCAATGTGAGGTTCTTTGCCCCTAATCCAGCCCCTGTTCATCATTATCACCTCCTCAAAATGGCCAGTGTTTTGTTACCAGGAGAGGAAAAATCTTACAAGGTGGCCATAATCTCCTCTGAGAGTCAGACAGATATTCTCCCGTGGGTAAGAAAGTGACAGTGACCAAAAGCTCTAGGGGAAGCAGGCTAGAACAAAGCTTCCCATTGCATCCTTTCATCAAACTGTTAATCTTTCTTTCAAAGACATCACATTTGTTTGGTGACAAAAGCCCCAAAGAAGCTGAATTGAGCCTGAAATCCTGTAGCAAGATTTAGAGGAAGCGTCTTTCATTCAGAGCAGGGAGGGGCGAGAGACTCCTTTTTCTTCCTACCAACCAATGGGCTCAGAGAAACCCACGAAGGTGACGGATTAATGCAGGGGCTCCCCAGGTAGATGCTACGTGACTCCTGGCACGCTCCAAAAACGTTTCCACAGCGACCAGCTGAACAAGAAATATGGAGTGTGATGAGATCCAGCATAAACTTGTGCTTTGGAAGGAGGTGATTTGCCACTCTGAGAGATTTCTAAATTTACTACAGAAAACCCACGATTCAGTGATCTGTACTGTAGTCAGAACACAAATAGCCTGGATGTTAATCAGTTTTTCCTACTCCTTATAAGTTTTGATTGCTTATGGTCTTGCTGTTTCCTCTAGTGCACAGCCCCATTCCAAGTCTTTATTCCAATGCTTTCTGTGCAGTCTGCATCTTTCCCTTAATTAGAATATTTTTGTTTTGTTTTCTTTTGGGTTTTTTTTGTTTTGTTTTGTTTTATCAGGTGGATTTAGGAGTAAAGGGCAAACTAACAGGGCTGTAAGGGAGGCTCTAATTTGATGTGTATTACTTCAATGCTAGTTTTTTCAGTTCTTCCCATTCTCTGGTGCTCATTTATTTCTGTGTATTGTCCCTTCTTTTGTGTTGGCATTGCTGGCTGTGCAGATTCCAGCTGGAAAAATAATGTTATTTCTGTCTAGTATATTTTTCAGTTAAACCCCAACCTGACTCACTAAGCAGTAAATAAACACTTTTGTGGTCTCTATGATGGAAGAATGATGAGGGTGGGAATAAGGGTTTAAGGGCAGAGGCTGCTTCAGTTGGATTAAGCAGTACTGTTGTTGGATGTCTAAGTATGGCCTGAATTTAATTTTAACTTGGAGGTACCTGAATACCATGAATCTGGGACAGCACTGCAGTCCCTGAGTCTTCCTTGTCAGCAGGAAGTTCTTCATGTGTAAATAAAAGACCTGGGCCTGTTGAAATAATTTCTACTGCAGAGACATCCCCAGTGGGAGAGAATAATGGAGAGGAAAAGCCTCTAAAGTATGACCATTTTACTTTGGGGTTTGGGCATGGTGGTATTTGTGTGTCAAGGACATGGCAGGCATTAGGACCATGCAAAAGCCGCTTGGCAGCATCTGACTGTAAGCTGTGCTTTCCTGGCTCTGGAGGCTTTTAAAAATAGTACTCAACCTGCAACCAGTCTGTGTTTTTATTTAATTATTATTAAATAGTTATATGGGGAATTGGAAATATTGACAGCAGTGTTAACATATGGGGTGCAGGTGGTGTGTCAAACAAATGGAAGAGATTTAGTTTGCAGCCAGTAAGTGGCACGAAGGAGTTTGGGCCCCACATAGGACTGTTTGGATGTGTCCTTATGGCTGGTAGGCTGTGTGTGAAATGTCCGTGTGGCACAATTTATTGAGAGCCAAAGCACAGTGACCTTTCCTTACAGCTGCTATGGTTTGCAATTTGTCTTTGTTCCCTACAGACAACAAATTAGAAGTAGGAAGCTCTTCCCAGTGTAGGATTTTCTGTTGGAGGGAAATGGAAGCCAAATCTCACGGGTGTAGTGAAGCTTTGTCAGCTCTAAGTGCTTGGGGTCATGCAGCCAAGCAGTGGCTGCTTTTGCAGAGGAAAATGGTTATGTTGCCCCTCTCTGGGTGTTAATATTTGTCCTGTAACTCCATACTTGACTCTCACTCAGGACTAACTGCAGCAATAGATGTTGTAACCTGTTCTTGTGGCAGCATAATGTGTTAATGGTAAGTGCAACCATGCTGTGGCTGGTTTTCCCTTGAGACATTTCCTCCTTTGAAGAGGAATTGATAATGTCACTTTTATGACCCTCTGTGAGCTTTTGCGATGTGGAGCCTCTCTATCAGGCTGTCTAGCTCTTAAAGCTGTTTCTTCTCAAGCTTGCACTGAAATGAGGCATTGCTGAATCACCTCCAAAGCAGCAGTGTTATGAGAGGTCATACTGCAAGTGGACCAGTTACAGCAGGAAAGTTCTTCTGCAAACAGCCCTCTTAAAAGGGTTTTGTTTAAAAGCTCGTGTCTCATGCACCCTGTTGCTTCTGTGGATTACAAGATTCAGCCCATAGCTGGGGCAGACATGGAGGATGAGACAGGGATTTCTATTGGCATCTGCAAAGGAAGAAGAAGCTGAGAGGAGGTTGACTTTTGAAATTCAGCCCTGGTGTTCTGGAAGCTGTTGAAGGGCCATAAAAAAGGCAGTGGTTTAACACTGGATGAGCATCAGGATCTTCAAAGCACTTTCTTGTTTGGGAAAGATGTAAGGAACTCCTCAGAATTCCTGCCTGTGTTTGGAGGGTGGAGGCTGCAGCCTGATCCAAAGAGGGAATAGGAAGCTCCAGATCTTCATCCAGCGGATACTTTTCCCATGCTCTTTCCTCCCACACAGCAGCTCCCTCCCTTCCCTTCTGGAGCAGCAACAGGCAATAGTTTCAGCACAGACAGTGCTTGGCTTTCTTAAGTTTGCTGGGTGCAGCTTAAAAATTAACTTGCCCTTTTAAGAAATGTATTTTGAACTTTGGGAACCTCATCAGAACAGTGTTACTGGTAGGAATCTCTTGTGTGAGAGCAATGACCAGCACCTCAGTGAGTTTTACGTGATGAGTGAAGTTAACTCTGTTGCCTGATGTAGAGACAGCACCCACAGAGATGCAAGTTAAAATCAGTATTTAAGTCTAGGAAATCCAGCCTTAACTTGCTGTCTCCTGGTTCTAGTTGTATTCCCTCCAATGCAAATAATAATACTTTAAAACATTATTTTCTTGACAACTTTTATCTAGGAATCTTGGTATACCTTACAGACTGATGCTTTGAGCTTCCCCATCTCTCAGTAAAGAGACATATTGTCTGACACTGGGACTGCCATGGAATATTCTCAGCCAGTGATGGAAAGGATTTGGACCCAGCAGCCCACTTCTGCGTTTTTATAGTAATACAGACCTGAAGCTATCTATACAATGGTTTTACCCCAAAACCCATCTGTAATAGCACAGAAGTTTAAAAAACAAAAGAGAGAAAAAGAAAAAAAAATATGAAAGTAGCATTTCATTTTCATAGTTCTCATTCCTTTTTATATTGCATTATTAAATGCACTTCTAAGACTTTCTCTTAAGGAAGAAAAGGTGGCATATTAAGCTATTATTGCATACTGTTCATTAGTTACTGTTTAAACTACTTCTAGTGTGATTTACGACATCAATATTTCAAACTCCTACAAGAAAGGTGGGCCTTCCCCCCCTCCAAAAAGCATAGTTTGAATATTGTGAGATTTGAGCTGTGATAGAACACAAGTGTTCTGCATCGTCCAGAGAGAACAACTTTCTCCATATCTCACAAGTTCAAATTTTGTTTTATGTACCATTTCCTCAAATACTGCTGATGTGGTGAGGTATGAGGAAAAAAAAAAAGTAATGAGATAACGGGTTCTAATTTTTTCCCTTTATGAAAAAATCCAAAGAACCCAGAGAGGTTCCAGAACTTTAATGTAATCTCTTCTTAGAAGAGACACCAGCACTGTGCATCAAATGCAGTTTCTGAATGGGCTTCTGGTGTTGCAAAAGTCCAGTCTGGAAAAGTATATTGAAAAAAATCACCTTTGATGATTAGGTTATAAAAATGTCTCTAGTGATACAGTTAGTGGAAGGTGGAAGGTGGCAGGTGCTACTCTTTGTCTCTGCAGAATAAAGAGCAGCTCTAGGATTAATCATCATTCTGGCTGAAAACAGGATGCCAGTGAAAATGACATTACAGTTCCAGACAGCTTCTTGTAATTTTTTCCTGTTCTCAACCTTTGTTGTGCCAGGGTCCAGACAGGATTGCCCTTACGTAACCTGCTTGTTTTTGTTCAGGCCCTTGTTTCACACGAAGGCTTATGCAGCATCAGCAAAACTTTACTGTTCATATTTGTGTAGAACTACATGCAGAATGAAGGGCCAGAGAAGAGCTGGAAATTATAACAATAATATTCACCAAAGGTCTCACATTTGTGAAATGACAAATTCAAGCCCTTTGAGAGTTGGCAGCTTGGACAGATGATAGGGAAATGCAGAAACTGCACATCACAGCCTTCAGTGACGTAGCGTGAAAGTGATTGGAGCCATCTTCAATTATATCTGTCCATTTCTGCCAGGTGTGAAGGTGCACGGAAAGCTCTTTTGATCAGTGGAGTTAACTGCTGATGAATACTCTGCTGATATTGATAAGCCTGTGTGTCACTGGGTAAATGTTCTGAGGAGATCATGGATCCATGTACTCTATTGCCGCAGAGCACAGATACGGGGATTTAATTATGTTGAACTTGCTTTACTCTACCTCCTCTGTGAATTTATCCAACAAAGAGATGTCTAAATCTAGATATAGTTCCTAAGAGCATTAAAAATCCTGTTTTCCCTCTTACCTTTCTCAGTTGTCATGCTCCAGGCATTTCTTTTTGTTCTGTGTAAATGGTTTGAGGCAGAGGCTGCATCTGTGTAGGTGAACATATATAAACAAGCTATCACAAGTACCCAGGTTGTTGGATGCTTCCAGTATGTTGGGAGGCATTAACTAATTAGATAACCCCTAAAGGTTTTCACCACCCAGCAAGGCAAGGCATAGTCCTGTTCTTGACAGGATTGCTAAATCAAGGACAATGAGAGTTCCTCATTATCTTTTTGTCACAGAAGCTTTTCAAAAAGTTTATGGCGTGTAGTCACTCCCTTCCCCACAAACCAGTGTGTAAAGCTGCAGCAAGTACCACCAGTATTTGGAGGAAAGACTTGTAGATCATTTCTACAAATTCATTCTTAAAAACCATGTGCTGGGAGCAGTCATTCAAAGGAGAAATTGAGAGTTACTTGTCACTATTACATTCAGACCTATTTGCCTGCTACTTGTTGATCAACACTCCTGTGCATGGTCCTGCTACTCTCACTAGCAAATGCTGAAAACCTTTAGAGACAAAGTTCAAGAAACTGAAAGCTTGTTCTTTGTCAAGTGAATGGCTGTAGTGCTTCAGTCACTGGATGACCTACCTTGAAGTGAAGTGTTTCTCATCCGGGTTTCCATGTTATCCAAGTGGTGAAATTTCTTAGGAACACGCAGATCCCCTCAGTCAGGATTTGTAATCCTGGTGGCTGAACCACAATATAGGCATTTTTACTCCAGTTATGAAAAAGATCCAGTCCAGTTTGTGTCCATGAGTGGCACTGGGGAGACTGGTTGGGAGACTGGGGTTGCCTTGTATGTGAAACCATTGCTTGTGAAGATATTAGTTCATTTTGTACCTAGGACTTGTGTAAAAAATGTCACAGTGCAAGGAAGGTGAAAAGATGGCACACACCTGTATTGACTGTCTGATATTAAGTAGTGCTCTGCTTTACTGCAACTCCAGTTGCTTGTCTTTAGTGGAAATGTGGAGGAGAGTGAGTCAGAAGGAAGTTCTCCAAAGCAGAAATCTCCCGAAAAAGACTGTGAATGTCTGTTTTGTACTTCTGTCCAGCAGCTCAAGTAAGCCTGTCAGAAAGGAGGTAGGTATTCTTGCTGTTCACCGAGTTCCACATTTGCACATGATGAAGAGGGTACTTTGAAAGGTAACAGATCAGAGATGACACAAGACTTGTGTATAACAAACATATGGAACTTGCTACTGAAGGAGACAGAGGAAACGGTGGTGTCCAAGAAACTTTTGAGAAGTACAGAAATACAAGGTGAAGAGTTAGATAACAGGTGAGCAGCACAACCCACAACACCTGGTTTTACAGGGTTTTGAATTGTATTGTTACTTTCTGATTCTGCAGCCACCACATAAACATTCTCCCTCAACTTCTCTCCTTTCCTCAGCTACTGTAGTTTGAACTGCACATGAGAGAACATCTACTGTGAGGGAGCACGCAAGAACCCAAGGCTGCACAAATGCGGATTGCCCAGCTAGCTGCTGCCTCGTGGCTGCCAGGCAGGCCTGACAGCCTGTGCTTCCTTGCAGCTGCTGGCAGACCAAAGCTCCAGGAGCTGAAGTCAGCCCTTGGGCCACATCCCAGGGAGACCTGCTGTAGGAACCTGGGGTGTTAAAGCCCTTCAGCCCTTTGTCAGATGTGACTAAAATTGGCCAAGAGTCACAAGTGAGTGGGAGCGGGAGGACAGGCAGCTGACAGCAATCACAGAAGCCCTTCCCCAGCCTAACCGTGACATGAGTAAGCATGAATCATAGCATAAATTGATGAGCTTAAAATTAATGAGCCTAAAATTATCTACAAAGATGAATACTGCCTAAATGGCCCAACACATTATGTGCTTTCTGCTTATTCTGGAATTGGCAGATTTTGGCTTTGGATACAGATAGGCTGACTACTTGACTCTAGGCCAGTGGTAGCCTGACAGTTCCAACCAATTTTTTTAATTTGGGCCTGCTCCTTTTTGTTTTTAGATGGAGATTCAGCAGGAACCTTCTTCCGTACATTGTAGCTTCTAGGCATTACTGATTTGGTGCTGAAGCTGGTATTTTCTTCTCCTGGCAGCTCCTTGCCCTCCGGCATTGAATCCAAGCTGATGCTTCAGCCCCCTCCCTCTGGCACAATTCCTAAGCTGTCATGTCAGATGCAAAATAAATACTCAGAGGCTCTGAGCTCCTTGCATCCAGAAGAAACTGCATTTTCACACTGGCTCTGAACCACTTCTGTGGAGCCAAAACAAAATTAATGTGGAAACTAATCCCTTTGCCCCTACCACGCATATCCTCTTCAACGGTGGAGCCAAGAAAGACTGAAAAGAATTAACCTTTTCCATAAATTTCTCAGATAGGAAATACCCTACTTTTAATTTTCTCTTTTTTTTTTTCCAGTTGCTGCATCAGAGAAACTAGTCTTCCCTAAAGGAGGAAAGCATCTTCTTTCTATTCCCACTACTAATGCTAGTTTATTTTAAGGACAACTTTCATACTTATGCAGGATTGCTATAGCTCATCTTGGCTCTCTGTAGCTATTAGCTACATCAAGTAGGTGGCAGAGCTTGTTGGAGTAACTGCTGCCCACTCAGAAACAGCCAAGAATAGCTGCAGCCTCTCCTGGGGATCAGCTATACCAGTCTGGAGCTTGAGGGTCCCTTCCTGTGACGCATATGACATTACCACCATAGCCATGGGAATATGCTACTATGTGAACCCAGACAGGCATCTGGAAACAAGGGCAGCCTGCAGTGCTGAACTGACAAAAGGAAAACAGGGCATCGAGGCTTATGTTCTCTCCGACTTCCCTCCTTTCAGGTGTCACAAATTCCGGTGCAGCCTTGTGCCCTGTTAACTGGTCAGGCAGAACCCATGGCAGCCCTTCTCTCAGCTTAGGATAACTTGCTGCAGGAACACTGCCTCTTTTTCTTTTCCAGTGATTCACCTGCACATCTTCTCACACAGGCTCGTGGAGTATCCAGCTGGAGAAGGGAGGCACTGTGGTGGTGCTGCGGAGCCTGCTGTGGCTGGGACTGACATTCTACCATGTCCCAATGACCAAGCAATTTGGCTACGTCTACTTTGGCACTGGTGAGAAGAATCTTGATCTGCCCTTCATGCTGTGACTCTTCTGTCTGTTCTTTTCAAGCACTAAAAAAGATCTAGATTTTATACTTAGGAAATTTTGTTTACTGCTTGTTCTAATAAAAATGTTAAACCTCTGCACTTCGAGCAGGATTCTCTTGTGCCTGGATGCTGGCCCTGATTCATCCTCCTAGGACTTCATTGTATGCAATCCTCCCCCAACTCCAGATTGAATTCAGAGAGTCACAGAATATTCTGAGTTGGAAAGGACCCACAAGGCTCATCGAGTCCAGCTCTTAAGTGAATTGGGATTGAACACAACCTTGGCATTATTAGCACCAAGTTCTCCCTGTAATGTGTCACTGTGGATCCCTTAGATAGTAATAAATGGCATTTTCTTCCCTGACAGGCAAGTTCTAGGTCAGAAATCAAACCTAGGCCATCTGTCTGATTACAAAAGCACCTTGCTTACACAAGAACTAATTTGGAAACCTGCTGTCACCTATGAATGACAAAAGCAGAGGGAGTCAATAAAAAGCTGATGTATACTGTAAGAGATCTGTACTAAACCCTGAACTCTAGAAAGGCATATTGAAGAAAGTATTTTGCTTTTCAGATGTTAAGATTTCACCAAAATTAGAGGGTTGTTCCAGCTCATGTCACTAAACTGTAAGAAAAAAATAGCTCTGGGCATCACCTGGTCTTGAAAAGTGTGCTTATTTAGGTTCATCTCAAGACAATGGTTTAATCCAGTGACTTTTCCATTAGCAAAGCTCACTGAGCAGGGCTACCTGGGCTAGAAGACAGAGTAACTTCTGTATGTATAAGAATAAAGAAAAATATTTTCCTTTCTGAAGAGCTGTAGCTTTCAAAGCTTTATAAAACGGAGACAGTCAGCCAGAGATTTTATCTCAGTATGGTAATGAAGACTTGGCTCTGTCTCCCAAAGCAAAAGGTCTTGGCCAGCTCAAGGGGCTGAATCTATGGCTTTCATTTCACAATATAAGGCTAAAAAGAACCATTTAAATCTAATTTGATTTCCTGGATAATACAGGTTTATCCTTACCTTTTGTTCCTGTCCATGCTGATGGTATTAGCAGATGATTCTGATAAAAGCAATACAAGGTAAAGTGGCATGGTATTACATAAAAATTCTGTATTGATTAGCAGCCCCCAGATAATTACCAAAGAAATGAAGCCAAAACAATAATGACCATGATAAATTTAATGAGCCTTTCATACCAGGCCCATAATTAACAATGGTCAGTAGGTGGAAGATCTGTATGTGTACTACACAGGGAGAGAAATGGTGGGACCTTTTAGTTACAAGATAGACAATCAGTTCCAATCTATCTTAGGAAGCAACCAGATCGCTGACATGGAAAATTTATGAAAAATTTATTTGCCAGGGGAAAAAAATAACAGGTGGTCATCAAGGATGTCAACACTGTGTATTTGCCAGATTCAGGACTGAAGCATAAGCCAAGATTTCTTAAGGGGACATGTAAGACACACACCTGTTTGCCACTGCCACTGGTGTTCTGCTGAAAATTATGGGTAGTACAGATGATAATAATAAAAAAAAAATAATTTCAATAGTCATTAACAATTTATGTTACTGCTGAGAAAATACTGTGCTGCAGAGAAATTCTTCTTCCGTGTCACAGGTACAAAAGCCCAAATGAGGCAAATATTAATGAACACCACTCACTGCTTGGAAAAGAAGGAAACATCCTTTTCCAAACCTATTTGTGGAACATAAAGAAACAAAAGCCTACAGATCCTTTCTGGCTTTGAGGTAGAAGTCATTGCCCCTTACTTTTGTGGAATCATCCAGCACACTGAACTTTGCTTTGATGGCTCTTGTATTTTCCTAAAGGAAAAGATCACAGCTGGACACAATATAGAGTACTAAAGACAATTTTGGAGTAAGAAAACTGGAGATATTGACAAACTTGAAAAAAAACCCAGCAGAACAGTGGAAAACACGTGCTTACTGACTACGCTAGTTCTGGCCACTAGTGGTTTAAACAGAGAGGCTTCTGTGTATATTTGACATTATCCTTCAGCAAAGGGTGTCCGACTGCATAGGGCTTTTTGCACCACTTAGGGCCCCTCTTCCAAATGGGCTTTGCAGATCTGACGGGCCAGCGGGTCAGGTACCTGTCAAAAAAACACAAACACATCTCAGTTTGAGACTGATCACTGAGAAAATGTTCCAACTGAAGCAGAAGCAAGGCACTATACCCTCTGCCTCCCTAACATGCCTCTTTATAAAAAGAATAACCATGAGCAGACCTCCCTCAATTCAGAAGGGACCACTGGAAAGGAGTTTTTGTTTGTTTTGGAATTTCTAAGCTCATCTTTCTACTGAACCCACTGGCACCTGCTTGACTTCCAGTTTCATAAAACAAATCAGGTGTAGTCTCCAGGCTGCTGGCAAGTTGTCCACCTGCAGCTAAACTGGAGTGCCAAATCCCTTCATTGCAACTAAGTTCAAGAATGAATGCATCCAGCCTCTAGGGGAAGTGTTATTTCAACAGCTGGTCTCAATAAGGTAAACTAATTACAAAGGCTAAGTTCTGTGAGAAAACTTCTAAAAACGAATACATTTACTTTGGGGAGATAATTAGTTTTTACTTCTGCATGCAATGGGTATCTGACCTAGTCTTGTACTTCCATATGTCCAAATTTGCTCTAGTGTTCTCTGTACAATACTATTGCAGCTTGCTAGTGCAGGAAGTCAGCACCTACAGTGTAAGAGGTATTAAAATGGAATTATCATCACAACTACAAATCTCTGTGAAGAGCAGTGTCTGGCAAATATCCTTTGCTTTTTACCATTTGAAGTTTTAGACTTGGCTTTGCAAACAGGCAGGGGATTTCAGATCCAGAATCAGTTACTGGAAATCTTACTCTGTGGCTGGGTGGCCTGGAGTTTTGTTAGGCTTTAAATCTTTTGCTACTAGTAGAGAGGGGAATAGAGGTCCTTAGAGAAAGAGGAGTCTTTTCAGACAATAAAGATCCAAAGTAAAACCTTAGCCTAATCTGCACAAACAATGCTCCAACAAATTAGAATTTGGAACAGACTGATAAACTTTGTTCAGCGATGTTTGCATGCCTCTGTTGAGTAATCCCATGGTCTTAATGTAACCTCAATCACTCATCCTCCCCACAAAAAGCTTTGTTACCTTTTATTTGCATCGTGCAAATTTGAGATATTAAGAACTTTGGACAGAGACCATGTAATACATTTGTTTGAAGGCATTTGGCACATTCCTGGGAACTACAAAGAAAACCCGCTATGCCAGGCAGCTACAGACTGCATAACAGCAGCCCTTTTAGCACTTTTCTTCCTCAGTATGCCCTAACAGCACAAACTGAAATATTAATCACATGTGGAGCTTTCCGCCTCTGAAATCAAGCCACTTTTGAAATGCTTTGCTTTGAGGAGTTTGTGACAGTTAAAACACCTAGAAGCACCAGCAGGAGGGGTCTGGGTGACAACATAGCAAGATCCAGCCCTTGTTTTCCTATACGTGCATTATACTCATCCTTTGTGACCTGTAATACTATGCTAGTGCATTAGTGGAATCCCTTACATAACAGCATCGGGACAGGAAGTAGGAGAGACTTTCCTGTCTCTAATTTCATATGCAAGGGGAGTTCAGAGAGACCAAACACAGGTCCCCAGTTTGGAACCTGGCAAAGGACCATGGCAAGGCAGCTCCTTTGGGAGAAGCTGTAAGGGTATTAGATGAGCACATGGGCTAGATCCTCCATTTCATACTCCCCTTGCTGCAAGGGGGGTGCCATAACAAAAATTTTGGTATTGCAAGACTACACTTACAGAAAAGGAGGGGGAAAAATATTCCAAATTGTTTTAATGCATCAATGTGCCAAGTGCAATTCTGGTCACGTGTCCACACGATTACGGGAAAGTGCTCCTGTGATAATAAATGATCTCACTGGGAGAGAAGTGAATGTGTGAATGTGAGATACACATCAATGCTGTGTGCAGGTTTAGACAGACAGTGGCTTTTTAAGAAATCCCTCTGTTTCTGTGTGGGGGCTGGAAGTGCACACCCCAATTCTGCATAGGAAGGAGGATTTAGTAATGGCCTGATTTTAAAGCTTTTGTTATTTCTCTTTTGAGCAGGTCTAATCCAGCCCTCTGGTCCAGGCTTTTGGCTTCCTTTGGGGACTGCAGGCTGGGGCTTTTCATTGTTAGCTGAAACAGACATTTGGACGCTTTCCCTTCCTGGAGCACATTTGCTTTTAGGGCTTTTAATACTTGCTTTGTCCCAAACTCAAACTTGTCCTATTTTGTTTGCTGCTTTTTTTTTTTTTTTACCTTGATTCAGCAGTGCAAAAGCCTGATGCCTGGGAGCAGTCAGTCTACAAAGTTCCTTCTCCTCTCTGACTAACTCAATTTCCTACAGATTTCACAGATCTGTTTTTTTTTTCTGTGAGTAAAAACAATCCACAAAACTCACACAGGAGAGCTTCAAAGCCCAGCACACAGGACTTTCCTGCGAACTGTGCCATCCATGTAAGGCAAGGTACACCCTTGTCTAGCCAAGTCTCACTACTTTTCATTGTATCCAACAAGGTTTGTCCTGGGGAGTTTTCATAATCACCTACAAACACACACTGGCAGAGTGTTTGAATTTTCTCAAGTAGCTGAAGGTTGTCAAGACATACCCTTCAGGTGGATGCCAAATGCGGCTGGTCCACAGTGTCCTAACCTGACACTTCAGAGCTCCCACTCTAGCCAAGGGGGACAGTACTGCCAGTCTTGGGAACTGTGACTCCTCCTGGGGCTCTGCTTGCCCCTTTGAGTATGGTAGGGTCCTGAGCAAGAACAAGAATGCTAGACTCCAAGTGCACAAATACGTAGTCCGGATAAAGTGTCATGGGAACCCTGGTAGGATTTCCTGATGGGAAAAGGCAAGATACAATCAGGATGGAAACAACTGTGGTTAATTCACCTGCAGCCATTGTAATAGCCTAAAATCTCTGTAGCATTTGGAATTCTGTCTTCATAGATTCTGTTCAGTGGGCAGAGGCCGTCCTTGGAAGCTGCCACTTTAGACCTAGGAGTAGGCACAAGACTTCCACATGCAGGGTAAGGGAAATGGGAAAACCACATACACAGCTCAAGCAAAGACCATGTTGGTACAGTTCAAGCCTGAACTTCTGAACCCTCACTGAATTTTTTCAATATGGCTTTTGTTTGGATTAAGAGCAGAAGGCAGAGGACTACAGACTGCAGGAAGCACTCGATCAAAGTGCTGGCGAGACTGCCTCCTCCCTGCCACATCCCTTCCCATGACACCTCTTGGCTTTGCTCACCTGCAGCCGCTCTGGCTCTTGACTTTTGAATACACATGCTATGCACAGCACAGTTTCCATGCAGATGAGAGGAACCACATGCTGCTGGAAAGAAATGCTGATAGCAGGGAAACCAGATTCTGCTCCCAGGGACAAGAGGTGTCCACAGAGCCTAAGAACTTTGTAATTCATGAGGAATTTGTAGAGAGCCTGCCTCTTGCTTAACACAGAGCAACTCCTCCAGTTCAGGTGATGGAGGAGGGATTGACTTGGGTACTGTCTGTGCCAAGTTATTCTTTCCAGTAGGAAGCTGGAAATGGAGTGGCAGCTGAGGACTCAGAATCAAGTACTCCATAATCTTACAGCACCTCTTGCTGACAGACCCCAGAGTCAGGGAACCTGTGATATCCCCTAGTCCTTTTGGATAGGGAACAGCTTCACAGAGTTGCGTTTTAACCAATACTTTGGACCTGCCAGAGGAACATGAGTGCTATATTCATATTAAAAGAGCATCTAGATGCTGGCTTGAATTCAGCGACTCTTCTGGATAGACTGTTAGTTCACATTTTCCATGCAAAAACCTCCATGCTGAAAACTGCTGAGCTATTCAGGTTTCCATTACTGAAAGGAAGAAGTTTGACCTACAGCTGAGCTTGACTGTTTCCCAAATGGTGTGTGGTGGCCTGCACACACATGACTCTGGAGTATGGAAACAGCCTGTCACCCTACACAATGCTGGTGAAATCGCTTAGAACTTCCTCAGCCTCACAGGCTAGTGAAAATATTTTGCTGCTGCAGCACTTAACTGGAACATGCCAGGCTGGAGCATGAACAAATGCAAAAATAACAGCAGGAAGTTTTGAAAGGGAGAATACAAGCTGAGGATGAGGGAGCAATCCTTGGCTGCAAGACAGATTTGCTTGTGAAATGATCCCCTGTAAAGAGTGAAAGCCCCAGACTGGGCCAAACATGAGGAAAATGAACTATAGGGAGTAATTCTGCATTGACAGGGTAAACTTCATTTGTTTTCCATGTCCAGATTCTGCAGACAAATGATACGTAAGAGAAGGTGAGGACATGAGACTCAAGAGTTCATGGATGATGTGGGTTATTCCCATGGCCATTTCTTCAAAAGAATCATAGCAAGTAAAGCAGTTTAGTGGTAACATTCATGAGCCATCACTGTCAAAAACAAATCAGGCAGAAAGCAAAAAGGCAAAGAACTGAAGTCCAAGAAATGAGAAATACCATGGCAAGTTTTACCTGGACAGTGTCCCAACTGCAGGGGATAGAAGAAGGAGATGTGGAATGCTCCCCAGTTGAATTCGGACCAAAATGTGTTCTTACATCTACTACCCTCAGGACCACAAAGCTTAGCATTTCACTTCCATGTTATGCCATCTCCTCCTCTGTGTTACATTACATCATAGATGAATGCTCCATACTATGCTAGAGAGCTGTATAAGTAAGTACAAGGCAGGATTTGCAGGTCAGATGTTCTCAAGGCATTCTGCTCCTCTTGAATTCCAATACTGGAAACAGGATAAGGAGATGGAGTAGGTAGGCCAGCTGCCAAATGGCCCAGTGCAAAGCAGGGAAATCCTTATCTCTTTGCAGAGAAATCTGGGGCACGGAGAAGGGAATGTCCAAAGTTCGTACAATTGAGAGAGATAGTACAACCAGTTCAGAAAACAGAGCAGGAATTCTGCTTTTTGGAAAACATCACTGAACAAGTACCAGAAGAGCACCTTCTTGAGAGGCAGAAGGGTTCTGCATCATAAATCCACACTTCATAACTCTGAATCAATGGCATGTCAGCACCCCTGACCCTTGTTAAAACAAGGCAGTTTGCTGATAGTTCCATATGGTGGCATGATACCTTTTAATCCCAGCTAGGTGCTAGCAAGTGCATGCCAGACTCTTTGGATTTGAAGCAGGCTCTTTAATCAGGGTGACAGTGACATGGGCCAAACATTCTGGCCAAGACAGCCACAACTGCAGTAAAAAAATAGCTGAGGAACAGCTTTTTTTTAGTGTTTTCAAAAGTATACATTAATGCAGCTCCTTTATGTTCTTCCTTAGTACCTTTGCCCAGGAGCTGTAGTGTTCCTGCCGTGCAACTGGCCTGTATATTGTCTAAGGGACAATCAATTTTTCATCAGGCTCATTTGTCCCTCTTTCGGCAACAGATGAAGCTGCTCTAAAAAGTACTGACACAGCCTTGGAGGAAGCTGGCCACAGGGAGCACCAACCAGAACTTTGCCGGACAGGAAAAAAATGTAAGGGATTGCTCATCCAAATGAAGTAATCTGCCAGATTTCAGCCAGGCTGGGGCTGCTGCTCTGAGTCTACATGCAGTAATTAAACGCCCAGGTCGGTATCATGGCAGAGGCACTGGGCTCTGACTCCCACTTCACAATGATGTATCCCCTTCAGTCTCAGGTGGTGGGAGTGGAATCAGTCCCTAAGGCTATCTTAGGCTTTCGTCCTGTCATTCTACAGCTGATGGTATAGTATGTCAAGAGCTCTACATGAGCAAAACATTCTTCAGCTCAGTGTAAGATGGCAGGCAGTTCCCAGACACTACAAATTCCCATAGAAGTGAGTGAGGTAACATCTGGAGTAGACAGTGACTTCTCAGAAGCCCTTCCTTTACAAAACTGAAAACTTTCTCCATTCAGAGTATAGACGCATACAACAGATTGCTTACCTTAACTGTGTTTCTGTCTTGGAAAAGCTTTAATAAGGGGCCCAAGCATATTATGAGGCATCTCAGTTTCTCCCTGTTGACATTGCAGGGGTATAGCAGCAGTGCAGAAAGGCACAGCTACCTCTCATCTAAGCAGAGTGGTAAAGATGGCTAGAACAGTCAAGACAGTGATCTCAGAAAGAGATGAAGCTCAAAGATTTGGAAAATACATCACTTAACTGTGTAATGCATTGCCTGCTATAATAGGCTCTCTTTAGATCCTGTTGATCACTTCTTGAACTGGCACTTAAAAATCCAGTAGGCATAAACACAGTGAAGGAACAAGGTAGGTCAGGTGAACAGCCCTGATACTACACATTTAGAGGATGACCCAGACACATTCTGATGGCATTGAACAAGGCAGCTTGTTTCACTCCAGCATTCATGCCCACTTCTGCCCCTTTTCTCCCATGTCAGCTCACTTGCATTTGGCAGCACCACAGGTTGAGTGCTTCCCAAGTTACTGCAGACTTACAGGAAGCTTTGGAAACAAGTTCAGAGGCAAAGTCAAGGTAAGCTTGGACAAGTCATTTATGTGGGAAACTTCAGATAAGAGCTCTGGCTTCATTCCCAAAATAAGTACTGGCTAAATGACTCCAGTCATTCAGCATGTGGGTGCACTTCAGCCTAGAGGAAGGAAGCAATTTGTAACTCCTGCCTTCTGCCATGCCCAGCTACTGCTCCAGAAAGCAACGAGGGAAGTACAGGTGGGGGATCACACAGTCAAAATTCATACAGAATGGCCAGTATTTTGCAAGGCTCCAACACACAGAACTTTCCCTTTCCAGCAGGCTGAGAAGACAGTATCATGAGGGACCAGAACACTCCTGAACTACTCCTACACTTTATCCTAGCTCTTGAGATTCATTTGTATAGTGTCAGCCCCACCACCAAAACTTTCAATCCCATTTCTTGATTCTATTATCTTGTCTCCACCCAGAACCCAAAATCTGCCTACTTCAGTGCTACTCCATATCCTCTGCAAACAGCTCTGCTCTCTTTTTCTAAATTGCTTCCACTGGGCCTGCTTCATTCCCTCTTTGGAAAAAGAAAAACAATGGTAGTGTTGGGAGGGGCAAGCAATGCAGTCATCTCCAATTTAATTAATTTAGGGGTGGAGCACACCATACTTGCATGTAGAATGTATCCGGAGGTAGTCATTCTTTGTTCTTACTAAAGGTCTATAGAACAATTTGTAAGAGTCAGAGCATCAGATCTGGAGTTCTGGTGTGATTCCAGCAAGATACTGCATTTACCATTTCCAGTCTCAACCTGCTACTCAGGGTTGCACTGTGAATGCTAACAAGATAATGTGCTCCACCTTACAGCTGGCAGCTAAGACACAGATACTAAAGAATCTCCAAGACTTGTAAGACACAAGGAGGAAGTTATTATAGTTGAAGTATCTGATGGCTACAGGGCTGCATGAAACATAGAGTCGTCTAAGTTGACCCTCACTGAAACCCATTATGCAGCCTGCCAGAATTTCCAAGAGCCTCTCTCAAATCTCCAAATCAAGTCTCAAATGTTACTGTAGGGTCAGACCTGAAATGCAGGAGTCTTCAGCCATCCTCAGCCTTGCAGCCTAAGCTCTCCCAGCGACAGCCCCATGGCCTCTGGTAACCCCATGGTTTGCTAATGCGAGGTTGTACACTGCTCTGACATCCCCATGGAAACAGAGTGTGAGGTTATAAACAGGGGATTAGCACCTCCAAGTGCCCAGCACAGAGCAGGAGGTGGCTGCAGGCTTTCCTTTCACCCACCAAAGGCTGGGGAGGGGGAAGAGATTCAGCTGCATAGGAAGGGCAGGCAGAGGGCGAATCACTGACTGGAGGAAACTGGGATGGGGCAGAAGGTAACAGGCCTGTGATGGGCCCCTGCTGGCTGCTTAGCACCCCCCAGCCTCACTGCTGGTATCACTGCCTGGGCACCCTCCTGCTGCTGGGGGCCTGGAGAAAAGAGGGTTCAGTGAGGTGTTAACAATGTTCCTAAGTACCTGAAGGGAGAGTGTAAGAAGAGAGGGGTGGGCTCTCCCCAGCCACTGGTGCCCAGTGACAGGACAAGAGGCAATGGGCACAAATTAAAAAACAAATTCTGTCTGAATGTAAGAGAACACTGTCTTGTATGAGGCTGGTTCGCTGGAACAAGCTGCTCTCAGAAGAATCTGGGGAAGGTCTATCCTTGGATAGATATACTAAAGTACTGGCTGGACATAGTTCTGAGTAAGCTGCTCTAGGTGACTCTGCTTAAGTGGGAGCTTGGACTATGTAATCTTGAGAGGCCTCTTCAACCTCAGCTACTCTGTGGTGCTGTGACTCCATCTGTGGCATTCTCCTAGGACTGCCTTACCGATTTTAAGTGATGAGGAGGTGAGCATAGCTGAGGAAGGGCAGGCAGCCTCTTAACATGTGTGGCAATTTTAATCTTGTGTGAATAAATGGTTTATATGAGATACAACTTGTCCTTAAAAGACTGCCAAGAGAATATAATGACAGATCTTCTCCAAAATGCTGAGTAATCTATAAATCCTGCTGCCTAAGGCATTTCTCACCCAGTTGTACTTAACTGCTTTTCACTTTCCAATTTATTCCTGAAAAAGAGAAATGTAGAAAGACAAGACTATTCACCTGTTCAGCTTGGGTTTCTTGGGAATATGCCCTTCAGGAAGTGGAGGCCTGTGGTTTGGCAACAAACCTGCAACAGAAAAAGATGTGAGATATTTTGCAGTGTCTCTTTGCTTCTATTGCATTCACAAGTCACATTACACCTCGTAAGCCAAGCAAACCAGCTCACTAGTGGACGGCACAACAAAAGCTCAAGTACAGTAGAAAGGGTGTTTTATCTTCAGTCACTGCTGAACCTGCACCCCGGCCAGAGAAGCTGGGAAGTTGTGCTGGATATAGGGGGGAAATACATACCAAAGACACTGCCACTTGGGCTCATGGCAGAGGCTTTTACAGAGGACATAGGGCACTGGTGTCCAATCAGATCCCATCTCCAGGATGGAAAATCTGACTATTAAAATCCTCAAACCATTTAACTTGGATACAACTCAGGTACCAGGCATAAAGATCAGCACAATATTCCTCGACTGCGTCAACCTGTGTCCCACTCCCAGGGAAAAGTAAAAAAGTCGTCACATGGCAGATGGTAGAGTTGCACGTTACTAATGGGTTAGGTCAAGCTTAGATAAATTAAGTAATTTCAGAAGCATGTGTTTAATCATTATTTACTGGAGACTGAGCCACTTCCCATATCTTTCCGCAACACTAGTCTCATCTACAGGGATAAATGCCTGCTGTCAAGGCAGGAGTCAGGATAGAGAGAAAGCAGAACAAGTATTCCCTGTTCCATCACCCCATCCCAGCACTTGGACTGTAATGAGTTTGCTGGGTGACTGGACAATGACATCTCACCAAGCTACACCAATTGGGCAGGAGACCCCTCTCAAGGGGTTCAATAGGTACCCTACAGTCAGGGGTTGTCTCTGGCAGAGCTATGTACCTGCACGGTGAGCCATCTGCACACAGACAGCAACCTTCTTGTGCTCCTCCAAGCAGAGGCCTGTGACCCTTCGTGGCAGCATCCCTCCATCTGAACGGATAAACTGACTCAGCAGCAAGACATCCTGAGGAAGAGAGAAGGGCAAAACCATCAGTGCCCCACCTACCTTCACTGCTGTGACTGCAGGTGTTGTGCTGAGCCTTGCATTGTGTACAGAACTCAAAACAATGTAAAACAAAACAATTATTCCTTCCTACGCATTTTGTCTGCAGCTTGACAACAAGTGGCTTTTGCTTGTTGTCACTGCCTGCCAGTTTAGCTTAGTAAGGTCACTCAGATGGTTTGAGTCTTCCCCTGACTTCACTAGTGTAAACACATGATGTCAGCTGCAATCCCTGCTCCTTCACTGTTTCACTACTTGCTCCAAGATTCTTGCTATGATAATGTGTCCTAGGTACTCAGGCAGAGTTACACAAGACCTACAGATGGATATTGTTTACACAACTTGAAATGCCATCACATCTGCTGTCCTAAAGTTCACAGATACATTAGATCACCTCTGACCCCCTCCTTGTTTCCTCAGAGGAGGACTGTTCTCTGCTATCTACTCCTCAAACTTTTATCTAGTTTCCCATGGTGGAGCTTCCCTCAGGTCTCTCTGGAAGGGTGGAGAGCAGGGAAATGGTCCAAGATCGTGCATGAGGAAGCTTTATGTAAGAAAAGAATATGTGTTGGTGAGTAAGGACTAATAGAATAAATTGCTGGACTCAGTCCTTCAATTGTGTGTGCATTAGATAGGGCTGTGACAGTCATGGTGGATGAAAGGAGCACTTGAAGCATGCTAAGGATTTGTCTGTGATTCAAAAACCATTTAGACTACACTGCTGTTGACCTTTACAATTAAAAACTCTGGAAATGTAAAGCAGCCCTCTTAATAAAAACAAAATTAAAGGGATCTCTAGGATCAGATAGTATCACAGGGCTGGAATGACAAATTTTTAAACACAGCAGCAACAGCTGTTGCACAAGTGTCCCATTAACTGTACACAGTACAACAACCCAGGACTAAGATCCACACTCTCCATTTCCACACACAACACCAGTGCAAAGATACCCCTCAGGCCAATATAAGCAGGCATCCTTGGCATTCTGACATCAGCATAAGTTGGCCCAAAGGGCCTCTAGAGACTTTGCACTTGTCTTTTCCCCTCTGCTGAAAGACTTGTTGCTGGTTGAGGGTTTACTTCTCCGTGGCTCTTGTACATTCCTAGTTGAGGCAGCAGGGCCATGCAGAGGGACCTGCCAGCGAGCATCCGGACAGAGTGAGTTCAAACGAGGCATGGCAGAACTTTGCACCCCCCAGCCAGGGCAACAGCAAAACAAAGAGTATTTGTTGCTTTTCATGTTGGGTGACCCTGACTGCCTGTTCACAGATTCACAGACCTGCTCCTACCCCCCCATCCTTGCTCTTTTACAAAGAGCTCCCTGGAGCAGTCCTACCTTCATTTACTGGCCTTGAAAAGCAAATAATCATGAGTGAATATAAAGTGAGTATTCAGAAATCTAGCTAACTAGGAATTATTCACCCACACCCACTGCACAAGACCAGTTCAGCTGTCAAGGGGACTGCTGGAATTTAGGACGCCCTTCTGGTAATGATGGATTCTGACAGATGCTGTCATAGAATTGTAGAATGGTTTGGGTTGGAAGGGACCTTAAAGATCATTGAGTTCATCCTTCCCTGCCCTGCTGGCCACCCTCTGTTTGATGCAGCTCAGGACAGAATTGGCTTTCTGGCCTGTGCGTGCACATTGCTGGGTCATGTCCAGCCTCTCATCCACCAGCACCCCCAAGTCCTTGTCCCCAGAGCTGCTCTCCATCTGTTCATCCCTAGCCTGTCTTGATAACGGGGGCTGCACTGACCCAGGTGCAGCACCTTGCACTTGTTCTTGTTAAACTGCATGAAATTCCCACAGCCCCGCTTCTTGAACTTGTCCAGGTTCCTCTGGATGGCATCCCGCCCTTAAGGTGTGTCATCTGCAAATCTGATGAAGGTGCACTCAAACCCTTTGCCTACATCATTAACAAAGGTACTAAACTAACTGGTGCTCAATAAGGACCCCTGAGGTACACCACTTGTCACTGATGTCTATCAGACTCTCAGCAGTTGATCACTACTCTCTGGATGTGACTATCCAATCAATTCCTCATGCATCTAACAGTCCAGCCATTGAGTCTATTTCTCTCCAATTTAGAAAGATATTGTGGGAACCATGTCAAAGACTTTACAGAAGTCCAGGTAAATGACATCTGAAGCTCTTCCCTTGTCCACTGATGAAGTCACTCCATCACCAAAGGCCACTGGGCTGGTTAGGAAGGACTTGCCCTTGGTGAAGCCTTGTTGGCTGTATCAAATCTTCTTCCTGTCATCCATGTGCCTTAGCACAGCTTCTAGAAGGATGTTCCGTTATATTCCTAGATATTCCTGCTGATAGGTCAGCACTTCTCAGGTTCCTGCTTTCTATCCTTTTTAAAAACGGATTCCAGTTTTAAAAATTTTGGTTACAAATGTTACAGACAAAATGTTGAGGGTTTTTATTTGTTTGGGGGTTTTGTGCTTTGTTTTGTCCTTCCCACCTCCTAACCCCCAATCAATACCATCCCCACTAATACCATCATGACATACAGTTTCCCTCTTCCCATAACTGGCTTTCTTTCTACATCCACTTGTCTATAGTGAACACATTCAGACTGATTTTCAGACCCTGCTGCTTTGAAAACATGGCATGTCATGTAGGCCCACTGACATTTAGACGCTGACTTTAATGTCTCTCTGATACAAAATGACTTATCAGACACCCTACAGAATGATGCTGTATCCAAAGAAGGAGAAAATCCCAGCTGAGCAGCCAGCAGCACATTCCTGGGAGGCCACTGATGGTTAAAAAGCAAGCAGAGTATCCCTCAGCCCAGTTAAAACATGGCCCTGCCAAGGAGAACAGTAAGCAGGGGACCAGATGGTGCCAGCTGCACTGGGTAGAAACTGGATGGAGGCCAGCCAAACAGTCCAAGGGCACTGACTTTTGACCACTCCTGAAGTACGCTGGATTGGATTCAAGAAACCAGAGCAAGACTCCATCCCCCCTTTTCCCCTTCTTTAGCTGTCTGGATCTTCAAATCACCAACAGCTCAATTTGCCATTTAGCACATGTCACTTCCCTAAGTGAAAAAGGGCTGTTCAGCTCCAAGTGACTAGAAAGAGAAAAATGTGCAAGACTTTTCTACTAGCCTGCTGCATTACTTTGTGGAGAAGAGGACAAAGAGAGCTGATGGCAAGTTTGAGGCAGTTTCAGTGTTTGCAGCCATGAAAGCCTAAATGGGCCACACACTCTTGCGAAGGGTTGTGTGTGTGGTCCAAGTGATTTCTCATATTACTACCACACCTCATGGAGTTACAGGCTTGTTATCAAGTGTTTCCATGCAAAGGGGGGTGGTGGGAAACAAATGGAGACAATATTTTTCTTTTTTTTTCCTGTGGGAAAAAAAATACAAGAAAATCTGTCCTCTTTTATCATCTCTGACCAACAGTGTCACCAACTGACCAACACCCTGGTGTGGCAGTCATTTTTTGACTGAAATCATCAGTCATGTTCCAGCTGCTACAGCTCCAAATTACACTCACACTGCTTGGCTTAAAATGCTGCACACTCAACCAAAGGTTTGTCCATTTCTGAAGATTCCCCACAGTTAATAGGCCAGGTGCCTCTCCCAGAGTATTCACACAGATGCATCTTACCACTGGGAGAAAGCAGACAGGTACAGCCAACTTCATGGGGCAGCTGTGGAGGAAAGTGAACAAGTACGTGGAGCGGTCAAATTAAAAAATATGTCTGGCAAGTTCTCATGGTGCCGTCATGTTCCATGAAATTCACATTTTGTGCTAGTGGACAGCCAAGCCTGTAACTGCGGATTTACTTTAATCACTGGACAGCTCCCATGAGGCTGGACCAAGATTCCCACCCCTGTAATCTGCAGCATTTGATGAAAACAACTTGGACTGAATTGATCTAGGGCTAATAGGCAAAGCTTGCAGCTTGGTTTCCCCTAACTGTTGCCAAAGCAAGATGACATATTTACTGCCTACTCAAACTAATGATGTTTGAAGTGGATAAGGGGGGGAAATGAAAAACAAGTTTAGCCTCCACTTCTAAAAGGGCTGGACAAACTTGCTAGATGGAGCACTATATACTACACATTCTTGTGAATAGATGGTAACCAAAATGCAGAGGCACCTGCATTTTAATGTCTGCAGACACTTTGAAAAGCAGGATCCTTGACTGACACATGATTCATTAAAACTTTCATTTACCGCAGGAACAGCTCTCTCTGTGCAGCCAAATTACTACTGGGCTGTATCAGACAAGTCTGCCAGTCATTATTTCCAGTTATACAAGAGTCTAGTTTTTCTTTTCTCCCTTACTCCTGGGAGCTGTACACCATTCTCCATGCATTTTGTAACAGAATTGCAGGTTTCAATCCAGTTACATCCATACCATGACCAAAATATTTTATCTCCAATGGATATGAAAAAAAATCAACCGAGATCTCAGTTTCACTGGACAGACAGACACATGGAGACTACAAAGTGTGGGAATTTATATCTTAAGCTCTGTTATCCTGAGCCACAGCAGAGGATCAGGATTGAACCGGCAAAGACAACTGCAGCCCTCTACACCACAGCTGAGGCAGGTTGGAATCATGACCTGCTAGTGCTCACAATGCCTGTTCAGTTGATTAATGACTTTGGAGACACTGGTCCCCCAGTTCTCTGACAGCCAGAGTAACTCATTATGCCACTACTTTAGACTGTGCTAGTTGCACATGACAAAAGGAAAGTCCTGTGAGGTCATATTACTCAACTCCCTCAGGGGCTAATTCAACACTTCCCTTTTCATAGTGCCTCATTCAGCCCAATTACAAGCATCCCAAGCAAAAAAGCTCACACTTTCCCTTCTGTGCAACCGACTGATCTCAGCTTATCAATCTCAAAGGAACCACATCTATTCCAATCTCTCACCAAGCTCAGCTTATAGGTTATGCTGTATGAACTAGGCTATATCTTTAACAAAAATAGCTGCTCTCAATTTACAGACATTTAGGACAATTAACCTTCAATAAGAAAACTATCCCACTGTTTAATCGTCCACAGAGTTAAATGCCTGCACTTTGGTAATTAAGCATCTCAAGATTCTGCTGCTCATCATGGCTACAGCAAAGAAGAAAATAGCAGAGACTGCTTTCGTGTAGAAAAGGGAGATTTTTATTCACCTTAATGATTAAAATCCTGAAAATTTGTAGCTGGTACAAAGCATTAAAAAACACAAAGAACTTACACAACCAGAGAAGTGGTCTACTCCAGAACTCAAATTTCTCCTAGCTCTCATTGGCTCCACAGAGGGAAGCTACTAAACATGAGGTAAGAAACTTCTACAATTCCAAAATACCGGTTCACATTGCTCTCTTTAGCTTTTTGTCCAGAAGGAGTATTGGATATATCCACATTAGATTCATATGCATTCAAAATCTGTGGGACAGCTGAGATGGACACGTTCCTAGATTGTCTCTCAGCACCACAATTTCTTAGAAATTATCTCAGCAATGATTCTCAAGACTGGCTGCAGAATCTCTCTTCAAATTTAGTTTTGTCTTGCCTCCTTACTGAACAGCAGAAATCAGGATCTAAGAATCACAGTGAAGTGTACAAGAAAACTTGTAACTCAGTTCACTCTACAAACACACGTAAAGCTCACATTTCACACCGTCTGTTGTGACCAACTTCTAATCCTAGAATCCAGACTCTACGGAATCACACTGTCTAAAACTTCTTTGGTTCTTGATGGATTATCTCTCCAGATACTCAGTGGAGTCCTCTGCCACACATGGCAGCAGGAACTGAGTCTATGTAAGTCTATATATAAATTTCCAAGACGTAATCCGTTTCATCCCTGAACATCAGTTTATAGTTTCTCAAGGGTTGTTAATGTGTGACTCATGGAATGCTTTCTGTAAATCTCTAGAATTACTGAGTTTAATGATGCTGTTTACTTCTTGCATTTAGAAGTCACAAAAAATGATACAAACCTTTAAAAAGTAGTTTCCAGAGTAAGTAACTAGTTAGTTTTGATGACTACACAATTCAGCAACCATGAAAAAGAATTGCACAGGGGCAATACAAAACATACATGATCCGGGTTTGTAGTACTTTACAAACCTTGATGGTATTTGTAATTTCATCTAATTTATCATAATCTGCAAATTTACTGTATTTCCAGGTTTTCCATATTGTTCAGAAACCAGGCCAGAAAACACTAAATACTCCCCTGCCCCCAGCTTATTTCACTAATATTTAATATTGCACCCAGCCTGAATAAGAATCACTGACAAGACCAGATTCTAAATGCCTCCATTTCTGCAACACAAAGGCTTTGAAAGACACTAAACGTTATTTCATTTACACTTCACATCTGTTGTTTCACCTGTCTGGAGTAGTTGCAAGTATTTTGTCTGGTACTATAGCCATATTTATATTCTTCATAATTCATGAGTCTTAATTAGTCCTATCCAACAGGTTATTTGCTTTTACTTTTAGCTGACACCTTTTATTTGGAATTTGCAATGTTTCATTTACCAGAATCATTCTCCTTCCTCTCTTATCTACTTAGTATGTCACTTGCAGTTTTCAAACCATTTGGTGATCCCCTAGGATTTTTTTTCATGCTTTAAAAAAATCCTGTGAGTGATGTATTTGTTAGCTAATTCCTTCAAGACCTTGAGGCAACATGCAATCCAGGCCTGCTGGTCTGTACCTGATTCAATGCTTAAGTTATTTCTGTATTTGTTTTTGCCTCTTGTTTTACAGATTGCCATCAATATACAAATATTAAAACACAATTTTTCCTTTGCATGTGTGCACTAGGACTACACACAAGCAGCCTAGTCATTTTGCAACCAATGTGGCTTTCAGTCCCCTTCTCCTCTCATTAATGGACTTTCTCACAAACATTTCTTTTTCTCCAATGCATTTGTATCCCCCTCTCTAATCCTATTGACATTAGCTTATTCTGAGTTTTCTGTTGCCTTATCTTAGTAACAGCATGTTCCTGTCTGGTTTTCTTCTTTTCTAATTCCAGTGCTGGGTTTTGAGCACGCAAGGGAGGAACTCAGTCCTTTTGTAAACTGTGTGTTTGAATGACCTCTTGTAAAGCTACATTCTGCATCTGCTATATCACACTTCTTATTCTGAAGTGTTTGTGACTGTTGTGCTTTTGTTTTAAAGCACTACAGGATTTCCTTCCCATATTCGAGGTTCAGTGTTAGTTATCCTCTCATTAGATAATAAATGTCTCATTAGCATTTCCTGCAAAATGCTTGAATGCTTGCTGTTTTTTCACTTGCAAGATAAGTAAAAATGTATGTTCTCCTCCATACTCAGGAAGAATTTTAAAAGCTGTATGAAACAGTTTGTAACTGACTGGACAATGACAAATGAGAAATCACAGTGCTTGAAGTCATATAATTGACCTAGTCAAGTCTTCTGGACTGTATGGAGTCAGGCCTGTATCTACTGACTAAATGCTGCATTCCAGTTTGATTCTCTGGGAAGCACAATGGTGAAAGGCAGCTTGGCACAGAAGAGCTATACAGCCCTTTCAGATCAGGTGGCCGTGTGATTAATTCCAAATCTCCTACTTGACACAAGCTCATCCTTTTTCCCAGCAACACCATCAGCCAAGGGACACAATTACTGTGCAGGAGGCTCTTGCTGCACCCAAGAGAGGCAGAGCTGGAGTTCACAATCTTTACTACACCCAGGAAAAGATGAAGTGGGCAGGTTGTGGGGTAGGTAGGTATGAGACCAATTCTTGTCTAGGGATGGGGACTAGGGGAACTTCCTCATTAAACTTACCACATAATCATACTTATGCTTCAGGTTCCAGCGACAGATGGGACACTGGCCAGAGGGGTTTGGAGGAGGTGGTGCTTCAGCATCCTCTATAATTCTCCCTTCAATCTAGGAAACAATTCAAAGCATGTAATGATCAGGCACAGCTTATAGCTCTACCTGCACCTGTAACTCAAGGAATTCTTTTCATCAAGTCCACAGTACATTGACCAGCTCCGTGTGGATGTAAGGAGAACAGTATCTGCATCATTCCACTCACTTACATATAGATACCACAAGCCCTTTGGTATGCTTATGCCACAGACTGTGGGGAGAGAGACAAACTCAAAGGGCATAGAAAACCCTTTGGCAAATTATTGTGTATATTTTTCTAAATGTAAACTTGCTGACAGTATGAAATTCTCATATTCACCTGAATTCCATTTACTGCAGTACTCTTTTGAAACACCATGCCTTGAAAGTGCAGAGGCCCTTTAGTCAAAAGCTTTAAAATAACTCTTTTTTTTCCTGTGAATATGAATGTCACAGAATAGCAGATGCATGTTATAGTTGAAAACATGCAGGGGCTTGCTGGATTATAAATCACCAGCAGGGAAAACTCTGAGAAAAATTTAAATTTAAAAAAAAATAGTTAGGAAATGTCTGTGGGATTTATTTTATAATACCGATATTTTATCCAGTTTAATTTTCTTTAACAATTCTTTTACAAGATTATAAAATTATCTTTCCTACATCGCTATAAAGTGGTGGCATCTAATACTCAAATTTTCTCACAAGTTATATGTGTAAAGGAAGAACTTGACAAATTTGTTAATCATAGATGTGTTAGAAATATAGTCTATCTACATGTGCACTTGTACTTTTTTTCTTTTTTGAGGACTTACTAATGGAAGCAAGAGCTATCTCAAATTGTATCCAAATGAACAGAAGAGACAAAAAAATGAAGCTCTTTTTTGTCTAAGATATTTTGGGAGTTTCCTTTGCTCAAATTAAAATTAAAAGCAGATTCTGAACACCAACTGTCAGCCTCAAAGAGTGCACACACCAGAGTTTGAAAAGAAAACCTAGGTGGAATGCAAGGTTACTTTTAAGAAACCATCAGGTTCTGTGCCTGAAAACCTGGGAAGAGAAAAGCATGACCTTTCCTGTAAGTGTGCACGGGAAGCTGGCATCCAGCTGAACTCACACAACTATTTCATATGGCAGATTTCTGCCTTTCTGATGATAAAATAGAAACAAGTAAGTTACTTGAAGTTTAAGCATCTCAGTACCTCAGACAGAATTGTCAATTTTTAAGTAAGATTCTTCCCCCCACAGGTACAACAGACAGTTTGACAAAAATAAATACTTAACTATGAATATGAGATGTAGGCCAGTATATAATTTTCTATTAATAAGTAAAGTTATTTTCAGGGAAGTCAGTATATCTAGTCCTGATTCTTGCCAGTCTGTCTTCAGACTGTACTATGACCGTAATTCCATCTTGGAAATAAATAAAGATTCAGAATGCTATGTCAACATCAATTTTTCTTGAGATAAATTTCAGTGTACATGTTTCGGGAATAATTTCTCAACTGCTGAGGACTTCTGTCAATTCACTCAGTTGCTATTTTTCTGTCAAACAACTAAGAAGGAGTGTAGGAGCTCTACATTCTCAGTATTTATTAACTGGTTCGCATCAAACACTTTCTTTAATACTGATTAAAAATGAGGACACAAAAAGATGAGCAGTGAAAGATGGATTCAGGGAAGACTGACGTAAAATTGGCAGGATAAATGGAGTGACAAACGCATACACTGAGAAACATATCAGCCCTTTGGTTTGTCAATTTACACCATTTTTGACGTTTTCCTCATCTAGGGGTACTGATGGATTCCAGACTGATGCTAGGATATTACACAGCAAATATATCCAGATGTCTGGGAAGAGTTATTTTCATAAAGGGCTCTGCTAATGTAGTGCTTACTTTTTCTACTTAAATCTTCAGTTAATGTTTTGGACTTTTGAGAATATAATTTACATCCTTTTTGAAACTGATTGAGTGCAAAATACAACAATCCACTGAGTGTGTTTTGTCAGTGTGCACCTTCCCCTCTTGTTTTGGTTAAAACAATTCCAGGTCACACTTGCAAGCTCTTCTCTTCAGGTTTCTGGGCACAGATTAGTAGTTTGGTACTTGAAGGCAAGAAATAGATACTTTCCATCATACCTACTGTCACACCTTAAACTTATTTTTTGTTGACAGTCTTATGACATCTTGCTAACTATCATATATTTTAGATATGTTATATCAAATAGAGTAAGTTATCTGCTCCATGCACGTTTCAGACATGACATTGTCCACTAACACAAATACAACAAAACTTTCAACAAAATATATATTTCTAACAAAAATACTTAAGTTTCAAAGGTATGAGCAAGCAGATTTTTTTCTGTTTCATTAGCAAGCAAAATAGCCCATCCCCTTCTAATTATTTATGTATATACCTATTAACATTTAAGTGCACTCTCTTCTAGCTATTCCCAAATTGCTCCTTCACTCTCCTCATCATATATATACATATATATGTATATATATAAATATCTGTGTTATCTTTCTCCAGCCAAGGCACATAGTGCTACTGCCATATGCAATGTGAGCAGAGAAATGACATCTCCTTTCCCCTTCAGAAATTTCAGTGCTTCTAAAAAAAGACAATTGTCTTGATAAAAGTGTAACAGATTAGATGGTGCTAACTAGGCAAAATTCTAATTCTACTGCTTTAATCTTTTCCTTCCTGTCTTAAACTGTAGCTAAGAAGATGCTCTTCTTTATCAGTTACCTCAGAACTTGTTTCCTTTTCAGGAGCAGTTTTCCTTTACTAATTAAGGTCTTCCTTTGACAACACCCCTTTCACTTACTTTTTTTTTTTACCACGTGTGTTATAAGATGGAAGCTTTGTATGACCTAAAGTCAGTATGGCACACACTGTGGTAAACAAACACAACACAGATCAAAGGCGTGAGGTGTGTGGCATGTAGGCAGAACAGACACATCCTGCAATGCTGCATGGCACTGCCAGTGACAAAGCCACTGGCAATCCTCCCTTGTGCCTGTCCACACTCGAGACGGTGGCAAAGGGCACCACTTTAGGAAGCGAACCCGTCTGAAGAATGGCCTCGAGTGTTTTAGATCCTGAATGTCTCAGGGATTCCGACTTTCCCGGAGCTGCGAGGGGCTTGGTGTTCATGAGTGGCTCTGACTGGAGACACCTGTCACCAGCAACAGGGATGCTGTCCTTCAGCAGCCAAACCCTCCATTGCTCCCTGTGCTCCAAACTCCTGCCTTGGCTCTGCCTTCACACCCTAAGGGGCCTTTCAAGTAGAAAAGCGTCCCCTTTTTTTCCTTCATTTGTTGTGGGGTAGGGCACGGACACACACGGCTGAAGGAGGAAGCCGCCACAGCAAAGGCAGCTACCAAAGAAAAGAAGCGTAGAGACTTACTGTGGTCGTGTTGCCTTCAGTCACCTCCACAACTGCAAAAGAAAAAAGAGACGGGAAACCAGAATGAGGCCCATGCAGCCTGAACGAAGTAGCATTTTGGAGGGGAGAGGGCGAATGACAGTGACCGCCACTATCTCTCCGAGACAGCGGTGAGGCAGCGGGGCGCGGGGCCACGCGGAGCCCCCTGCAGACTCACCCTGGCGGAGGGCTCGGGCCGGCGGCGCGGCCCAGCTGTTCCCCAGGAGGCCGGAGAAGATCCGCCGCAGCGCCCCGCGCAGCAGACTGGGCGCCGCCATCTTGCCGGGGCCGGCGCTGCCGTCACGCCGCTTCCGCCGGCGGGGGGGCGGTGCTGCCGCCGCCATTTCGGGGCGCGTCCCCCCGGCTCTGCCCCTTGGGCGCCAGGCGGGGAGGAGGTGTCTGTTGTCCGTGGGGTTGTTCTCCTCATTGTTTTCGTTAGTTTAAGTTTATTGTGGTTGGTACTGGGCTTGGGTTTTCTTGGGGGTTTTTGTTTGGTTTGTTTGTTTGGGGGATTGGGTTTTTGCTGGTGGTATCAGCTTGGGATCACAGCATCACAGATTCACCTTGGGAAAAGACCTCTGAGGTGATCGAGTCCAGCCCGTGACTGAACACTCCCATGGGCACTGGACAATGGCACCGAGTGCCACATCCAGTCTTTCCTTTAACACCTCCAGGGATGGTGACTCCACCACTCCCCGGGTGCCACATTCCAGTGTCGAATCACCCTTTGGTAGAGGATCTCCTCCAGCTGTCCAACCTGAACCTCCCCTAGCGCAGCCTGAGGCTGTGTCCTCTTGTCCTGGTACATGTTGAGGAGAGAAGAGTCGATCCTGGCCTGCTCCTTTTGGGAGCTGAAAAGAGTGACAAGGTCACCCCTGAGCCTCCTCCAGGCTAAACACCCTCAGTTCCCTCAGCCATTCCTTATAGGACTTGTGCTCCAGACTCTTCCCCAGCTCCGTGTCCCTTCTCTGGACACTCCCCAGCCCCTCAATGTCCTCGCAGTGAGGGGACATTGACAGCACTCGAGCTGTGGCCTCAGCAGTGCTGAGTACAAAGGGACAATCCGTGCCCTGTCCTGCTGGCCACACTACTGCTGGTACAGGCCAGGATGCCATCGGCCTTCTTGGCCACCTGGGCACATGCTGGCTCATGTTTAGGAGGATGGAGGTAAATCTAGAGGTAGTGATGCCTTTGTGTTGTGGAAGCCTGAGCTACACCCCTGCCACAGCTCCTGAATTTCCTAGCTCTCCAGTGAGGGAAGGCTGAGATGTGGTTTTGCTTCAGCTATGTGGCTTCTCTGTTTCTATGGGCTCTGGAGGGCCTCCTGCATGAAGGAAGGTTTCATGCCAGCTGTGGAATTCAGGGAAGGGGTTTGTTTCAAATCACCATTATCACATCTGTATGTTCCAGGTATCCAGTGCTTTGTGCCTTTCAGCATGTGACAATTTGAAGCAGTGTGTTGCCAGGCTGTAACCCTTGTAAACAGTCAGTCTAGTTTAAACACTTTCCATTTTTAATATCACTTCCCCTTGACAGTTTAAAAGCTGCTGAGAGATCACTTTTCCCATCATCTTTCTTAGCATACCTCATTGCTGGACTTCTTACACCTGCCTTTAGTGGAAGGTAGCCTAGAGATGCTTGCTCAGACTCACACAGTCCACTGGGATTTCAGATACCAACAGTTTGTCTTAGATGGTAATGCTGCATCTTTGTGAAGAGCGTACTTGAGTTGAACTGTACTTGAGAGCAAAGGTCATTCATGGAGTTTCTCCAAGTGCTTGTTTGTTTTCTGTCATTTCAACTCTTTAAAAAAATTCAGAAAGTGAAAACTAACAGAGTAAATTAAAATCACTTGTGAGTCATGCACACTGATGGTTTGTTTCATCGCTGGTCAACAGTGCTCATCCAAGATATTCTGTATGGTTTTCTGAGTTTGTATCTAAAATGTGGTGCAAAATACAAGCTGCAACATAACTGTAAAATTTATTTAAAATATAATTTGATCTCCCTGTCACAGGAGGTCCTTCCATCTCCTCTTCTTGTGTGTTATGTTTGCTCCTTGTTACAGTAATCTCTTTCTGTCGCAGGTCTAAGCTCTTAACTCTGGGACTTTCCAAAGAAGTGGGAATGAGGGCAGGGCTTCTGTCCAGACTCTTGTGCTTTATGCCATGCAGTGAAAGCAGGGCCATCCCATTTATTCAAAGAACAAATTGAGGAGGAATGCTTTCTGGAAGAGACCTCTTTCTCTCTCGCTGCTTTATGCTATATAATGATTTCTAGAAGCAGGGTGATTTTCAACTTGTTCAAAAGCTTAAACATAAGAGCCAAACAAAATATTTATTGCCATCCAGTCTGGGAATTATTTCCTTATGAGGAGAAGGAACATTGCTGGGCACAGTGGTGAAGTCACAATTTTATGGGTTGGTTGTTGGTTTTTTTTTCTTTATAAAGTAAGTTTTATCCTAGGGGAAGAAACAACCTAACAGAAGAGTTTATTCAATGGCTTAAAATAAATGCAATTTCTTCTGCTGCTTTGTTGCCTCTTGTGATTGGGAAAACTTAAGGGATGGCTCTCTTTATGGGATAGAAATCAACAATTGATAAGCACGATGCCAGCTCACTGTCGTAAAGTTGTGTAGATAGAGGATTAGTGGCTGTTCAAAAATTTCTCCATGTCATGGGACTTTCAAAGCAGATACTTAAACAGCAGTGTGGCTTTTGGTCAGACAGACAGAGACCAGTGACATGGTGATAGTTCAAATGCAGTAAGTACTCTACTTGCTTGCCTCACCTTCAAACAAATGCCATCTCTAGAGGAGTTTAAGTGCCAAATAATTTAATGCAAAGAATAAAGATCGTTACATTCTTAAAAACTTGCATACTTGGGTTGAGTGATTTGTCTCTCCTCCTGAGATTTTTTTTTTGTCTTGTGAATATTTCTACAACTGTTAGCAGTGCAGACCATCAAGTCCCAAGGAGAAAAACAAATCATGTGCCAATTTGAGTTGAAGCCCATAATCTATTTCCAAATTTGGAAATTTGACATATTTCTGATTTCTTGCAGTTAATTTTTGAATGTGTTTATTTCATCAAGCCCTTGTGTTCAGGGAAGAAGAAATATAGCCCTGAATACTATGTCCCTGTACATGAGAGAAAATAAAGTGATTTTCTTTCTGTAAGCTGGTTCAGCCGTGGTCTGTGATTTGTCAGCACTGTGGTGGGTCATCCAGTTTGGATAGAACTGGACGTTTCCAAGGAGCAGAACAGGATGTCACTAGCCATTGAAGACTTAGTCCTTTTCCTTTTGAGTAAAAATTAAACCTGTGCTCCCAAATGTGGGTCTGGTCAGGAGCAAGGAAGTACCGTATTTTAATTGAGAAACTTATGTCCTAAGAGCTCATGGCCTCCAGAGATTTTGTGGAACTGTTCTCAAAGAAATTGTATTCTCTTGTTTTAACTGCTTTGGGATAACACATTATAGATATTCTGTAAGGCTCCATTTTTCTTTTCATGCTAATTTGTTATGTTCTTGTCTGAAAATGGACTATATTTTTTTATTTTTCTTGTAATGCATTATTGTACCTGCTTCCATCTACAAAGAAACTTTTCTGGTCCTGTGAGCCTTTTCTGGTCCGCTGGATGTTAATGGATGACTTGTGTATTTGCTTCAGAGCCTTACCCATGCAAATAGCTTCTGAAGGCTGAGGCCATTCCAACCAAACATGATTATAAAAGTCATAGGAATCAAGATGGAAAAAACTATTAGGTCAAGTAGTTCCCACATGTACCCCCAGGACCAGTGCAGGTTTGTTTCCAATGGTACATTCTTGGTGCTTTCCAGAAGGGGTCAGTGCAGGTCAGCGCTCACTTTGCATCCAACAGCCCTTCCCCTTTCTAGAAAAATTAGGAAACCTGAATCTGGTTACAAATAGGTTGCATAACGTCTAGAATTTATGTTAAAGTCTATAATTTGATGTTGGGTGATCAAAAGCAGAAGAAATGTGTTCAAATCCAGCAGCTGATCATCCAGGATTTTAAGTGAGGAAACTTAGTAAACTCTTCAAAATCACTTGCGAGATATATGTACATACATTATATGTTACGGATCCTAAACACTGTTCTGGGGATGCTCAGCTGTAATGAGAGGGACACAGATTCACAGACTTATCCTGTTGGGTCGTCCATACTTAGAAAGCACCTATTACTATAATATTTTATAGTTACATAAACAAAAGCCTGAATAATTCAAAATTCTAATCATAAAAGACAAATGTAACAAAATAAGTCTAAATAAGGGAAGAGAATAACAATCATCCTGCACCACAATACAGTTCAGCCTACTCCACCACTGAGATACAGGAATGTCCGTGATTGTCCAGTGTCACGAGTCCTTTAGGGCATGGAGGCTCCTGCAGGGTTCATCACATGTGAATCAGCTGTCTGGTCAAGAGTGGCCACATCTCCTCAGCAGAAAAGGCCAGCCCATTCCACACCACAGTAGTGTGCCCCAAATGCCAGTGTCCATGAAGAAGTGACAGCTAGCTTCTCAAACTGACTTTAGAAGGTGGAGGAGAATGACATTGGGGCAAAAATTAATAATTGGAAGTGTGAAGGGAGATGAAAAGGTAGCTGGAGATGGTAAGAAGGAAATGCTGCGAAGAGAACAGTGAGAGATGGCACTGGGATAGAAGAAGTGACTCACTTGAATATAACTTGTTTATATTTTTAAGGTTTTCTTATTTTCCCAGTGGATATGGCTATTTTTCAAAGTAAAATAACCAAGGAATAATTTCATTACGTTTCCATCCAAGATTTTACGCTAAGTGTAAACAAGAAAAATCCAGTGGGAAAATTAATGCAACTTCCTTTTGCAAGAGCATTTCAGTTCTGTTTCTCCCCCACCATGCTCCGTATACATTTTCACTGCTACTGTTCTTGTACCCAGTAACTGTGACATTGCTGACACCAGCTAAAATACCTCAGTGATGGCATTTATTAGAGGGGGAAGACTTAAGGATCACTAAAAATCACTTCTGATATAGAAATGATAAGTTTTGAGCTCCTCAGTGTTTAAAAAATAGTGATGACTTTTGATGCTTTGGAAATGTTCCATATGGGCAAGTCAAAATGATGGAAAACAACTGAACCACTTGCACTGGATTTGATCTCTGGCCATTAATATTTGGGCTGCATGGGAGAATCGTAAGGAACAAAAACTCTGTAACAACACCATGGCAATCAGACCGGCAAACTTCCAAAGTTTTAATTTTTCCAGATGTTAAGGGCCTTAATTTTCCAACCCAGGTGAATGAAGGACTTCAGAAAAACAGGCAATTAAAAACCATTAAATTTGTAAAGGTTGGCTGCAATAAGACCACAGCATTGTTGAGCGTTCAGATACCCATGTTCTGAAACACAAGAGGTCTTAATTTGCATTAAATGGAATCAGAGGCTTTATCTGAGACATTAATCAAGATATGTTTTATAAGTTTTAAAATACATTTGTATGTTTTATAATAAAAATACTGCTTCTTCAGATGTTTCCAGGCTGCACTGTAACAAATGCTGCATCTGCCTTCTACAGCAGACATGCTTGTAAATGGCCAGGGTGAGCAGGAAGAGACTGGAGTCCTCTGGTTCGTTCACATTAGGAGAGCCCTGGGGTGGTCTTTCACTGGGGAGTCATGGAGGCCTGAAGCCAGCTGTTGGTGTCAGCATTCTGTGCTGTTGGCTGCAGCACGTAGAGCCTTGACTCAGTTTCTCCCTTGTTGCCACCAAAGCTTGAGATTTATTGGAGAGGCCTTGGGACAACATACTTTGTGAAAAGAGTAGGGGCTGTGTCATAAGGATGAACTTTTCAATCCTTTTCTTGCTCATCTTGCCATATTTCACTCCATGAGATTGGAGTGGGGGAAGCCCGTGCTGTGCTCTGATGTTGGACCATGATGGGACGTGATGGGGAGATCTCCAGCAGGGTTTTACTCTTATGGCTCCTCCAGCCAGATGGCTTCAATCTACTGACCAATTCTCTCTGCTTTGTGTGAGGTCTGTATGCAATTTAAATGGAGCCTGTTCTCAGCTAGTTTTGCCTTTTCTTTGCCCCCCTCCCCCACATGCACATATATTCCCAACTGACCCCTTTCATGCTTCCCTTTTTCTTTAGCCATTCGGGGAAATTATGCTGGCACCATATTACAAATATATCAGCTGGATTCGCCTCAAAGTCCTTTACTTTTGGAGACTTTCAGTCATCTAACTCCTCCAAGTATTTCTGAGAAGAGTGCTCACTTAGCCAACTGTGCTGTTGATGTAGTTCTCAGAGTGGTATTTCTTTGTGATGCTGCTGCTTTCTGGCTGAATAGAAATTTTAAAACCTGGCACTTCTTGTACACACCTATATTTGCTACCACTCTGAGTCTCAGCTGATCTGGCTAATCCACAGAGAACTGTTTTCTGAACCTTGATTTATTTTTGCATTCTGTAAATCTGGAAAGACTGCATTTGCTCTCTAGGTTTTGGTCTTCTTCTTCTTTCTTTTTTTTTTTTTTTTAATTTTCCTAGTATTGTTCAGCATGAAAAGCCTCAACAAATAAAAGCAGGGAATGCTCTTCTCAATGCATTTTTATCACTAAGCATCAAAATTGCACTGAGTAGTATAAACAATAGGGGACTGTCTTATTAGACAGTCTTCTAAAGACAAGACAATAGAAGAGTGATAACAGTGCAAGACAGTAGGACATCTCTGTTTTGTTCCAGTCATCATCAAACTTGCTTCCTGGACTGTCATGTTGGAAAAAAGTTAGATGAGCTGAAGTGATTATTAATGGTCCATTAAAATCAGTTTTACTTCATCCCTAACTGTATGCGCTTTCTGCTTTGCAATCTGTTGCACTGCATTTTTAATGAATTCTTTGCTTTTATGTGTCATCAACCTGGAAGAGACCTGGAGGCTGCTGGAAAACTGTAGTGATGTCCTCCTTGCCATCAGGTGAAAACACAGTATGATCTTGCATTTCCCTTTGTGTTCCAGGGTGGATGGCTGGATGCCTGACCTGTTTAGAGACAGATAAGAGAAAAGGGAATTTCCAAAAGAGTAATTTTATGTCATTTTCCAAATCTCCTGGTACATTGGACTGTAGGATCTACATGGGTCATGTTGTGCAGCTCAAAGAGCTGTTCCACTGATGAGGATTCCCAAAGTGTGTTGCAGTGTGGTGCTTTTCATTTAATGTCTGTCAGTTTGGTTTTGGGAAAGATATTCTGTGCCTGTTTGTTTGAGTGATAATGACAACGAATTCCCATTTTGACATCCAATACATGGAAATAAAATCTCCTGGCCCCAAAGATACTTGTTTCTGGTACCCTGCAGATCTGGTATATAAACAAGGACTGTTTGTGTGTGTGTGTGTGTGTGTGTGTGTGTGTGTGTGTGTGTGTGTGTGTGTGTGTGTGTGTGTGTGTATCTCTGTGTGTGTGTATTTTTCACTAAACATCAAAACAAAACTATTAACTGTAATCTCCCTGAGTGCATCAGAGAAGAATATGAGTTTGGCATGCAAGAAGAAAGCTGAGGCAGTACTCGGCAAAGATGAAAGTGAGACACTGATGGCCATAGTTTAATTGGGTTTTCATGAAACATGCTGTTCTTCACAATTTGGCTAGGGCTTGATAGTTTCTTTTTATGAGTCTGGCAAGACAATCAAAATTCAAACCATTTGCTTTGCAACTGGAAAAATGAACCAGAGAGATATTCAGAAGAGCACTAGGACTCTTTGTCTCTTGTTTTAAGAAGAAGCAATTCAGCAGCAAGGAAACAAGAGCCTCCTGCAAACATACAAGCACAGTTTAGCAGTAAATCAGCTCAGCTGCAGTCCTTACCACGTGATATTCTGTAGTTGCCACTGGGGGGAATTCTGCTCATCTCCAGACGAGATAGTGATTTGAGTTAGTATTTATTTCCGTTTTTACAGATGTGCTGTCCAGTGATGGATGGGGTGTATTAACCTTCTACTTCTTCACACCTGGTCCACACCTGTTTGGGATCTCATTCTCTGTCCTACTGGGCAGCAGCTCTTGAACTTTGCTGGATCCTGGATCTCAGGCCAGCTGAGGGTGGTGAACAGCTTTGAAATGCTTGGCCAGAGGGATTTTGGTTTTTAAAGTCAGAGAGGTTGGTAGGTTTTGTTTTGTTCTTGACTGAATATTCATTCTCATGACAAAAACATTTCACAATAAGCTGTTTCCATTTGACAGCTCTTTGGCAGTACATGTGTGAAATAAGTTGTTTTTTTTTGTAGTCCAAAGTCCTAGTGAGCAAGAATATCCTTTTCTCTAAAAGGCCTTGGACTTTCATTGCACTCATTGACTGTTTAATCAAAAAAGTTGTGGACTAAATGTTACTCAGAGTCTAAACTCACTAGGGAGCGTAGAAGTCGATTCTCCAGCACACTGTGAAGAATCTTGCCTTGCCTGTGCAGTTCCATTTGAGTTAAGAAAGGGACTTTGGTCTCCAGGGCTGTGGATTCAATAGCATGAAATTCAATAGCAAAATTTTAAAACAAAAAACAAATGGTATTGTTTTGAATCCTTTTATAGCATGTTTTTTTCATTTGCACTGCGTGAGCTTTAAATATTACTGTGTGAGCACTAGCCAAATTTAGGTTGATCAAGACTAGAGAGGAGTTCAGAGAGACCCAGCTAAATTTACTGAAGAGGAGGCTCCATGGCAAATGAAGTTCCCTGTAGAATGCCAGGAGACAGTGCATGATTTGAGAGAAAACTAATTTGTTCAAGCATCTTGAATTGCTCTAATTTAATTCTATTAGTTTAGGAAAAGACCTGAGTAGCACTACTCAGTGCACTTATAGTATTACTGTTTACTTGGTTGGGCAGTGTGTGAATGGCAAGTATGTGGAGAACCACTGTAGTTATTAACAACATAATTGAAAGCCAGAATAAACATGATGTTTCAGGCTTTTAAGCTAATGTCAGTTCAAATTTAGCTGGTAAACAGTCTACTAAGTGGATTTTAAACCCTCCCCTCTCTATTGTGGTAGCTTTTTCAGCAGGTAAAATACTGAACTGTGGAGACCTTGGGACTGATACTGCAGAGCGAATCACATGTTCCACATTTGCTGATTTCCATCTGTATGGGCTAAAGAAGGTGGTGAATTGGGACTGAAGTGCATGGAAGGAGCTGTGCTGTGAATGAGGGACAAGAACAGTTGGGATGTCATGAGCGAAGGCCAGGGTGTGCAGCAAAGATGGGTTGTAGGATCCCAGAGTTGAGCTGTAATTAATTTCTGAGTAGACCACCATGTCACTGTCACATTGGCTCTTGATCAAGGCTCAAAGACAACTACTGGGAAATACATCGTGGTCCCAGGGCTGGAACAGTAGGGAGAGCTGCAGGTCAGCAGAGGAACAACAGAGAGAGGCGGGGAGATGCCAGTCAGGAATGAGACATGTTAGCAGAGCTCAGTATTTGGACTAACTGGTTAGTGCTGAAGTGCTTTCTTCTTCCTTGGATGCCATTAAGTGTCAGTTTTTCCAGTCTCTTTTTTTTTTTTTTTTTTTTTTTTTTTTTCACTTTTCCTTTAAGAATCTGAATCCTCTTGAGCAGCAGGTGATCTCAACTCTAATGTAGAGGAATCAGCTTGGGAAAGTTTTGTTAAAAGAGAGTGGGTTATAAAAACAACCGTCTCTGCATGGCTTGAACCTGTCAGCGTGACGCTGCCGACGCTGCAGCTGGAGGGGAGCGTGACAGGCTCCATAGCCCTGAAACAGAGCAGCCCACACAGCCTGCAAATGTTATGGGCCCAACGTGGGTTTGGGGGAGGTGTGCCTGCTTTGCCAGGTGGGCCTTGCATGCAACTCAGATGCTTAAGTAGCTGTAGCCCCTAATTAAAGCAATAATTTTGCATCACAGTTCTGCCAAGAGTTTGAGAGGGGTGAGGAAAGTGCCTGAAAGTCCTGTTGGGATCATCTCCAAAGTACAGGGTGCTTCTGGGTGTCTGTTTTGGGCCTAATATTTTGGCCCCTTGCTAGATGAAAGAACTCTTCATAATGATAGTTCTTGCTGCAACTGGCTGCAGCATGCAGTTGTGCCAGTGTCCAAGCCTGGGGCAATCAAATAAAGCTAGAAATAAAGTAGCCAGGGGCTGGGAAGGTTTGTGTCTCTGTGGCATGGGATGCTGGTCTGCCCAGGATGTCTTGGTGTCCAGCTCAGAGGCAGTAGCCTTAGAGCAGGGGCTGCTGCTAACATTTTCATCCAGACAAATTGACTCTGTTTGTTCCTATTGGCTTTGTTCCTGTCTCCTCTGTGTTCCAGAAAGGGTGAATTTACGCTCTTCAAATGCAAGGCTTACACGCAATTTTCCTGGAGCTAAGTCAGTCAGCCAAATCAGCAGGAGCTTTTTGGAAATGACAGGAGCCAACTGAGGTCAGTTTTGATCTGGTGGGAACTTTACTAAACCAGTATTGGTTAGGAGTCACTTTCATTAGACCAAATCAGTAGGAACTGCAGAGAGCTGGCTGAAAAGGTGTAATTCCTGGTGAGGAGCTCTTGGATGAAAATCACCTCCTAGATGAAGGAGCCAGGGCCGTGCTGAGTTATTTGCTGCTAGGAGGGTCTTTGTTCTCGACCAGCTGACCTGTCTAGTCAGCTAGTCTAGTCAGACTAGTCTCTTCAAGATTTTTTTTCCACTTTCCTCATTGTATACTAAGACCCTTTCCAAACAGGCAGCAATGGCCCTACGACTGTTGTGTAAGGAGCATCAGAAGTTACTGTCCCTTTGTGGGTGCCCAGAGGCCATGCTGGAACCTTCTCTGCTCCCAGCTGCTGTCTCAATCCCACTGTGTGGTCCTCACTCTGGTTGTGTGGAGGCTTCTCTTATCTTCAGAGATACTGCAGGAAACTGTTTGCTGTCACTGTCCTCAGAGCTGTCCATTTGGAGAGGATGTGTTGTAGCCTAGCATGACACGCCGATGTAGGTAGTGCTGTCCTGGGGAATATTCAGCAAGCCATGTCTCTAGCCTTGCAGCACCCTGTGTGAGCATGCCCTGGGGTCTGCTGGTGGGGGTAGCTCATCCTTTCTCCCAGGATTATTTTGTGTTCTGTTTTCTGGAGTTGTTACATTCTGATGATGGCACAAATTTTCTCAGGGTGCTTCTAGGCTGTCCTGCTTCTCATGCCTCATCTGGTCCATGTTCTTAGGTGACTAGCTGAGGACACAGACCACCTGGCCTCAGTTCTCTGCTTTGCTACAGACTTTCTGTGTGACCCCGAACAGTCATGAGGTGATTTTTCCAACATGTTTTTGTGTCCCTTAATTAAGTGACACATTTTTAGAAGCTGAAACTCCAAGAGAATAGCAAGAATCAACTTTTGCATGCTGGCCATTCATGAAGTAGAGAGTACCTTCAAAAGTGCGTTTTTAGTGGAGGAATAATAAGTAAATTACTCTATGATCAGGAGCGTAACAATATTGGCAGAGCCACCTAGGGGGAATATTGTCTGCATGTCTAGAAGCTGGACTGGGCATTATTTACTGCCTTCTTTTCCCAGCCTTGGGCCATTCCCTTGTTTATTCAGTGACAAAAATGAGGATAGTATAGGGTTGCATCAGTTTGAAGACATCTATCTACATGAGAGGTTTTGCTGGCACACTTATATCAGCAGCCCTTTTTGGCTGAATGAACTTTGTAGTGTGGGACAAGCCTTAGTCTTTTGAGTTCCTCAGGGACTTAACCATAACTGGGACATTGTGCCTCTCTCTCCTGTAGGTCTGTATGAAGATGAGCACATTAAAATTAAGAGTTGCACAAGCTGTAGCTGAAGGGACCAACCACTGAAAAACTTTGATAGGTATAGCATAATTTAATCAAGATTTCATAAAATGTGCAATTCATAAGAATTGACTTGAAACGTGCAGTTGATAAGTGGAAGTGAAAACAGGCAGAAGGTGGAAAGGTAGATCAGTTCAAACATTTCCCTAATTTAAATACTCTTTGCAATGCTACTAAGACATTTGTGTTTATATACAAGGAAGGAAAATGTAAAACAGAAGAGCATGAAGGTGATCTGTTTACTTCTAGCTACTCACCTAGCTTACACAGTGTTTTGGTTTTTGGTGCTCAGTCTTGTCTCTCAAACAGGAAAATCATTGAGTTGAGGATTATCAAGGGGCAAGTGTGGATAATGCCACTTTACTGTAAATTTGAGGCCTTTCATCTAATCTTTATTAGTCTCTTTTGCAGTGCTAGTAGTTCTGAGACTTAGTAAGCAATTAGGTTTCTTCCAAAATAAAATTGTGAAATGGATCCAGCTTTATGCTTGAAAGCTACTGCTGGGGGAAGTTCTGTGTCCTGATCCATTCCTCCACAGACCAGACTCTGTTAAAGGAGCTTTTTCCAGCATGGCCTGTAAAAGCAGCTCTTTCTCTTGGCCTGGAAACTGATGGTCCAATTGGCCTACTACTTTTGGCTTCAGGGAAGGGCCCTGATCCCACTAGTTTAAAAAAAAAAAACAATCATTCCTTGTGGCTGCTTCCTAAACTCAGCATTTCACATCATTGCCTTCTTGGCCTTTATATTTTCAAAGCTTTTTTTTCTTTTTTTTTTTTTTTTTTTTTTTTTTTTTTTTGGTTTTTTTTTAGTTTTTCCTTTTCCCCAGATACTTGGGAACAGGAGGTTCAGAACGTTTGATGATGCAAGAGCAGGGTGATGCCAGGGGCTGTATTGCTGTCAGCATAAACATCCTTGATGTATAAGCTGCTGCCAAATTAAGTTCTTAGAAAGCCACGCAAAGACCATCTGGAAAATCAACGAAGGTGTGACACGCAAATGAGCCACCTTTCTTTTTGTAGTTCTCAAAACAAATTCTTCTTCTGCAAGGTGGTTTGGGCATTTTAGGGAGTGGTAAGTGAACCACACCTCTTCTTCCAAATTCTCCTCACTGACCCACTACTAGGCCTTAATTCTGCCAAGCAAAAGTCTTTTAAAGTTCAATGTCAACAGACAAGTGTTGTCTGTTCTCTGTAGGGACAACATGTATCTGAGTGATCTAAAAATATCATTCAGTGTTGAGAACAAGAAAATCTGTGTTTTTTATAGGGACCCAAGTTACACAAAGTAAGTGAAATAAAAAAAATTATTAATTTGGCCCAATAATTAATGCTGGTAGCATGTGAGGACAGTTTTTGGGAAAGACTAGTTTTCATTCTTGATTTCCTCAACTGATACAGTGGAACTGTCTGTCCACTTACGTGCCTACCTCTGCTGGACATGCATGAGATTATGGTGAAGAATACAGACCTGAGTTAGATTCTCAGTTAGATTGTTTGCATATCAGCTGTGCCATGCACAGACAGCTGGGGGAGATCTGGAAGCCAAATGCAACTTTCTTGTCATATGGGATAATCACAGAGTGAATGAGTATGCTATAGGGAGTTCTCTCTTATATTACTGATGGTTAAACTCCATGGACTCTTATTCTGATGGAGAATCATGTAATAAAACAAGAATCTGTGAAGACTTCTGTCCTGTTAAAGCATCTCTTCACTGTCCCTTTACACTCAGAGTCCTGACAATATGCATTGAGTTATGCAGAATGGCAGGGATGAAAAAAAGACTGATGATTGGTATGTCATTTCCAGGCCATTTATCCCAACCCAGAAGTCTTTCCATCCCACCTCACTCTCTGTGTTTTTATAAAAGGGAAGAACTGGACTGTAGCATACAAGTCATGTTACTTTTTGTTGGGTTTTTTTAATTAGCATATACTGTACACTGAATTGTGACATAAACTGCAAATGCTCTGTAAAGGGCTTTTTTGCCCTTCAGTACAAAGATTTCAGTCTGTGCCTCAGTACAGCACTGCTTCACTCTTTTAATGGGAGGCCTCAGCACAGGGAAACACATCCTAAGAAAGCAAAACAACAGGGCGGGAATTAGTCGGATGCAGTGGAGAGCAGCTCGATACTAATGGCCAAATAGGCTCTGACAGCCTCACACCAATGAGCCACTCTCTTCTATGGGGAGTTTACGAGGCCTTGGCTTGTGTGGCCACCTCCACTTATGAATTAAAATCAAAACCAGATTGATGCCCCCCCTCCCAACAGCAGCTGCCTGTTTTTTTGCATAAATCATGCTCCCCGGCCCCTCTCCAGGGGAGCTCCATAAAATAAATGGATTCATTACATGCGGATTTCCTTTTCCTTCTTCTCTGGAGAAACAAAGAGCCTATTAGACACAATATGGAAATGCACATAAGCATGCACACACGTGCAGACACATGAAAATGTGCACATGCAGCATAGAAGCTCCCTCCCATCTCCCTACATGGGCAGTGCCATAAAATACATGGACAAAACCCCTTCTCCTTTATGTGCACAGCTCTGCCGAACACACAAGCCTGTATTCATTCATGCAGATCTGCAACTTAAATTCTAAACCAACAAGGACAGGAAGGCCCAGGGCAAGTTTCCTCCTCCCAAAAGGTGAAGGATGGCGAGTAAGCTGAGTGGGGGTTGCTGCCTTTTGCCAAAGCCTCCCCCAGTGCCCAGGAGCTGTGTTTTTACCAAGAGCATAAGGGCCCCGTCCTTCAAGAGCAAGGCTCACAAGAGGTTGCACTCATGGGATATCATAACCACAGAAGCTGGGAGGCTGCCAGCTTTCCCTCCAGCTGAAATAGAGGAGGATGCTTTGTGGCTGAGAAAAGGGAGAGGGATGAAGGTAAGGAAATGGCTGGGAGCCCTTCATTCCTCTCGTCTCCAGGTGGCGGCAATACTGGCACAGAAAAGAGCTGGAAAACACACCTTTCCTGGAAAGCTGTGCCTGTGTGCAGCAGCCACAGATGCAAATCTCACACACCTGCCTACCGGGGTGAGGGAGGCACTGGAAACCCCTGGCTGAGCAGGTTACACAAAGTTAGGAGATGTGTACATTCATCTTCAAGATACTGCTGTAAGATGTTGGCCTCAGGAAAAGACTGTTGTATGTGGGCTTGTTCACACTGTGTGCTAATCCTGGGTCAGAGCCTGAGCTTGAGCATTTACTTGTTTCCCATGCAAATTGTGAATGCCTAACCCTCAGGTCAGACTCCATCTTCAGCCTTTGGGGTTCCAAAAACCTATCCCCAAAAGCATGCTATGCTGTGGAAACAAGAGCCAAATTACAACAGCAGTGGAAAACTGGCAATAACCCTTACCAGCTCGTGGCTAAACCTGCTAACCTGACAGGAGAGCCAGGAATGGAGGGGAGGAGGAACAGGAGAGCTGCTTTTGCTGCCTGGCCAGGGGATGCTGTGCCCTGAGAGGAGAGAGAGGGATACAGAGCTATGCTGGAGGCAGACACAACAGTGACTTTTGCTGGGACAAAGCTCATGGCCATATTAAGGACATACTATTAGTGCCTGAGCTGGACTGAGTTTTGGTGTTCAAGGGAACATCAGTCTCCTCCTTTCATTCAGAATCCATACTCCTGTGGAGCACTTTTAAACCTTTTAGCCTTTTTAGGAAGCAGTTGTGTAAGTTTAGAATGGCAAATGGCATAGCAGCAGGCTAGAAGCAAAAGAGACCCATTCAAAACCCAGGGCTGGGGAGAACAATGTTGCCAGCAGAAGGAGTTCAGATACACGATCCAAGGCCTGAATCTCTCAAATCATAAACGTCTCAGTAGTGTAAGGAGATACTGGTGTTTTTCTCAGGCCTTCAGTATTGGGCTTTTGGGTTACAGCAGGGCTCCGTTGCTAGCTTTTCCTGGCAGCTATGAGGAGTAGGAACTTTCCTTATATGATGTAAGTTTTCACATAATTGAGTGAGTCTGTGAGCTGGAGCTTTAAGAAAAACAGTGACTTCAATGAGATGTCTGATGAAATCTAGAAAGCAGCATGGGGGAGGCAGACCTTGCAGAGGAGGGCTTCTGAAGAGCTGCTGAGCTGCCCTGCAACTGAGGAAAGCTAGAAAGAACTGAGATATGAGGGAGCTTAAAGCAGTTTACATTGCTTTAAGTTCTGTATTCTAAGCCCCAAGGGTTCAGATGTTTTAAGCTGGACCACAAAAATTTGTGATAACTGTAAATTCATGAGCTTTTGTAAAATAATAAATGCAACATGTTATCTCTTTGGCACAGTTTCTGAGCCTTAGAGTTGCCTTTAAGTAGCATTTTTTAGTTTTTACTCTCAGTAAAGACTACAAGAAACTTCTCTTGTGTAGAAAACATATTGCATTAGTATCACAGTATTTGGTTTTCCCCATACACAAGCAGACTAGAATCTTGTCTTATGCAGATAATGTGTTTCTCACCTTATCATCTATCATCAGGTTCTGGAGCTTTAAGGAAAAACAGGACCAGTATAATGAGATCCACAATCCATCACAAACACTGGCAATACTACTTCAGATGGCTTCATTTCCCTGGTGTCTGCAAGGATTTTGTATACACAAATATGAAGATTGCAATCTTGACCCTGGAAACTCTGGAACCTTGAAATGGTCGAACTGAGTGAGCCCCAAAATCCATTTATTCTGTCACTGATTATCTGATGCTTTCTCTGATGCCTCTTCCAGATGCTTCAGGGGAAAGTGCAAGAACTTTGCAGTAGGCAGATGTAACATAATCTGTTCAACACTTAACATCACTTTCTGCTTACTCTCTGTTAGAGATGGGATTGGGACCAGGATGATAAATTGTAGCATGTTTTACAGAAGTGTTGTTAGCTATCATTAGTGTGCTTTCTTGTTTGTTCTCATTCACGTCATTGTCCAGTCTTTTTGTAAGGTTTGCTAAATTCTTGTCTTCTGCATCTTCTTGTGTTAGGGATGGCTTAGTCCAGATAAGTGAAGAAAATCAGTTACTTTGATGAAGTTTGGACTGGCCACTTCTTCATCTAATTGAATATCTGTTTGCCCTTGTGTGTCCAAGGACAGCAGCAACACACAGTTGTCTTTCTCTCTGTGAGTATTTTGTATGCTTTCATCAGGATGCCTTCTGGTTGCAAGAATAAATGGTGCTGGGGATTTGTGCCAGGGAATCTCTTTGCTCAAGTTTCCTATGTACTTTACCTGCTTTCTTTTACAGACCCTACTTCTCCTCAGTGTTTTTCTCTCCCTACATGTGTTACCCTATAGCTGAGCACTCAGGTTGAACTGAGACAGCCTCATGTTTCCTGCTGGGAGCTTTTGCATCAGCATCTGCTCCTCCTTAGTCTGTAAACTCTGAGGCAGGGATGAGCTTCTGTGTATGTGTCACTGCCTGCAAACCATGATTTCCACTGGAGCCCCTCTGTTCTGCTGCAGTGCAACAGCAATTAGTAACAATTCACCCCAAAATAAACCCTGCTCTGCTATTCACAGGGTTAAGTTGGGAGTTCCTTCTTCGTTCCCTGGTGTCCAGGCTTGGTGGTGGGGCTCATCCCTGGAGTACAAGGAGGCCAGTGTCTTGGAAGGGATGCAGGATGCTCCTGATTCTTCTTGGGAAAACAGAGGGCATGCTATTCTCTCTAGAAACTATCCTTCCTCTGGTCTCCCTTCTTTGCCCCTTATCTCTGAGCAAATAGGGTCAAAGGCTCAGAGATGTGACACAGACTGAATATTCAAGTGAGTGAGGAGGAAGGATGGAGGCAGGGGATCAATCCATGACCCTTCTCTGACAGTCACCCTTCTTTCTTACACTTGGGAGGCACTTGCTGCCGTTTCTGGAACCAATACCTCCCCTGTGAATGGAAAATCCAGCTGGAGATGTGCCTCTGATATCTGACACTTGTAATTCCTGGTATGTTAGTCGGTTCTGCAAATTGGATTGGGAGCACAAACATCCCCTCATGACTTGCCAGCCACGTGTGGAATTCAGCAGTCACACTGTGTGTGGGCTCCTTGGAGAGGAGAAACCTTTCCAAGCACCAGTGGACTGTGATGAGGGGGATAGGTGGAGGGGTGATGACGCCCCAGTTTGCATCTGAGCAAAAAGGCAGGTGAGGTTGATAACCTGCAGATTTACTCAGGCTCAGGAGCTGGAGGATTTGGAGGTGAGGAGCTGAGCAGCTAGCAAAGGAGACAATCTGATGGAAGGAGGAGTGAAGATTTTGTCTGTGCTTGTGTGGGCTTTTTTGTCTTCACTCTCTCTGCAAGGATCTGGAACTGCAACTGCCACCACAAAGTTCTGCCTGGGCTTCTTCTTGGAGAATAACTTGTGGCTTCGATCAACCATAGCCATGTGCCTCCACCCCTGCCTGCTCCCTGAGTGTGGAATTCAGCTGTTCAGACAAGTGGCAGCTTGGCTGGAGGGGGACATGGGCCCTGCTGCTGTGACAGCCCTGCCAGAGCCAGCACTTGCTCTCAGGGCAAAAGAAAGATGCTGGCCAGCCCAATTGCCTCTGGTGTGCAGTGGGTGTTCAGCTTCAGTATATCAACTCTGCTGCCCAGACCAGCCCACAAGTCCCCACATAGGAGGAAAGGGCCATAGTAGCCTTGGAGACATCAGTGTCCTGGTTCTTAAGGGAGACTGGGACGGTTTGTAGGGCTGGGACAGAGACAAAAATGACCAAGGCAGCCGAAGGGGACCGTGCTGCTTCTGCCAGCCTCTGTCTTCTATGCCTGGCCTAGTGAAGGCAGCAGAAAGCTCCTCTTGTGTGTATGGCATGTCCTGGCAAATTCCCCGTGTGTAGTCACTCCTCCCTTAGCAGCTGGGGCGTACCGCAGTAAAGTCTGTCTGCGTTTCAGACAGTGCTGTTTTCAGGTTCATCTGTTCCCTGTCCCAGCTGGTGATCCCTGGAGAAGGAGGATATAGTAATGATGGGAGGGTAATAAATATTCAGGCTGTTTATAGTCTATGAAGATCTTTCCCGCCCTTCACATCCATCACGTACACTATGCCATGGGTTAGCTGATCTCAGAAATGCACATTGGAAACCACCCTGGGTTGTGTTCTTTGGGCTGCAGTGATACATGGGTGCTACTCAAATTGTTGAAGGCCTGAAACCTCAAAGTTTAGAGCTCTTACTGGCTTCTGGATGGGCTCATGGCCCAGCCCACATCCAGACACAAAGCCATGTCTATCCTCTGGTTTGCAGACAGGATGTTTTTTTCCCAGTAGTTTGAAGGTAGACTCAGGTCTGGCAGCCGGCACAGCCTATTAAAAACCAGCCTTATAAAATATGAGCTAGGAAGCAAAACTCAGAGCTGTAAGAGAAAGAGGAGGAAACCACCAATTAGGAACAGCTCCCGAGGGGATGTTTTCTTAGGAGCCAAAAGGCACTCTGCCAACAGGGCTTTTGGAACGGCATGGGGCTGGCTGGGGAGGGAAGAGCCAGGGGTACCTGCCTTGTACAGAGCTGTACTGCACTCAGGAGGGCTGGTCCTGCAGCCCAGGAGCTACTGCCCCTGCAGCAAAGCAGCAGGCAAGGACTAGCACCCAGGAGTGGGGAGGAAGAGCAGGAGGAACACCAGGAAGGTACAACCCTCCTTAGCCTATGGCAACCAGGTAGCAGTGAGGAATTCCTTCTGCCAGAAAGCAGCTTTGCCAAGGTGCATCTGGGAGCAGCTTTCAAAGCTCCCTGATAGCCAAGCTTCCCACACAATGGCAAACACGTGCCTGACCACAGAGGGTGTGCAGTGTGGTTTTATTTGCTCCAGTCTATCTTGTTCTTCAGTTTTTGTGGAGATGACAGCTGATTACCAGTTTAGGAACCTGCTTAGGCAATGGGGTCCAGTGTATGATGGAGTAGAACACTTGGGGCCACTGAGTGCTGCCTACAGGGACTGTCCATGGCCTGTGAGGAGAAGGGCCTCCAGTGGGAAGCCTGAAGCACCTGAAACCCCATCTGCTTTTTGGGGTACCAGTGGAAGCTATTTAGAAGATTTAGGCCCTATTTTCTCAGCAATGGAGTGGCTCATTAACTGGCTTCCCAACAGTTTTTAATATCTGTGGTCACCATTCACTATCCTGTAGGGGTTCAGCACTTTGCTTCAACTCTTTAACAACTGGTTATGTGCTTTGGGAGCAGCTCAGCTGTCCTTACTAATCCCCTGAGTGGAAGGATATGTGAGCTGGGCTTCAGATCAGACCTGCCAGGCACAGGTCACTGCAGTGGCCACCCAGAGCACTGTGGGCAATGTGGCACAAAGTATTCTGAAGATGCTGTCTGAGAGCTGTTTAAATATTTGCTTGGATTGAGGCAGGGACTGAGATCTCAGTCTTTAGTGTCCCAGACATTTTTCCCATCCTGCAAGTGGAAGTGGTCTCCCTCTTCCCAAGGAGCTGTTTCATGTTATGTAAGAGATTCACCATTCATTAGGTGAGGGATTTGAGTACAGGCCTCATCCTGGCAGAAGAACCACAGCAGTGTAATGAATCAGTCTCTGGTCCATTCGATGCAGACCATGAATCTGGGTCTCCTGCATCCTTCTTGCAGACCTAACCTTGACCCATGTGATCCGTCAGCCTTGATATATTTTCATGAAGCTAAAAAACTTTCCACAAAGTTAATTTCCACTAAATTGATATTCTTTTTCTATTAAAAAACTGGCAAGAAAACTTGCTGAGAAATATCAGGTAAGATCCAGTCCAAACATGTCAGTCTCCCACACAGAAAAGTATCTGTACCAGAAATCATCTTGCACCAGATGATATCATCTCATAAAGAAAAAATGCACTGCAAAGTTACTTAGTAAGTCTTTTGCCTACTAGTACATGCAAGTGAAATAAAAAACCCAACAAAATGAATCTTTAGTTGGACACACCAGGTAACAGAAATCAGGCTGTGTAATGTTTTCTGCCTGACTACCCTTATCTAATATGAATAGCATCGTGAAAAGGCAAACAAGAAGTGAGTATGTCTTCTGAGTCACTGCAGAGTGAACAGGAAGTCCTGATGATTCAAGTTTTGGCACTCTCCCTTGCTGAACCCAATGGCACATCCTAGTACTAGGAAAAACTAGAGTGTAGGAAGTGCAATCTTTTGGCTGAGATAACAGACCTGTGATCTTCCTCTTCATCAGTAATGAGTCCAGTGGTATTTTTCATAAGAAAATAAAGCCCTGTTCATAGTATCCTGACTGAGACTGTGTGAGTAAATCTTCATCATCTCACTTTCCAAAATGTCATGAAATCTCCCCTCATTTCAAGCATATCTTGCTCTGTGATAATCTGCACATACATCAATTTGTTAGTTTATTGGAGGAGCTAGTTATTTTGCTTATTAGGACAAATTATGCTTATCCTCTTTATTTTGTTACTATAGCTTTCATTTTTCTCTGTTTTTTAAGTGTTGAGATGCAGAGCCACTCTCATTGGTTATTTGTAGGCAACACCATTGTTTGGTGTGTGCATTTTGCTACAGATAAAATCAAATCTGTGCTGATTTTAACTTGCTTTTGGAAAGCAACATTACTTGGAGAAAGATTCCTGTGGCCTGTTGTCTGCTTAATGGATTCTGTGGACCAGTGTGGGACGTGACAATGTTAATTTATAATGGCAACCCTTTTTCTTTCTCTGCTGTTCATTTTTTGAGCAGTGGTCTGCTATTGTGCTTATCCAGCTGTCTCTCCTCCTGCTTCTTTCTCTTTCTCCTCCTTTCCCTTTCTTCTCTGCCCAGCCCACTGTCCAGGTACCTTTGGGGAAGCATAGATGTGTGTACATCCAAAATCCTGCTGTGAGCTGTTGGTAGTATTCCAGCAGTGGTGAAAACCTTATATTTCATAGCCAACTCAACAAAAAGGATGGGCTCTGCATAGATGACTCATTTAATTTCTCTTTGCCTATAGCAGAATCAGCTGAAGAATTTCCAGTTGGCTGCTCTTTTAGCCAGGGCATGTTGCTGTGTGTTGAAATTTCATACGTAGCAGCAGTCACGGTTTTTGCACTGGTGAGCTAAAGAGGGCACTTGAGGCTTTTGAGCAGCAAAGATGGACTCCTGAGGAAAGACTAACGTGGAAACCATGCTGACCTTCCCCAGGCTGCTGGCTGGTCTGGGCCTCATCCCCATTGCCTCTGCCAAGCCCGCCCATAGCAATGATGTCAGCGAGTCACTCTGTGGGGTTCTGGAGAACAGTGAAATGCCCCCAGTGAAGTCAATGATGATATTTCCACGTGGAAAACCCACGTGGGGTTACACGACCATGAATTGCCCCTGTGCATGTTCTGTTGGATGCAGATTTGGCAGCAGGACCCCTCAGCTCCTTGAATACAACTTGTTATATCTGGAAACAGAGCCAAGGGAGAGTGAGGGAGACCAATGGTGTCAATCCCAGCTGCATCTCTGCTTAGCAACACAGGTTTTTGTAAATACATTGTCCATGGCTTTGCAGCCTTTGCTCATTTTTTTTCTGCAAGAAGAGGCCCATGTGGGAGCTGAGGACACCCTTAGCTGAGGCCACTGTGGCCAAGAAAGTTTTGGAAATGCTAAATGTATTAGCCACTGAGCACTAGCAGCCATGTCCCAGGTGCTGCTCTTCATGACTGAACAGCATGATTGCCATGGGTCCTGCAGGCAACAAGTCTCTGCTCATCTTCCTAAGCAGCCACCCAGTGTCTGCTGCACTCTCGCTGCATCTGTTGCAGTGTGTAAATGCCAAATGGAAGAGACTTTAAGATCAGACAAATACTTGAGAATGAGAAGCCTTCATATGAAAGACAATGTTATTGTACTTTCATTTTGAGTGAAAGACTCTTCCTCCATCCTTCTGAAGTGCTCAACCTCAAATCCTGCTGGCATCAAGCTGGGCATGACCTGAGGACCCTGTGTCCATGTTTTGAAGGGTCATGTGTATGGATGAAGTTAGTGTCACTTTTTGCTTTATCCCTAGGTGCCTCCACAGCCCCTGCTGCGTTCAGTGGGTGGAACAAAAGCTCTTCCAAATACTAATGCCAAACAACCAGAGCAGGACTCCAAAGCTTCTCTTCCAGCATTAGGAGATTAATTGACCTGAAAGATGAAGCAGGCCCCTGGAAGGCAGGACTGCTGAAATCATGTCCTAGCAGCAGGAGGTGTTGAGGTTAGGTGGCCAGGAGAGGGGATGAGGAGCCAGGATTCCGAGGCTGTAGCTTTATTCCTTAATGGAGAGTCTTTTTCTGATTGTAGTGGTGGAAAGCTTGGGTCGGGAATGATCAGTATTATGGACAAGCCACCCAAAAGCTTTGTTTGCCTTTGATTCTTGTCTGGGTTCATTCAACTTTTGTCTGATGCCAGATCCGGTCCCACTCCTTTTCCTTTGAAATGGTTTTCTGTTACTAGTGTAAAGGAGAAAAAAATGACTCAACCATCTCGGTGAATAAACAGTTCCCACTCCATCCTCTGAAAACAAAAGCTGAAGATTGATTTTCCTCAGGACCCATGGCAGATGAATCAGCAGGCTGAGCTTCTTGTGTGTGTGTCTGAGCGGGCTGACATGAACAAGAGCCAAATGAGTATGGCAGAAATGGCATCAGAAGGTGACACCTCTGTGCACTGGGAAAGCACCGTATGCTGGATGTGAACACAGCTGAGCAGAAGGAGGGACACTTCCAGCTCCTGGCCTCTGGATAGATCAGCTGTTGAGTTAGATGAGTCTAGGCTTTACAAAACAGCGAGGGGGCAAGGGTGAGCAAAAAGCCAAGAGCATGAGTGTGCAAGAAAGACGTTTCACCTGTGGCAGCAGGCCAAAGGAGCAGTCACTGCAGCCCTTGGAAACACACTTGCACACACACACACACACCCTGGCTTGCACACGTACAGACGCTGGCTTGCACACACACACTCTCGCTCACACACACTGCCACTAACAGCACAGGCAGGCTGCTCCCAGAGGCCAGCCCTGCTTCACACTGGTCCCTGTTAATGAGCAACATCTGGTGAGGTAGCTGGGGTGGAGAAACAGCTGGAGCCCTTTCACTGGGAGGAGTGAAGGGGAGGGCTGAGGGCTGGGCTGGGGACTTCACTTCTCTGAAAGCAGCCTGCAAACACTCACCCTTCTGTGGAGAGCAGAGATTGAGCAGCTCTCTACTTTCATGTTTTATGTGTTCAAGAGCTGCTGAAAGACAATAATGTGAAACCCCCAAACCAAAGGTCCCTAGCTGTGCCAAGCCATAATAGCCAGAGCAAGTTTTGCCAGCCCAGCCTGATTTTGCCTTGTTTTAGCTTTGATGCACAGCATAGGAGCACAGATATCCTCAATATATCCTGTTAGGGAGGATGAAAGAATTTTTCAAAATGGATGTGGTCTGTTTACAGATTTGGATTTCTCTGACCTTACTGTTGGCAAAACAGGGAGGAGGCAGCATCTATCCCATGGCCCTGCAGCAGCCCTCCCCACCAAAAAACAGGGGTATTTTGGCAGCCAGGGAGGAGCATTCACTGGTGTGAACTGGTGGGTAATGGTGATACTGCTAGAGGGTGCATGGGTTTGCCCTGCTGCTGCCTGTCCTGTGCCTTGGTGTTCCCCAAGGTCTGATGTTAACTGAGGTGGAGTAGACAATGCACTGGTCAGGAAACATGGGAAAACTTTGCATTTTTCATACTACAGCCATTCTTCATCTAGAAGGATTCCACTGCCAAGCTGGGCGGTCACCTCCTCCCTGCTCCTTAGCAGCTGCACCCCATCTCACCCCTGGAATTTATCTGCAGGGGCCCAGTCTGCTCACACCTTGCCCAGTCCAGAGAATCCCAATCCTCCCCACTGGAGCTCTGGGCAGCAGAAACCCTCCCCCATGTGTCAGCCTGCCTGAGCATGGACTGCAGCTACCCTGAGACAGCACTCAGCAAACATGCCAAAGGCTTTCTGGGCATCAGAGAGGTGATGTTATCCAGCTCTATCCAGCTGTTATCATTGCCTCCTCGTTGGGAGTACAGGAGGGCTGTCAGAGGTGGGCAGAGAGAGATGGAGGGTATGGAAAGGCAAAGAAAAGAGAAAAGGTCTTTTATGAGCAAATTTTGGAGGATTTCTTCTCTGCCTGTCCAGCTTGGGACTCCTGAGGAATGAGGCCTCATTTCTTGTAGCTGAGCATGAGGTAGCTGCACCCACTGGAAAATGCTCTGCCTGACATGCCACAGAGCTGAGGATCTGGGGAGAATGATGGGGGCAGATGGGGCTGGGAATGGTGCACCCTGGGGACACTCACCACAGGGTGTGCTGCTGGGCCTTGGGAGCTGAGCCTCACCAGCATCCTTCCCCCTCTCAACATCTCATCATCTCACCAAATTCACACTGCCTCTAAGGCACTAGTTGGTAAGGGCTAAAATGAACATCAGAGTATTATCTTTTGTCCCAGGACAAAAGAGTATTATCTTTCCTCCTCAAAATGAATCTCCCCAACATGGGTCAGCAAGGCCAAGTTATACCCTCCATCTCTGGCTTCCAGGTTGAGTGTGGGACCGCAGAGGAAGGCTGAGGTTAGAGTTTGGCCACAGATCTAATTACTGCCCCAGATGTGTGTACGCATGTCACGACATCACCAGACACAATCCACACGTCTCCAGTTGCTCACCAGTGAGTCACAACAGACTGGAAAAATACAATCCACTCTGATGCTATGACAGATCTGTGAGTGCTCTCTAGTAATACGTGAGTAGTGTGTGTGAGCAGCCAGTCAGGACAGTCAGCATCTGACGTTGCTGGCTTGAAGAGTAGGATGTTTACTGTACAGCTCTGTTGAGTTCAACAGGGAATGACTCAGGGCAGACCTCCAAGACATGCTTGAGGCTTTTTGGGTATGATGGTCATCAAGTTCTGAGGACACTGGCTTGACCTCCCTCCCCTTCCCTTCAAGCCCATCACACAAGCATTGGGCAATCAAAGCCCTAAATCACAGGTATTGAGGAAACAAGGGAAGTCCTGCTTTATCATGAGACTTTTCTGCTAAGAGGGAAGGAATTCATCCTGGTGTGTGTTTGGGGAGAAGCACTTTCTGGAGTTTGACCTGTCTGGGGCACCATGATGAACTTGTGAGTGAGTTGGTGATCAGGAAAAAAGCGATGTCTCTCCACCATCCTCCCTCCTCACTGGATACTCCTATGTAGTGGCATCCAGACACAAAGTCCTGCCATGGCAGTGGGATTCTCCAGAGAGAGGACCAGCCAGCTCCTGTCTCAAAAGCTGAGAGGGGCACCAGCTCCTTGCTCAGAGTTGGAGGAACAGCCCATACAGCACATAGTCTGGTGATTCCTCTCCCCTCAGGTGGCCTTGGATGCTGCCAGTGCTGCCAGTTGTGTACAGCTGTGTTACAGATATGCTGCTGTGGGGCACACCCACAACATGCCCATGTCTTTGCTGTAGGGAGAGAGCCCACAGTGATCTGAAGTGCAGGCAAGAAACTGAATATTCTTGGGCTCTGTGGCCTTTCCTTCAAAGGCCCATCTGTGAAAGGAGCCAGTGCTGACCCAGACGTGGGATCAGCAGGAAGGTTCTTTAACACTTTACATGTCACTGCTTTGCACTTGCATATTAAAAGGCTTGAACAGCAAGGGGAAGATGGTCTGGTCTCCTGACATGTTGAACTTGGAGGACTAGAGAGGCAGAGGCTCTACGTGGTGAAGGGATGGATCCCGGCCATGATCAGCTGGTGGGACCCCGTTCTATAGCCTGTGGTGTGTATTTGGAGTAGTTAGGAGGCTGCAGGGTGTTGGGGCACCTTGCTCAGAGCTCCATCCAACCTGGCCTTGGACACTTCCAGGGATGGGATTCTGAGTCTGTGTGAGCTGCATTAAACTCCAGTGTTACTGAGCACCTCAGTATCAGGCCTAGGGCAGACCTCCTGCTGGAAAGCACTGCAAGCCAGACCCACACAGTCAGTTTGGCATCTAAACTGCTGTTGAAAATAACTTGCTTGTCTCTGAGGTGAAGCTCTGTGGTATCTCATCTGCTCAGGTCTGCTGTTGGAGGACAAGACTGGGTCCTGTTTCAGGGAAATGATGGAAAACAAAATAATATAGGAAAGACACTGAAGCTGACACAGAGATCAGAGGAAGCTTAGAAGGACCTGGGTCCAAAGAGTTGGCATCAAACTCAAAAACCCTACATGAAAGCATAGCAAGAGACATACTCCAGGGTCAGCTCCTTACCCTGCAGTTTTGGGTAGGGGCTTTCTATGGCTTGACACACTGCTGAGGTGCTGAGCACTGGGCTGATGGTTCAGGGGTGAATTTCACAGTAATTTCAAACAATCTGTCAAGGGACTGGTATAAAATGTCTCTCTTCCTCAAGATCATGACACCTCATCTTGTGGGGCTGCAGTCACAGATTTGAGAGTTTGGTGGCCGTATAAGCCACCAGCAAGAATAAGCTCCTGAGTGACACCCAGATAGCTGCTGATGGGTATCCAGGGTGTGACCTGACTGGTATGTTTTGTCCTTTGGTATCTGGGTCTGTCCTGAGCATCTGGACTATGACAGTGGTAAGTGAGAAAAGAGGAACTTGGGGGAGAGGGGGAATAAGGTGGCAGGAGGCAGGGAGGGCTTAGATAGCCTGGCATGGGGGTAAACCTGTAGCATCATGGGTTATCCCTTAGTGAAAGGGATAGCTTGGAATGCTGAAATGTCTTTCTACCATGGGGCCTCAGGCTCAGAGCCAGAGGATGTGCTAGGACTGTTTCTAGCCTGGTTGCCTTCATCATGGATGAGTGTCCAGGTGCGTGACTGGGTAGGGTTGGATCAGGTTGCTGTGCCAGTGCAGTTGGTTTAACGCACTCTCCACTGGTCATTGCAGAGTCAAGGTGGCGTGTCAGGCTCTGGCAGCTTTGGAGTGACCACTTGTGAGGGCAGGGGGCTGTGTTTAACCCTGCACGTGGCCAAGCGTGCTAGGAGGCTGCAGTCTGTGGAGACAGCCCCATCTCCTACTCCGAAACTGCCTGCGGTTTTCTGTATTCTGCCAGCACTAATAGGTCTGTGTCTGCACGGGGAGGAAGGAGGAGGGAGCTGCTGCGTATTCCTTACGCCTCCTAAGCGAAGGACGGGACAGGCAGAGGTTTCCCCGGTCTGTGCCGCTGGCTCGTTCCCCACGGCGGGCTGACGCCGGGCCGGCGAGGCTGCCGCGGCTCACAGGGTGTCTGCACGCTGCCCGAGACACGCAGCGCTCCCAGCCTCCATCCGCGCTCCGTCCTGTCCCTGCGGCCACCTGCGCCTGAGTCACAGCCTCGGGTCCTGCCCCGCAGACAGAGCAGGGAGAGCTCCCAGCGCCCGGCTCCAGCCTTTGCGTGCGGAGAACCCTCCTTCCAGGCAGCTGGAAATCGTCTCCAAAGACACATTCCTGGACAAGCTAGGGCTGAGAATGTCGCTGAGTGGGTGGAAGTCCCTGAGGACTTTGCTGTGTTTTGTCGGTTCTATCCCTGCAGTGAGCACAGGGGCAGAAGGCGCTGGCCTTGCTGCGCCCCGTGTTGTGGTGTCTTTTTCTCCAGTGCATCCTTACATTTCCTGCAGTTCAGGGTATCTCCAAAGCCATCTCCCTCCACAGAACGGACAAATCCTGACACAGTTACCTGGCATGAAAAAACCCTGGGTTACTGGGGCTGTGTGGGGACACCCTGACAGGGGCCAGTGGAACCCTCTGATGGGGGTTTGCTCCTCTGGTTGCTCTCGGTATGGGCTGCAGGATAGCAGAGTGAGTGCAGGATGGCTTTGCTTGCTGTTACTGCACCAGGATGATCCTTCCCCAGCCTCCTGCCACTCCTTCCAGTGCTGGGCACTCTTTTCTTGAGTTTCCCAGGGGAAAAACTGCTTTCACATTTCCTGTGCTTCCATAGCATGTAGCTGACATGGGAGATGCTGTGTTGCAGATAAGACATTGTGGCAGCAGGGACCTGTCTGAATGTGATTCTCTGGGCATTTGAGTGGAGGGTACCCACCACATCCCCTGAACTACTTTTCACTCTGCCTGTGGGAGGAAAGAATATTTTAGCATTAGCCAGGCAGGGATGCCAAACAAGCAGCCAGCAAAAGCACAAATATTTGGCTACCCCAACACATCTGTTTAGAAGCAGCTCAACCCCAATTTTAAACAAAATGGGGAAGAAAATACATTAATTGAAGCCATGTCCTTAGGAACGCAATGCCTTGGCAGGGGCCCAGCAATGGCAGCCTCATTGGGAGATCATGTGTCACACAGCCAAGACAATCACCCTGGCTCTGTTGTGAGCCCCTTGTGCTGCTTTTGGGCACCCTATAAAAGCTGAGGGAAGCTGTACCTGGCTGTGTGAACACATGGCTCTCTTGCAGGAGTACATTCTCTGCCAGCATCGCACGTTCTCATTGCCCTCCCCACAGCAACATCCTGTTTCTTGGGAAGAACTCAATGTCAGGGGTTAGCTGCTCCTGTTCTGCTGCATCATTTGAGGGAAGGATCCAACCCTGGGGGATCCTAAAAAAAGATCAGCTGTTTTCCCAGCAGCCCCTCTCTTCGTGTGTGGGACTTGGATTTTTAGATTGGGAACAGCTGATCCAAAGTCTGTTGACAAATCCATGAAGAGTCAGTGAAGCTTAGGCACTACTCTCCTGATAGCCTCCTTTGGTTGACCTCAGACCTTGTTAATCTCCCAGAGGCCAGCCTGCAAAAAGAGTTTAAGATGGGAAATTTGTGTGTGGAATGAACAAGGGACATTCCCAAGCTTCTCATCTGCTTTTCCAGTGGGCTCTGCAGCCCTTCCTGAGCTCAGTGGTGTTGCAGGTATCTGGGATATTTAGACTGAACTAACAGGTAAGGAATGCCTGCACTGTGGTCATGGGCATGTGCCCAACCCCAATGATAGACCAGTGCCAGGATGGTGTCTGCTATGTTACCCAGTGCCTCATGTGTCCCACATCACTGGTGTTCTTCTCCCCATCTCCTTCTTTACAGTAGAGGCACCACAACCTGCCCAGCCCTCCCAATTTGGCATATGGAGGTCTGTGGGAACTGCTGGAGAGAGGCCTGCCCCCCAGACTACTGCAGTAGGGGGGGTCCCCTCCCTACTCCTCCCTCTCACAGCAGAACAAAACACATGAGCTCAGGGATCGCTGGGATCTGGGAAGGAGGCTGGAGAAGCCCAACATACTGAAATAGGGATAGGGAAGGAACCAACTGCCCCGTAGCCCATGGGGTGCCCATACTGCAGCACTGAGCATTGGGTGAAGTCTTGAGGACAGGCCCTGGCTTCCCAGCAGGACTGTCCCAAAGATCCATTGGATACCCCTTAGGTGGTGATGCTTGGTGGTGCCATTGGGTCTGTCCAATTGTCAGCTAGGGTTAACGCTCTCATGGGCTCCCTGTCCATGCTGGAATTGGCCATGCTCTGACATGGAGAAAGGCAATGGTTAACAGCTGTGCCATCATTATTCTTACACAACCTCCTCCGTAGTACTCAGCCCGCCTCCGGGATGTAATAAGTACTAATGTCGTCCTGGGCAGAGGCGATGGGGGCAGGGAGCGCCTCAGAGGAAACCCTTGGCTCGTGTCAATCAGCACAACTTTTTATTTTACAGATCACGCTGCAGAGCACTTCCAAGTATGAACAAACCTAAATGAAGACAGCTGGCAGTGGCTCTTGTCATCTAATTCCTTCCAGATGTGTGGTCATATGCTGCAGTTTCTGACTAATGACATCCCAGAGGAAAGCCCTGGGGATGCGGCAGCAATGGGGCGGGTGAGGGGCATGCCAGGAACCTGTTGGTGGGCCAGCAGCACTGACTCCCCAGGAGATGCTGCCTGGAGACCCTGGGGAGGGGCCCTCTGCTCTCCCCCTCTTCCCCTTGAGATCAGCAGGGCTCTATGGGTGGCATGGGGCTGCCTCTGCCATGCTTGGGCACCCAGGCAGCTCTCCACAGGTGGGTAAAGCTACATAACCCAAGAGCTGGATCCAGCAGAGATGGCCACTTTATGGCCTGGAAGCAAAAAGACCCACACTTGTAGGGTTGTGCTGGAGCAAATTAGCAATGTTTTCTGATAATGAATTGAGGCTGAAGCGTTTATGCTTCTTCCTGCTTGCGAGCCCATTCAGCTCTCCCTCTGTCTGCCTCTGTCTGCCACAGAGATGTCTGAGAAATCAGTCTGGGTGGGAAGATTTGTAAATCCTGCCGCCTCCCTCTGAAATGGCTGCCCTGCACGATCCCATTTTATGTTCATGCACAGCCTGGATTAGGTTAGAGCTGTGCATAGTCTCCAGTGGGTTTAGTTTCCTCATCCCCGTGGGGGAGACAGTGCTACTTGGATGGCCTGGGGTTAAGGAGATGCCAAGTGCCTTGGAGATGGGTCAGGAACTGTGGGGGATGAGCCCTTCTGACCACAGGTGGGAGATCACATCCTCCTAGAATACTGCCTCCTTCACACTGTCTTTCAGAAACTGCAGCCCACCTGGGGCCAGGCTTGCTGCTTAGGAAGAGGAGTCATTCTGGGTCTACCTGTGGTCCCTGTTCGCCTCTCTTCCTCTCCACACCTTTGCAATTAACCTCTGAACTCTGGCTAATCCCAGGATTAGCACGTCATGGGCTATTGGTTATGTCTTCCACCACCCCTTCTGTGTCCCAACATCCCTCACAAACTTGCAGGGGGGTCCAGAAAGCCAGGTTGCCCCTAAGAAGGGAGGAGGCTTGTAATGAATGCACGATGTCAGGAGCCTGAAGGGTAGTGAGAGATAATCCGGGAGTCACCTGCGACTGATAATGATCTCCTGAAGCCTGGGACCTGGGTGGAGGGGCACAAAGAGCCTGAGGGGCTGTGGCAGCCACTTCAGCCTCCCTACTTTGGCCCTTCTGCCAGACAGAGTGGGCTGCAGAGGAAAGGAAAATCCTGGTGGGCTTTCAGTGAAGGTGTAGATATCTCCTTTGACTGCAGGTGGGCTCCAGGCAAAGGAATAGCTTGTGGCTTTTGGTGCAGTGTCTCCCCCAGGACTTAACTTATGCATGTGTTTTCCCTTATGAGGGTGTCCTTGGACAAAGGGAGAATTTGCTCCTGGGGTTTATTCAATATCAGTGCTTGAGATGCACTCCAGGTCTGTGGGTGAGCTTGCCTATTCCTCCCTGGGGGCACTTCACAACTCCCAGATGACTGATTTTCAAGGAGAGCCCCAGAGAGATTCTCATTTAACCTAACAGAGGCAGTGAAGTGACCTCTGTTACTTCTCCCTCAAGATGAAAACTCCCAGCCGTGATGAAGGATTAGGCAGTACAGTCAATTTAGCCATGAGAGCTGTTTTTTTATGTCCAAGACATCCAGCTGTGTAATGGACCACACAGTGGAAATAACAGAAGTAGAAAAGGACTCATGCTAGGGTTGGCCCAAAGGAAAACAGAGATTGCAGGGGAAAGCCTCATAGATATAGTGGTCAAGACATACTGAAGGGACCCTAGTACCTGTTTCCCTTAGCTGAGGGGTTTGTCTCAGGTTTTCAGTGCCTGTTAACTCCCTTGCCCCAAGTGCCTATGCTTTCTCCTTCTCATGTACTCCATGAGTTTCTCCAGGACCCTGGGCCAGGGGAGAAGGGTGAGCCCAGTTGCTGGAGCAATTCCTTGCCACACTGGCAAGATGCTGGGAGCTGAGCCTGGTGGATGCTGCCTGGAAAGGCACCTGGATTTGCAGCAGTATGGGCTGCAGATTTCCTTTCTCCCTGAAGCAGAGGAGCAGCACTCTTACTCCTCTCCTGCTTCCACTGTGCCCCAAGGATGGAAAGGGGAGGGGATCTGCTCCCTGGAAGCTGCCTGGGGAACAAAGAGGTCAGCATGAGCTGGCAGTTTGTGTGCATCTCTTGTTTGATGCTGTGAGCAGGACTGAGGGCAGGTGCAGACATGCTCAAGAGGAAATGGGCAATAAGCTCATGTCCCTGCTGTACCATATGCTGTGTGTACAGGATGTTTGGTTTCCTATCAATCTCATCCAGAGATAGTTGGGACAGGAGATTCTGAGTCCATGAAACCTTATACTTGTGCTGCTCCCTGTTTGAATGTGTTTCAGTCATGCTTTGACTCCCAGCTGGAGAATGGACTAGAGGGAAATCGGTGGTACTTTCCCATCTTCTCACTCTTCTTAGCAATGGTGGCGAAGGAGTACAAAGGAATTTAGAAAATACAATTACAAGGTGCAAGTACCTCTGAGGACAGCCATCCCTGCCCCGTCTGATTTCTTTGATATCAAGAGGAGTCCACCCCAGGTATGCACCCTGAGCCTCTGAGCAATACTTTGTTTGTAAACACTTGTTAAAACAAACATTTGAAAATGAAAGACTTTTGAGATTATCTTGGTCTTGCCACATCACCAGGTGCTGGAAGAGCTCTGGCTGCCAGAGAGCAGGACTTGGGTAAGCCTCAGGCATGCCACTGGGGATTCCCTGGCTTCAGAGGGGAAAACTTCTGGGAAGAAGCACCACCAGCTTCTGTGAAATGCTTTCATTCATTGCTGTCCAGGCGGGAACTGATCCTGGCAAAAAGTGGCGAGGGGATGTGTTTCATTCCCAGCAGGGGCTGGTTTTGATCAGGAATGATCTGGCGCTGGACCTCGGCACAACTGATAACTGCAACCTGCTGTCCTGAGCGCAGCTTGGCCCTGAGGAGGCTCGCTTGTGTTTGCATTTGGAAGGGCCTCCCATGCTCCCAGCAGCTCAAAGTTGAACGGCTTCCAAAGCGGCTTACTTTTTTCTCTCTTTATCGCCATTATTATTTTTTAATAAAGTTTTCTGATTAGCTTCTGAGGCTTCGTGGTAAAGTGGCCTCAGAATTAATTTCCTCTCCTTGGCTATTCACAGTGGTTTCCAAGCCAGCTCAGCACTGCTGTGAACTGAGACTAAGCATGGTGGCTCCCAGCAGGCTGAGAGGAAGCCTGGGACACCGACTCTGTCCTGCTGCCACAGTGCTCCTTGGGAGGTACCAGATGGAACATGGGGTGAGGGAGAGCAACAACAGCCTGGGAGTGGAGTGTGGTGTGGGGAGTGCTGGTGTGGGATATCCACCCAAGTTCGTCTCCTTGATTAATTCTTCTCTGCATCTGCCGTAGGGCTTTTCTCCACTCCTCAGAAAGCACTGTTTATTAATATAGATTGTGTTATTAATAACAATAATTAAAATATCAGCAGTAATACCAATGCACAGTGTTTGTTGCTATTTGCAGAACTGAGGACAGAAGGAGTTAAGTCTGCATAGAGAGAAGGCACTGCAGGTACCATCAGCTTTTCTCTTTTTACCACCTTATCTCTCTTTTTCCCCTCTCCAAAGCCAAGAAAAAGCTTTTCCTGCTCTCCTTTAGATGTTAGGGCTGCAGAAGGCCAGATGTGTGGGGCCCCAGAGGAAAGGCAGGTGGATTGTGGAAGCCCAGGCTGTGTTGCACTTGAGTCCTGGCTTGGCAAACACCACAGTGACAAACAAAGCTGACCTGGGAGAGCACTTCCAGCATATCCCTGGAACAATTTGGTCACTGCAGGAGGACAGGACAAGTTCAAGGCTCATTTCCCCAGCGCAGAGTGGAAACTCAGTGCGGTGGAAGCAGTGGCATGAATGGATCAGAGAAGTGGAGAGGCATGAGAAGTTGTTTTGGGTTCCTTTCTGAGAAATCTGAGCCAACCTCACCCATAGCCACTGGCAGACAGAGGGGACATCCTGGTTTAGGGTGAGCAACAGACAAGGAACCAAAAGCACAGGCATGCCCCTGGCCTCATTGCCCTCTTGGGACTAACAGAGCATGGCTACATCCCTGCTGGCATTTTCCTTTGCAGAGTGGTGAGGCAGAGGCACCGACAGGAAGGGAACATACCTTTACTGGAAAATATCATGTATTAGGGTCGAGTGCTTCCCAGAGAGAAAGCCACTGGTACTTGGAGGCACCAGAGGGCTCTTGTGTTTATGAACTTTAGTGATCAGCAAGCTCTTTGCAAGCCTGCACTGCATCTAATCTGCTCTGGCCACCTGTTCTCTACTGGCTGTTAATTACCACTAGTTCACTTGTCTAGAGCCTGAAACCTCCTACATAGTCCTGATTACTGGGAGTCTGTGTGGAGGATGGAGATGCTTACATCTTCATTCACCTTTTGCCTCTCTTCCTCTTCCTTCCCTACTGGGGTCCTTTACTTTTTGGCTGTGTTTCTCCCTTACTGCAGCACCTCAGCTCCCTGCACAGCTTTGGTCTTTGGCTGGCCTGAGGGAAAGGTCATACATTGCTAGCATATACTGCTTTGCTTGCCTTCATTTTCTCAGGACCTTCTCTCCCAAGTTGACGTGCTAAAGATAATATATCTCTCCCTCCCTTTGCCTCACTCGCCTTTCTCCTTTACTACATGTGTTTTTCTCTCTCTCTCCATCCCTGTGATTGAAACTTGGCAGGAAATTCAAATATGCTCAGTCATTAAAGTGACTAAGGAAAGGCCAGATCACAGCCTGAAGCAGCAGAGGGAGTGGAAATGGGCTCTCAGCTGATCCCCATAATTTCCACATCAGCTGGGAATGAGATCCTTCCTCCCTGTGCTAGGAACAGCCCCTGACTGACTCCAGGGAACTGGCAATGCTTGCCAACATGAGTGGGAAGTGGTATCTGCTGGGACAACTTCCTTGATGCTCCTTGCCCTGACTTTTGGGTTGGAAGATGAACAAATGCTTTGGGCTGTATCTGGGAGAGGGGATAAATGGGAATCCATGTCTGGGAGTTCAGGGGCAGATCCCTTGAGCTGTGCTCTGGAGCCAGTGCACTGGTGTTGGACAGCAGTACTTGGGTCTGTGTGTGCATTGCTGCTGTGTTTGTGTGTGCCTGTTCACACAGTGGGATGCTGCTGAGGCCAAGCTGTGTGTACTCATCGGGTATGCTTTCCGTGTGCAGAGGTTTTGTCTTTCCTTGCTGCTCCATCACTCTCCATCTCTGTGCTGCATGGCCACCTTTGACCTCCAAAATGACAGGACAAGAGGCAAAACAGGGAGCAATTTGCTGTAGCAAGTGCATGGCCTCAAACAAGGGAGCACTGTGGTCTTCCTAGCAGCTTGAAAAGGAAATAAGGGCAGCGCAATAGTGGAATACATGTTGTGGGGAGAAGTAGAGAGGCTCTGGAGTGTAACAGCTTTCAGTTTCAGGTGAATGGGGCACGGGCTGAAATTCAAAGGGGCCAAACTCCAAGCAAATAAAAGGGGTGATTGTGCAACCCTTGAAACCAGGGAATATTTAAGTGCAGAACACAAGAAATATTTTTAATGACCAAGAAGAGCATTAGCCAATTGCTTTATAAAGCACCCCAGGTGGTGCTATTTAGCCACTGGAGCCAGGATCTGGAGAGGCTTTGGCCAGGGTCAGGTTCTCAGGGCTGAGTGCCCAGCTGTGGCAATGGTAGGTAGCTGGACACGTGCAATCAGGAGAAACCCCAGAGAGAGCAAGGGGTGCTGGGGGGAGCAGAGGTAATGTTTTGCTGGAGCTGATGCTCTATGACCCTGCTACTGTTTTCCACTTGGGCTGGGAGGCAGGACACCATGATAGATGAGAGCTCCTGTTTCTGTTTGGCAACAAGTAGGATAACAATCAGTGATGGCATCTGGCATGGCAAAAGAGTGGTTTGTGGTAGCTGGCTGGCCCATGCCTTCTTCAGCTTCACTTCACTTGGTGCATCTCTGGTGGCATTCTTATGACATGGAGCCACTGGATCCGGACGCACAACAGCTCTGGGCAAGGCTGGGCTTTGATGTGCTGCGGTTTTGTTCTTGCAGCTTCCCCAAGAGACATCTTTCAGGCAACATCCCAGCTTCCCCACAGGACAGTGCAAATGCCAGACATCATTAGATCTAGAGCAGATGTAAGGAGAAGCCACAGCTGTTCCCAGCTAACACTGCCCTGCTGTGGGCTTGGTGGCAGTGAGGTGATGTGAGCAACCTGTCCAGAGCACATCTTTGGGAGCTCCTGCCTGGACAAGGCAGATCTTGGGAATGACAGGAACTGGCAATCTTCATAAGCCATCCTGCTCCCTTTTTCTCTAAACACATGGACACTGGCCAGACCATATGAGGTTGGCTTATCAATACTCATGGTGTAGAAGTGCCTTGTGGGCTCTGTTAAGAGATCTCCATGTCCCCCATGTGGGATCTTGGTCAGCTTCAGCTCCCTCATGGAGTTCAGCCTACCACTAGCATGCTTTAAGGGAAGCCAGACTAGAGCAGTAGCTGAGATGGCCCCTGGAAGTCACTGTCTCCCAAGCGGAAAGGAGCTTTATGAGCATTACTGGAAGCTGCTGTGGCTGAGTTACCAGAAATAAACCACTTCAATTTGGGGCCAAGTGCTCTCAGACCACTGCATTTCCCATTCTGGTAGCTAGGCCACCTTCCTAGTGCTTTTGCATCTCAGCAGGGAGATATTCTGTAAATGCCACCCACTGCTCTTGCTGATTTGGGTGGGTGGCAGGGAGGCAGGAAAACAAAGGTGGGTGCCTTGCGAAGGCTCCTGTTAACATGGATTTTTTCTTTTTTTTCTCTCTCTTTTCTTGGAAATGGGTTTTAAAAGAAGTAGCAATAATAGCTCTGTTTCATTCACAGGCAATTGCAGAGCTGGGGGGGCAGGAGGCAGCTGGAAAGAGATGCTCTGCCCACAGTCCGGGAGCAGAGGATGTGCCCTTGGGGAGGCACAGATGCCTCAAATGGAGACTTTACACACATGGGGGTGGCAGGATAAGTGGCCCTTAGCCAACGCATCCCTGCTATTCTCCTGCCTGTCTTTGATTTTAAATAAACTGCAAACATGACGCACAAGCTACGTGTAAACCTGCTTCCCATCAGGAAGCATGGGGGCTGATGCCTACACAGCCCTCAGCAGATGAGATTTTTCTTTTCCCATCACCCCAGGAAAAGGGGGCAGGAACCTATCAGCCTTGGGTCCTGGAGGGGAGATTGAAGCAAGGAAGGGTTTGTCTGCTGCATGCAGAGAAGGGAGACCTGAGCCCAGTGCTTTAATCCCAAATTTGTGTTTTCTCTTCTGTGGGAATACCTGAGAAAGAGGCAAAAGCTGAGAACAACATGGATGTGAAAAGATTCTGTACAGCTCAGGGCAAAATTGTAACTGCTACCACCTCTGTGTTAGGATGGAGCATCATCTGACAATTCAGGTCTCCTTATAATTTCCCTGGCTGAGACTTTAAGCTTTGCAAAGACAAAGAGCTTGCCAGCAGATCTTCTCGGCCAGTGCTGGGAGTTGGCTTCACTACCAGGATCCTTCTTCAAGGGTTTTTTTGGTGGAAAGAGTGTGGCAAGAGCCCTCTGAGGCTGAGGCTGGTGCCCTTTTAGCAGCACGTTCTCCCTGCTGCATTGTGAACAGCCAGCCCTGCCTGCAGCATGGCCAGTGCACCAAATCCACCAACTTGGCCAATATCCTAAACCCAGATAACACAGTTGATTTCCAGGCAGTGCCTGGTTTTCTGCCCTGGAGTCAGGGAGAAGGAATGTGGGTGGCTTTGCATGCTGAGGCTATCTATGCCATGGTGGTGGTTAGCCCTTCTCAGTTGATTTCCAGCCTCTCTGGGGGTTGGAAACCAGCAGAAACCCTTCCCCATGGTCCCATTTGGCCTGATCTTGGATGCACAGGGCAATAATCCTACGTGGAGGCAGTGTCCAGCTCTGGAATGGGTCAGGTGATGTTGGAGAGTATTACTATGCCCTGTTGTTCTCATGCTTGGTATAACATCTGGTAGCTCACCATACACATGGTGCTGCATCATGTCACCCTGTGGAGCTGGGATTGCAGGCCGCAGCCCAAAGTCTGCCAGAGCACATTCTCTGGCACAGGACCTGCTCCTTCTTACATCCCCTCTATCCTGAAGCCCTCAGAGGCCTTTGAGGAGCAGGCCATAGCCTGCTCTTTGCTATCCTCCAGCCTTTTCCTTGTGATATGACTAGCAGTGTCTTCAGTTCATGATCAAAAGCCTGTTTTTCTCCATGGCCTGGAAAGTGCAATCCTTGCCACATGGTGAGAATGGTTATGAATGTCAAGATAGAGGCAGACTTCTTGCCACAGAGCAAGAGAATGGCCCTGCAAGGAGGAATTTTCCTACCTTTGATGCAGTAGAAGGTGTCAGATGTTTTACCTACAACCCAAAATACCCTGAGACAGACCCAGTTATCTCTCAGCAGAGGATGTAGCAATAGCTTGAAGGGGCACTATTCACTTAAAAAAGCACTACTCTCTCATTGTTATTTCCATTCCCTTGCTGAGCTGTGAAGTTCCCAAGAGAGGAGGAAAATGCTCATGCTCGGCTCCTGGCTGCGTCGTGCGGTGTGTGTCAGCACTTTGGGTGCAATCAGTTTTCCTTTGGTCAGTGAGTTTCTTCCGTTGTTTGGGTGGGCCTTGCACAAGCTTTGGGGGAAAGCAAAGGCTTTTTTAGAAAGTGGAATATATGACTGTGAAACCACAAGAGTGTTGGAGGGTCTCAGGCGTGGGTAGGAGAGCCTAAATGGCTTCTGGATTTCAGGATGTTAGTCACCATCACTATCACTCTCCTGGCCTACTACTCCCTGCTACCCACCTTTTGTCAGCATCCTAATTCTTCATGAATCATGTAGGATTTTGGGAAGACCATTCTTTCCTCACCATCTGTACAATTCATATGCCTCATGGCTGCTACCGTGACATAAAAAATTGTAAGTAAAATAACCACAGCCCACTCATTTTGGAAACATACGAGAATTCAAATTGACAGTTTCCCTCTATACTTAGGAGTAAAACCACAGGTCCTGGAAAAGCTCCAGCTGGTATGAGGCTTAGCACGCATAAGTGTCTAGGAATATTTGAGATATGATACAGGGAAAAACTTTCCTACTGTCAGGCTGGTTAATGAGGGGGCAAACAATCTAAGGGTACAATGGGAGATCCTTCCTGTGATGTTTTCATCACAGAAGAGGGTAGTGCTGGTGATATATGAGCAGGGACCCTTTCATGCCTACACCTCCACAATCTATCCTCCTTTCTCTCCTGGAAAACAAAGTCCTGTTCAGTATCTCTGGTTTTAGACTTGGGAGCTCTGTGATGGCTTTGGAGCTCTCTGATGGGTTAAGCTGAGTCTAAGGAAGGGATTGCATCTATCCATGGCCATCCTCTGGGAGAGGTGTACCATGTCAATGACTGCCCCTCCTGGGGCAGGGCTTCAGAACATAAAATAGCAGAGCAAGGTAAAAATGAGAAAAATATTGCTGAATCTGTAGTGCCGTTGTATGCTCCAGGAGTTCTTGGAAGAGCTCCCTGGCAGAGGCAGGAGCTGTCCCAAACAGCTAAGGACAATATCAACTCCAGGACCCATGTCTCTGGCATGGAAAGGCAACAAGCCCCATTACAGCTGGTTATGATGGAAAAGACGCTGGACTAAGCTCAGATGCCTGTGCATCCCATTCCTTAGGTGGGTGAATCCAACATCTTACCAGGAGTCTGGGGTCAAAGAATCTGTTCTGGCATCCCAGACACTACCATGTTTCAAAAAAAAAAAAATTACCTACTTTTTTTTGTTAATTTAAGGTGCCAGGGTAAGGCAGTATCATGTACAGTACAAAAGCAAAGAGGGTTAGTCCTTCATAGAACTCCTGGGTAAGCATCAGGATGCAGTGAGTGCTAAAAGTCTGTGATTCCTGTGATGATGATTAATCAGACACAAAGAGTAACAGTCCCTCAAGGATTCTTAGTTATGAAAACAGTCTCTGTCTCAAGAAGTCCTGAGCTACAATCAGCCTGGAAGAGCATGCAGAGGCAATATCATTGTTGGCCTGCTCTTCTCTTCTTCTCCCTCAGGCATCTATCAGCCAGCATTGGAGACAGAGCACTTGGCTAGATTGATGCTCACTTTGACTCAGCACAGCTGTGCTTGTTCCTTATGTGTGGAGCCACAGGGAGGCTGCTGTTGCACGTAGAGTTTTGCCCATGACTCTCCCTGTCACATCAGATCATAAATATTTTGCAAGGGAAAGCTTTACAGAGCCAAAATGTCATCCTCTTCCCTTTGCCTTGTGAAAAAGTGTATTGCCTGACATTCCCAGGCAGTCGCTCAGTGCTGTCTCTGGTCACTGATGCCAGGATGTGTGCCTTGTCTGCTGTCCCCAAGGGCACCCAGCTTCATGGGCTGGGTGAGGTCTTGTCCTTTTGTGCAACTGTGTTTAGACCTTATCTCCACACTCACAGTGGGAAGTGTGCCAAGAGAGGGGTGACCTCTGCAGGGTCGGAGGGTCCTTTGGTATCTTTAGCTAAGCCCTGCATGATCTGTGTGCTGCAAATTCCCCTGGGAGGAAACTGCACAGAGCTCTGTGGTGGGGAAAGGAGCAGGAGAGTGCATGCACAGGGCTGTAGGAAACCCTTGGGGTGCTGTGAGGGAGCTGATGTTCACACCTTGTGAGGGATGAGGGGACTGCTGAAGTGAGGTCCACACTGCTTTGAGATTTGGTGAGAGGCACGGCTGATGCCAGCCCCTGAGCACTGCCATGCAAAATCCAGGTGGCACAGGGAGATGTCTCCCACCTTGGTGCTGCTGTATGTGCCAAGGCCAAGGAGCTTTCCAGAGAAGTCTGTCAGGGAGATGTGGGGCTTGGTGTGGAGAGGCAGGCACAACCCCTTGTGAGAGGCCCTCCTGAGCAGTGGCTCATGCCCTGCATGCATTGTGCTGGGTCTGCTGGCAGAGGGCCCCTGTCCAGGCCTCCTGGAGGAACCTCTGCTTGTGGGAAAACCGGCCAGGCTCCTCCTGCTCCTTCCCTGCCTTTTGGCTTGTACTCTCCTTTGGGATCTGTGGCTGACACAGAGCATTTTTTGTCACACTGTTTTCCTCACTGAAGGGCAGAAAAGGATGGAGACAAGCAGCTCCGCTTTCACACCAGAAAAGATGGCTGGGATAAGAGGGAAGAGAGAGCCGGGCGCCAGCAGGTGAGGCGCAGCCGTGGGCCGGCCCCAAGCCGAAGCGGGACACCCCTGCCATGTTTGTGCAGAGCTGAGGGCTGAGGGCTGCCCCCGTGCCCCTGTCCCCAGCGCCATCCCCCCGTGACCCACTCCCACCACATGGCCGCCCCCCCGGCCCTGAGCAGGAAGCGGGACACCCCTGCCATGTTTGTGCTGAGGGCTGAGGGCTGCCCCCGTGCCCCCTGTTCCCAACGCCGTCCCCCCGTGACCCGCTCCCACCACATGGCCGCCCCCCCGGCCCCGGCAGGGCTCTCCACACAACGGAGGGGCTGTGTGACCTGCCTGCTCCCAACTTGGTTGCTATAGGAAAGGGAAGAGGCCGGAGAGAATGTGTGGGGCCTATTCACACCCCCAGCCCCGATTCACGGTGCCCCTGAGGTAATGTTTGCCCGGCTCGCCGTGATCTTGCCTGATAAAGGAGCCTCCTAAAAGCAGAGGGGGACACACCAGACCAAAGAGTCTGGGAGAAATATTTGCCTTGAATGCCGGTAACATGTGGAAATGGGGAGGTTGAGTGGGGAGGGGGGGATGATAAGAAAGAACCCTTTGAAAAAGAGGGAGGTGGGGGAAAATGCATGCCTGGCTGGCCCCACAGGCTTGCTGCCTCTGCAGAGTGCAGCCATCCATGGGAATATTGGAGTTCCTCCTCACTGCAGCCAAATGGTGACGTTGCACAGGTACATGTGTGTGAACACTTACAGTGATGCTGTGACCTGTGCCCAGGGTGGTTTTCTCCTGACACTGAGGATCGAAAAGAAGAATCAGCTCTGCAGCAGCAGCAGAGGCTATACGTCTTTCCAAAACCCACCTTTGTTTCTTTCTGTTCAGCATCTCACCCTAAATGCTCTCATGATTCAAATTTTTACTGTTAGTCTAGTATTTCTGCATTTGTTTAATCAGAATGTCTTGTGGGCCCATCTTTTTGTAGGCTGTAATGGTTTTGTTTCAGAAAATCCCTTTGGCTGCCTGTTAAAACTTGGGAAACAAAACCAAAATTCCCATTGCCTAAAAACAAGCAAAACAACATTCCAGTGATCCTGTAAATGTTTCTCTGTGCAGATTAAGAACAGGAATTTTGTTATAGGGCAGGTAGCGACCACCTCTTAAATTTTCATAGCTGATCTCAGCAAATTGTCCTGTTTGTATACTTGATATTCTTGAGTGGCCTGATCAAAGCAATGAGATGAGTATGTCACTGCTGTTGGGATACTTCGTGATGAAGACAGCATTCAAAATGCATTTTCAACATTGCTGATGAGGCTCAGAGGTTTCCTCTGTGGGACAGTGTTATCTCCGCTCCGTAAGAGTTATCTCTCTCCATGTGAGGAGGGCAGTGGGAACATCTGGACCCTGAGGCCCAGAGAAGCAAACCAGTCTGAGGGAAGGTGCATGGCAAGGGACTGGTCAAACCATTCATTCAGAGGATTTCGTTTTAAATCAGCTGTAGTTACTTGGCCAGGATGCTCAGTATCAGTGGGCATGGCTGGGTGGAAAGCTCTTCCCAGTGTGTCACCGGGGTCAAAAGGAAACAAAAACGGGAGTGGGGTGGAAGAGGAAAAAAAAAAAAAGAAAAGCCAGCAAATATTATAGTGGCATTTTCTCATGGGAAGGGAATATAGTCTCCAGCTCTGGTAAAAAAGAAACAGAGGGGGTTGCTACTGAGAAAGGCTGGGAGCCTGGGAAAAGCACTTCTATGAGAGAAGGAAAAGATGAGGGTGATTTAGGATAAGAAATGTTGTCGTTGGCTTTGACTAGAGGGAGAGCAGGTCTGTTCCTCCTTTTAAGTGGCAGCTATCATTGTAAGAGGAAAACAGACTCCAAACAGACCATGAATATTGTTTATAAAAGCCTCTGCTTATACTGAGAAAAGGGCACCTAGAAATGGGTTTCTCAGCCTTTTCCTATTGCAAGGGGTAAGCCCTCACTTGGGAAAAAGAGGGGGGAAAAAAGAAGCCCTTGTGTGTAAGGGAAAAATAAAAGGAACATCAAAATGGTTGACTGATTATTTTGGGAAGAGAAATGGTGTTCAGAGAGGTGACTTCTGGCCCTCTAAGGATAGCACTGGGAGAGAGGCAGAAAGAAGCAACATTGCTTTTATTTGTGATTAAATAACACTTTGGCAGTCTTGCCCCCCCCGGCAGCCTTTCTGCAGACAGCAGCCCACCAGCTGGGGAACACTCTCCAGCACTGGGGATACACAACACTGCAAACAGGGAACCTGGGACTTACTGCAAGCTTTATATTACATTTCAGCATTTGATTGGGGTCTTGCCGTTGGGTCAATTGCTGTTAATCCTGTATTTGTATTTAGCAGATACACCTCTTATTCTGTTTTCTGGAATTCCCCTGGAGAAAGTTCTCATGGGTGATAGAGGCTGCATGTCATAGAGTTTAACTTTCATTTATCTGCAGAAGAAATAAGATTTATAATACTTTTGCCGCTCCCCTGCCCCCTATCTTAGGTTAATTTCATATCCATCAAAGGATGTTTTTACTTTTGGATGAAAGTTTTTCTTTAAAGCCTGTGTTGCAAGTAACCTGGTGAGGCTGAGCACAGTTTCTGAGCCCTCTGAGAGCTCCCACGGCTAGTGAGGATTAAAGGAACTAGGTCAGATTTCTAAACTATAGCATGCATGATGCTGCTGTTCCAGCTGGACTATCTATAAAAGCTGGAAAAGAAAATCAGTCCTGGAAAGGTTTTCTTGGATGTGTACTTCCCAGAACTCCCCCTAGAAGTCATCCAACTGTGCAGGCAGGAGTGCAAAAGCTTCAAAAGGTTTTTCCTAAATCAACCCAGCCAGCTGAAATCCACAGGAAAGCTTGTGAGAATTCTGCTCATGAGATGACAGATAATGCAAGCAAAAAATGGAAGAAAAAGCATTTTTCTACATGATGTCACTCCCAGCATTATTTAATGTGAAGTAGTCCATAAATAATTGTGTTCCTCCTTCAGCCTTAAGCACAGGTAGGAGGACTTTGTCACCCATTTCAGAGCAGTCTCTCTGGGGTAGGACAGAAAGCTGTGTACTGCAGAATGGCTTGGGATGTGCAAGGAAAAATAACTTTGTAGCCCATTAAAACTCCCTCAGGGAAATGGGAAGGTAGAACATGGCCTGCTGTGGTCCAGGGTGGCCAATTTCCACTGACCAGGCAGAGGGACTATGCTGTCCATCTCATGAACTTTTTTTTGATCTCTGGCTTCTGTGAAAAGGGTGCTGGCTGCTAAAGCCAGGTTGGAGCCTGGCCAAAACAACATCCTGATTCTGTGGCAAGTGCTCTGGGATCAGACCACACGTGATGAGTACCCCAGATTTGTGCTGCATTGGGAAGAGACTATTGTCATGACCCCTGCTGCACCCTGGGAAAGTCACTCGGCCATGGCTCAGAGAAAGGAGAAAGCTGACTTTCTCTAGATCCAGGATTTCCTCCTTCCCTTTCTCTCATGTGCTGCACCACATCTTACCCACTCCTGGCATGCCAGGATCAAAAAGCAACATGGAAACATTCATTGTGTGGACTGCCAGCATTCCTGTGCCAACAAGGAGGCTGGTGCACGGCTGTCTTGTCCCCAGTGAGAGAGGTGGCCTTGCTTCTGCCCCCAGTGACACTGCTGCCGCGTGACACCGGGACCGGGCAGCCCTGGCATGGACCGAGCACAGCTGAGCAGACTTGCCCAGTGTGGGAAATTTCTAAAGAAGCAGCTTCCTTTAAACCACATTTTCATTTAACTAGTCTAAATATACTTCGGTTTCAAAACACACACTTAAAAATAACTTACAGAAATATTTATATGGACACTGAGAGGAACTTTCCAGCTTTGGGGATTCAGCCTGCAGCCCACGGCAGATCCCGCAACTGCCTTCCTGCTCAGTCACTCTTCATTTGTTATTGAGCCTCTTGTTTTGGGAGTGTTTGAGTCTCTTTTTCCTTAAGTTATCTTGCTTCACTCCACCCTGCCTCAGGGACTAAGAGAGTTTTGCTTCAGTGAGGTCAAGGCTGATATTGCAGGATAGTTTTTCTTGCAGTCCCGATCATCATAACTCTCTCAATGGTACAAATTTTGTTTCAGACCTGGAAAATTCAGCTCCCCATGTGGTGGGGCACAGCACATATTTGGGAACTCCCTTTGTCATCACCTTGCACCTCTCTCTGCTCGTCATTCGCTTTCCTGTCTCAGTTCGTGTGTTGCTTGGAGCAGATCTTAGCTTTTGGCAAACGTATGTCAGCCTTGCACACTGGGCTTAAAGACTGATTTGGAACCTTCTAGGTGGTTTTGCAACCCAAATATGATAAGTAAGGGTAAGGGTAATAACAAAACCTTCTGCCTAGTGGTTTTCACCATAATTTATTCAGTGCTGTCAATATTTTCTTCAGTGACACTGTTAGTTATCTGAAGGTGTACCAATCACTTGCCCTTGTCTATTTGGACAATCCCCTTTGCTAAAGAAAGGCTAGGCTCTTACTAAAGCATCACAATTAGGTCAAGTCCACAAGTCCATACGATACATCATACGGGAGAGAAGAAGTCTGATGGGTTGGGACAAAGGTTGTCTGATAAGGATGTGTTGTGTCATTTGTCTGCGTGTCTTGGCTTTTCGAAAGACATCCCCGTAGCCCAGGAATGTCTTATGGGGGTTTCAAATGTCTCAGTTTTCATTTCACCAGGTTTTATTTTTAGATCACGATACAATGTTTGTTCAGCACATATTGCGGCATTGGTAAGAATCTGTCCTGTGTTTATCAGGAACAAACAGCCCAGAGGAAGGTGTGCTCGCTATGATGAAGAGTATTTGGATTACAAGAGAGGTCAGATGACTCTAAAACTCTGAAGCTGGATAACCATTCCATCTTGTTTGGTGCTGCAGGAGAAATTGATTTTGAAATGTTTAATTACTGAAAAAGTTCTGCTACCATAAACATTTGTGTATGTTTGTGATGAGGTAACTTGCATAGGAAAAAGCACAAACCAAAACTAATTCTGCAGTATCTTTTATACTTCATAAAGTATAACTTGAATAACTTGTGACACTTTAATGTGTCGCTATCAATAAGTCTCTGGTTTTTATTTTCCGAGTGAGGTTCAGCACCCTACTGGTTTGTTAATGATTTTGCCTCTCTCTCTCTCCATATTTCTTTTTATATGTAAAGGTTGGAGAGGGGTTTGTGAGTGAATGCATTGCAGCATTTCTCATCAAACTGTAGTCTAAAACTTCATACAAGGCAATGGGAACAGACTCTAAGTCACCAATTAAATGCAACTAGCTCTGAAATGTCACACAACATCCATTTAAAACGGTCCAAACTGCAGGCTTGGATTAAGATCCAGGCATTCCTAAAAACACAGGATTAAACTGAAAGCTCAGATTTCTTTTAAAACAGAAAGCTTCCTGCTCTCTGCCTGCATAGGCAAGATCAAACCCCTGATCTAAAGAGAAGCAAAGCAACACCTCCTTCTGGGGTCCCAAAACCCCAAGGGTGCAGTTCAGAGCTGCAGTTTGCCTGGCAGCAAAAATGGACAGAGGTTCCTCTCCCCTGCACTGAGGCTGACTGTGCCTTCGGTTGTGCTACTGCTATCATCTGCAAGCTGGATCACAGAGAGGGTTACAAAGGGGCACAAAATTTGCTTTAATTTTAGAAGCTTCTCATTTTTTTGCACAAACCATTTCAATGAATGAGCTGTCTCTGTGGTCATGTACATCAATGTAGTGGCACTACAGGGGGTGAGGGACAAGGGGAAGAACAAGTTGCTGTGCAGGGTCAGGAACACAAGGCTAGGGCAGGAGCTTCCTAAGCAGCTTTGCTGCTGAGGAGAATTTGTCATCAATATGCCTCTGAGAAAGCAGAACATTGCAGCATGGATTCAGGAACAATCAGCCAGGCTTAGGAAAGGCCAGAAACTGAAATCAGCTTTGTTTTTGGAGAAAAATGGATCAAGACTCAGACCCTGAGATAGCAACTCTGAAGGGAATGGGCTGTTCTGCTCACCTCATTGGGGTGTCCTTTTCAAGGCTCATCTATTGCAGACCTAAGCAGACACTTGTCATGGCCTCTCATGGTCACAGTCACTCAGGGCATCATTTGCATCCTCCACAAGAGGGTCCCTTCCATAGCACAGGCCTACTGATGGCCACACTAGTAGCAGGGTGGGGGAGACTGTGGTGGGAACCCATGAACCATCAGTCCACTTGGAGCAGGACACTCACGGAGCCTGCTGTCTCAATGTAGCACTCCCTGACCCCACATGGCTTTCTGGGGAAAGCACAGCCTAAACCTGGCATGCCCAGGTACCACAGAAGGATGCTGTCATGAGGACTGGGGGCCGATTTTTTATCCAGAGGTGTCAAGGGTGTTGCATTATGCTTACATCAGGAGTAAGAGCAAAGACATCGCTGGAGGCAGTGATCCCCAGGGACTGCAGTGTGGAAGCTCGAGGGAGCCTTGCCGCAGGGGGACCAGCTCCCACCACACTCTAGTGAGACAAGGCCAACCAGCACACCAATTTCAGGCCAAGCCAGCAGAGGTCACAGTAGGTCCAACAAATTCTCAATGCCTTCGTCCAGCTCAGTCTGCCCTCACAGTTCACAACTGACTGGTATTAAACCCTTGTCCTACTCAACAGCCTGAGCAAACCTGACAAAGCCAGGTTTCAGCTGCAGAGCACCTTCCTGGAAGGAGCGAATAGCTGCTGGAGACTTGGGCTGTGGCTTGGTTGTAACTCTCTTCCCCAGCGTGTGCTCCTGTTGCAGCTAGTGCACAATATCTTGGTGTTAAAATAAGTCATGAGGGTGTGGACGTTTTCCTCCTGTCATTGCACAGAGGAAAATCACTAGACATGTCAGCCTGTCAGGCTCCTTTATCTTCCCAGACCTCTCACCTTCATCCTCCCTGTGCCAAATTCATACCCAAGCTGGAGGGTGTTCAAGCTGCATGAAAGTGATCTGGTCTGCAGGGAAGTTGGGTCCATGTCTTCTTGTGCTGTGTTACCACCTTACCAGCAATTGCTTTAGGAAAATCTCCTGAGCATCTCCATGCCACAATCTGGGTGCATTGGGCTTTCCTGTGGTCTTCTACAAGAGCCGGGATGATCTCCTAGGAGATACATGTACTGGAGGGGCAGGTAGGTTTGCAGACAATGTCCCTGCTCAATTACAGCTCCACAAGAAAATTGCAGGCATGGCAAATGCAAGACCAAATGTGTAGTTCTGTATGCAGAGACACTGGGGATTTCCGTCCTCCATTTTTAGCAAGAGTATCTTGGGCAGAGAAGAAGCAGAAGTCAAAATCTATTTTTTTTAAGTGAATATAGGAGCCATGAAGGTCTGTATGCCTTTGTTGATGTCAAGATCTGCACAGGATCGGGGTCTGGTTGGCTGAGGTCTCCCACAGGATACTCGACCACACGCCAGGGCAACTTTCTTGCCAAGACTTTCTTGTTTCACTGCCTTGGTGGCTTCAGAACCCGTCATGGCTACGATGTGTGGCATTGCCCGATGGCCACAAATGCCCATGTTCTGCTATGGAAAGCGTGAGATGGCTGTGGCTGGGAGCGAAGCCTGGTAGCTGATTCCTGTAGGTCTCTGCCACTGGAGGGGGACAGAGCACCTCGCTGCAGAGGTAGGTGCCCCTACACCCCTCCCAGAAGAGATCCTCCCATGCTGGAGGGCTTTCATCCAGTTCATCCTGGTGGATGGGCCACTGCTTGCAATGCCGCGCCCTGGAGTGGGTCATCGCGGGATTGCGCTTTTAGCAGAGGAGGGGCGCCGTTTGGCAAGAAGGCAGCGTTTCACACAATAGCAGGGAATAGCCTGCCACCATGGGTGGCCCAGCACATCCAGGGAGGAGTGTTGATCGGGGGCTCTCTGGAGATAAACGCTAACTTCCTTTGAACTTCAAGTATGCTCCTGGTGGTCTGTGATTTCCAACTGATTTCTTGTCACCTTTGGCTCCTGAAGAGCCACTCACCGTCTTTCCCATTAGTGCATGGTTTAAATTGCTAGAGCGGGGCAGTGCTGGTGCAGTGCCCTATCCTTGGCTGATCTGCAGATGCATTCTGCAGATCCTGGCGGTGATGCCTAGAGAAGCAGCTACATTGGCTGCGTTCAGTGCTGGCCTGGCCTGACCAAGACCACTGCAAGAGGTGCCACACTGATACACCATGGTGAGGTGGGTCCTGGGCTCTGAAATGGCAGATTTTGCCTGGCAGAGCTTCCCATGGAGTAGTGCCTGCAGAGAGCCTCACCAAAAAGACATGGTCTCAGCTTTGGTCAAGAGGAGGCCACCTGGGCAGCTCATGCCTTGCTCATCTACTGGGCTCTTGTGCTGCTGTTGTGCCAAATACCACAGAGAACTGGGTGGCAACTCTCCCCCTGCACAGTTTGGGCGGGTGTGGTGATCTGGGACAGCTTTCCCACACTGGGGTACCTTGAGGAGCAGACACCTCTCTCCTGACCAGCTTGCTGTGGCCAATGAGACCTGATCGATGAATGAAGATGGCATGCTGCCATCAGGCTGCATTGTGCAACAATGCGTGATGCAACTGAACTTTACATAACCTGATGCAACACTTAGAGCTGGGGTTTAAAGCTGCAGGTCCTGGGTCATTACTGTATGGTGGATGTACCTCCCTGGTGTATACATGCATGAGGTCACCCAGTGTGTGGACAGTAGCACTGCTCCAGGCAGCTCCAGCTTTATTTACCCTTGGGTTTGAAATTGCTTTAACCTACCAACCCACCAGCCATGGCTCATTGAGGATGACTAGACCAAGGGCAGAGGCAAGATCCACATTTATTGCAGACAGCAACAGTGGAAATGCCATCCGTGGAGCTCAGCTTGTGCCCTCCATTCCTATCAGCGACTCATCCAGCCCAAAGCATCTTTCCACACTCCTGCCCTTCAGCCTTTGCTGGTCCAGCCCTGGACCCCAGCTCTGCCTGTGTGCTGCAGCCTCCCAGTGCCTGTGATAGTGCAGTCTTCCTTTGCTGGCTCTTTCCCCCAGATGCTCCTGAACAGCTTCCTCTTTTCATGTGAAATCATGGTTTTGAGCTCAATGCTGTGTTAGACAGGCTGCCTTGGACTATGCAGAGCTGATGCTTAGGCTGGTGCTTTTGGAAAGGTGGCAGTATTTCTCTCCTGAGGCAGGACACCAATGCTCTACAAGAAATGTAAGATAATATAAGATGATTGTCTTTAAGAAAATTGCCTTAAACCTGACTTTCATTATTGTCCATACTGAGCTTCAGGCCAAAGTAATTTCTCATCTTTTCTTTGACATTTATCATATTTAAGCTAAAAAGAAAACAGAGAGGAGTTTCTTGCCTGTTGTTTTCTGTACAGCAGTGAGAGTTTGCAGCTGTTCTGAGGTCTGTTGTGTGTATAGTGCGTGAGGAAGGCAGGGGCAACAGGAACATGTCAGAGAAGAAGGACAAGCCCCACCAAATAAGCAATCATGGTATTTACATTCCTCTCTGTAATGGGAATCCTGCAATGCCCCTCACAGCATCAGACCAGCCTAGGTAGGATAACTGCTTTAGCTTCCTTGGGCTTTTCTGTCTCTCCCTCAGCCCTCTCAGCCAGTTCCCCCTGGGACATGTGGTTCCCATGCAGGCAAGAGAAAGAAACAGAGCCTGGGAAGAGCCCAGTCTTCTATTTGTGCGAGGATCAGGCTAACACAACTCCAAGTATCACCTGGCTTTCCCTTCCTCAAGGGAAGTTAATCTTGGACATCACAAGCTCTGCCAAGTTTACATGGAAAATACCACTAGCAGGACCAGCAACTCCTTTTGAAACTGGACTGGGAGGGGACAAGCTGGTATCCCCTTTCTGATGTGACTCTGCACCTGTGACTCATTGACATCTCAGTACCTTTCCAACAATGCTGTTGTGCTTGTAGCCAGTGCTTGGGTGTCTGGCGAAACTTCTTTCTTTTCAGCGTTTTTTTTGCCAGGCCCCAATGATGTAACACCCCAGGTGAATTGCCACAGCCTTGCCAGAATATGCTGTGGTGCCAGAAGAAAGGTGTGGAAAATGCCTTTCCCTTCCTGGATGCCTGGTGCACTGATGCACTATCCCTCCAGTTCTCTCTTTCCCCTAAGATACATGGGCCCCCTTTCTCTGCTCCTAATTTTGCCCTCCACAACTAATGCACATCAGAAATTTTCTTGCCTGGCCATGAGCAGAGACAGTGCCTGCAGTGTAAATAAGCATAATGAGGCACCTCTACCTCTACCTCTGCCTCTGCCTGGCACCTGTAGTGCCAGAAGAGATCTCCCCATGGCATAGGGAGGAATTACAGGGCATTCACTCATAGCCATCCTGGCAGCTAACTGCTGCATTTGCAGTGGCTTACAGGAAGACTGAGTCCCCACGATTGCTGCATGGTGCTGGTCTCTTTCTTCAGGTTCCCTATCAGCAAAGTGGGAACCATGGACTGGAAAACAAAGGCAGCACATTGTCCCTTCAGGAGAAGAGAGAAGAAAAGAGGTCAAAGGCCTGAAGCTGTGAGCAGAGATGTGTGTTGGCAATGGTGTGAACTATTTGTGTGCTGCGGTGAGGCCTCGGCACCACTGACCACGTACATACAACAGCCTGGGTGTTTGAACTCCACCCTGTGAGGATTCACTGGTGTGAGAGCAGCACCTGACATGGAGATCACCAGGTGCCCAAGATCAGTTCACAGATATTCTGGGAGGATATGTAATCAAACCTGTTGTTTACATCCCTAAACTAAACAGCCTCCAGGAAGCAAATAAAGGGTTAAGAAGACAGGCCAAAATGCTAAAGGAGAAAGCAACATTTACTCTATACTCATGGCCAAGTTGTAGTGGGAGAGACTGCTGTGTATACTCAGTAAGCGCTGATCCGTGACTGTGTGGCTCTTTGTGTTATGTCTAAGAAGGAAAGAAAAACAAGAAATGGTGACCAGAGTGGGATTATAATCCAGGAATACAGTGGCTGCTAAAAAACTGAAGAGGAAACCACAGAATAGTGGCTTCTGTTAAACCAGTGGGTGAAATGGTTGCCTAGATGATGGAAGTTGTCCCAAATCCTCTCTCCATAAAGGCACTTGTGATAGCATTGTATTTAAGCTCCCAAAAAATGCAATTATGAAAAAAAAAAAAAAAAAAAAAAAAGAAAAGAAAAGAAAATTAAACCATTTTTAAGTATGGGTGGGGGGGGGAAGGGGGATGTTTAAGGAAATTACTAGGGTATTGCCAGTTTGGAGAGAGTTTAAATACTGTGTCAAGGGAGCAGTTAGTGTGTGGTATGTAAAATGAAGCAATACAAAAACGGTTATTAACTGAGGCTGATTTGGCCTTAAAATGTGCTCTAGGAACTGCTGTGTCAAAGGATACAGCTACTCCAGAAAACAGGGAGTTGCAACAGCATCAAACAGCCTGAAACAAAACTTTTATTGTTCCCCATTTGGGGGACAGTCTCCCATTTGAGGTGAAAGTCCTTCAGGAGAGTATCAGTATTGAAAAAATTAATGAGAGAAAGCTTTGTTGAAATAAAAACATTATTATAATTCCACTGTGCTTCTGAGAACCCATCCGCTGGACAACCTGTGTAGAGGCAAAAGGACAACAAGGGCAGGACCAGGGATCCTCTCCCTCTACAGAGGGAGGATGTCAGTGAGGAGGACAAATGGGGTTTTCCATTTTGTGGTGGTTCTCTAGTTTCTGTGAACAAAGATGGACATTCTTTGCCAAGGTTCAACCAAGCAAAACTTATCAAACCTGTGGGAGCACTGGCTGATGGCAAAAAAAACCCCTGTGAATAAAACACACAAGGTTTTATTCCAGCATAATAGGCCAACACTAAGATAGTTTCCACACCCATGTTCTGATGGAGGGTCTTGGCCCTGCTATTGCAAAACACTTTTGACTTTCAGAGCAATACAGGCAGGGTTTATTGGAAATTACAAGGGGTGTATGCAGAGATACTGGTGAGGCTGTCAAGAATGGCTGCAGAGCAAATGAGGGAAAAGTGATTTTTCCAGAGTCTCAGCCATATTCTGTGGGTCTTGTAGATGATATTCATAAATCACAGTAATGCATGAGACTATCCTCAAGGCACCTCAACTACAAGATATGTCACAATTATCTTCCTTTCTGGGGACAGGCAGTTATTACCAATGGGTCTTGCCCAACACATCAACACTATTACACTCCCTAAATAGACCAGTGCACAAAGGACAGAAGTAATGTTGATCCACATGATGTGCCAAGGCTCCAGATGAAGCAAACAACTTTGCATTAACAGAAAATGAAACTGCCTGTAAAATCAGCTTGCAGCATATCACCATGTGCCTGAAACACTGATGCTGAAAGCCAGACATCAGGGCAAAATACTCAAAAGAGCCGCACTTGGGGCTCACTGGCATCTGTCTGCAATGCTGTGCTCACACCCAGAGAAAAGACCCACGGGTCGTCTTGGGAGGTCAGCGGTTTAACCACAGCTTATCTCAAGAGGAAACAATTTACTCTGTTTGCAAATGCCGAACACTGGCTTCAGTGTTAGCAGGAGCAGCCTGGTCAGGAAAAAGGAAGGTTTTCTGGGGTACTTCCTGCTTGGGTGGTGTGGTAGGAATACCTAGTGACTGGTACCACAAGCATCTGGAGAGTGACAGGTATCTTAATGCAATGTGAAAGAGAGAACAAGCCAAGCTGACGGAGACATCTGATGAAAGTTTGAGGAGATGGGCTTAGCACACAGCCTCTTTGAGCCTTCTTGGCTGGAAAGGCAGTACTGAAATACACGTCCAGGTTGCCTAACGTGTGGCACCAGAACACTTACTGTAATAAATCTCAGGTCTACTGTACTCCAAGAATTACATGATGGCCCTCTGGGAATGATAGCTGTGAAAGCCCTGGCTGGAAATTTGGTTCAGTGGCCAGACACTGATACACAAATAGGAGGAATGGCAAAACAATGTCAAGGGTATTAATAAAGCTAGTTGGGAAATTTTCCATCAGAATAATTCTCCAATGGAAAATGCTGTTTTCACTAACTCAGCTGTTTCTGTAACAAAATTGCAAATTTCCATTGGGAAAATCAAATTGAAGTATCCCTGGCTCTTTTTTTTGCAAGAAGAAAATAAAATTGCCAAGAGCATTGTAGGCAGACTAACAGAAATTGTTTTTCTGTGCAGCTCTCAGACACTCAGCCTTCCCCTCAGGTCCAGAAATTGGAGATGTAGCTGAGCAGTCAGAGATGCAAGAAGGCTGGGAGATGGGAAGTCACCCACCCTAGGTTTTTGACTACTCACCTGCTCCAGAAAGCAAATATATCCCCACCAAATGGAGAGTCAGGAGGCCAGTAGTTTTCATTCTGGTTCTTGTAAAGCTTAGTTTTTGTGGAACTCTAATGAAGACAGGATTTTTGATTTTTCAGTTTAGTATTTTCCTTAAAATGAAACTCAGCTACTCTTGTTTTCTTTCTTGCTGGAATGGATTTCTATTTCCCAGCCAGCTCCGGGTATCAGCAAACACTACACTTGCTTATATATTCTCCTTTGTATTCTCAGGAATGACCAGCTGCTCTAGGAAAGCAAACTTAGAAATGGGCCATTTATGGGACATATGTTTTTGATTGCAGGAAATGCGCCTCATAAATGGCCTGAAGTGCTGCATATGAATGCTACTAATCTAACACAGACTGGGAAAGTGTTAAGATTAGTATTTTCATGGACAGGAATTCCTACTTGCATTGTAAGTGATGAAGGGTCACTTTTTTGATGTTCAAAAAGTTGTGTGCTTTTATCTTGCAAAATAGTATCAGGCCTGTCGCATAAGCCCCTTGCTGTCCTGCCATAAGAGGAGCAGTGGGAAGATTTGTTAAAACATCCGATTCAGTGATCCAAACCAAAAGTCTGGATAAAGTGAACTTACAATAAAAAGATATGAATTCTCTTTTGGCCTGGAAAAAACATGCTTATACAGATCTCAACTACAGTCATCCATGGTTTTGGAACACAGATTTTTCTTGCTGGGACTTGCTAGCACCTGATTTCCTGGGGGGGCGTTTGTTTGAAAAATGATAGGATCAAATGGCCCCATATAGTCATGCGTGAGTCTGCTGCCTTCAAATTGAAAAAAAAATCTGTGCAAGAGGTAACTGTGAAAACTCAGAGAAATTTAAAGCAAATTATTTGATGACCTTCTTCTCTGTTTTATCAGGCGGAAATGGCATTGGGAGCCATGGAATTAATTAGAAAAATGGAGTGGTTGAATTAGGCCCTCTTATCAAAAATAATAATTCTCAGTTTTATGGAAATATTTGTGGTTATGGATGCTGAAGTAGGTCAGCTGGCAATTATTCAGGTAGCAACAGTGGGGACATGAAGAACCTTGGAAAGACTGAGACCATTTTTAACAGGCCTGTAAGTGCTTTTAGACATCTGATTAAAGGCTTCTACATTTAGAAACATTGGTTGGAATCTTCTGGTGCTTCAGTTTCCTGATTGGTAAAGTAGAAATTTTTGTAAGAAATTTTCCTTTTTGTAAGGACATAACATTTAACTGGTTCTTGTCATGAAGGACATTGGAGTTCTCTGGAATTACCAGTGGAGGTGTTATATGTGGCAGCTAAATGTCTGCTTCATGCTTGTTCTGCCATACTTGTGTTTTTGGTGGGGTTTTTTTGGTTTTTTTGTTTTTTGTTTTTTAAGTTCTGCTGTCCTCTGGAGTACTTTGGCAGTCAGAATTCAAGAAGGAACAATTATACATGTCCTCCAAGCAGGGCACGTAGAAAAGGCCTAATGACTTGGTGCTCCTCTGCAGAGCTTGGTAGCAGGGTCAGCTTCTCCAGTGCTGCTCCTACGTCTTTATGGCAATGTTTATCCTGCTTCATGTCATTGTTTCAGAACTCCCAGAACCTCTGTCTTTTGTTGTCATTTGGGATCTGTCTCTTCCAGCAGCTGGCCATAATATGATGGCAATGATCTTCAAAAAGTATCCCAAAGGAGCATACTGGAGCTTTGCTTTTTCATGCTGACTTTCAGTTTTCCCCTGTCCTCCTGCAGAGCTCATGGTCTTGCTCCCCTTGGTCTGAGCTGCAGGAAAGCTTTTATCCATCAGGACAAAACAATTCTTCATCTGCCTCTCACCTCACTGAGCTTTCACCTTTTGCGAGTTCCCCATCATACTCAGCTGTGGATGGATTAATCACATTTCTATCAGATAAAGATCAGCAGAGGTGTCACAGATGAGGCTGGGCTTGACTTCCTGGTGCAGGGTCAGCTAGTGTATGATCTCACTTCACACTCCAAAACACACCACTCTCCATCACCTTCCTTGCTTTTGTTAGCAGAAAGTAGTAGGACAGTGCTGGGTTAATGGTTGGACTTGGTGACCTTTAAGGTCTTTTTCAGCCTGAGTGATTCTATGATTCTATGACTTGTGGTGGTGGGTCATGGACCTGAGTAAGTATAGCTGCTCCCTCTCATGGGAGAGGGCCCCAGGGTGTCCGAGGAGGGATCATTTACACAAGCTCAGAGGGCCCTGAGGACTTTGGTACAAGTACCTGCTACATCCAGTGCAATGCAGCCATCCTTGGCAGCAAATTCATGGGAATTTACTTGCATAAATGTAGAGTGATACACTCGTATGTATTTCTGAGTCATGTCCTGTCGGTACTTCCTGCACCAGTGACATCTGTGGGTTAGATAAATAGAGGGAAAAAAAAAAGCAAGCAGTGAAAAACGGAGTTTCATAGAAATCGCAAGGACCAAGATCTTAAAATAATACAAGTTCAATAAATGGTCTTGATACAATACACACATCAAATGCCTCTCACCCTTCTCTATGGCTCTTCTGCATCTTAACTAGAAAAGCACAGGCACTTTGGGGAGCTCTGGCCCTTTTCCTGTGATATGCTATAGGGCATTCTCTATCTATGGAAAAAGCAAACTGTCTTACTTTTTGTCCCTCTTCCCATTCCTCATGATCTTGATCTTACATGAGGATGGCAGCTGATGCTTAAGACTTAGGACAGCTGCATAATTCATTGGCAGGATTGCTAAATTTATGTAGGGGATCAGATATCAGAATAACGGGGTTCTGGACTGGAGGGATTAAGCTCACAATACTGAGTTTTGGATGTTCCAGTCGGTGATACTGCCAAAAGGGACATGAAAAGTGATCTCATTTCAGTTTGGTGCAGCGCACTAATTCCGGGGAATATACACAATTCTGCTAAATTAATCCCTATCTCAAGTTGCCCATATAAACCCACTAACAAACTTCTTTTCCCCTTTTGATTCACTTAGAAAGAATGCTGAAAAGACATTCAAAAGGGGTTTGTTTGTTTTTTTTTCCCATCTGATGCACAAGTTACTGGCTCGTGCTAGATGGAAGATGTTATGGGGTATCATGGTAGTTATTGTGGCACACAGAAACACCTCCAAGGCCTGCCTGACATGTTTAATGCATGTGTTCTAGCTTTAAGGAAATGCAAGATTGGGGGTCAGGAAAGTATTTTCATCCAAATCAGATTGTCCAGAACAATTTTTTAGCCTTCTGTAATGCATGGCATAGTCTGCTTCCCTTAGCTAGCAGGAGAAGTTCCTGTGGACTGCAGAACAGAAAAATGGCACATTTAATTCTGTGAGTGATGGAAAAGATGGAGGTGAATGTCCTTGATCTCTCTGGATCAGCTTGTAGTTGCCTGAACTGGGACTGATGGCCGTGGTGGTCCTAACTAATCCAACAGTACTGCAGATGACAAATAACTGCCTCCCTCTTCCCTGCCTGATGTTTAAAGGATGCCTTGTGCTTTGCCTTCAAAGTTACCTGCATTGTGTGCAAACATATTGATCCCTCCACTACACAGGAATTAAAACATAATAGTTCAGTATAGAGCAGCATCCCAGTCTCCTCCAGAAGCAACACCTCTGGGCTTTGCACTTTGTGTCTCATCCACTATGGGACATGCTCCCACCCCTGGGGCTGTGACAGGTCAGGGGAAGTGATGAGTTCCCACATTCTGGGAGGGGACTCTGCACCTGTCAGTCACTACTAACCCTGCAGCAGCACAGCCAGATGTTGCCCTCTGCAAGGTGAAGGGTTTCCCTTCTGGGAAATGTTTCAGAAAGCAGCAGTGTCTCTGTCATGGCAGGCAGAGCTCCTCCCTGGCCTCTCGCTAAAACAAGCCATTGTCCGTGTGCGTGTGAATCACCCCAAGCACACTCAGAAACACAAAGGTGTTGTGTCATGTGAACTGAGGGGTGCAAGGAAGAAACCAGGGTAGTTTCAGGGACTGGCTGTGCAAGTGGTCAGGAGAAAGATAGCTACTTATGGAGGTTTTGTCTGTGCAGAGGTCTGTGTCAGTGAGTGGAACAGCTACATGGGCATGCACTGAGGATTTCAGCAGTAATCCTCACCACAGGCCAGCATGCTGCAGCATTCCCCTCTGCTCCCTGTGGAGGAAGTGGGAAGGATGGTTGGCAGGATCCACACAGCTGCCTCATGCCTCCTTCAGTTTGTCTCTGCACTCCCACTGCTAGCTTTGTGCTGCCCCTTGAAGAAGTATCTTTATAGCTAAGTCACCCAGTGACCCCTAAGTTTGTGCATTAGTTGCAGTTTTTTGTGATGTGAGGCTGCTTCCGGGAGCCTTCACTTGAAGGACCTGGTGCTCCTTTTTTTTTTTCTGTGTCAGAGAAACCTTGATTATTTGAGCAATGGCTTGTGGCTGGGATGGCTGCTGGTATGAATTAGAAAACCCTATCCTATCTGTGAGGTTCTAGATCATGCCCCTGCTCACACACATTTTACGGATGGGGCTTGTTTAGCTTTTAATGCAACAAAAATTCCCACTGTCAGCTCCCATGCAGGTTTATACAGCAGTTACTCAAGACTGAAGCTCTTGGTAACTGTGCTAGGTGAAAAAAACACAAATCATGTAGGGTTTGCTTGCTTCTTAGGTCATGCTAGCCAAATCCAAACTGGGATGAAGGCAGAATTCTTCAACTCTTTGCTGGAGCACTCTGTTGTGAGTGATAGCGGCTTCTTTGTTTCTTGATGTCTTCAGGTTGAAACTGGATGACCTTTCTGCAAGGTACTAGCATCACTAGATGCTAATACTTGGGATCAGTAAGGGAAGAACCGAGACTCAGTTTCACAGCTAGCTTTACATTTGAGGTGCCAGTCTGTTTTGGCCTGAACACCCAAGTCTGGGCTTTGGCCTCCATCTAAATACAACAGCATGCAGTGCTTTGGAGAGAGCTTGGCTCAGAACTGGTGACCATGCAGCAGCTCCTCAGACAGAAGCGATTTGCTCCTGCCAAGGGTGAGCATTCATACTGGCTGCTGTGGGGACACAGCCAGCCTGGGGTACAGCTGAGCTGCAGTTTGTTGTGTGGCTAAGAGCTGAGGTTCGCTGCATCTGCCTGTACCAGTAACCCCACTAAACAGGCTGCTGCCATATCCTCCCAGGCTCTTTCTTAAGTCTCTTTTGGAGCCTAGGTCTATAAGATGTGGCTCTCTGTGGAGGGATTCCCACACAATACCAGCTCTGACAGCTGGGCAACAGCTGGTTGCAGATGATTGCCAGCATTAATAAAGGAGGCTATGTGATGGATTCCCTTATGTAGGGGTTACTAAACAAACAGAGCTTGAGGAAACCTGGCCTTCTCCAGGAGCAAATGCAGCACAAAAACTCTTCTTGTTCTGACAGACCAGCAGCAGGTCCTTCTCCACTGCGATTTGCAGATAATCCCATGTACAACAGCTTCAGAAACTGATCTGGTGAGAGCAGCTCCTCTCTGCTTCCCTCTGCAACAGCCTGCTAGTTGCAAGGGAAACATACATGTTGAAGAGCACGGTGATTCCTTTGGGGCTTCCTAAATCATTTTGCAGTGCCTTTGGGAGAATACAGGCAAACTGTGGCAAAGCTCCCATACATTATATACTTGTAGTCAGAGGATGTAGGGGGTGGGAAGGTTGCCCAGGCCTCTCAGGATGGCCTCAGATGTACAGTGATATATTAAAAGGATTGTGGGAGGGGCAACAGGCCACATTTTCACTTTTCTGCATCTGTGGGCAGTGCAGTCCTCATATTGACTTCCAGCAGGCCCCTGTGCTCATGAGGAGAATGTTTCCCATCTCCCTAGCACCAAGGTCTCCCTTGAACAGGCAGTTCCCACTGCTGTGGGGTCTGAAGGACAGCCTCACAAAATGCACCAGACACCCTCTCTTGAAAGGCAGGCCCCTTCTTGGCAGCTGCTGAGCTGCCTCCACATGTGCCACTGTGCTATAGAGTCTTGTGGGCAAACTTAAGGGTACTGAGTACCTGCTGCGGGGAGGATCCTCTATGGTCTGCCTTTTAAGCCCACATTTCTCCACTCTTCCTGGTTGCCCTCCTCTTTGCTCTGGGTTTCCCTGACCTCTCACAGCCTGCTGTCCCTTCCCTCGCCAGGGCTGTGGAGGCTGGAGGCTGGAGCTGGGCAGGGGGTTAGGAGGCAGATGGGAGTTGGCAGCTTCACTCTGCTGGAGTGAGGGAGGGCAAGTCACTGACCTCCCAGCAGGAGTGACACAGGAAACCTATAATTACATGCTGTGACAGCAATGCTGGATCTTGTTAATCACGCTGCTGCCATGTCAGAGATGCTGCCTCTTGGGATTGAGGAAAACAAACAAGCAAAGCAGCACTGGCAGCAGTGGTGACCGTCCAGTGATTACCCGGCACCTCCCAGTGCAGTCCCCCATGGCACTGGCTAGCCCAGCTGTGGGGAGAGTGTGATGGGAGCCCAAGGCTCAGCAAACTTGTTCCAGGAGAGCCTAATGGATCCATCACTTGCAGTGGCAGATTGGAGCCCTGTCCCCTTTTCAGCAGCTCTCTAAACAAGACACCTTCACCTCCCCTTGGAAGTTGCAGCACTTTTCTCCCCTCTGTGTTTTGTAGGAGTAGGCTGAGGCACAAAGGAGGTTTACACAAAGCCCTGCAGGCAGTCAGTGGTAAAAGTGGGCTTTAAGTGCAGCAATGTTGCTTCCACACCCTGTTTCCTCGACCCTTGCTCTGCTGCTTCTATGCTGCCTCTGAGCCCTTCTCCTTCACTTTGGAGTGAAGCCCTGGTGTTCTGGCCTGCAGTAACCCTGTCCACTATGCTGGCTACTGGCTACAATTTTTTTTTTTTTTTGGGGTGATTGCTAAATATCTCCACTTTTGCAGTGTGAACTTTGCTTGAGCAGTTTCCCGTCCTCATGAAGTGACTCCACCTCGGATCCCATCCCACCTATTGGAAAAAGTCTTGGCAAAACAGTCAGGGAATACAAGGTTTGGGCTAATTCCCTCCTCCTGGCCTCTGCCTGAGGCAGCCCTAATGGCAGTCCCAAGATGGAGAACACACTGTTGCCTTACTGAGCCTTACCAGGTTGTATTGTAGTGGGCAAACCCATCCCATGTCCTTGGACAGAACTTGCCTCAGGCCAGCATGAGAAACAGAGGCTATGGGACTTGGGATAAGCACATCCTTGGTGCATCCCCAGAGAACGAGGGAGCGAGCCTCAGACTGGGTGCTCCAGGCTTCAGCCAGCCCCTAATCCAGTGTACAGCTGAGAGGATCAAGAGATAGAAAGGTTGCTCACTGTAAATCCTTTTGAAGTCTGTTCCAACTGTTTTGCTGGGAACTTGCTGGCCTGCATGCCAGAGGGGATGCTAAGCCAGGAAGCCATTAGAGTAGGGTTATGTGTCCCCTGTGGAGACTTGGGCTCTGGAAAACCACCCACTTGCTCCAGGGCCCACTGCTGCCTGAGTGCCCCAAACCCAGCAATAAATGATGACACTGGAGGGTGTGAAAACATCAAGATTGGTGAAGCCCCTCTGCTGGAGCCCTGCAGACCAACTGAGAGGGGGCAGTAGGGTTGCCACGTGCCAGGAGAGCCCAGCTGAGGAGATGGCTGGTGTGGGAGCAGCTGGGTGGGCATGGCTCCAGCCCTGACCCTCTGTGGCTGCAGGTTGCAGGAAGGCTTGCCGCTGGCTCTGCCTTTACATAAACACACTTTGCTTCTCTTGACTTTTCTCTTAATGAATTCCTCCTCTACTGGCTGTTGGTTTTGGCCTCCAGCTGATACTGTGGTTTTCCTTCTCCACACATGATAAGAACACTCCTCACAGACTGCTTCCTCCAGGTGATGGACACCTGTAGCTGGCCTCCTCTCCCCATATGGGTCAGGGTTAGTGGCACCAGGACACTAAGTCGTCACCACACTGCAGACTTGCTTTCTGGGTTCTTCAGAACACAACATGACAATGTGTGGTGGTGTGAAAGGGGTCTGCATAAGGCAGTCAACGCTCCCTGAAGCAGAGAGGGACATTGGGGAGATGGAGGCACTAGGCTTGCTGTGGGGCTGGACCCCAAGCAGCATGGGCCACAGAGCTGGAGCAGTGCTGCAGCCCCACTGCATTTTCCAGCAAGGCAAATGTGACCAGAGAGCAGCCACCCTGCCTACAGGCTCTTAAAATTGCCAGCTTGAAGCACACAACAAATTGAATAAGTAAAAATATCAATAAAGAAAAGTATTTGTATTTAACAGCCCTTCCCCTCCTTCCCCACTTCCAATCACTTACCCTTAAAATTCCTCTTGGGACACAACTCTAAGCTTTTCTCTGAAACCACCAAGACTGCCTTTCTTTTCTAGGCAAGTCCTGAAAATTTTCTTCCTTCAGTGAAAGCACAGAAAACCCACATTATCACAAAACCTATCCTAATTTGTGTGCCTCTGCCCCCTGACCACTCTTTTCTCCCTGTTGCATGGGGCAGGCCCCTCTTCAGATCTGTCCTTCCCAGCTGGTATCTGTCCCTGTTCCTGAGGCCAGTGCTCCCAAATCCTGGCCCAACACTGTTTGTCTGTTGACCTCCCCTAGTGCTGTCTGCAGCACCCAGTCTCCCTGGCCCATCTCCCCAGACTGTGTTTTTTATCCTCCCTCCTTTTCCATGAAAATGTAAAACACACAATCCTGCTCCCTCTTCTCCCTATGTTTTCCTCTCCTTTTGTCTTTCTTTCAGTGAGTTTCCCATAAATGCAGGTTTTGCAGACTCAGAGCAGATGTAGCAGGAATGCTGGTGCATGAAGGAGCAGCACTGATGGCTGCTAAATGGTATCACCCTTGAGGGACTCCCCTGGGATGGAGCAAAGCAGACATAAGGTATAGGTTCTATTCCTGAAGGCACAGAGTAATTTTCCTGACTGGGTGACACAAAACACCTTGTTTAAAAATAGAGAGAGGAACCTGAATGAACAGGCACAGGGGATGTGAGGTAACACAGGTAAAACTCCACTGTGTCAGATGCTGGGCACAGACAAACCTGTGGTTTCACTAAACCATCTCACCTGATCTGGCACTGCTGGTTAGTGACTGAGGATGGCAGATTCCAGTCCTGCAAATCCTACCAGGAGTCCCTTCCTGCACATGTCAGCAGTGCCCTTTGATCTGCCTGTGGATCAGCCAGGGCTCCCTGGCAGCCCCTGGTTCCCCTCATACCTGACAGCCCCCCATGCTGCAGGAGGGCTGTGAGAACCTATTGGTATGGGGTCTTCTGCAAGAGGAGCTTGGGCTTGGCGTTGACCTTGTCCCATTTGTCTGAGTTATGTAAGATCTTCCCGTATGGGTTGCTGGCTACGTGACACCTAACTATTGAGGCCAATGTAGTCTGTGACAAATGTGACAGTCGGTTTGGGGGAAGGAAGTGGGTAGGCTGGCTTGCGCTGTCTCAGGCGGGAAGGGAAACATCTGGATGCCGTGAAGCAGGGTCACTCCTCAGCTGACACAAATTTCCCTTGTCCCGATGCTTGTGGGAGATGCCCAGTTTCAGCTGAGCTCAGCAGTTCTGCACCCAGGGCCTCTTTGCAGTACAAGAGTTGCACTAATAAATCACCATGTTCCTTTTTGACCATCCTGCTCAGGGCAGGAGGGGAGAGAAGATGAGAGGGTAACTCAGAGATTTGTGTCCTTTGCCTCTCCTTTGTGGGTTCTGAGTTGGGCTGAGATTTCCTTTTGGTTCACTCAAAGACTGTGCAGTTCTTGCTGGAGCTTCATTTTGCATTTAGGCCAAAAGAGCCAGTACAAAAAGCAGGAGGTGCTCCCTGGGCTTTGGGATACAAATCCCTGGCAGCTTTGGAGGCATGAGCTTGCATGGTGCAGCAAGAGCTTGCAGCAGGTGGGAAACTGTAGCATATGGTTAGCACTGGGTTTGTTGGAATAAGAGCAGCATGAGGAGCTTGCAGGCACAGAGAGCTGCAGATCACAGTAGTGCTGCCACTGGCTTGCCTGCATCTGGGACCACTGACCAGATGACACAGAACCACATGGAATTTTTAATGTTGGAAGGAACCTCTGGAGATCATCCAGTCCAACCATAGCAGGGTCACCAAAAGCAGATTGCCCAGGAATGAGTCCAGGTGGGTTTTGAATGTCTTCAGAGAGGGAGACCCCACAACCTTCCTGAGCAGCCTGTTCCAGCCTGCCACCCTCAGTGGAAAGAAGTTCTTCCTCATGCTGAGATGGAACTTTTTCTGTTTCAGTTTATGGCTCCTCATCCTGTTGGCGGGCACCACTGAAAAGAGTCTGTGACCATCCTCTTGGCACCCTCTTTTGAGAGGTTTAAATGCATTAAGGAGATCCTTCTCAGTCTTCTCTTGTCCAGGCTGAACAGGCCCAGCTCCCAGTCTCTCCTCATAAGAGATGCTCCAGACTCCTCATCCTCTTTGTGGCATCCATTGGGCCCTCTGTAATATCTCCTCTTGTTTCTTGTGCCAAGGAGCCCAGAACTGGACACAGCATTCCAGATGAGCCTCACCAGGGCTGAGTAAAGGGGCAGGATCACCTCCCTTGGCCTGCTGGCCACACTGCTCCTGATGCACCCCAGGACACCACTGTCCCTCCTGGCCATCAGGGCACTGCTGGCTCATGGACAACTTGTCACCCCCCAGGAGCCCCAGGTCCTTCTCTGCAGAGCTGCTCTCCAGCAGGTCAGTCCCCAGGCGCTTGGGGTTATTCCTTCCCAGGTACAGGACCCTGCACTTGCCCTTATTGAACCTCACTAGGCTTCTCTCTGGCCAATTCTCCAGCCTAGTGAGGTCCTACTGAGTGGCAGCAGAGCCTTCTGGTATATCAGCCACTCCCTCAGATTCTGGTCACTGCTCAGAACATCCTCCCCAGAACAAGAAGTTCAGCCCAAATAGGCTAGAAAAGCTCACATCACTGTGAGGTGTTGGTGGATGTTCCTCCTGCATGGGATTTTTCAGTAAAGGGAGCTTGCTGCACTTGAAGAATTTCTGTTCCATAACTTGGTATCAGTTTGGAGCTAGGTCTTCAACATCACTCTTTCTCCTTATGATCCCTGAGACAGCCCTTTACCCTTCACTGAGACATCAGTTTTGGTTAAGATGGGACCATGTCAGCCTTTCTGTTTTAAAATGAAGTGATCAGGGGAAGCCTATAAGAAATAAGAGATATGATACTGTAAGAAGTTAATTTGTTAACATAACTTGAATATGCATCGATATTGCCTTTTTTATACCTTGAAGCCTTCGATCTTCAAGGCTGCCTGTCAAACACCTTTCATCAGGATCAAATTCTTGATTTGGAATTTGCCTCTGGACAGAATGAGAACCACTCCCAAATACCACTCGTCCTGATTACATTCTCTGTGGTGATGACAATGGTGTTGAGGCTCTGTGCAGGGCCTTTCACCTGTGTTTCCCTGCAAGGATGTGTGTGTGCCTCCTTCCTTGCTTTCTCTCTGGACTGTGGGCCCCTATAGCAAGTGTCCCTGGAAATTATTTTTGCCTCTCCTGGACTTGCTGCTTGTAGGAGATGAGGAAGGAGCCTCCAAGCACCTCATGATCCGGGCAGGCTGAGGCTTGCTGGCAGCACTTAAGCAGGATCTCCTCGATCATCCAATTCATCTGCGCCACAACTATATGCTGTTATTAGGTGATTATGTTTCACTATCTTCATTGTGTAATTGTTCATATGCTCATAAACAATGTAAATAGCCTCTAATGAGTTGGTAAGTTAATCATTCAGTAATGACCTTGAATGTCAGGAACTCTCTGCACAGAAAAGCAGCTACTTTAAAGACTTTTTTTCTTTTTCTGTGTTGAAAACCAGCTAGCATCTTTGTCCCTTCCTTTTCCTAATACTCTGCAGGCTATTCTGCCCATAAGCCACTGGATTTACTCATCAATTAATCCAGAAAGTTTGGCTGCCCTGTTTCACACTATTGATTATATTTATTCTAAAAAAGCAAAAACAAAACAACAAAAAAACCCCGAACAAAACATGGAGCATGTTCTCTTCTTTTTTATTATTTTATAATTTTATTTTAGTGTCAATAGTCATGAATGGATCCTTGGCCCTATTCTTCTTTGACTTTGCTATTTTTGAAAGTCTTTTTCAGGGCAAATATTTAGGCCAAAGTCTTACTTAGGCAGGAGCTGCTCTGCATGAAACAGCAAGGATTTCAAAAGGACTGTGACAAAAAAAATCCTAAAATCAGATTTCCTCCCCCCCCCCCCGCCCCATTTCTGGCACTTTTAAAAACAAATTTCCAGCCCAAAGAGTCATCAATAAAAGCTTGTGAGTATGAAGTCTGAATGCTTAAAGGCTTTGTTGCAGACATAAAAACTATAGCTTACCACCTTGTATTTAAATTTTTTATTTTTAAATAAGCTCATTATTTTGTTTTAATATGATCTCTGAGCATGGGTGCCTGGAATTGCCATTACTGTGTTACAATGATACTTTACTATCTTTCTGTTGTGTTTTTTAATCATGGAAGCTTCCTTTTGTGGCTGATATCCCAGACCCCTCCACCAGCTTCCCACCAGCACTGCTCATGTCCTTGGCCTCTGGCATTTCCTCTTGTAACATTGGAAAAGGAGTATTTGAGCACTTCTCAGAGCTTCAGCTTCCAATCATAGCCATGCTACCACTTCTGTGTAAAATAGACTGTGCCATTCTTTTCCAGATACATTTATGAATTGCTGATACACATCTTTGTATTTTGGACATATCTGTGTATTTCTGGAGTGAGACTGCCATGGTAGATAACCAGAGGAAAGCAGTTGTGTTTGGGAACAACTTCCAAGGCTTTCTAATTAGCTCTCAGTCTATGTTGGGACAAAGCCACAATATTTCAGCTATTCTGGCAGAGAGTGTGTTGTGTCAAATTTCCATTTTTTGCGTGTGAAATGTGCTTTTCAGACTGAAACTTACATTTTTCAGAGCTGAAATATGAGGGGTGCATGCTAGTGTTTGTACCCAGGGAGAAATGCCCAGACTCAAGTCTCTGCCCAATCTCATTTTGAACAAAATATCTATCCCTGATCATGCACAACCAGCTATGGGACAGAACCTGATCCAAGCTGAGGTGTTCCCTCTGGCACTGACTGCTGGGAGTGTGCTGCCTCTTTCTGCCCCTACCATGCAAAAAATGTATGTTCACAGGGGAGGAACAGCTGTGTCATGTCACACCAAGGGTTCTTGGAGCCCAGCAGCCTGTCTCCAGCAGTGGCTGATAACACATGCAAAGAGCATTACTTGAAGGCAAATGTATAGCGATACATCTCCCAGATGTTCCACTGTTTGTAATTTGGGGAACTTTCAGAGGCAGACCTAGTATCTTTGTTGCATTTTTTGTTCTCTTTCCACACTTTTTTTTTTTTTTTCTGTTTTTAAAGCCTGTGAACTTGTAGTATTCACAGCATCCTGTGGCAAGGACTTCCAGAGTGTCACTACCTGTTGTGTAAACAGACACGTCCTACTGTGTCCTTTCATTGGATGCCCCTGGTACTTGTAATGTTCTTTTAAAGTTTCCTTGGATGAATTTTCACTGAGGCCTTTCCTGTCATGCTTTTGGTTGCCAATAAATACACCACAGTATATTCTCACCCTAAGGAATGAAGGAATGTGTGTATCCTCGGCAGGCAGAGGCGTGAGTATGTCTCTTTTATGTGCCTTCTAGGCTGTTTCACAAAACTCTGTGAGCAAGATGCAGCTGTAAGACGTTGTTTGGTTTGTTTTGTTTTTTCTTGATGAGTGTGACTAAAAATGTTTGGAGCTTCTACACCTGCTGGGGTAATTCTCTATTTCTGCACATTGGCTTGCACGTCCTCCATTCAGGCAGGAGACCCCAGCAAAAGCCTATTCTCAGTAGGTGGCATTTTGCATTAAGACACCTTCCACCAACAAAGCCTCTCCAGACACAGGCCCTGAGATTGCAATGGATATGATCTAGGACAGCACACACACACATGCTTAACTTTAATCCACACATGCTTAAGTGCCTTTTGAAAAGAGCTTTGCTCCACATTTGTTGCTAGATATCTGTGAAAGGACCAACAAAATCCAACTGCTGAGTTTCTAGTATACATTCCTCTCCTTGGGCAGCAAAGCCAGCATGTATATTGCTTTTGGGTGTCCACATGGCCACTGACACCTAAGGCAAGACTTGCTGGGATGATAACCAGTTTTATTAGCTGTTTTATATAAGCAACAGGCACCCTGTGTGGTGTCAGGTCTTGCCTGAGCTGCTCCACACTCATCCAGCTGCTGGCCTTCTCCAGCAGGACTTATAGAATCCCCCCAAAATATGCTCCTTGTCAGTCCCAAAAAGCACTCCATGATGCTGCAGGAAGATGGAGGTAGGTCCCCGCTGGCATGTCACCGCACTGGGACGTGCTGTGGGTGGTGTGTTTTGGCAGCAGAGGACTGCAGCCGTTCCTAGAATGCCAGTGATGCCTTGCTGTGGGGTGCTTGGCCCTACCTGGTGCTGTTTGCGTAATGGAAACTGTCTGTCTGTTATCACATCGGAGATACGAAGCTGTGATTATGAAAGCTGCAATAATGCGCAGCCTCCACACTCGGGTGCGTTAGGCACGCGGCATTTGTTCGTGTTCCTGTGCTGGGGACACGCAGCGCTTACGAAATTCTAGTACACTGCTCCATGGGATACTCTGCCAGGGAGTGACTCGTGCCTGCTTGTGCCTTGTGTCTGGAGCCCTGCAAAGCTGTACGGCACTGCAGACTGGCACATCTTGCTGCTTTGGGCTCTTATAAAGGTATATAATAAATATAATGCATGGGGTGTTGTTTTTCATGGCATGACACACACAGACATCCATGCCTGTGTCCCATCATGGCACTGACCTACCCTGCTTCCGTCACTAACGTGTTTCTTGTGACTCAGGCAAGTGAGAGGTTATTCACAGCTTAATGCCTACCAGTGTTCCCGGCAGCTTAATTCCCTTGCAGAATTTTCCACTCCTTATGCGAAGCAGTTAAAATGGAAAGGGAGAGATGGCAGCACTGTCTGGGATAGGGAGCCAGCACGGCTCACTGATTTTGGAGTGTGCTGAGAGGTAAGGAGCCAACCAGAGCTGATTTTTCCCGTTGCTTCTTGCTGTGGATGTTTTCCATCTGCTGCTGGGGGTGAGCTGCAGATAAGTGGGACTTTGGCAAGGGATAGGGCAGGAAGTGTGTATTGCACAGAGGACTTGACTAAGTGAAGGGGTTTGGAGTTGGCAGCGAGGGCCAGCTTGGTGAGATCTTGGCTGAGTTTCTGGTTTCACGTGGACCTGAGGAGTCATGCCTGCAATCAAGTGAGTAACATTCCCCATCATGTGTCTGGGGTACTTCAACCCTGGTCACATTTTTAATCAGTCCATGAGTTTATGATTGATTATTTGTCATCTCAAGTGATACATTTATGTCTTGCTTACAGATAAACTCTCTAAAGTTTGTTATTTGCAAATCCCCAGTGCTTCATAATCAAAGTAAATGTCATTTTCTTGGCACATGTTGATCACCTCATCTGTGGTCTTGGGTGTTGTATCTCGTCTCACCTCTTGTTGATGGCCTTGGAGGATGAGCCTCACATTTGGAAGGAGGTATCTTCTGAAAACAAGGTTTCCCACAAAAAGCTAGCATTGTCACCTGCTATTCTTGCAGAGGTTCCCACAGTAAAATCCTTGGCTGGGGCAGTGTGGGGAGGTGAGCATGCAGAGTGTCAGAGCACAGCCAAAGTGAATTCCAACTTCCATTCAAGCAGAAACCTTCAAAGTATTTGGGCCTTTCTAAACAGGAGTATTCAATTCTTCCTTATTAAATCAGCAACACAAGAGAATGCCTTGTATGTTCTCCATGGGGATTCAGCCTCCTCTTAGCCTATTGTCTAAACTTGTATCAGCGACCTTTTAAAAGAGCAGTTGAAATCCAGTCAGACACAATTAATAGATACTTTGCTTATACTTGACAGACATGCAAGGTAAGAATGAGGATGTTAGCATGCCAGCCATGCGAATGAGAATGTTGTCACGCTAAAATATGCTTGGCCTGTTCTGGTGGTGTCCTAAACCAAACCAGAGCACAAACCCCCAAAAATGTTCTAATGTTTCATGAATGTTTTGAACACCTCCATCTCACGGTGGCTCCCATGCTCAGCACCACACAAGCCAAGTGGCTGCTGTATGCACAAAATCTTATTCAGCAGGCAAGACCTGTCAGTCACTGAGTACCTGTACAGTGGTGCCTGGAGTGAGCCTTACCTGGCTGCATGGAAAGTGTTGGACTGGCCTGGCTGTGTGGCATATCTCACTTATTGAGAGCAGTTTCCTGTGTCCCATGCACATTGCCCGTGCCAACGACCAGACCAAACAGTTGCAAATATTTTCAAAGTTATTTCTTTAAATACATAAATTCCCACACTTTATATTGGGTTCTTTACAGATGTGAATATTATAGACATATATATATATATGTGAATTCCCTTAGATATATATTATGTACTTATATATTATGCATCTATTACATGTTGATGTAATCTTTTTGGATTTCAGTAAAGTTTTTGATACTGTCTCACACAGATCCTTCTGGACAAAGTGTCCAGCACACAACTGGACAAACACACCATGCAGTGGGTGAGCAACTGGTTCACGGGTCGGGCACAGTGGGTTACAGGGAATGGGCTGGCATCCAGCTGGGAAGCTGGCACTCGTGGGGTTCTGCAGGGCTCTGTCTTAGGCCCCATGCTCTTCAACACCTTCATAAACAACTTGGACACAGGACTGGAAGGGATCCTAAGGAAGTTTGCAGACAGCACAAAACTGGGAGGAGCTGTTGACTCGCTTGAAGTCAGAGAGGCCCTGCAGAGAGACCTTGACAGGTCAGAGCTGGGCAATCACCAACCAAGGTGGGAAAGCAAGGGGAAGTGCTGGATTCTGCACCCGGAATGGGGCAGCCCTGCAGGTAGGGACAGACTGGGGAATGAGATGCTGGAAAGCAGTGGCACAGAAAGGAGCCTGGGGCTCCTGGTTGATTGCAAGCTGAACACGAGTCAGCAGTGCCCTGGCAGCCAGGGGAGCCAAGCCTGCCCTGGGTTCATCAGGCACAGCATCACTGGCCAGCCCAGGGTGGGGATTGTCCAGCTCTGCCCTGCACTGGTGCAGCCTCACCTTCAACATTGTGTGCAGTTTTAGATGCCACAATATAAGAAAGAAATTAAGCAATTAGAGAACATCCAAAGGAGGGCAACCAAGATGGTGAAGAACCTTGAGGAGAAGCCATATGAGGAGCAGCTGAGGTCACTTGTCTGTTCAGCCTGGAGAAGAGGAGAATGAGAGGAGACCCCATTGCAGTAACACCTTCCTTGTGAGGGGAAGAGGAGGGGCAGGCACTGATCTCTGCTTTGGTGTGACAGTGACAGGACCTGAGAGAATGGCATGAAGTTGTGTCAGGGGAGGGTTAGGTTGGATATTAGAAAAAGGTTCTTCATCCAGAGAGTGGTTGGCCAAGAAACAGACTCCTCAGGGAAGCGATCACAGCACCAGCCTGACAGAGTTCAAGAAGCATTTGGACAATGCTCTGAGGCACACGGTGTGATTCTTGGGGCTGTTCTGTGCCAGACCAGGAGCTGGACTCAGGTGATCCTTCTTAATTGGTCACTTCCAATTAAGAATATTCTTATATTATACTTCTGTAACAATATTATAATACTCTTATTATAATATTAATACTTACTATAATAAGATTATACTTATTTTCTGGCACATATTTCTCCAGAAATTAATACCCGCCAAGTCCTTATCTATTATTGTGTGCTATTAGTGTTGTACTGCCCTGTTGGTCAAATTCATGGCCCCATTCTGGAAATGCTGGTCATTTCTTCAATAATATCAGCCTCCTTCCCAAAGAGAAAACAGTTCAAACAAAGCAGATGGACAAACTCCGAGAGAGAAAAAACAACAAGAAGTCATTTCTGTAAGATAATGTGGAAGATCCTAGAAAGAGCTGGGAAAGGGACTCAGATTTCCTGGCCCTCAGATGAGAGATCAACAAAGCTCTCTCTCCAAGTGTTGCACCAAAATCTCCAGAGTTAACCTTCAATTTAGACTTAAAAAGCTGCAAGGCCCTTCAAAACAAGTATTTGGCAGACAATTTCCATAATGCTTTATTTTGGGAACATTTTGATCCTCTTGTGGGCTTCCAGCAAAGCAGATGCAAGGTGGAGTTTTTGATTCATTCAGTCATGAGAGACTGAGTAGTTTGGTTTGGTGAGGATGGGCCAGGTCTCTCTGTCTGCATGCTGGGATGACTGGGATTAGGAGCGCTGGATAAAGGACACCCTTACTGAAGGTCAGCACAGAAGAAGAAAGTCTGGTTTATATTCAGGTATTTTTAAAGCCTGTTTTCCAAAGAAAACAATGCTTCTTTGGCTGTCCATCCTCCCCTTTTCCAGTAGCTTTGTAACATGTCAGTCAGCTTCAATCACATCTGAAAGAGCAATAGAAATTTCAAAACTAGTAATGTTGTGGCTGTCAGAATAGGTGAAATGATAGAAACCATGATTTCTGAAGGAAAGAGAGGGAGAACCCAGCTGTTAGACATCAGCTGGCCACACCATCACCACATGTGAACATGACTTGCTCACTGGCAGGTATCTAGCTCTAGATTATGCACACTGCTGTTGTCCCCTTGCATGTTGTGGGACAAGAATTAATGCAGCAGGTGAGGAGAAGATGGCGATAAAGGACATCCCTTTTTCACCAGGAACCCCAGGCTTTGCTAGCCCTGTTGCTTATTACCTGTGGGCAATGCTGAGGAATGGTGAGCTTCTCATTTTGCTGTGAGCCTGAGAGTTCCCAGACTCCTGGTAGGAGCCAGCTCCAGTACCCAAGGCCAGCTCCAGGGTACGCTCTGTGTCCCACACATGTTCCTCTCTCCATTGTTTGATGGTGGTCTCAGCCTGTCAGGACACCTTTGTCAGCAGCAGCCAAAGTGGACATGAGCATGAGAGAAAGAGCTGGGAAGACAGCAAAAGTCTACCAGGAGAGTAAATGAATGATGGCCTCAACCACACAAATAATAACTGGATGTTTGAAATACCAACTGAAAGGAAAACAGGTTGGGCAAGCTTCTGGGAGCTCTTGGGCCAACTCTACATTGCTTAGGGCATGCTGAGCACACCACACACCATCATTAAGTAAGCACTGGCCACTGGTGTGGTGGGAGAAGCCCTCAGTGCCAGGATGTTCACTCAAAGGCATCGGGGACATCCAGCCCCTCTCACCACAGGAACTCTCAGGCACCACTAAGTGAGGACACCCAAGGACTTTCTAGGCTCGAGTTACGTGACTGCATGTCTGAGCCACGGGGACTTGTCAGACTGGCCTGGCTACTACTCCATGAGAGTCTGGCTATTAATTTTAGGAACTGGGATCAGATCCATGGTTGGAAGCAGAAGCTCTCTACAATGAAGTGACTGCACCCTGGGGCTGACTTCTGCATGGCCTTTGCGCTCTTCGTGTTATCTGATAGTTCAGATAAAAGCCCAATTCCCCTTTAAACTTTTAAGCAGTTTATAAATTATCATAGGGCTTTAATCTCTCTTTTCATGAGATAAGGGGCCTTCTAAGCCCCAAACCCTAATTGAATGGCTTTGGTTGTTTTGTTTTAAGCCCCTCTTTGGAGGAAAGCCGGCCCGTTATCCTGACAAATGCCTTCCAATGTGATCTCAGCTAGAGCAGGGTTCAGATGGACTGTTGGGGATGGGCACGAAGACTCTGGTTGGTTTGTGCTCACAGAGGAGTGCATGGAAAAGGGATAGAGAAAACTGTGGAAATGGATTTATCTACCTCTATACTCCTTTACTTTTGCAGGGGCATGAAAACTTTGCACAAGCCTGCTGGAAGTCAACTACTGCTGGCCCTACTGTCCAATTTGCACAGAGATGTTTGCATCCTATTCAATTGATCCACACATACTAATACTTACTAATTTATCTAACTGCTTTTGAACATGGTGATTCTGCCTTGAGTATTTACTGTGCTCCAAAGGAACATGAACATCAGACAGGAGAGACTGACCTCAGGAAACCAGTTCAGAGTTCATCTGTTTGTGAGAATATCTGCACCATCCAAAGGATTCACCTCATGACAAGGGACAGAAGTATCCCATGGCACCTACACATCCACTCAGAGCAGCTGGTATTTCAAGCAGACTTTCACAGAGCTGCTCATGAGTGAGCTGATGCTCTAGAGCCATCTGTGGAAACTATCTGATGAATAGTTTCATAGACCAAACAGCAGAGATTGAAAGAGAGAAGGAAGAGAGAGTCAGGAAAGAAGATGTCTGAAACAGGGCAAGATGCAGCAGGACGGCTGATACAAAAGATGAATCTGGAAATCTGGACCTCCAAATACCCTGAACTATGTAGCTTAGTAGCCCTTGTTGGAAAGAGCCATGACTTTCCTTTTGTCAGTTTTCCCCTCTGGAACTCTCCTTGGAGCAGACATCTGTGAGCTCTGCTCCTCACTCTGCAACATCTATCCAAAAGCATAATGCCTGAGAAAGGAGGTTTCAAAATATTCCCCTAGTTCCTCCCCTGGATGGAGAGTAAAAGAATCAGAGGCCTAAGTCTCAGAGTTAGGATCAATACTGCTTAGGACTAGCTCAGAAACTCAAGAGATGAAATAGTAAGAGCTACATAGCAATAGAGATTAAAAATATTGTCAAACATCTCCAGTGAGGAAGTGGTGGATTAAGGTTTTCTTTGAATCTAGGACTTAACTCTCTGGACATAAGGAGATCGAGATACTATAGAAATATTACCATGCTACATTTCATCTATGCTTTTTTTCTGTGTTACATTTGTCTTCGGATTCCTGAACATGGATTTGTCATCTCTAGGGAAGGAAACCAGAGATGTTTGTGACACACAATCTTGGTCATGACAGAAATCAAAAGGTGTGTGTGAAGTGAGTGAATTTAGGGTAGACCTGGCAAGTATTTTCAGGTAATGTTTTGAAACTAGGACTGGAAGATTCAGCAAGATTTTACAAGACAAATGTTTATGTACTTAACAGAAAGTAACATTTCCATCAACATGCTGCACCCCACATACATTGACAGAGAGATATGTAGATGTTCTGGTGTAGGACCAGTTTGGTTTGATGCTTGAGAGTTCTGTATGGACATACAGCACACTTACTTGGGGCAGAAACTTTTCAGCAATGGAGCTGCCAACTCTGCCAAATCTCTTCTATGTGAGTATCAAGCTCATAACTGGATCAAAATTCAGGGATATTTTTCTTGGGGACAACAGAGACATATTCTTGGCAGCTAGGCACTTCTCTTGCCTAATTTCAAGTTCTTGCTTTAAACTGCAAATTCTCAGTTAATGAGTTGTAAGTGTTGATTTTCTTAGCATGGACAAAAGATCGTCTTTTCCTTCTGGTACTCTAATAATGGTCAAAATCCATAAATGTGTGTGGGTCTTTCTTGTTGGGTTGTTTTCCTTTTTTCTCCTCTTTTTCTTGTAACAGGCTAAGGCAGATGCCTGGCCTGGAATATGTCAGACCAAGTGGCGAAAGTGGAAAGTTACAAGCAATTGAAACCAGAACTGGGAGAGACAAGTAAAATAGGTGCTAGTTCTTACATTCTCTAGGACAGAGCAGGCCAGCTCAGAGCAAGACACAATCATTACTGCTAGGTCCTGGGGAAAACATTTGGCTGCTCTCCTTGGTGAAGATCTGTTTTCTTCCACTGCTACAACATTGCCTGCATCTCTCAATATTCACAACTCCCTGCACAGCCTGTAACTTCAGGACTGCTAATCCCTGACAGGTCCTGGTGTGGACCCAGGGCTTCTTTACCATCTCAATGGAGTGCTTTTTCTTTCCACTTCTTTACTGGCACAAGCCTGGTCCCAGAGCGGCAGGGTGTTTCCCCTGGTGCTGCATAAAGTTAGCAGGCAGCTCTGGGTGATGGGCTGGTTTCTTTCTGCCCATCTCATCTCATTGGGAAGGGCCAGAGATGAGGCCTGAATGAAGCTGTGATTTATTCTGTCCACAACTCTTTTAATGAGACCATTCTCATTGTCTATGAGTGCTGGGTAGGAGAGCACATCTGCATTGGAGGCTGTGCTTGGGCCCAGGATGAGAGGGTGCATGCGTGTGCCTCTGCACTCTTGGGCTGGTAAGAGGGCTGGGTGTTACAATCTGGGGTACAGACCAGTGGTACACTCTGGTCTTGCCAGCTCTGAGCACTGAATAGCAGCAGTGTTTATGCATGAGATGAGATGCTGCCACCCACCTCGCTGCTGCCAGGAGGTGGGGAGTGGTGGTGGGGCTGGGGCCTCCCCAGGGATGCAGTCTGGCAGCCATGGAGAGTGCAGAAGGCAGGCCATTGCCTCTGTATTTCTGGGCAAACAGCTCCTGTGGAGAAAGCCATTAAGTAACAGCTATGACTGCTGCTGACTGGTGTCGAAAAGGCTGATGTTCACGAGGAGGGAGTGATGAAGCAAGTTAGCAGAGCAGCAGGAAGCAGCTGGCAGGCAGGTGAGCATCTCTGCACATTGTGATGAATGTGATGAAGGCAGCTGCCTTTCCACGTAAGGCAATCCAGCACCAGGACGGCCAGATGTGTATAAACCCATGAGAGATCAGGCACTGAAATGCCAGTGGTGCCTTTGAGGGTGACAGCTCCTCTCTGCATTAGCTCTGGCATAGCCCCAGGTTTTCACCTGCATGGTGCTCTGTCATCAGCACATCCCTTTGCAGCCCTGACTTGGGCAATTTTAGATCTGAAAAGACAGAAGGGCAAAGTACAAAGAGGGCCTCTGACAAGACAAATAGGGTCTCTGCTGTTTTTTGTCCAGTTGGATCTTGCATTCTCAGCTCTTGTTTCCCCCTTGCTCTCAGTTCATGTGACATCCTGAGCTAGTAACAATACCTGTGTGGCAGTGTCCAGCATGAAACAGACACATAAGTCCTTCCCTCTGACATATGCAGCAAAAACAGTATAAGGTGGAAGAGGTTTTGAATGAGAGAGCCTGCTGTCATGGATCCTCTCCAGCCCTAGGAATCAGTTCCCTTTGGGACAGGTGTTTATAGTATCACAAGATCCAGGGAGTTATTACTAAGTAGGCAGATGAAGAATCAGCAGTCCCAACTCAGCATGCATGTGGGTGTCCATGCAGGATGATGTGTGTGCTCCCAGACTGTCTTTTCTCTCTGTACACCTCCTTTGATACCCAGTCCTATTTTCCCAGCTCTGCACCTCTCTTTGTAGTCAAATCTTTCCCTTTGAATACTAATGGGTATTTTTCCTTCCCTTTCCACCCTCTCATCTCCACCATGCCATCTGTGCTCTCTAACAACAAGAAGAAAACTTGTGTCCATCCTTCCTGATCCTCCTGGTTCCCTCTTGGCACACACTCATTGCCCCCCACTGCATGCAAAACCCTGTGTCTCCCACTCCACTTCCACTGAACACCCCTGCTTTCCTCTCCTAGCCCCGTGCCACTTCCCAGGCATGCACACAGCCTTCCCTCCTCAGAGGCAATCAGAAAGTGGGCCAGAAGTCATGAATGTGTTTCAAAACCACTTGGTAAGTCCTGGATCCTTTGAAGTGTAGCAGGAGCTCCCAAAGAGAGTCAGGTCTTTCTATTCTCATTAGGATTATATGCTTTCAGGCCAAATTTAGCACACAGTTAGCAGGCTGTCCAGAATGCTTGTCAGAGTCGAGAGTTTGGAAGAAGCAGAGTAAGACTTAAAAAAAAAAAAAAAAAAAAAAGCAGCCTAGATAGAATAGCCCACAGGCTCTGCTTCTGACAGCTAATATTACTGTATAGCTTAGCTCTGGCAGGCTTTGCCATCTTGCTTACCACAGGCTCCTCTCCTCCTCATGGGAGCCAAATTGAGTGGATGCAATATTATAACACTGTTCCTTCTGGCCTGGGGTCTTCACAGTTTGCTCAGGCAGTGGTTTTTAGCTGGGCACGCATGTGTAAGTATAGTCAGGGGATTTTTCTTCTTACTCTGATCCTTTTTCCTTCTGACATCTCCATCATACCAGATGTAGCCCCCCCTCTGGTTTTTTTGGTGGTGGGATCCTTGACCCTGTGTGTGCTATTCTAGGTTGCAAAGTGAATTATAATATATGTGGAAGCCTTGTTCTTGGCTTTCACTGACCACTGAGGAAAACTGCAGTGATTGATTTCTAGTCTGAGGGGCTTAGTTGGATATTGCTATAAGGGTCAAAATAATAAAATGAAACAAGGAGAACTAGAGGAGAAGATCCCTGCTCTCTGGGGTAATGTTGGAAGAGGTTTGGCTGTCAACCATAAGCTCTTTTAGTCAGGCTGAGACAGCACACACTGTTCTACGTGCTCATCTGCATCGATCAGCTCCATGATTTCAATGCTAGGAGGCAGTTGGACACCTTGAGAAGAGCCCGGCCTTCCTCATCCAACCTGGCTTGCAGCATGGAAAAGTCTCCAGCAACTGTTCCGCTGCCGGCACATGGGAGGTGGTGCGGGCGTGTGTATTTTGGAGAGGGAGAAGCACCGTGCCTCGGGGGCCGAGGAACGAGTCCATGGCACAGACACCCTCCTCCTCCTCCATGAGCAGCACCAGGAGCGGGCACGTTGTGCACGCAACCGCCAAACCTGCCGCTGGGCGCAGGGCGGGATCACACCCAAAACTCCTTTGTTTTTGCAACACAAAGGTGGAGGCAGAGCGTCAGGGAAGGGGAAGTCCTACTTGTTCTTCCCTCCCGGTGAGGCGTCCTGCATCCACTCCACCACTGCGTGTCTGGGGCTGCCGGCAGCGGCAGCACTGCTGGCCAGATTTTCAGCACCACTTCTCTGCCCCTCGGGGATGGGATTCATTATTGTCCTCAGCGAGAGTCGAGTTCCATTAAAATGCAGCTATTTCGGGCTAAGCTGGCCTTTATTTTGTCAGCTTCACAATTAAATTGATACATGTAGAGGTAGGGGGCGATTTTTTGAAAGCAACATTTCTATACTAGGAAGGATACCCACTGAAGAATACACTAGTACTGAAATGTTATTGCTAACTCTCCCCAATCTGCCCAAGGGGCAAGGACAGCAGTAATTTAGGGCTGGGGATGTGTGCTCAGTCCTGGCAGCCCACCAGGCTCCCCTTCTGCGTTACCAGCACCCAGAGACCGCTGCACAAAGTGCTTGGGAGCACCGCAATGCAAACGGGAGGCTTTTCTGAGTGCACCCAGCACACCTGCGTTTCCCACCTAGCTGAAGTGAGCCGTAAGGGCAGACTGGGGCACGAAGGGGGCAGGTGGTGCAAGCAGCTGGGGGGCTGTGAGTAGGGGGCAGCAGAGCCTGGATGTCTGGGAGGGTGCGGGGAGGGGGCACCCCGAGCTGCTTTGCTCTTGCTGCTGGAGGTGTTGGCAGTGATTCTGGTCCCAGCCTGTGGAAACGGGCAAACCCCTCCTGGCAAGTGAACTCCGTGCTAAACAGAGGCACGGATGAGCTCTTGCAATCAGTCGAGATGTGTGCATGAGAGCTGCCAGACAAATGCGAACTTGCCCTCCTCTGCCAGGCAGTTACAGCGTATATCATCATCATGGTCCTTTGCAAACAGGGGTGCAGCAGGATCGTGGGCAGAACGCTCAGATCTAAGGGCTGATGCCAAACTCAGCAGATAAGTATCTGAATGAGGAATCATCCAGATGAGGAACCCTGTAAGAGGAGAACAGAAGAGTAGGAAGGAGACAGCATGCTTTATGGGTGCCTGTCCTGAAGAGCTTGCCTCTCTGTCAAGTCTGGGAGCAAAACCTTGGTGTGCTTGACACAGGAACTTTCACCAGTTTTTGACAGCACTACTTGAATATGAGGAAAACATTTTCTGCTCTCTCTGCAAAGGTCATGGAGTGGTGCCTCCGGCTGTCAGCCCTGCGCTGCCTCTGGCTGGGACCAGGCAGGGAAGTGTGAGTAGCTGAGAGCAGCTGGGCTGTGGAAACAGAGGAGCCCAGGTTTGCTCCTGGGTCTCAGCACAGTGCAGAAGACAAGTCTTCTCCCCTTCCCACCCCGCCTCCTTTCTCTGATGAGCAGAGCACTAGGCATGAGCTTAAAGCCTGTGTCAGCCCTGCCTTGATCTCCATGTGCACTCCACATCTCTTGTGACTTTGTCAACACAGCCGGCCAGACGCTGTCTTTGGCGACAGAGCTGCCTCCCGGGCAGCTGAGCAGAGCAGAGCGGAGGTGAGAAATTCCCTCCGGGAGAGATAAGCAGAACTCTCCTTCGTGTGCCTTTCTCTGCTTGTCCCCTCCTGCAGCTGCTGATGCACGACAGGGAATGGGAAGGAAGGAAGGAAGGAAGGAAGGAAGGAAGGAAGGAAGGAAGGAAGGAAGGAAGGAAGGAAGGAAGGAAGGAAGGAAGGAAGGAAGGAAGGAAGGAAGGAAGGAAGGAAGGAAGGAAGGAAGGAAGGAAGGAAGGAAGGAAGGAAGGAAGGAAGGAAGGAAGGAAGGAAGGAAGGAAGGAAGGAAGGAAGGAAGGAAGGAAGGAAGGAAGGAAGGAAGGAAGGAAGGAAGGAAGGAAGGAAGGAAGGAAGGAAGGAAGGAAGGAAGGAAGGAAGGAAGGAAGGAAGGAAGGAAGGAAGGAAGGAAGGAAGGAAGGAAGGAAGGAAGGAAGGAAGGAAGGAAGGAAGGAAGGAAGGAAGGAAGGAAGGAAGTTAAAGAGCAGCTGAACCTGCCTCTTTTGCTGTGGTGGAGGTTGCTTTTGACCTGGGGCAGTAGCTTGGGGCTGATGAGGGAATTTATCACCTAACTAGTCAGAGAGCTTTGACCCTAAACACCAAGGCATGAAAGCACTTCAGCACCTTGCTTTAGGCATTCACCATGTGAACTCCCTTTGCCCCGGTTCTACAGTGCCTGGTTTCTTCCTACTGTAAAGTTTCTCATATGGTCAAATCAGCACAGGGAATGAGATGGGGCCTCTGGAAACACCTTTCCACAGTAGATACATGCTGGCATGATGGTGAGGCTGCATTTGAGTCCATTCCTTGAGAGTCTTGCTCCTTTCCTGGAGCAGCCACTGCATACAGTCCAATGCTCTTGTAAGCGATCCAAGTCCTCTTTTGTGACAACACGATGGAGGCGCCAGTCAGGGAGTGTGGGCTTGAGCTCCAGCACTTTCAACATTTGCAGTACTGGTTTCAGTGCTTGGACATGCTGGTCAAGAGGGCATGCAAGGACTTTCGTCAGTATGGCTTTTTAATAGCCTGAGGGAAGGAAAGCTGGGAGCAGGGGAGCTGAATTTCAAAGGGCAGCTCTCTGGGTGGGTCTAAATCTGCATTGCTCCACTTTGTCACCTGGCCTGGCCTTCCTCGAGCCTGTGTGACCCAGCAGCATCCCGTGAGCACCAGCAATGAGCTGAGTGCGAGGTCTCCCCAGCTGGGGCAGGCAGGGGAGATCATTCCTCGTTTCCCCTGCGGATGTTACCTGCGTCACAAAGGACGTCAGCTCCAAAACTGCTGATGGGAGCAGGGATATTTCTGCATGGAGGAGTGAGCAGGGGGGAGATCTGGAAGAATATACAGACTCAGCAACCCTCCTGCCCCCATCTCTCCACCTGGAGTCCTGGGCCTGTCCACAGAGATCAGGGAGCTGGTTTTACAGCACTCATTAAGTGGAGGTGGTAGAAACACAGTGGAAAAAAACTGGAAGGGATGGTGTGGGACTGTGGCCTTCCAGAATGGTGGGAGAGTGGGTGAGCTGCTTGGAGACAAAGACAGAAGCAAAGTCCTTCTGTGTAGCTGGGACTGCTGGTTTTACCCATCTTTGAGACTTATTTGCAGCTTCTTTCCTAGAGGACTGCAGGAGGGGAACAGTATTTGTCACACTCAGTGTGAACAGTGCTAGTGACAATAGTAAAACCATCCTCAAGCATAGTCTCAATTCCATTTTAACTGCCTCCAAGGCCAGAGTTTATGTGGACTAGCCGTGCAGTTAAAGACTTCTCTCCTACCAGCTAACTGATCTCCACTGGACCCTTGGGCAATCTCTCATAGGTGTTATTTTAAATATGCAAACACAAGTGATCCCTATTGCATGCCACCTGAGGTCACTGAAATCACAGCAAAGATGTCTTTGTGTGCTTTGTCCCCTCAGGGAAATTGGCCACATTGAGATTGCCCACAATGAAAAGTGCCATCCTTCTAACTCCAGCAAAGGGGAACGGGCCTGGTGTTCAAACCTTGAGCCTAATGTTCAAGGTTTTGGTTTAGGTGTAGCTGTCTCTATTCTGCAGGCAACCATGAAGGCTTCTGAGTGCTTTCTAATGAGGTCAGTTCCTTCAGGGGTGAAAGGAGACTGGGTGCCTCCCAAACCAAGATGCTAATGGGAGTAAGCATATGGTGTATGCGTGTGAATTATAACCCAGCTACGTGCTAACATGCCAGCACCTTCCTGGCCCCGTTTTCTGGAGTCTCCCTGCTGCCCCAGGGGTGAAGAGCTCCATTCATCCTGTAGGCCACCCAGCTCTCTAACTGAGAAACTCTGAATTTTTAAGTGATGGATTTAAAGCTATCGAAAGGAAGCAGGATTAGCAGGGTGAGAGACCTTTCAACCACTTATCTGTGCCTGGCCTCAGTGCTGTGAATCACTGGTGCTCCCCAAGCATTTCCCTCTGTGCCCCACACAGGGAGTCCTGTCCTGCTCTGCAGAGACTATCACTGGTCTTACCTCCCCTCACCAGCCCTGGCTTCTGCTTCCCAGCCAACTACAGCAGGACAGCAGTGAGCCACAACATACACAGTTTTCCTCTCCACTCCACCCTGGTGCTGGAGGATGCCCTGCCTCAGACTGGATTTCCCCTCTCCTCTGCCTGAGAGCCCTACAGCTGGAGACTGTCATTACTGCCCTGGAGGTCATTGTGCTGGGGGAGTAGGGGGTGCAGGAGCCCAGCACACAGAGGGCACGTTTCCCTCCCAAAGCCTCCCTCCTCTGGTGCCTTGGCCCCAGCCCCGAGTTGCTGCAGACCCTGCTGGTTGCTGGCAGTCCTGCTGAGGACCTCTGTCTTCCTCGACCCTTCCCCGACTGAACTCTGCCCCTGCACCTCTTTGTCCTGCACCCCATATTGATCCCAATTCTTTGGCCTCTTGCAAAGCCAAGCAAAGTGTCATCTCTGCCACATGGTGGCACATTTTTTGGAGCCTGAACCAAGAATCAGGCCTGCAGCAAGAGAGGCACTCAGCTGTGCCTTCTCTCCTATAACAGCATTGCTGGAGGGTGCAGATGCTCATTTGGAATATGATGGCACTGCTTGGGTGCTGAGGGAAAGAATTTTGCAGCCAGAATGGCCCCCAGAAGGACAGGTCCTCTAGGGCTCTGTATGACTCCCATGGCCAAGGCTGGGAAGGGATACCTGGTACTGGTGCACAGTGTCAGCCTGTTTTGCTGTTTTGCTCCCCAAGTGCAATCTCCCAGTTTGTTTATTTTTCATTAAGCCTCTTCATTAATGCTGTTTCTCATGTGACAAAGGGGAGAGGGGATGAGGGTGCAAGGAGGGGGTAGTGACAGCCTGCCCAGGTTAAGGCACCATGTCTGCTGAGGTGCAGGCTGAGCTGGACACTCAGGCTGCAGCCCCCAGGGCTGTCAGGAGCTGGGGCTGGGAGTGGGTAAGAAGAGAAGACCCCTGTACCAGACCTACTGCCCTAGAGGAGCAGGCTGGGCACCACCAGCCAGCCCGTGTGCCTGCAGGGTCTGGAGACTCCCACTGGAGCAGGGTGTGCCCCAGTGGGGCCCTTATCTCTGCTCACATCCCTCCTGCAGCACCCACCGAGCTGAGTGGTGCTGATAAGGGTCTGGGGGAGAGCGGGGGCCAGGAGAGGCATGATTTATGGCCCCTCAGCCCCCCCAGTGGCTCCAGCCACTGTGGCTCCTGCCAGCTCAGCCAGCCTCGTGTCTGTGGGACAGGGCTTTCCTGGGAGAGGGTGTTTGCATTGCGGGGGGTGCCTGCACCCTCGACAAGGGTCACATTGCTTTTTAATTTCTTGCTGGAAGAGCATCTGGAAAGCACAGTCAATTACTGGATGGAAGACTCCCTCACAAGACTGTGGTATTTACGAGTTCCCCCAGCCTGTGGGGGTGCTGACCGCAATTAGAGGAAATGAGGGAGTGAAAGTTGCCTGTGGTGAACTCCAGGACAGTGGAGCTGGAGAACAACTCGCTGGCCACTGCCGTAGGGGCAGCAGCTCCTGGGGTGACCTGGGAATGGGTGACAGACTCGAGGTCTGGAGAAGAAAAGGCAGTAGCAGAGTTTGCTGTTGGGAGGAGACAAGGAAGATGGAGCAGGATGGGAACAGTACATGGGACTGGGTGGAACAGAGATGGATAGGGGGTGATGTGGAGAAATGTATTGTTTAGACCATGATGAAGATGTGGGGTGCATGAGGAGGATTGTGCATGTATCCTGAGTCCTTTGTAGTGCCCAAGAGCCCAGTGTGTAATCTGACATAACAGATGTTAGGCGTGAAGATTTGTGCCTACATGTAACCCTCTTGGGCCCCACAGAGGGGCTTCAAAACATGCTTCAGTGTCATACACATCCTTTAAATGCTGTGTGCTGATGAGGCAGCATTAAGGGGTCATCAGCCTTGTCCATTCCCGTCAATTTTTTGCCTGCATAACCCCATTAATTAAGGGAAGGAAAAGTCATCCTGTCCCTCCCATCAATACAGTAATGCTGGCAAGAGTCTTAAGATAATGTGCTGCTTTTCTGTCCAAAAATTCATCCAAAATAAGCCAGCCTGGCATGTGCAGACTTTTTGCCAGTTGAAGCTGAGTCTCCTTTGGGAGTATTTTCCTTGCTGGCAATGAGAACGAGGTGCCCTGTGTGGTGGCAGGTGAAGAAGCTTGTGGTCAGCAACCTGTGAGTCAAGCAGTAGAAGAGGACCAACTGGAGGCCCACCTCATTTGTCCCCTTGTCCCCACAGGTGCCATCTCCTCAGTGACCATTTTGCTGAAGTGGCTCCCGCCAAGCTTAGAGCTGGTTCCTGCTAGCCTTGCCCCGTGCCTCGTGCACGGCGTGAGCTGCCAGTGCCTGAAGACACGCACCCATCCATGGGGCGGGCAGGCTGTCCTCAGCAGCTCCCACTGTCAGCGTGAGAGGAGCTCCATGCGTACAGTAATTGAAGAGATCAAGGCTGAGTGCGCCCAACAGACCGACAAAGCCAATTACCCCTCAGGAATTTCTGCTCCTCAGGCTCGGATGGTGATTACAAAACCTTTGCCATTAAAAATTAGCCAAGAGAGAAACTCGTTGCCAGAGTCTGTCAGGAGTTTCCCATGCCCATCTGATACACAGAGTGACCACAAAATGTGCAGCAGCCAAACCTTGGATATCACCTTTTCGCAGGCCTGACATTCCCCTCCACTTTAGGAGGTGGGTAACATGACACACAAATGCATGGATATCCACAGGAACATGTGTCCACATTTGCTGGCATACAGAGCAAATAAACTGCAAAGCTGCAGTAATAGGAGGTTGTGAAACCCACAGTGATTGCACTGACAACTTCCATTTCTGGCTGTGTGCTCTGGGCCCAGCTGCAGGGTCTCAGGGTGGAGGTGGAGGAGGGATAAGTGGCTGCAATACGTGGCAGGGGGAAGGGGTACTGCTGCTGAGGTCTGTGTCCTGGATGCTGGCAGCAAAACCATGTCCTGCCCTCACTTTGTGAAGTTGGCAATGAGATCACTGGGTGTATGGGGTGAAGGGAAAGAGAAGGAAAGCTACAACTGGATCAGTACTACAAACCTGACTGCTCTATTCCTCTTTTGGATTCATCCTGCCTCTCTGGCCTCTCTGCTTAGCATGGGTGTTCTCTGCAGAGTTAATGAGATTATAACTCCAGTGTTACTGGTAACTTGTGTCTTACCCACACCCACATCCCTATAAATCAAAGATGCTTTTCGAGCTGGCTGGCCAGCCAAGGAGATAGGCTAGAGTGCAACCCCAAGGCTGCTGCCATAACTGCTCTGCAATGCGGTGCAGCTACCTCCTCTCCCGTGCTGCCAGCTCCTCCAGGAGCTCTCTTCCCTCCTCTGGGTCAGACAGACATCTCCCCTCCCAGTCCTCTGGGAAAGGGTTTGTAGAGCCATACCATTTCCTGCACAGCACATAGGGCTGTGGGATAAGCCCCTAAAAGCATGGAGAGGAGCCAGTAAGGCACAGCTGCTCTTCTGCAAAATCAGCTAATGGAGAGGGAGGCTGGACAGTAAACTACATGAGTTAACTCATGTGGATGAACACTTGCTGGCATCCAAAGCCCTATGCATCCTAAAGGCTGGCTCTTGCAGCAGAAGAACTGGGGAAAATCTCACTACATGTTGCCAATCCTACTATTTTTCATTTCCTCTCCCCTTTAGGGTTTGATAGTGGAGCTAGGAGATTTTTGATAACAGTCTTTTTTTTGTTTGTGTGAATTCTCTCCTATGCAAAGGAAATAACACCAGGCTGGAGTCCATTGACATCTCACTTAGGCCCAAAGTACTCCACATGTATTCAAAGGGAGCTAAAATCTCAGATCAGGCTGGTGTTAGCCCTTTGCACCACATGACTGTGATGCTAGTATATTCCTCCTCCTTTTATTCTCTTTATACTACCTCAGTTTTGGTAGGATATTGTCCCTAAAAACCTCTTAGCAATGGCTCTGTGAAAGCTTCCTGGGAATTCACTAGTCCTTGTAACTGCAACCACAGGTTGCTCTCACCACTCTGCCATGCTGCTATTGCTGTTTCCTGATCTGTGAAGGAAGGAGGAGGGATGGGATCAGGTCACTTGGCCTTTGATTCTCCTGTCTAGGGGAATTAGTGAGAATTGATGAAGCTTTTTGGAAGTTTCACATCTCTTCTCTTCCAGATCTTTTAAGCCTCACTACAAGTCACTTCCCAAAACTGAATTTGCTGGTAAAACTCTGGCCCTGGTCCTGTAAAGAACAGTTTATGAATGCATAGCTGAGTTAACCCAACCACATCTGGAGGAGGAGGAGGGGATGGCACCTGTGAAAAACACATAGTAGAAACAGGGCTTGTTTTTGTAACCCTACAGCACTTTGACAGAAGTAACTACAAATAGAAATCCCTTCTTCTTGTTGTATTGTTTCCTCTTACAGCCACTGAAGATGAATGATGAATGATACAGCATCTTTACAAGACAGGAATGTCATACTCCAGATCAAGAATAAATAATCCAGTTGTTTCCTAGGCTCCACTTCTTGTTTTTCATGTGCTCCATGTCCATGCCTTGCAGCCCTTCTGTCTACGAATTCCCATTAGGAGTTTGCAGTGATTTGTTACGCTTTTTGTTTCTGCCTGCCAGTGAAGAGCCCCCACACACCTCTTCCTTTGTGTTCCAGTCAGTCCTCAGTAAATTCACTGCCTAAACTAGCTAAAGTTCTCCTGCACCTCATAGTGTAACTTTTAATGCCTGCACTTGCAGTCTCCCCGGCATGCTGCTGTTACAAACACGCCACAGAGCAGTCTGGAAGCAGGAGGTGCTTGTTGGATTTAACAGAACAGTTCTTTCATCCTGCTTCTGTTAAACCATCTTTTGTCCCTGATATCTGAGCACTTTGAGAGACCTTGTCCTGGGACTGCCTATTTAATGGAATCTCTGCTTGATTCTGGCTTGATTTAGTGAAAGTCTGTGCAGCTCTGGCACACAAGAGCAGCATCAGATCTTGGTCGATTCCTGTCCCTCTTCCCACCCCTGTTACACCCTGGGTTTGGAGGCTCTGGTCCCGTGTCCTACCATGCTGGAAAGGGTCTGTCCTTTGAGCATCACCTCATGAAGCCACCTGCTGCTGACCACTACTCCCTTTTCTTGATGCATGTAGGGTTGAAGTCCTCCTCACTCAGCCTCATGAACTCAGTCCAGTGTGTGCTATATGAGCCCACCTGCTCCAAGCCTCACTGGTGCTGCACAGGATCACACAATTCAGGCTTCAGGAGCTGCTGTGTGGGTGTGCCTGCACTCTACACTGGAAGAAACAGATAGTTCCTTGTAATAGCCTTTGTTTCAAGGCTCTGGGGAGATCTTAAGATCCTGTCCCTTTCCTTTGTCAGCTGTAGCTTCCTTTGCACGTCACTGGAACACACACAGTGTGTGGGAGAGGTAATGACAGTGGAAGGAGAAAGTACTCACAGTAAATACACTTCCACCTTGCATAGATATCAGAAGAGAGCCCAACAAATGACCTTGCAAGGAAAAGGATCTCCTCCCAGCTTTGTGTGTCTACTAGGGGAAGTTTGCAGATGCTGCCTGCACAGACACTGTGTTTTCTGCAGGGCAATCTGTGAGGTGATGCTGTGAGGTGCACTGTCTCTGTGGCTGCACTTGTTTACTGCAGTGTGATGTGGCTTTTGGAACTGCAGAAATGTCCAAAAGATTTTATACTTGGCACACATCTCACAGAGCTGTGTCTTGTAAAACTCAGACTGGCCTATTTTTTCTTCCAAATATTCAAGAAAAATATTTGGAAATGACATTTTGCAGAAAAAATTGATTTCTGACTTTTCTAATTAATTTAGAGAGAAAACAGAGGTCCTGGAATTTCCCACAAAGCAAACTTTCTGTTTTTCTGCCAGCTTGACTCAGCAAGAATATTTCCCACAGGAATTTGACCATGAGCATTCATACTAGCTAGACAGTTTGAGTCTCTGAAGATGGTGAAAGCAAGAAAAAAAGTATGTCATAAATCCTCATGTAGTTTCTGCATCATGCCTTCATGTGTGCTGAGAAGATCATCTCACCCCTCTCTCTGTTCTCCCCTATAGGTTTCCTGGGAACACCCTATGTAAATGGCACCAAAGCAAAGGTCTGTGGAAAGGGCTGAAGCTGCGGAGATGTGCTCTGTGAATTGTTCCTTGCAGACAGCTTCCCCCTTTGTTTCTCTTTATGAATGAGCTCAGTTTTTACAACACAGCCTCTTGGTTGTAATTACATGGAAATTTCAGCCCTTTTTATTAGAACTGGATGACTGACCTTCAGAAATGTTTTTTTAGGTGCCATTTTTGCTTGTGGGTTCACCAGTGGGAAAGGATGGGATGGAAACAGTGGAAGCTTGAGGCAAAGTGGGGGCAGGAGGAAGTGTTCCAGAAATGGCAGAATCACTGCTTGAGAAGCCTCATCCCAAGCCCTGTATTGAGACCCAGATGAGAAACTGTGAGACCCAACTGGAAATGGTCTGGCCTGTCCTTATCCAGATGTGGGTAAGGAGTGAGGACTGGAGTAATGGAGATTCTACCATAGTTCTGTCTTTGTGTGACTTCTTCTTTCAAAGCTGCATTAGAAAAAAACAAATAAAAACGCCACCTAATAAATATATTACCTTCTCTTTACAACCCCCCTCCAAAAAAAAAAACCCCAAAGAAATCAAAAAAAACAAAAACACCCCCACAAAACCCAAATCTTGGAGATCTTCCTGGTACTGCTAGCAGAGATTTGCTGAATGCAATTGTAGCTCTTGCACTGCTGAAGTCTGTGGCCTGGAGGCAGCCATGAGGTTAGATGAGAAGTTCTGGCTGGCCCTCTGTGGCCTTAAGGGGTTGTGAACCTCAGCTAAAACAATGTTACCCTGAATCAAGTTCAAAGTCTATGAATCGAGAATTCAAGCCTGAGCCTAATTCAGGGGAAAGGCACAAATTCCTGGTATTTGATGACAGTGCAAGAAGTTACTAGGAAGTTTCCTTGCATATGCATAGCAAAAGCCAAATAACTGACTGTGTTCATATCCAAAACATTTATATTTTTTATGGAGTGATAACAGAACGTGAAGTGCGATAAATAGCTTCTAAATCTGCCTTCATCTCCATGCTAGTGCAGGAGGGCTGGTAATTTGAAAAGCTTATTGGAAACCTGAGCTTTGATTGGTGCTCTCAGGGTAGCTGCTGCCTTTCCCATGGTTTCATAAGGGATGTGTCCCCTAAAATCGTGTCTGGGCCTAAGCCTGCACTTAGAGCCACTGGTCCACTTGGCTTTCCTCACCATGGTGTGGTTTCAGTGACTGTGTAACCATGAGTGTGCTGGCTTGCTGGTGCTCTGCATTTCAGCATGTCCAAAGAAGGACAATGAAGCTGGTGAAGGGTCTAGAAAACATGTCCTGTGGGGAATAGTTGAGAGAACTGGGGTTGTTTTGTCTGGAGAAAAGGACACTAGGGAGGACCTCATTGTTTGCTACAACTACCTGAAAGAAGGCTGCAGTGGCGTGGGGGTTATCTCCTCTACCATGTCCCCAGTGAGAAGACGAAAGGAAATGGCCCCTGGTGTGCCAGGAGAGGTTCAGATTAGATATTAGGAAAAAAAATTCACTGAAAGAGCAGTTAAGCATTGAAATAGGTTGCCCAGGGAGGTGGTGGTGTCAGCATCCCTGGAAGTGTTCAAGAGGTGTCTGGATGTTGTGCTTGGGGATATGGTTTAAGGGTGATAATGGCAGTGATGGGTTGATGGTGGAACCAGATGATCTCAAGGGTATCCTCCAGCATTAATGATCCTGTGATTTGGTGATTCTGAGATATGGATGGTGATGGCTGTATGAAGCATGACTTGGGGAGCTTGCTGGGGTTTAGACCACTTCCTAGCAGGTTCTCCCTTGAGCTGTGTGGGTGCAGAAACACTCCATCCAGGTACAAACAGGTACTTTACATGATGGATGTGAGAAACAGTAAATCCTCAATGGTTGCTCACACAATGAAGTCTGTCAGATAGCAGAGATCTGATCATGAAAGTCTTATACCTTTTGTAGGCTAGTAACACAGTCAGTGATTGCCAGGAGATTCATAGATTTTTGGTAGAATTTGTTGCTTTGTAATGATGGAAAAACAAAATACCTGAAGATAGCACATTATGATCTGGCTTTTTGCAAGCATTAAAATGGTACTTTATATCGCATTTTCAAATTTCAGAGCCAAAGGATGAGTTATTTCTTTTCTTGCTTGCAAGATGACAAAAAAGCCACTGTGACTTTTTAAAAAATTACTTCTGCATACTAATGTTTCATTTTTCTTTCAAAGTCTCAGGCAATACCAAGATGACAGCAGTGGTTCTCTGAATGGAACAGGGAACATCAAGATCTCTTTGCTGAACTGTTTAGAGGTGCTCAGAGACAGATCCATTTCTACCTTGAAGCTGAACCCTGTGTTAGTATTCTAAGATGGGAGTGAGGCTTTGCAAAGGACTTGTTGGTTCTTCAGAAAGTTGTTTAGGTTTTTTCCCCGCTTCTCTGAAAGCATATTTTTGTTTTTTCCCATGCTTTGTGAAATTCTGCATGCTTTTGCTGCCCAAGTAGAAAGCTATAACTGTGAGTGGTTAGATTTGATTCAAATCTTCTCTATGCTCAGGTGTAATTAACAGGCCAACCTCAAGAAGCTGGCAAATGGCCAGCATGCTCCACAGCACTGCTAACATCTGTCACCCTGCCTTGTTAGGAATCAGAGTTGCTTCTGCCTCCATAAGCAGAAGGGCTTTACTGATGTCAGGACTCTGCATGGTCCAGGAGGAAGAAGCAAGTTACCAAGACTAGTCATGATGCTTAAAAACATCATTTGGTGGGGTCTGCTTGACTTACTTCCTACTCAGTTTCTGCTGTTCTCCTGCTGTCATGGTGGGGCAAAGCAGAAAGGGCAGAAATGTTTCCCTTGTGTTTGAACTTGCAGAACTTCTCAAACTTGGGTGAGTGCCTAGATGGGATGGGCTCAGGATGATCCCATTCTGCATTACGGTTCCAGGCAGGGCAGGGTATGCACTCACACTGTGTGCTGGAATATGTGCAGCCACTGCTCGGAGGGCTGCAAGAAGGTGGTACAGATTGCCTGGTCTACTTGTGTCTTTTCTTCTTTGGACCCCATCACCACATTATCTGAGCAATGTGTCTGGTAAAGCAGGGAAGTTGGTAACAAAGGGACCCCGGTTATTAAAGTTAGAGTGGTGCTGGCGGGTGGAGGCATTAGCATCCTTTTATCCTCACCTGCACCCAGACATGCTTGTCTTGAAACTCCAGAGGGAAATACATCCTTTGCCAGGCTTTGCATGTTCCCTACAGTGGCCTGCGTAGGATCCTGCTTGGGTTCCTTCAGAGAGCAATGGTGAGTGAGAGGGATGTGCCAGCCCTGGTGCCTCCAAGGTACATAGGACTGTTTCCTAGTTTCACAGAAGACACTTCTGGGACCTCAGGCAAGTGTCCTGCTCCTCAGGAAGCTGAATATTGCTCTCTAGTACCCTCTAGGGTTCAGAATACACAGAACCTGGGAACTCATGATGTGAGATGGAGTCCACAGGAGCAGAACCACGGGTTGGGCAAGAGTGTGAAGCAGACACAGTGGGCACCTCACAAGTACTCTAACCCAAAGGGCTCTGAAGCACTCTTTTCCGCAGGGCTGTAACTTGCCACTGTCTTGCAGGCCAGCCGGAGGCCCTCACATCACCTCTGTCCCACCTGCAGGGCTGACCCAAGCAGCAGATGGAAGCGAGTGACTCACCACCTCACAGCCAAGTCACTGAATCAGAGCATTTAGAGGCAGAGGCGTGGTGAGGATACTTGGGTTAAATCCCGAAACTAAAACAATGAGCCTGAGGGGTCTTTATTGTCCATCACACTGTAGACAATAATATTTTTGTTACTAGAGCAATTGCTAGGGGGATGTGGAGACAGCAAGCCCTCTACATACCACAAGGCACAAGAAAATATTGCTTAAAAGTTGTGTCATGTTTTGGATTGCTACTTTTGATTTATTGCTTCTCCCTGCCTCTGGGGATGCAGTGCTGAGGCAATCCAGGAGTAGGGATGCTGCATTTTTGGAGCATAGTCACGGCTGGACTGTCAGAATTATTTGTAAACACAGCTCAGGTCTCTCACCAGGAATAAAAGCCATTTATCCTACAAACAAAGCTTGTTCAACTGCAGGCCCCTAACACTGACACTTTGTTTTCCCCCTATTTTCTAAGAAGAAGATAAGGTTAATAATTTTCATATTTTAATGATAAGGTAGCTATCTTTTTAGTCCCTTTTCACTCTGCTTGCATTTGGACTTGTAGCCATGAGCCCAACTCTAGGCTTCCCTACATTAATTTATTCCTAGAAAAAGCAGGCTGTAGGTGTTTCCAGGAAAATTCAGCCCCAGCTCAGGGCAATACAAGAGATCTCTCTGAGCTGTTTCTTTTCCTTTATAGGGTCTCCAGGAAGAATATCTGCCTCTGGTCTTGGGGGAGAATCTTCTGGGAAAGGGGCTTGAGCAGGGGGAAGAATGAGGGAGTGCCAAGGGGGAAAGTGGCAGGAGGATTTGCTGCAGGCCAGTAGGGAGGGAGAGCACTGGAGTGGGTTGACCAGTCCCTGCCAGAAGGACATCCTACCTGCCACCAGCAGGACCTACTTGTATGCAGCCTTTAAGGGGGTTATAAAAAATGTCCTTGAAGAAATGGGGTTGCTGGGGCATCCTTTCAGTGAGGCTAAGAGAGGGAAATAGCGAGACTTAATAAGCCTCCTGTCCTGGGAAAAGAAAGACAGAAGAGGGTTATAGCTTATCCTAGAGGCATCCCTATGGTTCAGAGCTGCCAATTTCAGTTGTGTGAGGGTCAGCTCGAGGAGAAGGAGGAAGTTGCAGTGGGACACAGCAATGTGAACTCAGTGTAAGTTGGGGTGCAGCACATGTAGACCCTGTCCTGACATGAGCAGGAGCAGACCACTGGCTTCCCTGCCATGTCCCTCAGTGAGCAACTTGCCAAGGTGTGAAAGACCCTGCCTTGCCACAGGAGTCAGAGCTGTGCCTGAGCCTCGAAACCGAGAAATTGTCTGTGTAACAGGAGGGAAGCAACATCGAGAAAGAAAGAGCTTGAAACCATGGAAACGGGTCTCCCCCCTCCTTCACTTCACTCCCATCTGTATTTCCCAGAATAGACATTGAACTCTGGTTTCTTTTGATGAGATAGACTTGGGTCAGTGAAGTTGAGAGTGAAATGGCCATTGCAAGGCTAGGTGAAACAAAAAACTGAAACGCCCTCTTCCTCACTTCTCCTCCTGAAGCAGCCTCTTCATCTAGAGGCAAATTAACAGTCCCTCTGGCAGGTCACAAAGTCAGAGGCCAGGATTTGCATGAAGGGCTTCTAGGCAAACAGCCTAACTTTTCTCATCTCCTCCTTATCTTGTTTGGAGCTAGTGATTCATTTTCTCAACTGCAGATCTATTGGCCTTTTGAGCAAAATCCTGACATTTTAGCTTGGCTCCAGAATTTCCCTCAAGATTTTGTTTTTAAGTGCATACAGACCACACTGCCCATATTGCAGATCCAGTAAGATTTCAGCAGCCACTCCACCCACTGCTGTTTGAACGCATAAGGAAAAATCTGTGCCCTAAACTTATAAGTCTGGTAGGGCTGGAGAATGCAAGGATAAATGGTGTGAGATGGCTGGAGAGTCTTCCAGGGTAAATTGAAGCATGGAGAGTAACTGATGAGGGAAAGGACAGCTGAAACCAAGGACAAGAGACAGAATAAAAGGGAGGAGGAGGAAAGTCTGATTATGCATATGTGGAAACAGATGATGCAGCTGGAGATTACTGAGGCCTTCTTTGATTCAACCTTCAGAACTTGTGTGTATATTCATAACTACTGAAAAGGATCAGTTAAGTTCAGGTAATGTTTGAAGAAGAGGACGGCAGTGATGGGCATCTTGCTTGAAACTGTACAAGGGGAGCATGGAACTCCTGGGAAGGGCCCCCTGGAGGGGTTATGATGGCTCTGCAGTGACAATACATCCTCCTTAATCTCTGCTTGGCTTACACTTGCCAACCACCAAGCACAAAAATTGCTCCACCACAGCCTCTCTCCCTCACTTAAAAAAAATGAACCATCCATTGAGAAGAGCCTCTTTGTACTGATGCACCAAAACTAGGCATGCTACTAACGAGACAGACACATAATCCATAAGAAAACTTTGTACTCATTCATCTCCACCATCTCCAAGTATGAGACGTAGAGAATAGGAATCTCCTTCTGGGATGGTGAAAGGATAAAATCAAAGACAAATGAAACAACCTGAAGATTAAACTGGGGATGTAGTGAGAGATGTCTCCACAAGCAAAAAAGGAATATTCTTTCTGGAGATCATTGGATGGTCATGTACAGATATATGCTCTGAGAAGTCCCAGGTTGCAGACAAACACCTAGATGGGATAATTTCTAGCTAAAAGACGTTCCAAATGGAGGCGAGCAGTTTTCACTGTGAGTAAGGAAGGAGAAGGGTCTCTTGCTTACCTCAAGGACTCTGGCACTCAAGAGAGGTAATGAGAACAAGGAAAGCTCCAGCATATGAAGGCAAGCCATACTTCTTAAAACAGCACCGAACACACTCTGTTCTTGGCAGTGCTTGGGCTTCAGCTGTGTTGAGATCAGGCTCAGCTGCAGCCCTTTGCAGTAATTGCTAGCACAGATATGCAGCACAGGCAGCGCTGGGACTCCATGAGGAACACGGCTGCTTAGATGGATACTCAGATTGCAGAACGCCACACTGAGCCCTCCCGTCGCCTCCAGGAAGTTTAGCGTACAAAGCGTTTTCAAAAGCTTTCATCATGATAGACACTGCGGGGGGCTGAGGAAGAAGCCTGTGGTCACACTAACCTGTGCAAGCTGGGGATCTGGGAAAAATATTATTTCTGGTATATGGAAAGGAAGCCTTGCTTTTTGCAGTGGTATTTCTGGCATGGTTACAACCCCAGAAGCAGTGGAGAGCTCCTGGCTGGAATGTTGTGGGCATCTTGATACTGGAGAGAGCAATAAAACTGGCTAAAAAGCTCTGTTTTATGTAAGAGCAAGCACATGCTACAGGTGCCCTGCCAAGTGAAAATACAAATGGGTTTATGGCTTTGTTTGTTTGTTGACATTGTGTAATCAGGACAAGAAAGTAAAATGGGAACAGGAGAAAGTTTGCTGTTTCTCAGAAAGAAACAACAAAGCTTTTGCATTGGCATTTTCCTTGATTTTGATATATGTTTCAGAACCTACAGATGTCTCCTATCTAAATTTACAGAGTGAGTGTTAACAAAGACACTATTCTTTTCCTATTTTTATTAGGAGTCAATATAAAGAAAAATAAGTTAGTCCTACTTAAAAGTCAACACGCTTTTCTCTTTCTTATGGTGTAGTAAGTGCCAATAGTTCTCACACCATGTCTTGATGTTCAGGTTATAGGAGTCTGCGTGTGAAAATGAAAATAAATCACTGCTTTTAAAATGCTATGAAAACATTGTTAAATATCTACCTCTTAAAGTCTATAAATTCAAACAGGTTTTCTTTGGAGGCAAATTCAAAACATTCTTAAAATATGATGCTGTAATTCAGAAATTTAGCAGAAGAATCACATTTAGACGCGTTCAGAGATTTTGAGCAGTTGTTTTTCCTTGGTTTTGATTCTTTTTTCTTCATATCCTTTCTGCTCTGTTTTTTAATTCCTAGTGGAGGTCAGACATTTGAGGCATCCAATTCTGATTGATTGCCGTGGAAATAGCGATGAGGCAAAAGTGACAGCAGTGACATCATGGGAGAAACAGATGGCAAGAGCTGATGAACTTCTAAGAAATAAAGACACTTCTGCCAATAAGTGTTCCTAGAGAACAAGAAAAACAAAACTGAGAAAAACAATCCTAGTTCATAACAAATAGAGCGAGTACGGGGAAATTACTCCTTAGCACTTGACTGAAAGGCAGAAGAACTAGAACTGTGGATAGCTTTTTGAAGTCCACTAGGCCTTTGACACAAATTAAATTAAAGCAGTGTTGAATACTTCTAGAGCAGATCATTCTGATCTACAAAATCTCCGTGACACTTCCACATTATTAAGAGGGTTGTTTGGAGCATAAAACTCATAAAAACCTTTCTCTTTGCTCAGGTACTTTTGGAAAACTTGCTTTTGCGCAACAAGACTCCCCACAACAAACCAGGCTTTGCAGTGATATTGGTGTGTTTAATAGTCATGTTGCGATGCTGACATCGTGTGAAAGTAGCTAAATTTAGAAAAGATTATGAATAAAATGACAGTCAGCCCTGCTAATAAAGAAAGGGGGAAAAAAAAGAATATGGACCAGTGCTTGTCTGTTTTCTCATATGAAAAACATGAAGAAATCATTTGATTTGGAGAAGAGGGTGTCAAGGCTTTTGAGCTTCATTCTACCATCTACCATAATATTGGCATTGCAATTACCCTAGTGTCTAAATATGAGAGTATTTTGTGATTACAAGGTCGATTAAAAGTCTGTTATCCAGGGTTTCTGGTGTGCATCATCAGTGCAGGTATTAATTGCAATGTCTACTCTTGGGGGAATCTGAGTGTGGCCTCCTCTCATGAGATGGACAAAATGATAAAGGTGCATGCTGTGCTAATGAAGGCTACTGAGTTGATACACTTTTGATATAAATTTAGAGACAATGAGGTATTTTGCCTCACATTAGTTTGGGGACATATGAACTGGCATTATGAAAACTGCATCTACTCAGTGATGTCAGACAAGGAGCTCTTCCCTTAAATGAAGTTTGCTGTAAAGTCACTCTTCCTCTTGCTGAGATGAGGCAGTTTGGTTCCATTGATGGCAGCAGAAATACTCAAACTGAAGTTGCTGGGTTTGAGGCTGAGGCTTAAGCCTGGCTGTCTTCAGGCATGTGAGAAGATACCTCAAAAAAGGACTAAAGGGTCATGATTCCTTCATAGAAAATACTTTTCCTTCTTTGCTGTTGCTATTTGATCACATCACGGAAAACACATAGATATTACTTCATGCACTACAAAGACCCAAAGCCCAGTGACTACTGAAAGTGCCTTTCTATTAGGCACTTTGAGGATCATACACTTTCATCTCCCTTAACTTTTGATGTTTATGTTTGAGCTTCTGCTCCAGGCAATCTTTATAGCCAATGGAGAGAGATAGGCACTTCCAGAACTTGGTTCATCTGAGCGCTTTTCAACATCTACCTTAAAATGAGATTACCCATGTCCCAGAATGCCTGCTTCTCTCTGCTGACTGTTAAAGTGTGTCTAGACGTCTAGCTCTGATGTAAATGCCAGCATCTGGACAGGTTTATCCCACAAGCAAAATGTCCCCTGGTAAAATCCAGAGCAATTACTATGTTGTAAGGACAAACACCGATATGAGGGGTGAGTGCAGAGAAGAGCGAGAAATCCAGGAAGAAAATGATAAAGTGATCAAATTTCCACACCACTTCAAGGCCAGTAAGAATCAGAATGAATGTGGAGGCCTGGCTCATCTCCTTATCTATGGATTTGGTGGGAAGAATTTGTAGATTTCAGAGGGAGGAGCCAGGAGGATCTGAATGTTTTGATATGGTTTGTAGGAATGAGCTAATAAGCACTGGCCCTGTATGCAATTGAAGTTACATAGTCCTATTAGCCTAAACTCTATGATAGTGCTCTGCCTTTAAAACATGACCTGTTATATGCAAAGGGTCTAAACGTTTTGGGGGAAAAAAACAAAGAGAGAAAAAAAAGAAAACATTCTAAAAAGGAAAAAAAAATAAAAGAAAATATAATGCTTCGATGTTCGAGAAGAACACAGACCCACTATGGCTTAGCTCATTAGGACTGTGGCAACAGTCCTGTTTTTCCACAGTAGGAGCAAAAGAGCAATCCTAGGTGGAGTGTCACCAAAGAAGTCTGCTTTTTTATCAGATCCCCCAGAACAAAGGACCCTACAGATAGCTGTTTTCTCACATACTTGAGAATACTTGACAATTTTCAAATTTCTTTTTTCTACCCCCACTCTTCCATCAAACCAATGGATACTGAATTATATCTCTTTAAATTTGGTCCCTTCGGTACTGCAGCTTTAGAGTTGCTGAACTTGACCATGGCAGCACAAAATATTATTTTGTGTTCACTCAGACGCATAGGTGCATTTTTCTTTTTCCTTTCTTAAAATTTCCTTCTTGGAAATTTAAGATGCATCTGTTCCTGTTGCTGCTTGTAAAGGCAATTACTATTTTGTGTGAGCAACGCCCTCTGTGTGACCACAGTATATATTTATTACTGAGTTTTCTGCTGTAATAGAGCCAGTTAAAATTCATTTAGTGCAAGGAGTAAAATACTAGTGTGACTGGTGGAAAATAAACCAGCAACAAATGTCCTACATAGGTGCATTCATACAGGATTTGTTATAAAATACAGCATCAAATATGAGACAAAGAATGTTGCTATAATTAAAAACAAAGGACTAGAAGCAAGAATATCTGGTTTCTTCTTTTGGCTGTGTCACAGATGCTCTGTGTGGCTGTGGAAGGATCACTTCTTTCTCCTGTGGGTTTCCCCATCTGGAAAATGGTCTAATGATACCTTCCAAAAAGGTGCTTGAGAAGCATGACTCATTAATATTTGTAAATATCCAGGGATCAAAGGGCCTGTAGATATACAATGTAACATATTATTATGCTGCTGTTCTTAGCCAATTTCCCTTCTCTGTACAGATGAGCTCTTTGAATTTATTGCTTTTGACCCAGGAAAACGGTCCCACGGGACTCCATGTTTTTATTGACTCCAGATGAAGATTTCTCATGTTTACAAATAAAGCGATAACTTTCTGACCTCCAATGCCCACCACGCAAGCCCTCCCTTGGATTTGGTTCCCAATTCTCCCTGGTGCATGGCAATAAGCAAAATGCCACATTTTTGGTGAGCAGAACCATTTTTGTCTCTCATAGCTGGATGGTTCCTCTGGGGATAGCACAAAGGGAAATGCCCTGGGTGGGAGTTTTGAGAGTAAGAAGCACAAAGCAGGCACAGGCAGCTCAGCTCTGACATAAGGAGTGGTCACAGCTACAGATATTTTGCAGACCATGACACGATGCTGTTCTAGTAATGACTGGTTCTGTTTTCCCTGCTCTGGGATGCAGAGAGTTTACAGGTTTTCTTAGGAGGAAAATCACTTCTGCAGCTGCTCTGCTGAACCGGAAGAGCCAGAAAGCAGCTCTTGCAAATTATTTTCTCTCACTGAAGAGAATATATCACCAAACCAAAAGGGTCTTGGAAACGCTTGAAAATAACACCAGAGTTATAAACTTCCAGCTATTGGAGTTTGAGAGAGAGTCTGAAAGTGCTGGAGTCCACTGGTAGATAACATTTCCAGAGAGTGATTCTGCATATTCACAGTTAAAGTGTTTCATTGGCCCTTAAAAAACAGAATTTACTTGAAAATTCATTTATTGCTATATTGTTCTTCAGGGGCATCTGAAAATGTTTTCACTCTGGTAAAATGAATGGGTAGCTTTTACTTACTAAATACTTATGTCTTTTGGAGGTGGATAGAAACTGTGTTTTGCTTAAAATAAAATGTGTGAGCATTTCAGTTATAGCTGCATTTCTCCAAATGAACTGTATGACCCACTAGAGAAGGAAAAAGTCTGATGGCCGAAAGCCAACATTGGTTAAATTAGGGACAGAAGTTTTACCCAGAGGAAAACTGCTTTAGTTTTGGGTAATTAAAAAAAAAAAAAAAAAATTCAAAAATGTTAGCTTCATGGAAACAAGAGGTTGCAGGAGAGGCTAGGGCTGGCCACTTTGAGCAGGAAATTATTAACGATTCTTATCTTCTGGAATTTGAGTAGATTTGGTTGGTGATCTTTATAGAACAATATTTATCTTTCCCTGGTGGACTTTCTCTTTGTCTCCACCAGCTATCACAATTATAACCTGGCGTTCTGCATGAGTGGTCTTGCAACTGTGAGCCAGGGGACCCAGGAGCAAGACTAGAATTACGGTTCTGATTGGCAAATTGTGAAGACTTTTTGTTCAAAGGTTGGATGGTAATTACAGGAGATTGGGGTTTGTGATTACTAATGGACCTTCAGTCCTCTCTCCCATATGAGTCTTTGCCTGTACAGAGCTGCAAGTAATTGCGTGGAGTGAGACTTTTTTTTTTTTATGCTGTAATGTGAGTTAAGATTTCAGCATCTTTTTTTTCCCTTTCCCTGTTGTGTGTTTATGAAGGAGAGGAGAAATACTAATATTCTTTGGAGATCATCTGATGTTCAAAACTTTCTCATTCAAATTCATGTCTTTCTCAGCCTCTCGACTGCCTTGGGCAAAATTTCTCATTTTCTTTTCTTCCTACACCACCTTATCTGTCCTTCTGTACTCATAAATACCCTAGAATCTATATGTTTGCATGAGTGTTTTTTCTTACACTATCTTGAGCTATTCCTGCTGCATATACAATAGTAAACAATAACACAAATTGATGGTGTTTTTTACTCTTTGTATATAAATGTGCCTAGTCCCAGTGGTTGGGAAAAGTTGCTCCTCACTTCCCTGCTTGAAAACTAGTAGTGTTTTGAGAGCTAACAGTGTGAGAAATGTCCTACCACAGAGGAAATCAGTGCTGGATTCCTTACCAAATAGGCCAGAGATATACTAAAAGCTTAACCTATTGCTGGTGGGGCTGTTCTGTGCCTTTTACAGCAAGGTCTGTGCTCCCTTACTGCTTTATTCAGAGTGGTTTTGTGGTGATGTGCAGACCACAGACAAGGTCACACACTGGCCTGTTGTGTTGGTAGGCATATCAAGGTCCTTTTGTGCAAAAGCCTGAGATGCATTTTTCCTCATGAACCAAATCCTGAAACAGAGAGTCGGTTTTGGTAGAGGGGGAACTTCAGCAAGAGTTACAGTCTTATTTTGGCAAAAAGATATTGCCAGAGAGATGGGAATATCCCATGGGTTTCTTGAGCCTCAGCTTTCTCCAACTGGAGTAATAATCCTGTTTTTCATCTTTGGAGTTTAGCAGCCTTCCCACAAAGTTCTCTACACACAAAGAAATGCTCAGAGTAGCTCCAGTGTGCTCGGGGTCAGGCCTTCTAATGGCCTGATGGGATCTGGGGACCACAAGAAATATGAGGTGCAAGGCCAGTTGCATTTCACTCTGGAATTTTTCTATCTTCTCGCAGCTAGAATACATTCCCTGGAAAGCCCAACTAACATACCCCTCCATTAGCTGCATGTTAATTATTACCAGCTATCTCAGAAACTGAAATCTTGACTCATTTTTCTCCTTAATCCCTATCCTCAGCAGAAAAGTCCTGTCTTCAGAGGATGGCTGTCAGGAGGGGACAGGCCATTCCTTTGAGTCCTCTATCTGGCTTCTTAGGAACAACAACAACAATAGTAGTAAGTTAATTTTTAGCGATCTCTTTGTGCTGGGGTTATGACCATCCTGTCAGAGGGCACAGGTAATGGGATTGCACTTCCACTTCCAGCCATGAGTCATGCAAGGCATTAATGATACTCCTGTTCACACACTGCCCTGTGGCCCTCCTTTGGTGCTGTTGAGTCATTCCCATGGTGGCATTTTCAGGCAGAGCCTTCCCTTGGCTCAGGTGCCTGTGTTTTCACGGGCATTTTTAATTTGTAGCATCAGCCGAAAAGAGGCTCTCTTCATTGTTCCCTCATCCAGACTGAAACTCGTTTCCTGTAGAAACAGGGAATGTCTGAGGGGTATTTAACCCCACGTACCCCCAAGGCGTTGGAGTATATGCCACTGTGGTCTCTTCCCCCCAGAATGTGGAGCAGGCAGGGAGCGGACGGAGGGAGAGATGGGGCAGGCAGCTGCGAGCGCCCAGCCCGCTGCCACCAGCAGGGGGGAGTGTGGGCAGCGCCAAAAGCTCCGCTCCTCGGGGAAAAGCTGGCCAGCCCACCAAAAAACTGCACGGGTGTCAATGCCGGTGCACGACCCGGGAGTCTGCCCTGGGTCCCTTCCCCGCTCTCCCATAACCCTGCAGTATGGTGTGGGCGGGTTGATAGGCACGAGAGTTGCTTTTCCTGCTCGGAAGTTCCTTTAGCCACCCCCAAAGTGCCCGTGACTCAGGTCTGAGGCAGTCACACTCGCTGTACATGAAGAGAGAGGCACGGGCATCCTCCCATCCTCTTCCAGAGACATCTCTTGGGGTTGAACTGTAGGAGTAGGGTTGGACGAATGTGGAGACTTGGGGGCACCCAGGACAGGAATGGAGCAGTGGGGGAGCCAGGAGTGTCCTGCGAGAGTTTGAACCTTGTGGAAAGGGAGGGGGATGGCGATGAAGCAGACTGCTGCTTCTGGCTACAGCAATGGAGAAGGAAAAGAGGCTGTGAGGAAGAGAACTGCGACTGGATGCAGAGAAACAGCACTGACTGACCAGCAGGTAGGTGTGAATTCCAATTGCGATCAGAGCAAGCAACGAATACAACTTCTATGATAGATCAAGAAACATAGGTCAGAAGGAGCTGTGGTGACCATCTCATCTGATTTGTATAACACTGGCAAAGAAACTTCCTGAGTTTGTCCCTGTTTCACTTAGAGAGAAATATGCTCTTTTCTAGAAAGGTGTCTAGAAATATTCCCAGTTTTCAGAAAATCCACCAGAGCTTCGTGTAATTTTCCACAGTTGTATTTTTGCCTCATTTCTAATCTCCAAGATTTTCTTGCATTGTCTCCTCCCACTGCTTCTTTCAATATTTGTAATTGCTAAACCAAGGAGAACCTTATTGTTGCATTCCTGTCTCCAGTATAAGGCTCTTATATGCCATTACCAAATCACCCATGACCTTCTCTTTTATCCAAAAACAGCTACATCATGGCAACCCTTCTCCACGGCATCTTTTTCAGTGCTGCAGTCATCGTCTGGCTCTTCTCAGCACCCTCCCGGCTCTTCCCTGCCCATGCAGTAATTCCAGCAGCAGTTTTCTTGGTGCTAGAGGCTGGCATAATGCAACCTCCCTTTTCCTATTTAATAGTTCCTGTTTTGCAGCCCAGGATCTTATTACCCTTGACACTGTATTTCACTCTGGCAGATACTTCCATGACCTCCAAGTCCACTCCAGATTTCTGGCTTGCTTGGGTAGAAATCACTTTCTGGTAGAAGGGTTCCTCCTTTCTGCTACAGCTGTGTCATACATTTCTACATTAAAGTACATGGTGTTTGCATGAGCCCATGCAATTTGTATTGTTCTGCACCAAGGACATCCTCTTCACAACGTAATAATTCCATCTTTACACTGTCTTCAGACTTCAATAGGAGTCATTTTGTACACCTTTTTGAGTTGGATTTGGATGAGCTGGGTCAAAAGCGTCAACTATCAGTGACTCTTCACTTACAAGTATCACTTCCCAACACATACTAGTTATCCTGGTTTTAATCCTTTTAACAAGATCATGCATATTTTCTATCATTCTATGGCATGAACTAAAACAGCCTGAAGAAGTTAGATAAATTACATCAACCCTTATCAACCCTTTTACTTCTGTCAAGCAAACCTGTAATCTCACTGAAAAAAACTGTTACTATACCAAGTTGGTCAATTTTCTTGTATCTAGACTCAGTGATGCAAATGATACTATCCCCTTGAATTAGTTTTTTCTAATGGAAAAAGCTCAGGAATGGATGCTACACCAGCTCTCTGGGTATCTTGCTGTGGTACCACCCAACATTCCTATTTTACTCAAAGTAATATTGGCACACTGCCACCTTATTTCTAGGCATATGAAATCTGTTTTCCCAAACTTATCAAAGCCCCTTGGAATCTTTTCCTACCATAATTTTTAGTGCTTTAAAAATTGTGGGTTTGTGTTCAATCTAAATCACTGCCTTCAGGTTGCTTTTGCTTGTATTACATTTGTAAAAAACTCCATAGTCTCTTTTGGGAAGAAAATACATGTCATCACTGTCCAAACTCTACAACAGCCTTATTTGTTGGCTACAGCTGTTCCCTATATGATTACAAGATAATTATTTCACTAGCAATACCACAAAGTAATTGTCTAGAACTAGTTTCTGATATCCTTTGGTTTTACTCTGCTTAAAAAAGCTATCTTACTGCCCTTAAATCTCTTGTTCACTTATATTTTCATGTGCTTTTGCTCCCCATGTCAATTTTATATAGTTGCAATCAATTAAATGGCATTAATTATTGCTACTAGTTTCTCTCTTCCCCCCATATCTGCATATACACAATTCCATGCAGAGATCAACATCTATATATTTATTGCTTTATTTTCCCTCCAAACCACGCTTTTTTCTCAATTATGATATTTCAGCACCAATAAAAATATTCAGTTTCATAACTATTCCTTTATTTCTGTGTTTCTCTCCCATCTCATTTAGCTTAAAGCTGAACTGTTTTCCACTTTGAAAACTGGCCTTTTTAAACCTTCAGGTTTGTATATGAGCAGTTTGGACTTTATTCTGTTTGCCTGTAACAAATCACATTGAGTCACGCTCGTTTCACTCTTAACTAATCAATAATTAATTTTCAGTTCTGTAGTTACTAGTCTTGCTCTAGTGCAGAATACTATTAGGGAATTAATTTCCTCCAGAGGAAAGTGTTTTGGAAGGTCCATCCTGACTCTTTCTACCCCACTCTGCCTCCGTTCTTCGGGCAGAGATGTGTGCATGTCTTGTGTGGTCACCTTCCATATTAGCCTAGGCACGACCAGTGGTGGTCAGAGTAAAATATGTAGCAGTCTTCTGGGATGCAGCTGACTGTTTTGGTCTTAATCCTGCAGTGCTTTAGAGCTGGACATGCTTTGGTGCCTTCAGGACAGGAGCAGCCAGCAATAAACCATCCTGGATAGTTTTTTTTCTGTTTGCCAGCAGGTGACTCTCCCTAAAGTGTCTACAACGACAAAGCACAGTCCACCTTCTGAAAAAAAGGCACAGAGGTGCTGTGCTGGCTGGCTCCAGCTGTGTGCTTGGGTCCCTCCATCTAACTGTTGTCCATCAGTGTGCAGGGACATCCATGTGGCCCACATCGCGATTCTGCTAGCTGGCCATACCTGGGGAGGAGATCACTCCTGCACTGGGAGCCTGCCTTAGTGATGACCCCATAAGAGGTCTTCATTCTCCCACATGTCCAGATACAGATGTGCCAGGAGAGCAGCACCAGCATTATCCTCTCGGTCCTGCCCTTGACAGAATGAGTCCTGGACATGGGAGAACAGGAAGCTGATCCAACAGATACTCTCTGAAGTACATATGCACATTGGTGGAGAAAATCACAGCCAGCTCAGGCAACCTCAGCAGCTGCTTAATGAATCTTGACTTGTACTTATTTGCCAAACTTTTGACTAGATGAAATTGGCACTGGCTGATGCAGTTCTTTCATTTACACTGCTCAGTCTGGAACAAAATAAAAGGCAAGTGCTTTTGACTGAAACCTGGCATGAGCCCCCAGCCACCAACCTCAGCTCTCTGTGACACAGGATGCTGTCCATCAGTGAGGCCAGTCTGCACATGGTCTGCACCTGGGTCAAGAATTCATGTTATTAAAGAGGGCAACTCCCTCGGCAACCACTTCATTCTTCAAGGTGGTAGCCCTTGGGCTTCTCAGTGTCTCTTATTGCATCAAAGGTGCTGTTACATAGTGAACTGGAAGGTTGTCCTCCTCCCATGGAATTCTCCAGGCACCATCCCTTGGGTGAAGAGCTACAGACCTACCAGCACCTCCTCTAGCAAGCTCTGCATCATGCACTCTGCCCAGCCCAGTCTTGTGTGCTCAGACCTCTCTTCAGCCCCAAAAAGGCCAGGAACAAGGATACGTGCACAGAAAGAACTGAAGTACAGAACAAGTAAGTTATTTCTCTTCTAGAATTCACCTCTTCTCTTCAAGGACTTTAAAGCCACCTTCCTTTCAAGGAGAAAAGGCCAGCTAAATCACAGGCCCAAATGGTGTTTCAGCAGAGCTTAGCAGCTGGAGCCATTCACCATTGCAGAGTCCTTCTGCTGAGAACCACGGAAGATCAAAGCAAACTCCCCAAGTGAAATGCAGTCAAATGTGTCACTGTGCAGAGAGGAGAGTGAGCAAACAGGTCAGAGACAGGACTGCTGGTCTCCAGAGCCAGGCTAGCAAGATAGCCATGGCTAGCTTCATGAAACACACTTATTCTTGCACTGACTTTCCTGCCTGGCTTCGTTTGCTTAATTATTTGTTTTCACAGATAGCACTGGTTTGTGCAATCATTTTCTTTGAAAACGGAATTCAGCTCATGCTATTTCACCTAAATGGGCTGATGTTGAGTAAAGCAAAAGTTGTTTTGCTGACAGCCCTGGTCCCTAGCCAGTGACTGTACCTGGGATGTTGCCTCAGAGAACAGTTGTCTTGTCCCAGTGTCAGGTGTGTCCTGGGGCCCCAGCACAGCACTGGGCATGGCACTGGGAGACATAAAAATGAACCTCTCCAAAACAAATGGCACGCAACTCCAGCTGTGGCATAAAGATATTTTGGATGGGCAGGATGGCTTTTTGCCATCCAAGCTTCAGGGTCATGAACATACTATAAAAGGTAAAGTGATTTAATAATTTATTTAGTTCAGGGTAGAGAGAATGTTTTGGGGCTTTTCTAACTTTTGATTGTTTGAATGAGAAAGGAAGATGGAAAGAAATGGCACGCTGCTGTTTCTACAGGGTGAAGGAAACTTTATTCTAACTGGCCTGCTTCTCTTGTACAGGCAAGCTGGTTGGCATGGGACATGGGCTCCCCACATACAAATGCATTCCTGTAAAGCTGTTTTATGAGTCACTTTCAGCAAAGAGAAACTGTTAGGTACTTCATAGCAAATGATTTTGGAGCAAGGGCTACAGATTTTCCTTGGCTAGGGAGGTGGCTTGCCCTTTCATCACTGTTGCTGCTTCACATTGCAATGACAAGAGATTAGTGCCCTGTGCAGGTTTGAAGCACTGGCCTGGTGGTCCTGTGCTGTCCTGCAATGTGAGAAAGGAATTTGTAAAGATTTTCCAACATTGCAACACAAGTACAGATGGATACTTGTCCACTCACAATTCAACTCTTGTTGAGTGTCCAGGAATGTCCAGGAAGGGGGTAAACCTGCATTGTCTTTTCAGACAATATTTTAAATTCACAAGTGACTTACAAACTCATATCCCTTCCTCTGTCCATTGGCCTTTAAAAGATTTAATATTGTATATTTGGGAATACACATAATACTGAAAAGCAACTTCTCTTTCAAACTATAGATGTCAAAAGCTATGTTCTTTGACCTGTAGTTTAGTTCCAGAAAAACCACTTCTTTTCAGATGAGCAGAAAATAAGCTGGAAATGATGAAACTGATCATATGTTTGAACTTAATTTTGTTGATGGATGGCATTTATATGAGTAGCTGTCTCTATGGTTTTTGTTTTAAATCATTTGGGCTTTTAATATTGACCTTTCTGTGAATTGGTGACATCAGAAAACCTATTACCCAACTCAGATTTTGCCAATCTTCTTCAAAAGTAGTTCTATTTATGAATATCGTATTTATAAGAAAGGAGCCCTTTCTGACATCTCAGGCATTCTAAGTCTTGGCTACATTTTGTCCTACTATTGCAAGTGAAGTTTTCCCAGAACTGACACTGGTGAACTGTTGTCTCAAGTTAAAGCTGTTTTGGACCAAAGTTCCTTCCTCCAAAATTTGGCCTCAGAACTCAGTTTTGAAATGCTAAGAGGAAAAAAGAATTTGGGAAATTATCATTAGCAAGGAGGAGGCCGACGCGTTTGCTCAAGGATGAGGAAGGCTCTCTCTCAGCTTCTTTTCTCAAGAAATGCTGTACAGCCTGCATTTCAGTTCCAGAGCTGAGAAGTGCTCCCCCAAGAGACTGAGAGCTGGAGAATTTAGGAGCCTTCCAACAGACTATTTGCCCTTATTTTGATCTTTAATTAGTCGGGATATTGCCAACCTTTTTTGGGGTGTGAAGGTGTGGTTCTGGGCACAAAGCTACCAAGGTGTGTGGGCATGTGTGGGGTCTAAAGACAGACGGAATTTAAGAAAACTCCCCTGCTTTGACCAACCTGACATGCTTTCATGAAATTCCTCACAGAACTGTATTCAATACACTCTACTTAAGATCCTAACAAAACTGAAATACAATCTTGTGCAAACTACAATTGAAAAGAGTTATAAAATTTCCATTTATCTAAAACAATTTGTAGGGTCTGTTACTTTAAAAAAATTGCATGTTTTTAGAGTGTAGAGCCAGACACTAATATACCTCTGAGATGGAAGCCTTGCAATTGTATGTATGGTTTGTGGTTTACACGTCAGATAATAATCTAACATAAGTATGAAAATATTTAACTGGCATCCAGCTGCAGATTTTATTGGAGCATCCTTTGGTTGGGGTTTATAGCCCACACAATTGAGTGGGCAGGATTTCCTGAAGAGATCAGGTCCCAGGTCATTTGTGGAGTTGAAACCAGGTCATGAGTTACTTGTGGGAAAGGGGGTGGGAGGAGGAAATGGTGCAAGGAGGTCTTCAGTCACCTGTGGGGAAGTGGTGTTTGGGGATGGGGAGATTCCCTACCTCAGACTGTAATTACTGGGGAAGAGGCACAGGTATTGTTTTGCTACATATAAATTTCCCTTGTCCCCAGAATTTATTCTGACTGTCAGATCTGTGGGCAGGAGGGAGTTCTTTCTGGATCAGATAGACACCACTGGTTGGGACTTGCTACCTTTCTCTTTGGCAGTAGTTGTGGTGAGAATTGTGTGGGGCACTGGTGCAAACCACAGCCTGCCACTGCCAGGACTTTGGAGAGGGCCTTGCCCCCTTCCCTTTTTGTGGTGAGCTGTGTTTGTGGTGTTTGGCCTTTGCTACAGCTCTGAAGCACAGTGAGAGGTGCTGGGGGGACTTTGAGGCCCATGGAACGCAGAATAGGTACTTTGTGGGTTCTTCTGGACTGAAGTCCTGTTTGTTTGTCTTTGCAGAGGACTGCACATGCAGAGGACTGCCCAACTTCTGTGTCTCTGTTATTGTACTCATTTGGTACTCACTGCGTTTGTTCTGATTTGACTGTTGAACAGATTTATTTATTGTTCAAGTCAATATTGCTAAATGCCACTTGATTTGCAGGGGAGGGATAGGCATACTTGAGTTTAGTTTTATTTTTGTTTGGTACTTACCAAAATGTCAAAATCTGAGATCAAGCCGTATCTCCTTCAGCAAGCAACATGTGTCTAGCACCTGGGACAAACATCAAGTGATCAACCTCAGACAATAGAACAGTTCTCCTGAAATTAGCATTTGGTTCTTAGACCCATAGCCATGAATAACACCCACTCCTTATGCTCAGAATGTAAAACATGAGCTCCAGGACAAATGATAATAAATGAGCCCAAATGAATTCCCCCCTCCAGGAAATGATTTAATAAGTAAGGCTGCCCCATCAGATACTTCTCCAGGGAATGTGATGTAAGTGTAAGGTGAAGTACTATCACAAAAACCGTGTGTGTATATTCCTACCAGATCTATTAGCCAGGGAAATATAAGCCAGGGTCAAGATGACTGTACCCTTAAGCTGACATTACATATCGTTTTGGCAGGAAGACCTGTTTTGAGTTTCTTGATCTCTCTGTAGATGCTAAAACAATCCTGCTGACTGTTGAGGACCTGTCCTGTTACCTCCACTTGCTTGTCCCTGCCTCTGCTGCTTGCTGCAAAAGGATGATACAAAGATCCAGTCAGTGACAGGAAAACAGAAAAAGAGTAAGGAAAGGGATGCAACTTCTCATAACATGATGTGATTATTGACTATGGGAAAGTGTCCAGAGAACAAAATCAACCCAGAAGGACAGAACGAGTGATGGTGCTGTGCATTCATGAGCATTTTTCTCTCTTTCCAGAAGCTGAAGATCTTTGGGAAACTCCTGAGTGACAGAGGTAAGTGAAACTGCCAGTGGGTGGTGCATGGGCATCTCTAATGCTTGCAGATCCGAGCTGAGCGCTGCCCTTGCCCGTCACATGTATTCTATTTGCATCACAGCAGAGGGAGCGTCGGCAAAGCATCTCAGAGGAGCAACCTTTTGTTATACCTACAGCTGCTCCCTTCCCTGTTAGTGCAACTGGCGCAAAAATAGTCACAATAATAAGACTCGTGCAGTTAATTGATTCATCCTTTTGCGACCATTGCAGCTAACTTGGCCATAGCTTGGTTACTGCATCTTGTGTCCCCGTGATTTCTTACAGGGAAAGAAACACCTGAAATACCTCAGGATGTTTAGGATCAGTTCACCTGGCTGCTTCTCTCAACAGTTCATTCCATTGCGGCCTTTTTTCCATATCTGCTAGAAGGCCGAACTAACATGTTGATTTTTCTTGTGCTGTCCTCCATGCTCTGCGCTGAGGGACTATATTTGAAATCAGAGAGTGAGCTGTGTGTTAAGAAATAGCTCTGGCATTAAAACACTTAATATTACTTCTTGTTTCTCTGACTTCTCTCCTAATTTGGATTATCCCCCCGGACTTGCCCACAAGATGGAATGCTAAGAAAATATTGTTTTGTTTAATTTGTTTTTTGATGTCCACATTTCTCACATTTCCTGTTCCAATTTCAAAGTGAGTCTGAGCTCCTCCACTAACATTGCTCTGGCTGTTATTTTGGGGATCTGAGAGAGGGGATTAAAAATAAACGAAGTGCGGGTAATGCGTTTTCTTGCCACAGGTTCTCTTAGGCAAGCCAGTAAAAAGTTACTGACATTTGTCTCCTTTCAGGTTAAATAGAAGGATTAGATGAAGGATATTACTAACACAGGTCAAGGTATTAAAATATGGATACCTAAATTTAGGCTCCTAATTTTGTATTTTGAGCCCCTAAATAAGGTTTGATCTTATGCCCTTTGAAGTCAATGCCAAAGCATTGACTGAGTTCAATCTGCAAGATAAAGTCCTAAATTATTCTTAAAAGTTCTCAGCATCCCACATCTCCAAATAAGTCATCACCCTGCCTCTTTGCAAATCATGCATCTTTCCTTAAATTCCTAAACATGGGGCTCGTGCTTTTAGGTATTCTATATTTAAAATCCTGCCTGTTGATGCTGTCTTTCTGTCTCAAGGGCCATGGACATAGGAGCCTAACAAGACTAATAAAGAAGCGTAGCAGGGACATAGATTTGCTTTTTCGGTGAGCAGTGCTTAGCACGAACACTGCAGATTCTCTAGCGATGTCAGTATTTATTGCGGTGTAAAGTTAACATGGAAGGCACATGAATGTCCTTGCTGGTGCCAGAATTCAGCAAGTACATGACCATTTGCACAAACTTCACATACACTGCTCTCCTGGTAACAGGATGTTGGCAGGTGGGAAGATCACAGGATCCAGATGAAACATAAAACGAGATGAGCAATCCCATAGTGGTAATTTTAGAAGCTGGGTCCTGTACATTATTTACAGTACATTGTAGCTTTACGGGGATAAGGCTGCTCCTTGCCACTCATGGATTTAATGTTTTCTGAGGGGTTGTTGTGGGGAGCTTTTCTCAAAGCAGCAGCTAGAGGGATTTTGTCCATACAGAGGAGTGTTAGAATTAGAAGTTATTTGCAGTAAAGCTACCTTCATTCATGGAACTCTCATCTAGCACGAGGGGAAAAGGCACCTAAGACCTTCCACCAAATAAAAGGATTGAGTTAATCTGCTTGCTGCTGGTCTGAGGTGCAGAGGCCTGGCATAAAGAGTGAGCTGTTCACAGTGAACTGGGACAGAGTCGGAAGTGGTCCCTGCCTCTGGGAACTTTAAATTGGCTTTACCTTCAGTTAATGAAATATCTCCTCCTTTTCCTGGGGGAGGTTGAATTCTCTCTGTCTCTTGGAAGACATTTTGGCAATTGCATTCTGAAAAAGGGGAACTCCAGTTATTTTGGATGGGTATTTGTTTCTTCAAAAACCCCTCTGCAACAATTTGTAAAAAAAAAAAAACACAGAAAAAGCGAAGGAAAAGGCATTATTTTGCAATATTTGAACAACACCCACCACTCTGCTGTAGGAACGTGATCCTTGAGGAGAAAGGGTTTATATTCTTCTTCAGCCTTCCTACTGGGCTGGATTTCTACCCCTGCCCAGATGGAAGACTGTGGGTACAGGGGGTTGGGGTGTGACCTGCAGCTGGGGCAGTGGAGGGGCCAGAAGGGAGCTGCTCCTTGCTCAAGCAGACCTATCACTCACACACAGCCTTCCTCAGGATCAGTGTGACCAGGGCAACATCCCCACATACAGCACCAAGGGGTGACACAAAATTTTTAAAAATTAAACAAAGGGACAAACCGGTTTAAGACCTACCGAAAGCAAAGATTTTTTTTTTTGGGTGGGGGTGGGGTTTTTTCATGTGTTTCTCTCAGCCAGCAGGTGCCTCTATAGAGTCAAAGCTTTGCCTGTATCACTGTGAATCTGTGGCACAGCATTGGAATACCTGCTTTTAAATTACAATATAGCCTTTTCTTTCCTCCGTGTCTTTTCCCCTTAGTCCTTCTTCCAGCCCATGGTGAGCCCTGGGATCTGTTCTGGGATCTTCCACTCCATCTGCCACATCAGGTCCTTGGAGGATGAAAGCAGGAGAAAGATGTATGCTGACACAGGCATATTGTTACTGTGTATGCCGTATGAAACGCACTGTGTGACAAGAACCAAGTAGCTTAGCTGGAGAATGCCCACACCAAACTCAGTCAGACAAAGCTGCCTCTTTGCCCTTCCAATACTTTCTCAGAAAGCAGAGTGAGGTTTGTCTGGCAAAACCTTCACCCCCTCAGCATACCCGGGCACCACTCAGCCTGCACAGGCAGACCCCTGAGGCACGGGAGAATAGCACTGGGTTAAGAGAAAACCCACCTGAGGATAACGCTCCTTCAGCCCTTTAACACATAGGTGCTAAGAAATCACTGTATCTGAAAAGCCAAGTCCTTGGGGGGGTGGTCAGATGACGGCTGTGATTACAATTTGTCCCCCGCCGCCCCTCTCCCCAAATGGCTCTGCTGGACTTTGGAACAATTCCCACGGGCAAAGTGAATTTTGACCCAAACGTGTATCCATCGGCACGGCAGAAAGCGCGGCGAGAAAGCAGGACAGGGATCCGGGTTCGAAACGCGCGAACCGCGGGGCTACAGCCCCGGCGCACTGAACCGCGGGGCTACGGCCAGCTTTGGAGGCGGGGAGAAGGCCGGGCCATCGCCGAGGAGGTGGGACTTGCCGGAGCGTCTCTCCCCGTGGCCGCTGCGATCAGTTGCAGAGTGCTGACGAGCGGCGGGCGGTGGGGCGGGCGCTGCGCGGGGAGCGGGCGCTACGCGGAGCCGCCGCTGGAGTGCGCGGAGCGGGCTGCCGCCGCGCCGGGGGCGAGGAGCGCACGCCGCGCCGGCGGGGACAGCGCGCCGCGGGAGCAGCCCTCCCCGGGCACCGGGACCTGCTGTTAGCTTGCCGCCTTGCTTTATCCTCTCGTTTAATTTATTTTTTCCCCACCTATACTTTGATCCGCTGGGATTTTTTTTTTTCCCTCCCTTTCCTACAGTGCCTTCCCACGCCCCAGTTCCCTCCCTCTCTATCCAGCTTGGATTTTTTCCTTTTTTTTCCCATATATTACTATTCTGATTTTTTTTTAAAGCGGCGGACAGAGAGAGGGAGAGACAGTAACAGAGAGGACAGGAAGAAAACGCTCTGTTCGTCCTTTCCGCCACCACCACCCCGATTTGCGGAGAGGGGTCGGGCCGAGCGGCGGCGGAATCAGCCCCCATTCCCCCCGGAGAGGCGACCCCGGCTCGAGGAGCCGCCGGAGGCAGCCGCCGCGAAGAGGGGGCGCAGGAAAAGAGATGCATTGAAAGTTTCCGCGCAAACTTTGCCGTGAGTGCGAGAAACCGAGCGAGCGCGGCGCGGGTGCCTGCCTCCCCCGACGCGGTGAGAGCGCCGCGGACGGGCGCCGCTGTGGAGCTCGGACTACCCGGCGGCGGGGCCGGGCGGCGGCAGGGCGGCCGCGGAGCCTGCGCTCGGCCCGGCGGAGCGCCCACGGAAAGCAGCAGCGGGGACCGGCGGAGAGCCGGGCATATGGAGGGGTGAAATCGGAGACCCCGAAGAGGAGCCCCCTTTCCCCGCAACCCTTCGCAGCGCCCGGCCGGCGGCACCCCAGAGGCGGCGGCGGGCGGAGGAGGCGCGGGCGAGAGCGCGGCGGGGCGGCGGCGGCGGGGCGGCGGCGAGGCGGAGCACGGCGGGCCCCGCTTCGCGGCGTGCGCCGGCAACCATGAACTTTCTGCTCACTTGGATCCGCTGGGGGCTGGCGGCGCTGCTCTATCTGCAGAGCGCGGAGGTAAGCGGCGGGACGGGGCTTTTTGCCCCCCGCGTAGCGGAGGGGGAGGAAGGCAGACGGCCGAAAATACTTCCCCCTTTTTTTTTTTTTTTTGTTTTCTCGCCCCTTCCTTCCCCCCTTGCCTCCCACCTGCTCGGTGCGGGGCGGCCGCGCCATGGCGCCGGGTGCGGGAGGGTGCCCGCAGCACAGACACGTGTGCGTGTGTGCGGTGCTGCAGCGGGGACAGCGCTGCCCGGAGCTCCGCGGGGCACGGCAGCCGTGCGGAGCGCCCGCGCACACGAGCGCGCCCCGGCCGTGCGGTCCCGCCGGGGCCGGCGCGCTGCGGTCGGCGGGGCGCGGGGCAGGAGGCAGCGCGCTGCCTTCTTGCATCAGCCTCGGGTCTCCTGACATTGCAAAAGGCTGTTTCGGCGATATTTGCCTTGGGTCCCAGCTCGGGTTCGTGCCGCCGACTGGAGTTCAAAATGCCTAGCTGGAAAAACAAATAAGAGATCAAAGAGGACAATTGGATCCAGAATTTCTTCCAGATTGGAAAAAAAAAAAAATCAAAATATAGATCTTCTGCACTGAGATTACAAAACCAAGGATTTTTCTTTTCCTCTTTAGTCACTTTTATCTCATTGTCATTCTTGAGGAATTAGAAACCAACTCTTCCTCCTTTCCTCTTTTTAAAGAAAAAAGAAGGGCAGCTTTCTTTGTAAACCTGTCCTATAAATCTGTTTTCTAAAGAGTCAAGAGGGCTGTGTTGCCAAGAGATATTAAGGGGTTTAGACAGAGTGCCCACGTGAAAGTGGCTGTTCGCGAGGCAGCCATGGATTACGTTTTAAAGGTTATAACAGGTTAGTTCTCCCCTGCCATTTCTGCTCGGCACTTGGAGAGAGCGCCGGCCAGATCATCTCCCACAATCGTGAAAATAAACGTCGCTTGCAAACTAATCAGTTATTCACATTGTTTGTTCAGCACCGATGCTGGAAGGCAACTCCCCAATTAGGAGCCATTTCAGCTGTAACTGAAGTCATGCAAGCACTGCACGCTTTGTTTCTAGCCTGTTATATCTCTACTTTATCCAGTGACAGCCGCACATTAGGCTTGCTCGATGGGAACTGAGAAGCCCTCTTTGAGTGTAGCACAGAGCAGCTCCCTGCTGCCTTCCTGCCAGATTTGGCTGGTGGGACAATTGTTTCTGCTCTCCAGGAGTTTTTCTACCGTCACCCAGAATAGGGGTTTCTTTGCCTCCCAGCTCCTCAGTAAACTTGTACAGTAGCATCTGTTCGCCACCTATAGAATAGACAACTCTGTATTGGCGTCCAGTGATAACACCCTTTAACCCTCCCCTTGTTCCTTTTCCCCTCCCCTTCCTCTTCCCCAGAAGAGGAAACGGCGGATCAGGTAGAGTCGAGATCTGTCTGTCCTCAGGAGTTGCATAAAAGCCTCATGCTGCCTTTTCTCCTAGGCTGGAGGATGGTGCAGATGACAAAACAGTAGAATGATGGAAAAAATGGTAGGGAAGAATTACAGGAGTTTGGGGGAAAATGTTAGAGAGACAGACAGAGATGGATAGAGATTCAGGTACCTGGGTGATGTGGGCTGTATAAGTGCTCAGGCAGATCGACGGTCAGATCTGCCCTTCAGTTCTGTCCTTATTTGTCCGTTGGTTGTCCGGGCACCACGGTGATGGGAACGTTAGAAATACCAGCAGATCTCACGTAGGCAGCTTGATGATGACTCTGAACATGGCAGAAGGCATGACTCTTCACACGGGACTAGGGTTTGTGCTTTGGTGATAATATTTATCTGGCTGTCAGGCTGATCTATCTAGGTAGCCAGGCTCATTAGAGAGCATTAAATAAAAGCCCCAACAGAGTCTCAGTTGGGGAAGTAGGGTCCAGTGTGTGTCAGGCAGCTTTCCTGGAAGTGAAGGAGAGGGGTGAAGGAATCACGGCACTCCTGGTGAAGTTTCAGGAAATGACTCCTTACTGAGGTAGTTGTTATGGTTGCTACTGCAGCAAGACATGGATGGTGGGAAATTGTTTCATGGTGGTGTCTGGGCAGCACTGATGCCACAGGTGTCTGCCTCCACTGGTGGCGATAGCCTTTCCATGCAGGTGAGGGAAGGAAGGGTGCTTTCGCCCTGCCACCCTCCCAGCTGATTGTGCTGAGCAGTGTGCACAGTCCTCATGAACCATGGGATTAGAGAGGTTGCATTCTTGTCCGCTTCCAGCCCTCCCTTTCCTAGAGCAAGGGGGACAGGTCGTTATTCCCCATCTTCCTTCATCTGCGGGTCTTGCTGCCAGCCTGGTGGCTGGTCACTCCTTATGATGGTCTGGGAGCTCTTCCCCTCGTGCCCTGAGCAGCAGAGGGACCTGGATATACCAGCTGTATTGCCATAGGGAAGAGGCAATGATCAGACACTGAGGGAGGGAGAACAAACCTGTGACTAGACTGTTAATGATCGCACACCCACCAGGCTGTCTGCCTTTGCTGTGCCTCTGCACCATGCCACGATGGGGAGCCACCAGAACCTGCTTCCACAGCCCTTAGGCAGCTGGGACACAGCAGGTCACCTTCCCCAGAGCCGTTCCTGTGCTCTGAGGATGGGCTGAAAAGAGGAGCACTGCTTTGGGAGCAGGGGAGAGGGACTTCTGAGAGGCTCACTGATTCCTGAGCAACCCCAAATCCATTCTCCTGTCTGTTCTGTCAGAGGTGCCTTGGCTGTGCTGGCAGCTTGCAGGATTACTGACCTCTGTCTGCATGTACAATGGAGAAGGAGTGCAATGAGTCCCATTCCCCCCCTCTCCTAAGCAGAAAACGCTGAGAATTTCTAGTGCCTAAGACGAAAAGTGCCTTAACTCCTGTCCCAGAGTCCCTCTCAAAGTGGATGGATTGTTTGTTCCAGTCCTAAACAGTTACAAAGCTCTTTTAATGAGGCTGCACAGATTAGGGGGAGGGGAAGGGAGAGAAAGAGTGCTGGTGGTGGTGGTAAGGGGGGTGATGGTTAGAGAGGAATGATTTGATTAACCTTTTCTCTCCCTTCAGAGAAAAGCTTGCTTTGGACAGGGACTGGGGGAGAAGGGGGACAGGGAAGGTACAGACACATGGATGGTGTGAAGTGTGTTCATTTCTTAGGGAAGGTTTTACCCCACATAGTGAGGGATGTGCATTAGCTACAACCTGCAAAAAGCACAGAAAGGAGCTTCCTCTGTCAGCCCCATTCCTGGGCTCATTTATCCTACTCTCAAGGCCAGGCCAGGGGTTGCTTGCACACTACTGTGAAATGTTGAAAATCTATTGGAAGGAAATTGTGTTACAGAACTGTTGGGTAATGCCAAAAGCCAGCAGAGGAGAGCATGACCTTCAGGCTCCTACCGAAGGGCACAGTTGGCCTGCTTGTCCTGAGGAATGCTTTTGGTTCCCCATGTCTGATATGCAGCAGACTGTTTTGAAGTGAGGCACAAGGCCCTGCCTCACCTGCTGTTCTAGTGGACGTGCTTTGGGGGCACTAGGCACAGGTGAAAGGCACTGCTGAAAGGGCAGAAAAGTTTCTTGGAATAGTGAGCAGAGAGCGTGTTACTGATAGTTCTGGGAAACCTTTCTAGTTTCTGCTGAGAGCTCCCCTGGGAAAGCTCAGAAGCTCTTTGCCCACTTTGCACTGATCTTGTTTCCCATCTTTGGGGTCAGATCACATCCTAGGTCCAGGTGAGCACTGCAAGAGTGTTCTGGCTCCTGCTTCCCTACATCAGGGGCAGGGCAAGGTGCTGGCTAGGCACAGGTAAGCAGCAAAAGCCTGTGGCTTGCTTCTGCCTCTCATCACTTGTGCAGCCTGTGTGCTTGCATGTGAGGAGGCAGTGGGCTTGGCAGCTGGCTGGGTAGTTTTGCTCAGAGAATGGGTAAAAATGACCCTCAAGGTGTCTCCGAGCTAATTTTGCTCAGTCTGTCATGGTCATTTGTGTGTGAACCAGAAATCCCTCTGTGAAAAGTCTTGGGGGCGTTGTGACTTGAATAAACTGACTTGGCTCATGATCCTCTTCCTGTGCCATAGCAGATTGAGGCTTTTCTGCCCTTGATGTGGCTTTCTTTTTACCCATAGATTGTCAGGCACTGAGAGGCTTTGGAAGGCTGCTGCAGCCTCCGGTGCCTCCATTTTGTTTGTGCTGTTGCAGTGACCTTCACACTTCAGGAATGAAAACTGTTTCTAGGAACCTGCTTTTTAAAGTGCTGTCACAGCACTGAATCTGGGCACACAGCCCCCTCCTCCCCAGAGAAGAAATAGATCAACACATGGGGCAGTTCAGGTTTGGGCTGGGAAGTTATGCCCAGGTATAAGAAAGAGTTCGGTTGAAATGAGAAACAAGTTCAGTCAGGGGGACCTTAGACAAAGGCAACTGTGCACAGACACAAAGGAATGTCTGGGAGAGGGGCTTCTAGCTGGCTCTCTTGCCCCCTCCTTTTAAAAGCTGACACTTTTGGCTGCATGGATGGTGGTGCTGCCCTGCGCATAGGACTACTTAGAAGACCATAGGTGGCAGATTCCTCTTGTGAGCTTGGGGTGAACTTGGCCTGAATTCAGTCCTGTCCTCAGCTACAAGATCAGAGGGCCTTTTTCTAAGCCTGAACACAGCATATTGCTGACAAAGCAGTATTTTGTATGGTTCCCTATGCTTCTTATGGGCCTCTGCTGAAAGGCTGCAGGTTCTGGGGTGGATGGCATCACACAGGTGGCAACATACCTCAGAGTAGTGAAGAAAGCTGGGCCTTTTCCATTTTGGTTCAGAACAGAACAGCAGGGGGAAGCCTGACTTGGCTGGAAAGTTACGTCAGAGCTAAAGCCCTCACGAAGAGCAGGAAGAGTCGTGTTCTTGTTTCACCTGGAATTAAAAAGACTTCCTTAGTAAAGTGGTGTAATATTTCTTCATACCACTTTGGGGGTGGGTTACCTGTCACCACTCCTGCCTGCATCGGTGCTTTGGAAATGTCCCTAGTCCCACAAGGCAGCAGCAGGAGTGACTCCAGAGCTTGCGGCCTTTTCGGTGTTGGCCCAGGGGAAGCTGTGGAGCGCGGGAATGGGATCCGCGCAGGGGCTGGGATCCGGGACCACTAGGAAAGGGCGCGCGTCGCCCTCCCTCCCATGGGAGAGGAGGAAAACCCGGGCGGTTTGGCGGCGTCCGTCGGCGAAGTGGTGCTGTCACTCTTAATCGCCCTGACACCCGGGCGGATGCCGACACCTCCGTAGCCACCACTGCTGGGTGACGGGACATGTGTGACATTGAGAGGGAAGCTATGCCCTTCTGTGCCTGGCAGCCCTTCTCCCCGCTCTGCCCTCCCGGGCCAGATTCACCTTTACGGGGAAAAGCGGTGCCCGGGTCCGCCGGTCGTGTCGGCAGCAGCAGCAGCCGGTCACCCCGTTACTTTTCTCCGCCGGGCTCGCGTTTGCTCCCGGTGTTCGCCCGCAGTCACGGACAGCAGCTCCCCGCGCACGCGTCTCCCTTTGGGGCCTCTCTCGGGCCCGGCACAGCGCCCTGCCAGCCCCGTCCCCCCGCCCGGGGCCGTCCCCCCGTGCCCCTCTCCCCGTGCCCCTCTCGGCTCTCCCGGGGAACAAAAGGTCCCTCTGTGCCCGCCGGGGAGCGGCTCCGCCTCGGGGGCGCCCCCTCCCGCCGGGGCTCCCTCCGCCCCCTGCCCGGCGGGGCGACGGGACCGGTACCCCCGGGGCCTTGCCCGGGACCCCCGCGCCCCGGACCGCGTCACGGTTCCGCGTTGTGACTGATTTTCTGTTGTCTTTGCAGTTGTCGAAGGCTGCGCCTGCCCTGGGGGATGGGGAGCGGAAACCCAATGAAGGTAAGCGCTGGGCGGCTTCCCGGCGGGCGGGGACGGCCGGGGGCTGGGGGAAAGGAGCCCCCGGAGCCGCCGGAGGGCAACACCGCCACCTCCCGGGGAGCGGGCCCGGGGTGCCGGCGGGAGGCGCCGCCGCCATCAGCCCTTGGTGGAGGCCGCAGCGCCGCCGCCCCGCGCCGCGGGCCCGGGCCGGGCCGTGGGGCCGGGGGTGGCCGTGGGGCCGGGCTCCGGGGCGGCCGCGGTGCCAGGGCGGGCAGCAGGGCTGGCCCAGCCCGCCCCTGGCTCACCACAGCTCAGAGGGAAACTGCGTGCGTGCGCTGGGGCACATACGCACGCTCATTTATATATATATATATATATTTATATATATCTACACACACACGGGCGCACACAAAGAGCTGGGCAACGGCGAGCAGTTTGCTGGGGATTCGACACAGTGCTGTAGGAAGGGATTTGTCAAATTTTGCTGCCCGCCTCTTTGCCGGCAGGGCTGGTGATGCCCGGCTGGGTGGCCAGGGCTGATCCCCGAACAAAGGCCGGAGCAGCTCCCAGACAGCAAGTCTCTGAGGAAGAGAAGGATAAAGGGGCAGTCCAGAATGATTTTCTGGGCTCATGCTTCCCAGCAGTCCCAGGTGCCCCCGCAGTCAGGAGATTGCTAAGCACTGTAGAGAGCCAGGCTTGAAAAATACACCTTTTTATACTGGTTTGGGCTAGCAGACTTTGCAGATTCAGGTAACAGCACTATGAAGTGATAGGTTCTAGTAATTGGTTCGTGGTGGTCCAGTATGCACAGGACCATTGCCTGGCGAGGAAACAAGGTGGTGCCTCTGCCGCTGCTGTGATCTTGTGTCTTTCCGGCTGCCCAAAGGCCAGGTTGTGACAGTGTCCCCTGCCTCGTTGGTCATGCAAGTAAATGCAGACCAAAAGGGCAGTCAGCCCCTGGGTTAGTCAGAGACGCCTCCTGCGAGCTCCCTGACTGGTGAAGCCCTGTGCGTGTCATGAGGTTGGCTTCTCTCTGCAGTCCTCACTTCAGCAGTGGGATAAAAGGGCTATGGACTTTGGAGCCTTCAGGCTGAGGTGATCATCACCTGCTTTAAGACCATCCTGACCGTGTTTTCCCCTTGCCTGCATAGCAGAGTAGATCACTTGTTGCTTGGCAGGGTCTGGCAGACGTCTCGCAGGGTCCCCACGGGCTGTGACCTTCAGCGTTATTCCAGCCGGAGGTCAGCAGAGGGCTCCAGCAGTGTGGGCCCAGATTGGCTTTTTTCTTTTTTTTTCCCGTAGCAGTCAGTTTCAATTTCTGTAACTATTGGTGTGACAGACTCCATGTGTATTGTCAGAGGTTTGTGGCAGGCTGTGCTTGAGATAGGTGTCCATTTTGCACGGGCAAAATTTCTGATTTGCTGGCGGGCTGCTGCCCTTGGTGTGCTTGACCCTTGCTCCTGCTGAAGTCAACAGAAGAAGGTTCAGTGACTCCAGAGGGATCAAGATGGAGCCTGCTGTGAAGCTTATTTTGGTAACCAGTTCTCTGCTGTTGGTAGAAAAGAGCTAGTGTCCTCATCTGTGCCATTTGTTGTGTCCAGCTAATCCCTCCTGGGGAGGGAAAGAATCAAACAGAATTAACTTCTGTCACAAAAAGTGATGGGATTGCAGGAGGAGCTGGTCTGGCAGTGTAAGTGGTGAGATTTCAGTGTTATTGTCCTGGTGATATTTCAGGTTCTGTGATGTAGATACATCTGTGAACTAGAAGTTAGGACTCCTGGCATTACTCTCCTGGCAGTACTTCTGTCCCGTGGTTTGATGTTAGAGGTTGTCTCTCCATACCTCAGTTTCTCCTGTGGGAAGAGAATGTGGTGGTGGGCCTCTGTTACCCAAGGATGTTCCTGTAGTTCCTTATACTGAAGCTCTTAGGGGCTTGTGCTGAAGGGTGAGTTTGTGTCTTTGGCCATTTCATACTTTCTCTGAAATGTCAAGCTGTGACGGGTTTTTTGTTTGGGATGGACTTACTCTGGCTGGAGACTGTTATTTTAGCTTCAGCCCCTACCCTTTTGTGCTCAGGAGAGGTTTCCACATGTTTTGTGGCACAGGAAGTTGTAGAGGAGTCAGACAAACACTCTTTGTTTCACAGGAAAAGATTTTCTGGTATAAATAAAGGAAACCACCAGCACTTGTGGCTGCACTTTTATTTTCGAAATAACAGCGTGTCTTGTATTGCTGCTAAGCCGTTGATGGGGAGGGAGACAAAATGATCATAGACTTTCTCCTTCTCTAGTCCAGCATGTTCTCACTCAACTGCTCCAAATTTGAATTTATGCCTTGAAGAATTAATGTGGGTCCTGTCTGCATTTTAACCTTACTTCCCCCTCCATTCACAGCAAAGAACCTCTGACTCAAATCTGGAGGTGTTTTGCAGGGTAGGAGTGTGACTTAATTGTGGGATTAACTTTTAACGTGGGCTGAAGCCCAGATTGCAGGAAGGGAACAGACCTAGTGGTAGACCTAGTCCTTCGGTGACCTTCCTGTGCTTCCCCATGAAAGAGACCTTCTTCCATTTGTGAGACAACCAATGGAAAGGAAGCACAGGCAGAGTCAGCCCAGCAAAGTATGGAATATAACTCCCAGTACATAGAAGTAAGTGTAAGTATGGTAGAAGGGGCAGGGCTTTGCTGTAAGGTTGACTGTACCTCAGTCATGTGCTCCAGTTTGGTTTGGGTGGTGACTGTGCAAATGAACTACAGAGCACTGCGCAGTCTCCGTGTGAATGCTCTGTGTCCAGCAAAATAAGGCAATGTGCCTTTTGTGGCAGGATTTTCTGACTGGCAGCTAGGGAAAGATTCCCTGGTTCCTTTTCAGAGGCTGATTCAGACTTTGAAAAACCATCATGTGTTAAAGTAAAGGTAGAGACTCACAAATTCTTCGTGTGAAGTATTTAGTCTTGTCAAATCTCCCAGATCTCAAGTATAGTTGCCAGGGTGCAGCTGTGGAAGTAAAGTCCCTGCAAAATAAGTTGATTGTGCTGTTCTGGGGCCAATTTGTAATCTGGATTCTCTGGTGTAATCCAAATGCCTGGGTAGTGCAAACATTTAGGAAAGCATGGCAGATGTTAGTTTCACTTCACTTTTCCACTCTGTTTCGGTTTCTGCCTCCTTTATGCCGCAGACTGGTGTGGTGAGCAGCATTTGATCTGCACAGGTAACTGCTGTGTTCCCTCCCTCTTACTTTCTGTCCCTCCCCTTGACGTAGGCAGGGGAGCATTTTTATCCTGAACTATGCCTTTACAACCAGAGTTCTCAGATCCTGTGTCTGGCACAGTGTGAATAATCAACAGTGCAGTTCAGCAACTATCTTTGTGCCTGCAGAATTTCCCACATGTAAAATTGTTCAACTTGTTGGAACATAGGCGGTGACTAAGGTCACTCCAAAGGGGAACAGGAAGAAGGAGGAGAAGGAGGTAGTCACAGACAAGATAGGAGAACAGACAGGAGACATAAGGCAGTTAGGGGAGGAGGGAAGAGGACGGGAAGGAACAAGGAACAGAAACATGTTGTCTTCTACACAAGGAATACCGACAAGCAGTCCATGCCTGCCAGGCTACATTTCCCTTTCACACGGCACTTTCTCTTTTAATAGCTGCTCACGCTCTCTGACACTTCAAACTCCTTGGATGGAAGCTCCTCCCCTCTTGTACCCGCTCTCAGCACTTCAGCACTGTGGTACTGTCAGTCCTGCATGACCTAGAATTAACTTTCAACAATTAACTGCGGGCTGTGAGCTCCAAGCCCTGCAGCTTTTGCATTTTTGTGGCAAAGTAACCTTTATGCCAGTTTGTCACAAGTTCAGGGCACTTTAGAAACGCTTACTGGAGACCATTATTTTCCATGATGCAAGCAGTTTGCTCTTATCACTCTGAGTTATCAACCTTGGTGCTGGAGGACTCTGCATACTGTACAGGTGGATCATTATAGTGCATTACAGCATGGGGCAGGTACTATCTCCTTGTGCGTACTCTTATCCTCTGCTACATGTGACATCCTTTGTTGCCATTGTGGTGCTAGAGCTAGGAGGCCTGGAGGGCTCCAGGTACTCGCTGTTTGCAGTACTGTACTAGCACCTGGGGTTTGTGTGTGTGTATTTATCTATACTATCTCCCATCTCTCTAAATCTCTCCAACCCTTGACCAAGCAGCAAAATGAAGCTTTGGCAAGAGACCGGGAAACATTGAGAAATACTTGTGAAATCAGTGCAGATCACAAGCAGTTAGTGTTTGCTCCATTCGTAGGGAAGGCATGGGATAATGGGAGATCCACCCTGTTCCCCCTCCCACACTGTCTCATTGTGGTTCAGTAGCCAAATATATAGTCCGGTTAATCCTGGGGGTGCTGTGAGCCTACTTTGAATCTTTCAGTGGGTGGCTTGGTTACTTGGTCTGGGAAAGTGGTCAGTGTGGAGACATGAAGGCTGTGACTGGTAGTGGATGCTGTCATGGTTCCTTGGTGACCTGCTGAGGTGGATGTTCTGCGTGGCCAACAGAGGTAGATGACAGGAAGGGTGAAGATGCATACCTCCATAGTTCAGAGCCTCTCCTTGCTCATAGAAGTGTCTGTGTGCTGAGGTTTGTACAAAGGATGCTTCTGGCTTTAAAACCCACTGGGGCATCCACTGGCTGTTTTGAAAGGGAGTAAAGGGCAAACCAGTGAAGGGCCTTAATCCAGAGCACAGATTATCTGCTGCAGCTTCAATTTTTTTTTTTGGCTGAGCTGATATTCTTAGTGGAAGCATACCAGGAGTATGGGGAATAGCAGAGAAGAGGTTTGGGGAAGAGTTGCTTGTGGCATGCATCGTGGTACCAGGGTGGCAAACAGTGAGGCTCTCGTCTATCTTGCCTTTGTCCTGAAGCAGCTGTAGAAGGAGATTGTATTTTTCCCTTCCCACTTGATGTGTGTGTATGTAGAGCACAGAAAAAGGATTTAGACCTGCAAGACTGTTAGTGAAGAGCATAGGGTCGTTGTGTTGCAACTGTCTGGCTCACTTTAAGGGGTGAAGCACTAGACATTCTTGAGCTAAGTTTGCATTAACTTATTCCCTCCATTCCTCTTTTAGTTATCAAATTCCTGGAAGTCTACGAGCGCAGCTTCTGCAGGACTATTGAGACCCTGGTGGACATTTTCCAGGAGTACCCTGATGAGGTGGAGTACATATTCAAGCCATCCTGTGTGCCTCTGATGAGATGTGCGGGTTGCTGCGGCGATGAGGGCCTAGAATGTGTCCCTGTGGATGTGTACAACGTCACCATGGAGGTGAGGGTCCAGTTTGCAATCTGCCATGCTTGTTTGGAAGGAAGCAAGTCAGCCATCACAGCCACCCCAAGTCCCAGCTCCCAGCTAATTCAGAGGAAGTGCAACCTACCCCAGGGAATCTCTCTTCTGACTGGTGCTCCGTGTTACACCATGCAGGGTTAAAAAATGAGTTGCCTATGTCTATTTAAGGCTAAGAGGTTTTTTTGGCTCTTACCCAAATACAGTAGGTAGGAGCATGCAAAGGAGAGTTTGTGCTTGGAGAATGCGAAGGAGCGTTTCTGGTGGTGTTATCTCCGAGTTCCCAAAGAAGATACTGCTTGGGCCCTTGCTTCACTTTAACTCCACACACAGCTGTTGTTCTGAAGGCAGCTGAGTAGGGCAAAAGGGGAGAACCTCTCAGTACTCTCTCCTGAAGGGCATGTGAGGTCAGCCTGTATGAACAGAGCAGGGAATTTGGGTCTTTAGCTACCCTGACACAGCAGAGGTGAAAGGGGCTCCAAGAAACAAACTGCTTCTATGTCAGCTGGAAAAGCCTTTCTGCCTCTGGGCATCTGCCTCCTTTGTTTGGAGGCTGCTGAATTTATTTCTTGGAAGAGACACAGGTGGCCATGATAGCAAAAGCTGGCCTATGGGGGAAGATGCAAATTGCTTCAGAGAGCTTAGTTACTGCCCTTGTCTGTCATACTGGATCCCAGCTCTTGTCCAAAATCATGCTGGTGCCCATTACCCATAGCTCCCTCACCTCCTTTTGTCCCTTAGCCTCTTGAATAGCCACTGTAAATGTTGCTGTCACTTTTTAATATCAATGAGAGATGTGCAGTGCTAAGTGATTAACCAGCAAGTCCTTTTACTTGAAATATGGACTGTGTTTGAACTCTGTTGGAGAGCCTGCCTGTGCCCTTTCATGGTTCCCCATACTACTTTTCCACTTGCAGGCTCCAGCCTGGGGCAGAGCATACTAGCTTGGTGTAGCCAGGGATGATTTTCTTCCTACCATTCCTTGCTGAATTGCAGTTCTTGACTGGTATGCCTGCATGCCTGGAAAGGGTCAGAAGCACATAAGCAGAGCTAGTTTTCCAGCCATGTTCTGGGTTAAGAGAATGTGACAATATTCCATAGCTTCTAAATAACTTCCGTGGAGATACCTGGGCCTGGGGTCCAGCTTTGCAGGTCTCTTTTAAACACAGGTCTCCAGATATATTTTGTGTATCAAGTTACTGAGAAAGTTAAATGTCAGTTGGGAAGGAGGGGTGGCTTAAGGAAAAGGAGTTGGATTTGGAATTTTCGATTGAGACCTTTGTGTGAGACTGAAGCATGGCTTCTGCACAAGCAGGCTGGATGTTTAGCTGCTGTCTGTCCAGCATCAGCCAGGGAGGGCTGACTGAGAACCTTGCTGTGGTGGTTCACCCTCTCCCATACCTATCTCCAGGGCAGTCCACCAGTGCTGGCACCGGGCATGCACGAGCAAACAGGGCTTTGGCACAAGTCTGATGTTGCTGCTCGCTTGTGATCAAAGGCCTTCCCTGACTGGGAGAACAGGGCCTCAGAGCTAGCTCGAACTCTGCCCTGTTCTTCCCAGGAGCACCTGGGGTGTGAGTGCTTTGCTGCACAGCAGCCTCATTTGGAGCTGTGAATATGAAGAGTGAACAGGCAGTGACCCTCTGTTTCTTTCATTACAGATCATGAGAATTAAACCCCATCAGAGTCAGCACATATCACACATGAGCTTCTTACAGCACAGTAAATGTGACTGCAGGTGAGAATGGAGCAGCACTGGTTCCTCTTGCAATAAACTTACTCTGAGCCTTTACTTTTTTCTGCCTTTGGGTTGGGTCTCTTGTTCAGATGCTTCTGCAGCCTTCTCGATTAGTTTGCAGTGGGATGGCTGAGCCTGGGCAAAGAAGCCCTCTGCTGTCAGGGCTCTTCCATCTCTGGCTATCACAGGTGGACAGCGCTAGCCTGCGTCTTGGGATCTTTTGGCACTAGCCAAAAAGCAGGGGTCAGCAGGAGAGCAAAAACACTTTAGACGGACCACGTAACCTGTGCTATGGGCATCCTGAAATGCTACCTGTACATGTCCTTCCCTGGACTTCGTGGGAAGTGGGGATAATACCAGAAGTAAAGGTGATGAGCTCTGTTCTAATGAGGCCTTTGTTCTGTCTTTTCCCACAGACCAAAGAAAGATGTCAAAAACAAACAAGAAAAGTAAGTGACAAGCCTTTCCTCCTTTCTCTTTTGGTGGTTGGTTGGCATTTCCTCTCCCCACTGCCCCTTGCCCTTTTCTTTGGTTGTATATTCTCACTTTAAGAAGGTGTTTTTGGAAATGGCATATGGTACTGCATGGGGCGATGCTCTGAATCCATTCCAGATGGTCACAGAAACCCAGATCTGATGGTCGTTCCTTCATACCCCAGACATGGACCTTGCATGACCCATGGCCATGGCAGTCATTCCTAATGCTTTTTCCCGAGTCAGGGAAGTCCCGTCGTGTCTGTCCTGCTGGAATGGATTCAAGGTGCAGCCCCCATTCTCCCCTTCCCTCTTCCTGGGGTGTTTCTGGTTACTGCAAATTGCTGCCTTTCTTTATTATTAATTTTTTTCTTGCTGCTTGAGTGAGTACTTGCTGGCTTCTTTCATAGCAGCTTTGGTAGGAACTCTGCTGGCTACAGGGAGAGGTGGAAGTAGAGGCCTGGTGGAGGCAGGACTGATGCCATGCAAGATGTGATGCTGTTTTTGGTTGGGTGGGGACCTGGGAGGGTGTAAAGGGAGGTGGATGTCCTAGCTGGGTCTTGGTGAAGGCTTTCATGAGGAGGTTTTTGAATCTGATGGATTTGCTTTGGTGGCCTGAAGGAGGTTAAGTCACAACCTTCCCTTTACTTCCTCCCTAAAGTAAAAAGGTTGTGGAAAGTAGAAGAATAAGCTCTAATCCTGAAGTAGTTGCAGGGACGAGCATAAAGTATGAAACAACGTTGAAAAGAAAGAATGATCTCTCTGAGCGAGGGGATCAGCTGGACTGTGCATGACTGGGAAAGCAGCTCTGCCATTCAGAGGTGCGGAGTCGGAGAGGAAGGAGTGAATATTTGGAGATGAGGCTGAATCTGAGACAGAGGGAGCAAACAGGAGAGAGAGAGCTTCTTTCACCCCTCTCCTGGTGGTTGTATGTTTCTAGCTGCCTTCCAGCCTCTCCTCCTCCCCCTGGAAATGTGCTCCTGGCTGCATCAGACTGCGTGCAGCCTACAGTCCTCTCTGCACAGGGCCATGTCGGGGACGGTTGGTCTGTGTGGCTCTGTAGTTTGAAGGTGTGTGAGAGTTTGGTCTGTGTGAGCTCTGGTGAGGATGGAGCGTGGGTGTAGCAGCCAGCTCGGACTGTGTTGCATTCACTTTCCTCTTCTAACAGCACCTTGCCTGCTCTTTGCTGGTTCTGCACTCCCCAGGGAAGGAAGGGAAGGGATGGGAGAGACTGGTGTGCTTTGATTTGTGCTGGATTGAAAGTCTTGTTATATTGGTACCCCTCTCCTCCCTTCAGGTTGATTTTCTTCCCCTCACCGTGTCCCTGTGACTCCTGCCTGACATGTAGGGCAGAACCAGGATTGAGCTGATGCTCTGACTCTCGTTCCAGTGAGACGACTTGAACAGGGCCTAGGAGACACCTATGGTGCTTTCTCTTCTGTCCCTCCAATTCCCTTTGACAGCTCTCTCCTGAGGTGGGCTGCACCAGGGAACGAGGGAGCCTTTGCTGAACTGTCTCAGAGCTGGGACTTATTTGCCTGACAAGCCCTGGTGCTTTGCCTAGGGTCTTCTCCTTGCATGTCTCTCCCTTGCTCCTGTGCTAGTGTGGCTCAAGGAGCAGTACAGGCTCCAGCCTCCCTCGCTCCCTGTGCTCTTAATGGCCCATAGGGATCCATGGTTAGTGTCCAGGACTGCGTGTCCTAGTCCCTGCCTGCTCAGCTCCTGCCCAAGAATCAGAAGCAACTGGTGAATTTTTCAGAATGGAGTCAGTGCCTTGGCTCCATCTGCTTGTCTGGCAGATCCACGTGGAAGGTGACAGGAGGGAAAGGAGGGAAGAACTGAAAGCAGAACTGCTTGCTGATTATCTCCTGGGTAAAATAACTAGGTCAGGCCATCCTCTTCCCCCTCTTTACTCTTCAGTACTCAGAATGGAGGCTGCCAAAGGAGATGTTACAGACATCCAAGTAAGGTCTCCTGGAGTCCTCTGAACCACAGGCAGGAGGTGAGGTGGATGAGTAAAGCCTTCAGGTTGGATAGCCCTCTTCCACACAACAGTGCTGTGTAGATCAGATCTCTTCCCTTATCTGTGGAGTGCTCCAATCCCAAGGCAGGACTGCCACCCGCCCTGCAGCAGAGCTGTTGGAGCTGAGCTGCCCCCTCCTAGGCCCAGTGCTGGGCAGTACATCAGGTCAGAGTGGTTTCCTCTTCCCTGAAGAGAGCCCTTTCACTCAGTTTGCCGTTTGTCAGTCGTTGTGTGCCCGTGCTTGTCGCCTGGAATGGTTGTCTGCACTCACTGCGGTGGTGTGATGCTTTCACAAAGCTTTCTGTTCCTTCTCCCTCCCACCCCCTGCCTCTTTCCCACTGCCCTTCTCTGGAGGGGACAGGTGCCCCTCTGAGGCTCCGGCAGATCTGCCTCTGCTCGCAGCAGCCTTGCAGGAGGTGGTCTCTGCTGAGTTCCCTGGTGTTGGCTTGGCTGTGGGCAGGCTGGTGGCAGAGCTGACAGGAGCGCCGGAGCCGGTGAACGTGTGTGCGAGGTGGAGATCTGTGCTTCCGCCCTGGGATTTACCCTCCAGCCCTGCCTCATGTGCTTCTCCCCTCCCAGCAAGGCACATGGCTGTATTTTTTTTCTCTTCTTCCTTGCATTTTCTTCCGTTTTCTCTCTATCTCTCCCTTTCTTTCCCCCTCTCTCTCTTTCTCTTTTTTTTTTTTTTTTTTTTTTTTTCTTCCAGAAAATCAAAGCGAGGAAGGGGGAAGGGTCAAAAGAGAAAGCGCAAGAAAGGCCGGTACAAACCACTCAGCTTGTACGTTTGTGTCCTCTGCTTGTAGACTCTCTTCCCTCCCTCTCCCAAACCAATCTGCCTGCTTGCTGCTCGCTCAAATCTCACCCTCCCCTCCCAGTCACTGGTGGGCTGCAGATCCTGCAGGGGCAGCACTGGTGGTGGCACTGCACTGGCACTAAGGCTGTCTCAGGGAAGGTGGCTTTAGCTTGCTTGGCTCTCTAATCATCACTGGTGGCCATTGTCCCAAGGCACAAGAGTGTGGTGGGTGGACAAGTACCCTGCACCTCTTCACACCTTCCGGTTGTAACTCTGTCATCTGCTTTCCACCACTTGTCTCGTGCCCTCACTGCTATGATGACTGGTGACAGGCAGGCTGGCATCTGCCATGCATGTGTGTGTGTGTGTGTGTACGTGTGCACATCTGCGTGCGTGTCTGGTAGAGTCACAGGTGGAGAGGAGAGGTGGGACAGTGGGAAGCCAGAGAGGGGGTGCTGGGCAGCTGGGGGTGGGCTCTGTCTGTTGGTTTTGTTTTTTTTCTCTCTCTTTCTGCTGGATTTGGTGGCTTGTCTCTCCCTGTCTCTCTCGCTCTGCTTCTCTCATGGTGGTTCACAAAATTCTGCATTGTAAATTCACAGCCCCTCCATAGGAAACACCTAGGTGGCAAGGTTGGGATGGGGCTTACAGAAAGGAGGGCAGTGCTGGTTGCAGGGGTCAGCATGTGATGCTGGAGCCCATCTGCTTTCCAGGGGAGGCAAGACCCTGTGTATTTAACTCGTTTAGCCACTGGCCTCTTTCTACTCAAATAGTCCACTTCAGAGAACTCTTTTCACTGATGTGTCAGTAGCTGGCTGGGGCCTCTCACCTTCCCATCCTTGCTTTCCCCTTCTTCCTCCCTCTGGCCTGAGCCAATGGATCCAATGCAGCATTTGTGAATACTGTGCAGAAGGCCTGTTTTCTTTCTCTATGCTAATGCAAGGGGTTGCTGTCCTGGGGCTGTCGAGGTGCTGCTGGAAAATCCATCAGCCCACGGCACTCTAGTGGGCAGCATGGGGGCTGCGGGAGGGGGCAAGGGGATTGCTTTGATGTTCAGGGTGTTGCATGTGTATTTTCTTTCTGCTGAAGCGCTGTAGCTTAGACATCTTTCCTTTTGCCTTTTTGCAGTCACTGTGAGCCTTGCTCAGAGAGGAGAAAGCACTTGTTTGTACAAGATCCCCAGACCTGTAAATGTTCCTGCAAATTCACAGACTCACGTTGCAAGTCGAGGCAGCTTGAGTTAAACGAGCGCACTTGCAGGTTTGTGTCCTGAAGGATGAAACACACAAAGAGAAAGAGAGAGAAAGAAAGAGAAAGAGAAAGAGAAAGAGGGGGGGAGCTTGCTTCCTGCTGACTTCTGGCACCAGTGCTATTTGATTACTTCTTTTCTCTGTCCTACGTGGGCCAGAGAGCAGAGGGACTAACTGGGGTGAAGACGGAGTTTCCCTGTGTCAGAGGGCAGCTGTGCGTTTCAGGTGTGCTCTCAGGACTTGGATGGGGATGGCTCGCAGAGACAGGCCCTTTTGTATCTCAGGTATTCTTTATCATAGAATAGGACAATGGAGTTCATGTTGCTGAGGTAGGCAGGGGGAGGGTCTTTATCCCTCTGTACCTTGTTCTTACCTGTATGCGCCTCTGAGCATACTGTTGGACAAAGACAAATCCTTAACTGACTAGGATTTGACCACCCCTGTCTTCTAAGCCCTTTTTCTGTGGCTTGTAGATGCTCTGCTGTGTGGAGAATGAGGGAAGCCACTAAGAGCCTCCCTCAAGGCTGAGCCTAGATTCTCCTTTGCCTCTTTGTTCTTCTAAAAGCCAGGGAGATCACCCTGTCCTCTTGTACTGTGCTCACAGTTCCCTGTCCATGTCCTGTCCAGAGTTGTGGTTTGACAGGCTGCACTCAGGACTGTGAATGGAATACAGCAGATTTAAGTCTGACCCTGGGTGAAGGCAGAGGTGCGTATTTAGTGTTAGTGTTAGTTCACAGTTAGCTGTGCATGTGTCATCTGAGTGCTGTCACACACCATCTGTGGCACAGACACATAAAGAAACCGATACCCAGTTCTCACCTGAGCACTTCAGTGAACTCAGTGGGGTATCTTGACTTGCACAAGCCATTTGTGCACCTCTGGTGTAGGATCATCCTGCCTGTGTAGAGGCAGACGTAGAAATGGGGTTGTTAATGAGCACTTGGCTGTGACTCTGAACTTGGATCCTTTCACAGAGATCTAGGAGATTGTTCCTGTTCCTGCAGTATTTCAGTGGCAGTGGCTCAAGGAGAGAAATCCAGGGTCTTCTCTGGCTGTGTCTTGAAAAGAGGAGACATCCATTGGCTAGGTGGCTAAGGCTGATACAAGTTGCAAGTGCTTCCTTCGGGTGTGAAAATGCTTTGTGTCCAAGCCAGAGAGGCATTGGCACTGCCAGCATGGTGGAAACTGTTCTGTATACAGAGAATTTTTCTGGGGTGCTGTAATACCAGTGGGAAAGTAACTGATGGAGGGGCCAGAACAGAGCAACTTCCAAACTTAAACTTCTTTTAGTGAGCAAAACCCCTGAAGTCTGAGACCAGACTTAATGTTGGCCTTTTCCCCCCTGCTCCTTTTCCCAAAGTCCAGAGTAACTGATAATTACCTCACAGAGTTTGAAGGGTGAAAAATAGTAACAAATGCAATGAAAAACCAAAAAATACTCCAGGGAAATAATGACTGCAGAAGGGGTTTGCTAGTTTCACTTACTAGTCCCTCTCTGTGATGTGATAATTGCCACTAAAGGGAGGTTTCCAGAGGCAATGTGTTGGCCAGAAGAATGGAAAGGAGTCATAGGAGTGGTTAGCTTATCAGTTCCCAGATAAAAAGCTGGTTAAGCTGAAGTTCCTCCTGCTCTTTCTTGTAGAATTAGAATTGGGACCTACAGGGGAGGGTAAATTCTCATTTCTCCTGCTGCTTCTTCAGCCACTGGTGTTCTCTGGTGCTAACCCCCACTCATAACAGCTAGTGGAATGAAAAGCACTTACTTTTCACCTTCTTGCCTGCATGAGGCTTGTTTTCTGCACTGCTTCCAACCCAAACAAGAAGCTAGGTGGAGGGCCGAGGGTGTGTCTCTGCATGCATTGCTTAGCCTTGTTTTTCTGTGTTTGTGTGTATTTGTGTGCATGGTGTGCAAAGATGCAAACAAGACACTCTGCTTATCTGGGAGGAAGCCACCGATTCTGCTCCAAAATTTACCCGTTTGAGTATCCCCCCTGCTCTGTCTAGGTGAGCCTGGGGGAGTAGAATTCATTGACTCGTTTTGGGGTTGATATTCTCAGCTGATTTGCCCCATCTGCACAGCACTTCACCCCACCAGTGACGTCATGCCATGTCTTAACACCATGTGCTCTTAAACACATTAGCCACCACCCTTCCTTCCCTTCCCTGCCCTAGTTGCACCCCCATCACAAACATTAACCCTGTTCTCTTTTTTTCCTTTCCTTCTCCTCTTTGATAGATGTGAAAAACCGAGACGGTGAGCAGCGGAAAAGAAGGGGAAACAGCCCTGTTTCTGGAGCCTGATTTCTCGCCTGGACAGAATAAAACAAAACAAAACACTAATCCAAATGAACCCTAAAAATGAAGGATCGGTAGAGCACAGCACTTTCAGTACGGACGATGGACTCCGGAAGGAACATTCCCCAAGGCACCCGCCGCACAGAATTCACCTTTGGGTTTTGAACTGTTTTATTTTATTTTTCTTTTTATGCTGCTAAATAACGGAGCCAGGAAGACTTATAGGGGTGTATTTGATGGGTTTTCCCATGCATACATATATATGTGTGTATACATGCATATACATATATATATATGTATATATATTTTAACCACATCTATATATACATATATGTATATCTTAACCACACACACACACACATATATATATAATATATATATATATATATATATACTGATTATTTTTTTTAACATTGCTAATGTTATTGGTGTCTTCACTGGATAATACTCGACTGCTGTGGACACAAGCGGGCTACTTGGGGCATAAGAAACAAGCTAAGACTGGACTTGAGTAGAAGCGCTGGGTGTAAACTTCTTAACTCTAACTGACTTGTGCGGCCTCCGCTGTTTCTCTGTAGAGTGTGCTGTACCACAAACCACCTTCTCCTTGCCTGGGACAGGGAGGAGAGGTGATGGAGAGGATGGGCAGGGAGTTCCAAAGAGCGGCATCCTAGGGTGCGATGGGTCAAAGGCCAAGGAAATGGCCATCTCCGTGATCAAGGATTCCTCCTCCCCTCTCTTCCCCCAACCTTTGCCCTTACTCGTCTCATAACCTGCCTGCCTTGCTGGGACATGGGATGTCAGTGTACATTTTGCGTTGACTTTATTCGCTGTAGAACCTTTGCCAGAGAGACATGCTGGCTTCTCTTAAGGATGGTGGGCAGCTGATGCGCACTGACTTTCTGTTCAAGGAATTATCACAGGAGTCTAGATTTCCCGCCCTTGGTGGCTGCAGAAGGACACAAGGTCTACAGTGTGCTGAAGCAAGAATGGGGACCGGTGCATAGCCACACAGTTATTCAGCACTGTCTGCTTTCTTCATGCACAGAGCTGCCACTCAAGAGCATCCAAGATGCTTATGGAACATTTCTGGAAAGGGATATTAATCAAAAGTATATACACAGTAGTGGGGGGGTGTGTGTATGTATGTGAATGTATGCATTTGTGTGTATGTGTGTATGTATGTATGTATGTATGTGTATGTTTTTTCTCTTTTTTATATATATATATTTATTTTTATACATATATATATATAAAAAAATAATATATACGTATGCCAAGATTGAAGGGGGGGAAAAAAAGAAAGCTACTTTTGCTGCCTTCAGTTTGTGTGCCCAGTGTGAATGACCCTTAAGAACGTCAAGATTTTTTTAAAAATGACGTACTGTAAATACCAGGCCCCTTTTCCATGTCTTGGGCTGGGGAATCAAATGTGAAGACAGCTGAAGTCCCTTGGCTGTGTCGTGAGGTTCTTGGCTATGTGTGTATCTGCAGTGTGGGCTGTGGTGAATGTGAAACCCACCTTACACATGCGCGCACACACACACACACCCCTGAAAGTGTGTTTGTACATCTATGTGGATATATATAATCTAGTTCTGTGATTAAAATTATTATTAATAATAATAATAATCAAAAAGGTACTCAGTCTGTGTCAGAATGCTGCCAAACATCATCTGCAATTGAATTTTCAACGCCTGATAATGTACAACACGGAAAGCTTCCAAAAAGACAAGACAGTCTAAAAACAGACTCACAACAAGCGACTACTAACCACTAGGATCTCCCCATCCGACTGATGGCTTTCAGAAGGAGAGAAAACACACGGGTGGGTGCTTGCATCTGCAATGTAGAATACTCATGCTGCATCGTGTGCAAGACAGAGGCTTCCGATTGGGGGAGGGAAGAGAAAGTGTTTTATATACTTATTTAATATCCCTTTTTAAATTAGAAATTAAACAGATAATTTAATTAAAGAGTAGGGATTTTTCAGTATTCTTTGTTAATATTTAATTTCAACTATTTATAAGCCGTACCTCCTTTTTTTTTTCTTTTTTTTTTTTTTTTCCTTTTTTTTTTTTTTTTTTTTTTTTTTTTTTTTTTTGTACTGGTTGTGTATAAATTTAACCTTCCTGTTGTCCCATCCCGTCTCTCCCCAATTGTTGGCAGAGTCAGTAGCATGTTATGGGCAGTTATTTAATTAATTTCTCTAACACCTACCCCTACACATTCCTATTGAGACAACGGTTAGATATACATCTACATACTATATATATATTTGGCTATGTGTTTGTATATATATATATGTTTATGTATATGTGTGATTCGGATTAAATAGACACTACGATTTTTTTATATATGTAAAAAGAAGAAACAGGAAAAAATAGAAAATTCTACATCTTGAATCTCTCTCCTTTTTAATTTTAATATTTGTTATCATTTTATTTATTGGTGCTACTGTTTATCTGTAATAATTGCGGGGAAAAAAGATATTAACACTACATATTGTGTCTAGTGAATTTTTTCAAGATATTCCTTAGTACATATTTATTTTTAAACAAAGAAATTACAGATATATCTTAAAACAGCAACGACGACGACAAACAAACTTTTTTTTGTATTAAAGAATTTAATTCTGACCTTGATTTCCTTTGCCTTCTCCTTCTGCCTTGCATCCTGGTTTTCTTCCATTGTGTAGCAGTTTCTCCAGCATTGCCTCTGGAGGCTATAGGGCATCAGCAAGCTACCAGTTGGACTCTGATTTGGGCCCAGAGCCTCCAAAAGCATCTAGGTACCTAAAACCTGTTGGAGTGAATGGGAGGTAGGCACCAGAATCTTTGTGTGGAGCTCAGCCTGAGTTCCTGTTGAGAAGAGGGTGGTGTAATGGGCAGGACCAAGGGGGCAGGACTCCTGGGTTCCTTCCCAGCCCGATGCCAAGCAGTGTGGTGATGGTCCCAACCCTGCCTCTTGTCAGGAGCCAAATCCCATGAGCTGGGTACTGTACAGGCACGAGTAGATGCAATCTCCTGGTGGAATTTACAAGCCAAGGTGAAACTAATGCTGTGAGCCTGGCCTTTCTGGTAATGGACCTGGTGTTTGCAGCTGGACTTGCGTGTATGTAACTCCCTGTCAGTGATAGCCAGACCTTGCCATCCCGGACGACGTTGAAAAAAATAATGTTTAGCTCTGATCGTGCTCATCACTTCATGAGGGATTTTGATACCATTGCATCTTTCGTGATGTGCTTTGGGGTCCAGGAGGAAGAACTCTGGCAGTGGTGTCATTTCCTCATCATCCATGGAGATGAATGTCTCATGTGTCAGTCATCTGTCCAGACTGGAAAGGAGTATGCAGGATGTGTCCTGGATGTCTGGGAAGTGACTCAGGGTAATACAGACCACTGAGTTCATGGCTACATCATTCCTGCTCTTGCAAAGGTAAAGAATCTGCCTTCTATTTAGGATGAACTCAGGTAGCTCAACAGGTGGACCTGCAGTCACTGCCTCAGCAGAGGGTGAAGCGGAGGAAAGAGGATGAGTACCTGAGGACACTTTGGTTTCACTGTGTTCAGTAACATCTTGTGGACTGCAACAGTGAGGTGAGAATGTGAGCTATCTGGATGTTTCTGCATGAGGAACCCAAGGATTATTTCTCGTATATTCACCACTGGCTTTTGCTCTGTGTGGATCTATGAGCTCCTTCGCTTGTGGCTGTGCAAGGTGATGAAGACAGCAAGCCTATCCTCAGGAGACCTGCACTGCCTTTTTGTGACCTGGGGAATGTTTACAAGTCATCAAATTGGAAAAAAATTGAAACCAACAGGTAAGTGCGTCTCCTCTGGGCTGAGCTGGATGTGAAATCTCAGCATGAAAGGACCCAGGTCTTCTGGATGAATGAGTCAGCATGTTCCTGTCAGTCGCAACACATCAAACCCTCGTCAACCCATCAAACCCTGTCCCACCAGTGGCAAGCTGGACTGGCTACTCCTGGTGCCCCTTTCTTTTCCTACCTCTAAGGGTTCAGGAGAAGTAGGATATCTGCAGAACGAGGTGACCTGGTAGCCACCTACTTCATGAGACAGTGACTGGATGGCATATTTCAGATGGGACAACTCACAGAATTTGTTTGTGTGGATGCAGCAGAGCCAAGGTAGCTGCCTCAAACAACTGCAGCAAGACCCTGCCCAAGCCAGCTCTGATGGGGGTTACTGGGGGCCCTGGAAGCAGCCCAACTCTTCTTTGTTCTCCAGGGTGGGTTTAACTGGGCTGTCGTCTCTTGTGAGGAAAGTGATCGTAGCTTGGTGTTGGAAGTGAGCTCAGGCTGGTTGGAGAGGCTGTACAGGATTGAGAACCCTGCCTGTGGAGAGGCTGGGATGTAGGAGAGCTGCCCCTCACCCTACCCAGAGTTTGCACCTGGCTCGCCCGTGCCCGGGCCTGAGGTGAGGCGAGGACATGTGGAGGGAGGCCAGGTTTTCAGGCTGGCACTCTGATCTTGTCATACAGCCTTTCACCCTGTGCACGAGAACGTTCCCTGAAAGGCTTCTGGTCATCCACCTTTTGGTTGCTGGCTAATTAAAATGCTATCTTCAGGCAGCCAGCTGATGCTTTCCTCGTGCCTGCTGCATTCATTCTGTGTGATTCAGAGAGCAGAGGCACCATGAAAAGCAGAAAAGGGTGCCCTGGGCAGACACAACAGAAAATCCCACTGGCATTGGAATAAAGAGTTTGGTTGGAAGCCCTGTCTGTCTCTCCCTCTTGGCACCTGCTAGCTGGTTTAACCCCTTGTTGCTGATGTCTTGCGCTGCTCATCAAGTCTGTAAGTCAGCCAGGCTCTGCTTGGGCTCCACCACGACCTGCAGTGTCTGTGTTAGAAATGCCTATAAATCTCCTGTCCTTCAGCACGGTACCTCAAAGGACCTTGGAAGCCTAAAGGAAATTCATTTCACAGGCTATGTCCTCCACTGTCTGCCCGTTGGTAGTGAGAGATGGGTATTTTTATAGTAGTCCGTGTGGTGAGTGTGCAGGCAGTCTCTCTGTGCATGGGATGGCTGAAATTCAAGGCTAATCCAGATCATCCAGCAGTCCTGGTCTGGGCAAGCACCGTGCTTACTCCCAGCTCCCCATGTGGGGCCATGCCAGTGTGGCCCTGGTGGCACTGTGCCACCCCACAAGCAGCTGCTGGCCCTTGCTGTGCCCCACAGCACCTGACACCCTGCATGATGGGGTGGCTGAGCTGCTGGCCATCCCACAGCAACCAGGCACTCATGCCTGGACCTCCAGCCAAGTGCCCCATATCTCGTAAGAGGTGGCGAGTTGTGGATAAGAGCAGGGAGGTGATATCCCCTGCACAGCACGGAAGGAGGGTGTGAAAGGAATGTGGAGTGCCTGACCACAGTTTTGGGGAAGGCTTGCCCTTTGGTGTGGGGAGGTGGGAGTACCCCAGGCACGCTGCATCATGAAGGGGAGAAGGGTCAGGTTCCCCTTCAAATGTTTGCTGGCTGCCTACTTCAGGACAGTATCTCCAGAGGTGCAACTTGCTGTCTGTGTGAGGTCATTACAGACATATCAAGGGAAGTGGGCTTGTTGGGCAAGTGCCACCTGTTTACCTGCCCAAGGCTGGCTTCCCAAGGCCAAAAAACCCTTTCCATAAAGATTTCTTTAAACTTGCTGCCTGAGCTGCCTCCATACATACAGATGAGCAGTGCTACCCATCCACAACTGGGAGACATCAGGAAATACCTGCAGTTCTGGTCTATACCTGTACGTTGTAACACGGGACTAATCTTGCTGCTTCGTGCTCTGTATTTTTACCTTGCTTTTTCAGATGCCCCAAACACATTCTTTAGGAATGAGAAAATGTTCCCCATCTCTCCCTAGCCTGCGTGTGCCCAAGCATCTCTTTAGGCATCAGGGCTGCCCACTGCAGCCAGCTGCTGTAGGGCTCTCTGTGTGTTTAGCACCCAGGTGCCTCTGCTGCCCAGCCCACCACATTGCCCATCTCCTGGCCAAGCCTGGTGCATGCAGCAGGGGGAAGGCATCCTGCCAGCCTGATGCCAGCACAGGAGGGCTGTACTTTGGGGCTTGCTCTGACACCTCCTCTGCCAGCTATTCTGAGAGTTGTTGGTGTGCTCCATGCTTGGAGTGTGTTGCATGGTGGGTCCCAGGCTAGGGAGGGTGTCTGGCTCTGCTCAGCCCCCTGCCAGGACTGGTGATGAGTGTCAGTTCCTGTGAACATTCCCCACGGGACTCGTGTAGTCCCAAAACAATCTAGGATGCAGGTCAGGAAGCCTTGCTCCCAACTTGTGTGGTAGCTTCAAGGTGAAAATCTTTGGCCCCAGATGGCATTACCTCTGAATCTTGGTCAAATGGGTCTGTGGTGAAGGAAGGGTGTGATGAATGTAAGCCCTTGAGCCCTTGCAACCCTTTACAGTAAGAGCATTATCTAAGGGGAGATAAAAAGGGGGAGATCTCACCCTTTAGCTGCAAGCCCTACTGACAGCTCAGGAGAAGCAGCACAAGATGAGCAACATTATCAACTTATGCAAGTAATTCAGTTCCACCACCTCTTCAGAGATTTTAAGGCCTGAGCCCTTCACCTTCATTTGCCCATACTTCCTTCCTGAGCCATGGTGTTCACTTTGGAAAGGTGGCCAAGCTGCCATCTCACTGCCTGGCCTTCCTGTCCTTCTCACCTACAGAGAACCTGCTGGCACTGGGTCCAGCCTGTGCCACAAACATACAGATACCAGGGATTATATGCTTGTGTCATTGGCCTCTTCTCCAGAAGCAAGAGACCCACTAGCATCCCTCCCTGCCCTTCCTTGTATCCTCTGCTCTGACACTGTGAGCACAGAAGCAAAAGCCCCAATAGAGATTTATGATGGACTCATTACTTTCAAAGAAACCCCTCATCTGCACAGATGCCTGTGCTAACTTCTGGAAATGCAGCTTCCTGTTGATCATCTCTACATTTTTTCTTCACAGCTCCAGTTTGCCCATTTCCCCTCCAAGTCCTCTTCCTTATGTTCAGGTCTTCTTTTTTGCACTGCAAGGGCCTCACATCTGGGACAAGCAGCCTGAAGACTCCTGAGCAGATTATGTTTGTTCAAAGGTGTTGTTGCTCCTGGGGATAAGAAACTAATTCCTACTTACTTTGATTTATCTCACTACTGGTAGTGTGGTGAATGGGGGTCAACAGCACAGGATATGATTGTTCCCAGTCTTCATAGGCATAATAAATTGTGAGTCATTGGATCACCCTGAGTTTTTCACTGACTAATCTGAGGCTGGTCTTGAGGCTGAGGGCCAATTTTTTGTTGCAGTATTGGTTTCCCAGCGCTCTGTGTTGTGGATGTGCAGTGCAGACCTGGCCGGTGCACAGCGCCTGGGAGAACTGGCTGAGCTGCCAGAGGAGGTGCTGATGAGTCAGGGAGTGGCATTGCCCTCTGCACCACTACCTCACTGGGGTGGCTGGATGTACAGTGCAAGTGGCTGTGACTTTGGTGAGTCACTTTGTGGGACTGAGTGTGATCCACACCCTTGCTGAATTGTTGGGACAAGTCACGGACTCAGAGACATCCCAAGAGGAGCAATTTGTGGGTTTAGGTTGTCTTGTTAACCATGTGCTGCTGTCCTGAACAGCCTAACCTGTTGCACTGGACTCTGTCCTTATCTTTACCTTCTCTTTTCTCTGGCTTGATTTCACCCTTAAGTTTGCAAACGTGTCGGTAGGTGTGTTTCCTCTCTCTCTGACGTAGACCCTCATATGCCTGTCGAGTCTGATTACTCCTCTGGAGTAACTTCTTAGTCAGTGACATAAAATGGATCTTTAAATCCCATGGTATCAGCTGATCTCACTCTGCCTTCTATCATTCCTCTTTCTTATATGCCAACACTTTTCATATATAAAAATAACACTCCTCTCCTCTCAAAGTTGTCTACTGCTGAACACTCTAAAAGGTGAATCACTCCAAAAACACAGAAGATGCAGCTGGTCTGAACATATACACTTATGTCTCTCTCTAGATGCATCTCTCCATGGTTGCTCTTTCTCAACCTCTTCTGGCAGTTCTGCTTTCCAGGGTGTCCCCTCCCACTGCAAAGCAGCTTTGCCCCAGATACATTAGCTTATCTTTTCCCAAGTTAAATCTCATTTTGTTTCCTGCTCATTTCTAATCTCTCTAAATCCTTTTGGGGGATTTCTCAGTTTGCTCTGGAATTTGCAATCGCTTCTGCTGGAGGTGCCAGCTCGGGGAGCTCATGGGAGAGCCTTCTCCTTGGTGCTGCTGAGCCAGGAGGGTGCTGTGGCTGCCAGTGCTGGGGTGGTGGTGGTGCCCGCCGAGAGGATGCAGTGCGGTCCTGCACGTAGCTGTGCTCAGTCACCTGGTGAGCCGTGTTTCTGCCTCACCATCAGATAGGGATTGCCTGGCACAGCCGAGGGAACTGTGGGAGTCAGCGAGCCCTGGTCTGTGGAACAGAGCAGAGGTGTGGGAAGAGAGGGAGCTGAGTTCACTTCCCAACTGGATCACTGATACTTTGCTTTCCCTCCCTTGCCTTGATTCCTCCATGCATAAGACAAATCCCATCCTCCCTTTTTGGACCCTTGACAGACACCAAGTGCCATTTACTAATTCTTATTTTATTTCCAGTTAGTAGAAGGCTTCCCATCTTGCTGAAATGATTAGGGCTCTTTATATACCTTTTCCCAAAGCAGGTAAGTCATTGGCCCTTCACCACGCAGTCCCGGTGGCAGTCACATCTCACTGCTCCTCTCCATCATTTGAGAGAGAACCTCAACAGGTATTTGGGTATCAACAGCATCTCCTTCCATCTGGTATTTAGGAAGGAGACAGGAGCAAACAGGATAGGGCGATAGGGGAGGGGAACAACAAGGCACAGCTCAGGAGGGGTTTTGGTGGCTGGGAGAGGTAGGACATAGTGCAAAGATGAGGAGGATGGAAGGTAAGGGATGCCCTGTGAGGTGAGGTGAGGTGAGGTGGGAGGATGAGAAGGAGTAGGCTGGCTGTGTCTCAGGAGAGGGGTGGGGCAGGGCTGAGATTATCTGGCAGCTCCAGGTGCAGGAACCCTACCAGTTATGAAACCTTCACTTCTATGCACACATTTCTCACTGGTGTGAATTGCTTTGAGGGCTGGAAAACTCATGGTGAGGGTTTGCAGAAGGGCCTGAGCTTCCATCCTCCCCAGCACCTGATGCACCTTCCCTGAGCCCCTCGGCCTCCCCCCACAGAGAGCCCTGCTCCAGACAGAGGGGTGGTGAGGTCCTGTGGCTATTGACTGTGCAGATGAAGAGGCACCTGCTAGAGCCAAGATGGCCAGCACTGAGAATCTTGTGCTACTTACACCAGCACAAGACCAGTGTGGTGTGAAAAACTACCTGCTGTTAGCCAAACCAAAAAGACTTTGGTCTTTCACGCTCCTGAAGATATGAAATCCAATATGACCTAGGTGTACTAAAAAGCTCAGAAGGCAAACATCCCCAGATTGCATTAGTTTTCAAAGTGCTCTGAGGTTCCGCTGGGCAAGTGGTTTGGCAACAATGACTTTCTTTCCTAGCCTTGAATCCTGACAGTGAGTCCCCTCAGGCATGCTTCAGACTCTGCTCTTCTGGCTCTTGCCATATCCCTTTACATCCAGGTTCCACCCTATTTTTAATCTACTCCCCATCTTCTGGTGCTGTCAATCTCAGACCTTTCCTGAGCCTGGAAGGGAGCTGTATATACATCCTTGACTTGCTGTGGATATTTTACAGTTTCTCACCCAGTTTTAAGTCACTTGAGCTCTAATTGCCTCCTGGGCTGTAAATACACACAAACCCCAGACATCCAATCAGGGGTATCCACAGCAACTGCTAAATATTTTTTTTCCAGAGGGGACCTTCAAACGTTGGTGAAGAGGTGAAATTCCAGCTGTTCTATGCCAGGGTACTCACCCTCTGCCTATCTGGGGGCCCTTTCAGAGGGCTGCTACACTGCTTCACACCAAAGTGTCTTTGCATCCCCTTCAGGCACCCCAGACATCCCTGCACCATCAGCCAAACCCATTAGCTCCTCATCCCCAGTGGCCTGGGATCACTCAGAACTGACCAGAGCACTAGCACCCTGCAGCTTCCTCACTGGAGGCTCTGCTCTGAGCAGCAAGTTTTCACTTTTTCTTTAATCACATCACCAAGTTTTAATGCCCAGCAAGAACTTTGACCCTTCCCCAGGGATTAGTAGTTATCCTTAAGAGCTTTCTGCGGCAAGCCTTATAAAAGAACTCCAGCTTTGGAGAATGTAGGCAAATCATGTCCACTGGGTTAATTTTCTTTATTAGCTGACTACCTCGTTTTTCCATCCACAGCTCTCAGATATTGTCTCCTTGCTCCAGGAGAAGGGCTGTTCCCATCAGTTCACAGGAAGTTCACTGCTGGGATTCTTGCTAGCACCAAGCCACCCTTAGGAAGAAGGGGAAATCTTGGCTTTGGTGAAATTAAGGGAAAAATGTTATGTTCACTCATCAGGCTGTGTCACATCCCACCCCAGCACAATTAGGCAGTGATGGAGGGCTGCCAGACAGATCCTGTAAAGAGGCAAAATGTTTTAAATAAGGGCTGTAGAGGCAGCTGAGGTTAAGCAGAAATAGCAAAACCCATTTGGCTGATCAGCAAGTTTCTTTACGAAAAGAAATATGGGCATCTGTGTGTCTTTCCTCGTACTTCTAGCATAGCCTATTTCAAATATAATCCTGTTTACTGAGCAGGATTTCAGTAAGGCATAAAGGGGAAATTCTGTTCGGATTATTGGCTGCTATTTTTCATGAGTGTGCAAGGTACACAGATGCAGGAAAACCGGGAACACAGTGTGTTTTGGACTAAATAATTAGAGGCAGGATTCACAGGTATATTCTGGCTGCTTTCAGCCTTTCCCGTGACAGAAAGCAGCTGCACACCCAGCATTAGCCAATCTGCTAATAGGCTGTGTCACAAGACACAGCATCGCCACGTCTCACAAAGCAACTGCATTGTCCTCCCTAAGCTTATTGTGTGAAATATCACGGGAACACCACCAAATCGTGTTCCACAGACCATTCCAGACTAAACATCCATGGCCCAGCTCCCTGACCCAGACTGAGGGTCCTTGAGGGAGGAGAGAAGGCACCTTGCTTTTGCTGAGCTGGGAGCACAAGAGGTCTGTGCACTCAATCAGCGTCTCCGCGCAGAGCGGCTCGTGCGAACAGACGCGAGTGCATCCAGAGACTCCTCATTTTCTCCTTCAGATGATGAGTGTGGGAAGGTGCTAGTGACAAAAATCTTTTCTGTGGATACCTCTGAACTAGATCCTTGGCTCTTTCAGTCCAAGCAGCCTGTAAGACACCAGGAAACAGTGGATCCTTTGAGTCTGGGGCACTGGCTAGCACTGGATGACTGGTCTCTAACTCACTGAGAGGGTGTGAGTAAAGATGGAAGGCAGTGTAAGGATGGGAAACCTGCTTGGAGGATACTACAGAGAATGAAAGGAGTTTTGGATAGGATCTTGCAGCCAAGACAAATCAAAGCCACAGCATGTATGGAAGATTGTTTTTGCTAAACCCTTTGTTTTGTTTTGGTGTAAAAGAAACTCACTAAAAGTTATGGTGGTGTGCATGACAGGTGATTCTGTATCTTGATATTCTGCCAGAGATGGGAGTCTTGGTTGTGCTCCCAGGTCTGTCCCTTGTTTCCTAATTAGTGCAGTGTCAATCACTGTGCCTCAGTTTCCTCAGCTGTAAGTGCTGATAAGAGCACAGTGATGATAACAGTATTGAGCTGCCCTGGGGCATGATCTGCAAGTGAATTAATGGTGAGGAGTTAAAGAAGAATTAACTGGTGGCTTCTGTTGAGTGCTCAGAGATTCCTGGATAGCGGGCAGTGAGTGGTGAGCAGAAGTTTTGTGTGCTGTGCAGTGCACAGCTTCCCTTCACATGGCAGCCTGTCCCTGGGCCCTTGCTCCTCGCTGCCTGACTCCAAAGGAAAGTCACGCTTTGATTAGGACAAGCGCTCGTCAGTCACGTAATGTCATTTCCAGGTGTGCAGCGGCTGCGTGGGCAGGCTGGAGCAGCTTCCCAGCTGCAACTCATCTTCCCTTGAAGCAATATGTAATGAGAGAATCCAGGGCTAACATTCTCTGGGAGACCCCTGCCTGTTGTCTGTGATGACAAAGAGAAAAGAAAAAATGAGGAGAAACAGAGCAAAGAGGGATGTTGGTTGTAGCACACTCATGCTGTTTTAACCATAAACTGGTAAAAACTAGGAAGCACAGCTCTTCAGGAGAGAAACCTGGAAAGTGGGAAGCATCACATAAAGCCTGCTGGGATGGTAAGATCAAAAACTTGAAAGAAATGTTTGCTGAGAAGTGAATTTGGCCTCCAGCTCCAGAGTATGAACTGTGAATCCGGGGAATGACAACAGCTTTTTAGGTTTCAAGTTTTTTCAGTCTCTGAACCCCTGCCCCTCTTTTAGGGCTGTTTCAGAGCTTTTGAGAGAAGATGGGCATGCAGAGCTTTGCAGAACACCCAGCAAACTGTCCTACTTAATTTATTCTTCTGGATCACTAAGATGTAGTCATGAAATCTGTGGAGATCTCTGGAACACAAGCAGTAGATCCCCCTTGGTGGATCACTTCTCTCTACCCCTCAGTTTCCTTTCCTGTGAAACAAGGATGTTAAAAACCAGTGTCCTTCTAAATAGCAGCTTGGTGCCCAGAGCCTGGCAGAGACAGAGCAGGGGGGCCACCTGTGGGTCTAAGAAGGGCCCCAGGACACCAAGATCCTTCACAGGTAGGGAATGGTGCCTCCATCAGCTGAATGCAGGAGGTGGGAAGCAGGTGAGTGCTCGGAGCTGGGGTCTGCTCTGCCCCCATTTGCACAACCTGCCCTGAGTGTTATAGCAGTCACTCCCTGGGGGCTGTCCTGTGCCTCAGGCCAGGATGCCATGCCTGTAACCTGCTCCTCTGCATTCACAGCAGGCCCCCTCTCCCCATGGTTCTGCCTCCAGAGATGGAGCCTCTCTCCCCTGAGAACAGAGCAATGTGGCAATGCTCTCAGACCTTGGCTTGTAACAGCAGTAACCTCCAAGCTGCTGACTGTTGCTCAGCAATAAACACCACTCGTGCTATTAATAAACACTATCTGTCAGCCTTGGTATTTTTAATGCTGGGACACTGTGCCCTGGCATGTGGAGCCACTGGGAGACTGAAGGCCGGATCCAGAGATGAGCCTGAACTGCTGCGAGGTTCTCCATTGTGCAGCCCGTGCCTGCTGCAGGCTGGAAGGTCTCTGTTCTCCTCGGTGTGTGTGACAGGATCCAAGTTCCACCCCGCAAGGGATTTCCCCTCCTGTCCTTTGCAATCCCAGAGCACTGACACCCATAGACAGGCTCTACCCACTGTCGTAGGCTGGGATAGATCTAACAGGATCTCTGGACCCGTGTGAGTCAGTGAAAATGCATTTTTCCCCGTGATGATGTGCCAGTACATTCAGCTGAATCAGCAAGGGAACGCTGTCTACTCACACCGTGTCTTTGGACTCACAGTCCGGCTGTAGGAGCTTTCAGGCACAGACCTTGAGAAGGGCTCCCCAGTGCACAGAGGTTGTCTGGAGAGTCCCGAGGGATTGGTGCCTCTGAATGATGCACGTGGATCCTGCCTGCCATGTGAGACCTCTCCACTGGAAGGAAAATAGGAAGGAAAAGGAAAGTGAAGAGTTTAGGGGGCTGGTTATGTTGTGCTGCTGCTGGGCACCCCGGGCTCCAGGGCTGGCTTCGCCCTCTGCCACCGCAAGAGCAGCTTGGAGGGCCGTGGAGGGGCGGTGGGGTAGGAATAGCCGAGCAAACAGTGAGCTGGCCGAGCCAACAGCACCCATGAGAAACATTCGGGTCCCCTCTGCTAAAGCTCAGCAAACAGTGCAGACCTGCTGCCGGCAGTGGTGCTGCCCAGGCGCCAGGGAGAGCGCTGTCGGAGGGCACACACAGAACAGCCTGGGAGGCACGGAGAATTGTGCAAGAGAAAGCTCTGGCCAGCATGACTCAACACTCATTAGCAGCGGCACACCTACGAGCAGCCCATTAAAACTGAAAGGAAGAAGCTCAAGTACCGTGTTTCTTCCCTTTGTTGTAAATAGTCTCTTTTATCACACGCACATCTGGCAGCAGAGAGAGCAGCGCTGTGAACTGGGATCCCCTCCCAGCCCTGCCCGGGCCCATCTCTCCTGCCCCACGGCCCCCATCAGCCCAATTCCAGGGTCACAGAGCCCCCCAGACAAGGCTTGTCAGCAGGGATCCAAAGCCACTTCCCACCCGCCGCCGGGGACTCTGCCTTCTCCAGAGCCATCCGTCCTGGTGTCTGCAGCCTCTTGGAGATGCCGAAGCAGCCAAAGGACAGCCCTGCCCTGGCACTGTGAGCCAGCCTGCCCCGGGATGTGCTGGCAGTGCCCGTAGCACAAGTGTGGATCTGCCCCGGGAGATGCCCTCAGCTTTTAGAGACAAGCTGGGCTCTCTGGACACCACCCGCTGCCACCTTGCCCTGGCCTGCTGGCTGGTTTCTAGACATGCAGCTGAAGACAGCATCGAACAGGGAGGGAGGAGACTTCTATTTGTCTGGGTGTAAATACCCTGACCCGGGGGATGTGTGCAGAGCAGAGACATAAGTACACTGCACTTGCTGATCCATCACTGGGGAAATGGCTTCATTTCTCTGCTCCTTTTAAAGGCAGCAAAACATAGATTTTCACTGAAGTGCTTAGTACCCTGCTGTAGGACTGGCTGTGCAGCAAAACTCCCCTAAGTCACTTCTCCATTCGTATTTTACAGGGGGATAGCTAAACCCAGCCATCCCTTGTGTACGTCTGCATTGCATTCCAGCAGGGGGATTGCCTTTTGGTAAGCACACCCTGGTGAGCTTGGGTTTTAATCAGAGTTTTAACCTAGATTTCTGCCTCACAGCATGGATCTCAGTAGTGGCATGTCACTGAGGATGTCTGGACTGCATGCCCCTCCTAGACCTAAGCTTGGCTGTCTGCCGCTGCTCCTGCCCATACTCTCCCATTAGTCTCCATCTAGTTTAAAGGGATGTCTTCTCAAGCCATTCCTATGATTTTGGACCACTCTTTCATCATTTTATGTCACTGTCAAACTCTCAATGCATCCTCTCCTCCAAATCCACCCCAAATGTTCCCCTCCTGCCCTGCTGCTCTAATATGTCTGAGCTTTCAGGCTGGCTGGTCTGGACTAAGGTGGGTAGCCCTCTTGCAGTTTTGCAGCATGGACCTCACTGCAAGGGCAGAGTTTCTGGAAGGTGTGCTGTGTGCTGCAGTGGGAACGGACAGTCCCAGCCCTGTGAGCTGAGTGGCTTTGCTGTTCTAGACTGTTACCTGCTGCAAAGGAGAAAGTTCATCCTGCCTCATCCTTCCTCCCCTCTGTCCCTTTCCCATTGTCACAGTGCCCATAGAAAGTCTTTTGGAGGGGTCTTCTCTCTCAGAAATACCATTCTAGGCCTACTGTCTTTTATCTGATTCAAATTAAACTTCTTTCTGCTTCTCTCTTTCTGCTGTTGACACACAGAAGAGTGATACCCCCCCAGGGGAGGGTCCGGATGTGCTCCAAATGATGTCAGCTTTGATTTATTATTGTTTAATATCATGTTGCTTACTGTTGCCATTTCATGGAGTTAGCTCAGTTTGGGAAAGACTACTATTCTGTGGACAGGACAGATGGTCTGAAAATTAATTTTTTCCCTTGCCTAACTAAATATCCAAGGCAGACTGGTCTGTCATCAGAGCTTTGCTTAGGCAAGATCTTTCCTTGGCAGAAGTGGTGGGGGTGAAAGGGGGGATAAGGGAGTGAGCAAGAGGGGGATGTGTGAGCTCTATCACAGTTGAGGTTTCTCAGTTTGTCTTCTTGTCTCCCCTCCACAGAACCTCCTTCCACTCTTGCCAGTTTCCCAGTGGTTTAATTCAGAGTTACATCTGGGATGGGGCCAGTGCCAGACATTGCAGGGAAAGAGGCAGGAAATGCAGCTGCAGGTAATTACAAAACAACCTGCTCAGATATGTCATTTTGTCCCTGTCAGTCAGGGCTGACTTTTATTTTGGAGGAAGAGGGCTTAGATCTCTTATATTTTTATTCTATCTCATGTAGCTCTGAATGTTCTTTTTCATCCATTGAAACATCTGATCCTTTCGTGCTCCCTGCAAAGCTCTTGGCCTCCCTGATGACAATGATTTCCATCTGTGCTCTCACTCAGATCATTTCCAGGCTTCTTTTGGTGGGCATGTGGATTCACAGGGATCTGGGCTCCTGTTTTGTGAATGAGCTCAAGGGAAGACTGCTTGAGCTCTTGCTGCCTCTGAAGCTCCACAAAGCTCAGCTCCCTGTCCTGCAATTGGCCTGGTCAGTGTAGATGGATCCCCATCTGGATAAACAGAGAAAGAGAAAGAACACTGCATTTGTTGTCACTACCACTTTCAGTATGCAGCTCTCAAGCACATAGACTTATATAATTTCAAAATGTTTGCTTATTTTGTTTGGCTTGAATTCTAGAGGACATAACTGTGGGTTTCCGAATATTTAGGGCCAATGTGTTATTTATAAGCCCTGTCGGAAACATCCTGAGCATGTGGATTTTAGTGAGGAGAGTCTGGGTTTGGTATGTCCACACACCTCAGGTTTGCCATTCTGCAGTGCTGTCTGTGGTGATTGCATTTGAGGTTAGCAGTGTCTGTAGTGGTGCTAGATTCGCAGCATTCCCTTCTCAATATCTTCAATCTACTGGCAAACAGCAATGAAATTATAAGGCAGGTAGTGAAGCACTGAGTGAGCCCCTTGCAGTGCCCCTGTTTAAACTCCCAGCAGCTGTCACACCCCTGCTCCCTACTCTCCTTTGGCCCTCAACAGAGCCCTCACCATTTTCATCTGAGATGGTGACCACCATCCTTGGCATAACACCCCAACCTGGAGCTACATCCCCAGGGAGGAGCAGGAGGCAGAGACCTGAGCCTGCTCCTCTGTGTACTCCTCTGTCCACCCCTCCCTCATGGTGTTGAAACAAGGCTCATCTCCATGCTGACAGCCACAGCATCCATCTTCAGCCTTTCCTCCAGGATACAGAGTCCCTGCAGCACAACTGCCTGACAATTAGCCAAGATCCAGAGCAGCTCCTGTGGCCCACGTTTTCCTTCTGCAGGAGCAATTAGGCTGCTCAAGACTGTCTTCAGCAGCCGATGTTATCTCCCCCGTGACGCAGGCGAGCAGCCCTCAGCCCTTGTGGTAACTCTGCCAGGGTCACAGAATCACAGGATATGCTGAGTTGGAAGGGACCCACAAGGATCAGCTCCTGGCCCTGCACAGGAGTATTAAATTTCTTCCCTCTGCCTGTGTTCCTCTACCTGCCAGATAGGCTGAGCTTCAGAAGTCTTCCAGCTATCTCCAGCCAGCGGGCAAAGATTTTCCTTTTGCAGCACCAAAGATCAAGAAAGCCTTTCTGCTCAGTGCTTGAGTCAAGCCTGCAAGGCTTTTTGGAGATGTATCCTGCACTGCCTGCAAAAGCCATGCTTTTCCTGGCATGTTGAGAGTAGGGAGCCACTCTGGCTGGTTCTAAGGAAAGACCCTTAGCTTTCCAACCAAACCACAAAAAGTCTGACGTTTTGGTGCCTGCTAATTGAGACAAGATAAGTTTGCATCAGGGATGCCTGTTCCTGCTGAGACTGTCATATCCAGAGGGTCTGCTCTGCTCGGGTGTTAATTGTGTCTAGGAGCACTTCCAGCCACTCTGTGTCACTGCCCAGGGAGAAATGATCTCTACCCTGGAAAGCTTTTACCTAATTAGACAAGACAGATAGGCAGGGAGACAGAAAGAAGGAAGCAGCAAAAGCTTTGCCCAGGGCCACGTGGTGGGTGAGTCGTGGCAGCAGGACGTGCAGCCAGCTCTTGTGATGCTTGCACCATGGATACACATGGCATCCACCACAGGGATCAGGCTCAGCATGGCACCAGAGCCACCCCAGGGCCACCTTCCAGCCCACCTTCCCCTGCACCCACAGTCTGCACGAGGGTACTTCCCTCCTCTGGCACAAAGCCCAGCTCAGCAGGGAAAGCCTGGCTTGGCTGGGAGCGTGGGTGGAAGGACACGGAGGTAAGCCCTGGCCACCAGCAGCCCTCAGGAGCAGATGGAGGGTTTGGAGCACTGTGTGCTGTGGGTGGTGACACTGGGCAGATGAAGGGTATGTGGCTCTGGAGCCCAGGCTTGGAGGTGATGTGTCTGGTGCTGGTGATAAACACACAGCTCCAGGAGTGATGTGGTGAGCCTTTCCTGTGTACTGGTGGTGGGTCTGCCTCCCAGAGCAGTCCCAGCACTGACCACTGAGCCTGGGGTCACCTCTCTGATGCTGTGGTGTCTGATGCTCCATCAGTCACCAGAGAGAGAAGACCAGCATCAGGCTCCACACATAACACCTTGTTTTGCTGTAGTCTGTCCCCACCTCATGTGGAATTTCTCATGGGTCAAAGAGACTGGATTGGCACCAAAACTGTTCCTTGATTCCTGCCCTGCCTTGAAAGGCTCCAAAGTAAAATTAACTAGACTACCAATGCTTCTCTGTATGCTGTGGGACACATTCTCATAGGTCAGCGAGACACCCCCAGCCCTGTCCTGATCTCACACTGGCCAAGGCTCTACTCCATATCATCCAGTTTGGCTGCAGAGTTGGGATATTTGACTGACAGAGCATGGAAAGATACCAGTCCAGGCCAGGGCCCTTCTTGATGAGATGTTTTATTCTTCTACCCATGATTATTTGGGGTACATAAGATCTTTAGTTTAACATCCTGGAAGAACAGTTTATATCTTACTGTGACTGGACTGCAAGTTCTTTAAACAGCAACCCAAAGTCTTGCTAAGGAGGAGAAGGGCAGGAATGAGAGAAAATGACCCTGAACTGTGAGACACTGAGTGGAAAAAAGATGCTTATTTCAACTGTTTCAGCAGAGTTTCTACATACCAACAATCATTCAGAGCCCCAAGAATGGGAGAGGAGGTAGGTTAGGAATGATGTGTTTCAAACAGGCTGGGAGGATCATGGCTACTGGGCTTCAGATTCAGCCTGATTTGCAAGCCATTTCAGTGTATGCATGCTCAGACATTACTGCCCACAGGACTCCTAGTGTGATTATTTTCCTCTGTTCAGCAATTTCTGATGTTTGGGATCACCCAGCATTTGGCTCACGGGCTTTGTTCATTGAGGAAAGTCAGCTGGGGCAAGAAACAAGGGATTTCACCTTTCTCCCTGATTAGATGAACCAGTCCAATGCAATTAAGCAGCTTAGCTTAAGGCAACAGAAGCCATTATTGCTGGGCTCCTCTGCTCTGCTTGAACTCTGTTATCCGCACCAAAAATGTCAGTGGAAAAAAAAATTTTCCTTCTGTGCCTGGCGTCTCCCTGGCGCTGGCTGAGTGGCAGGTGCATATCTGAGATACCTCTATGTGCATCTATCTGATTGCCTTCTTTCCCTACTTCAGGCTGTCTCATTTGAGGTGGGGTGGGAGTCAGCCTCATAAGAGAGCAAGAACACATGGCCAGGTGTGACTCTCAGCCCTCTTTATGGAAAACCTCCTTGTTTTGGCAACCTTCCTTGCTGTCAGGGAGAGAGCTCATCTTGGCTGCTGATGGCACTGTGCAAAAGTCTCCACCTCTGCCCCTTAGGAACCAGCAAGGGTTGGTAAGAGTTGATGAGAACTTCTCTGAGTTCTTTGTGCTTCTTCACCCTTCACTAGGCCTGCACCAGAGCAAAGGGAATGCCTGGGGAAGGCATGTAAAGCACTCCACTTTTGGGATAACCCTGTGACTTTTTATCTGAGCCTGATCTTGACATGTACTGCAGGGTTGGGAGGGGATTCTCAGACTGGCATAACTATTGCATGGACTATTTCCTCCTGCTTATAAATATCCATGCTGCAGCCTCACTGCCCCTTATTTCACCAAAAAATGTGTAACATTCAAAGAAAAAGAGACACACACAGAGATGCATTCATGTACATACACTCATACACACCTGTGTAATGCACAGAATCGATCCCTATATCCATCCCCAAACACAACTGGGGCTTGAGGGCAGGGTGTATTCACTCCTGTCCAAAACCACAGACTGTCTCTTCCTTCACAGCTGGTCCCAGCTGATTTCCCATTTACCCAGATGTCACTAAGCATGGCTCTGCTACTCAAACACATCTCCCAGTAATAATTTACTGTGAGTTTTTACATTCAGGTGATATTAATAAATGTATTATGTATTAATAAAGACAACTAAGAGACTGTGTTTAAAAAGAAATTTCTTTCCAGTGAAAATGCCTCTAATCCATCTTGCTGGTTAGAAAGTCCTCAGTGTCCATTTGGCACAGCAAGAGTTATGGTCCAGCTAAATAGCCTAAGAAGGTTCTCCAAGCTCTCTGGAAGGGATGTGGGCACTTCCATAGCACTTACAACACCACTTTTGTTACTGGCTAGGAAGTGTCCCTGCAGGAGATGTTGGCATATATCACAGCAGCTGCAACGTGATGCTTAGGAGAACAGAGCAGCAGAGCTTGAGAGACAGGGTACAGAGGGCAGAGTCTGAGCCAGGAAAGGGTATGGAGATCATGGAGGTAAACACACACCAACACAGGCTCCTGTGCACATCACAGACACTGCAATTATGGAGACACCTCTCTCTTTCTTCTAACAGATACAAGACACACTGCACCCCAGGAGAAGACCAGAATGGACTGGTTTGGCTTCAAGGTGAGCCTCTGTAGAGGATTAGGTAGGAACATGAGCTCTTATTCTCATGACAGATCTCTGACTAGAATTGAAGATCTCATCCCTTTCCTTGAAAAGATTTTGAGGTTTAAGAGCAAAACTGCAGCAATGAGCAACAGGATTTGCTGCCAAATAGGTAGAGCTCCTCTGGGCTGCCAGGAGAGCTGCCTGGTGGGCTGGATAACTGTCTGCAGGAGCAGAAGAGCATCACAAACCTTCCCATATTCTCTCATGCATGAGGGCACTTCAAAGCTGCCTTCTCTGCCTGTGATACCTGGTGAGCAAAATAAAACACATGCATTACATTCATGCTTCTGCCTGTGGGAGAGGAATGAGGAATAAGTCCCATAGGGCAGATGTTAGTCAGACTGCCTCAGGTGCTACCAGGAGGTCTTCAGATACCACCACGATTGTTTGTGTAAGGGAGGGAGCAACTCCAAGTTTGTGTTACGGTGGGACAGGGGTCACGGCTGGTGTGGAGTCTGACATTTGGGGAAGAGTCATCCAAGCCTCAGAAGTGGGAGAAATGTCTGCTCCTATAAAAATGACACACGGATGGGGAAGAAAAAGGAGGGCCTCTTTTTGTGAAAATGGTGTCAGGAGAGGGATATTTTTTCACTTTAGCAGGTAGCACATTATCCTGGGACAGACAACGATGGTTTCATTTCTGAAGCTGCTTGTCCCTGTGTTCCTGCAGACACAAATATTCTCCCCAATGCTTTTACAACACAGAGAGGAAAGTGACTTCATGGCATTCCTTTTCTGACTGTGTCTCTGACATGTGCTTTCTAAACATAGTTCTAAAAATCAGAAAGCACCAGGAGAATTATGGGTTTCTACACCCTATTGTGCATTATAATAATTATAATTATTGTAAATATGGCCCAGACACTGTAATTTTCTGCTCTCCATTGGGCCTTTCTTTTTCATTTTGTTCTTCTTTTTATGACTGTTTTCTAAGAAAGTTTTCATATGTCACCTTATAGATGGGAAATGGCAGAGTCAGCTCTTAAAATAAAAGGAGAGGAGTGGCTTGGGGGGGGTGGGGAATGGAGAAAATGATGAGAAGGGAGTGAGAAGAGGGAATTGTCATACAGTCTGTGGTGAGGGCACCAGTGGAGACAATCAGGAGACCTAGTGCTGTACCTAACCTGTGGCCAACTTGCTGTGTGATTATAGGCTCCATGTTTGTGCATATTTTCGGTTGTGGAAACCTTCTCTTATCACTTATCTCATTGCCTGGCTCAGCAACTATTTGATAGTAAGTTTAGAGGTGCTGAGCACTTCTCACATGCAATGTCTGGTTTAAGTTATTGTAAAAGGTATGGTAAAGATACTTGAATAGGTGGAGTTTTTTGAGCATTGCTCAAGCGCAGCCAGGAAAAACTGGTTTGCATTTTGGATAGAGGGGTACACTATGGTACAGGCTCTGGTTCTATGCCCCAGAGCAGAGAGGTGGCTTAGATGTGTCTTCTTGTACAGGCAACTGGATCCTCTTCCTGTGGACATTAAGGCATGGCATAGAAACATGGAGACTGAGAATCAAATATATCCAGTATTTATCCCAGGAAATCAGAATGGAGGCTGAGAATCAAATATATATATATCTCCAGTATTTGTATCACCAGGAAATCAATGTGGCCAGGGTATGGACTTAGACATGTAAAGCAGAAAATGCTCCTATGCCTCTGAGGACAGACACAGGTAATGCCACCTACAGTCAGGTGAGCAATGAGGAAAGGTGCAGCAACCAGCATCAGGAGAAAAAAAAAAAAAAACAGACACCCTGGAGTCAGGAAAGAGAGTTTATGCTGAATTCAAGAGTGAACTTGAAGAAAGAATTAGAAAGAAAATGGAAAAAAAAGGTAGAATAAGATGGATAAGACCTGGGGGATATAATGGAATGGACAGTAGGAAAACAGTAAAAATATCTATGTGATGTAGACAATAGGAAAGAGAAGGCAGGCAAGAGGAGAAATCACCTGAAATGAGATTCAGTGTTTTGAAATAATGAGCTGAGTTGAAACATCACCACCAAAACCACAGCAGAGATTCAGATTGAACTGCAGTGATTTATCCAACTTTTGCCCCAAACAGGAGCAGTTTTGAGAAGTCTCTCACTGAGAACTCTGACTTCTTCCTCTCCTCAAGAGTCTTCTCTGGAGAATTCCAAAGGAAACTAAAGAGCAGAAAAAAACATTCTGTCACATGACATGGGGAACTTTGCTTTTCCATAATTGTAAAGAAAGTAAATGAGTCTTTCTGGGTGACTTTCTACCAAGAGTGTAAAGTTTAGAGTGTGGACTAGGGGAGTGAGAGATGCAGGTATTACTCTGCCAATGAAAAGGGAAGATTGCAGCCAGTGCAATCAGGATTCTGGCTTCTAATTCAAGGCTGGAAAAGTGATTGACTGTAGCCTGAAAATGGGTTAGTAGAGTTTAATTTCTGCCTTTCCTACTGTCCTGCAGTAACCTACTGAATCACTGTCTTAGTACAGCAACTCCAATCAGTTGCCTCACAGAGGGTTTCCTTGATGCTGAATTTGCTGTTTGCAAATGCCCAGAAATCTGCTGCTGGAAGGAGGAACATTATCCTGTTGCTGTATGGGTCAAGAAGTTCTTACAAGAAGGTCTGTGTATTTGCCTCTGGCTGTCCATAAACACAGAGCTACTGCAGGCAATGAAACAGGCTGAGCACAGCCCTGTACATTACTAGGAACATTTGCTGTAGTATTTGGAAATAAGTCAAATCATCTGCTATCTGCATTTCTTACAAATACCACAGATTCCTTAATTTGTGCCTCCACCATTCCAAGCTGTTGCTTTGACTTGCTAATAGGTCTCTGTTGTAAAAAATCCCATGTGTTTTTTTTTTTGTTTTGTTTGGTTTGGTTTGTTTGTTTTTTGGGTTTTTTTTTTTTTTTTTTTTTTTTAATAGAGCTAACACTCAGATGTTACTTTGTGCCCAGAGAGACAGCAAAGGCATGGAGTCTGCTGCATTCCAGGAGGAAAGATCTGCTGGGCTCCCAGCAGGAAAAGTATGAGGCAGGTATTTATGAAAAGAAGGTGATCTGGTTGAATTCAAGACTGTATTACAAGCTGTGTGCTTATCTGGTGTCAGCTGGCAGTTTCATTGAATTAATTGGAGCAATACTGATTTATAACTACTGAGAGTTTAGACAATTCTACATAAACAGCTCTAATGAAGCCCTTTCAAGGCACCAAGAGTCTGTACCAAGAGATAAATCTTGTAGAGCTATAGGTCCTTGCCAATTGTCTTCCAAACTCTGCTCTTCCTTGTCATTGTAAAGAATGTATGGAGCTTTCCTGATCCAGGTTCAGCCAAATCACTTCCCATTGCTCTCAGCTTTAGTGATGCAACTCCTCTAGCCTGAACACAATTGAAAACCAGCAGCAATCTTTATAAAGAGATGGTTATTATAAAGAGATGGATATAAAGAGATGGAGACAGTGTATGGAGCTAGGGTCATGTGCCAAATTCTAGTTGGACCCATGGAGAAATACACACCAGTGAAGTGGGATCACTGAGCCTTGGGATTGGCTGTCTTTCCAAGAGACAGGTGTTCACCCCAAGACAAGGTGTTGCCTTGTTCAGCAATCACCAAGGCTTGGGGAAGAGAGGACTGAAAGAAAAGTTATGGCTATGAGCAGGTGTTAGGAAGCAAGCTGGATGAAAGGTGCCTGAGGATCCCTGTGGGCATGCAGAGGTAAGGGTTCAGCCCCTCAGACAGTAGCCATTCTTTGTGGGCTCACATCACCTTCCCTGCAGTCCTGCCTGGGGTGTAGCAGCACCACTCAGCAGCTGTCTCCCCAGCAGTGGGTGGAGGATAAGTTACCCACCATATGAGATTGCCAAAGGGCTCTGTGGCATCTGCTGCAGCTGCCTGGGCCCTGGGTATTGCTGAGAGCACTCAAGAAGAGGAGAGCTTGAGGACCTCCAGAATAGGCAGCTGGCAGTTTAATTTCAGCAGGGGTAGGTACAAGGTAATGCAACATGAAAAATCAATTTAAGCTCTTATGTAACATGACAAGCCCTAAATTATTTATTTCTTACTCAGGAAAACATCAAGGTCCTCTTCAGGCTTCTTAAGCAGTAGTGATCACAACAGCTAGCACTGAAAATGCTGTATTATGATATCTTCCTATGAATCGAAATTATGTCTACATTTGAAATTCTGTGCTCAGATTTTGTCACTTTTCTGAAGCATATATCAGAAATAGAAGATGTCTAAAGATAGTTAATACAAGTTATTAGAAGACCTAAAAGGATTTCACAAAGAAAAGTTTAGGACTATTAATTTAGTGAGAGAGATGTGACATGGGAATGAAAAGAATATTGGCAGAGAGAAGGCACATAAGATCCTGGCATTTACTCTTTATTAAAATACCAGAATGAGAAAGGAAAAGATCATGACTTAAAATACTGTACCTGAAATACTAATAAAGGAACACACTGAATTACACAGTATGCAACCTGTGGAATTTGCTGTGTGAAAGCACGACTGGGGCCAGGAGCTTGGGAAGACATTACTCTCACATTTTCCATACAGGAGCAATAAAAATATCATCCACCCCTACACCAGCTGGGATAAAAAACCTACATGGGATATAAATCTTCATCGTGCATGACAATAATTGCTGCGAGCTAGACAAGGAAGCCTGTTGCATAACTGTCCACCGCCAGGGTTTTACTACCTCCCATGAAGCGTGTGCTGCTGGCTGCTGGTGGAGATGTGCTGCTGGCAGGGATGCTGCTGTTTTCCCCTGCCATCCCTCCTGTTCCCATGCAGTCTTTCCCCTGGAGCAGGTCCTTTAGTTGTGGGGGACCTCTGCGTCAGGGGGCAGAGGACTTTCCTCGGTGCTCGCAGCAGGGAGGGCTGTGTTTGGCATGAGTGGTGTGTTCTGGTGAGTTGGCTGCAATGAGACATGCCTTGGGAGATGGGAAGGCTGGGAATCATTCCTCTGGCTCCCTGCAAGGGCAAGCTCCATGGGTAGGAGTTAGCTACAGGGAAGATGCTCATCTGGTGCAGACATCGGCATTCCCTTGAGACAGAAAGTTCTGGGGTGAATCACAGCTGCTGAGAGCGGCCACCACCAGAAAGCATGAAACAGTTCCTTAGGCAGCCAGCTCCCAGACTGTGAACTGGTCTGGAGAGAAGGGCTGGAAGTCTGGCTTTGGCCCAAAATTTGGTACAGAGCCGGTGCAGAGAACCAAAGGTTCTGATGTTCGAAGTTGGTGCCCAACCTGGAGTTAGGGACAATAAATTTCTAGGAAGTCCTCTTTGGAAAGGCTGCTTCCAAATGTGAGTGCAGCAGGAAAGAGGTGCTGTCTCCTTGCCAAAAGATGCTTTATTACTCTTCATCTGCAGTGTGATCAGGTGCCGGTCAAGAATGGGACTCTGCTGCTCAAGGCAATGTTCTTACAGAGCAGCAGATACGAATCTAACAGATGTGGCTATTTCAGTGTCTAGAAGTGAAGAGGAGCCAGGGGAACACCAAGGCTGTGGGCTGTCCTAACATGCCAAAAAATTGTCCCATGATTTTCTTCTTAGCCCTTGCCTGCTGATTTTCAGGGCAAGATTCTCAACTTGTCCATGCAAAGAGTAATTCTGAAATATATTTGCAAACCAAATCAATTTTTTTCCCCTTTCACTATGGACCCTCACAGTGTTTCCAGTTTGGGGATTTTGGGGTTTACATTTTGTATTTCATTTACATCCTGGAATTTCAAAGCATCTGTTAAAAATCCTAATTCATGTCTTTTTTTGTGTTTTACAAATTGCTGCCTGTTTTAGGACAAAGTTTTCATGCATGATATGACAAGAGATTTGAAGCCTTCCATTCTTCTATTTTTAAGTGCAATTGAGGGCAGTTCTTATATAGTACCAATTTAAAAAATCTTATCTTTCTCTACAGATCAAAGTGACTTTTGTTTGTAATGAAACAGTCTGACAAAAAGTCAAACACAAAAAGTGCCACACTGCTTCATTACAAAACAAACAGGAGACACTTTGATCTGTGAAAAAAAGATAAGGTGTTTTAATTAGTACTAAATAGCAGCTGTCCATCATGATTTAGGAAAGAAAATAAACCAGCAATATTTCAAGTCTTTCATATGGTGATGTGCATGCTGAGGGGCTCTTGTTAAGTTAAAAAGCATTACAATGAAAATTGCAATAAAATTTTAAATTTTTTTAAATTTATGAATATGTATTTCTCAACCCAGAACAAAGAAGATGCTCATATTGACATATTTTGCCCGGGAATTTTCCACTGATACTCATAACTGGTTGTTAAAAACAATGCATTTATTTAAAAAAAATAATGAGGACAAAAAGCTATCTTTATAAACATTGCAGCCTGCTCTGTCTGCAGACACTGGTTTCAGGTTTAGCCATGCTGGGTGGGGTAAGGAGGTGAATAACACAATGCAGAAGCAGCTCCTCCAACACGCTGCTGGCACATCTGCAGACAGGTGTGGGGCAGCACTTCCAGCACGTCACCAAGCCAAGTCACCCTGGCCTTAGGGCTCAGCCCTTTTCACTGCACCATGGAGCATCAAGCATTCCTGGAGGTGCTGGGGGAAGGCAGATGAGCTGAGGTCTCTCAGGTAGTGTTAGGAAGCAGCAGCTAATACCAGTCTTCTCTTCAAGGAACAAGGTGCCCTGTCGGTGCTTTCTCATGTTCCTGGTCCAGGGCAAGTGTTTTGAAGCTGGCTGTGTCAAATGTTGCCAAAAGCAATGGAGGTCTGCTCTTAGAAAAACAATGGTTATCTATTTGTAAGAATTTCCACTGATGCTCCCCGGCTCTGTGTGTTGTGCAAACCTGGGGAAGGGAAACTGCTGTTCCAGGGAGCTGTGCTAGCAGAGGGAGCATAAACTGTAGGAGGACCCCACTGCTGCTAAGGAGGTCAGTGTGATGGATGTCCAGGCAGTGGGTGAGCGTGTCAGAGGGTCAGTCAATGGGCTGAGCTATGGAGTTCATTTTGCTCTTCTCTTCCACTTTGCTTTTAGCAGGCAGTGAATTTCCTACAGGACCCCCATGGAAAGGGTCCTCAAAACAACATCCTGTGATCTCAGGGGCAAGTAAACATCAGTCTCAGTCCAATTCTTGAACGTCAACTCTGCCCCTTGTTCCCAGATCATTGAGAGCTGCTGGGCTCCTGTTTATCTCACCTTTGGTCCTGCTCTGTGTTTACAGTTAAGCTGTTCATTCAAGTGCCATATAAGTTTGTTAGGGTTTGCTGAGGGAGCAAAGGTCTTCAAGCAGAAGATGAGAACAGAGGAAAAACAGCCTCTGGCTGCCACGCTTCTCCAGGGCTTGCCTCAGAGGTGTTACTCAAGATGGGGTGGCAGCTAATAAGTACAAAAAAGGAGCAGAAGCAGAGAGTTGGCAAAATTTGGAGGCCTCCAAGACTCCCCTTTGTGGTCATTTGTGATTGACTTCTCAGTGCCTTTATGATGGTGATGATGCATTCATTGCTGATTTTCCTTCTAGTATTTTATCAGGAATGGTTTTTATGGTTGCACTAAATTCTGAAATACAGATGGGGTGACTGCTTTTGCTGCCTCACCCCAGCCCTTCACGTTTACAGTCTCCCATGTTTGTGTTGTATCTGTGGTAGATAATATAAATAAATAAAGTGTCATGGGGAGAAAGTATACCTTTTGCTTGCACCAAATCACACGATTAGAAAAAAGGTCAAGCTTTAAGGCACGTAAGGGCAGGTTTTCCCTCACTTGCTCATCATGTTCTCAGTAATGTAAGACCTCCAAATTTAGCATTTTAGTTCTTCAAGGAAGAAAACCTTGTCAGGCTGGGCCTTTTTGATAGGATCCTTGATATCCCTGTGAGAAAGGCACAGACCTCCAATGCTGTAAGAATCCCTCAACCATTGCTGTGACTGAAATAGAGTGAAATTATTTGGGATGCAAGAAATTCAGGGCTGTGGCTGAAAGGCACATGTTGCTTATGAGGTAAACAGAAGTGAGAGCCACTGGAGAAGAATGTTAACTCAGGCAGGGACTAAAAACCCCATCTGCATAATGAAGGACAGTAAAAATATTGTGTGAAGGTGGAAAACAGGTGATTGTTTGTACCATTGCAAAGGCACCCTTGAAATAATATTTATGAAGGGTCAGGAGAGGAAAATCCATCTGTTTATCCAGGAAGCCATACTGAATAAAACTGGAAATGGCAACAACAGCAGAGGTCAGGACCAGGTGTGGACATCACATTTGAACCACTTCCTTCAGGCTGGCACTAGTGCTAGGGAAGGGTGGCCATGCAGGTGGCTGGGGCATTGGGATGTGGCTCTGATGGTGAGAGCAAACCTAAGGAAGCAAACAGCCCAAGAGTTAGTCCCCCTGGCAGGCAGTGTGATGTAAACCTGGAGGATAAGAGCTAAGAGGCCAGGGTGAGGAGGTGGCTGGAGGAACTGAAGGAATAAATGTGTTGGAGGTGGAGTTTCATGTTTTGCTGTATTTTCCAGCCTGTGAGTCTGAAGAATCACAGCTGGGTTTGCAGGACTGGCCCTGTGTGGGAGCTACCCCTGTCCATAAAGCCCACCTCCATAGCACATATGCCCCAGTGACTGTCCTCTGCACATCCCTTCTGCCTAGGTCTGTCATTTTAGGGGCTCAAGGATTCCTTACTTCCCATAGCCCACATGAATATGTTCCCAAACCACAGCCCCTTTCTTCACTAACCACCCCTTCCCCAGGTTCATAAGGGAAGGACAGTCAGCCCTCCAGGCATTAATCAGCTTCCTTTGGAGTCTCCCCAGCAGGGAGGACCCAGTATCCTTGTGCAGCCCTCGTGCTCTGTATCCATGCCAGCCCCAGATGGCACCTCCTGAGGCTGCCCTGGAGCCATCCCTTGGGGATAAAGCTGCACTACATCCCCACATCTTCTGGCCCTTTTGGCTTTCCCCTCAAAGATCAAATAATCCAGCACACACAGCACCGTGCTGTGGTGGGGTAAATGCTGCTGGGATGGCAGGGAGGCAGTGGGATTGCTCTCACCAGGGACCCTTCAGCCACTTTTTTACCTGCTCACCGTGGGTTCCCTTCCCTTTCCAAGGAGGCATGGAGAGGGGAGCCAGGTCTGGTGACCTGGCCATCAGCAGTGTGTGTGAGGGGTCTGTGGCATCATGCCATGTAATGCAGGTTGGCAGTATACACATGTACAAGCCCTGCCCTCAAATCACAAGGAACCCCACGTTCTGGAAATAGCACAGCACCAGGCATCCTCAATGCCTTTTCTCCAGGATGATAACCTAACTGTCCCCATCAAGCCATGCCTCTGGAGATGCCTCACACTCCATGCTGGGTGAAGGCCTGTGGAGATCACAGTCATCTCTGCCATGAGCTCAGCCTGGGCTTGTGACTTGTGACCTGGTACACATTTATCCCACAGCCACAGAGAGCCCTGGCCTGGTCCTGTGCTCCACACAGAGAGCAAAATCCCTCGTTGCTGTTTGATCCCTCTGGTTGGGGTTCTGCTCATGTTCTGGTAGCTGGGTCTCCAAATGGCTGCATCAGTCCTCAGTGGGAGAGGGGCACAAGTTTTCAGGGCTCATGACCTCCTCCAGGGTGCACCAGGAAATTTGTGGACAGGACGTCACAAACCCTTTTCTTTCTTAACAAAAGTCACCTCTAGACGAGATTATGGGCTTTTGGCCCGAGTGGAACTTCCCACCTACTGGTTCCACAACTTAATTGAGAATTAGTTTTCAGCCACTTCCTCTCAGCAGCCGCTGTGAGAAGCTCTGGTCCATGAAAACAAAGCTCTTGCCCTGGCCTCATGCTAGAGCTGAGCATGCCAAGCAGATGGCCAGTGGGCCGTTTCTTCCCATCTCTGCAGTGGGGATGGCGGGGTGCTTTGATCATGGCCTCTGAGAGAGGACAGCTGGGCTGTAAATCAGGGGCCCTGCTGCTCTGAGCTCTTTCGTCCACCCAGCCACCATGGAGAGGAGACATGTTTTTCCTTTCCTTGCAGGGGTGAGCCAGGGTGAAACCTAGACCTGACAGCTGGGCCAGTAGACCATTCTGTGCCATTCATTTCTTGCTTTTGCAGGAATTTTCCACCTTAAAACCCCATCTAGCTTCACCTCTTCCATGTAAATAATATAGGCAAGAGGTCAACTTCTTTCTTGTGTAAAGAACAACCAATTACACTTAGATGATAAGCTGAAAAAGTGCCAAATTTCTTTTTATAGCTTCTTTATTGCTCCCTGTCTGTGTGTATAGAATGAGGAGAGCTGTCATTTACATGGCAACTTTAAGGCTGATCTGTGGAGACTGGGAATAGACCGAGATAATTTTAAGGCAAATGGGTCATAAAAAAATAAACAAACACTGGGTAGCTACCGAAGCATGTGTGCTGCCTTTTCCATCTTAAAAGGAACAAAGGTGATGCACGTGAGGCCAGGACAGCAAATTTGGAGGGAAATTCAAAGGAGGCTCAATATTTCTGACATTATTCAACCTCTAGCCAAAGCTTCACTTCTGCAACCACTTTTCCACTGAGGCTCATGACCTCTGCTAAACATGCCATAACCCTGGAGGGGTTGTGTTCAGTAACTGGGCTCTGAAACAGACTTCTCCAGGCAAATACCAAGCCCTTTTTAAGATGGAATTCAATATATTCCTGAAATGCCTGTGAGAACTGAGAACCAGGCTGGGTAAGCCAAGCAGCCCTTTCAATCTCACATTCCTTGGCTGGAGACAGGTAGTGGATGTGTACAATTCTTGTACAAATCAGGTCTACAGTCGACTGGATTTTTCTCTCTCCAGCTGTCACCCTGTATCACCCTTGCCATTTGGACTTTCCAGATCTCTCTTTTCAGTTCCAATGGGGTTCTGTCTGGCAGAAAAGAAAACTTAATTAGAGCCTGTATCGATACTATCACACTCATTTTTGTCCTTGCAGATGCCAAGTGAGTGAAGCAGTCTCCCTGTCTGTGCAGTCCCCAGATGACTGCCAATCCTCTCTCCACATTCCACCTGATGCAGGAAAACACCAGAGCAGCAGAAAGACACCCATAAACTTTGTATGCATTTGAGTGTCCTTGATGTTGTAAAAACAACAATTTGCTCTACAACTTCTTCACTCAGGTGGCCATTCTATGCACAGGAATACAGACACAGAGAAGCTCAGGATGTAGTCTAGCAAGACAGGGCTTTCCTGAGGGCTCTGGAGGAACTTTCCATCTCCTGCACTAGGCTTCCTGGCATAAGCATAAAATGTTCAAGCAAATGAGGCTGGCTTTTGGACTGGAGTAATTTCATTTACCACCATATATTTAACAGTGGGCTAACAGGCTCCTTGCTTTGCTCGTGGTCCTGCCACTGCAGCACGTTGGTGTGCTGACCCTGGTGAGCAGAGGGAGGCTAAAGTTGCCATGGGACCTTCCTGCCTTCCTTTGGGCCTCACTCCCAAGTTTAGTGATTGACAAAAAAAACTACCAGGTCCAGTGAGCCCCTGGCACTGAGGTTTGCTGGACCCTCTGGGCCTTGGTGGGCTGCACATACGTGTTAGGGTTTCTTCTTCTTGGGACCTGATTTACTCAAAGTTGGGTGAAGGGATCAATTCTCTGTGGGTTGTGCCTACTGCCTTTTCTGGTCACTGCTGTTGGATGCAATCCCCACTCTGAAGCATGCTTTGAAGCCACCAAGTGTTTTAGAAGCACTGAGGAGCATTTTAGCTTGTGGTTCTTGCATGAAGGTGCTGGAGGCATGAATTTCAAAGCCTTTTGGTCACTTGGAAAAATCTCAGTGCTGAGATTTGGAGTGAAGATGGAATGAAAAGGTAGCACACAGGACGTACGAGGAAGTCACTGCTTCCTCCCAGGCAGCAGTTTCCCACAGAAAAACAGGACATGTCTGCCATGCAGAAAAGTGTAAACAGTGAGTTCTGCCCATATCCATTGGCCAGGGCTGTGTTTTGAAGAGGCAGGAAAACCTGTCACGCTGGCGCAGCTGCCCATGAGAGCAGGTGATTAGAGTACAATAGGCAGCCCTGCAAAATCACCATGCTGATGCCAGAATCCTGCAGTTGCTGTGGACCATGTCTGAGTCATGTGCAGGGTCCAGAGACTTCCCTTGTGGTGCAGAAAATGAGCAAGGCTTTCCTCTGAGTGTTCCGTTTTTCCTGGTGTAAATTGTTGTTGTGACCTTCAGGTGCAGGCACATCAATTATAAAACCACACAAATTAATGCCTGACCCTTCTAACAACATACCAGCAGAGGGAACACACAGGAAACATCCTGAGCTATGAAAGAAACCCAAAGTCGCTCAACCACACAAAACCCAGGCAGAGTAGGTGGACCTGAGATCATACACTGGAGATGGCAGCTGCACTGACCCTGCCCTGAGGAGCCTGCCCGAGGGTGTGTGCCATCCTTAGGGCACCTGCAGGGCTGCCACACACTCCCCTTCTGCAGATACTCAATCTTACATCATCACTCAGTCTCTGGGGGTTGCCAATGAGCTTTGAGCACGTTCTGTTATTAAAAAGGACATCCCAGCAGCTGCATGTGCTGCTTGGGCTGGAGGTGAAGGGGACACAGCTGAGAACCAGAATCCAGGGTGCAAGTGCAACACTGACAGACCTGCCAGTTTGTAGCATTGGTGACATGCAGCCACATAGGTATGACACAGGTCAATGCAAAGGCCAGACTTTGCTTCCCTCTGCACTGACATGAAACAAACATCTATTCCAGAATTTAATGGGAATGATGCCTAGTCCTGTCTAAAGAAAAATTAGAATTAGTTTTGTTCTGAAAGATGTACCTAGTCAGGAATGAAAAGAGTTCAGGACCCATCTCTGGAGACTTTTATCCCACCCATAACAACATCGGTTTTGAGAACTTTCCAAGAGGACATTGAGCAGCTTGTAACTGTCTGAAGGCTACAGGTGGGACCATTCTCCTTGTGTATGAATTTATCTGCCAAACGAAACCCACACTGCTATGTAGCAAGAGCTTCCAAAAGCTGTTCACACCCCAAATCCTACCCTGGGGTTTGGTTTTCAAAGAAGTATTTGGCACTGGCTTGTATGAGTCTTGAAGCTTTCAGGATCTCAGGGTGAAGCCATGCTGAGTCTCCTGCATGCAGAGCGCAGACACTGGACACTGTCTGCAAGCAGAAGGTGATCTTTACTGTAGGGATGAGGAGGCCTGGGTATATTTCTCAGGGGATCCACACACTGCTGTTCTGGTTGTTGCCATGCACATTAGGGAGCTTGGTAACTTGGGGCACCCGCATCACCTCGGTCACTGACTCGGGCTCACTGCAAGTGGTGAGTGAGGGAGATGTACCTTTCCAGCTGCTGTGACAGCCCCAGGACAGGATGCCCCACAGGACAGACACTTGCTCTGCAGGTGTGGCTCTCTGAGCAGCACCTCCTGCGACCTGGGGCTGTGCAGGGCTCCCAGACAGAGTCCATAGGGCACGGCTGCACACACGTGGGGCTGCTCACATGTCCTGGATGATGCTGTAGGCATGCTGGGCCATGTGGGGCAGGGAGTATGCTGCTCTGCTTGCCTGATGGGGCTCCCAGTGCTGCTGTTTGTGGAGTGCTGTGGCTGTTTGGCATTTGGGGAGCCAACGCAATAGTTTGCCCTAATGCTTGGGAATATTCTTGCTGATGAAGTCACAGGGCCGTGTGTGATCTCGACAAACATACGATCACAAACACACAAACACACAATCCAGGGCCAGGCTGTGCAAGCATGCAGGGCAGAAGGGGTTTTGCCTTGGGAGATCTGTCATCTCTCGACAAGTTAGATGTATTTGAGTTTCTGGTGAACTTATGTTCACATAAAAGAACAAAAAGACCTATTGGATTGTACACAGCGCATAAGAACGCAGCACTGGCCTTGCTGGCTTGGACCCAAGTGTTCACCTGAGCATTCCCATAGGTCTGGGTGTGGGGACCCAGGAGGTCAGGCAGGTTGGAGTGCAGAGGGATGAGGTGTGGGAAAGGACGAGGCAGAGGCAGCAGGGAAGATATGGCCTGGCTGCCAGGCATGAGGACACCTGGGATACTCAGCCCAGGGGTGCTGGGAGTTGGGTAAGAAGCCTGCATGTGGCCAGGTGTCTTCCTGACAGGCTGCAACCTCTGTGAACATGCACCAGCTTCAAAGCACCACAGGCATAGGGAGGAAAGAATAATAGCTGCCAGGAGGCCAAGGGCCCGGAGTAACTCAGGAGCACAGATGTTTCATTATTGCTCGGTTGACTTGGCACAGGGAAGAAATTTATAACCAGCAGCAGGTTTGCCAGAGCAGTTAAACAGAGCAGTGTAACAATAGGAATAAGCATTTCAAATATTCTATTTTGCTTTGTAATTCCTTTCAGGCTGCTTCCAATTAAGAAGGGTAACTTTGTGAAGCCTAAAGTAACTTCACTATGGTAGACAAATTCTCAGACCTTAATGTTGAATAGTCCACCCCTTTGCCTCCCGCAACAAAAAAAACTCTGGTTTTTTTTTTTTTTTTTTTTTTTTTTTTTTTTTTTTTGGTTAATTGGCATGTGTGGACAGGAGAAAGCTTGAGCAAGGGAACAGTTCTTGTCTCTTCTAAAAGTTGCATGTGGGTCCAGATCATGAAAATTTAATGAGGGTAGAAGTTTCTCATGTTTTTAAAGCTAAAATTTTGTAAGAGCAATTGGTAAAATGGTAATGGTAAATAGTAAAATCAGTCCCAAAGTGATGCTTCAGATATTTACCCAGACACTTACTGAGAACAGTGCTGATGTCCTGATGTAACAAATCCATCTTGGTTACTGAAGATACTTGTCTGATTTGCTCTGCTGCTATGCTGATGGCTAAGTGCCCTGTGCAGCTCCCTCTCCAGGAAGGTGTTTGGACAGACTGCACCTGACAGCCTGATTTACAAAGGTGCCTTTGACTACATTCATGTGTCATGGTTGTTTGACACAACAGAGGACTGGATGCAAAAATTTCTTTCCACTGGGCTGTGCTGTTCTTGGGTACCCAGAATTCTCAGGAATGGTGACTCAACCTCCTTCCTGGGCAATGCTTGACAATCCTTTTGGTGAAGGAATTTCCAGTCTAGATATTGAATCTATAACTCTCCAGGCACAACTGGAGACTGTTTCATCTCATCCTGTCAGTTGTAACGTGGGAGAAAAGACTGACATCCATGTGACTACAGCCTCCTTTCAGGTAGTTGTAGACAGCAATAAAGTCCCCTCTGAACCTCCTTTCCTCCAGATTAAACACACCCAGATGCCTCACCTGCTCCTCACAGGACTTGTGCTCCACACTCTTCACCAGCTCCATTGCCCTTCCCTGGACACCCCCCAGCCCCTCAATGTCCTTCTTGAATTGAGAAGCCCAGAGCTGAGCACTGGGTTCAAGGTGCAGCCCCAGCAGTGCCAGTACAGGGGGACAATCCCTGCCCTGGTCCTGCTGGCCACACTATTGCTGACACAGGCCAGGATGGCATTGGCCCCCATGGCCCCCTGGACAGACACTGGCTCATATTCAGCTGCTGTAAACCAGCACTCCCAGGTCCTTTTCTGCCAGGCACCTTTCCAGCCACTCTGCCCCAGACTGTAGTGCTGCAAGGGGTTGGACCCAGAACTTCACCTTGTTGGCCTTCCTACAGCTGGTCTCTGCCCATTGATCCAGCCTGTCCAGATCCCTCTGCAGGGCTTTCCTGTGCTCCAGCAGATCAACACTTCCATCCATCTTGGTGTCACCTGCAAACTGACTGAGGGTGCACTCAGTGCCCTCATCCAGATCATCAATAGAGATTAAACAGAGCTGTTCTCAGCACTGAGCCCTGGGGAACAGCACCTGTGAGCAGCCACCAGCTGGTGTGACTCCATTCACCTCCACTCTCTGGGATTGGCCCTCCAGACACCTTTTTGCCCAGTGAAGAGTGCACCAATCCAGGCCATGAGCAGCCAGTTTCTCCTGGAGAATACTCTGGGAATTGGCATACAAGTGTTAAGTCCAGGTAGATACATCCATTGCCTTTCCCTCATCCACTTAAAGGATCACCCTGTCACAGAAGGTCAGGATGGTCAAGCAGGACCTGACTTTCATAAATCTATGCCTCATCCCCTTGTTGTCCTGTGATGCTTTCAGTCCTAGAGAAATTCAGTACTATTCTCTGTTGGCAGAAAATCCCATGCAGACATCTATAATTTCAGAAAGATACAATGGAAAAGGCTGCTTCTCAAAGTGTACAGGGCTTCTGCTCATGGCTGTGAACCTAGCAGGTAGGATCTATTTTGGAGACAAGTGGTTTGAGGAGGACATAACCATGCCCTTTGACAGCAGACTTAATGACAGAGGGAGCTGGCCTGGAGGTAATGCCCAATGAATCTGTTGCTGCTTGTCTCTGAGAAGATGAAGGTGGCAGTGATGCCTGTTCCCTCAGTCCTGTGCCCAAGAATCCCCAGCCAATGGGTTGGATGCTAATCTTCCACCCCAATGGAACCAACAGTGCTCACTGATCCTGTTAATTGAGGGCTGAGCTGTTACTTGGCATTTGCAGCTGGTGTAAAATGGTATAAAGTCAGCTAAGAGCAAACAAGACCCAGATTCTGCAAGCCACCCTGGCAAGTTTCCAGCTTTCTGGGGCAGAGACAAATGCAGAGAAACAAGGAAAGGATATGTTGGCATCCCTGCCTGAAACTTGTGTCCAGGGTAGCCCTAGCAGCATACTCTAGCAAATGCAAATGGGGAGCTACATGCCATTGCCCATAACCTCCTCCATCATTAGCCTCGGTCTCCATTCTGTCTGACAGCCTGAACATCCTCCTTGGTTGGTCCATGGAATAGGAGTGAGGAGGAGAGTCTGCCTCCCTGGGACTCATGTTGATCTGGTGAAAGGCAAAAGTCTGCCCTTCCCACTGCTGCTGAAAAATTGCAGCTTACTCTGCTCTCAGCTGTTGGAATTTCTGCACCAGTGTGACTCTCCTGACTTCAGTGGCATGTTGGATGGAAAGAGCCTTCTTGTCAGCAATGCAAAAACCATCTAGCTTGTGAAAACACTGGTAGGAATGTGTTGCCATTTTACCATCAAAGTAGTTTGTAGTGGTTTCCTCATGTTATGGATGGTCTCCAGGCACTGCGTGGTCACGGTGGCCCCAGGCCTGTTTGCTGAGTGGAAGGGTGTCCCTGTCCCTCCTCCATTCCCATTCTCTGTGGGATTTTCCCAGCTCATTTGACATGATTTGGATTCTGCCCTTGCTTTTATCGAACTGCACAAAAGGACAAGAGATTGTCAGTACAGGAGAATCCAAGAGCAGAACAAAGAAGTCTTCATGGATGCTGTTTGAAATTCCCAGGATGCCAGCTGGGTCTCCTCATGCTGCAACATGACAAACTCCAATACAATGCCTGAAGTGTGAGATGTCACAGAACACCTCACAACCAGCCTGTCACCCTGGGTGAAGGGGTGGGAAACAGGAGGGTGCACTCAGCTTTCAGCAGTGCTGCTGACAGGCTGGAATAAACCCCAGGGAATGACTCTACCAGTGACCTTAGAATTTGGATCAGCACAGCAGAAGAGGCAAACAGAGAGAGGATTGCTGGTATAATGGCTTCAGTGTGTAACAGGGGCAAAAATCACATCAAAACCTCAAATCTTAGTGAATATTTTAAAGAAAGGACTCACAGAGAGGTAGGAGGTCCAGAGAACTTTCCTCAGGCAATGCTTTGCCTGGGTTCCCATTTAAGCCTGTTGTTAAGGGGACCTATGGCACTAATGCAGGGACTGCTCACTAATAGCCATCAGGTGATACTGGGGTAAGGAGGGGAGGGGGCCAGGATCACAGGTTTTTCATGAGCTTCAGTGAACAGTGTCACTTTTCCAGGCTTTCTAGTCTTTGTCTTTCTAGTCTAGTATTTGTTTTTTGAGGGGGCATGCAACTGAAGATGCATGGCATGACAAGTGTATGCACCTGTCTCTGACAGTTATTCTTGACACCAGGTTATGCTGTATGCTGCTGCTGCTGCTTTTGTCTCTTCATCCTCTGCTACAGGTTTCCATGGCAGGATTTCAAAGCTTCAGAGACCAGAAGGTGTCCTGGTTAATTTTCCATTAATGGTGTTGGGAAACACATCTCAGGAGGATGATGGTCATCACCTTTTATCAACAGCAATCATTAATTCAAGGGTCCCAGAAAATTCTTCAATTCCTTTGTCACACCAAACCCCATCTTCACTTAAACCCTGTGCTACTTTTCAACCTGCTGGGTTTTATTCTGCTGCTTCCAGTACTGCCTGACTCCTGGCAGTAAGGGCAGCTGAAGGAGTTAAAGCAGCCAGCTGGCCAGGAGAATTCAGACATGCAGGAGCTGTCTAAACACACGTAGCAAGTCGGCTGGCTGGCACATGACCCACTGAACAGATCAAACAATGCTGCTAGGAGCCAAGAACAATTTCCAGTACCTGCTGCAGTGCCCATATCTTCCCTGGGTCCGTCCCCCTCCTTCCTTTTATGGCCAAGTCCAAGTCGTATCCTCCAACATTTCTAAAGTGACACGCACCTGGTTCTGAGCACATGCGTCTCACAAGGTGACAGCTGCTCGTGCTTAGGCAAAGTTTATGCTGCTTATGTCCATGACGGACATTTGAGCCAACAGATTACTGGGGGTGAGCACATGGGCATCCAGAGAAACAAAAGTGCCAGGGCCACATGGGAATGAAACAGTGCTTCATCTTGCATTGTTATACCACTCCCCTTCCCTTCCCTTCCCTTCCCTTCCCTTCCCTTCCCTTCCCTTCCCTTCCCTTCCCTTCCCTTCCCTTCCCTTCCTTCCCTTCCCTTCCCTTCCCTTCCTTCCTTCCCTTCCCTTCCCTTCCCTTCCTTCCCTCCCTTCCCTTCCCTTCCCTTCCCTTCCTTCTTCCCTTCCCTTCCCTTCCTTCCCTTCCCTTCCCTTCCCTTCCCTTCCCTTCCCTTCCCTTCCCTTCCCTTCCCTTCCCTTCCCTTCCCTTCCCTTCCCTTCCCCTAATCAAAGATATGACTCACACTAAACAGTGACAAAACAGACAAACACTTGGGGCAGCTGGTTTGCAGAGGGATCAAAATTCAAAATTATCCTAAGCTCTTGCATACCTTGTCAGTGCCACGGCACCAAAAACTCTGGCTGATGTTCACTGCTGCTAAGGGTAGGTTTGGGATGCTGGGGTGGGCAGTTGTTGAGAAGAGTTTGGAGTGATGTTTTCCCCAGTATTCCAGATGCAGAAAAAGCGGTAAGGTGAACTCCTCTCACCCATTTGTTTGTGCAGTTTGTTTCGGGGAAACAAAATTCCTATTTCCCTACCATGCCGAGAAGCTTTGAGCTAGTTTTGTGGAGGGATCCCTACAATCCCTTCTTCATCCTGTTTCCAAACACCTGAGCAGCATGAGGACATGTGTGGTTGTCAAAGGAAAGGTGGGATGTCTTGCTATGCTGAAGCTGGGGGGGTGTTATTTTTCTTTTTACTTTTCATTTGTATCTTTGAAAGACAAAACAAGTCCTTTATAGAAATTTCCTCACACTTGGAGTAGAAAGAATGCTGTGACTTCTTGTAAAGGCTCACACTCTATGCATGAACCCACATGTGTTCCAGCCAGCTAGAGGAAGGTTCATCTTGCAGTTGAGATTTCCCAAATGCTGCAGAAGTCAAGCTGTCAGCCATGATGTTAATTCAAGTGATAGCTGGTCCTTCTGTTATCCCAGCCTTTGCACTGGGACATTTTGAAGTTAATGGCTCTGACCTCTAACTTGGTTGGGTGCAATTAGGGAGTCCAGGAAAAAAAGGCCAAGATCTCAGCTGTCCTGGGTACAGCCTGTCCTGTGGTGGGGGATCTTAACTGCTAGGAGCCTGAAAAAATACATTAAATGTCTGAAGTTTTATGCATTGCCACATTACACAGGTTTGATCACTGCATCACCAAATCATGGTGACAAAGAAGACAGAGCAAAGTCTTGCAGTCCACCCTGTTTTAAGAGCTTGTTCTGCAGGCTGCAGTATGTTTGCAACCTACACAGTCTAACATCATTGCACACTTTGCTTTCCAATGGTAGTGGAAATATTTTCAGTGATTTTGCATGAAACTCTGAGCAAACTGGAACCTTATAGCTAGCCTTTGTAGTAGTTAGGAGTTTCTCCTTTTTCTTAGGCAGTGACTTTGAGAAGGAAATTCTGCTGGGACTGAAGACCATTCTGAAGGGCACTAGGCTGCAGGGGCTAAATTCTGCCCTTAGCTGCCTTCTTTGCTCGTTGCCACATATGGAAAACAGGAAAAACACAAATTGGCAATTTGTGCATTGCTATCCTCTGCCTGCCCCTTTGGGTCTGGTTCTGGCAGTGGGATGGGTGAAACTGGAGAACCAGGATCAGATTGCAGGAGGGATTTTGACTGTGGCCAGAGCTGGTTGCTGGAAGGCATGGGGCAGCTCCATTTGTCCTGGCATTACTGAAGTCAATGGGATTTTGGCCATAGTCTTCAACAGAGCTAGGGTTTCACTGTGCATGCCTAAGAAAGCACTGTATGATACATTTGTGTTGTCTGCCACCACATTTAGTGCTAATGAAATCAGTGTGCCCCATCTCACTTTGCTCCTTGCCTGTCTTTATAGGTCTTCACCTGTGGTTTGTCCCCCCTCCCTGCCACTCTTCTCTTTCTCTCTCCCTGCCCCTATCTGTCCATTCTTGTTTCTGCCTGACACTGCTTGCTGTCCTCCCTTGCTGTCTTCTCAGCTTGCTTTCTTGTGTACTCTACAAGGAATGTGCCCACAAGAGGTATTTTTATTTGGCAGCCTGGGTAAGCTTTCTGTTTTGGCTGCAGGTACTGAGATGAGCAGCCAATGGAGCTGACATCTCCTGTGTCATGTTTTTAGCTCCTTCCATCTGATAGAGAAGATGACCTCATTGGCTGACTGTGTTGAGGAGGTCTGGTTGCAAGGGCAAAAAAAATTAGAGTTAACCTTGAAAGAAGCAACAGAATGCCTCACATGGGGTTTTAGGCTGTTTTGCTCTAATGTGGGGGTGTCACAAAGGATTCAGGCCTTGCTTCAATACAGAGGGTGTGCAAAGACAATGAGCAATCCAGATACTGGGGAACAGAAGATTTTTGCTAGGACTTTAGCAATAGGAAGAGGCTGCCAAAGGGGCTTCATCAGCTTCTGAGGAATGTTTACTTGGAGCAAGTTGCTCTCTGACCAACCTAGAGGTGATAGGAGGTGCTGTATGGCTTTTCTCTCATCTGTTAAAGAAAGTGGAGCTGTCATGTGTCAGGGGTACAACTGATATGCTGTTCTGTCCCATCATACCAGGTCACAGTGGCCCAGTAAAAATAAGGATAACACAGTTTTTGATTGCCATGGAGGGGCTGAGCCTTCAGAACAGTGTGTCATGAGCAAGACCAATGTAATCCAAGACAAATGTCAACCTGATTTTAAGAAATGTCGGAAAATATTCTAGACATAGATATTAAAATCTCCTCTTGCACTGGTCTTTCAAAGGGCAACACTGGCAACCTGAAAGGACATTTTCAAGACATACAATTTGTTGCTGCAGAATCAGGGAAGAGCTAAGAGGAAATTGTTGTCTGAGCTATTATGAAACAAGGATCCAGGCAGATCTGGGGAAAAGACTGGATTGTATTGCTTCTGCTGATGAAGTTTCTGAAAGCCTATCCTCTTATCACACAGCAAAAGATAGTATCAAAGCTGGCTGCAAGTGTAAAATGCCACATGGTGTTCTTGAGACTTTGCTTTGCATGCTATCCTACCACCCTTCCCAGCTTTCCAACATTTGATGCTGGGAAGGAGCTGCTCTCCAGAGCAGGACTGCAGTGACCAAGCTGTTACAGCAGCGTGGTGGAGGAGTGACCTGTGTGTATTTTGGGCAAGCAAGCTCCACCATGAGCATCCCACACGTCACACGCCTGGAGACATGAGCTCATTTTTCCCTCCCAGAGCAGCACGAGGGGAATCATGACGCGTTTCCAGCGGGATGTGTGCGTGTGCATTCTCAGACCCAGCTAATCCTGCTCTACGCAGGTGCTGCCTCAGGCTGTGCATCCTTGCACGTAGTAACGATGGGGAGGATGGGGGTGTGTGCTGAGACAGCTGAGCTGCTATGCTCTGACAGCTCCTTTGCATGTGTTAAAATAACATCACCCTTACTTGTTGTCTCTCCTCTTCCACTCCATCCCCTCACTCAAAAAAATCCAAAGGGAACAAGCTCTAGGTATTAAAATAGCTCCAGTCTAGCTTGTTCAGTCTATTTCAGGAGGCTGGTTCCATCCTGACACAGATAGAACACAGAGACGTTGTGGAAACCACAGCCACAAGAGGCCATCAGCCAAAACTAAATGCTTTCCCAGCGTTTGCCGAGTGGTTCATTCCCCCCGCTCCCTCCCTCCATCCCCTCTCCTGGCTTAAAATAACAGCTGGAAGCTGTTTGGCTTTGTTTTGTTGGATTCTTCTGCTTGCTGTGCTCAGTCTGGTGGCATTGAGAGGGAAAGCTGGAGGCACGTTTGTGGCAACGGGGGCTCTTTGCCTTCTGGACTTTTAGGTGAGACCTTCAGAATCATCATGGAAATGAGAGTCCCACAGGTATTTCTGGGATGAGTTTTCAAGGAGCAGACAATCACCTGGGGCTACAGCAGTGATAATGCACGGATTTACCAGTTTAGACCATGTATTTTGCCTTGTAGCCTTCAATTGACTAAAAAGGCAGTGGACATCTAAAAATAGGTTAGGGGAAATGTGACTGAGGGATAGCTAAAGTCTGATGAATCAATCTGTAGGGAAGGACTCATTTTCTGGTTTCTGTGACCCTTCTGTTGCTAAATTAGGGCTTGTGACATGGAAATGCACTGCTTCACACCAGCCAAGGGTTTGGCCCAAAATATCCCTCAGCTGAGGATCTGGATGATAAGACTGTTACGAAAACATCATGAACAAGATATAAATGCCTCATCTGGTATGAACACCTTCCTGGCTCATCTACATCCAATGTTCCACTTATCTGCTTGGAGCATCAATGTTTTCTGCATTTTCTCACCTTCAGATTTCTAGGTGTCCTTCCAGTTTCTACTTCCCCCTGGTGTTATCTGTTTTCCACGGAGAACAACAAGTGACACCCGGCCTATTCCTCACTGGGATCAAAATTAGGGGTTTAGTTAAACCCCCATCCTTCAGTCTAAACAACACGAGTTTGTAAATATTTCCAAATACCTGTTTTGAATTTGAAGGTGCTCTTAACCCTTAAGGAGCAGAGTCATGAACTCTCAAATCTCTACAAAAATACTAGCCTTATTTTCCCAAGAGATGTCGAATTGTGGGTGTGCAAATTTCTGTGGGAAACTGCAAACATGAAGGGAGCCTTGGGACCAGATGGCTCAGCACCAGAACCGTTCACAGGCAGCCTGGCTTCAGGGATGAACCTTGGTGCTCAGCAAGTGAACTCCCAGGGCTTGCTCCCAACAGCACTAAACTCCAAAGTTTAATATCATTCTTTCATTCTGCAAACCTTATGACCTGAAGTCTTCTCTGCCTCATCCCAGTTGTTTCATTTGTTATAAAAAGAAAATTTGTTTTAACAGCACTCAATGAGCCGTTGCAAGCAGTAAGAGTGCACAGATGCAATATTCAACCTCAAGCAGCAAGTTTCTAAGATTCATTTAAAGGTCATCAACTCAGTGTAAGGGTGTAAGATACGAGTCCTCTATGTCAGACACATCGTTTATCCTACATAATAGCAAATCTGCTCTATAACTTAATAACTTGAGCTAGAAAAAGATTACCTTTTTCTCTGTGTTTGTTGTTATGCAGAAGGAAAGCAGAATAAAAATGAGAATTTGTATTTAATGAAATAGATGCTTCAGCATTTGTTTTATGGCAAACATTGACTGTACATTTGAAAAACAGAGGGGTATTTGAATGACAAAGTCTAAAGCATTTACATCTGTAAATTGCTTCTATTGACATTTCTGAGGGGAATGGCCTATTTGACTTTTCAAGGTGGCAATGTTCTGAATAATTTCATTCATTTTAGCAGAAATTGCTTTCTTTTGCATTCCTTCAGTATTACAAAGAATATTTGTATGAGGGCACACAACCGAGGTTGAATGGTAGCCCCATTTCCTCATGTAAACCAGCAAATTGTTATATTACAGGAAAGAAATGCAAACACTTAGGAGACATTGCATCACAGTATGCAAATGCATTTGAGAATATTTTGGGCCAGGTCAACAACAGAACATGTAGTCAGTCACACTGAATTATCTGGTTTAAAATATACAGGTTTGATTTTCCTAGTAGAAAAATTTATGACAAAAAAGCCCTTGGGAAATAAAACTGCTGAGTTTAAAGTCCATTACCCTCAGAGTGTAGAAATTACTTGACTAGATCTATTTTAAGGTACATAGAGAGTTTATCTATGATCTATCTGTCTATCTATCTATCTATCTATCTATCTATCTATCTATCTATCTATCCATCCATCTACTTATCTATCCCTTTCCACCTTTCCACATTTTCATCTTTATAGATCTTGGAGTTTAATCAAGGTTTAATAATTTTACTCATAAGAACAATATGTCCTTAGACTTTGGATCAAGTCTGAAGTCACTGGCATGTGTCGAATTATTTGTCATGTCCCTCTCTATGTGCAAATCCACAGACATAACACAGCAACCTATTGTCAGTAGTTGAGTAATTACCTTAATTTAAGCAAAAAGGTCAATGGGACCAAATGTTGCTGTAGCCCTGTGGTTGGGGTATTACATACCAACCCACCCACACATGTTATTATTTGCTCAGTCGTCTTTTTTTTTCCCCTTTATTTGCTTTTTCTGTAAGGCGCTTTTTTTTTTTTTTTTTTTAACAAACCATAAAAATAAATTGTAAGTTCCTGAAATATTGTATGTCAAATTAGCTAGTGTAAAAATGCTTTCCACTTACATAGCTTCTAAGCACTGCTAGGACAGCCTACTCTCATTGAGCCAGACATGCAGATCCCTATTTCAGGAAACATGGCACAAGGAGGCATAACCCAGCCAGGGCAAGGCAAAGTCAGTGAGGCACCTTGATTTGCACCAGCAGAGTGTCTGCTCTGACAATTCCTCCCTGAGAGCTCCCTTCATGCTCCAGCTTCACCCCATACCCAGAGAAGCTGTCACTCCCTCCCCCATGTGTACCCATGTTTTTTCAACTGTGTTTGTCGTTGCTTTGCAGCAATGAGGAAAGAGGTGCCTGAGTGCTGGCAAGGAGGTTGCCCAGGACCAGCTGAATCTTCCTGATTTGTGATGGGCAGTGCAGCAGCTGAGTGGGTGTTTAACCAGAGCTGCAGCAGAAAATTTGGGTGTCTTGGGGACCCCATTGCTTGGGGATCTCAATGAGAGAGGTATTATTTGAGGAGCCTTGGAGAAACAGAAGCTTCATAGTGAATAGGTTTCTAGGTATCTGGAACACATTTTCTAGAGCGCTTTTATCTGGAACACTGAGAGTCACAACCCAACATTTTGAGCCTAACAGGGGAGAGGAAGCCTAGGGTTGTCTGGCTGCTCACATTCACCATCAGAAGTGACAAGGGAGGGAGAGAGTCCCACCCCATCAGATAACACCTGTGGCTGCCAGGGTAACAACCATAACAGGATTTCTGTCAGCTGCCACCAGAGGAGCTGCAGGCACCAGCCGCCCATCTCCTCCCTGCTGTACTCATCTCTTTCCTCAGGCCAGCCCCAGGAACACTGAGCATGATACAGGCTCTCTTTTCATGGGGTGGAGGCTGGTTCAACACAGCCTGCTGGCTGCCACAGTGTGCTGGGATGTCCCTCTCCCGAGGGCTGGGTTAGCCAGTCCTCATGTTGAGAGCACCTGGGCAAGGACCTGAATGCCAGTGGCACTGGTCCTTATGAGTCATGAGTAGGACAGTGAACACCAGACAATCCCATTTCCAGAAAGGGAATTGGAGCACAGGTAACTGAAATTGTTTTCTGTGTGTCACAGAGGAAATGTGTGTCTCAGTGTCATAAAGAGCCTCTGCAACAGGAATTACATTCCATTATATTCCTATATTCCCAGTACCAATCTGCTGACTTCTCCTTAAGACATTTCTGCCTGGACCAGGACACATCTCTCCTGTTTTTCTGCCTTTCTTCCCTTGCCGCTTGTTGTGCCAGCATTGTCTTCAACTATGGAAGAAGAAAAAGCATAGTCTTAGCAGTATTAGATTCCTTTTCTAAATAAACTTATTTAGAACGTCTTTTATGGGATTCCAGGTGGGGTTCCACTTTCTATTCCACCCCCAGGTCTGGCTGTGGTGCCCCAGCTGAGGTAGGGAATGTTTACACAGTGCTGATCTTTGTTGAAGTCATTGCTTAAATACCAGGGCAGATGTTGGACTGGGATGAGACACTCCCTGAAGCTACGTGGATAATGGGTGAGATGTTCCTCTTGCATGGCCTTTCTTGTTACCATCTTATTATTGACAGTTCAACTGTCAATCCTTTGTTATCTTTTAAAATAAATACTTCTCTTGGATCTAAACTTACACTGGAAAGGCTGTGTCTTTCCCAGTTTGAGAAGGCAGCTGACAACCTTCCATATGTTGTCAAACTGGCCCTTTTCCTATGTCTACTTCCATGGTTTGGAGGGCCTGTCTGCCAATGGACATTTTTTTACACTTGTATGAAAGGAAAGGTATTGTCCCCTACCTATAAATGAGCATGCAAAGCAGGATGGGAAATAGGACTCTATGTCAGACGTAATTCAGTTTACTTAGGCAGTTTTAACTCTTTGTGGTAATTTCTGTATTCATCTGAGTCTGCCTGAGGTTGGGTTGTACAGAGTACAGAGGGAAAATGCTGGGAAAACTGAAGAGCTCAGAAGGTGCCACTGTGCCCACCTTATCCCAGGGAAGAAATGCCCATAGTATCACTCTTTGCTCTGTTTAGTTATACTAAACACTTTATAAAGCTTTCAGCCACAGGCTTTCTCTTTGCATGCCTCCTGTAGCATTTTGTAAGCCAGACTTGTTTTATTGGGTGACTTTAGTTCCACTCCTTCCCTGCCCGTGTTTATACCTGCAGTCACTAGAGGTAAAGGTATGGCCATGGACAAAGAGAAAGCAAAGAGTCACTCCTTGTGGACAGTCTCAGGGATTGGTCAAGGATGATGTTGGGGTTCTGCAAAATCACAGTGTGGCAACAGCAAGGGGAGCAGTTGTTATTTTGCACTGTACTGACATGACAGTGATCAGTAACTGGCATTTGCTGGGCTCTCAACACTGCGTGATTGTGAGAGATGTTCTTATCTGGCAATGACATTCATCTGACTACACACACCCTGCATATTCACAATCTGGCTCCAAAGAAGGAGGGGTTGGTTTATTTTAATATGTCAGAGTGAATATTTCATCTCTTGTCCTAGGGGAACCTGGTGCTCATGCTTAAGGATGTCTTCACGTGGCTTCTGCTCCCCAACAGATCACACAGATAACATGGGAAATAGTAGGAGCAGGGTCTGATGTGTGAGTGGTTAATGTCCCTAAAGCTTGTGAGACCAAAATCTCTGCTTCACAGTGCAAGGTACAGGTCCATGGTCTAGGTAATGCTGGTGCAGAATTCATCCCATGCAAGGGAATTCTTCTATGGTGAGAGCAATAAATACCTGCTGCATCATCTGCATTCGGCATCCTAGGTGGGAATGTGGTGGGATTGGGCTCTGGGAGTGGAGCTGGTGTAGGGGTAACTCTTGTGAGCCTGCTGTGCTTGAGGAACATGATCTGCTAAAGCATGGGACCTTGATGCTTGATGTTGCAGAGCATACTTTTGTCTACAGAGAGGCTTTAGACCTCTTGCTCCTAGGCTCACTGAGCCTCTATGACAGCAAGGAGAGCACCTTCACCTCTGCAGACCCTATTGCTCCATCCTTTCCATGGTATGGAAACAGAAAGGCCCCCAGCCTGCTGGTGGCATTGACCTCAGGAGTCAGGTGGGCTCTGAGCAGTAGTGGGCAGAGGCAGCCCCTTCATGAGCAGCCACACACTTGGGAAGGAAAGCAGTGAGGGGCTGAGAAAGAGACCCTGTAAACATCTCTACCTAGGAACCAGCCGCAGTCCTTGAGCAGCCCATCCAAGTCATGGGCTCATTTCTGGAGTAAAATCCTCCTCAGCAGGAATGAGGTAATCAGATGCTGATATGGAGTAAAATTATTTCATGGGTATATCTCAGTTGAGAGCTGAACTAAAGGCAGGATATAGCTGGGCTGGGCTGTGGACTGGTACCTAGGAATAGGGTCTGGCAGTTGTCCTGAACAGCCAAAATATGTGTTACAGTGAGCATCAGCTCTCTTTGAAGTCTCATGTGCACCTCCAGAGAGCACCTGATTCAGATTGAAGCTCCCCACGGTGGTATTTGTCTCACTCCACATCTGGGTGGCTGACCTGTTAAACACCTGTGCAAAGCGAGTACCATCAAATGGATGAAATGCCTCACTGAGCAGTGATGGAGCTTGGGCTCCTAGGTCATTTGCTCACTTTTGAAAATATTTTCCTTTACTGAAAAGGGGTGACACTCAGAGATCAGGAGTAAGTATGCCAAACTGGCAAGGTGTCAAGCGCAGAGGGAGTGGTGTATCGTCATTTACTGTACACAGCGCATGGCGCTTGATCAAAGTGACGCTGGTTTCCTCCTCTGAGCCTTACAAGTGTGAAATCTATCTGGGGAAGGCGCCACTCACACTCCCTGCTTCTGTGCCTGCTCTGCTGGGAGTCTGCAGCAGAAGGAGTCTTGTGGAAAGTGAAAACTGCTGTGCAACATGGTGAGAAAGTTGCTGGAACCTGCTGGTCGCTGCACATTGTGTCCTGAACCTCCCTCCTGTACCATGTAGCCCTGCTGTGGGCTGCTGGGGTAGAGGAGCACGACTGCAGGGTTAGTGAAAAGGATGGGAACCCTGCCATGGGCCTTGGCAATACCTGGCTGAACTGAAAGAATATCTAATATAGGCCCATGCTGTCAGGTTTGAGAGTCAGTTACCACTGTTAGACTTGTCTTCTGTGACTGATCATGAAAAGCTTTCCTCTCCACTGTGGCCTCTTTTTTTCCCATGGCCCACTGCTCTGGGTCCTCCTCACTGTGATGACCCATGGGTTTTGCTGCAAAGGTGCAAGTGTAATTTAGATGGCATGCCTTTAAGATGTAAAAATGGGTAGGGAAATGAGTAAAAACTGATTCCATATGAGAAGGACACAAATGTTCTCTCTGGCAGAAACCACTTAACACAGATAGCACCTTCTCAGTCACCAGCACTTGCGAAAGGCAGGGAATCCACTGGCAGTCACCAGCAGCAAATGTGTGTTCCTCCTTATCGTGTTTAGCATCTGCACATGTCCATGCAGGAGCCCAGCACATCTCCTGCCAGTGGGCTGGTGGATGTGCCACTGTCTTTCCCTGCTTCTTTTGACTGAACAGTTGGGTTGGTAGACATGACTCTGCAATGGTGTATCCCTAAACTGATGATTTTCCAATGCCAAGACTTCTACCCCATCTCTGGGGACAAATCTATACAGGGGTATTACAGTCTGGGGCTACTGGTTTGCTGTTTCCTTCCCCAGTTAAGAGGGATAATCTCTTTACACCCCTCCAAGTGTTACTGGTGAATTCTTCCCCGAGCATCTTATTATGACAATTTTGCCATCTGCCTGTAAAGGAGAAGATGTTGGCAGTTCTGCAGTGAGGTCCCAACTCTCTGCTTTGTAATTCAAAGTTGTACTTTGCTGTTTAGATTTGCACAAAAATCATCTTCTTGTCATGAAGGGTGTGCAGTGTGAACAGGCACGGGTGTGTGCACCACAAGATCCACAGAGCATTTACAGAGCACATCAATTATGCTCACAGACAAACAGATTGTTAACAGCTACCTTTTTTTTTCTTCTTCTTTTTCTTTTTTTCTTTCCACACATGTGACTGACCCTTGGATAAACAGTCCTGTGACTAATCTGTGCCAGGAACATCTTGATGGACTTCCTGATCTCATGTGCCCTGTGAACTACCTGGGCTTCCTGACTGACAAGGAAGTACAGTCCTTGTGAGATACAACGTCTTGTGCTGTCACACTTTCTTATTTCTTACTACATGATTTTATCACATAACATTAGAAGACCATGTTCAATATTTTTCTTAGTCTTTATTAAGGTATAAGTCCCACTAAATTGGTACTCACATGACCACATTGTTAAACTTGACAGGAGAGGTGCTGCTGTTGTGGGAAGGCCATCTGTCTATTAGGGGCAGTGACAGGTAAAGCTGGGCAGCACTTCATCTGATTCTGGATTTTGTATTTTTTTCCTTGCAGTTACTTATAATATTGCCAGTCATTATTTTACTTAAAATTTTCCATTCTGGAAAAACCTTACTTCAGCATGATTGATTAATGAATGAGTTGATTGAGAAACAGTTTTTGTTAAAATGATTCATTGGTTTCTGAGAATTAGTTTTAGAAAATGACATTTCTCTGCCCTGAAATAATCTTTCCTTTTTTTGCGGTATTTTTCCAAAGTCCCAAAATAGGCTGAAAAGGGAAACTCTACCTGCAGCCAGCAAGGTGATTAGAGTCACTGACTGAGGGGGTTCTAACTCTGCCCACTACATATAGAGGTGATATTTGGTAGTCAGTTCCCCACCATAGGGATCCCAGGGGACACAGTGGGAACCCAGGTTGAGCACAAACCTGGTAAATGATCCAGACCTTGGAAGTTTAATCTCATCACGTTAGCCTTAATCTCATTAATGTTTGTGAAGGAGCAGGAACAATGGGAAAAGTACCACAGCAGGAAACAAATAGTATGTTCAGGGCATAGATTGGGTAGAGAGTGGTTAATAAACACAGATAAAACAAGAGGAATGATGTGTTTGTGTAGATTGCATATTACAGTTTGTTCTGTGTGGACAGGAAACCTGTGGGGTAAAAATAGAGCATCTTTTCCATGTAAAGCATCATAGTGTTTGGACTGGGGGCAAGAAAAGTAGGGTTATACAAGAAAGACTAACTTTTGCTCTTCCTAACCTAGTGGTTCTTGACTCTGCAAACATACCTGGCTCTGAGAAGAGCAAAAAGAATAAGCTGAGGGTGTGGTCTGTTTTATGGGGCTGGGGCTCCCTCACACTTAAGAAGTCAGAGTAGGCTGTAGGGTCCTTGAGCAGGGGAGTATTGGCAGTGGGGCCATGGAGTTTACTTAGGGAGATCTTAGTTGAGTTTCTTTCCTCTCCCAGACCATGAAAAGAATAATAAAATCAGGGAATCATAGAATGGTTTGGGTTGAAAAGGACATTGGAAGGCTATCTTGTCCAACCCCACTGCAACAAGCAGGGACATCTTTAATTAGAGCAGGCTGCTCAGAGCCCTGTTCAACCTGACCTTTAATGTTTCTGGGATGGGGCATCCACCACCTCTCTGGGAAACTTCTTCCAGTGTGTAACCAGAACTGGAGAGCTTTTTGAAGAAGGCAGAGGCACATCAGGCTGCCAGTTTAATGTTGTCTGTGGCCCCTTCCCAAGCCCTGACAGTCTGGCAGCCTCACGCAGTGAACATCACCCTTGTGCAGCAGGCTCACAGGAGACCTGTGTCCTGCTGATGTCTAAAATTAATGCAGCTGGGCTGACAGAGCCCTTTCCATCTTACCCCCTCAGACATCTCCCAGAGATGAGGCTGGGAAGGGATCAGCAGGCAGTTTCACAGCACTGCTCCTTAACAGAATTACTGCAGTGTTACCCTTTATGGAAAATACTACAGCAAGAGCTGAGTCTTCAGGGAAAATATTAGATGAAGATGCATATGTCAGCTCAGTCAGACAACTTGGGGGTCAACAGGTTCTCAGACTACATGTCCCCAGGTGCCCAAGTCCTTAAGGGGAGCCACTGTATCTGGGTTCTCTCTATTTAAAAAAACTGGAAGAAGGCCAGGGGAACTAGTGCAGTGAAACGCTTACCAGGAAGCTGAAGATATATATGCATGTCTGGATTTGTTTCCCATTGACTGTTTTAATTACATAAGGAAGAGATGATGTCTGTGAAAGAATTCCCCTTTTCCTCCCACAGGATATGTAATGCTTTGATGCCTGTCCTTTTCAGCAACAGGAATCCTCCTGAAGTCAGTTCCTAGAAAGTCCCTGAGGAAAAGATTTTCACATTTTCTGTGGCTCAGCTGCCAGCTCTGAAGAATGGGATGGCCAAGATTCCCCCTGTTGACCAGTGGAGCTGAAGGCCTGTTCATTGTCTGTGTGACACACAGCTCTGTGCTCTGAGCTGACACAAGGGAATGTCCTGCTCTACCAAGAGGTAGCATTCACCTTTTTATTATTCTATTATTTATTACTCCTGCATTTCTCATACGATTTGTAAAAGACTCTCTCTTTGGCTCTGCCTGTGCAAAAATATTTCAGGTGGGAGTTAATGTCAGTATTTTGGGGGCAATATTTCCCTGCTGTCTCACACATGGATGGTTCCTTCCTTGTCATCTTCTCTCAGATATGTGGTATCCCACTCCCATTCACTGTTTTGCTTGGGAGGGAATTGACTCTCATGTGGCATCCTGATGGCAGCCTTGTTTTCTGAAAAGCCCATGTTTGCACATCTATGGCTTGCTGGACAAGGGGAAACTTCCTTGGCATATTTAGGGCTCTCTTACATGCCTTCTGCAAAGAAAACCATAGGATTGGTCCTCAAATCCAATCAGAGATGATCTGTCCATGCTGGGAGCAAGTCCCCTCCCGGCAGGATGCTGTGCTCTGTTTCCCACAGCTGCTGCCTCAGTGGTGAGGAGCCTCAGCTTCTGCACCACACTGATGCCTCCTTCCTCTGCTGTTGGCCTCATGGAAAAAATGAAACGCCAGAACATTTTATTTCTGTTAGGCATCAAAACAAATGACCACTGGCCTGTAATGCTGCTTCCATTCTTCTCATTGTCTCTCCCTTTTTCTCTTCAGGCACCTGTTCCCACTTCTCCCCACACTGATGTTTCCACCCTACTGCAGCCTTAAAAAGGAAAAGGAAGGTTCCCCCTTTGATCAATGCCTTCATTTTCAGCTGATACTTAGCTGCTGCAAGGCAAATTGCCAAAATCAAATTGATAGAGATCTTCAGCTTTGGCAAAACATTCCTTCTGATTTTAATTGCTTTTAATGAGAACACTGACTACAAAAATACTTTGTCATGCGATTTGTGTTTGTGTGCAGGCAAATACAGGAGAGTTTCTGGTAGACGTTTGCTTGTTTTTGTTATGCATGTGTTTGTTTTTGTTATGTATGTGCATAATATAATATAATCCTGTATAATCCTGCTGGGGCCATCAAATAGGCACTAGTTTATTTTATTCTTTCACCTCTTACTATTTTAAAAAACAGTAAGAGTAAAAAACTATTCTTTGCCTTTGCAGGACTAGGTTGCTGAGGCCTCAGATAGCTGGTCAATGGGTTCCTGCTCTTAACTTACTTCCTAACTTACCTGCTGAAAACAGGACAGGGAGCCTTCTTCTCCCTGGTGAAGGTGTTCAAAACTGCTCCCTGCCCCTCACCACAGGAAAAGGGCATGAGTTCTGGGAGACTCATGGCGAAGTGGGACAGGCTTCTCCTTCACCTCTTTTTCCTTCCAGATGCCAAGACTCACCTCAGCCTTTCCACTGCTCATGACCCCAGATGAACCCAAAGCTCATGGGGATGTCCAAGTGTGGCTGGAGCAAGGGCAGTGGTTGGTGATTCTCACAGCTCTCCACAGAGCAGAAGTGGGGCTGCTGGAGGCACTAGACTTGGGCATGCTGGCACCATGGATTTTTTCAGAGTCTTCCATGTCAACACGGATGAAGCTGCATGATGATTAACCAGACTTCTCAGAGCTGCTTCTGTGTCAGATTCTGCATTGTGACTTGAGGAGGAGAGCAAAGACAAGGCAATTGAGTCCAATGGATGGTGACACTTCAAGTCAGGAGCCTCGGCTGTGTAAATATATCAATAACTGCTTTGTTTATGTTGGCCAAAGCACTCTGTTTCTCTGAACTGTGGCATTCACCCAGTATTGTGCTTCTCTCAAAACAAACACCCCACTGCCTGGGCAGATATCCCATGGTACTGCCATCACGCTCTGGGCATGCTGGCAGTGTCATACTATTGCTATGTCAATAGGAGTCTAAATGGAGCCTTTTCCTTGGCTTTGGGGTGCTGTTCCTGTAAGCTTTCCTACTGGATATGTGCTTAGTGTGAGGGTAGACCCTGTCCCAGTCTGCATGGAATTGCTGCTTGCTCAGACACTGCTGCCATGGGGCTAAGCATCCCATCACCCACTGGCCAGTAAAAACTCTAAATTTTGCCAATGAAGATGTGGTTATCCCAATTTTCCTAACTAACTGCCTTCTAACTGGGGTGGTCAGGACAGACAAGGCCTGGGTGACAATGGCTGCATTCACTATTCCAGCTCACTACTCTACTCGGTTTTGGAGGGCTAAAGTGAATACCCCACAGGTGTCCAGGAGAGGGACATTTGCTCTGCTCGAGCTCTGCTTACGATCATAACAGACACAGCTCTGCTCTGTCCCACCAGCCCTGTCACACTGGAGCTCATAAGAGAAGTCCATTCCTGGACAATCAGCTTTCTGACTAGAGTTGATTTGCCTTCCCCACCACCCCAGTGCTGATGGTTTTGGCAGTCAGAGCCTATGGTGAGAACAGCACTTCACATGGAGAAATATATTTTTAAAGGCTGCAAGGGTGACAGCTCTCTTCTTGGGAGAAGCACACGCTTTGTGAACACTGGGGACCTGAGTCTTGGAAAGGTAAAAGAAACTTAGTGAATCTAAATATCTCTCCTAGGCTGCCAATTCAGCTGGAGGCAGTAGCTAGTCATTCAGCCCTCACTCCCTGTGATCATGGAGCAGAGAGGGCTGAACTGGCAGCAGCATAGTGCATCTGGCCCCTGTGCAGCTGAGAGACAGTTTACACTACAGTAACCTTCCTGTTTGCCACCTGACCTTTCCAGTCTCATCCCCGCTCCTTTCTGCTTGACTTTTGACTGTCCTCAGTTAATCTCTTGCTATGCCCTTTCCTTTCCCCTTTCTAGCATATTTGCTATTCAGCAGGTTCACACAGCAATAAATGATTAACCAGCAGATTTGTTGTTTCAGTCCTTTATTGGAATGCAGCAAAGATCTCCACTAATTTGTACATGAGGTGTAACAGAGAGGCAGGGCTTCTGCCACAGCAAAACAAGCCTTGGCCTGTGTGTTAAATGTAAGTAATAATGACAGGAAAACACTTTAAAAAAAAAAATCACAATGACTTAAGCAGGGAGGTGGCCAACCCCTGTCCTGCTGGAGACTGCTTTGTGCTTATCCCTTCCTCAGGCACAGCAGGGATGTGCTGAATAGCTGGGTGAATGTCAGGGCACCCCCAATGGGACCAGGGACCAGATTTCTCATCAGGGACCCACACCTCCACAGGAACCAGCCATGGGAAAGGGCTTGGCTTGGCTTGGCTGGCTCAAGGATGGGGCTTGGGCTGACACAGCAGCCAGCTGAGCACTGCTGATGCAGGAGCACAAGCAGGTGCCACAAAAGTGAGGGAAGATCTGGCAACAGAGAGAGAAGACCTTCTTTTGCCAAGGTGACCTCCCTTCCTTCAGAGGCAGCCAGAAAGCAGCTGGAGGGAAGCGGAAGGCATCAAGCTGCTGGTGCCATTGCACCCCAGCAGGCAAGGAAGGGCTGGGGAGAGAGAAAACTTCCCCTTGCAGGGTGCTTTCCTCCCTCTAACAAGACAAGCCAGCAAATAATTCAATTATGTATCAAAGAACAATGAATTAAATGTTTACAAGGTGCCTTTTAAAATGCCAAGAGTTATAAACCAGTGAGTGGAAGAAAGCAGGACTCAAGATTCCCCAGTGCCCAATTCAGGCAATGCTTAACTACTAGACTGTGAGGTATTGGAAAGGCTCCAGTTCCTCTTCTGGCAGCTCTCCTCCCAAATCACAAGCACAATTTTTTTTTTTCATTCAAAGAAATAAATAAATACCATCCTCAATTATGTTCTGTGTGAGTGCCTTGAATGGAGAAGAAGAGGAAAAGGAGAGATAGCAGTTTTTCCTATCATGCCTGTCTTTCCAGCCTCTTCCAGGCACTGGCACGTACACAGGCCCTTCCCTGGTTACAGGCATATATATAATTAGCACAGCAGGTTACACATTGCCTCCCTATTTGCCAGCACAGTTCACCTCTGTGCAGAAAGGCACAATGCCTGAGTGCCACTTACGTGGTATCACCAGCCTCAGCTGTCCCATGTCCCTGGGTCAGACTCCTGGAGGTTTGCCTTAAAGAGCACTATCACTGACCAGAAAGGCAATGGGGGCAGGAGGATTTATTGGCCTTTCAGTTTGCAAGCCACTACATTTCACATTGTCAAGTCTTTCTCATCAGTATGGGTGTCTGGAAACCAGCTTTCTGTAAAAGTTAAAATTGCTGAATTGCAGCAGGGCTTCTGGAGCTGGAGCTGGCAGGAAACCCACTGAGACTGAGGAGCACTATCAAGGTCCCTCCTCTGCTGGCTGTGACATATTACTTGTGATTGCAGAGGGGAGATGAAAGCAGAAAAGGATGCCCTGGCAGCAGTGGCCAAAGTTGTGCAGCTGCATTACCTTCTTGCCTGCCTGTGTGTGTGTGTAATTCCGGAACAGGGGCTGGGGGGTCCTGTCCCCTTACCCTTCCCTACCTGGAAAATGAGTCAGGTCATAATACCACCAGCTGTCTCTGGTGGGTGAGTGGGATCCATGCTGAAACATGTCAGAACGTGTCAGAAGATTTTTCCAAGGAGGTTTCATAAGTCAGATGACAGTATGGGACAGACAGTATGAGAGATTTTAGCCCCAGCACAAAAACATGTGCTACCCAAATAACAAGGAATGATAACACAACTGAAGAAACAAAGGAAAAAGAGAAAAGGAGATAAGCATATGATCAGGGTCTTTGAATGACTTAGAAACCCTAACAGCTTCTTTTGGGACATGGACTCTCCTGCTCAAGCTTGCCTGAGCAGCACCTTGAGGATTTGCTCACTGGGGACTATCATAGCTAAAAAAAAAGTGGAAGATGCAAATGTGCTCTGTGTGGGGTAGGGCATTTGATACCCTTTGGTCCCCTTTACTTCATCCTCTAAGCCCTGGGTATATATCAGAGGAAGAGCTTGAAAAGGTTTTATTGCCAATACGGGCAGATGATGAAAGGAGGCTATTTCTTCCACAGTCACCAAAACTCTGAGGTTACTGAAAGGGGTTGTGCCTGCTCTGCTGGAGTAGAGCAGGACTGGCATCAGCCTTGAAACTATTCAGAAATTCAGGACAGAAGAGAGCATGAGCCTTGGAGACAGAGGGAACAGCACTGGGGTTTCTGGACGTGCCTGCTGTTTACACTGCTACTGCATTTGCTGACTGAATCTAGTAACTCAGACTCTGCTCACTGGCCGACTTTGCTCTAATATCTTAGGAATGATACACAAAGAGCAGGGCAAAGAGGCTGCTGCAGATGCCTGGTGGGACCACAGTGACAGCGTTATTTTGTGAAGGAATGGAAGCAGGGAGCAAACATGGATGTGGGAGTGGGAACTTCCACAGATTTGAAAAGTGGGCATCAACGTGTTCTGACACTCAACATGTTTAAATCTTTAAGGACCCAAGAGTTATCTTCAAAAGCTGACCAGCTTTAGAAACCTCTCTTGCTGAAGGCTCCCTGCACAATCCATTTATGAAACAAATGTTTAGGGCTCTGAGTCATTTTGTTACCCTCGGGAATGGGTTCTCTCCCATGGTTGTTTGCTTTCTCTAGGGGAGGGAAAGACTGAAATTTCTTGAATGCCTCACATAGAGGCCTCTGTTTCCTGATTTTCATCCTAATGTAGGGATTTCATGAGTCCCTTCACAAGATGCAATGATTATCCTCATTTCTGGGTCTCTCAGCATGGGACATGCTTCCTAATGTGCAGATTGTGGTTGTAAAAAATAATTCTTACTTGTTCTGCTAGCATTGCAGCTCTGTTTATTCGAAAAGCAATCAAGGGCACCAGCCACACAATGGCAGGTAGTAAAGACTTTGGAACAGTTTTAGGGGCACAGCCATCCACTTGTGCTGCTCATACCACAAACTGCAGATCCTCCCTGCCTCTCCTTCCTGTACTTGGGCTATCTGGCTTTACTTTTGCTCGTGGTGAAGCACCAAGCAAAAATAAGAGCACACCTTTGCGTGGCAGAGGTTCCTTCTATCAGGGGGACTCAGCAGGATGGCCATGCACTCCTACGCAGTGTCCTCAAACAGACTGCCTCTTCTTTAGACTGTGCTGGGTTTGGGGTGGGACTTGGCCTCCCAGGCAAGGCTGGTGCCAGAGAACAACTTATCCTTAATTACATTTCCACGATAGGGTTCGACTGCGGAAGAACAAACACCAGTGAATTCAAGGTGATAGAGCCATTTTCCAGGCAAAATAAATCAGATAACTGGGAACCTGAAATTGAGCATAAGTTCTCCAGAGATAGAGATTTCATCATCTCCGAAATAGCCCTGGCAAAGCCCCAGGAGACAATGTAGCTAAGTTATTCTGTGGCTTTCATGTTCTTTCATGTGGCTCCTGGATAGCTAAAGCCTAACCACAATTACAGTAATTTTATTTTAGGGAATCACACAATGGCATGGCCATCTACTCAGACATTTTGGGTGGCCCCTAAGAGGGATATATTGGTGGCATTTCCAATCTTTGGCATTGCGGGATGGCAAGTGCCCTGCAGAACTATGGAGTGCAAAACAAATACTTTTTAAAATACTTATATTCAAACATCTGGCTTCTTTTATTCTCAATAAACTTTCCATATTCATTATTTCTGTCCTTTCATTGGTGCTGGGGCAGTGCTTCAAGGCCCTGGAGGCTAGACAGTATTTGGGATGCAGAAGCAGTTGTTGAAAGCATATCTGGAGGTGTTTGGGTGCCTGGTAGAAAGCAGGAAGCGCCCGGGAGTTCGTTTTTCGGAATTGCTCTCCAATGGCGCCAGTCTGCCTGTTTGCAACATTTCACCCAGTTTTGCAAATCTGACAGCCCTCTGGCCAGCCTTACATGTTCTGCCACAAGGTTTTGCGAAACATCCTCTGTCTCTTATCGAAACAGCAGGGTAGAGTTCTGCTTGTGGTAAAAGTTCACAACACTTTAGATGCAAAAAAAAAAAAAAAAAAATCATTTTGGGACAGATCAGCGCCTAATTTTGGAATTAAGCTGCACTGGTGTGCGCCACCTGAGGATACTGGAGGATACTGTGTGTGGTAGTAATGCCATTCCACAGACTTCTGTGGCCCACTAACTTCAGGGCTGACTTTAAGGGGTTGTGCCCCCTTAGCACACTGATGAACTGAAGATCTGATATCTCCTCTCTGTCTTGTGGACATCAGGGTGCTGCAGCCTTCCTAATGACTAGTCAACTCTCAATGGCTTGTCCTGAGCATTCCTGCTCCAGACCTGCCTGTGGGGTTTTTTTAAGCATCTCTCAACTTGCCAGACCAATTTCTTCAGTTAGTGTTTGCCTGCATTGGCAGATGTTCTCTTAAGTATTGGGACATTGGACGCTCTCTTAGGACATTGACATAGATGTGAGCATGGTAAGCCCTAAACAGCCATGTCCCACTTTCTGTTTTGCCTTGACCTTAGTGTGATCTGAGTTTCACTTTCAGTAGGTGAGAGGTGAAGAATGGAGAAGACAGCAGAGCTGAAGCTGGGCTGTCATTCATAGGGACAGATCACATGTGAGTTATGCACCATCAGACTAGTTCTGCCTTTCAGGCCACCGCGCTGTCTCCTTTGTCATCCAGCTATTCTGACCTTCCTGATTTACCTCCTTCCACCCTCATTCCCCAGGTGTGATTTATGTCCTTGCTCCATTGTGTCTATCTGTTCTCTGGGACGGGTTTGTACAGCTGATGCAGAGTTTATTGGAACTAAGGCTTCATCTTCACCCCATGTTTGCAAATTCCTCATGAAAAATAATAATGAGCCAATAAACTTTACAGCCCTTGTGAGGGTGTAGACAGACATGTTCTTGCAGCATATAATCAGGCTCTAGAGAGGAGGGTGGTGCTTATGGAAGAAGTCATGCTCTGCATTGTCAGGCTCCTCACTGACAGCCCTCATCCATTGCATGGCTTGCCTGAGGTTCCCCAGTGTTCTAAAAAGACAGAGCCTCCTTAGAACTCCTACACCACACCCCCTCCTCCTTGAACCTACCTCTAAATGAATGTCAACCATAATCAGACAGGGAAGCTTGGGAACCCTAAGGTTTTGGGCTTACCCAACCACAGCTCATGTTTGCAGTGCACAAGCATGCCCTTGATGCCCTTGGGCAGAGGAAGGCTGGGTCCACAGAGCAATCCCATTCCTGATAACCCGTTTCTGCTTTCCCACGGACCTGAAGCATTTCTGCAGCAGACTAGGTGATGTTTTACTCTGTCTAAATCTAGAAGCCTATCTTCAGCAAAGCCAAAGACTTTCAATGAGCAAGAGAAACATGGACTACTTTTTTCCTAGAAAACCCATCTGCTTTCTCAGTGGCTGGAGCTGCTGGTTTGCCTTGGCCCTTGTAGGGAGTGCTTCAGAGAGGTTTCTGGACAGGGTACATCAGACAGAACTCTCCTGCAGAGGTGTTCTCAGAGTCTCCCTGTGGTGTGTTGGGACTTTGAGATGGACCTGTGTTCTGTATTAAACTCATGAAAGGGACGCAGAGGACTTAAATAGCATTTATTCAATTTCTTTGTGGGTATTTTATTGTTTTTCTGGAAATAAAGCCCTTTTCTCTTTTCTTTTATTGGAAGCACAACGACAGGAGGATGTCCAAAATCAGGCAGGGCCGTGCTTGGCAGGGGCCCAATGGGAAGCAGCGTGCAGTCCAGCAGGGCTGTGCCTTGGGTACATTCTGTGGTTCTCCATCCCCCACTTCAGCTAGTTCATGACTCACATTCACCAGGTACCAAATGACTCTGAGACCCTCCTGGCTAGCTCTGCCTCCCTCTGTCACACCAGTTGCCATGAGATAGGTGTAGGTCTAATTCTGGCCCTGAACCATGTGCAAATTGGCCACACCAGGTCACCATCCCCATGAGCCTCTTTGAACATATGAAATTTCCACTGGGCATAAACTTCTGAAGTGGTTTCCCTCTCTGCAGGGCCACAGGAGGTGCCAAGCTACCATAAAACAGTGCCTGAGGTACTGGTCATAGCCACACTGTACCCAGATGATCCTGATCTGACTGAGATCAGTCCCTCTCGCACTGGGCTTTAGATATATGAAATATTATACATAGATATATAGATACATATATATATATAGTATATATGTAATATACATATATATTATATATATGTATGTGTGTATATATATATGCATATATAGCTATATATACATACATGTTTTTATATATTATTACTGTGCATCTATTATATATAAAATTTTAATAAAATATAATAAATATTTATATTAATTTTTATTTGCATTAGCTTTAGATATAGACATAAATATGTAAATATATAAAAACAATCCTGGACATCTGTGTGAACAGCTGTTGGGAAATCTCTTGGTTCCTAAATACTATGCTTCTTCTGTAATTTCTAGTTATATTTAGTTGGGAAATGTACAGCATTGATGCAGTGTCCAGCTACATCCCATTCTTCCCCTGCTCCATGGAGAAATTTTGGGGGTTTCTCTCCTGCACCATTCCTGCACCTTGGCCTTTACAAGTGATTTGGTGACAAAAAGCTGTCTGTGGGAGAGGGAAGCATCTCTGCTAGAACATTGTGCATTTGTCTAATGATGAGGTACCACTCCCCTGCTGCTGCAAGAGGAGATGAAAGCATGCATCATCTGGCGTGATCATCCCTTGAAAACTCATTTTGTGTCAAATAGCAAACCTCAGAGCAATCCAGCATGGGCAAGGCCTCTAAATGATGATAGATGTCTTTCTTTTGCCTTGCAAACAGCGAGAAAGCAAGCAGCCAAAAAGCCAAATCTCTGCTGAATCACTGATGGCTGTCACTCAGGCTTACCATGGTGTCTGGAGCAAGGCAAGCTTGGCTCTCCAGAGTGGGAATGGGAGCTGTGTCTGTCAGCACAGCAGATGGCCGCTAGCTCTAACTCCAGTGGTGAGCACAATGCAGCTGAGCAAGGTTCTGCAGGGCACCAGCAAGGGCATGGGTGTAGAAGTGGTGTTTGCTCTAGAAAGTGGAGCTGAGGTCAGGGAATGCCAACAGGGAGCCTTGCAGTGGTTTAATTCTGTGAACACTGGATAGAAAGCCCCTCCTCCTTTTACAAATGTTCCTGCAGAACTTACATCTGGAGCAGGATGTGAGACCCTGGAGTGCTTCTGTGCAGGGAGTGAGATGGATCTGTGTGGTCCCTGCTGTGATGAATTAGCACCAAGTAGTTAGCTGCTGTTCTGGGAAATCATTCAGATGTACTGAGGTGTAAACAATCTCTTCCTAAAGGAGGAGTCAGGAAAGAAGATAGGTGTCTAGTCTTGGGCTTCTCTCAAAATTTGGACTGGCCCATACAGGGATATGAAAGCCAGCTGAGAATGGCTCAGTTGAGATAAGACATTTGTGAGCCTTATTAGAAAGACAAGCATTAGAGGGACACAGCAAACACTGACTGTTTTGGGTACCTGTATACCTCACACAGATATATTGGTCTATTTATTTAGATTTGTTAATATCCACTGCTGTAGGCAAAGCAACACAACCTGAATGCTCAGTCATCACCTCCTGCAGGGAAAGGGTACATGCAAGAGAAATCTGAAGGGAGTTCTGGCTGCCAAGGGAAGATGAAAGGATTTTAGGAAGAGAGGTTGTGAAAACAAGTAGTACTGGAGAGCTTATCCATGCATAAATGAGATGGAGCCTGAAGTGACGGAGAGTCCCCATTGCTTCTTTAAAAACATAAGGACAAAACAAAAAGATTGGCTGAACAGGGTGCAAAGGCAGGAAGCAAGGTCTTTTAAAAGTGTTAGCAGTCAGGAAGGGAAGGAAAAATGTCTGTGTGTGCAAATCAACTTTGATTTGATGCCCATCCCAACGTCCCGCTGCAGAGGGATAAACTTACAACCCTCCCCCAAAAAAGAAATGGAGCATGCTCCCAGCTCTCTGGGTCCATGCCAAAATGTGAAGTTCACTTTCAAAGGCAAAGCTGACACGGAGACATTTGACAGGACTCATGCTTCTAAATCACGTGGATGCTTTTGTAAACATTACTTCTGGGTGTACTTAATATCTCCACTATTAATCAGGTTGCGGGGAGTTAAAAGCCCATTAATGGCATTAACAAATGCTATTTAACTGGGCTGAATTGCAAATGCAAGTTTAGACAGAGAACAAATACAATGTGACTTTGGAGGAGCAGAAAGCCAGCCAAAAACCCCCACATTTCATCTTGAAAAAAACCAAAAAACCACCACAAAACAAACATCAATTAATCAACTCAAAACACACAGACTATGAGAAGGGAGGAAAAGCCTTGGCAGATGTGATATTGAAAGAACTTGTGAGTATGTTGGTTAAAGCCAGATGTGGAGCTCAACAAATGGAAGGTGCAGGTGGGCTGATACATGGAGCAGATTTGATAAGATCTTGGCATGCAGTGTGAGCTAAGGACGGTCAGTGGAGTTTGGTCTTGCTGGCACAAAAAGCACTCAAAACAGGACCAGGAAGTTGATCTCTCTGTGAAATCAGTGGTCTACTAAACGAGGGAGGTGGTGATAACCTGGATGGTCTTCAAAGCAAAGCAATAGCAAGGACTGAGGGTTTGGAGAAATCATCCAAGCCTTTTTGGGGTTTTGAAAAGTACAAGGGGGAGAATGACTCAGACATGCTTGGTTTGGTTGGCTGTCTTTGAAGGGGCATGCTAATACCTGTTCACACTTACTGTTTCTGAGCAGTCAGGACAATGGGTCTTTAAAGCTGTGCTTGCTTATATGTAAAAATATAAAAACAGCAGGAAATTGGTTCAGGGAAAATGTAACCTGAATATTGTGGGGAGGTATTAAATAGTGAAATGTACAAGAATATCCCTCCAGAGCCTTTGCCTGGGGCTTTCAAGAGCAGACAGTAGATTATATCCTATGAAGTCCAGTTCTCTATGCTGTTGCAGAGCACAAATGCCTAGCAAAGTAATTATTTTTCTAAATGTGCTAACTGCATAATATTTGAGTTAGATGGGCACCTATTTTTATACTGTCTGTTTTTATTACCTTTTAATAATTATATTTAAAAAAACCTGAGGTTGGTAATATGAATTGCTCAGAAATAAGACAATAAAATGGTGATAGTTCTTGATTTTTCAATTTAAACTTCTATATGCATCTGCACTGTATCACAGTCACAGGATTACCACTGTATAGGGCAGATTGTTACGTGCTCACTGGGTAACTGCTCAGAATTTCTTCTTATCCTCATCACTTGACCTCAGGCCTTATTTACTAAACACCACTTAAGCTCTGCCTAGAACACAAACTGATTACATTTCCTCATGGGCTTTCCTGTGACACTTTCGCTCTAAATCTGAGCAGTTCAGAAACATGAACAGATTTCCCCTTGCCACAGCTCTTATGAAAAGAGGAAGGAGCTAGTAGCACTTCCATTTTACCAAAGTAGAACTAAGATAAAGACATTAGAGCTGTGACCAGTGACCCTTGCTGTTCACTTTAGAGCTACACAAGTTTGCTTTTTTAAATTTTGCTGGCTGTGTCTGCTGTATATGTTTAGATGTTGGCATGTTACTTAATTTTGCAGAGAATTTACCCTGTACGTGACTCTCGTGAAAAACAAAATTGCAGACACATAACAAAACCAATTGGTTTCTGTAAATATGAAAGCTGGGCACCTACTGACAGAAAAGAATGGGAACAAGATAAATACAAAGTTTTGCAAGGACCAAGGAGGAGAGCAGAGAGGGAGAATGGTGTATGGACAAGAACATCTACTATTCTGGAAGGTTTGTGAGTAATCAAAATGAGCACTTGAGCACCATTTTAGGCAGGACATGTAGCTGAGATGTCAGAAAAAAGGTGACCTAAGTAGTCCCTAGAATATCCTTGTTAGCAGATTTTGTTATCAAAGCCACCCAAAGGCAATCTCTGGCAAATGTATTATGGCCAGCTATGAACGATTTCCAGGAGCAAAACACATTCTCAGTTGAAGAGTGCAGGGCAGGGAATTTCTAAGAGTGGTCAGGATTTTGTGAATCTATAATGCCAGGAACTCTCATAATTTCATGTTGAAGACACAGCTCCCGGCAACTTTGCTTGCAATGCAGAATGCTCAGCACTTTTGCCAGCCTGGCCCCAGGTGTCCATGGCTTGGCAAACAAAATGGGAGGTAGTGGCCAACTTAGAAAATGCTTATTTTAGTGACTTGCCAGTAGCACACAAGGGCCCAGTCGTAGGAGCAGGGCTAGGCAGCATTCAGTTGCATTAATGATCAGATCATCTCTTCTCCCCCTCCAATCCCCTTCCTCATTTCCTACACTCCCCTCCATCTTGGCAATAAAACATTCAGGGGTCCTGTGGGAAAAACCCAACAAAACACTGTGTGATCATGTAATTAAAGGCTGTACTATAACACATGGGCACAAAGGAGATGAATTAATGCTTTATGGAAAGGCTCCAGACTCGCTTTTCCTCACTCCACTGTGCAGTCATAATGTTGCTTTAACAGAGCTCTCCATGTGCTATTGCACAGACTTGTGGGGGGAACCACAACAAAGCTTCAGAGCTTCCTTTCTTACTCCTTGGAGAGTGAGTGGTGTGTGCATGAGCTGACCCTGGCACAGGTCACCAGGGCCCAGGGAGCTGGAGATTTCCAGCCCTTTGCCACCTGAGGTGATGGGAGATGCAGCCCACAGCCCTGCAGACTGCGGGGACAGGAGCGTGCTGGGCTGGGTGTTGGAGCCTGGGCTGCCACGGGACACAGGCGTGCAGACACAAACCAGAAACTGATAGTTTAACTCTTCTACTGTGTCTCTTAGATTCTGAATGATGTACCCCCACATCCTCTGGTACTCCTGATCTCCCTCTTGCTTCTCCCACTCATACCACATCTTCTCTTAGCTCTGGCTGATACTGCATGTGATTTTTTCATTCCTACACCCCAACTTCTTCCACCTTATGTCTCAATTTACCTTTGCCTTTGAAGGCAGAGTGGGTACAGAGTCCTCTCACTGTACCCACCAGTACCAGAGATCTCAGCAGCAATGGTGGCAAAGGCAGCCCTGTTTGCTTGTTTTGTCCCCATACAGGGGACCTGCACCAACTGCACCTACAGACAAGCCAGAAAAGATAAAGCACAAACCCATAGGAGATATCCAAGAAACCTTCAGAGAAAACAAGTGCTTGACTCATCTCTTTTTCAGGCAAAAATCAGGCTTTTCTGAGGTTTATAAGGTGACTGAATGGGTGGATTTTAAGGAGGTTTCCAAGAGCACTTCCTTGACACCAAGGGCAGCCTCTGCTTGGGTGCCCACTCTGAGACATGGGAGTCACAAACCACTATGAATGTTTCACCATGAGGGAAACAATGCATTTTTCTTCTCCTTGTTCTCAGAAACAGCCATGCCACTTAAGCAGAAATGCAAAAACAAATGAACAAAACAAATTCAGCTTGAGGCAGACACTCAGCATGGGGAATTGCAGGCCAGATGGTTAGTGTGACAAAGTTAGAAGCAACTGAAAACAGCCTTTCAATAAGTGTTAGGCAACTTCAGGATTAGGTGGTACCACCTCGACTGAACCCCCTTCCTCTTTTTAAAGATGACTTTTCTGAAGTCAGCACAGCAGCAAATTTGCTGAAGAAGCACAATGATGGCACGAGCAGGGCTGTGTGGTGTAGCTGTTGGTGTTACATCAGGAATGTGTCAGAGGACAGCAAACCTTTCTACCACTTGTCCTGCTGCTGAGTCCCGCTCCCTTCTCCTCCTCTTGGCCCTGCTCCCTGGACCCACTCTCTTCTCACCCACCCTGCAGCTAGTCCCTTGGTGCCTCTCTCTTTCCCTGTATGGCACATGCCCACTCAGCTTTCTGAGCCTTCTCCTCTTTGCCCATCCCACTGCTGGCTCTGGCAGCCTCAGCTTGGAGTCCAGCAAAGCTCCTTGCCTTGGCTCCCTGCCTCCCTTCCGCTCCCCTCTGCTGTCATTTAGCCTCACCAGTCTTTTGGAAAAATCTCTGCCTTCCTAATCTACTGTAAAACAAAAGGGAGGGAGCCAAAATCTCAGCTCCTGATGATTGCTGCTGCTCTGTTGACTTTTTCCAGAGCCAAAGCCATGTTACACTGCTTCACATCAGTGAAGGATGAGCCCTGCTTTTGTCAGTGGACAGATGCCAACTTGCTCCAGCAGAGAATCTGTCTTGCTGGCTTAGGTTTCAGTGTGGCTGGAGTGATGGGTGTTGGAGGACGAGCTGACCCCTGACTCCAAATGAATGCAGAAATAGCTACACACAGCTATGTATGGCCTCCTCATCCTCTTCACCTGCTTTCTGCTTCTTTCACTGAAGAAGTACCTGCACATGCAGAGACCAAGCGTGTAGAGGAGTTTTCAGCTGTTCTGTGTGCTTGCTCCCTATAGTTCTTGGAAGATTCCCCTGCTCTCAGGAGATGCAGCACACAATGCTTTTACAGTGTTTGCATGAGTTGTCCCTGCTTGTTCCACATCATCAGGTTATGTACTGACAAGTGGAGCGTATGCTCTCAACAGCATGTCTGCTGTGACTAAATCATATCCTGGGTCATCAACTCAAGGCTCACAGTGCATTCTTCCAGTTCCAGAGGGAACTGTTGTCTGCTTGCATTGTTTATAACCCTTGGGAGACTTGGGCAAATCAGGACAACCATGTGCAAGACCCAGCATTATTTTCTTAAACTGCACAGGCGTTTGCTTTCTTATCTCCATTTCTCTGCATTCACTACAGGCATCTACTCAGTTGTGCAACATCTTGGCTGAAGTAGAGCTCCTAAGCCACCACTTGAAACATCTGTGCAGAACTTGGTTGCTTTTAATAGGACCCTATAAAAGCAACCTGGGTTGATATCAGTACATACTACACCTGGTTAAACTCCCTGTGTTTAGGAAGTCATTTCACACAGGTTGTGAAAATCTTGCCATGAACTTAAAACTCAACACATATGAGAGACAGAACTATAACTGTATCATTTTAAGGTCAACATCTGTAACAATTGGGACTTTTTTCCCCCTTATATCTTTATTTCTTCTTTATTTTTTTTTTAATTCAGCTTAAATTTTATTTTGCTTGATTAAAACCTTTCCCCACTTGCGACTTCAGCAAGCACATGCTGAAACAATTCCTGATGTTCAGTGACAGTTCTGTCCTAGACAATTATATCATCAGCAGACACATTTTTACAGTTTTTATCGTCTGTGCACCCAAATGTTTTGGACCCTACCCAATAAATATATCGAAGTTGCTCAACCCTGGGCTTTCCATGCCAAAGGAGATCTGAAAAACCTTATCAGTCTATTTAATTTTCTCAAGAATTTGGCTTCCACCAAGCAGAAAATTTCAGTCCAAGTGGAAATTTTCTCTTTGCATGTTCCTGTTTCAGGGGCTATTTAAGGCTGAATCAACTATGTGGTCCTCCATAATTAGAAAGGAGCAAGCTTGCTTGCATCTCCTTCTGTTTTGCAAATACTGCCACTTACTGTCATGCAGTATCTCCAGGCCTTCCTGCAAGGCTGGAGGAATGTTTTGGACCGCCCAGATCTAAGTTTCCATGATATCTTCATCTTCACTTGGATTCCAGAAGTGCTTTGCCGTGACAGGAGGCTTCACTCTCCCAGATGCTGTCCAAAAGTGTAATGAGAGACCTTCTCGACTCCCGTTACATTACAGATTGCAAAGAGAAATTAACTATTCCTGTTTCTGTTTCTGTGGAAAGAGCAAGCCTTGGCTCAGTGTCCTGAGCTGTCCTGTAACCATTTTTGGACCTTGTTTCATTGAGCTTATTTTACCAGAAAACCATTATTTCCTTCCAGTCAGAATCAGCTTTTCATGGTTGAGGATGTCACAAAGGTCATCCACTCTTTATTTTCCTTCCTTTCTTCCTTTGTTTCACATTCCCTCTCTCTCTTTCTCTTTTACTCCCACCTTCCCCCTCTTCTCTCATTAGAAGGCAAAGCATGACTGTGGACATCACACCCACCCCACCAGTGGACCTCTGCTTTCTACTTCCAGCTCAATGCACAGCTTGTAATTATTACAAAACCATGGGGTATCTTCTGGGTGATTGTTAGAGGGAATTACATTCTGGCAGCCTGTGAAGGTATGTGGATGCTCTGATATTTGATATTCTTTTTCTTTCTGTCTGTTATAGGTATTTCCCTTCTGTTTGCAGAGCATTTATTTCTTCACAGCTGCTCATACCTATAGCCTACTGAGTTCCCAGTCTGAGATTATCTCTTGTAGTTGTTTAAACTCCCATTGGAAGCTGATGGACTTATTGCAGATTGAGAGTCCTGTCACTACAAACAACATTTGAGCTAAAACTTTGTCCTCTGTAATCTCCGTATCTCAAACTAAATTCCTTGTTTATTTTTTCTACCTTTTGTTTCACTAATTTGTGAGATGAGTTTGCCAACTGATGTAAATAAGTATATATTCACCAAAGTCAAAGGATGTGTAGTGATTTATACCATCCAAAAGCCTAATACAAGGCCTACAGAGAAGGAATGCGTCACATACTGAACTCAAAACACTGTTTTTTTAAGTGAGTGAAATTCCTCTTTGTTTCTTTTCATGTGTGTTTTATTTTTCTTCATTCCTCTCCTCTCCTCACAGGGGCAGAAAAAGCAAAAGCCAATGACTGAAAAGGTGGTGCTGTGTCTCATTTCCCCCTCTCAGCCGTGCAACTTGCTGGTTTAATCACCAAACCTTTCTGTCACCCCTAAGTTTCAGAGACACTGTTGGATCTTCAGGGTTATGCCAGTCTAATGACAGCTATTTAACTTTTATGGTTTCTTGCTCCATAACACTGAGCTGGCTGATCAAATCCTGAAAAACAACTTTCCATTCTGTGACATTGTGCAGTGGAACCTAATTTACAATGAAAAGCTGGTTTGGGGGTGACCCATGTGTGAAGACAGATAAAATACTACCCAGCATGGAAATGGTCTGTTACCCTAAGGTTGGGTCTCTTGTAGCACCTCCTGCATGCAACAAGCTGAGGAGGAGGAAGGATACACTCATTGGTGTTAAAGGTAACACAGAGAAGTTCATATTGCCTCCTACCACTACCTATTTACCATTCTCTGAATCAACATCCCCCTTCCTTGGCTCCAAAATTAAGCCACAACTTTAAACTCAACTGTGTTTAAAGAAACAGGAGGGGAGAATAAGTGTCTGGGCCATTCTTCAGAAGCCCCATGTAAACACTGGGTGACCCATTCCTTGTTGTTTCCTAACCTGGCTGAACTCTGGAAGCAAGCAATAAACAGCAAAGGTTAATTAAATCCATTTCTAAGTTTAACACCCCCGCTCCCCACCCTGTCCTAACCAGACTTCGGGGTCTGTGTGTTTTGGGCAAATATAACCTGGTTTAAATTTCAAAACATGATTTCAAGCTTCCTTTAGAGACAAAAAAAGCCTGATTCCTATACGCCAAACGAGTCATTCAAAACAGGGAACCTAATTAGGGTTGCAGCAGCAGCTAATTTCGCCACCAAAAAGAAATTTTGTGCACTAGAGAATGAAGTGCTAGTTCCGGGCAGCAGCACCAGACACTCAGTGTAATTATAATTTATATGGCCCTCACTCATGTAGTAGTTAAGTGTTTGACAAGAACCAAGGGATTTACTCTGAGGTAGGGAAAAGTTTTCTTCCCTTTTACAGCCAGGGAACCAGAGATGAAATGATCCGCCCCATGCTATTCAGTGGATTTGGCCAAGCTGAACTCAGGTCTCCCTAAGTGTCTCCTTAATGTTTTCAGCAGGAGTTTCAGACCCTTCATTTGCTCTTGCCTCTGCCCTGCCTGCAGCCTTGAGAAATTGTGACCCTGTTTTTAAGGAGGGTATTGAAGGGAAGCAGCAGCCTTCCCCTCTGCAGCAGGGACATGTGTCCCAAGTTCAAACCACAGATTATTTGAGTAACAAAATTCCCAACAAGACATAGACAAATATTTCCCAGATTTCAGAAGGTGCAGGGCTCAGCTTCCAGTTCTCCAAGGACACCAGGCTGATTTAGCTGTATCACACCCCTTTTCTGGAGAGCTCACACCTGACCCTTACCTGTCACCACTCAGATGCATCACCAGGATGCCAGGTACCCAAGCAGGGTTAGATTTGAGTACAATTGACTCAACGACACCATGGGCTGCCCTGTCTCCTTTTTTGGCTCTCCAAGAATTGTGCTATTCAAAGTTTCTCTACAGGCCCAAGAGAACATTATTTCTTGCTAAAGGAAAAACAACAACAACAAAAAGGAGCAGTGTAGAGCTGGATTATCACTGCGAGTGGTTTAGAAATATTTCTTTGCTTTAATGAAACCTCTTCTTTAGGAAAACAAAAGCCAGGTTGCAAACCTACAAAAGAAAGTACTTTTTTTCTGAAACTGAGACTCTTGGTGCCTATGCTGAGGTGGCAGTACTGGCCAGAATTCCTTTGAGGCTGGCAAAGGCTGGAGAGATTGCCTCTGCCCTTGAACGACATTTTGAGTCAAGTGGGAAATGGGAAAAGATCCTTGGCTTAGCAGTGGGGCTAAAGCACCACCAAAACCAGCCTCTGGGCTGGTGTGGGAGGGCTGGGAGCCTTGCAGCAGGGCTGGGGGCTCATGTCCAGCAGCTCAGTTCTAGCTGGGAAATGTGTGACACACGACCTTGACACTGAGGCTCTCATCAGCCAAAGAGCTCAGTGCTGCCTGCAGCTTCTGTCTGAGCCCCAAATCCTCCTCCTGTCTTGACCACATTGTACAGTCCTGGAGGCCAGCCTAGAGCAGCTATGTATGGTTTCACTTTTGCTGTCAGAGGATATCTGTGTCTCAGGAAGCTCTTACAATAACTCTGTAAACATGAATGAACGGTTTCCCTGATAATGTCAAGTTAAAAATCCCATATTTTTCTCTTCTTTAATGAGCAATTCTTGCCCTTCAATGTCTCTGACCTGAAACATATGTTTTTTACTATTGGGTGACAGTGCTGTAATCTCATTCTTATACTTGATTTATGGAGGCAGGACCTGGAGCTGGGGTGCAGGGTCGAGGCCCTGTTACATTAGACACTGTATGGGCTGTGAATGAGGGAGAGAGTCTGCACCTCCAAGAAGATGGACAAAAGTGGGAGGGAAAATGAAGGCATGGTGGTCATACCTGGAAGGGAGATGATGTCTCCTGAATCCTGGAGTGGTTGCCAAGCTGCCAACACTGCTGCCCCTACAAATATTCCAGAGTTTCCATCAGCTTTGCTGTGGCTCCAGCTCTGGCACCAGAAGAGCCCAGTATTCTGCAGTTTTTCACCTCATGGGTCAAGCAGCAGTTACAGGATGCACAAACACAATAGTGGATTTAAGTGACACATATGAACTTGATTGTGGTTTCCTAGGGGGAAAGAACCATGTCTTCTACTGTGCTTCAGGCATCATTCAGGGAGTACTTTTTTCCAGCTCCTCAGGTTGGGAGTGCCCGTGTGAATATAACCACAGTGACGCACAGAACCAAATGAAGGATGGGTCAGGCAATTAAATAGAAAAATCTGCTTAAATAAATAAACAAGCCTTATTAAAGACCTTAGGACAGCTGCTGATGAGCTCTGCATGGAGCCCCAAAGATTAAGACTGTCTACTTCTTACATCTTTCACATGGACAGGAAACTGGAGCAGATGACAGAGCACAGAGCACATTTAATGGGATCTTCCTCCTCTCCAAGTGGAGCAACACAGAGAAATGGGCCATGCAGCATTGGCTGCAGCTCATCTGCAGTCTGTGTGTGCAGCAATGTGTGGGCCTTGTAAGGACTCCTACTTGAGGGTGGGTTCTGAAAAGCATTTCAGTGGACATGAGAGCAGCCATGCTGAGCATCCGTGCCCCAGCTGCCTCCTGCCACATGGGAGCTGTCAGGACAGTGTTGGCCTGCAAGTAATTCTTGATAAGCTGTGGGGACTGCGGTGCAAGGAAGGAGATATGGCTAATTGCCCACCCCCAAACAAGAGCTGGAGTTTGCTGTCTTTCCCCTTCCAAGAGCAAGCCTAACCCCCATCCAATACCCTTGAAAAATCTTCCCTGTGCTGTCTGTAACACACAGGTCTGCAGCAGAATACAGATGACCCATGCCAGTCTTCTCATCTCTGACCAACCTCCTTCACATATCTGTTTCTAGATGGCAGATGGAGGAAGGAAGAACAAGTACTCTTTACTCTATGATGTGCACATGTGTTTTCTGATCTCTTACTTATTCTAAACTCTCCCACTTCACTCCTTTACCAGGTCCTTAATAATTCCAATAAATGTCAGGTCCAATCTCACTTAATGAAATATACACCTATTAAATGAATGAAGTGGAAAAACGGCCTGCTCTGCCTGCCTGCCTTGGATCTGAGCTGCAAAACACGTTTTTTTTCCATGCAATCAGATTATTTTTACCAGGTCTCTAGGAAATTTCCAATAAAACAAACAAACTTTAAAAATCCTATGAGTTCCCCAGCCCACTTTGAAGAGGATCCCTGAGATGTTATTCAATCCTTGGAGCCATTTGTTTCACATGTGATCCCGAACACTAACTAAAGGCAACATAATATGATAGGTATTTACAACATATCCATTATCTTATCAGAGCTTCAGGTACAGCTGTAAATAGCCTGTTCCAGCTGGGCAGTCTGCTGAGTTAAATGGGTTCTACTTTTAAAAGCAGGAACTGGAAAACATGTCCCGCCTAATCTGCGATTCACTTGCACCCGAGGGATGGAAACTCAAACAGCAGAGCTCAGCTGCAGAGGAGGTCCATGCTCCATGAAATGCTTCTCCTCCTATCTGATGCAGGCTGGGCTGGCAATCATCGTGCTGCTCATCCTGGCCCTTTGTTGACAGAGTCCTGTTAGCAGCTCACCAAGCAGAGAGAATTGCTGCTCCCTGGATGGAACGCAATTTTGCACAGTCAGCCAAAGACAAAAGGGAGTATAAGGGTGGAAAGAAAAGAGACCACATTGGAAGTTGTGAGAGGAAAGGGAGGGGGCAGAGAGCTGGTGGCTGGAGAAAAGGGGAAAATATGAAAAACAAGACCAGAGAAAGTGCAATTGTCAGGGAAAATCTTTTCCGCTGCTTCTCTGGCTGCAGCCAGTCTGAGCAGGATGTAGAGTTTACTCTTTGCATGCTGCCACACACTGTGCACCAGGTGAGGATGGCTGGTCCTCCACTACAGGGCCCCTGGCAGCAACTTCAGCAGTGCCAGGAGGAAATAAATCTGTTAAATCCCCAGGCAGTCCACAGGCTTTTTAAACTCTTTTGAGGAGCCTGGTGAAGGGTCAGAATTGGATTGCATTGAGTCTGAGCTCATGTAGAAGGAAATGGTATTTCAAAGAAACAGAAGTAAGGAAGTGCTATCTGTGAGGCACGAGAAATCAGTAGCTGATTCCATCATGGCAGAGATTACCCTCTGGCCCTTCAGAAACATCCCAGAAGGAGCTGTACAAGAGACTCTCTGTCAGGAGATGCTGCTGACCATTTTTATCGCCTTGCTGGCTAAAACTGAGCCTTGCTCATTAATGGTTCGTTGGCAGCTGATCTGACAGCAAGTGACTCATGGTTACTGACCACAAGAGGAGGTTACTGCTAGAAGTGGAACTTAATTTAACAATTTGCACCAAAGATTTGGGAATTTAGTGAAACCAGCACTTGGAAGTGTTAACAAGCAGCGAGCCAGTGGTCGTGAATCTACTTAAAGATGCATACCAGGGCACAAAACCCGGTGCCAGAGTAAACAGAAAGCACAGAACAGATTGGTTTGCAATAAACATGGAAGCAATTGCAACAGAAAACAATGAGTCTGACAAAGGAGATTTAGTTACAAACCTTCAATAAAAGCATCCCATCTAACAAAGTATGCTGCTTTTGGCAAACAACAAAGACATCCAAAACCAAAGTGCATTATTGCACATATGGTTGAGGGGACAAAGACTTCAAACTATCAGTCTGACAATGAGACAAAACCTGCTATTCTTTAAGTATCCAGCCAGGCAGGAGGAGCTTTGTGATACTGGGGTGGAACAGATGCACTTGAATTCTGAAATACTGTCAGTAACAGAGAATACTTTCTTCTTTTATAATTAAGACAAAATGGTAACAAACTCAAATATGATCATACAGGACACAAAGGATCCATGTTGCCAAGCTTCATCGGGTGTTTACAGAAGAGCAAATGCTGATCAGGACACAGAGAGTGAAGAAAGCCCAAGTCACATGAGTATCTGTAACTTCACACTTAACTGATGCAGCAGCTCCTTTTAAAGAGCTGGTGGGTGGCCTTTAATGCTCTGTGATGGATTAAAAACAACATACTCATTGATGAGAATACACAAGTGACTGACAAACTGTGTACAAGAATTGGCCACCAAGGTCAGAGAGAGAGAGGGTAAAGCTTACCTTAATTTTGAATATTTGATGAGTGCTAGCAACTTGGCAAAGAGACACCTATAAAAAAATAAACCAATCATTTCCTTCTCAGTTTGAGATGAGGAGGGTAGTGACAGAATTTTGTGATGGGTTGAAATTGGCCCATAGCTGGATATGGTGGTCCAATGCCTAGCAACTAGCTGAGGAAAGAGAATGGCAGAGACCTCCATGAGAAACACAGGCAGAGATGCTCATCAGGAGGAGTAAACCTCTCAAAAAGTAAGATTATTGTGTAAAAGGAGGAAGCAAAGATTTTTCTGTAAGGGTAAATGGGTCACCTCTGAAATGCAGGCATATGGGAGGAAGGCATTTCAGGAGCTCAGGTACCATGAGAGGTGACCTCTTGCCACTCATTTTGCTTCTTATGTAAGAAAAAATGACATCACTGCAGGGACAAGCATCTTTTGTACTGTGTGGCAATGTCATTTATGTAGCCAGCTCCTGCTGCCCACAGCAGACACTTGGGATTTGGACTCACGGTTGCTGGTGAAAGGTCTGGATTGAGAACATCAGTTTTTCCACAATGGTCCTTAGTAGGAGGTGCAAAGCTGGATCCCTCCCATGACGTGTGTACTGAGTGAGGGGTTTCCCTCAGCAAAGGTGGCTCATGCCTCTGAGATCAGCTGCAGAGCAGGGTGGGTGGTCAAATGGGAAAAAACAGGAAAGAGAGCTGTCACATTTCACCTCCCTCATCCCCTTCCTGGGGCTGACAGGGTCATTGGCTGTCCTCCGTCCTGTGCTGTGGGTCTAACCTAAAGCTTGTGCCTTGCAAAAGGGTTTGAGGGGGCTTCTTGAAGTCTGTGGGGCTTAAACAAGACAGTGTGGCACATGGGGTTGTACAGATATGAATATACATATAGGACTGTGTCTGAGTGAGGGTATTTTGGGGTGATGGTATGGCCTTGATCTAGAGTGGAAGGATCTCTCTCTCCTCTCTGAGAGACAGAAGAAGGTTTGGGCATGGCAGAGAGAGGCACGAAGGTAATTTGCAAAGGGTGGCCAAAGCATGAAAAGGGAGCTGTGTGGTGGAGCCAGGATGACGTATGCCTAAACAGTGAGCATCAGCATGTAACACAGTCAGGTCCTTCATGGGGTAACACAGGGAGCTCTTTTAAACACACACACACATGCACGCACAGGAGGAACAATTTATGGCTGTGCCAGACTCACGTCTGGGCTTCTCATTAAAATTAATGAGGTAACGTCTCTGAGGCATTCCGAAGGGGATGCTGCCCAGAGAGTGCGGGAAGGACCTCCATCGCTTTGAAATGGCTACTCAGCAAAATCAATCGCAAATTTCATTTTACCCAACCGTGCATCAAACTCATGCCAGGAGTATCAAAGACTACTGTCCAAACTTACATGCAAGTGACCTTTCTTCAGACACTTTGGTTCCCATGGCCAAGGTTGAATGGCCAGAAGTGAGTGATGTAACAGCAGAATGGTGTTGAATGGCTCATCCTGATGACTACCTGCAGCCTGGAGCTGAACCTACAAGTCCTCAGTCTCCCTGTTGGTCTGTTGCCTGCAAACAGTTGTGAAACTCACAGTCAAATTTGGTGTCCTGCTGCATTCCCTCCTTCCCCTTCTTTCCCGAGTAGCTTCTCTATGAAGAAAAGAACAGCTTGTTTTATGTAGCAAATCTGCAGTGCAGACCTTTACTACTTGACTGACACTAATAATTCTTCTGTGGCAGCCCAAGTGGATGATCAATATCCATGTGACAAAATATTTTTACCATTTTTTCTCTCAAATATTCTCTTTTTTTGGTTGTTGTTGCAGTGCCTTATGTTAAAGTTGCAGAGTTGATCACTCAGTGGGGAGATGCCAAGCATAAGGAATGTCTGTGTCTGGTGCTCAAGAGACATTCTGCTGCTCTCTGGTTTTGTGAGCACATACAATATTTTTGGTATGACCTCTGCCTCCTTCAGCACACAGGGCTGGCTGACCTGGGAAGGAATTGGGCTCTGCAGAAGAAAGCTGCTCCAGGTCAACTGCCAGCAATGTCACTGGTGTGGCTGCCATGGCAGGGGCAGAGTGTCTGGTAGACAAGACAGAGAGATGTTTTGCTGGAGAAACAGATGCTCTCTTCCTTGTCTGGGCAACAGCAGAGCCCACTCAAACTTCTCTGTCTGTCACTCACTGTGTGCTGTGTTTTTTGCTGTAGACAGGATTTGTGGCAGTGCTGAGCACGCATACCTGGAGGGGAAATCAGTGGGAGCTACACACTGAATATCTAAAATGCTGTAATCTTGCCCACAGCTTTGGGAAATTAAGCCCTGAGTGCCTTCATTTTGGCATCCACAATTAGTGAGAAGCTTCTGGCAACTTTGATCTCTCTCTTTTTATGGAGCAGCATCATCTCCTTTTCCATGCATGCTGTGAAGAAACATGCATCGATTTTTTGAAGCTCTCTGACTTGAGGGTAAGACCATGAGGTAATTCAGTAATGATGTTTACAGGGCTGCTTGTGGAAAACAGGCCTGCAGGCCATGCACCAGCTTGGAAGGACAAATATCTGGTCTGAATCAACACCCACACAGTTATAACAGCCCTATGGAAAGAGAGTTTGTGTCCGTGAGATTAAGTGCTGTACAATGCCACATGCTCAAGGTTGCAACAGGAACTGTGTAGACCCCAAATTTGATGGTCAGGCTTTGCTGGATGTGTGCTTGTTTATTGCAGCTGTTTGTAAGCCAGACTCTAAGTGGGCAAAGGGTAGACTTCCATGCTGGAAGGACATTGCCTTTCCCACCAGCTGAACATCTTCCCCATGTCTTCTCCCTGTCTGAGCTGCTATGTGATTTATTGTTACTTGAACCATAGTGGCTTTGTAATGGAGGTTCTCAATCAAGATGTCCTCTTCTGTATTTAATAGTCTTAACTCTTCTTCTGCCTGCAGATTAGCTTGATGACTACTTGCTGGTTTGTTTCTTCTGTCTCAGTCTCCATTTTACTGCATGAAAGGAAGAGATTTTAAAGCTTATACTTTTCTAATCCATCTGTTTCAGGAAATGAAAGATGCTAGTCTCTCACTTCCTGCATATTTTTGAAGATAACTCAGAGTCTCTTCGACATGATATATCAGTAATTTCATATAAATTGGAGACTTATCTTGAAATATTTATCATCAGTATATATGAGTTTCATTTTGTATTAAACAGGTTGATAAAATTAAAATGGATCTGCTTTCTGCAAGTGTCCTGGATAGTTCTGGGGTGCATCAGGCACAGCTTCACCAGCTGGGAAGGGAGGGCATTGTCCTGCTCTGCTCTGCTCTGCTCTGGGGCAGCCTCATCTTGAAACCTGTGTGCAGTTTTGGATGCCACAATAGAAGATATTAAACTACAAGAGAGGGTCCAAAGGAGGGCAGTGAGGATCATGAAGGGCCTTGAGAGGAAGCCATGTGAGGAGTGGCTGAGGTCATTTGGTCTGTTCAGCCTGGAGAAGAGAGGACTGAGAGGAGACCCCATTGCAGCTACATCTTCCTTGTGAGGGAAGAGGAGGGGCAGGCACTGATCTCTGCTTTGGTGTGACAGTGACAGGACCTGAGGGAATGGCCTGAAGTTGTGTCATCAGTGGAGGTTTAGGGTGGGTATCAGGGAAAGGCTCTTCACGCAGAGAGTGGCTGGCCAAGAAACAGACTCCCCAGGGAAGTGATCACAGCACCAGCCTGACAGAGTTCAAGAAGTGTTTGGACAAGCTTTTTCAAGCACATGGTGTGACTTTTGGGGATGGTCCTGTGCAGGGCCAGGAGCTGGATTCAACAATCCTTATGGGTCCCTTTCAACTCAGCATATTTTGTGATTCTCTGATTCTGAAATTTTCCATTGGTGTTGTGAGTGTAGCATCTATTTATTGAATATTAAAAAAGAGGCAAGAGAGAAATCTCTGCTACCCCCTGTAGTCTGAATGTCACTGAACCTTATCCTGCTTCTCCAAGCTTATGAAGAGATTAATAGTATCAGACACATAGAAGCCTACAGTCATCTGATTAATAACCCATAATAATGCAATAATGATTGAAGAACAGAAGCATTTCCTGATTTCCTAGCCCAAGTCAGTACAAATAACATTTCTAGATAAGAGGAAGTGATGAAGAGATAAAAGAGGTCCATCTTCTGAACCCAAATCAGCTGGTCCTTGTCCTGGCTCTGGTGTTCACAGTGTCAGAGGCTTTGTTGCCCCTTTCTGTTTCTACTGCTTCTGTTCTTACATGAGCAGCTGGTCAAGTCCTCAGTATCCCCTTTCCCTCTAGGAAACCTATTCTTCATCCTCCATTGGCTGGTGTTTTCCTCAGTCTCCTCTTCATGTGTCAACCCTCCTCATCCAAAAAACTATCTATCAACCAATCTTGATGCATATGTCTGTAAATCTTGTGTTGTGTGAGAATACTTCCCTTCCCTTCCCTTCCCTTCCCTTCCCTTCCCTTCCCTTCCCTTCCCTTCCCTTCCCTTCCCTTCCCTTCCCTTCCCTTCCCTTCCCTTCCCTTCCCTTCCTTCCCTTCCCTTCCCTTCCTTCCCTTCCCTTCCCTTCCCTTCCCTTCCCTTCCCTTCCCTTCCTTCCTTCCCTTCCTTCCTTCCTTCCCTTCCCTTCCCTTCCTTCCCTTCCCTTCCCTTCCCTTCCCTTCCCTTCCCTTCCCTTCCTTTCCTTCCCCCTTCCCTTCCTTCCTTCCCTTCCCTTCCCTTCCCTTCCCTTCCCTTCCCTTCCCTTCCCTTCCCTTCCCTTCCCTTCCCTTCCCCCTTCCCTTCCCTTCCCTTCCTTCCTTCCCTTCCCTTCCCTTCCCTTCCCTTCCCTTCCCTTCCCTTCCCTTCCCTTCCCCATCAGACCCATGTATTCACTGTAAGAATTCCTAGCTTTCTGCTCTCCTCCTCCCTGAGCTGTGAAAGGTGGTATTTCATGGCAGCAGCCATGCCACTCTGTCAGATTTGAGGTGACATTATCTCCACAGCAGCTCATGATGTCATCCTCTTTTGGTTTCTTGCTGCTGTCCTCATCTCCTCCTCTCCATCCTTCAAGCAAATAGAACTCCTTTCTCCCATTCTTTTCCAGTCCTTCCTCTGGGCTCAGCATTTCCCTGTCTGTCAGATGTGACCAGCAGCAGGATGTGTCCATCCCCAGTCACAGTGCCCTGCCTGCTGCAGGTGACATGCAGGTGGCAGAGTGCCCTGAGACCTCTCTGCAGTCCCCATTGAGCACATGGGATTGTTCACCTACCTTGACCCTGGGTTTGCTCTCCAGAAGCAACCTTCAAATGGGGAGTTACCAGCATCTCTTCAAGGCTCCTGCTCAAGCCTGGTGAGATGCTGAGCACAGCTACCCTGGCCGCGCTCATCCCTCAGCCCTGCTGCCTCTTTTGGGGCTGTACTTGTATGTTCTGCTCCCTTTGACCCATCCTCAGAGACATTCCCCTAGCATAGAGTGCCCAGTTGCCCTGGCCTATTTGATGTGATGGAAGAACCAGGAGTTGTTTCCAGGACCAGAGGGAAGGAGGAGGAAAAAGGAGGGGATCAGTACTCAGATGTTTTGTTCCTGTGCAGCTGAGTTGAGGAGAAACCCTCAGCCCCTGTCTGCAGAGAGGCAGAGCTGCACCTCGGCAGCAGCCCAGGGCCCATGCTTGATTGTTTCCTATTTGAATAAGTGCTCTGGCAGAAGGGTGTGGATGCTGGCAAGGCATCTGGGGAAGGATCTTGGATACAACAGCAGCCCAGATTCCCAGGGAGAAAAAGCGTGTGGACTGTTGAGCGGCAGAGCCACAGGCTACAAAGAGCACTTGTGGCTTTGAGCTCAAGACAAACAGACCCTAAAAAGCATTCTGGCTGATGTGTCCACATTAGTAGGCCAGCACCAGTGGCAGGGGAGCCAAAGAGCAGAAATCATGTCTTGGTTGTACAGTCAGTGCCATTGCCATGGCACCAGACACCTCCTGCATTCCAAGGTCAAGGACTGGAGGCAATATGGGGGTAAACATTGCTTTTCCTGAGGACAGGGTGATTTGCCTGTCGGCCAGCTCCTGCTAGAGTGCTCCTGTGGCTCGGGTTCCCCAAGATCCTGGCTCTGAACTCTGCTCATAGTAGGGCTCCAACCCTGTTAGAGTGCCCACTGCCCCTCTCCTCACTCCTGGAAGAAGGTGTTAGAGGGAGCGATGGCAGCAGGCAGTGGCTGGAAATACTTGCCTGGTCACAGCACAGCTCTGGCTCCTGGTGGTGGGCACTAGGGACCAGTGCATGCCACAGAGACCTATGGATCTGCTCAGCTGTTCCTGGGATGACCTGCACAAGTGCAGAGGCAATGGTCAGCAGAGATCACGAGACACCCTCTGGACTGAGACACGCTGCCAGAACAATGAGGCATACTAAGGTTAGTGACTTTCTCAAGCCAGTGGCTGGGAGACATCCCAAGAATGCAATGAGAATAGGACTCTTCTGGGAAGCTGCCAGCAACTTAGTATCACATGCCTACACAATGCTTAATATTCCATGCAGTGCCTCTGGCCATCCAATGCCAAGCAAGGCCTCCAGCCTGGGGTCCAGGTCTTGTGTCTGCAGGGGAGTCTGGGCTATTCTCAGTTTTGTGGACTGCATCCTACCTGGGGCTGACAGCACCCTCTTCCATGCCTCCAGTTGCTCCTTTGGCACCATCGAAAGGCAATGGGTGCATTATTGGGCAACAGTTTTGTTAAATCATGAGACTATGTCAACTTAAATGCATGCTTCTGGTGTTTGAAGCTCTTGAAGAAAGTTTAATACTTTGACATTGATGTGCCTGAGTGCGTGATATCTGCATCAGAGCGAAAAAAAATATTGCCTTTGAACCTTTCAATGTTTTTGAAGTGTTAGTATTTCTGCCCAGACTTATGTTTTTGAGTGCCTGAACTGTGTTTTTTAGGGTTGTGTGGGGCAGGAGCATAGATTTCCAGGAAATAAGCCTCAATAAACAATGGATAACCTTATCCATTACATGATGGTCCTGGTAAATAGTTGTAAACCTAGAATATTATTTAATACAGGCTAGGCTTCCTTGTGTTAGGCTGTGAATGACAGGCTGTTCTTCTGACAGCCCCAAGACATTCAGGATTATGAAATTGTGATCTCTACTAAATACAGAGACAGGAAATACCCAGAGAAATGCCTCTAGTGGAAGTTTTTGGTGTGATCACACTCATTTATTTTTTTAAAGGGCTTTCAAGGCATTAAAGCATAGCATGAGCCAAAAGGAAAAAAAAAAAAAAATATCTTAGCTAGGATCAGGGACTAATGTTCCAGGTGGTTTTTATGCAGGTCTCAGCACCACAGGATCCAAACTCCTAAAGTTCCTTTCACAGAAATAATACAGATAAGAAACCCTGCCTAATGGGCTGCGATTATAACATTCACAAAACTGGTGGCTGCCAGAAAGAACCATTGGCAAAATCATGGCTATAGTGAGGAAGGATTGGAACAGCAAGTTTTATAAGATCATATGTTTTTCTAGATCTATGGTAAGGAAAACCTAAAATGTAGAGGCAACAGAGAAAGATAAAACCATGACAAAGCATTGTTAGCTTTAATAGTCAATATGTCATAAAAAGGGTGAAGTATTTGTAAAATTCTGAATGACAGAAGTCCACAAGGTGTGTCATTTTAAAATAGACACAGGAGCACAAACAGAGCCCTGCACAATGTTAACTGAGTTCATGGAAAGTAAATGGAGTAAAATCCCATTGCCCAACAGGAGGGGATCAGAGAGAGCAGTCCTGTCAGCCTGCCAGCAGTGTGAGATTTGGGTAGGTTACACACAAAGAAGCCATGCCCTGTAAGTATGTGGATGCTGCTTCTGTGTGGGTAGCCAGCTCTAAAATAATATAAGGACTGGGCACAATTAAAGGAACAAAAAGGAACAAAGGAAAATGGGCTTGACAAAATCTATTTTATAACAGACCACAGGCAAGTTTTCTCAGGTTGAAGATTATTGCACTCAGTTGCAAAACAACACTCATGTATTAATACCTAGAAAAGCTCCACTGATGGTCCTGGCTGGACTATGGGGCAAAAACGAGATTAAGCAAGATGGAGAAATCAGAAAAATTCCAGAGACTTGGGAAATTACAGAAAACCAGCCTTCACAAAGGACTTCAAGAGAGCTGAGCCCGTGCTTAAATCTGAGATAATTGAATGCTCTAACATCATGACACTGTATCCCCACGGCGCAGCTCCTGTGAAGCCGGCCCAGCAGGCAAATCCTCAGGCTGGCTACTGTTGTGTTTGCTTCAGTGATGCGAGTGCTTCTCAGCATGAGGTCACAATGAAGCTCTGGGAGAGGCATGCCAGCTCACAGATCCCATCTGCCCAAACCCCACTACCTCCCATGGCTAAAATTATAATCTGGCTGCTAGTGAAGAAGCCCTGTGAATAAGCAAGTATTTGGTTGTTTCCTTTGGGTTGTTCACTTCTTGCCTGTAGCAGGAACTCATGTGTATTATTGTCATTGTTTTGGATGCACACTTTCCCCCTCTGGCAAGTTTTGCTGTGAACTCAAGAGGGAACCAGGGAAAGCTGTTCTCAGATTCTGCTTAAAAGAATTCTTAGTCCAGGACAAACTGCTAGAGGGAAAATACATCAGAATGTTGATTTAAAGAAAATTAGTCAATGTCAAATTCCAATACAAAAGGACAGATGCTTTGATGTTGGTAAACTAGTTCTTAGTCCTTAGATGGATGGAACTACAGGAATACACAACATTATTATTAATCTAAACACTGAGTTATCCAGAGGCACAATGAAGTACAAAGGGGATGCCTCAAACCTTTCTAGCAAAAGCACATCAGTGCATCACTTCTGAATGTGCTGGGAAGGCTGTTGACCTTCTCAGGCATGGGATGCTGTTCACATGAGTGTTCTTTAGCTCAAGGGCTCTTTATCCAAAACACTGGACTTACAAACCGCTTCCTAATAAACAGAATAGGACTTGTGTGAGACTTCTTAATTCAGAAAATTAATAAAACCAAGAGGCAAGAAAAAGAAGATAGAGACCTGTGACTTCTTTATAACATTCTGCCTTAGGACTTGTGCTGTGGTCTTTAAAACTCTATTGCAGATGTCTGTGCACCTCTGGAGTGTCTTAGCAGTCCTTTGCATCTTTTGGGACTCCAGCAAAACTGAAATAATGCAGGGAGACCTGCTCATCACCTTTCACTCCATCTACCATGCTCTTCTGCTCGATGGCTCACCTTTGAACCCATCAGTAACAGGGAGCCTGCACACAAATCCTCACTGCAGATCCAGAGAAACCCAGTGTCACACTCAAGTTTCTGAATTGCCAGGGTCCCATTTGTTCTTCTGACACTTCACAGCCTCCTGGGAGCCTATCCAGGAGGCTCCTGACAGGGACCAGAGAACCAGTCACCAGAAAACACTTCCCAGCCTATGCCAGGGGTACATGGATTTTTTTTAAATCTTTTTCCCCACTTGCACTACAGTGTTCACAGTCCAATTTACAAGCTCCTCTGAGCTATTAGTAGTACAGTCGATAAGCCAGGGAACATTACAGAAGCTGCCCCTGCATCTGTGATTTATGTTTCTTGCTAAATATAATTCTCCCAAGGCTCGGCACATCAATATTTTGGAATGGAACACATGGAAATATTTGATGGACTGGGGAGAACAGATCCCTGTGACCAGTCACTCACACTTGCCCTTTTGTGAGCAATCTGTCTTTCCCTGCAACAGTCAGTGGAATTTGGGCACAACAGCTGGAGTTTCAGTATCCCTGCATGCTTTATTCATGAGGGAGCCTGGATTCAAGCCATCCAGACACTGACCATCCACAGATGCAATTGTAACATCAGCAGTGCAAGAGCCTCTCTGAGCTGTGACAGGCTGTGTGGAGCACATACCTCCTGCCCCTGACTTCATGTGCTGCACCATAGCCTCAGTGGGTTCCTTGGGAAACAAGGGACTCCAGGGCTTCTCCTGGCTGTGCACTGGCATGGTGCCTGCTTAGCTGAGGGACTAATGCTCCCAGTATGGCTCTTTGGGCTGCATCTCTGTAAGAGCAGTAAAAAGCCCAGGAACTCCTAGTCCTCTTATAATGGTGTAAATTTGGGATATGAGGCGGTGAGATGTATCCATTCAGGGAAAGGAAGAGTGGCCAGTGAATGCCTGCCAGTGGGAATGGCTCCCTGGATGGCAGAGGGCAAGCAGACCATCCAGTGTGCACACACCTTTTTGTGTGCTGCACCCTTATATCCCAGCTGCCGTAAATCATTTTAGCCCCGCTGCATTCAAGGGATTTTTTCCAACTGAGAATCTGCTTTTGGGTGGAGCCATGCCAGGTCTGCATCACCCTGGACATGGATCTAACAAGCAATGTTTCAGATTTACCACAGAGGTATCCAATATTTTGGACAAATCTCTCAACACAGCACTCGTTTTATCTGTCCAGGCTATGTTGTACTCGTCAGAGAGGAATGTAGCAGAGGAAAGGCGTGTGCCATTTTTAGCGTAGCAGGTCTATCTGTGTGGCAGATGTCCTCTGACCTATCAGACAGTCTGGCTGAATCACAGTTTAGGAACCTCAGTCAAACAGAGTAGAATGCATTGTGGAAAACACACAAAAGCTCTCAAAATTAGCAAAAAAACCCTCAAAACAGCAACCCTTTTCAGAACTGCTTTCACAGTTCCCTTTTGTGTGTTTTTTAGCATCTAACATTTATTTTGGAGTGGGGCAGAGAGGTAGATTGGCTGCTTGCCTGCCTTCTGGGATGGAGAGCTTTGCATAAAAGGAAGGAGAAAGAGAACATCAAAACCAGATTGAGGGTAAAACAAAGTCACCTCTTTGCGGTGAAAGCTTATGGTTTTGTGCAAGTTCAGGATATAATAATTATTTTCCAGCTATTGCTATTCTGAATTTGTCCTACTGAATAGCCTTTGTCATGGAGTGGCCATGACAAAGTAAGAATGGATATGCTTGTTCTCACAGAAAGAAGATTGAATTTTACCATGGAGTGGGAAACAAAAGATTTGTGTAGCTAGTTCTGTTGTGTGTAAACCACCAGGTACTGGTTTCCTTACATGGATCCCCAAAATACTGTGTATGAATCACTGCTTCCTAACACACAGGTCCAAGCCAGCCATGCAAGCCCATTGTTCTGGCTGATTGAATTCCTCCAATGCATTTAATTCTGCAGCATACCAGAATGTCTCTGAGATAAGGGCCGGTTCAGCAACCGCCCTGGCAGGGGAAACTCAGACTGCAGCTTGGAATGACAGCCCTGGGAAGGAGGGGGGCACAGTGCTGGGGCATAATAGCCTCTTTCTGGCCATCCAGCCTGGTGTTCAGTGGCCAGACAACTGTAGCATCCTCTAGCAGGAACATGTGCACTCTGTCTGCATAGGACATTCTACAACTATGGGACATGTCCTAACATCCTGAAACCAACGTCCCAGCTTTCGAAAAGCACCTGTCACTGACATAAAAAAGGGCCAAAAGCCACAAGTACAAGAAAGCAGGACTGATGCAAGCTATGGCTCAGTCTGTATTGTCTCACACTAGCAAGGGATTTGCTGAGTAAAGCTCCAGAAAGGCTCAATCTTTCTCTTGGAGAGTTGTACCAAATCCTTGCAGTGAGCCTTCACTGGAGAGTTCTTAGAGCCACTTCCTGTTTGTTGAGTAGGAAGTACAAGGCCAGGGAATCAATTAGCAGAGCTCTAAAGTTCGATATAAAATGCCTGGTTTCTTCCTACCATGCCTACAGCCTGCATTTTGGCCTGGGTGTTTGTTGCTCTATGGTTTGATGGAGCCCCTAGTTCCATTTTCCCAGGCAGCAATCTGCCAGACAAAGCAGGTACAACTTCACCTCAAAAATATCAGTCAGAAAAATCATACTACAGGCAATGTCAAACTGTTGTGTTTATACAGCCATCTCTGTTTCTAGTCACTAAGACTAGGTGAAAAGATGCCCTCTTAATGACTTGGTTTTACCTGCCAGCAGTTGCACTCTTACCTCTTCAGTAAAAAGTGCAGAAGAAAGAGACCCCTTCTGACACCAAGAACTTCATAGCATGCAGGTGTGGCATAGAAAAGACAGACAGGATTTTAAGGTCAGAAGAGGATCATTTCATTTCAATGCATACATGCCACAGGCTACTGAGCAACCTTGAATTTGCATGCTCAGATTGCAGAGGAGCTTTTAGACAACAGACAACCTTGACCAAAATTTTTTCCACAGAGGAGAATCCATCATAACCTCTTCACATTGCCCCAGTCTCTAGTTGACTGCTGCCTTTCTTCTAGTTTGACTCTCTCTTTGCCAAATATAAAATCTTACTTTGTCTTCACAGGCTTTTCACCCTAGTGCGATAATGATCACCTTTATTTTTCCCTAAAGACATCAATCAAAATTTTTTTGTGCAGCTCACCATAAGTGTCAGCTCATTGTCTTCGTGTGACATCCATCTAGCCTAATAAGCTACCTAAAATTAAAACTCTGGTCTGACCCAGTTTTTGGCCTGCCTCTAAGCTTTGGAGAAGCATTGGCTTTTTAAGATGGTAATTTGTCATGCCTAGAACAAATGTCACACCTCTCTAAGGATGGGTGAGACTTAATTATTAATGGACTTATGTCTCCTTCCAGGCTATCAATAAAAATGTTAAATAGCAGAGGGTCTAGGGCTGGAGGACCCTGGATATCTGGAGGAATTCTCAGGAAATAGGTGAAAAACAGCTCCCCCTTTAGAATGACACTTCAAACCCTACTGTTAATCATTTCAAGGGTGCCTTGTATTACATATTTCCTTAATAAAAATACTGTCTGATACCAAGCCAAATGCGTCACAGAAGCTTAGGTGAATCACATCAACTCTTCCTTCCACTGACTGAGCCTATAAATCTCCTAAATCTGAGATTATAGCCTAAACCAACACATATTCCCTTCATGGCCCTGTGGGTCAAAAGCAAGGGAAAGTACTCCTTTTAGGAAATTGCCTTCTGGGCACTGAATAATGCCATTTTTAGCTTTTAAAGGAAGACTAATGGTGTTCAAAACCTGTGTGTGAAGCATACCTCTGAGTACTTACATCTATATCCCTAAAAAGACCAACTGTGGCCTCAGGTCAATCACACACTTCTGATTAGAGAAGGTAGTGCTTCTATGGAACTGGAATGACTTGGGCAGCTGGTGCTTAGGGACAAAGGTCATTCAGATGCAGAATCTTCTTGTAAGAGACCAAGAAAATCTCCTGAGACACAGGTCTGAGTGAAGTCCAGTGGGTGTCCCAAAAGGCAAAACACATTCAGGGACATTCTGTTACAAACTTCTTTCTCCTATGCAATATACCATATATTCAGTTTCTGCTTTTCTTATCTTTTTTCTCCTGTGGTTGGTTGGTTGGTTGGGTTTTGTGTATTTACATTTGTTGGGGCCTTGAATGTGCTATTCTGAAAACAGTTCATAGCTTGGAGTCAGTTGAGTCCTGCAGTTCACATATCATCAGCTCACAATTTCCCAGCTTGTTAGTCTTGCCTTAAACCCGGGAATGATTGTGCTGTTAGACTGAAAAATAACGTAGAGAGAAGCATCTGGCCTTGATTTGAAGATATCAAGAGATGGAGCATCCAGAACCAGTGCTGGCTGCTTAGTAGCTAAGCACCCACACTGTAATCCAATTAATCTGGCTTCAGCTTCCAGTTCCTTGATCTTCCTTTCCTTATGGCTTAGAGAGGCCTCATGTCTTTAAATCTCCTCTCACTCTGGCTTTAGATAGGCAAAACAAATGGAGCTCTATAAGGAAGATACTGGCACACTGGCCAGAGTCCAGCAGGGGAGCACTGGAATAGCTGGGACATGTAGGGTGTGTGAGGAGAGGCTGAGGGACTGGCATCACTCAGCTTGAGGAAGGGAATGCTGCTGGGGAGCTGCTTGCTCTTTTCCACTCCAGTGGGTGGTGGGGACAGACTTCTTATGGAGGGTCACAATGGCAGAACAAGAAGCAGAGCTGCAAGTTGCAGCAGGGGCATTTTCTGTCTGTATATAATGATTTCATGGTGGGGGGAGGCAAAGCACTGGAGATTACCAGAGATTTTCAAACCTGGTGCAGACAAGGCCTCAAGAAACCTGCTGTCCCCTCCAGCATAGTTTTTTCCTAAGTCATACTATATAAGAAAATTTTCTACACTCATAGAGACCTATGTGGTTCTCTTAAGTGCACCCTCCCTCAAGATTTAAGCACTGTCTAAAAACTGCAAGCAAAATTGACTGCAGCATTCTGTCTTTTTTTTAAGCAGAGCCACAGAAAGATCACTTTCTATGAGTTTTTTATATCTCAAGGGATTATATTAACCATAAGAGAGTCCTTGACTGAGGACATTACGTTGTCCTCTTCTCACCCTTAATCATTTTCAGAATCATCCCTTTCCAGAATGTCATCTCCAGGCTGTTATGAGTGGCTTATGTTCTCCAGATGAATATATTAGCATTTGCTTCACTAAACATGTGCTGTTTGAAGGGCCTAATTTATCAAGTGATAGAGTCAGGCAGTGTGATTGCCATGCTTTCCACACTATTTACCCATCTGCCAATCTTTGTGTCATCAACAAATGATTACCAGAGGTAATTTCAAGCTTCCGGCTCATTGATGAAAATGTTGACTACCACCCTCACCAGCGACACATCCTCCTTCAGCAAGAGCTCTCTGCTGACAGCTGCTTTAAATCTGTCAGTCACTTTGTCCTTCATGCCACTTCACCTGCCCTTTCCTGATGTTTGGTTATGCTAATTTGTAATCAGACTGTTACATGGCTTACGAGGGAGACACTTCATCAGGGACTATCATGCAATAGTTGACTAGTGACTTTACTGGCCATACCTGTGAACTCATCTGAAGAGCACAATTATATTTATTCAATGAGACATACTTTCCACAGTGCCATGTTAAAGGAGTTAATTGCTTTTTTGTTGTCCTTTTATTCTTTATCAGTTGTGTCCCATGTCAGTTTTTCCATTTTGCTTGGACTGGGGTTCAGGTAAGTGATCTGTAGTTACCTTGCTCATCCAGATTGCCCTGTTTGAACTGGCATTGTGCTAATGTTCCTTCCATTTTCTGGACCCTCCCATTTCACAAGGTGGTTTCAAAATTAATCCCAACAGACCTCAGCTAACAATTTTGTGATTCCTGAACACAGATTATTTGGTCTTCTGGTTTACAAATGCTTTGTCCATAAGGAACATTTAGCTTCCAAAGACATTTAAAACCAAAACAAGAATAGTCACTACATTTCTTCTGATTCATGTTATCACTCCTGCTTTTGCTATCTTTGCCCAGTAATGAGCCTGAGTGGTTGCTGCAGTTGCCTTTGTTTGGAATATTCTTTTGAAAATGTCCTTCCGTTGCCTTGTGTCCTACTGTCCATGTATTTTCCTCCAGTTACTCTTACCATTTTAAACCTTCAGTTTTAAAATACTGAAGTTTGAAAAAATGATTCTTTTCTCATCTGTTTGCTGAAAATTCTTTTTTTTTTTTTTTCCCTATTACTACCCTCAACCTTACCACAAAGCTTTTGACTAATGTGCTATTTCTTTTTTTGTATACTTGCAGATATTTGCCATCTAATACAATTTTACTGGACATATCTACTTTTATTTACCTTTTTTTCCTGTCTGAGTTATTCCTCATAATCTGGCTAATTTCTAGTTTTCCTTCAGTTTGAAAAATAAGCTCTTTTGAGGTTCTGGTACATATATAATTGTTGAGGACAATCTTTATTTGCCCATATTGAATACAATCAGGTCATACTCATGTTCCCTGGACAGCTGTCAACTTCCAGCCCAGTAATATATTCATTTTTGTCAGAACTAAGTCCAGAAATGTTAGCACAAGATGGCCCCTTGTATTAGAAAACAGACTATAGTTTTCCCCAAAATCAGGATGCTTTCTCAGTGGCTGTTTGGAGCTTGGAGTGTAGGGAAGTCCCCTGGAGCACCATCTTTCTTTCCTTGCATTTCTCATGCAGACTGTGGAATAATTCCTATTCTATGTCCTGCTTTTATGGCCTGATTCACACAGTCCATTCTCACCAACTCTATCTTTCCTAAGCAGGTCATAACCAGTTATTTTAACATTCCGATCATGCAAATTGAAAACAGCAGATTTGAGTAATGCTGATTATATCATATTTCTTCTCACTAATGAGAATTTCCAATTCCTCTTGCCTCCTACCCAGACGACTAATGGCTACATAAAATCAAATGGAAAACGTCTTCTGTTCACATTCTTTGTCACACGATTAAATCATTTTGCAACATGCCAAGCTTGTTTGTAGTTCCTTAACCCATGGCTCTTGCACTGTGTAATGGCTTGACTGCTGCTAGATTCAGGCTAGAAAGATTAATTCTCTCTCCTCACCAGCAATATGCCTGTCATCCTGTTTATACAGGGGATGTGACCTAGTGCCCCTCAAAATCTGACTTTCAATGTCACCTCCCTCAGCTAAACGTAGTTAGTTCATCTTTGTGTTCTGTCACTGATGGGGCTAGAGGGATTGTCAGTAGGTTACGTGAACCTTGCTCTTCTTTGGCTCCTTTCCAAGGGTTCCTCAAATCTCCTGCTGTCTGTGCTTCTTCACATGATGTTAAATCAGGAATTTCCCCATTTATAGTCACCAGTGTGACTTGCTGAAAGAATGCACAATCCAGTACCTATTGTGCTGTTATCCCTGTTATTTTCTCTAGGGATATGACTTCCCACCCCATTTTCTTCATGCCAATGTCCTCATCCATTTCGCAATTAGATTTCCTTGGTGAGTCCAAGAATCCTCTTCATTCTTTTTAAAGTTACCATCAGCATGTCCCTGAACAAGTTCTTGGCTATTGTTTTTTTGTTTGTTTGAAATTCTTTCTTCTAACCAGACTCAGTTCATGTAACTTGCCCTAAGCATCCTCACACTTCATGCTATTCACACGTAGATGAGTTTGGATTTACTTGCACAAACATAGCAAGTACAGTCAAATCATGGTTGCTTGTATGTAAGCAACCACTAAACTGGTCACTGATCAGTTTCTCTTCTCTGTCAATATCAGGTCATATGTGAAATGCATAAAAGGATGTAACTCTTTCTGAATCCAGAGACTGTCACTTTCAGTTTTGAATGGCACATGGATAGCTGTATATTAAGGCTAGCACCCTACATCATTCTGATTGAGGCATCCTGAAGCATTTACTAGGATTATTGGTTAATGTTATGAGAACCTCACATCTCAGAAGAAAGCTTGGGTAAGTTCATTTTCAGGTAAGTGGCTCCATTTGCCTTTAAGGAGGTGTGATTTGCAGAGTGTAGTAGAGCAGACTGTACTGGAAGCAGTTCAGACTGGTCAGACTGGAGTGTTTGTTTAAAATCAGAGTTGTTTCCTGAACCATTTGTTAAAAGCTGTATCATCATACTCTTTGCTGGGCTTCTTCCTCTCCTGGGAGCTGTAATGTGCATACCCAGTTTGACTTAATGGTGGTCCCTTCTCTCTGCCCACCCGGCACCCGACATGGGACTCCATCCACTGGGGAAGAGGATGAGAATCTGCTGGATCCCTTTGATCTCAGCCAGTGGGGCTGGTTTCTTGTCTCTGTTCATTTTATGATCCAGATTCAGATGTTCCCAGATTAATCAGGGAAAAATCCTTGCCCTGAAACCCAGTCCATCCTTGGAGTAAGCCATTAGACCACTTGGGATATCTGCTGCCTGTCTCCAGCAGACAGTGGGATAGTCCAGAGCTCTCTTTGAAGTTTCAGCACAAGAGATCCTCTACTTGTCTTTTGTGGGGCAGCTTTGCTATCTGTAGTGGAGCAGCTAGTAATGGTCATGGTGCATGCACATTGCATTTCTGCATCCTTTCCTTGCAGCATCTGATCCCTCTGTGTGACAGGAACGTAGTGAATCATATTAAGGACGGGTCACTCTAGGACTGCTGGGGCAGAAGCTCAGCTCATATATTTAAATAACTGGGATCTGAAGGGCCTGTCCATACCACCTGGGAATATCTTCCCTTAGGTAGTGGTAGCAAGATCAGAGCATGAAGGAATTTTTTGTGTTCCATTCCAGCTCTCCTGCCCAGCATGTAACATGACAGTAACAACTTTATGTCAAAAAGTCCTTCCTGGAGATTTTCTTCCACTGTCCAGCTGAACCAGTGGCATCTGAAGATGTGATATGAAGATCTGATCTGGAAAAAAAAAAAAAAAAAAAAGCAGTCAGATTTGACGTTAAGTGTGTTTCAGCTGGGTATTTTCTGGTGATTCTGGAGGCCATGTAAGACTGGGCTCACCTCAGATTAGAGCAAGGAGCAAGACTATGGAAATGTAATTGCACTTTCAAGTTTGAATAGATCCTCAAGGCCATTGTCTTCTAGCTGTAACATACGTGTACAGTGGCCCTAAGAGGACCTGGATCCTGGCTGTTGATAAATGGCATTATTTAATTTATTTCTTTTCTGTCAGTTGCAACATTGGCCAGGGAAACCTGCCGCACCAGTTTTGCCATTGCATTCATTTTTGGCTTCCAGCCACACTATAAAGTCAATAGTAGTCAATGAAACAATAATGGGAGAGGAGGACCAGGATTAAAGACAGAACCCATCTCTCACCAGTAGACATGTGACTCCAAGGCTAAGTGTTGGCTTATAATTACTATTAACAAAAGCAACCTGGGAAGGAAATGTGATCTTCCCTTTGTGCCATGTGCAGGGTCAGATCTTGAATATGCTTCCTGGGAAAAAGAAACAACCTCCTGCACAGCAGAGAAAGGCAAGGACTCTCTGCTGAACCTGTGGTTTTCATTTGTCTAGTTTCTGGATGACTGCATGACGTTATGGAAAATTTTTTGTAGTTTCTAAGTCCTTCTGTGAAGATCAGAAAGGTATGCTGGATGAAGAAAAATAAATCAAAGTTGTTGCCATTATCCCTTCCCCAACCTTACAGTTTGCTCCAGCAAGGATGTGATTTATGAGAAATTCCCTGGCTTTATTGTGGAAAGTATCAAATGGAAGAGTATATCCATTTCATTCAGCATAGCTTAGGATGATATAGCTAGGAGTTGACTGAGTTGAAATCCCAGGGTATATACTGCCAGAACTCAAGTGGCCTAAAAATGCACACAGTGATTTCCTGATGTCCTCCACACTCACCAGAACAGTGCTAATGTGCTGGCCAATGCACAAAATGCTGCATGTAGCAGACTGCTAGGAGAAAAAAAACACATTAGGTTTTAATTTTTCAGTGTAACATCTGCTTCAATGCAGCTTGACCCCTCTGAACATTCTGTGCCAGTAGGGGTTTTGCCACAGTCCTTAGAAACCACCTCTTTCTCAGGTACCACTGCAACATTTGACCAGATGACTCATTCCTGTGCACTTCAGTGTCTGGGGTGAGGCCTTTTTTGCAAAGAATCCTTTCTTCTCTCATCAAAACTCTCCAGGGCAAGGATTAGCTTTTGTTCTGCTGTGTTTGTACAGCACCACACACAATCTTGCATGGTCCCATAGAGCTCAGTCCTTCTCAGTCCTCTGATGGGCTGCAGCTCCTGGTTACAGCTGACTGCAGAGCTTCAGTTTCCTTAGGTGTTCCTGGCAGAACTGCTAACTTCTTACAGGTCTGAAGTCAGATGTGGATGCCCTAAAACCTAGACACCCCCCTAAAACACCACTCCAATGCTGGTAGCAGTCTTTGTCCCTGTGAAGTGTAAGTGTGTGTGACCATAAGGTTCTTTGTTGGGGCCCAGGTAGTTTTGGCAGCTGATGCCAGTACCCAGGAGGTTTAACCTTCCACTTTGCCCATGGATGAGGAAACCTTGATGGAAAGCACATGGGGCATAATTCCTATTTGCCACAAAGAGGGCTTTCTGTACCATACTCTTCATGGATTCTTACCATGGGCCAAAGCTTTCAGAAGCAGGACCTTAGGGGGAGAAAAATCAGATCTAGGAAGACATTAACAAATTGAGAAGTGGCCTTTTTAAACAGTGGCTTGGGCTGTGCACTTTGGGGGGATGGTATCTACTGGGTATGCAAAAGCCTCTTTCAAAGATAAGTCTTCCTCAGAGAAACACAGAGTAAAGTTACCAGCACAAACATGAGGAAATATATATAAAGTTGGGGCTGGAAGTGGTGTATGGGTAGGAAAAAGACAGAAGATATCAGATGAAGGGCTTGCCAGGCTTTTGGTTACATGCTCAGTTTAGTGGAAATGAGAAGGAAAATCTTTCTACTTTTCCTCTTAGTATGCTATCCTCATAGCCTATATTTGTCATCTAGGACTTGAAGAGCAGAGAAAAAATTTGCATTGCAGTAAAAATAAACTGGCTTTTTTGTTATTGACTATTTTTATCAAATGTTTAAAATGAAGCAGTGCAAAAAAATGAAAATCATACCCATTCTTTTGCCAATTTCAATACAGATAGAGATGAGCTGAACTATTTTTAACAAAAAAATAAATACCCCTCTTTGAGGTCTTCCTCTGAATTTCATACCAGGACCCTTTGTGTTCCCTGGCGTGAGTGTTTGATCCAAAAATACACAAAGATCTGCCAAACCACTAACTACAACTGAGACAAAGTTGAGTAAAAATGGAGCCAAAAAAAGTTGTGTGTGTGGCTTTTCTTGAGAGGTTAGATCACTTCTATGTTTTAGAAATATGTAAATATACAAATGTATACAACTTAATTTATAAATTACTTATTGTTGCTTATCAGGGGAAACTGGGCAGGTAAACAGAAAAATGTATAAAATACCATTAAAACAGGCACAGGAGAGAGATTAGAGAATGGAGAATGGGTCAGGGAAGTTAAACTCAGCTGTTCCATCTTCAAACTGAGAAAAATGATGGTTTTGTGATTCTTGGTGGAATTATCATGTAAAACCCCATGACACAATATGCAAGCAAACCACAAATTTTTGAGAAATACTAAAAGGAGCTGACAGTTCTTGTGCTGATATAAACAGCAAGACTTGAGATGGGAAGGATTGGTAATTTGCAGGAGTGCACCCAGCAAGCAAAAGTCCAATTGCAGAATCAAGGCTTTCTAGCAGAAATGGGGCTGCAGGCTGGGAAAAGAGGCTGGCACCTGGGAACTGGTACTCCTGATGCTGGAATTAGGAAGGTATTGCTCAGCAGATCATTTTGTTCTGTTTCTAGCTGGAAAAAAAGGCTGACCAAGGAGTATCACATCCCTGTGGAATTTTGTCTGCTATATACCACCAGTATATTTAACTGCTGAGAGGGATCCCAAAAGAACAATCACAAAACTTTCTTAGAGAGTGGGCTATGTGCAGAAATGGGGTGCTACCTTAAATGATAGCAAAGCTTCCTTGAGAAAGATACAGCCATGTGCATTTACACCACCTAAGCCCAGTATTCAGGACAAAATAAACTTGAAAGTGCATACCTGTCTTTTCTTTGTGCACACATATTTGACTTTAAATTATCTGGAACGAAATAAGTGAAGCCAGTATTTCTTCTTTCTGGCACATCAGAAGGTCCTGAAAGGAACCAGAAGAGATGACTGTCTTCCAGAAAACATTTTCAGAGTATTGTACTTTTCTTTCATTCATTTCCCTAACTGAGACCTTTTTACTTACATCGAGAGTTTTGTGTTACATTTCATCTCAATGACCCAAATACTGCTATGTGTCACAATCTGGAGCTGACAATCCAGGGACTTTATCTTCCCAGACATCTTTAATGGTGTCTTGTTCTCATTCAGCAGACAAAGAGCTAGAGGAAGGATCTTTCACATAAAAGTAACACGAAGGATGCTTTACTATTTATAGAGAGGAGAGCTTTTAAGCACAAAAATTTGTGATAGGTACATAACTTGCATAGCCTTTCACTGGAACTGGGGGCCTGTCTTCTGTTTGCATTTTAAAATGTGCCCTGACTCAAACATATTCAGCTAAAGCATTTCAAACAGAAAGAAAAAAAAAATATCAAGACAGGGAGGCAAGCTTATTTTCTGGTACAGTAGGAACGCCAGCTTTATCTGGATGAAACAAGCCAGAGATTAAACTTAGTTCCTCAAAAGGATGGTGAATATCAAACATTACTGCAAGGTTTGGATAAGCCTTGTTTGTTTGGATTCTTATCCATTCCACAGGCGAGAATAGTTTTCTCTCCACAAACAGAAATGTTTCCAAACCCTGTCCCTCCTTACCAAACCAAAGTGTCAGACCTAGAGACAGAAAATGTTCCCCAGGCTCTCAGTTTCCTCCACACAGCTTCCCTATCAGCCCCTAAATCTGAGCTCTCCCAAGCTTCCTGTTTTCCACAGTTGCATTCTCACTTTCACAGTATTTTCTGAAGCATACCCCACCACAGCTGGTGTAGCTTCTACTTGGGAAAATATTATTTTCCTATCCTGCTGCTGAATCCCCGGAAAACCTCTCTGCACAGACACCTGCTCAAAGAACTCCTCTGAGAATTCTACCCTGGTCAGTCAGTGTTATTAATACTTATCAAGGCCAGACACCCAGTCTTCAAAGCCTAGAAATTGTTTGATATTCCAGGAGAAAGTGATTTCAAATTGCTTCACACCTCCCGTGCCCACCTGTAGCAAAAAAACATAGCACAGGGGGAAGTAAAAAATGTTCCTTGTCTGCCCTGTGCCCCTGCCTGCAAATAGCTTAATCCTGAAAGCAAATTTCACTGCTATGTTGTCATTGTGTAGTGGGCAACATTATTTTGACAACACTTAAAAAAAAAAATCTTCAATGAAAAATGGTTTTTAAGCTGAATTAAGAAATGTTTGAAGAAAATATTTGTTTTGGTAAGTACTCTTTGGGGTTTCTTTTGCTTTTCAAATTCTGGCTTTTCAGAACAAAGGACCTGATGGGACACTGGTGGGTGGCAGGCACATGGATGCACTGACAAGTGGTGGGATTTGCCAAACTCTGGCACCGTTCCCTACAAACAGGTACTTTATGGTTGGGCCCTTGCTAGCAGGTGATGGCAGGCATGGTAGATCCCTGGGGTTATTTTACAAGGACCAGATCCCTCTGGCCTAGACAAACAACCTGGTGGACAAATTCTCTCTGAGCTGGTCCCACAAATCTTGCATGGAAGATAAGATGCATTCTGGTGATGGCTCCTCCTAATCCAACTCCTGTCAGTGAGAGAGCTCCTGGAAAAAGCAGGATGGTGAAGGACATGGGAGTGCTAGCAGATAAATCCCAGTCAGTGAGGGATGTGGGGTGCTCCTGGATAAGACCTGCTCAAAGGAGGTGACTCCAGGTTGTTGTTTCCACCTCTGGCTACTGAGGCTGCTGTGTCTGGACTTAGGTGTTTGGCTCTCTCTCCTCTCCCCAGTGCCTGCTCTCCTGTCTGGCTCATCCTCCCTTTGTTTATTCACCTGTGAGATAAACAGTCTCAAGGCCAGGCTGCTGGGTTCCCAGAGCAGGCAGCCTGGGAAGCACAACTGCCTGGGTTATGAGCGAGTGCCAATCCTGTTTTAGGGTAGGTGCACAAGGATGTAGGGCCTGTAATAAAAAGCAAACAACGAAGCACAGGGTGAGCAAAGACATGGCAGGAGTGCCCTGGTGAGCAGGGACCTGGAGGCAAGGAGCCCTGGGGGAAGTAATGGAAATCCCTGTCCCCTTGTCCTCTCCCCTCTGCCACCCTACTCCACTGCCCCCAGCTCACCCTTTGGTTGGCTGCTAGAGCAGGAGACAAGGAGGTGAAGGAGATGTGGCACCTCACCACCTGACAAGAGCCCAAGTGTGCATCCAGGAAGGATGCAGAGGGAGACTTCTGCTGTCCCTCCTGCTTCCCCTCTACCTCCTGACCCTCCCAAACACCAAGTGCTGGCTAGTGTCTCATTTCTGGTGCTTGTCTCATTTCTCGTTCAGTTCAGATAGTGCAGACATGATGCTCACTCGCCCTTCTACATCTTTATGTCCCCAGAGGAGTAACTAGATGGGCTCTTTGATCATCCATATGAGCTGGGGGTGTGCAGGTCTGTTGTGGGTGGACATGTGCACAATTAAGTACAGAGAAATTAATGACCTTCATTCTGGACAAAAGGGGGGGAGTGAAGAGAGGTCCTGGGAGCCAGGGATGGAGATAATAATGTGTCATTTTCCCTTTCAGATAAAGCTTTCAGACATCATCTCTGAGTTTTTATGCATTGGGTCCACACAGTTTGGCCCATTACTGGAGTGAGGGCTTTCCAGAGCCAGCTTGTGCCCTGTGCCACAGCTGATCTGTCCTCTGGTGAATGTTGTGTGGGAAGGACCTGTCACATAGGTGATGATTTCGGGAGGCTCTGTGGAGAACAGAAAATGACTTTGTTCTGTCTTGGCCCGCCAGGGAGCTGCTCTGCTGCACAGGTACTGTATATAACATACAGAATGCTAATTCAATTTTCATGTACATTTTGGAGGAGCTGAATGTGGCCTTTGTCTAATGCTTTGGCTCACAAGGGCTTTTTCATAAGAAATTCTATTTAAATGAAATAGAAAACTTTCTGATAGTTACCAAACACCAGGAGACAATGGCAGGCTATATCTGTTCATCATCATCAGCCATTCATTTATCCTAGGAAGGAATTTCTTGGTGATAATCCTGAGTGAAGGCGTACTTGTTTGCATGATTGGATGAGATCCAGCATCGATAGCACCTTGCTGAACCCTTTGGAGTGTCAAGCTGAAATTACAGGAGAGACGTAATAAAGCTTGGGAAGCACTAACAAAAAAACCCATTCTCAGCTGCACCATAAGCATCTTTCCATGCTGGCATAGGAGGATGTGAAGAACAAGAACAGATGGGCAAAACACAGACAGCCTTGCCTCCAGCAAGAGTTAACCAAACCACATAAATTTAAAAAGGACAAACAGGAATATGTTAGAAGGGATAAGATAATGGGAAGAAATAAGCTGGTGAGAAGTGGATGTGGTAAGAGTGGGGTGTAGGAGGGCAGCACCACAGAAAATCAGGAACCTGAAAGCCCAGCCAGTGCTGCTGAGCCCTGCAGCTCAGGCTCACCTGCCCTGTACAGGTATGTGCATCATCTCCCCTTAAACACACCCTAAGGTCCTCCCAGGCACTGTGTACTGCTGCCTCACACCTTCAGCACCAGAAAGCAACCCCCAGTCCCTAACTTGGCTCTTCCTTCCCTCTGTTTAAGCTCATTAATTATTATACCGCCCCCGGAGATGTGATAATTAGCTCATTAGGGGATGCTTTTGCCTGCTTAGAAAGCAACAGTTGCAGCCATCATCAGGAGAGAGGAGAGTGTCTGCATGCAGCCATCTCAGTGCCAGATGGAGTCCAGGTTTCAGGTGAAATTCTGCCTCAAAGGATTGACTGAGAAAGGAAGGCTTTTTTTCTTAATGATGTTGGATATGTTCCAGGACCTTGCAGAAAAAAGTTGCATTAGATCCCGAGGAATTAATGCATCGGTTAGCTCCAACTAAAGCTTCTAGGGAAGTGATAAGAAGGCATAGTAAATATTTTACCAGGGGATAGGCTGAAATATCTGAACCACTCTGGGGCAAACGAGTGGCTGAGCTCCTATCAAGAGCACCTAGCAGAGCACAGCTCTGAGGACGACACACAACCTTGTTTAACCCCAAGGAGGTGTCAGTGCTTCTGTGGCAAGTTTCCATCCTGCCTCCGGCAAGCAGCTGGGCACAGTCCAAGACTGCTTGTGCTTTCCTTCACCAGTGCCACAATGAATAACATTCCCCTCTCCCACACTCGCCAGGGCTTCCAGAAGAGCTCACATTCTCCATTTGCATTTCAGGTGATTTCAAAAATGGGAGGGCTTTGTCACTTCTTGATGGGAGCTGAGACCTCTGAGTCTGTGTGCGGGGAGCCAGCTGGGGAGCAAGGGGTCTGAAAATATGAAAATGCCTTTACCTGCTGCCTTCAAGTAACAGTGGAAGACTGCAGTGCAGGAGATGACCTGTGGGAACTAGATGAGTATAAAGGCCATGGGGTCAATAGGCAATTACTGAAAACCAGAAATTTGTATAAGTGATTGCAACAGGTTGGGTTCCAAAGAACCCAGTCTTCACTAGGGGAAGCTGGACCTTGTCAGTTTGCCAGAATGCCTCCAAATGAGGCAGCAAACTGGTAGCTGAACTGATTCAAATGATTTCTTAAGCAATTGTCAAACCTTACTGGCAAAAAGCTGTGAGAGAAAAAAAAACAAGTGTAAAGGAGTTAGGCAAATGACTATTCTTACATTAGTTCTGGGACTATGGGCATGTCTATGAAGTGTTTTGCAGCCAGATACTGATACACTGTCTGAACTCTGAACTGATCAGACACCATAGGATAGCACTGACCCTAAAGTAACCCAAGCTTGGGTTTTTAAGGGTGATAACTCCTTTAAAGCAGCTTCCACTCAAGTCTGCACACAGAGAGATCCTGAGCATGCTTGCTCAGTGCCTGGGCAGAGTGCAAAGTCATTGATGGATGTAGCCTGAGAGAGGAACTTAATTAATAGATGCAGGAAAGGTCCTAGAAGGCTTTGTGCTGAACCAGAACACAGGAAAAAAGGGCATACTCAAAAAATGTGAAAACCAAAAAAAAAATGTAATAAAGAGAAGAGAAGAGAAGAGAAGAGAAGAGAAGAGAAGAGAAGAGAAGAGAAGAGAAGAGAAGAGAAGAGAAGAGAAGAGAAGAGAAGAGAAGAGAAGAGAAGAGAAGAGAAGAGGACCAGCACACAGTTAATATGTGGCAGTGAGTCCCAGGCTTAACCCCTTTCTTAGCAGGCTGAATTCCTCATTATCCTCAGTGCAATAAATGTGAATGGGTGAAGATACAGTAGCAATGGCTAAATAATTAAAAAAAAAAAAAAAAAAAAAAGTAGAAAAGCTGTTAAACCGTTCATAGGAATTTGCTTGAGCACCTGGGAGTCCCTGCATTAGAGATGAAAAGGCAGATACCTCTAGATACCTCTACCTACAGTCAGTGTTTCTGGATGCTCCTATGGGGCAGGAAGGACACCAGTACCCAGGGGACTTGGTCAATATTTGGAGAAATATGGAGTTCAATGCTGTGTACTGCTCTTTGCACTCAGTTTGTGTCCTGATAGGATCAGGCTCCCCACCTTGCTGGACCCTGGTTGGCAGCTGCCCAGAGTGATGCAAATTCTGCTGCTGGCTCTGCCTGGCATGGATGCAGGCAGACAAGCTTCAGGGCAAATGGTGCTCCTTCTGGGCTGGCTCGGGAAGGACAGAGTCTGGGGCCACCATCAGGGTGAGAAAGAGACAAAAAGAGCCACTGCTAACATTCTACCTGTCTTAGGGCTTAAATTTAACTCTTGGGTCAACCAGAGCTGCCAGCATGGCACCTTCTGCCAGCATAAAATGGCCTTTAAAGTGGGAAGGGAAATGAGTATGTAACACAAACAAATAAAAATTGGTTGACCAAGAATTCAGGGAGGGCAGTGTAACTGCACACAAAACTGAGTTTTGCCTCAACCACCAATTTACCTTGTCTTGAGGGCACTGGAATATGTTAAGAGGCATGCAGTGGCCACAGACGTCTGGCGCTCACAGCCGGGGCCGGCGAGCGGCGCCAGCGCCTGCTCCTCCTCGAGCCCTTCCCAGCTGGCAGAGGTGCTGCCCTGCAGCTCTGCATCCCAGCCCCAAATGGGGCTCTGACAGCACCACTCCTTGCTGAACACCTCGTGGGTATGCCTGGTGAAGGGTCCAGGGACTCCTGGAGGAGATCCCTCTGGAGCTCAGGAAGGTGTCAGGAATTGGGAATGTACACCCAGCAAGCAGCAGTGGCCACTGAGCATGGCCCTTGCAAAGCATGGGAGGAAAGCTGGAGAAGACTAATATATTCAACTCTCCCACCTGGAAAGGATGTTTTATGGTGGCTTCACTGCAGGCTAAGCAGTCATGAGACCAGAAGGGAAGAAATGCTCTCTTTTTGCAGTGGCAAGTCCCAGAGAGAGGACTAGGGCAGCTCTGCCATTCTTAGCTGTCTGGAAACATGCTTCTCACTTTAACAATGTTAAATACAGATGCATTTAGAGGGCAAAATTACAGAACTGAGCTGGTTGTGGAATTTCTGATATTGTTTCCAGGGGTTTTCTTTCATTTCCGCTATTTGTACACCATTGCATCATTTTCCCTTGTGCTGTCCTCCACCAGAGCTGCCCTAAGGAGCAGCCTGACCTGTCAGAAGCTCCCTGGACCGTGCTGCACATCCAGCTTGATGCAGCATTGCTAAACAAAAGACAGGGCCCAAGGGAGCCATGAACCCCATGGCAGGGCTGGTGGTGTTCCCAAACCCAGCTTCTGCAGAAAGCTCAGTGCCCATGATGTTCCCTCCTCTGCCTACAGGCACATCTCTGCGGTCCTGGGAGCTAATTTTAAGTGCTTTGTCAGTGGCTGAGTGCAAAGACAGACTCAGAGGTGTTCAGTTAATTTGTCAGAGTTCTGGCATTTTCAACCCTATTTTCAACTGGTTCAGGCTGGAGCCTCTTAAAGACACAGCTGTCCCCAAAACCCATGAGGAAAACGCTGCTAAGCCTGCATGGCCAAATCAGAGAAGCTAGGGGTCATGGCAGCCCCCAGCTACAGATGGTTAGCTTTTTAACCCAGGCTATCTTATCTCACGCTTTAGCTTTCGGAGAGGCTGGGTTCAGCTCTTGGCGCCTCCGGCAGGAAGCTGGCTGCCTTGGATGCTCTCCAACACTTATTTACAACACACATATCCAGTGTGGCCATTGATTTATACTCCAGGCAGCCTCCACCCCAAAGAAGCAGATTTAGAAGCAGTGTCTCTTCAAAGCAAAACCAAGCTCCACTTTACTTTGCCCTCAGCTAAGCCTCGTCCTATCTGGATGCTCAAACACAGGTAGTAGTGGTGGAATTTTTGGCAAAAGCCCCCAGCAGGATTAAACACCCAAGCAGGAGCAGAAATTTCCATTCTCTTACATCAGTGTCTTGGTTCTCCACAAGCACTGAGGCTGTCCAGGCTTTGTAAGAGAGTCTAATGGTGCTCCTGGACAAATTTAGGTGCCTAACTATAGACCCTTTTTTGAGAAAGTTGGCCTTCATGTTTTTGGCCCAAAATATTTCTGCATGGTGACACACTGTCATGCCTTCTATTCTGGCACACTACCACCTATGCAAACACACCAAAACAGTTGAAGTTGTCTTCTCTTCCTCCTTTTTCCATGCTCTACATGTGGACTATTTCTGTTCTGAATCACTCGGTCTCCTCTCAAAAGGAGGCTCAGACACCTAAAGGGAAAAATGGCCTGTTTGTTGCATGAAGGGGGAAGTTGGTGCTGAGACTGGGTGAGTTTTGGCAAACTGATCTCTGCCCCACAGCTGCAGCTGAGCATCCCACCCTGCTGAGCTCTTCTCCCAGCACCCCAGCCTCATGGCTGCACTCCACCGGCCAGAGCCTGGCCAGAGGTAGCCTCACACCTGCTTTTCTTCAGCAGATCTCCCTTCTCTTGGGCACATGAATCATTCTGTGACATTTTCAAGGATCTGCCTGGTGCTCGGGATCAAAGGCTCGGCACCTTCCTTGCATGTGAACTTGTGCCAGGGTTTTAAAAAAAAAAAAAAAAAAAAATTTGTGTGCCTTGTTCAACAGACCTGGCTAATGGCAGGTTCTGAGAAGCACCTAAGTACCTGGTAGTGGAGATGTAATAAAACCTGCTATACTTAGGCCCTTGCAGGCATTTCCAATTATAAAAATCTGTTTTTGTATCTTTATAACCATCCTTTTTTAAAACTGTTCTTAAGAGCAACTCAACCTTTGAGCTATATATTTTTCTTACAATAAAAGGACTGCATATTGTTTTGCTTATTTTGAGCTGAGCATTTGGAAAAAAACAAACAGGTTTGCTGGTGGGAGAGCTATTTTTCATGTTTGTGCAAATAATGAATGGTGTGATTGATAAAAATGAAAGTCCACAAAGGATGCAAAATTTCCCTTTCCAAAAGAAAGTTCTAAGCATGTTTTCTGAGGTGTTTTTGAGAGGAGGCTGCAGGGCTTGTGGTCTTGCTCACAGACAGAAAGGGGTCTCTAAGGTAGGGAAAAACTCCCAGGAGAATCACTGAAGACTTTCTATGCCTTGCCTGGCTCCATGCTCACTTCAAGGCAATGCAAAAAACAATTACCAGTGGGGAACAATTTCCTCCTCATTTAAGTTTGGGAGTATGACCTATGAAAACCAGAAAGAAAGAAAGAACAAACCCTTCTGACTTCAGTAGGAGAATGGATGCAGAAAGTCTGGAGCATTTTAGCTGCCTTTTAAATTAAAAAAGATAGAGGAATTTCACTATCTTTGATCTTTTTCTTTCTTTTCAACCTAACAAGTGAAACTAGAAAATACTAACTCAAAGACCAACTCTGCACTGAGAGCCACTGAGCCAATTCTGTAACAAGAGTGCAATTCAGGCATAAACGTCAAATGTAAATTTATATTTCTTTTAAATTGGTCACGTCCTCTCCTGCTATGTTATAATTTAGTGGGAAGGATGCTGTACTTGGGATGGACATGAAAGAGCAAGAAGTGCAGCCTGATGCTGGGATGCAGTTCATGGGGTCCAACGCCTGCCCCTTCTCACAGGAGACTGAACAGGAGCGGTGCTGGGGAGCTGCTCAGGGGGCTGTGAGCCCAGGCAGTGCACAGAGCTGTGTGCCCCAGAGCAGCTTTTGGCACACTGGGTGTGCAGCCATGGCTGGGCAGCCCTGGGCAGGCGGTGGGGAGGGTGGCTGAGTCAGTGAGGATGGCTCCAGGCTGTGAGGAAGGAGCGGAGGGCGCTGGGTTTGTGCCTGCCCAGTGCAGCACAGTGCTGTGAGCAGCCTGCCAGCTCGGGGCATGGACAGAGCAGCCTGCCTGCTTTCCCACCATGTCTGTGCTCATGTGCCCTGCCCCATGGGCTTCTGGAGTCTGTATGGACAGAGTCAGCTCCTGACTGTCTCTGCCAGTACATGCACGTTTGAACCTCTCCTGTGTCTTGGTGTGGAAACAAGCAGTTGACACAAGGGACAAGGGTCATGGCTTGGTGCCAACCTTGGCAAGGTGCTGTTGCCCATGCAGATGGAAGGCTGTGCTGAAACAGGATGCTTATGGGGCCAGGAGTACAGAGAACAGTGCACCTTGGTGTTTTTAGAGGTAGCGCCAAAAGTGGTTGGTTTAACCAAGAGATGATGACTGGTTTAGCCCAGATGGATGGAGAGGCCTCTTGCAGAGCTTTATCTCACCAGGTTTCATTCCTTGGCTGCTGATCTCTCAGCAGCACACTTAGGAGGCAGGGATAGATTAGTACAGGTGGCTCTATCCAGTCTTTTCATTTGTAGATTCCCCAGAGACAACCAAACCAGGAGAGACATCAAGCAAAAGCAAGACCAATGCCAAAGGCAGTATTATCCATGTGTGCTTTTAGAAGCTTTTATTAGCCTGGGGTAGGGAAGAGCAGCATCAGTACACAGACTTTGAGGTGGCTTGATTCCATGTGTGGATAAGGTGTACATGGATTTCTAGTTTACTGCTATTACTCCAAGTGCTCCTTTGTCCTGTGAAACCTCTCCCCAGGCCAGCTGTGAGGCTGTGTGCAAGGTGTCCTGCTGAAACCCAGGTCAGATCCAGCAATCCTGCAAAAGGGTAAGTGACTTGCTATGGCACTGCAGGCTTTGGGTATCTCTTGGGAATTGGGAACCCTTGTGGTGTTGTGGTAGGTTTTGGACATAATTGAGGGAGGAGACATGGGGAGAACGACAGCTTTTACTGGATCAGATGTTATGGGTGGAGAAAAACAAGTGAACTTTTGTCCATATATGTCTTCCTGAGGGGTACCCAAATGCTTCCCTGTTTTTTCTGCCCGTATCTCTAGGTCCAAGGAAAGCTGGTATTGGCCCCTCTGAAACTTGCTGTGGGAGCTGAAAGGCAGTTTGAAAAACCAAACCAAAGCAACAATGTGTAATTGTCTGTAATCAGAGAGTGTTCTCTTAGCTCAGTTTTTCAGTCAAGCAGGATAAACGCTGACACGTTGCCCACAACTGAAATCAACTTTTGGCAACAGAATGTGGCAAAGCAAAGAGCACCTTATAGTGTCTATGCCTGGTACTGCTGAAGCTGCTCGTGCACTGGTCTTCTCCTCAGCTCCACTTGGCTGAGCACAGGGCAGCACAGTGGGTTATATTTGTCCAACAGCCATGCTCCTTCTGCTGTTCCTAGGCAGGCTAGGGGGCATCTCAGCCAGAGGAAGAGAGGAGGAAGGAGACCAGAAAGGAGAGAGCCAGGAGGAATCCAGACAGAGAGAGGCCGGCTCGGCTGAGCTCAGATCTTGTTGGCTTGGCGGATGCCTGAGCCGCCAGGGATGGTCAGCATGCGCAGAATGAGCACTCACTGTCTGGCCTGGCAGCAGAGAGGTGACCTTGACAGGCTGCTCCGAGTGCCAGGGCAGCCCAGGCAGGAGGGCAGCTGGAACCGTGTCAAAGAGCAGGGATCACTCCAGAGGGAGAAGGAGGCATGAGCCGTAGCAACTGAACTTGTTTATAACTTGTGTTTCTTGCTATGGGAGTGACAGGAAGGCAGGAGGTGTCCGAGGAAGGAGCTCCTGCCTGCACACAAGAGTATCTGGTTTTGCATGTTAGCCTCCTTGTTGCCTAAAATACTCTCACATGTATTGCTTTGCTATCATCTCTAGTTATTATAAATGCACTCACAGGTGTATATAGATGTATAGATGTATAGATATGTAGATTGTAGGGATAGAGATATATAGAAAAGACAGTCAGTTCAGCTGTGCTGTGGGCTGCATCCAGTCACATTTCTGCCTTACTCTTTGGTGCTCCCAGCACTCTGTAGACAGCCTTCAGTGCATGGATGCCTGCATCTTCTTTCCTTGGGGTCAGCACGATGAAAGCCTAGGACCTGCAAATTAATTTCCATCCAAAAGACTGTGATGAAAACCTGGAGAGGAGTAAAATCCAGGTTACATTGCAGCAGCACAATTTCAGCTCTGTGTCACAAAGGTGGTTTAAAGCTGTCTCACTTCTAGGAAAAAAAGTGTGTTCAAAATAAACTAAATCTTAAAACAAGAACTAAGGGCTTCTAGGAGGAAAAATGTTCTCTAAGTTCTATTTTGGTGTAGCTGGATGTGCACCTTGTTCTAAACACCCAGACTCTTTTAAGTGCACTCATCAATAAATCCCACTTCCTTTATCCCTGGGACAATAGGGCAATAAATGGGAACATCTCTCCAGGACCCCCCATAATCTGGAGCAGCATTACTCAATCTGTAAACCAGACAGGAATCCAGGCTGAGCAAAATGCAGAGAATCAAAAATGGAGGGAAATAAAAAGAAATAAAAGGCATAGCTTTTCACCCACATTTTCATCAGCTGAATGTGAACATTGTGGCTACAGTAAAGGAAACACTTGGTGTTGTTCAAAGAGGGTAGGTGACCAGAGGAAAAGGATACCCTTACTACTGCCAATAAATCCACAGCTCACACAGCTAAGAGCTGCTTCATGAGACCAGGGAAGACCATGGCTCCCATTTCTGCTCAGAGTTCAGCAATACCTTTATGAAATGCCTTATTCAAAATCCACTGAGGCCTTAAAAATGTCTCCTACCTACCTGCTTGAACAAATGTTGGTTGTGATCCATCCTGAAGGACTGAATCTGAGCCATTTTCCTTGGTCTACCTGTGGCAAGTCTGTACAAGCTTTTAGTAATAAAATGCTTTTTTAAGTGTAATTCAGTTTGATTGAGAAGGGCTATGGCAAAACTGCCTCCTGCTCCAAAAGAATTTTCCATTCTATTATTCCTATACTGTAAAATATTTTACCTGTTAATTTTCCTGCTCCTTTTGGGGGTGGATTTTTTTTTGTTTGTTTTTTTTTTGTTTGTTTTTTTTTTTTTTTTTTGAGCGCTTGACAGTGCTGCTACAGGCTGTTCCCTTTACAGTGAAAATTAAGAGACATCCTAGCCCTGCCCCTTGAGAGCCAATAATTGAGCTGTGCCTGAAGTAGGCTGGAGTGAGAGACGCCAGTAATGCCAAGAAGCACCAGCCAAGAGGCTGTTGTGGGACAGCATCTGGTACCACTTCAAGGAGCTAAGGGATGGAAAAGACAGAGCTCTGAGAGCATTGTCTCATTCTCTTTTTTATTATTGGTGTTATTTTATTGTGTTAAGCACAAGGCAACAGAAACAAAGCACGAAAAGCAAATAAAGAAAAAATGCAAGGCTCCAGAAAACAATACTCCTAATAAAGTCACAACTCAGTTATTGAGCTTGGGTGGGGATGGATGATTGGTGTCTCTCAGGCTTGGAGAGAGGAAACAACCAGGTGAGGAGCCCATGTCCTCCATTACAGCTCTCCTGCTTGCAGTGATGCAAGGGGAATGAGGGCAGCAAAGAAGGGTGCTCTCCCTACAAGGAGGTGACACAGTGAAGGCACCACAGCAGAGCCCCACCAGTTTCTGCAGGGCAGAGCTGTGCAGCCTTCAGCACTCTCCCAGGATGCTACAGGAGTCCTCTCAGCCTGAGAGGGAGCTCTCTGTGGGGTGTCACAGAGGGCAGGAGGTGTGGAAGAGGTCAGGATGTCCTTGGGGCCAGAAACCACAGGGCACTTGCTGCATTGCTCAACTCAGGAAACCCCTTTGGTCCTGTTTGCTGGAAGCTCAAGGAATACTCGAATAGAAAGATGACTCTTTTTAAGTCTATGTCTAATGCACTTTCCCCAAGTATTTCTTGTCAGGCACAAAATAATTAGCAGGGCAAACGAGCCACTAGCCTGATCTCATGTACCTAATAACTTTTGACAGCCACAGAAAATAGCAAGGGATGACAAGAAGGCATCCAGGTCCTTTCTGACCTACATGGCAGATCAGCTCATTTCCATTTATTTTCCCAGTGATCTCTGATCCTTTCCTACTTTGAAAGAGGACTGGACTAGGTGATTTCTGTCAGTAGTGTCCTATCCCAGAAAAGAACAATCTCCAGTAGGCAACAGGGCAATAGGATGCTGTTGCCAGAGGAATTCAGCCAGCCTACACTCTCTTCCTGAGTTGCTCCCAGTAAATAAGGTGATCAGGAATAAGCAACAACCAAGTGATTAGATTTGGAGGCTGAAAAATATTCTTCAGAGACTAGAGAAGGCAATGCTGGTTTCACTCTTTTAGGACACTCTTTAGTAAAGCAAGGAGCCCATGCTTTGCAGGCAAATTGATATTCCAAAAGAGTAGAAGTGACCAACAGAGCCAGGTAAATTGCAATCACTCAAAAGAGAATTTTCTGTTCCCCTGAGGACTTTTGTGTCTTTGGAACCTTGGATTCAAATACCCTTGGCCAATGGCAAAGCTTGTCCAGCAAACCTTCCCATCTCTTCCTGTCTTTTGTCTCCCCTTGTTTAAGATATTCTTTCTTAAAAGCAAACTTTCTTTGTTTCTTCTCTTTTACTGGATTCTCTCATTATCTATTTCCATGTGGAAGAGCTATCAAGACTCAATTGCTGTGCTGGAAACAATTGTGAGTCCTCATCAGCATAGAATTCTGCTAAACTGTCCCTACCTAACGATCCATTCCTGTTTTCCATACACTTTCAGAAAGATAAGTCCTAATCCATTTCAAAAAATATAATCACAAATTCTGGTTTTAGGTTGGTATGGCAGAATTCCCCAAAGACTCACAATCCATATATCATCTCATGCTCAGGGCATTGCAGTTTTTCATACCTTGGCTGCATGGCAAAAGGGAATTTATATGGGGGACAATTATACTGGTTCATTCTTAAAATTAATCCTTTAATATGGTTTCTAGAGGGAAACAAGCCATTGTTTCTGGTAATTCATACTGTCAGCTGAGATCCCTATTCAACCCATACTATTATGCCTGCAAGAGAACATCTCTGCTGCTGCTTGCTGCATTCCAATTTCCTGTTAGTTTTACCCATTTATTGTAGAACACCTCTGCCATGTAACAAGTCCACAAGCCAACGACTTCAGCATTTGCAAGGCTGCATGATGTTCAAATCATGGCAGTGTAAATGGTTTAAAACCATGAGTTTTCTACAACATGTCTGCACAGGTCCTTGCACAAGAAGAGGCCATCGAGATATCCCTGCCAGCCTGGTGATAGCACACAATGTGGTGCCAGCAGGAGCAAACTCCACAGCTGTGTGGAGAGGAATGGGTTTTAGTAGGGACTTGAATCAGCAGGTTCTTCTGTTCTCTCTTTCAGTTCTGTTTGAGGCCTGTAGTGATGATGGGGGCTATCCTTCCTCAGCCAAGAAGAGGTGACAGAAACTTCTATAAGTAGCTCTGGCCACTGACAAATATTCCCAAGAATAGAAATTTCTTGGACTGTTGCAGCAAAGCAGGTGAGCAAAGCCCTGCCCAAGCTTTACTGCCCCATTTAAAACTCTTCTGTATCTGTATCCTGGGTGTGAAAAGGAAGGGCTGTGCATGTGATGTGTCTCTGGGGAATGCATGTGAGAAGACACAGACCAGCAAGAATTGTGGCTCCACCTTTCTTTTTCCTTGTGGAGCGGTTGGAGACCTGTGCCAGCCAGACCTGGTTATTGTTGGCCATTGAGTGCCACTCCGTGGGAAAGTGGTGCTCCCATAGCCCTGACATGCTCAGTGAGAAGGTGTTGGTTCTCACAGTGTTTTCAAAGAAGGTACAAGTATTTCCAGCTTATTGAAACATTTGTTTTGACTTTTATCACACTTTATAAAAGTCTTTGAGTTTTGTCTATTAGGTTTCCATGCCATAATATTATGACGGGTCATGGCATAATAGTCTTACTGTTTTGACTCCAAAGCATGCTGTAACATGGGTCAGGCTGATGAAATCAAAATGAAATTCATGTTTTATTTTGACAAGATTGTGTTTCTCTTTCATTTGTTTGATAAAGTCAAAGCAAAAGTGTCAGCAGGATTTTTCCACAGTGCGGTCTCAAAATTACATTTTCTCATTCAGGTGTGGATTTTGAATGGGCACCATAACCTTGTTTTGTGCTCAGATCATAATGGAAATATTTTACATGGATAGCATTTCAGAGTAACAGACTCTACTTGACTCCTGAGCAGTTTTAAAGAGCCCATTGCAAAAGTACAATCTTGGACTATACTTTGAACTATACCACCTTCTACTGTGTAGTTCCCGGTCATCCATCCCTTCTGTTCAGCCAGCAGGCACAGAGTCCAGAAACAGACTAAGAAGCAAGAGCTCCTGAAAAACTGGGGGTTGTATCCTACTGGGTTAGGGAGCCTTCAAAATACAGAATAAAATTATTCTAGAGCAGCAGGGTTTCTGTAAGGGGCCAGTGGTGTAGACATGCTCTCTGTGGCCATAAGCCTGATCCAACTTTTATACATGCAGCACTCAGAGAGCACAATCCTTTAATCCTCTTCCGAGCCCTTGCTTCTCACATACGATATTAGGCAAGTGTTTGTTCCTGCTTTCCCCTCCCCACTTGGACTGAGGTGTTTCTGAGACCGAGTCTTAATTACTGTGTGTACAGAGCACCTGGGGCGCCGTGGGGGTCTTGATCTCTGCTTCTGGTGACTGATAATGTATCCTTTCCATTGTGCAGTTTTCTACTCTGAATACCGACTTTCATGATAATATATTTATTTTCCTTGTTTATTCCATCTCTTTTTTTTTCCCCCCAGAGCTTCCCTTTGTTTGCTTGGTTGGGCTCTGATGCACAGGTATTTATCTAAATGGGGTCTGCTGTATTTGTACCAGCCCAGGTGGCAGGTAAGATGCAAACATCAGACACCTCTTTACACATCCCCAGGTTTCCTGAATGATTGATTAATTGCTTTCTCCCTTATCAGCTTTTTTTTCTCATAACTGGGGGTCAGCTTGCATGGACTAACACCTTCAGGGAGGCCCTATTTCCTATATACATCAGCTTTACTGGCTTCTTATTATCTCAGCCCTATCTGTACCTTTGTTCAATTCAAGAGGTAATTAAACTCAAAGCCAAAGCAAATGTCAGGGTGATAATGAGACAGATAAGATTAAAAAGAAGTCTTTTTTTTTCTTTTTTGAGACCTTACACATACCTGAAGTGACTTCTGGCCCACAGCCAATGGAAAGTTTCCTTTCTTGCTTGGATATAGTCAGAAAAATGACCACGTAAAAAAATGGCACCACCTCACTCCAGGTGTGTGCTGCTGAGAACAGCACCTACCTGGCAAAGCACTCAAGCATATAAGTATTTGCCCTGAAATTGTTTACTCATATGCTTAAATATAAGCATGTGTTTTAGTGTTTTGTTCAGCAGTGCCCCAGCCCAATGCAGCCGGAGCGGGTGTAATTCGGCGGGTGCAATTCCATTCATTTCAGTGATGCCACGGGAGTCACTCTGGGCTGCAGCCATTGCCCTCAGTCTGCTGCTCCTGCACAAAGCCACAGTGAGTGCCAGGGCTCTGCCTGCTGCCCAGCTTGTGGGAGAGCTCAGAAACTACCTGGTCACTCCTTTGGGCTGCACAGTGCCGTGCATCATCACCTGCTAGATTCCATCTTTCTCTGCATTGTTCTGAGCTGGAAAGATGGACATACTAATCTCTGCTCTGGGATAAGTTTTTTCAGCAGGAGCCCCCAGTGGCTCAGAAACCACTTTTGGGGGAGATTGTACAGGGATGTTGTGGTCTCTGTCTCATGGGCTGTCCATGCTTCCTTATGCCTTTCTGCATTGAATGAATTTATAATGTGAAGCAGACCTATGGTGTAATTTTCAGAGGTTGGGGTGGAGAAGCCACTAATCAAAAAGTGCTGCAGTTTTCCAAGGGAGCTTCAAAGCCCTCTGCAAGCAGGAGAGCCTGTGAAGGCTACACATGTTGCTGGCTAGGCAACCCCTGATGGTTAAAGTTTTACTTAAGCCCATGTGTTTTTCCACTGAGTATTTTTATCCTCTGAAGTCTACTGTACTTGGCTGTGTACTGTAAACACACCCCTGTTGTTCTCTCACATCGTGTTTACTTTGCAGCTGGGGGAGCACAGCTCACCATGCTGGCTGTTGGTAGCTGGCTGAAAGTGAAAATGAAGCACCAAAGCCCCAAATCACCCCAGAAGCCCTGGGGTATCCTAGCTATCCCCTCCTGTGACCTCCCTACCTTGGAAGCCTGCTCTCTGCCTCCCTCCCAGGGCACAGGGCAGATGCACCTGAGACCCATGCTGTCCTCAGCATCCCTTCTGCAGCCTGGCTCCCACTCTGCTCTGCTGCCTCAGCAGCAATGGGCTCTCACCTGCCAAGAAAAAGAGGTGGCCCAAATAAGCCTCTCATAGAATGAGTGAGAAGTGGATTTATTATCTTGTACCTGAATGCTGAATAGAGGCACTAAGAGAAACGTCTCTGAGCTGAGATCATGCAAAGAGCCTGTGAGGGAGTCAGGAGCTGAAGGCTCTGCATTGGTACAGGACCTTGCATGGCCTTTCAGCAGCTCTCAGCGTTTTGAGGTGGATGCCAGCTGCCAACAGAGTGATTCCACAGGGCTCTGCAGCCTGAAGAAAGGTATTGAAAGTGATGAAACTATGGTCAAGTAATTATGTAAGCAGTGATATTTATTAGTCTCTTTACCATGGCTCTGTGCTTTAGGGACTCATTGATATTTACCAATATGTCCAAGTTCCTCCCAGAACCTTTACCCTGAGAAAGGTGAGCAATTTTTTTTTTTTTTTAATTCCTTCCTTAACTAGATGCCAATTTTTACAATGCAGGTAGAAATTCGAGGTCCCTTGAAATTCCCTTTTCTCTGCTGCTGAGCTCAGAAGCTGGGAGGATGTGGAGCTACTAGACTCCAATAGTTGCACAAACATTGTTCTGTCAAGATACCAAACTAAGAAATATTTTCATGGAGCTCTGAAAATAAGCAAGAAAATAGGAAGCAAGGGAAGAACCTGGGAAAGGTCAAGTTCAGCACAAAGTGCTGCTGTTACAGCCACACTTCACCCTGTGAAGAGGCTTTGTGCTTTGGGTGAAGCTTTGGTCTGCCTAAATAACCCCTCCCCAACATTGTGGGGAGTTTTTGACTGAAAAACAGTAAGTTACACCAATGGAGCTCTTTTCCTGCTATAACACGAGTTACAGTAATTTTAAAATTTTCTGAAAAAAATTCTTTATGCTGTCAGCCTTCCATTATTTATTGAGTGCCTTACTTTAGAAGACAGGATAGAAAAGTTTAATATAAAGGCATTAAGAAGTATCTATGTAATTTTGAACATAGATTGTGAATACATATTTAACTGTATTATATTATACATATTAGGTTGAATACCTAAAGGATTATATAAAGCCCCTGCTGAAAGGACCCAACTGCTAGATTTAATTTTTTTTAATAGTTGCCACATATTTACTACTCATAAGGAAAATGTCTTTTTCTAAATGGTTTAGAAAAAGAACAATGGTCAGATAGAAGAGAATCAAATAAACAACTAAGCCCACACATTTGGGAGATGTGGTTCTTGCCATGTCTGGGACAATCCTAAAGAAGCAGAATAAAATTTGCCTGGATAATTGCTGCTTGAAATTTTCTCCCCCGACCTGGGGTAAAAGACAAGCAGGCTTCACTTATAATGGGGGGCAGATCCTTCATGTTTCTGCTGCCTGTGTTTGGATGGGTTTACCAAGGGACTGCTTGGCTCTCATGGATGTGCTTATAGGCAGCATTACCTATGGGTAGGAAGCCCCCACTGCGGAGAAGGTGATGGGATCTCTCCCCACTCCCAGTGTCTTGATCCCATCCAGAGCAGCTCCTGGAGGTCCTGAGGTCAGGGCACAAACCACAGTCTCCCCAGGAGAGGTGACTCACTGTGAGACATGGCTTGCTGAGAGGCAGAGCTAACAAATGCCACCCTGGGAAAGCAGGCGGATGTACCGTGGGTGGCAGACACAGCAGCCCCCCTCCCCACGGGGCAAGAGCCAGGGATGGAGTGCCTGCAGTGCTTCCAACACTGCAAGGACATTCAGATCCTGCTGAGGGCAGACACCCACTCACTGCCATGACCAGGGGCTCTGCAGAGATGGGTAAAATGTCCCCAGGATCAGGACTTGCTTTCACCAAATGCTAAAGCCCAGACAGGAAAATCACATTATTCTTCCATGAACGTACTTGATGGCAGCTGCTGCAGCTGAGAAGGTTCCTGAGCAGTGGGCATATTGCTGCAAAGCTCTCCTTCTAGCTCCAGGTTCTACTCTGCTTCCAGCCTCTGTGCAATGGTCAAAAATGGTGAACCAGCCTGAAGTCACGTCTGTTTGGTGTATTCTTGCTTTTAGACCCTGCCCAGCGTGGTGCTGGGAGAGTGCCCCCAGGATGGCTGGACCTTGTTGGTACCAAGGAGGTCCCTGTGGCCCAGCTAAGCACCAGCCCCCAACAGATGGTGTAGAAACAGGGGAGCTCAAGACTGTAGAGAAAAAGTGAGTAACATGAAAACAAAAAGTAGATGTTTCTGTAGATCCTTCTCCCAAGCTTTTGCTGCTTTTCTTTCATAAAAACTTAGCAAGAGGATGTTTAAAATGCCTGTCATGCACTTATTCATCCAGTTTGTGATGCCTGGTATTTCAGCAGAACAATGGGATCCAGCTCACAGTTGCAGTGTGTGTACACAGCTCAGGGGAAGGGCGATTGCACCTCTGCTCATGAAAGATCCTGTCACGGCACTTGGACAGGAGATGACCTGACAGGGTCCTGCAAAGATGAGTGGCTCCTCCACTTCAACCCTTGCTCTGTACAAGAAGCCACATTGTACATCTTGCACAAAAGTACAAGAAATTATTTACTTGCTGAGAAATCAGGAACTGAAGCAGCTGATTACACCTGGTATTGCAAAATGGGAAATAGCAAACTGCTGCTGTGTTTTGGAGAGTATCTCCTAGCCTTTTCCACATGGGACCACCCAATTTTAGGTGAGGGTGAGATGCTGAGGACCAGGTTGTAAAATGTGCCCTTGCCTTTTCCTGGGTGCATGTATAGAGGAGGTCAGGTATGAGCACCGTGAGATCTGGTCATGCAGCTGCTGATGCATATGGACAAAAAAGGAGATGCAAATTTCTGCAGCAGAAATGGTGGGATCAACATACAGCTGAAAAACTGAGACAGGCAGCATGCCCGTGACATCCATGGATTGAAAGTTATAAGCAGAATGAGGCTCTGCATGAAATCTGCCATTCACCTCATGAGCTGCCAAGAGTGGTATTAAAAAAAAAGCATAGGCTTGAACATGCTATGGGGCTTGGGATCAGATTTTCTAGGTTCCCGTGGAAAATCAAACCAGCATTAGTTTGATTTTCCAGCCCATCTAGGGTTTGGTTAAAGAAGCATTTTCCACGGCTCTATTCTCTGGCCAGGAGCAGAACAGCAGATGTGCAAAGCTGCAAAGCTGCAAAGCAGTTTCCAAGGTATCTCCTGAACACAGCATCCTGCTGGCAGCCCTTAACACAGATATCTCTTCATTTCCCTCACGTTGCTGAACTCTTGAAGGAGACACATTTCCCTTGAGACATCTTTCCAGGACTGCAGTGAAAAGTCTGAGTAAAAGAACAGGCAGTGCATAACCCCTGTATTTTACTTATTGGTGGTACATCAGGACAAATCTCAGCTGTTCAGAAATAAATGGTAGTGGAAAGAGCGTGGTAGGGAAAGGAGTGCTGAGTGAAAGGGCTGATCTAAGGGAATAACAATAGGTTTTAAGCCCTTCTTCCCTCATCTTGCTTTGACACCCTTATTTTTCTTGTAATGGGCCACATCTCTTGCCCAGTTTCAAGTGCTCCCAAGCCTGGCACATTATCTCCATGCTGATTTCATTTCACTGGGGCACTTTACAGTTTCAGTTTTACTTTACTTATAGGGTGAGTCAGCCCCTTTCACCGAGATCTTTTATTTATGATCACCCTGTCAAAGAAAGAGAAAATAGAAAACTGTTTCAATGACTGTAGAGAACTTTTCTTCCTGAGAGCTCTGAGCCTGGAAACTTGGTGGAGGCTGCACTGATGAAAGTTGTTTTCCCCAGGCCCGAGCCCTGGGGTCACCTGCTGTTTCTCGTGGATTTGGGAAGAGGAAACATAATTTCACCCTTCTGCCCCTAAAGCTTGGCATCCTTGAAACTGTTTTGGAATTAATTGCTAGGGTTAGTTCATTTATGTATCCAGTGTTTCAGCAGAGACATTAGTTTAACACTTGGGAAAACGAAGAATGGAAATCTTTTCTTCTCTGTGTCAGCCAGAAAGAGCTCAGAAAGGATGGGAAGAGGCCATGGCAGCACATGGTGATTTCTTGCATGGTGGGGTGAAGTGTGAGTGGATACTGGAAAGTCAAAAATAAGTTCTTCCTTTAAAGTCACACCACAGCCTACTGTGGTAGTAACAGCTCTGTACACTATTCATGTGTTGGTCCCTCTTGGTATCCAAGACAGTATCCCATAAAGAGAACAAACTTTCCTCTCAAATGTATGAGAGTGAACTATGTAACCAGACTCTCCCTGGACCATGGACTTGGACCTGGTCTTAACACAGCCTCAGCACCATCCACAGCCAGTGCCAGAGGATGTCATTTTTGGCTCAGGCCTACAGGAATATTTCTGAAGTCAGTGTTACTCTTCCAGATTTCTTTTTCCTTTGTCATTTTCATCAATGACAATAAATTTTTGAGGGAAGGTTTCATTCTTTTCCACTCCTTGGGAGTTTTGTAACTAGTCACAAAGCCAAGTCAGCCACCTTGTTTGCACAATCTGACCAGAATCACTGAGAAGCTAAATACATTCAAAAAGAGGACCATGAGAATGTTCTCTTCATTCTGAGGATCCTTCCTGCAAGAAATGTGGGAGTGACCCTCCTAGCCAGACCTGCAGTTCTGCTGGGTCATCATCCCCACTACAGACCAATACAGATGTTTTACAGGAAGGAATTATTTTCTTCAGCAAACCCATTAAGAAGACTTTGGCTTAAGCTCAGAAGGTTTTATATCCTTTCTGTGCCTCTCAGATGCCTATGTTCTTTGCCTAACAGATATACTGGTGAATCCTGGGGAGAGGTAAACAGAAGAGATAAAGACGCTGAAGCTCAGAGCTTGTTTGCCTGTTGTCTGTTTGAATGACATACAACAAAGCTTTATTAGCACAAGGCAGCAAGGTCTGCATGTGGCCAGAAATCTCTCCTGCCTGTTGTCTCTGCACAGCCCAGGCACTCACTCCTTATCCCTGGTTTATACAGCTGGCCTGAGGACCACCCCAGGTAACAAAGAAAACATCAGCTCTTGAAAGATCCCCTGGGAATAGAAAGATGTCGTATTATTTACCCGTCTGGATTTATGCATGTGTGTGTGTGTTTAACAAGGAGCTCGGTGCCTGCTGGACTCCCGAGGCTGGAATTTATACAGGCCAGCATTTGGTTGCTGCAGTTTATCTTGAATGCAAGAATAATAAACTCAGCTGACAGGATGATGCATGCAAAGCATCTTCTCCTCCCACGGCGTGTGGTAGAGGTGTCTGGTTTGCAGGGAGTCCCATTATTAAGTGATTAGCCTTGCGACATTATCGATATCAGATTGCCTGGGGGCTTTATGGGATCAGCAGCACAGTAGGACTTGGGGCACATCTGTCACAGTGGCAGCCAGACACAGATGGTGGTGGGACACCATTACCTGTGTAGGTGAGACAGATGTGTGGGTTTGTCACATGAAGACTCCCAGAGATGTTTGCAAAGGAAAACAAAGTTGCACCTTCCTTATCATAGTTCAGTTATGCGATAACTTCTGCTACATTTTTTTAATGGCCCACTTTGTCTTGTCCTTCCTTGTCCTGCTACTGGGTCTCATTCAGCAAGAGCAAAACCAGAAACATCTCAAGCACCATTGAATATATTATTTTCTTGACTTTTCAAGCAAGGCTGATTTATTCACCCCTAATTAAGTTTCAGCATCCAGGCAGCTTCAATCTCCTCTTTGTGCTTCTGCCACTTCAGATGGTAATCCTGAGATCCTAGGAAGCCTGGACCCTTGGATATTTTTTCATCACCAAAGGAAGATCCTGAAAAGACCATAAAAACCATCAGCTTGCTGTACTGAGCATGTTCAACCCTGAATAATCATTAAGGCCCACATGGCCAAAGGCAGATCGAGCACTTCAGGGGATTTGATTGCAACTATTTAAACTCCGTTCTGCTCACATTATAAATAATGCTCACCCATTGTATAATGCAAAAAGTCCTTCACAGCCACACCTCACCATGCATGTTTCCTCTTGTTGATACTTTTATCTTACCCTAGCTGTGACACCAAAATCCCCTAGGTAAGAGCCTCCTGCTGCAGTTCATTATATAAATTTACAGTGCTGTATACTCGAGTGATTACAGTGGATTGAATATCTGTGGGAATTATTATCCCTGAAGTGCTCCCATGATACAGCATGACTCTCAGAAGAGGGAACATTAGGCCAAGTACAGTCAGGCCAGACCAGCGCTTGTAAGAAAATTTGGGTCTAATCCATCATGTCCACATGGAGTGGGCTGGAGTCTAGATTCTAAAGCCTTTCTAATTCCCTTACCTCCCAGTAAGTCTTTGGTGTCCTGTGGGACAGACTAAGATTTGATCATGTGTTCCTGGGAGGTAGAGCTTTTAATCCTGTGATTTAGACATGTAAGCAGACACTTCCCTGATCCCACCCATCTCAAAAGCGAAGAAAGAAATTGTTGCAAAGAATCCAGGCCACTCCTGACTAAAATGTTCTTGAGCTGGCTGTCTGAACTGAAGGCCAAGTCTCTCTAAGCATTGTTTTCAAGCTTGGGGGAGCTTGCAGAAATTCATAAAGCAGTTGTGGAGGAGGCAGTAAGACCACAGACCTAAACTGCTCTGGAAGAGAAAGGCTTGAAAACCTGAACACTGACCCCACTTTACGAGGGTATTTTCACCCAAACAGTGAAGCTGGCTTGCTTCTTACTGCTGTCTGACACCTCTCTAAGTGGGCACACTGGCTTGCTCCTTTATGGGGATCCATTGTTGAACCTCTAAAGTCAGGGCACTGGTTTGGCTTCTCAAGGACTTCATCCTCCATGGAGAGTATTTGGGTATGGAAACTTTCCTGCAGTGACAAGAAGACACTGCTGTCTAACAGGATATTACATTGTCTGGAAAACCAGAAGATCAGTTCAGGTATCTGAAATCCTTTGCTCTTTGTGTTGCTTCACACTTCTCAAAGATGTGGGAAATCCTACAATACCACCTTTCATCTATCTAGGAGGACATATTTTTTGGGAAACAGGTCCACTGAGGTCAATGGGAAGTCATCCATCGGTTCTAATCAGCTCTGAAGTGGGTCCTGGAGGGGCATCATGCAACTCAGTGATGTTACCCAGATGCTTCATTTGCATTTTGTCTTGTCCTGTGTTTCCTGTTATCTGTTTTCTCTCGTGGAGACAGATTTATCCTAGCAATTTAGAAAAACATCTTCTGCTTCTTTTTCTTTTTTTTTTTTTTTTTTTTTTTTTTTTGAAATCCCTTGTGCTATTTCTTCATCTCCTGACTTCCTCTGCACAAAAACCACCTTTGCTTTTCCTTCAGCATGTTTGCCCCTAAGCCACCCAAGTTACAAACCATCTTTTTCAAATAATCAGCTTCATAAGCAAGTCACGGTGTTGTTTTTTCCACAGTAAACTCCAAAGAGCAGAAGTTAGCTGGTGGAGCAGGATCAGCACCACTTCTCTGTTGGTTTGGGTTTGTGCCATCATGTATCATACTTGGCCCTGAGTGTGGCATCACCCTCCCCACATCGCCCACCCCACACCTCGCAGAGATGGAAAATGGAGCAAAAGTTTTATCTGAGCTTTCAAATATTTTGCATTGTGGGCGGCTTGGAGCAGATCGCATCCTAATGGACTGTTAGACTAATTTGGGCTTGCTAACTGCCTTTGTAAGGATAAGAAATGAGCTGGGATGGAGAGGAGCAAAATGCTTTGGAATATATATTTCATTCTCTGCTAGCACTTCTGTGGAAGAGCCAAAACGGATATCGCTGTCACTCAAATTTCCCTCCTGTTGTTTACTTTATCATCCCTGCCACACAAGGCCATGCTCACAGTGAGGGTGCAAGCACCCACTCTGCTGACCTCATGGAGATATGGCAGCAGGCACCCAGAGAGGCTGTGGGCCTCCACTTTCCATGGGGCACACATCCCAGGAGAGGATGGGGATTTGGGTTGACACTGCTCACTTCATGCAGTGAAGTGGAGACCACGCATGGCCTCTGTGGCCAGCAGAAATGAAGCTTTGCTCCTTGTACCTATTGGAAATAATCTATATCAATAGAGCACAAGGAAGGGTGGCTGGGATATAAATACAGACATTTTGCTTTATAACCACCAGGTTATGCCCACCAGGTGAAAATTTCATTGTAGTCAGCTGAAGGGACCCCATACTCTTAGGAGCCCAAATCTCACTGTACATGGTCATAGAAGGGAGCAGGCAGTGGCAGCATCAAAACATGGACAAAAATGTGAAAATTTTCATATGTGTGTGTGTGTGTGTGTGTGTAGCAGGAAGACAGGATAAGAAACCTACAGGAGGAGATCTGGGAAGCTGGGATGTTAGCCATATTACCCAGGATTTAGGAGGAGCAGCTTCAGGGAGAAGGAGGAGAAAGGGAATATAGCCTTACTCCCTAGCACTGCAGTCACAGAATGGGATTTGGCTTTGCAAAAGGCCATGATGTGCCTGTTGATAACTTTGTAACCTTCTGAACGTTTCTTCCCTTTTGCCACCATTACTTTTTCAGCATCTTGATCACCACGTAGTCTGGGGCAGTGTGCACATCCAGAAGAGTATTAGCTCCTGAAAGCAGGACAACTGTCTCCTCCGCTCAGTCAAATGGAGTGGGTGGGTGTAGAATAATGTTCATGGTGCCAGGCTTCAGCCTGGCCAGCCATGAGATGTGTGACTGCAGCACAACCACATCCTCATTTGACAGCATTCCCCATTCCAGTTGTTCTGAGTGCTAAGAAGAAAAGAATTCATGTAGTTTCCTGTTTCTCCTACCTTTGGAAATACTTTCCCTCCTTGGAGCTGATTTAGCATGCTGAACTGCTCCTGCACAGGCCAGCATAGTGTGGAGAGAAGCAGGCAAACACAAAGGGATGAAAAGAAGTCTTCTCCTCTCCTACTTGGATTCTAATTCTTGCTTGTCCTAGGTAGTACTGAGGTTTTGGAGATCTCCACTGGAAATCCAGTAGAAGAAATGTAGAAATGCTTTACCCAGGCTGATCCACATTCAAATAATTTACTGAAAAACACTGAAAAAAGTTTAAAACATTTTGGGAAACACCATTCTGAGTCTCTTGGTGCATTCAGTATCTCCAAAATATATTTGCAGTGTTCTGGGGTCATGGAAACAACATTATTTCCTTAAGCTTCTGGGTGTGCTGGATATTGTGGGTCCATGCTGTGCAGAGACCTCTCTAAGGTGATCACTCTCCCACTGCCTCTGTAACCTTCCAGAAGTCCATCTCTCCTGAAAGCAGGGAAAATGAGTCAGCCAGGGGATCCCAAGGAGAAACTACTCATCTCCTGTATCAAATCAACACCTCTCCCTATTCTCTGCATCTCTTGTGCATGACTCTACACTCTTGCTGGGCATAAAAGCCTTCCTGGACACACTAGCTGGGGTGAGCTCATTGCCCACTTCCCTTCCTTGGGTGGCCTTTTGCTTCTAGCTGCTTGCAGTCCTGTAGCTGACAGAATGCCTCTCTTCTTGTAAGCCTGCAGCTCCCTTGCTTGAAGGCAAGCAAGGGAAATCACACAGTCATAGTGTGAATGTTTGAAAAACATTTATAGAAAAGGGAGGGAAAAGTGAGTCAATATTAATAAATTACAGAAAGATAGAACATCTGCACTAAATTATTGCAAACTCAAGTGAGAGTGGAAAGCTAAATAAATAAAGCAAAAATCATGTTAAGTTGGAAGATGAGTAATAGAAAAATTCTCCTTCAAAGTGCCACCAGTTAGCCTTTTTGAACAGCACTTTATACAAACAAAACTAATGGAGTTATAACAGGGGTCAGAAAGCTTGATCCAGCTGTCTAACAGCTGTCTGCCCTGTTTATTTTGCTCCATTCTGACTCTACATTATTTTATGGCTTGGATAAGTGCAGTGCAAAGACAGGGACCCTGAAGTTTGGGTTGTCTTGCCCTATAAATGTGGTCAGAGGATGAACTAGATGAAGGCAGAGGTCTTGTACAGCCAGGTCTTGAAGTAGGTATGTGCACACAGCAAGAATTTAGGAAGAGAAACCTTGGAGAAACCATGTGGCAGCCAGGAAATTTGAATGGCCAAGGAGCTCAGCAGCTCTTTTCTTTGAAAAGAAAACCATTTTCTTTTGTTCTTCTAGTTCTGTTGTCCTATCGACTCCCAGCTGGATGTGATGGAGCACTGAGGTGGAATTAGATGACTTTTATGTGTCCTTTCCAGGCACGGGACTTGATACCTCATATATTGCCTTTGTTCAGGGATGTGACTGATCAAGAAATTCAAGTTAATATATATACCAGTGGGAGAGAGGCTCAAAATGTGGTAGACCATTTTTCTCTGTCCTAAAGCAAGATCCATTACTATACCATTATTAATAAAGGTACTTGCTTGTTGGTCCTAAAGGCATTCTGAGATGCCTACTTCATAATTTCCTCAAGCAACCTATACTTGTCACTGGAAAATTGTTTTGAATGCATAAATTGCTTTTGTTGTAGCAATGTAGACCCAAGGATTTGCTGTGTGTGTGCAATTAAAACAGTAGATCCCTTTTATTTTCAACAGCCATCTGCTTGTTGAAATTAAGTTACCATGTCTCCTTCAGTTTTCTTTAAACAGCCCTGATTCTTTAATGCTAATAGACAGCATTTTCTACATTTCAAGCAGTTCTTGCTCCTCATTTTTGTGGAAGTACCTCCTTAAGTTTAAGGAATAAAATTTCAGTGAAGACCTTCCCCCTACTAAGTAGAGCACAGTATCACTTTTCATGATGTGAAGGCTTGAATTTCTGTTTGCACACTCCCATGTGATAATTTGCCTTTTCCATACCAGCCTATCATTGCTGTTTCAGGTTCAGCTAACCCACAAATACTTTTTCCAAGAGACTCCTTTCTAATCAAAATATCCTTCTGCATTTTTAGCATCATAAAATTTACTGCGAGTACAATTTCCAGAGCTTACCTGGAACTTAATCCATTGATCTTGCTCTGTCATCTCACCTGCCTTTTTCAGACTATTTCTTCAACATGGTAAAATCATCTGGAGTAAGATGCTCTGTTGAGATGCATGGTAACACAATAGCTTTCCCTCTGTGAGTAAAATCTTGTTTTCCTAAACACTCCCAAGGCTGTGATTTCCTACTTAGCTTTAAATCTTACCTATTTTTCGTCGGATTTTCTGTGCTAAGTGCATCCTCACATTTGGCCATTTTAGATGCAATCAAAAAAAGACGTGAACCACTTTGATCTTCTCATTGTAATCTCCCCATTATCTTCTCTCTTCAGAGAGTAATGAGCTAACATTTTCCTCCACATTCTTTTTTGTCAATGATTGAATTCTGTTACCTTTGTTGTCTCTTGCTAATTTAATTTCAATTTTCCAGACCTTGTTTTACATGGTGTGTTCATACTCATCCTTGGACATCTGGTTTTGTTTCTTCTTGTTGTGGTTCCTTATTGTCTTTGAGATCAATGAAGAGAAGTCAGTGTTTTTCATTTCTAGTCTTATTTTCTGCATCCAAACTTCTGCCTTCAGCATTGTTTCTTTGGGGAACTACTAACTCTCTCTAAGCCCTCTGTTTCTTGGCAGTTTCCCAAGCTTATTTAAGTCTGTCTGTCTGAAACCCATTGGGTTGGGTTTCTTCTCTTCTCCTGGCTTGCCTCTCCAGCACCCATGAAATCTACCTTCCATGGTAACTCCCATCCACACTGCCTTCCACCTTCCCTTTCCTGCACTGCTCCTCCCTTGTGCTGAGACTCAAACCCAGAGGAGCTTTTCCTTTGATTCCTTTCTGGGTCTTCTGAATACAAACAAAAGTTTTGATAAGTCTGCTCCACAAAGGCGCTGAAGGTTTTTTAAGCTGCAGAACTCAACTTGTTTGACAAATGTCCCTAGATGTAGCAAAAATCTTCCACTTCCCACAAGACCTGTGCTTCAGACATCTCTTTTAGGTACTGTCAAAGAGCCTCATGCACCTAATCTTCATGAAAGGATGCCCTTTAATAGACTCCAGTGAACTCTGACAATGGTGTCCTATTTCCGCCTTTGCGTAAGTCCAGCATGGCTAACTCCATCTGTCTTCTGGACTTCACAACAAGCTAATACCTACAAGGCTCACAGTGACACCTCTTTTATGTCTCTGCTGTCCATTCTTCTTGAACAAGCAGCATCCTTTCCTGTCACCATTCCAGTCATATGAGTGATCCGACCATGTCTCTGTGATTCCAGTAAAGCTGTTATCTTGATCCTATGTTAAAACTCCCAGTTAGAATAAAGAGAATGTTTATTAAATGCTGATTTCGCCATGCTGCTTTCATTACTATGCCAACATCTAAGACTGATGCATTATTCTCTTGTTTCTTCTGTGGCATTGTGACAAAAAGCATTTTCCTTCTTCATTTTAAGGTCTTCCTCTAGTTTGCTGTGGTGAGCATATACTGATCATGTGGTTTTGACTCTTTGTACATCATCCTTTTCCTGAAACATCATGCCATGGGCAAAAAAGAGAGGTTTTTTGAGGCTTAAACATGATTTTATTCTTTTTGTGGGTACTGGTGCTTAGGACACCACTCTGAAGTCTTTCAACCCAGCATTTGCTCTCAGGAATTACGAATAGCAACTCTTTCTCTAAATTAAAAGCAGTTGCCTTAAAATTACATTTGTCTCATTCAAGAATGAGATTTCAATAATAGGGATGAGTTGAGGAAATAAATACATCACTAGGAATAAGTGAAGACGAGGGGGGAAGTGCCTATCTTACTAAGCAGAATTTGATCTATTTCCTATGGACTAGAAAGACACATGGTTCTTTCCATTCCTTAAGTTGGATGGGGATGTAGCATGCCATGCCAGCAGGAATGCTCACTTCATCTACATGCAAGAGTTTTTCTTCACCTTGGTGACCACACAGCCCAGACCCAAAGTTCTCAGCAATAACACAAATGGAGGGAATTGTCAGTCATGGAAATACTTCAACACATTCTGTGTTGCCCAGAAATGTAAGAGACCATCTGGAATTAGTGTTGAATATTTTTGCTAATGACCTCATGATGGAATATTGAGAATGTTTATTAAATTTGCAGATGACACCAGGCAGAGATTACTTGTGAGTCTGGTAGAAGACAGGATTAGAATTCAAAATTATCTTGCTGAACTAGAGAAATTGTCTGAAAAAAATTAAATAGAATGCAATTCAATAAGAACCCACGCAATACATACACTCAGACAGGAATAATCATCAGCATAAGCCCATGATGACAATTTTTAGAAAGTTTGTACAAAAAAGACTGGGAAGAATTCTGGCAGCTCACAGTTGTCAAATGAGCCAACTGTATCATACTTCTGTGAAAATGTCAAATATTATCCTGGGATATATAAATGGGAATAGATGATACATTCTACTCACACTGACAGGGCCTCAGGGGCAATATATGGTCCTGTTCTGGCCACTGCACTTATGAAAAGATACAGGACGGCTGGACAGGACCTGCATAGCAGTGCAGAAGTCTGGAGTAATGGGAATTGCAGAAGTTTGCATGGAGGCTGTTTAACAGTGGAAGAGGCATGAAATAAATTTTGGATATACAAAGCTCCTAAAGAGAAGAAGGAAATTGCCTGTTCTCCCAGCCCGAGAACAGAAAGATATAAATGCAACAGGAAAAATGCAGATCAGGCATTAGAAAAACTTTCCTGCTGGTCAAAGAGTTTTCTTGAAAACTCTACCCTGGAAAGTCTATGGACATGGATCTTCAACTAAGGAGAATTGTTGATACAGAAAAATGTGGACAGCCTCCCCAAAAGGTCTGGCTAGCTGAACGCACAACTGTGCCCTATGAACCAGAAATAAAGCAGTATTTTAAACAAGGAACCTTCTGTCTTGAATCTAAGCCACTTTGGGGCATGCCCCTCTTTAAAAAAAATCAGACATCGTTCCTGCATGCTCCAAATGGGTATTCCCACTGCACCAGGAGCCTGTTGTTCTCTGTCACCTGGGGACGTTTGACAATGTCTTGCTTGACAGCTCCTCAATGCCTCAGGTATGCCTGGGTGGAAGCCACACCACCAACTGCAGCTTTCCCCTCTCTCCCTGAAATGCTGATGTGAGCAGGGATCAGGGCAGGAGTGAGACACAGCCCAGAATATCAGCACATGCTTCCACCTGTGTGTAAGCACACAGGCCCCTCGTTTCACCCTTCTCCCACCTTCCTTTCTCCAGGTGGAACAAGCAGGGGCTCAGCACAGGATGCAGAGGAGCATGTCCCCCAGTGCTGAGGGACCATCTTTCCTTATGCCTTACCCAGTGTGGAAGGCAACAAGGAAGGGTAACACTACTCTGCCAGAGAGGTACCTCTGGAAAAGTCATGATCTTGGGAATCAAGAGAGCAAGCAGTAGCCTGATCACCTTTAATTGAGTAAGACCTGAATTTAGGTACTGGTGATTCAGAGATGGTGTCATTCCAAACGGAGTTTAGGTTTGCCTTTATTTAAAGTTATCATTTCTGCATTGGTTCTATTTAGCTTTCAATGATGTTTCAAGTAAGTAATTTTAAATTCCTATGATTCATATTATCCCTGACTAATGGTGCCCACAATGGAAAATTCTAGGACTTTTGCGATGAAAACCATATTTAGTGTTAGTAGTATCCATATATAGTAGGGACTGACAGTAATAAAGGGAATGAAAAGAAATACGCTGGTAAAGACAGGAAGTGAACCTCTAGAATGAGACTTTTTCATGTGACATTTAAAGGACATGCTAGAAATATTTTGGTAGGAGATCAAGTATCACCATTCTCCACATTTAGGTTTGATGTCTAATCATTCTTCTTGGTCAGGTTCTTGCAAGAAAAACCACAAACACACACTAAACATCTTCCGTTCATCTTCTGGTTTTGTACTTGAGGCTCCTCCTCCCACTTCAGTGCCAACCCCTCCGAGCTTCCACATCACCATGGGGTTATTAATCAATTGTGATACCCACATGACCTCCAGTTTCAGCTCTCTTTGGTCCCTCTACTCCACTAGCTGAACTATTTCTAATTGGCTAATCAGCTTATCCGGTTTGGCCCTTGATGCAAACCAGGTCTAGACATGATCTATTCCTGGGAGGCCCCTGGGTTCAAGGGGCCAATCTCACACCCTGTCCATCACTATTGTCAGCACGGTACCCTATCTCAAAGACATGCCAATGAACATTAGTGAAAGATTAAAATGACAGCCTTGGTTTTCTTACATGCCTTTTAATCATCGTAACATGCAGTCTAATGTTTCACTCTGTCTTCCTTTCCCTGCAAGCACATGTTCTCAAGGAAGAAACCAGAAGGGATGAGAGTGGGTCAAAGACCACAGCAGGGTGAAAGCAGTGGAAAGGAATTAAAATGGAGGGTGGGGGAGGAGGCAAGACAAGAGACAAAACCCAAGTCAGAATCCGGCAGCCAGACACAGAGCAACAAGGCTGGAATATAAATTCCTTCATATGGCTGACATCTTATAGGTACCACTCACATCACACCAGCATGCCACCAACATGTGCCAATGCTTGTGTCTACTGCAGGCTGCCTGACACCCATAGCCACACACCCAAAAGGTGGTTTTCTCAAAGGCTGCACATCTAAACGAGTTCTGAGAAGAGCTGAGAGTCTTGGCCGCTCTGGAAACCAAGCTGTCTTTTCGAAGTGCCTGCATATGGATTGAGTAGCTGACTTTTAGACCTTTGGGTTTCTGAAAAAGTCTTAGCCTGGCCAGTTAGCTGTGACTTTATGCAATTATTGACCATTTACACAAACAACAATCAGAGGGCTGCACGCAATAGGATCGTGTGTGAATTCCTTCTTGGTCTCTCCAACAGTGAATAGTGAATAGTCGGCGGCTCCTAAACAAAGCCCCATTCTCTCTGCAAAGAAGTGTCAGTGCAAAAGGCGGATGCTCCTGTATGAATATCTGCTAAACAGGCAGGCATAAAGAAGGTCTCCCTGCACCCCAGCTGAAGAGCTGTGTGGCTGTGTTAACAGCATGCACAACCAGAGTTAATGACCACACTCTTCCAAGACTTCCTTGTGCTCAGCCAGCTCTGAATGCAGACAGAGCAAGTTCACACCTGCCTGCAGAGTACCATATGGACATCATCTGTAACAAACTTGCTTAAATGGTTCATTTCTAAGGGGCATTCAAACTTTTCCTGGATGTGTGGTTTTTTCCTCTCTTAGTCATGCTTTTACTGAAAATTTTAGCTAGTGTAATACCAGCTCCTTAGCTTTTCAGCTCCTTGGTCCAGAGCTATTTGGCTGGTGGGATGTGTGAATTCCTTTAGCCAACCAGTGGAGCATGTAATTAGCTCTATATGCACGAATGAATTACGCATATGTTTTGCTATGTGGCTTCAGCTGGTAACTAAGCATGAGAAGTTCCAGCTAGAAAAGGAAACCAGTGAGAAAGTTAGAAAAGGCTGTGAAGTGGGCAGTGCAGAGGACATCTCTGGTTTTCCTTGCTCCCTTTCTGATACATGCCTGATTCCACCTGCATCCTCATTTTTTAGGCTGTGCTTCCCAGGGAATACAGGTTCTTCAGAGGATGCTGGGAGCATACTTCAGGATGCATGCTGTTTTCTGTGCATCACATTCTGCTTTCACTCAGCACTGGGTCTGGATGACTTTTGTTGATCCAGTAAGGGTTAAGCTCGTCCAGCTGCAGAGATCAGCATGAGTCCTGCTCACCCATCCCAGCCCACCTGGGCAGGAGATGGAAGCAAAGCCTTGTAGCCACACCTGTCCAGCTTATGAAGTTCCTGTCCCTTGGCTGAGACCAGGAGTCTGGGTCTGTGTGGGTGTTGCCAGGGCTGTTGCAATACACAGTCAAACAATTTTGCTCAAACCACTTCACAGTCCAGCTACATTGCCTACTGGAGAAAGACCTTCCTGAGAAGACAGCTGTCTTACTGAACTGCTGTACTGCTTTGCTCCTTTCTGTCCCTTGCTTGGCAATTCTTAAAGGATGCAAGGCTTAAAGCAGGCCAGAGTTGAGAGAAGTTTCATGGTTGCAAGCCTTCTCTCAGCCCTTGATTGCAGTACTCAGCTCATGTTGCGTTGGCCTTCCCTGAACAAGGGGAATGTAACCCTGCTGGTAGCACCATTATATTATTTATACAGCAAGTTACAGTGCAGAGTTTAGACTTCTTTTTTACATGTCTGGGTGGGAAAAATGATTAGAATGTTTTGCATAAGCAAAATTTATCCTGTCCATTTCAATAGTCAATTTTTGTAATGCGCCCTGGCATGTTAGAGATATTATTTCTTCATATAAATAATAACTGAGTACACAGACTTCCCGCCTGTTGAAATCCATCCTGCTTTTTAAAGAAATACCATGCCCAGATGAAGCAGGATGGATAGAAACAAATATTTTCAAAGAGAGGATCTTTTAGCAGACTACCAGATCTCATTTAATTTTATGGTGAAAGCCAGAAGATTCTATGTAAATGCTGATGTGTTTCACTCGTGTTCCATACTGAACTCTGGCATCCAAGGACCAAACTGGGGCTTCCTGAAGCCAGCAGAAGTCTTTGCACCATTTCTCTGGTTCTTAGGCATCCAAATGAAAGCTATTCAGCTAGGCAGCACACTTAGTGCCTTTTCCTCTGACCTCCCTCTGAAATTGCACACGAGGCCACACATTTGGCAGATGGGGAAAGGCTGAACAGCAAGCATTTCGGCCTCTTACAGATGTGGTTAAATTATCTTAATGTATTTAAACAAAGTGTAATGTCAAAGTAGCATAAATACCATATTTCAGCAAAATGGCTGCTTCTCCAGGGTTCTGCTTGCCACTGCCAAATGAAATACTTCCCACTGTTTATTCACAAAATTCTTTCTTGTCCACTGAATTTTCATATTGCTGGGCTTGGCCAAATAATCAGTTTCCTTTTAAAATAGAAAAACCATTAGTGCATTCCAATAGGCTTTTCATGTTATGTTAGAAACCCTTGGGAATGCAGTGTGATTAGCTTTCTTTGGTCTTAATTATTGCTGATGGGAGCCTACCTGTGGGGAAACCCTCAAAGGCACACAACAGTAGGCCATGCACACTGAGGAGCTAAAGGAGGAAGTCTGAAATGTGTGGCAGTTCCAGCCTTCTTAAACAGGACACCCTTTGTGCTAAGAACCACACCTGCACCACTCCAGAGATTAATGGGCAATTTATTGGCAGTACTTGTGGACATTTCAGTTGTCCATTAGGATGATAAAAAAACAGAGGATAATATATTTTTATCATCTTTAATTGAGTGGTAATCTCTTCTCCTTAAAGTAACTTAAGTTTCTTGAGAAACTTGTAAGCCTCCTTGACCGCCCGGACAAAGAGTAAAGAAATGACAGAGGCCTCCTAAAGTATAAATCCTCCTCCATCCTCCTCCATTAGTCAAGCCTCTTCTGTGAATGAGTTCACTTTTAAAAAATCATATTACTAAGTGTTTTATCAAAGCAAACATTTAATCAAAGTGAAAGGAAGAGATACTAGTCCCCTTCTGGAATGGGATGGAGACTGCCAAGATGTGTTTTAATTTCTTAAGAAAACAAACTATGTCAAACACTGGGTTTTAAGCAAGCAGATGCTCATTTATCATTCGTTTTGTCTGTGCATGCACTTGGGATCCTGCTGAACACAAGTTTTCTGAGATGGAAATGACCATATGGCCAATACCTTAAAAATTAATTCAACATGCCCTGCCTCTTGTGAGCATCACACTCTTTTAATGGTGCTTTTCTTCCTTTTTTTCAGTGTTGGACAATGGAAACAGAACAACTGCCTTTGTGAGAGTCTGATTCATTGCAGAGACAGTCTATGACTGATGCTGTATACTACCAGCAGAGTTTGGATACTTTGCAAAGACTGTGATTTCATGGCCCCTCTTCTTTCAGAGGTTATCTCACAAAAAACTCAAACAAAAAACCAGCTTTGCTACTGTTTTAGGTGTTGTGGGAGGGCCACAAGAAGTGGTCTGCAGCTGCCCCAGAGCTGTGCTGGTGTGCTCTAAGCTGAGCACTGGGGGTGTGTGTTGTGCCAGAGATGTCCAGGCATGACAGCAGTTCATGCACTCACCAGGTGTTGTGTGCACTCCTCATACATCACAAAACAGCCAAAGTTTACTGGCTAAGGAAGATGTGAGTTAACAAAACAGAGTAGCTTTATAAATTCAAACTCATTATCTGCAGGTACAGTTACCACAGTCACTGTAGATTTACATGGTAAGGGACACTGTGAATTTCAGAAAGGTAATTTGTGAGCAAAATTGATGCAAATGCAATTATGGTCATGGGTCCTGATGCAGTAAAAGGACATCCAATGGAACACAGCTGTATGTTTTGGAGACTGTAGTTTTCATCTTCTTCATAAAGACTCAAGTGGCAGCCAGGATCCTGAAATACAAGTCAGTGACATCACTTATAGATACCCACTCTATCTTAGCCAGGGCAGGGTGTTTCCCTGGTCAGCAGAGTATAACTTTGTCTGTCTGCTGGTACCATTCCTGTCTTGCCCCCTCTGCTGCTTTGTCCCTCTGCCTCCTCTCATTTGTGAAAAATTGTCCTAAAGCTCTACAAGCAAAAAGCAACGCTGGCAGGAATTGGGGATTAATATTATCAGCAGGGTGTTCTGTGACTGGTCACACTACTGACATTTTGACACCTTGTAAACCCAAACTTGAAACAGTCACGTCCCAGAAAAATCATCTGCTGACCTGTGCTGATGCAAACAGCAACAGCAGAAGTACCTCAAGTCTGCACACACAGCTCACAGGTTTGATGCTCAGTATTAGTGGATGCCACAACACCAGTTAACTATAAATACCATGCACCCTGCATGTGACACAGCTGCCCACCTGGGCTGAGCCTGGAGTTAAGGTAGCAGGGATGGCAGGAATGAGAAAGGAAGAGCAGCTGTGTTCCAGCTCTCATTTTGCCTGTTTCCAGAGGATGTGAGCTTCAGTTTTTTCAGATCCAAATACCTGAAGAAATGCCTGCTGTCTGGAATGTTTCCAGGGAACTTCCTACCGGGGAAGTAACCAGACACTTGTCTTCCAGCACTGAAAGCTGATTTTAATAAGGACATTAGTCATAATACTGGGGGATAAGGAAATAGACTATTTCAGTTGGAAGGGACCTGCAATGATCATCTAGTTCGACTGCCCGACTAATTCAGGGCTAAAGAAGTTAAACCACGTTAAGGGTATTGCTCAAACGCTTCTTAAATGGCATTGACCACCTCTCTGAAAGCTTGTTCAGTATCTGACAATTCTCTCAGTAAAAAAATGCTTTCTAATATCCAGTCTAAACCTTGCCTGATGTAGTTTTGAACCACTCCCATACGTCATATCCCTGGATCCCAAGAAGAGCTCAGTGTCTCCCTTTCCAATTTCCCTTTTCAGGGAGCTGTAGACACCAAGGACATCATCCCTCAGATTTCTTTTCTCCAAACAAGACAAGTCCTCATGGTGCATTCCTTGGAGTCCTTTGGCCAGTTTTGTTGTGCTTATCTGGATCCAAGGACCTTCACATCCTTCTTAACCTGTGGGGCCCAGAACTGTGCACAGTGCTCAAGATGAGAATAGCAGGATAATCACCTCTTTTGACCTGCTGGCTGTGCTGTGTTTGGTGCATCCCAGGATGTGGTGCCCTCTTGGGTGCCAGGGCTCACTGCTGGCTCACACTGAGCCTGCTGCTAACCAGCACCCCCAGACTGCTCTCTCAAGCCACTCCTCCCTCAATTTATACTTGGGCTTGGCATTACTCCAGTATTTTAACTTGTTAAATTTCATCCCATTATTCATAGCCCAATGCTCCAATCTATCTAGATTACTCTGCAACGCCTCTTGTCCCTCAAGAGAGTCAACAGCTTCTCCCAGTTTGGTATCATCAGCAAACTTGCTAACGGGACACTCAACTCCTGCATATTGGATGTGATCATATCATCTGCAAATAGCGGCATACTGACACTTGTTATATTACTCTCTTTCTTTCTTTCTTTCTTTCTTTCTTTCTTTCTTTCTTTCTTTCTTTCTTTCTTTCTTTCTTTCTTTCTTTCTTTCTTTCTTTCTTTCTTTCTTTCTTTCTTTCTTTCTTTCTTTTCTTTCTTTCTCTTTCTTTCTTTCTTTCTTTCTTTCTTTCTTTCTTTCTTTCTTTCTTTTCTCTTTCTTTCTTTTCTTTCTTTCTTTCTTTCTTTCTTTCTTTCTTTCTTTCTTTCTTTCTTTCTTTCTTTCTTTCTTTCTTTCTTTCTTTCTTTCTTTCTTTCTTTCTTTCTTTCTTTCTTTCTTTCTTTCTTTCTCTTTTTTCCCTGTTATTTTTGGTGTGAATTTTATATTTGATTAACCACTATAATTTTAAAAAACAATTCATTGAGGTGTGGCCACGTCACATCTCAGTGAAAGCCGTTTGAACTGCAACCTTCTCTAAGGAAATTGGTTGTGCTTTGAATTACCTAGAAATCACGTATGTCTGAATTATTTTCTTTTTTTTTTTTTTTTTTTTTTCTGGTAATGTCACCTTATTGTCAGCACTCAGGAAGATTAACTAATGATAGGGATGGAAAGTGCATCTCATCATTAGAAAGACACAATCTGTGTGGTGATGATCAGTAAGAAATCTTTCCTCCTGCTCTGTCTTTTCTTGCTTTCTGCAATAGTTACTCTGCCAGCTGTCTACTCTACTCTTCAGAGAGGCTTTGATTTTTCAGCCAGTAGGAATAGACTTTCGAAAAAGAGACTGGAGCTGTCAAAACCAACAGCCAAACCTCACCAATACTCTTAAGAGGAAACCTAGATATATCTAAGGAAGAGCTCATTCACAGAAGAACCAAGATGGGTTCATGGACAAGTATTTTAGTAAGATTAGCAAGCAGTGATAGTTTCAAAAGTCAGCAGCAAGCACCTGGATAGATGGTAAATATTTATTTTAAACAATATTTTAAATACAGAGCTGGTCTATTGACACCCCAGCTGCCTGCTAATCTCCAGTCTTCCACAGCTACATCATCAACCCTGCAGCATGAACAGTACATGCCTTGTGCCTCAGTGAAAAGGCAAACATGAACCATGGGGAAGAAACTACTTCTCTCTTTCGGTGGTCCTTTCTGGCAGCTGGTGGCATTGTCACCATGTCCCCTTGAAAGTCTCGATCATTCTTGTCACATTGCCTCCGTGCTGATAATTCAGTACACCAGCAGCCCCTGAAAGGCCCACAGACCCTCCTGGCTGCACCACAGAGACACAAAGTCTCCCTTGGTACTGTCCTCAGGACTGCAGCCCAACTCTTTTCACTTCCCTGAGATATGGGAGAGGAAGAACATAAGACAGGAAGATAAGCAGACAGCAGTTTTAAACTGTCCCCTTTCCCAAATTAATGTTTTTTTCAGAGAATATTTCTATCTCAGAAGTGATATTTATTTTATTTTCCCCTCTTAAAATACTCACCAGCAATTCCCAGCCTCTCAACAAGTGGCAGGGGTGAATGTAAATGTGTTTGTGTGCATGACCTCAATGCTGTCCATGGGATCTCTGTGCACCCCAAACTTGCTGTTACCTTGAGGTAGCCACAACTGTGGGTGACTGAGTTTGAGCCAATTACTTCAAAGCTACATTTTACCCCCAGAGGATTTTAACACCTTGACACATCAACAGTGGTGAAGGTGCTCCATGGGTGTTTTGGCTTCCCAAGACTACAGTCATGTCACTGCTCTTGGAAAAGATGTTGAGACACATTTTTAATATATAAATGTATTTATAATAAATTATATTAATACATATAGGCTCAATATAAGTGAATTATTATTATTATTATTATTATTATTATTATTCCTTTCCTGACACCTCAATAATCCTATTTTTCAGAAGTCCTCTGACATTTGAAAAGTTGGCTTCTCAGCCCCATCTGTCCCACGTATGCTCTCTAAAGGGGGGGAATGCAAATCCCCCTGGCAGTAAGAGTCCTATAAATGGGTTATGCAGGATTACCTTTCTCCCAACTGATTCATTTTCTTGCCTGGAGAAGGCAAGTCTAGGAGCAAATATCTGTGGGGTTTCTAGTTCCTGGGCTGAAAGGGAACTTGATGGTGTCTTGCATCCTGCAGTTTGTTTGTTTGGGAAGTTTGTCTTTGCACAGACCACAGACCCTGATTAATGTGATGTTGTTGCTATGGTCAGCGCTCTATCCCGCAATGTTTTCTGTTTCTGTCTTTGCTGACAAGGCCTTTAGCACCCATCTAAGGGCAAGGAGTAATAACAGGGAGGAACAGAGTCATAATGACCGTCCTCTGAGCAAACAATTGATATGCTAATGACGTTGGTGGGAACGAAGCTTCTATCTACAAAGAGAAGGACTGGAGAATGAAAATAGGACAGGGCAAAGAACAGAGGGGATTAAAAAAAAATGAAGAAGACTCTTCTGGGATTTTTCCAAGGACCTAGAATAATCTTTGTGGAGGAAAGGGAAGGACCCAGTGTGATTTCATACTAGGAGAAAGTCTGGTTTATCAGCAGAGCTAGCAGAGAAACTGATTCAAATTTAATATTACCCTTCCAGAGAGAGGATATTGAAGTACAGAAATCTGTGCAGAGCTTTTTGTTTGAATTTTATCTTTTGTGCACTTCTGGTACTGAGTAAAGAGTTCAGTTGTTACTGAACCCCATCTCGACCCAAGTTTTCAGAACATCAGTGACATGCTGTAAACACTTACAAAGAAAGACCAGATTTCCCAGGTACATGTGGTCCTGAAGAATGGAGTGCCTTCAAAGTGGTGGCTGGAATACAAAACAGTGGTGTTTGAGGCTTCATCTCTACAGGACAGCAAGCAAAGTCAGATGTGTTTTGGGACAGGTCATGGGTCAAACGCAGTGTGCCAGAGCCCTGGGAACAGTTCTGTGAATGCCTGAAGAGGGGATCTGCTCTAGCCAAGTCATGGGCAGCTGCATTTCACACTATCATTCTTTTCTTTTTGCCCCCACAAATGACTGAACCAGATATCTTCTGTAGAAAAAAATCCTTTCTTGGCTCAAGAATTCAAAAATTAAAAGTCTGGAAGTCTCATGAGAATCTACTCCAGTGCTAACACCCTTACTGTTAGAGGCTTATTTCTGCTCTCGTTTTTTTCCACTTCAGTTTCCACATTTCAGAGTGAAGAACCTCTTGTGCAGACACTTTTTAATCCAAATCAAGTTGTCTCTTAGCTGTCTCTTTGATCAGCTAAAGAGATAGAATTTCTTAAATCTTTCTTTGTAGAGTGCAATTTTCTTACCATGAACCACTCTCAGGCAGTCTAGGAGCTGAACAGAACAAAACTGAGGGGAAAAAAAAAAACTTGGCTAGACTGTGTTTTGAGAAAATACTTAGGAGATAGACTTTGTTATCTGATTACATTTGGTGTTAATAAAGACTTGATTATACAGCAATAAATTCTGCAGTTTGTATTGTTTTGAAATGACAAAAACTTGAGTCATCCATTTTCCTTCTCTGTGAACTTCTTCCCCTTGAAACTATTAAAACAAGTATGATTATATTGCATCAATATAAATCAACAGTGATACCCTGCCCTAGTTACAATATATTGAGCTTTACTCACAACATCATGAGTTTTCTTTTTAGACATTTTCAAAAGTATAAATCTCCCTTTCAGGGTGCTCAGTAGCAAAATTAGCATTTGCTTTTTTTCCCTGTGCTCCCAATTTTTTCATGGTTGTCAGTCCAAGTATTTGGCCTTCAGAGCTGTCTGAGGCAAAGGATAAATCAGGCATATAAAAATCCAGTATATAAAAATATAGCCTCTTTTACATGCAAGACAAAAGCTCCTTTTTTGCAGGTGTGAAAGTGGAAGGGAATCTCTGTTTCAAAGTGTGATCACTACTTTTTCACTGCAGAAAGCTGCAGCATTATGTTACTACAGTGAGAAAATTGCTATTGGTCAGCTAAAGGGCAGTAAATCGTAACGTGCTACTGCGTCTCCCGTAGAAGAAATGGTGATCTCATCATGGAAATGTTCACTGGGCTATATTATTACTGCAACTTGTCCTCCAAGAACAAGGGCAGAAGCTGGTAATGGATATGGTGCCAGCTCAGTCACACATGAGAGTGCTCTGCTATCCACATGCCTCTGCACTGCTTCTCCTCCCACTGAAAGGTCAATGACACAGAGGTGAGAGCATTTATGCACTTGGTGCCCTAGCAAGAACTGCTTTTAGGTAGGTTGGGCCTGGGCTGTAAACAGCCCCACTTACTCCAGCTAAACACCATTAAGGTCATAAAATGTCTCAAGATTCATGCAGACTTCGTGCCAGCTTGGCTGTGGCCCTGCTGTGGCCTGTGCATCTGCTGTGAAAGCCCCCTGAGAATGGCTGGGGAGCTTCAGGCTATGATAAGCCTCAAAGGGGCTTAAAGGGGTTGCTTTGGGAGGTGTTGTGTCTGGTTTTGGCAGTCCAGCTTTCTGTGGGATGAAAACACTGCAAAAAGGAAATGCAACGAGGTGGTTTTATGGCCTCCTGAGGCTCTCTGTGGCTGTGAGTGGCATCTCCAAGTCAATGGCTGGGGCATCCTGGTATTTGGGTTGATCTGAAAGTGCAGGTGTATTGTTTTGGAAAACAAGGCAGTGGCATTGCAAGGTGAGGCAAGGTTTTGCAGTGCTGCTGGCTTCCATGCTCCAGTGTACAAGGTTTGCCCAGTAATCCTCAGAAATTATTTATTGTGGGCTTTCTTTTGAAAGCAGTGGCCTTTCCTTCTCAGGGATGTATCAGCTCGCTCCTCTCCTTTTGCAAAATCACTGACTGCCACATGTAGCTAGTGCTGGGGCTCAGTGCTTGCCCTCCTTTTCCTCACCCATGAGGTAAATCCTCGAGGGTATGAAGGGAGGCTCAACAGTGCAGCCCAAAGTCTGCACTGGGATGTCAGCTGGGAGGAAGCTGGAGGAGGATGCTGGAGCCAGCAGTGCCAGTGAGCTCCCACACTGGGGCTGTCAGCTCTGACATCCTGTAGCACCTACAGGGCATCCTGTAGCACAGGGAGAGATGGGAGAGCTGCCCAGGGAAGGGCAGTGCTCCAGTGGCAGCAGAGTTATCAGGCTGGGGCAGCCTGGTGCTGCCTGATTGGACTACAGTGACTTGATGATATGCTCCCAGTTCCAAGGGACATCTTTCCTAAAGAGATTTTGTATGCTAATCCCCTCTGCCCTCATCAGCCAGGCCTCAGGCTGCTGACTGCCAAGTTCCCAGCAGGAGTAACCCCTGCTGCACTGATAAGAGGGGATGCAAGCCCCCCTCCCCTGGCCCCTCTGGCTGTGGTGGGCTCTCCCCAGCTGGAGGCTGCTCCCCTCTCTGGGAGGGTGATGCAGTCACCCAGTGAGGATGGTGCCTGGCTCCAGGTGAGCAGGGACCACCAGTCCACAGATGGGGTCACCCCAGAGCCCAGGGAGCAGGGAGTGGGTTCAGCACTCTGGTCTTGGTGGACCTGTTCCCTTTGCTGTGCAACTCAGCTTGTGAAGCAAAACTGGGCACATGGGTGATGGACAGGGCTCTTATCCAAGGGATTACCACAGCCTGACATACAGATAGATCTTTGCTCCAAAGCTCAGCAAGCAGAAGAGGGTCTGCTCTTCCCCATGGTGATCTCTGAAGTTACCTTTGCACTTCCCATGACCCCTGGGGTGATCACAAATATATCCCACTGCTCAGAGAACCCTTAGGGTTGCTCACCATGTCAGCAAAAGCCTCCTTTTGGCAGCTGGGAGTGGCTGGAGTAGACTATAGATTGTGTCATTAGTCCAACCTCTCTGCAGAGGATTATAAGCAAGTAATATACACCTCTCTTGTTGATGCTCCTGCTCCATGGGGAATTCAACAGTGACAAAAGGCATAGGAACTCCTCTGCTTTGCTTCAAAAGTTCTGAAATACAGTCAAGTTCTAGGCTCCTTGTATTTTGATTGGTTTAGTTGTCATATCTTGAGAGATAACTCTTAAATTGCACAGCACCAATCAAGCAGCATCCCACTAAACAGGAAAAAAATACTTGTTGCAGCAAAGTGTTTTATGACTAACTGCTATAACAGGTTTGTCTCTCCTTCAGAAAGCTGTTTTAAGAAAATTAGGTTGGTTATGCAGACAAATCATGTTTCTTTAGTAAATCTATTCTCTAATCAGATGAGGTAAATACCCAGACACTAGCTATGGGGGCTGTATAAATACCTCCATAGATAGAGGCATCAAGAGATGAAATGTAAAGATATTTATTATTTTATGAGGCTCATTCCTTTCTCTAGGGTCTAAAGGGATATGCTTCTCTGAATGCAGGAAATTGTCTTTGATGTAGAGAAAACTCCACTAGCTTTGATAGTGTCGATTTGATCTTTTAAAAAATAACTGCATATTAAAGTATTTTCTGTGGCACTGGTGACCTTTAATGTCACATTACTGAGTCTCAAGTGGCCATACATGGCTGTGATAGAGCAGGGGCTCTATGTGACTCAGGGAGTCCCATAACACAGGAGCTCTCCAAAAGTATTAAGTGTTCGGCACAAAGTCAAGGCACTGTAGATTCTACACAGCTTGTTCATACCCAAATGCTTTTGGCATTTAGCTTTTTGGTGATTGACTGATACCATTGCAGGTACCAGAAATATTTTCTGGGCCTACTGACTGTGGAGGACGCTGCCTGTTTCAGCAGTTACACATAAACTGGCATTCCAGCCCGTTGGGCTGCTGAGATAGACAATGCTAATACATGAGGCCAGTGAGAATTCCCAGGGCTGACCCTGGGAATGGGCAGCCAGCCAAGGTTTCACAGCCTCAATGATGTCCTCAGAGATGAAGGTGAGGGGGTAGCCCCAGTTGCTTATTTTAGGTGACACACAGATAGTTGCTTTAAGAGAAAGGCAGATAGACCCAGTTGTTGATCAGAAATCTGTCCTGTTTGCACAGCAGCTTATGAAAGAGGAGGAAAAAAAGGACGATGCTGAAAATACCTGTGAGAGGACCAGGCTGGCCCAGGAGCTGGCTGGATGAGACCTGAAGTTCAGATGGGCAGAAAAGCTTCCTCTGACTGTCCTTTCTCTAAGAAGTGATAACGAGGTGGCAAAACATCCAAGGCCATCAACACTGCTTGTTGATGAAATCATGCAGAGAGAGTTTGTTCCTTCTTCTCAGGCTTTTAATCAAGGTTTTATTCTCAGAGGGAATAGCACTTTTTTTTTTTTTCTGTATGGGAGTGTTCTACTTCAATTATAATGTCTTACTCTGGACCCTTTGGCCAGTTCAGGGTCATCAGATACCATTCAGCACCAGGGATCTCTTCAAGAGCAGAAATAATTGATGTATCTTGAGCTTCTTGTCTCTTAGTGGAGGATATGTCAGAAGGCCAGCAACTGGGAATGAGAGTGTGCTTGTTACAGGTTTATTTTCGTCATGATCTTCACACTCCTTCCTGTCCTCTGGTTAAAGAAAATGCTGGTTTTCATTCGTTGTGTTTGTTTCAGCTGCTGATTGCTCTTAATGACTGCAGAGCCCCACCCTTTCTGTTAACGGGTCAGTGCCCAAAACATGCCCACTGTTAGTCAGATCTGCCGAGTTTAAACAGGTGCTTTTTCTAACCCACAGTAAGTATGAGCTGACCTTTCAAAGTCAAGTTGTCCTTCTCATAGCCTAGAAGCAGATCTTGCCCTCACAGTTACCCTCAATGGCTGTGAATTTAAGTTATACCTATCCTGAACAACTAGTATCTTGGGACATAGTCCCTGGCTAATGCTGAAACTGCTGCTTCTGATGAATGGTCGAGTAAACTCTCACATGACAAAGACACCTGAAACTCTGTCTGTTGGCAAGCAGAAAAATAACAGTCTGGCATTGCACAACGCCATGTGAATGGGGTTTTTTTCCATTTCAAACCCTTACCTTAAGGTTGTATTTATATCAGGGGAGGGCTCCCATGTATTCTGCCTGGTGTGGAATGTGTTTTCTGGTACTGTGGCAGGTTAGTGACCATATCACTGCTGCTGAAGGTTGTGGGTGAAATGTGTTCAGCAAACTCCAGCAATATGATAAGCAGTTGATCTTTACATCCACTCACCACCAAGAGGAGGAGGGAGGAGCAGCACTCAAGGAATTGGAGAAGGACTCAGGAGATTCACTTTGCCCAGAAGGAATCTGCTGCCCTTGCTTGGAAACAGCCAAATCCTGTTTCCCCAAGGGTGCTTCTGAGGGCAGTGGGAAGAGTCCTGGGGGGATGACTTTGGGAGCTAAGTGCATGAGTTTTCAGGGGGCACACACTTCATCCTAAGCCAGAGCCAAAATCCATCACTACTCTCCAAGATAAAACACATTGGCATTTGCTCTTTTTACTAATGCCATTGAAGGAGATACCACAGCCTGTGGTCCCAAAATATGACCTCAAGAACCTCTTTGTGATGGTATTGCTACCTGGATTCTGTCAAGGTGGGGTTGGAGGTGGGTATGCCCTGGTGTGACCAGAAGTCCTTTAGATTGCCTTTGCTTTCCTGCCAGAAGTAGCCCAGAACTGCCCCAAAGAAGGAAGACCAGCACTCTGTCCCTCCACAGCTGCCCCCAAATGAAGATGGAGACCTGTCTCCCAGCACAGGGGCAGCTCATTGAGAGGGATCAGTCATTTTGTGGTAGATTAGGTGTCAACCCATGCAGACCCAAGCTGAGTTACAGGGTGTCTGACAGCCCAGGACACCACAAGCTGACCCCAGGACAAGGAGGGACAGAGGCCTGTGCTCCTTTGCAGCACAGTTTCCCCTTCACAGGGACTGTAGGAGGCAGGGCAGGGTGAGGACAGGCTGGAGAAGACACCAGTGGGCTGAGGGTGAGGAGTAGCCTGATGCCCTGTGCTCCCAGGCATGTCTGTGAACAGGCATGGGCAGAGCAGTCCAGCTGAGGAGCAAAAAGGCACTCCAGGTGCACAGGGGTGTATCACCCTTCACTAAGATTTGGCAGCTCACTGCCTGCAGGGCAGAGGGGCAGGAGGAACCAGGGCACCTTCTGAGCAGGAGGCAGGCAGCAGCAGGATGGAGCATCACAGAGCAGTGGGCATGTGGGGATTAGTGAGGGAGTGGGGCATTTTCCAGGACTCATATTCAGTGTGCTTAGATTAATCCATTGTTTTGCCACATCCCCTTTCAAACACCAGATATGACGATTTTTCAAAGCCCTTTTTGAGGTGAGTTCTCTGTTTGTTTTGTGAGGCTTTTTTTTTTTCCAAAATACTGCAGAGGTAATGTAACACAGTCCAACGCTGCGTACGTGCTGCACCATTCTGGAAGATGGAAAACAAAAGCTAAAAGAGGATGGTTAACCTTTTCTAATTGTCACAGCACAGGACTAGTTGCCAGGAGGAACTTAAGTGCTAATCCTACTTTACTCACCATGTGACCTTTGGGTAAGTTACCTAATTAACTTGTCCTTCGGTCTGCAGAGCCTGCAAAGAGCAGGTGTTTCAGTGAAACACAGCATTGCTGAGCCAACCTGTGGCCTTAGGAAATAACCAGGGAATAAAACCTGCTGCACTTTTTAAAAGGTGGAATTAATATAGGGAATGAAAACATCCTGCTGTAAGTTTAAGCGTGCCCTCTAATCTTTTGGCAGGTACAGGATTGAGCCCAGACTATTTGGTTGAACAGAAGGTCATTCTGGATGGCATTTGATATTTGTGGAGGAGTGATATAGAGTGATCTGATCAAATTATAACTGAGTCAATTCTGTTCTGCTGGAATTCATTTCCTTCCACTAGAGGTACATGGATTCTGATTTTCCCTGACCACCCGGTGCTGTGCTGCTGCTGTTAGGAGTGCTCTCCAAATATCACTGTGGCTGTCCTCTAGGAGGATTTGGGATTATCCCTCTTTCCCCTTGCATTTGAAAGGAGTTTTCAGGCTGAATTAAAGACACTCAGCGCTAAAAGGTATAGTTATCCCTTGATTCCAGGCTTTTTCCCATTCAGTTTCTCCTCCTTCCTGCATGTCTTTTTTATTGACTCACTTTAGCCGTAGTTGAATCTCTTTTTTTTCCTGAAAGTATTCAGTATTAGGTACATAAACACAGTTGGATTCTTCATGCTAATGTGGAATTAAAAGATACTAACAACCATCCCCAGAGATCATCCTCTCTCTGGTGAAAGATCTTTCACCTGCATTGGAAAAAGCAGTTTACAGAACTATTCACTCCCTCTTCAGCATTTGATGTCAAAGAAAATGCCATTGCATCTCTGCTATGGCTTACAGACACGTCATTTATTATTATCTGGTGCTCAGGAGGCAAGCCTGCCTCCTGGGGTAGGTATGGCTTATTTTCCAGGTTTGATCTCTCATTTAAAGAGGGAGTTTTCAGGGTTATTTTTTGCAAAGAGCCAGCCTACACTTTTCTCTTTCAAGAAGTTTGGTCTTCACAGTCTTTTGCTACAATGGTTCAATATGGTGTTTATTTAAAACTTCCCTTTTTATAATATGCTGTGGACTGGGCAGCTGAGATGCAACCTTGGTTTGGATGAATGGATTCTACAACCAGGTTTCCAGAATCAGGTTTTGATCCCTTCTTATTGAAAAGTGCCTGTAACCATGAATGGTCTAATTGAAACCGGAGGCGCTTGCTGCAGACTAAGGAACAATTCAATGGGATTAAGGCAATGTCGCATCTGGGCTGCTGTGATTAAATTTTGCAAATATTAACTGAAAAAATCTTGGCTCAAATCCTAGCCAATATGTATTTGAGCAGTTCCCCAGAAAAGAGTGGAGCTGAGCCTTGCCTGAGGTGCAGCAGTGTTGCTGTTTTAACATGTCCTTCCATTGTCTTCACTTGACAGAATCTAAGGATTTTGGCTCAAAAAGGGCAAGCTCTTTGAGGGATGTTAAGGTTAGAGTTTGAAAAGAGCAATTTCCAAGGGAAAAAAGTTTGCAACATGACAATGAAACCAGACAGAAACCCTGCTGCCTTGAAAAATAACTCTGGGAGTGAGAATCTTTCCCACAAACCCAGCAAGCTCCTTGGGGCACGTCCACAGCATGCAATGAAACACACTGCAAGGATCAGTGCTGGCCACTGATGGCAGGACCAGGGGCAGAACAACTGTGTCAGTGTTTTGTCTGCTCAGAGAGCAGTATGCCATGATTTCAGGGGAGTGCTCACCTTCCTTCAGGTGTTGTGCTGTACTCAATTTACAGATGAGTCTTGGGTTTGCTCTGGAATTTTGGGAAAGGCAGTATAGACACATTAACATATTCACTCACCCAGAGAGTAAGCTTTGGGACATGAAAAGGAAGAATTTCCTTTTCTGGGACAACAGGACAATGTCACTTGTCCCTGAATACATTGCTAACAGACTGTTTTGTTCTTCACATGCTCTTCAGAGGAACTTATAATAAATCTATCCAGAAACTGAAGCAAAAATAAATTTAACTGTGTATTTATCATGAAGAGCATCAGGCAGTGAGTACACTATGACATTTCTAGTGGTGGGATTTTCTGTGTTGGGAGTTTTTTTCTTTCCTTTCTACTACTGCCCATTAGGTTCCAGGATGAATCTGAGATGCTGATATCCATCTATGAATCTGCTGCTTCTCTGTGAGACTGCCAGTCTGACTCAGAGCCAAGTTTTGCAGAGCTGCCACAACTAGAGTGACTAGGTCATTCACAGTCAGGATCTCCCAACTTTGAAACTACTCCCCTCTCTCCTTTGGCCTGAAGTAACCTGTTGAATCAATCTACATCCACTTGTGAGCACCAAGCTTCATGAATAATGTTGACCAACTGGAGAGAGTCCAGCAGGCAGGAATAAGAGTGATGAGAGGGCTAGAAAACATGAGCTATGAGGAAAGACTGAGAGTTGGGTTTGTTTAGTCTGGGGAATTGAAGACGGGTAGATGTGCTAACACCCTTCAAGTATGTGAAAGACTACTGCAAGGAGGAAGGATAAGCTGTTCTTCATGTCTGCTGGGGACAGGAAAGGAAGTAATTGGCTTTTAAAAAAGTGAAACAAAGGGAATTTAGGTGAGATGTTAAAAGTAATTTCCCAGTTGTGAGACCTGTGCACCACTGGGATGGTTTGCTATCTGCAAGTGCTCTTGTGGGAAGGCTTTAGCATCCGCTGAGACAGCTATCTCATCACCTTCAGCACAGATGATCCTTTCTGGAGGCTGGTGGAAGGGCAAGATTACCATTAAAATTTTCTCCAACTTGGTTTTGTGTGATTTCTGCTATGGATGCAAAAAGTCAGAAGAGTGATTCTTAGTTCTCTGGTAGGTGTTTTGTGACCAGGCCACCATCTGTTGTCTGATGGGAGAAGAGATTAATTGTCCATCCTAAAAATATCCAGAAGAATATCCCCAGAACACCACGGGGGCTCGTCTTCAAGGGAGTTACGGATGCAAACAACCACGAAGGACAGGTCTGAGATAATGTAAAAAAAAGAAAGTCTCCCTGCTGGACCAGCTGCCCTTGGCAATGTCCTAAACCATTTCTCCAGTGGTGACTGGTGTGGTGACCTCCCACTGAAGTGCACCTTGGTGCCCAAGCAAATGGAATCAGACAGACACCCAAGCAGCCAAGAGCTGCTGAATTTCTGTATTTAACTCAATAAAAAGAATAAAAACAAAAGCAAAACCTGACGCACACAACAAGCAGCACACAACAATCCCTCCTTCTCTGGTTTCACAGGGAAGCAAGTTCCAGCACTGTAAAGTCAAAGATTAAATAAAAAGAAAAAGCCAAGGGCACCCTGCCATGCATATATTAGACCTGGTAAAACAGCATTGAGCACACCCTCACAGATTTAAACACCATGAGGAGAGCAGGGGCTTAGGACCTGGCAAAGAAGCTGCCTTTTCATCAGGTTCATTGGGTCTGCATTTTCAGCCCTTCCTTTTCTGCAATCCTGTCTGTTTTTAATGAGGGGACATTATGCAACTAGCGTTTGTGCAGAGGAGTGACCATCATGGGCCAGCACAGGAACAGGGGAGGCTTGGATGGCACTGGTGGCTTAGGACTCCCCAGCTGTGGCTGCCCACGCTGCTGCTCCTGAAGAGGTTGGAGCTCACCGTTGCTGCCATGAGCCAGGGGCTGCTGGGCAGAATTCCTCCTTGCAGCTAAGCCAGCACAATTATGATTGGCTAGTTTAGAAGTAAAAGGCATCTCAGACATACTCATGGAGGGCAACTCTCCCCTGTTTGTGAGTTCAGTTCCTTTCTGTTGCACTTCTGTGTCCTTTTGTCCTCTTTTGTGGCTCTTCTGGAATTTAGATTTGAGACGCACACAGCAGCCAAGGGAAAGCGAGCTCCTTCGACCTTCCACTTCATCTGCAGAAGACCCATGTCTAAATAGGAATAATGATAGATGCTGATGAGGTGCAATATTTGACATTCATCTGGGAGTGCAGAAGCATGTGATTGCTAATTTCATCAAAAACTAGAAATGGGTGGAAATTTATCTCTTTCGTCTGTGCAGTTTTGAAGGTCAGCAATTCAGTTGAATTTTCGTAGGTTTCAAAAGCGCTTATTTTTCCATGGATTTGCTAGTTGCTCAGATTTTTAAATTAATCTTTTTCTTCTTGAAGAAATAGGAATATTAAATTCTTAGCTTCAAATTAAAAACTTTCCTTTAAGAAAAAATCTTTTTTACTGTTACCTTTGAAAAACTGATGATGCTGATCAAGGGAAATGACAATTGAAAATCTAGAATAAATGCTGGAGACTATGGGAAAAATTGAAATACTTTCAAAAATACTTGCAGAGGAATATCTATGTCTTTCTCTAACTATTTTAAATGGTTAGTAAAGTTAATATAAATTATGCACAACCTTGGTTTTATCATTGGATGTAAAAGGTAACTTTTCTTCAAAGAGAAAGTTTCCATTGCAGATGGAGGGGGGTTTTTGTTTATATAGTGAACTTCTAGAAAATTAGGAAATAATATTCAAATTATGTGCATCAGTTCTTTTATACCCCCAACTCCCTCTTTGCACATCTGAAAACATACAGGTCTGGTAGAATAACACTCCCAAGATGGTAACTCTTGGACAATTTTTTCAACTTCCATCCCTCTCCTCAGGAACCTGGAAGGCTTTCTGTGCATGGAGGACCTGTGCCCAAGGCTTTCAGCAGCCCAGTACTTGGGATGTGCATGTGGCTTCTGAGCATAGCTGCTGGCATGCACTGAGGGAGGAGAAAGTTGTCCTTCTGACTAGTCCAGTGCTGGTACCGAGTCAGGGCTGGGATAACAATGCTGTCGGATGCTTCAGAAATACTCAGCAGGACAGAGAGGTGTGTGTCCTGGACAGCAGGATTGTGACCTTCATGTGCTGTCCACCTAAAAAAGTAAAATAATTTTGCTGATCACGTTCAGTATTTAGGGGTTTTTGCTATTTTGTATGTGGAGGGGTCTTTGACAGGGTGCCAAAGCATTCAGTTTTTTTATACTTGTGAGTATTTCTCCCGGTGCAATCCAGACACCTTCTTCCTGTGTGTTCACTCACAAACACAATGGATGTGACTACAAGCCTGTGTGCCTGAGTTGTCCCTGGGAGTGTGGATCACCTGCATCCCAGGTACCAGGAGCCATGCACACGGGGCAGGGCCAGGGCTGGAGCAGGGCTGCAGATCTGGGGTGCAGGCTCTGTATGAGCACCTAGCTGTTCTTCCCATTGTTACTTGGGGCAAAGGTTACTGAGTTCAGCTTCACCCCTTGTATGCAGGATGTACTAACGCTTTAAAATGCTGCTGAATGAAAGGTGTTTTATGTATAGAGGGTATTAAGCTTTTGTACAGCACTGTGGCTTGTGTGTTTACTTTGGGTCCTGGACACCCAGCCCAAGTTACTGGAGCAAGTAATCTCCCGGTGCGTGTTGTCGCACGCTCCACAAACTGCTGTGACCCAGGCAGCTGCCTCGTGGATCCGGCTCGGGCTTCCAGCCTCACAGCACTGCTTCAGATGCCAGTCACAGGAACCTCCTCTTCTCTTATGCAATGCTGTTTGGGTAAGGTTCTTTGTCTGGAAAAAATCCTGCAGGGGAATCCCAAGCCAGATCTTTCCTCGACTGCTGCTCCTGCCAGCTGCACACCTAGTACTGCAGATCTTGCTGAGACTAAACAGCCTTAAGGTTGGTGAGGAATTCTGCCTGAATGAATGTAGCTAAATCTGCACACCTCAGCAGGAAGAACTCTTCACCCAGTACAGTTGTGGTGGATTGTAGCACTTGATGCAGTACAGAGTAAGCTTTGGGCTTGGTACAAGAAAAAAGCATTCTGGCTGCTGGACACTGGGACCAGTCCAACTGGAATACCCCTCTATGAAGCCCTTGACTTTAGATAAATGGCAGGGCTGTGGTCCTCTGGGAGACCAAATTTTCTTGTGCCTCTGGCAAAGGTCAAGAGAAAATGAGGCCAGCCCAGGCAGTAATATCTGAGGCACCCCAAATGGAAGGAAACATGATTAAACTGATTAAATGAGTCACGCCTACATAATCCTGTGCTGCAGAGGTAGGCAGAAAATCCCACCCCTACCACTCTGAGTTGCAGATAGCAGCGTCTGTTAAAAGGCTTCTCATTGTAGCTACCAAGATGCTGGTATCTGTGTTATTTCCTGGAGAAAGGGTGTCATTCTTGCTTCACTGAAGCATGACAAAGCAAGAACGGCCTGTGCTCAAGTGTCAGGGTGTCTTATAACTGTGATACACAGAATCTGTATTTTTGTGAAACTCCTGAAGTGGAGGAAGTATGAGGAAACCAGAGGGATTAGGCCAGTAAGCATGTTCTTTATTTGTGAATATTTCCACAGGCAAGACTTTAGTCATTAAAGTAGCTGCAGCTCCTTTTGGAGCAGCCACAGAAGGACAGGATAAGTTCACTGTTAAAAAAGATAAACTGCCTTAAAGTGGGTTTGATAGGGCTGCTGTGGGATCTGTGGACAAATTTATGAGGCTGCAAGAACTTGATGTGTGTTAATATCCTCAGTCTATTCAGGTAGAAATGAAGACTGACCTCATCTAAAATCAAGTATTTCAAGGGCCACCAAGGTAGATTTGGTGGTTTCACAAACAGGACACCAACTGGGATTGTTTGGTCTCTGGTTTTGAGGTCTGGGTGTGTGACATGGGACAAGTCCCATCACTCTCGTGTGCTTTCTTTTCTCTATTTATCTTTTCTTTGCCTTGATTACACTCACCAAATATTCAGGCCATGCACAGGCCATTACTAAGTGTTATTACAAGGGCTCATGTCCCCTCTGATGCCTCTAAGTATGAAGTTACCAGTTTAGCTTCCAAATGTTGTTAAATCTTTCTAATGCACAGAGCTGTTTCTTGCCACTGTCTCTTATTAAGCAGTAAAAGTAATGAAAAGCCTTTGTGTTCTCCTCCTGTGAAGACAAATGGGCAACCAATTCCCACACAGTCACCTTTTCATCTGTCAGAGGGACAGGAACACCTCCCCAGGGCTGGTCCAGGGATTTCATTTCCATAAAGCTGTGATGGTGAACATGAAGACTGTGTTCATCATCAGTTTTTATATCACTTTTCCAAATGTGACACAGTCAGAGAAGATTGCCTCTTTGGGAGAAGGAGGGCGTTAAAGGGGAGACCAACTGGCTCAGCTAACAGACCATTTACTAATAATTGCTGGCCATTTCAAGGAAGATGGGCAAGGAAAGCTGGGCTGACATCTTGAATGGCTTCTCTCAGGCCAGGCCTTTGCTTCAGAGAGGAAACTGGAGGCTCAGGAGATCCATCTCTCTCTGCCTAGTCAGTGCATGCATGTGCCATGAGCAAAACAAGCCTAGGTGAGATCCCTCAAGTATAAATAGCCATCCTAGAACACCTCTGAGGATTCCAACCAGCTACATCAGGTATGACTACCCAATCTGTTCTTGCTTTTCCCAGCTGCAGTCTGCATAGCTGGAGAGCTAACACAGATGGAGAATCCAGCTCCCCTTGCTCCCAAGTGTCCAAGGAATGACCCAGCCATCTGCAGGAATCATTACCATCCTCCATGAGAGGGGACAAGGTCAAACCAATTGAATGTTGTCTGAAGAGGATCTTGGGGAGGGAATGTTTTCATTACAACAGTTCATCTTTCCTTTCACAGCTCATCAAAAGCAGGCCTTCTGCATACACAGGCAAGACAAATAGGACCAAGGGGTGATGACGGATACTGCAGGCCCGCGGTGATTGGGATGACCCTCCACTCACACAGCTGATCAAAGGCAAGTAAAACAATCAGCCAGCCATCAGCAAAGATGTAATATTAAACTCCCCAAACACCTCATTTAATTAAGTCTTTATGATCAAAATCTCCATACCAGATCTTTTAAGTTAAACACTCTTAGACCTTGCCCTAAGATAGCAGAAAAGGACTTCCGGAGGGAAAATGTCTGTAAAAAAATTATTCCTAAAATAATGTTTCTTCCCTCTAGCCTCCCAAATAATCTGCCTCTGAGAGGATACACTTCTGTCTGGTTTGCCCTGGCAGCACTCAGAAAGATGGGGTGCCTCATGCCCAGCACTTGTCCCTGCTTATTCTGCTGCAAACAAAAATCAGGAAACAACAAAGCTGCCTTTTATGATGTCACATTTTGGTTGTAGTGATGATGATAAACCCTATGTCTGTGAACCTTCTGTTGGCCTTACAAGTCTGAGCCAAAGCTGACTGAAAAATGTCAGGCCTGGGCAGATGCAGTGCCAGTGCAGGAGGGGAGGAGAGATGGAAGGGCACAGGCATACACCAGGAATACATCAATGTGGAGGATGCCTGCACTCTTCAGCCTGGTCCCCAGAGAGTAAACATTTCTGAGCCAATCTCTAGTCAAGAGTAAGATGGGATGTGAAAGGCAGATGTCCTGAAGGTGGAGCTGGAATTTATAGTAAGGAGTACCTAAACTGTTTGAGCAGATCCAAGGGAGGGGCACAAAATTGATTAAGGTGTTCAAGTAACTGTCCTAGAAAGCTGAGAGAGTTTGAGTTATTCAGCCTGAACAAGAGAAGGCTCCAGGAGATCTTAATGTTGCCTTTCACTATTTAGAGGAAGCTTCTTACACTTTTTACCAGGACCTATAGTGAGAGCAAAAAGGGTGACAGTTCTAAAATGAAAGATAGTAAATTCACAGAATCATCAAGGTTCAAGATCATGTAGTCCAATCATCAATCCAGCACCACCATTATCACCTCTAAACCATATCCCCAAGTGCCACATCCAGACACCTCTTGAACACTTCCTCTACACCACCTCCCTGAGCAATTTATTCCATTAATTAACTGCTCTTTCAGTGAAAAAATGTTTTCTAATATCTAATCTGAACTACCCTGGCACAACTTAAGGCCATTTCTTCTTGTCCTTCCACCTGAGACATGGCAGAAGAGACCAACCCCCACCTCACTGCAACATCTCAGGTAGTGGTAGAGAGTGAAAAGGTCCATTCAAGCCTCCTCTTTTTTATATGATGAGGATGGTGAGACACTGAAACCAATTGCCCAGAGAAGTTGTGGATGCCACATCACTGGAAGTGCTCATGGTCGAGCTGAACAGGGCTTTGGGCAACATCATCTAGTGCAAAGTGTTCTTGTCCCTGGCAAAGAACTTGGATTAGATGATCTTTAAGGTCCTTTCCAATCCAAACCATTCTCTGATTCTTTGACCTCCAGATGTCTCAGATCCCTCAAACACCCATATTTGTATGAAATACACCCTGCTTTGGAAGCTTCTCTCTCCACTGAAGAATCTGCAAAACTAGCTCAAACTAGCTGGATAAATGAGCAGAGATGAGCCCCATCCTTTAGCTTTGCAGTAATTATTGTAAAGACATCAGACACTGTATGATGACAAATGGGCATTATTTTAATTCCTATGTGAAAAAGGAATTTTTGTAATTTTCTCTCTGTTTTCATCATTGGCTTAGCAATTGTACCACACCTGAAAGGAATGACTCAGCCCTGCACCATGTGTTCCCACCTCACCACCTGTGCTCCTTGCTCATCAAGTCATTTAGCAGTCAAAACAGGGATTTGGATGAGGAAACTCTTCCTTTTTTTGCTGTTTTCTGCTGGGTGGGGCATTTATCTGGCTCAGCCTGATGTGCTCCATTTCCCAGATGGATGAGCCCTACAGCTGGCTCAAAGGAAAGGATGGGAAATTATGGATGGGGCAAAACAATTCTACACATTTTGGCAAAATACAAATTTGGATGGGCTCAGGGTGGTCATGAAACTACACATAACTCAAACATGTTCTTGTGACACAGTGGTGAGAGATTCTCCATCTTGTTACTGGTTTCCAGAGTCAACTGAGCACTGCTATTCTTTTCCACTTCTTCATAGAAAGACAAGACATTTAAGCACAGTAAAGCTTGCCATACATGAGTTCATCAAACACTTGAAATGAAACCTGTCAAGGTGTTGTATGGCAGCCAACTTCTGCACCTGTAGTAAGCACAGTTCCATTTGCCAGTACTGAAAAGGGAAAAAAGATTCATGGGAATCAGCAAGTGTGGTTACCCTGGAAGCTGTGAGACAAAGGAGAATCAGGATTCCTGGAGTAACAGTTAGTGTAAAGACTTTTTGGACAGGCTAAGGATGTGATGAGAGAAGAGAAGAGAAGAGAAGAGAAGAGAAGAGAAGAGAAGAGAAGAGAAGAGAAGAGAAGAGAAGAGAAGAGAAGAGAAGAGAAGAGAAGAGAAGAGAAGAGAAGAGAAGAGAAGAGAAGAGAAGAGAAGAGAAGAGAAGAGAAGAGAAGAGAAGAGAAGAGAAGAGAAGAGAAGAGAAGAGATTAACTATTCAGGGGGAACCTCAAAGCTCGTGTTTCTGTTTTATTTTTTTAAAACACATAAATTAGTTAAAATGGGCTGAGTTCCAAATTCCTCACCAGATGTTTGGTAAGGGTAACAGTAGTCTAAAGGCCTGAGTCACTAAAATTAAACCACCTTTATCTGTTCTACACCACTATCTATTTATCTACACCGCTACCACTTTAATAAACCACCAGGTGCCTTAACTGCTTTGGCAGGTTTATACAGTTAGGTTACTTCTAAAACTGGTCCCTTTAGACACTGTGAAGCACTACTTTTGTCTTTTTTTTTTTGTTTTTCACCTTCCCCTAATTGCTATACTATGCAGAGATGTTTCCTTGGGCAGTACACACAGCAACTTAGACCCTTGCTACCAGATAGATCTGTACCAGGAGGTTTTGTCATGTGTGTATTACTGTGCCATAGCCACAAAAGGCAGAATTATCTGTAGCTGGAATGGAACTCACGGGGCAGAGCAAAACTTGAGGTTGCAACTACATCTGATGATCCATGAACTAAACTCTTGATGGTGTCAGTGGAAGATATTTCTTTCATGACAATTTGGGGACGAGCCATTGCCATGTAGTTGAAGCTGGATCTGGTGACTATCCTAGCTGTGTTTCCTGCCTTCACACTGACCAACCTAGTGTCAGCCCAGAGTGAAGGGATGTGGGGAGGAGGAGCTGAAATTAAGAGAAAATAGCCCTCTCAACCTTATCATTAAGTCTTCCTCTGGGGCTTGGGTTTCAAGAGGACTCTCTGAGAGTTGTGTGAGTAAGATCAGAGAATCTCTGGACTGTACATGCAAAAGTAACACAATGAAAGCCTAAAGGCAGACAGCAACATAGAGCACACAAATTATCCTTCAGCAGTGTTTGTAGTGGTGAAACCTTTCCAGTGAATAACTCACTGCTAAGGAAATGGGATGTTCTATAGGACCAGGTAACAGTGAACTGGGGTCTCTCCCTTATCAGGCAGCCACAGAGCTAAAGGGTATGCAAAGCTAAAGGGTATCCAAGTTGGCTTTTCTGTTTTACCTCTTGTTAGAGCAGTTCAAGTTATGCTAATATAGAGAGAGCCAACTTTTCTGGCTTAGTGGTTAGAACATGCTGGGATGGGAAGGGGAGTCACCTGACACATAAGCTCTGATCCAGGGAGGAGCTCATTAATTTTGTAAAATTGAGCCCCATCAGCAGAAGTTCTGGAGAGCCACTCACCACTGGGGTGAGTGCTTGGGGGTGTGAGCCCAAATCTGGGAGGTGGCCAAGATGTCAGCTTAAGATGGCACTCACTCATCACCATACTGTACTTCCAGCTGACTTAAAGATTTCCAGTGACCGGACTAAATTTTGTAAATGTTTCAGCATCAAAACAAAGAAGCAAAAGAAAATATTTGTTTCTATCCAAACTAAAACATTTGGGGATTTTTTTTTTCTTTCTTTTCATTTGGCTGACAAACAAGTAACTTCTACATTATTAAAGGAAATGAACTAAGTCCTCTGTGGTAATAAGTCACTCCCCTCTCCCCCTTGGTTTCAGGGATTCAGGAAGGTCAGTAAAGACTCCAACCTCGTAGTTCACAGAAACCAAAAGGTCATGTTCTCCAGGACAACTTCTGAGTGCTCTGCCTCAGGACTGACTTTGTTTTATCCAAGGAGTTTGTTTGGGCTGTCTCCCACTTTCTGAAAAGTACTCATAGACGCTAGGTATCTGCAAACAATTTTTAGCACAAAAAAAATTATGGATGAGTCACGATTCTGGTAAAGGGAGTGATGTCTCCTCTCCATGGACAGGGATAAATGAGGACACTGGCAACAAGGAGTTTGTCCAGCTACTTGCCCTCTCTTGAGTGCTGGGGCACAGCCTCCAACCAGGTCATATATTCTATTTGTTCACTCTTCTGTCATCCATCTTGTGTCATGACAGATGAGCATGAAAAGACCCAAACTCTGCCAAGTTCTCAACAAAAACATTAATATAATTCACCTTCCAGAGCTCTGCTCCAGCTGCTCCACACTATATCTTTTGTTAGATACTTGCATGAATAATAATATCTGCAGTTAGTCTAGCTAAGATTGCAACAGAAAAAGAAGTTAACCCTCCTGCTTCAGGGCACAAATCAATTCAGATTCTGGCAGGTTTGCCAGGCCTGAGGGTAGGAGTTCATATGACCTTCTCCACAGGAGCCAGAAACACCTGCATCTCTTCCCTCTGCTCCTCCTTCCTGGCCTGTTTTCTTGACCTCTTGCACTACCTTTCAGGTGTTTTACTTGCTGCCAGCTTTTGCCCCTGCCAGGAGAGGCAGACTGTTCACCCTGTTGCATGCACTCTCTCCCCCTGCAGCTGGTTCCAGCTCTCCCCTGTTCATCCTGGGTTTTGTCAGTCATCTCTTGCTACAACTTGAAGTGAAAATTTCTGGGTTTCCTTCCCCGTCACTGCTGTTCCTTTCTCCTCAACCTCAGCCATCCCCTAATGCCTCTGCAGGTGTGTGTGGACTCAGCTCCATCAGGTCCAGCCCCATGCCTATGCCACCAGGTCTCTAAACTCTATGCTTGGAGTAGGAAAAGGCATCAAGGAATGTGGGGGTGGTGGAGACAAACCTCCCCCTTTGCCTACAGGGTGCTGGATAAAGATGAGAGCTACTGCCTCAGAGTGCTGGCCAGAAAAGTCTCATTTTTTACACATTCTCCCTGAACTGCTGCCTTTTATATATAATTAGACTGAAATGTTCCTGGAGCTGGGATCATCCTTCCACTCTATTTTTATAGCATCAAACACAAGGATCTTACTGGGTTAGTAGGGCCCATAGTCAGTGCTCAGGTACAATGCTGACTTCACTGCTGGTTAAATTAGAGTCTATGAGTAAGGCAGGGCTGGAAGAGGAGTGGCAGAACAGCCCATCACCCAATCCTCAGAGCTGGGACACTTTCTGTCCCCTTGCCCTGTTGCTGTAGAAAACATAATGTTAGCTGCTGTAAGGGTTTTGCTGAAGGAAGTTTACATAGCAGGATTCTGCTGGCACATGTGCCATGCAGAAGGACTAAGGGCAGACGTCCTCTCAGGACTTGCTGTTCCCACTTCAAAGTAGGAGACACAGTGACAAATACTAAGCAAAGGAAATAGACTTACCCAGTGCATCTCAATGCAGACAACAGACCTCAAGCCACAGAGTTTGGTGCCTCCCACCACATATTCCCCTAACCTGCTCTCACCTTGCCCTCTCCCATTTTTGTTTCCCTCAAATCTTTCCCTCATCATAAGCAGGAAAATGTATCAAAGCAGAAGATGGACTCCTTTCAAATCCTGTCCCTGTTTTCTTAAATTCTGTGTTTTTATTTCTCCCCCTCCCACTGAGATAATTTACCCAGAAAATAGCTATAAAAATGTAGTGTGTCCTAATGGAAGCCTAGTGCTAACAGTGGTTCACCATGCACATAGTTGTAGGCCCAGGAGAGTGTGATCACATACCCTAGAAGTGAGGAGTTTATGATGGCCTGTTCCAAACCACTGTAATGTAAATGGCATCCTTTTCATTGGCTTCAAGGGGCTTTGGGTAATGCTGTAAATAGTCCAGCAAGATACTGTACATGGATATGACAACTATTTATAGGCGTTATGATAAATAAGATATGTACTCACCATCTAAATCTAGCCACTGTGTCATCTGAGGAGAGACAAATCAGGGCTGATGCTTAGCAGAATGAGAGATATCGGTGATGATAAGGGACCATTCACTGATGTGTCACCTGCTTCCCCAAAAGAGAATCACCTGAGATCCTTCACCATCTACTGCAAGGGCCCTTTGTAACTGACAGCTTTGTTCTAAAGGAGAGTTTGTCAAATATAGCTAGGTAATAGCCTTCAGATTTATGACATTCTTCTGCAGCAAATGCTGCTAGAGTATCTCATGGTGATCCAATCCCTCTGAGAGATCTGTAGCCTTATATCTTCCTTTGACTGGATCTGTCTCACTGTGGCCAATGACCCCACAATCATTGCTTGGTGATGGTGTGAGTTGATGTGGATGACCTTGTTACCTAGGATTACGTGTGCAATACAGACTTGATTGCTATCATCAGTGCCCAGGGTTACCAGCCCTGACAACATCAGGGTTGAGTTACCTGCCTGGAACAGCCTATTCATATTCACACCTGTGAGCAAGCTCCTCACTGGCATTCATAAACACACTTCTCCCTCTGAGCAGAACACAGTGTGCAGGTGTTATCATGCAAATGGATTTTTTTGGATAAAGATGTCCTAGCTTCTGATGTTGGAGGAGTGTGTCATTTCATATTATAGAGGGATCACCAGCAGATAATTTAGAAATCTTCATGTCAAAGTGCAGGTGAGAGCAGGTTGTCTGTACTCTTGTAATTATGGTGGTATCTAATCAAGAACAACCCTATTGTTTATGGCACTGCATAAACATAGAAAAATAGATAATCACTTATTCCAAGAGTTTACAGTTTAAAAAAAAAAAAAAAAAAAAAACACAGAACACAGTCTTGGATTGATTGAAATGCTAAGGATTTTAGCACAAAAACCTCAGAAGTGATACAGATTGTGCTAATGAATGGGTGAAGAGACCTTCAGTAAAATCATCAATGGATCATTAATCTGCAGTCTTGTTTCTCTGTCATAAGGAAGGAGAGAATAGGGAAACAGGAGAACAAAAGAGGAGAGGTTCTACAACTCTTAATAGCTGATGTTGGTTTTACTTCCTCAAAAATGCCACTGGCAGACATTCACTTTGGATATGATCAGGACAGGTTTTAAAGGCCTCTTTGCACACACAAAAAACTCTAGAGCCTTATTTAGCAAGATCCCATGCAGTAGCAAGATGATAAGTCAATCTGGCTTGTTTGAGGCTTAGCACTGACCCCAAGATAAAGGAATGACATGGACATTATGCTAGGCTTTGAGGAGACGCACATGCAATTCCTCAGCCTCTGGCACAGAAACAAAAAATATTCATGGAGTATAGAAAAGCATCTCCCTTCTTTGAATTGCCTTCTTTGAATCTGTGAGGCTTGCACAGTGTTGGAATGGATCTTCCATCATACCTACATGGCTCCAGACCAGCAGTGCTGGTTGTGCTGGTGTTCCCAGGTAGCAGCTTCCAGGCACTAATATCCAGGGGTTTGTGTCAGTGTGGTTCCTCTGCCATGCTGAGTTCTGCAATCCCATTTCTGCAAAGCATCTCATTTCAGGGATCTGCCCACATCCATCAACATTCATGGAAATACTGGTGGCCATACTTATTGTTAATCTCCAGTAAGACTCATGTGCAAATCCTCTGCTGAACAGAAACTTCTGGTCCCTGGACAACACAGAGAGCCATGCTGGAGACTGTAGGAAAGAGGGATGTAAAGAAGTCAGCTATGTCACACTGGCAGCAGCATTTGCACACATGAATTTGGGGTTCTTATGTCCTAAAGAATGCAATAAATCACTGCTGTCTGCATACACACTGTTACAGAGTGGTAGGATAGATCTGTTTGTTCATTTCAGTCTTGATCCATTGAGGCTTTCTAGTCATTCTGTGCTTGTATTTTTCTGTTGACTTAGTTATATAAACTTCCTCTAATGCAAGAATAAGTATCTTTTGTGCTGTAACCCTAAGATCCAAGGGATTCTGAATGGACTGCAAATGATCTCAGATATTGTGACCCTGTAGTGACCACTCAACTACATTTGTCTGAAGAGCTCTCAGACTTTGAGAACAACCATATGAATTGCAACCTCAACTGTTTCTGCAAGTTTCGTCTGGAAAAGTCTATGCTAAATCTTTTACTTAAAAGGTTTTTAAGGGGTTTTTGGGTTTTTTTGGTTTTTTTGTTTTGTTTTTTTTTTTTTTTTGAGAAATCTGAAGAATAACTACCTTGGTTGCAAAGAAATTTTTCCAGTATTGGGTTGCAATTTTCAGTAAACCATCCATAAAAAAATGTAATTGCATTTGTCTTTCAACAACTGAAAACCAAAAAAAAAAAAAAATTTACTTGACATCCCCCAAAGTCTAATATGGATTTCTTCTGGAAATGTTAGTTCTGTCCACAAAAATGTGCCAGTTTTGGTATCTTCTATTGTTGATGTCATTCAAATAAAATCCTGGGCTAGCATTACTCGCTTTTTTTAATGATCCTTCCTCTGTTTGATTTTTTCTTTTTTTTTTAAATGCATGCATCTAGTTAAGTTCTGAATTCCTTTGCAGTGACAGACCACATTACAGGAGGAAGTGTGTTCTTCCCCACAAGCAGGACAGGGAATCCCTTCTCATCTTGTCACTGTGTGCAAAAGAAGATACTCTGTCTCTCATTTCTTCCAGTTATTCACCACTCCAAAAGCTTCTGTAATTAAGACTGGTTGAAAATATTTGTTACAAAGGGGAGTGTTTTCTTGGTGAGCTCCCATGTGACTTCTTCACAGTGAGACCAAGAGCATTACTCTATTTGGGTAGCTTGTTACAAAAACATCATATGTCTCCAGTGCCTCTGGTTTAGGTACTGACTTAACATCAAGCTGGAAAATGACAACATATGATGCATACCTCCCAGACACATAATATTGGTGACACAGATTTGTGGTTGGTTACACTTTTTTTATTGGTGAATTTTCTTTTGGCCAGTTAGAAACTGTCCACTAAACTAAGCACATTTTAAATGCTAAGTCAATGTGGATATTCCATCAGTGTAGTTCCCTAGAAAGTTATAAAAATTTCAGTTTATGGTAGCCTGAGGTCTGGTCACTTACAAAACCTAAAAGTATAAACAGGTCAGGCAAGTTCTGAGCTTCTGGAGCTGTTTCACAGTCTGTGTCCCACACCTTCCTTGACTGTAGATAAATTCTTCTCTCTCTTATCTGCTTTCTAGAAAGTTTCCCCGGCATGAAAAGCCATGGAGAATAAGCAAGCACTGATTTATGCTGCATTAGCACATGCAGCATATGTTTCTCTAACTCCAGAGAAAACCTGGCTCTGCAATGCTTGGAAATGGTCTTTAGAAGCCCAAGGCAGAGTGTTATACACATCAGAATGTGCTGTCTGTGGGTGAAATTCAGCTCTCTGTAGTGACATATCACAATGCTGAGGTAGTTGCTAAGTTCTGTTCAAATGCCAGGATGCATTTCATCCTGTAGCCTTTATTGATATATTAGAGAGTAGATCAGAAGTCATGTACCTTGGCATTGATTTGGTATTGGGACTAAATCAACATCAGCTTTGATTGCTACAAATTACTCTGTAAATTACCAGGTTCTGAATGCTCTGCCAGGAGATTAATCACCAACAACAAAGAATTAACTACGTGTCAAAGTTGTAAAAGGAAGGGTTTTAAGAAGCCATCTCTTTATCCGTCTTTGTGAAAACAAAGCAATGCGCAATGAGAGACGAACAAATAATCACAACACCCGAGGGGGAGGAGCAGAGGTGCAGAACAAGCTTCCAGCAAGACAACCTGCTAAAAAGGTTACTTTAAAAGCTTTTTGATGATGGAGCTTATCGTATTTATGAAAGATGTGACAGGACACACTTGCTTGTAATAGCAGGGGATTGGAATTGTCAACTGGGGACAGCTCTTCTGGCCCTTTTCCTATCATATGCTGAGGCACTGCAATTAAACTCAGCACAACAGCTCTAAGTAGGGAGAGCTGCAAAAGTACAGTCAGGTGAAACTCTTATCAATGAAATAATAAAAGCAACCAGTGTAGTGTGAAGAAAGTGGGTAGCAGGACAGAGAATGGCTGCAAAATAAGAGAAGGGAAGCCAGCAGGCCAGTTTCTGGACACAGACCAGTATCTTGTGATGCATTGTGTTGTCAAGTCAATCATTTCATGAAGCTTAGCACTTGTATCTCAGGAAAAGGAAAAGATCATTTTGAGTTCAAATGTCTGTCATCACAGCTAGGTTTGCAATGCCTTTCCAAGAGCTGAAATAATAGCTGAAAAGGTTCATCTGTGTATAAAATCAAATAAAAGATAAAAAGACAGATTTGTCTCTACTAGAAGGTCAGTAAAATTTATCAAGCCATTAAAACCACTTTATTTCTTCAGAAATCCTCCAAAAGCAGCCTCTCTAACTCTGTGTTATTTCCAGACTGCTCACCACTTCCTCTCGTCTTTATAATATACGAATGGCCCTCCTATCTTTCAGACTTGGCTTTGTTGAAGTTTATATTCTGCTAAATAAATATTACATGTTCAGCTCTTAGCACTAAAAAAATAACAGCCCATCTGGGTTTTCTTCCTCTCTAGATGAAAAGCATCTTCAGGGAAGACTGCACGAATATGTCCTGAAGGATGGGTGCAGGCAGTAAATCCCATCCATGATGAAACCCATATTAGGTATTTCCTCTTTTTATTCTTGATTATAGCTATACACACACTTCCTTTTGCTATTTTCCCATCTTGAGCACTGTCCAGACCTTAGAAACATCAAGGTCAGGGTTGAAAACACTATTCTGGAGTCTGACTGATGGCAAATTTGTGGGGATGGATCCTGATAACTGACTGATGACTGGCTCATCATTACCTCCATTACTGAAAGGTACCACAAGCTACCTTTCCTTCAGTCCTTTTCCACCATCCCCTTCTGTGGTTCCAATGCAAATGAAGCCAACAGATGGGCTGGACTCTGGCTGCCTCCTGATCTGTGAGCATCATCTGCTGCTGTGTCCAAGTCACTCAGCCTGGGAAGCAATGGCCATTGACTCCTACTAACACCTCGTCTCTGTAGCATAGGCATCCAAAAGCAAGTGTGCTCAGAATAATAGCATGAAATGGTCTCCTGAGGCCCTCACCATTGGCAGATCTGGTACATCAGTTATTGGGAAGAGCTGAGGGCAGGATGGGCACAGGCAGATGGAAAGATCCAGCTAGGATCCAGGTGGGAGCAAGCCCACCCACGTCCCCACCAGTGGCAGGGGTAATGCAGAGCAGAACTTGAAAATGCCCCTTTTAATACTCACTTGAGCATCTTGCTGATTCCAGTGTGGCTTGTCTGTGGCAGACTACAGGCATCTAATACTTCTTGAGATCTTCTATGGCTACAGAAAGAGCCAAGTAGTTCCCTCCTCCCTGGTGAAGTAACAACCAGCATTTGGGTGATGCAGACATTGTTTCCTTCATATGCCTAGAAGCATGAGAATGAGTGAGGCCAGTGAGAATGAAATGACAAGGAAGAGAGACAAGCCCAGAGCTTGTCAGACAACCAGATCTGAAGAGAGGGTGCTGTCTCCCATTTAATGAGGTGCATCTCTGACTTGTATGATCAACAGCCATGGACTAAGAAGAGGAATTCTCCTTCCAAGAGGCTCAGAGAGCAATGTCTCCTCCTCAAGAACCTAAGATGAAAGGCAGGTCTTGCATGTAGGTGTCCATCAGGCTGATTTGATTTCTGACCAGTCTGGAGAGACAACTTTTGTTCTCTCTGATTTGTCCTCTGCGTTAACATTTGCTTTAGATTCTTGTCAAAACAAGACCAGCCTCTTGAAGTGCAGCACGCACTCTGTCCTGTTTAGTTTTGTAATGTTTTGTTTGGCTGCTGGCAACTTGTTCATTAGAAGAAACAATACGTCCTTGGTCCATGCCCTAAGAAATCTCCTCCCGTTACAGCAGAAATGTAACAAAGCCCACCCTGTCCATCAGATTTCAAAAGAAATAAAATAGCCAATCACATCAGCCTTCTGACAAGCTGTTGTCAGAATCTTACTTGGGTGAGGCTGTGCAGAAAGTTCCTGGGATCAGCTCATTGGGGAACAAGTGGCGGAGGGGACTGCTGTATTACGAAAAATTGTCCACATGGTCCAGTGCCAGAATTACAGCTAACAATAGTGGACGTTTGAAGGACAAGTGCAAAACCCTTCCTAATTCACCTAAATTCCATGCCAGTAGGGATATCTTACTCTGCCCCTTTCATGGCTGATTATTTCATGCCCTAAAGATGGGCACTGACAGCACTTGTGATTTCCTCCTGGCCAGCCTGGGCTTTGAAGGCACATGTATGGCTGGCAGACTGTAAGAGCAGATGCCATTATTTGTGCTTTATTAAGACACAGTCCGTTCCCTTCACCTAACAGCAAAGGTAAATTTAGTCCCATGTCTATCATATGTTCAGTCTAAACTGTTTGTCAGAATATCATCCTGCAACATAGAGCCCTCTGAAAGTACTATATAACTGCCAGAAAAAGTATTTCCTTTTATACTTTCAAGTCTGTCTTCTTAAAATAAAGGGAGACTCCTGGTCTTGTTTTATTGGAAAGTGAAGTAGCAGTGCTGGTTGGAGTCACCTGCATTACCACGTACTCCTGCTTCCTCTCCTCATGCTCCCACCTGAGTATAATTCCCCTGACAATATTTTCTCCTTATATCAAAGCTCTTCTTCCCTTCCCACCTCCTGTATTTTTGTAACTCTCTGGGTAGACATATTCCATTACCTCTGCTCAGTTCTCTCTCAAGAGCAAGGTGATTTGTGGCCTACACATACCCAAGCCTTTCATACTGGCAGTCATCCAGAGTCCCTGCACTGACTTAGCTGCTGCCATTTCCCATCATGAACTGCTTGTTTGTCTTTCCATCACCTGCTGCAGCTGATTCTAACTTCACTTGTGAGCTCTTTGAGGACAGAGCCTGCCCTTTAACAAGTATATGTCCCACACTCAGCCCCATGCAGCACATCATGAATCCCACACCACAGACTGAGTGGATTCCCTTGCCAATATAACACAGGCAAAGACAGCTCTTTAATAGGCAGTACGTCCTCTTTGCATAAGCAAGACCACTGGCAAATACAATAGGATCAGGAAGAAGCATGCTGAATGAAGTTGTGTTTCAGTTATTATCAATGAGGCTGGCACCAGTGAAAATAACATTTTCTTCATTAGCTTCTAAGCACTTTCAGTTGTGTCTCATCCTATTTTTCTGACCAGTTTTTTACAACCAACAATTGCTCTGTTTCGAAAGAGGGTTTGAAATTTTTCCTTCACAGATATATGGAACTAATTCTGCAAGTGTGTGATTGTGAATAGACCTGAACAATTACCACTTTTGCAGAGAATAATACATACTCTGCAAATGTGGTTTTACTTGTCCTGAAACTGTTCACACATTATAAGTACTGCATTTCATGAATGACGCTAGCTGGGAAGGAAAAGAGAAAAAAAGGAATTAATTTCACAAACACGAAGGAGAAGGTAGTGCTCTTCAAATTGTATGCCTATGTCTAGTCTGAAGAGTTGTAGAATAGTCAAGTTAAACTCCCACACAGCAAGGGAAGATGCAACCCTGCTTCTTAGCTGCCTGGAGTGTGGCTGTGGGTGGCAGGACACAGAGTGTCCCATCCAGACCCTCCTAGGGTGCAAGTAGCTCTCAGCTTCTATTCTCCTCTTGGCTTTTCCTGACATAAAGCACATAGCCCCTCCCAAAAGGAGGTGAATCTCTGCATCTCATCCTGTAGGACAGTATGCCAGCAGGACTAAGAAGGCTCTCTTGTGGCACAATCAGTATTTAAACAAGAATGTCTTCAACAGGAAAAGGGAGGAGTTAAAGATTAGCCACCCCAGAATCCTTTAGAGACTGGGACTCTTGGGCAAGGAGGTGTCAGAGTCCCATGCTCAGGGCTGCTACTTTACTCAAGTCAGGGACTTCAGCCTGAACTAGCCTTGCACTAGAGATGAGGAATCTCTTATGGCCTCCTCTATAACAGATAAAAGGCTGCAGTGGCAATAACTGCTCCTTCCTCATGAGGTTGCATAACCCACCCCCTCTTTGCCTTTTGTTCGCATGTGTCCATAGCAAAGCATTTCATTTTGGATTACATGGAACATTTTGTGTCAACTGAAAACAATAAGACTGATCCCCTTCCTCTGCCTGTGAGTTAAACCCCCAAAAATTTACATTTGTTTTTTTCTCTGAATCTAAATTATTTTCCAGTGAGGCTGCCAAGCTCAAAATCACTTCATCATGCAGCTCCAGAGATGAAATAAATGCATCCTCTCCCATACCTACCTGACTCCCAATGAGAAACAGGACAAGAAAACCCAAAACAGCACAGTCTGGGTTAGTAGGAAAGGTTGTTGATGATGTCCACACAATAGGCATGAAGAGGAATTTCAGCTATGTTGGAGCAAACAATGTATGGCCTTTTGGAGCAACATTTTGCTACAGAATCTGAGGACCCTGACTGAATTTGTAGTCAATACAGCTGGGAAGATGGAGATGATTTAGAACTAGATTGAAAAATGAGGATTTACACAAAGGGCAGCATTTCCTTCCCCTTGATCCACTCAGCTGCAATAGAAGATCCCAATGCCACCTCCACTTCTCTCAGAACAAAGTAAGGCCCCAAAGAGCCACTTTTAAGTGCAATTCATCAAGCTCACTCCCCAGCTGTTTTGAGCAGGCATGTCACAGATGTGACATCCCTCTATGAAGCTGCTGGACTATGCTATCACAAGGTTTTTATTATACCTTTTGACAAGCAGATGCAATCTTTGCAACTAAAAGCCATTTTTGCTTTTCAGGGCAGAGTTGTACTTTACAGAGGAGAAGGACTATGTAATCAACAGACTAAGGTGGCTGAAGAGATAAATAACACCGAACCAAAGGGCAGGTACTGTTACTTTCTGTGTGCTAATCAACGCCCCCGACCTGGGATAATCAAAGCAGGGCAAACCAAGCACAGAATTCAACATGTCCCTGAACTCAAGGCTGTGTGACAGGGACAGCACAGACATGTCCCGATTATGTTTCACAAGCTGGCAGATCTTAGACCCGCCCTCAGAGGAAGACTGGCCCTGAAGGCAGGAAGATGCGGTGGGACACGCTGTTCTGTGTGACTCCAGAGGGAATCTGTGATAGCCCTGCTTTCATGTGGCACGCTCTCGTGAAATCTCCAGTGAAGATGATAAAAGTATGGGACACTCTCTTGTTTTGATGGGTACTGGAAAGTAAGGATGAGTGGGAATACTCTTCCTTGACAGTGTTGGTCGAGCTCTGACCCCACCACTGAATGGGAGATCTTGGAAATAAGCTTGTTCCATTGACATGGCTCAGAGGGATTATCTCCTCCTTGACCTTACAACCCTATGGCTGATGAGCTTACCAGGTGCTTTTATCTAGCCCCAGCTGACACTGCCAAGGGGTTTTGTCAGATCTGCCGCTGTTGAGCAGAATACCGTCGGATGGATTCTCCATGCCCATTCTCTTTTATAAATTACTTGGACAATGAGGCTTTCACACCAAGCAATGGGGCTTTCACACTGAGAGTCAGGGCAGAAGGACTGAATGAACCCACACTCAGTCCAATCTGGTGTCCAACAGGAGCATGGATCTCAGCAGCTGAAAGGAGAGCTGAACCTCTGAACAAATGCCTATAACATTTGTGCCTACTAAAGCTCCATGTGAGGAGGCTAAACACAAGCAAATAAACCAGCCATTCAGGTTTAAATGCAGTGCTCATGAACAGAAATGTGGCTGTATTTCCAATCTACCTCTCACCTACCAATCATCAGTGCTTCCAAAGCAAAGGATGGACTGTCAGATCTGCTGAAAAATGAGCCCTGGCCACTGAAGTTCTGGAGTGCACAGCGCTGAAAGCGCATTTTCCTGCATCCGCATGGTCAGCAGAAGCCATGCTTAGGCATAGCAAAGAAAAGGTCTATGTGAAGACCTTGCTAGCTAGTTTCTTGGACTCCTGTGCAGCTCAGGCAAACCATTGTCTTAACCTCACGTACATGAATAATAACAGTAAATAACTATGATATAACTATCCCTGCCAAACCACAGGCAATCCGCTGCCTTATAATTCATCACAGCAGCAGGTCCATTCTCTTTCCCATGTAACACTCACAGTGGAGCAGAGAAACATATTCCCTGGCTGGAGTCGGTTTAGACCATAATTCAGGATACATATAGAGCCTGTCTGGCAGTGACACATGCCTGTATGCATTGTATATGCATTGCCAGTGTTTCTCTCTGAATGCCATGGGCAGAATTCAATCCTAATGAGTTAGTTCAGTCTTTTAAGGAACACTATGGCCGTAAAGGCAAATCCTAAAATGAAGTGAATCCTGGTGAAGGTGGATTTTTAAAACAGACAAGGTTGCATGATTATTGCTTTCATTACAGTAAGTTTAGTGCTAGCAGCCCATTGTGCTGAGCAGGCAGCCCCAGAGCCTTAAGTCCTCTTCATCTCCCAGAGTGCTACAACACGAGCATTTGCTTCCACTACAGCGACCTGTCAAGTTGCCTCAGCCTCGGCTCAGCAGGGTCACTTCCAGGAACAAGGAGATAATTCAGCCACTGTGACCCTGTCCAGCTCTCCCGTTCTTTGATAAGCCTCCTAACAAAGGTACCAATTAGTGACAAGTGTGATGGGGAATTTTCCAAGGCAGGCACCTGGGAGCTGAGCTGAGACAGAGTGCTGGTGGCCATCAGCACTGCATTGGAGATGCTTCCCCGTGGCGCTCACAGGGACAGGGTTTAGGGATGATTTCTGGGGGAAACCCCACCGCTGGAGGAGATGCAGGATGTGCTCCAACTGCAGGCATTTTTCCTCCAGGTTGGTACTGAGCTCCTGCTCTCTTGTTGTATCTGAGACAGTTTGTTTCAGATAAAAATCAGGCTCAGGGTACTTTTCTGTCACAAAGGGTCCTATCGAATATTTATGGCCTATTTCAGGAAAGAATAAGATGGTGGTTCTTACATCCTCACCACATGTCCCTCTCATCTTTCTAAATCTCCTCTGTACTGTTTTATTTGGATAATGTGGCATTCACAACGTGCTTTCCATTATTATATGCTGCTGTCCAGCTGTTCAGTGTCAGGCTTTGCTTCAGGCTTCTTTTCTCTCCAGTCGTGTGTCTTTCTTTGCCTGTTTGATTCGCTGATGTGCAGCGTATGCTCCAGGGCAGTTCCCTTTCATGGGCAAGCACCGCACTAATAGATGATCTCAGGAATGATCAGATCAATTCATTAACCTTCTGAATAAAGTTCTCTATTGATACAGCCCCTCTTATCAGGGAAGCCTTGGGTATTATTTATTCCACAAAATGGAAAGGCTGCTCTCCCCCTCTCCCACCCTGCCAAGGTTATGGCCTTACGTCAGCCTGCGCTGCGGTGACCTTGAGGGTACTCACCCTTTGGAAGCGCCGGGCTTTTTCCCGGCGGTGCGCGCAGGGCACGGCTCCCGCACTGCGTGGGGATCTGCACGTCTCACTGCGCTCTGCATGCACAGGGCTCTTAGCATATATTTGCATGAGGGTTATTGGCCTTCCCCTGCTGGAGCACCAGCGAGATGTTTGGCGTCAGAGCAGCCTTGCTGCAGTGATTATCAGTACGTGGGCTTGCAAGCCAAGGGCTGAAAAGGCTTGGGTTTGTCACTAAGGGAGAGCTGGAAATAGGTTGCCCAAAGAGGTTATGGAGCTTCTATCCGTCATGGTAGCAGCTTAAGAAGCAGCTGGGCATGGCCCTGAACAACCTGCTCTGGCTGACCCTGCTGTCAGCAGGTGGGTTGGGCTAGCAGGTATCTCCAGAGGTGCCTGCCCAAGCCAACCACACTGTAGATGTCGTATTCGGTGACCTTGCTGAGTGTGTTTGCAGATGAGGAAAATGAGAGGCAGCAGGACAAAGGGAGTCCAGGGGGTTAGGAAGGGCAAAGTAGCTTTAGCCCAGAGGTGAATCCACAGTTTCCTCCTGAAAACACATCGCTGGGAAAGAGGAGACTGCAGCATGAAGCCAAAAAGCTCAGCACAATGTTCTTGTGAGGCCTGGAGTACATTTGCAAGCTAGGCCCGTCTGACTACGTCTCCTCTTAAATCCATCAGTTTAATAGCTCACAAAAGGCTACAGATTTCTTGTTGCTTTTATTGCAATTACTTGGATTAGCACTGAATCATCTTTTTCAGCTGTAATATATGAGAGACACACAGGGTTTTGTTCTGTGCCTATTTGTTCTTCTCTTTATTCAATCCACAGAACCCATTAGCTAGATCATCATTCACTATGATCTTTCTCCTTACCCCGACTCTAATAATCTCCAAATGTAATTTTGAACATTTTGGTTACAGTTACCAGTTGTCAGGCCCCTGGAAAGTTCTTGGCACTTATCATTGCACGTCCCAGCTTCCCCTCTATCCTTTTGAATAAATGAAATAGTTTGTATCACAACACCACAACACTCTCTTCCTGGCACGTTTGCCTCCCCAGGCTGTGGTCATTGGGAGAAGGGGAAAGTACGCCTGTTCTCATTGCTTCCCTTCTGGGATAAGAATGAGGAGGATTTTTCCCCTTGCCATAATTTTAGCATGAAGAATAAAGGCACTTTTATGGTGCAAAAGGTAACATTTCCGGTAACATTAGCCAGCTTTTACCTGCTACATTTTCATGGAAATTTCCTCAGGAAAATAAATTTCCTGTTTGCTTTGCTATGGAAAGCTACTGGTAGCAGCTGTCAAAGAAATTGCAAGTACCCACAAATATTGTCATTTTCAAAGGCAAATATTTGCAGAGCATGAAGTCAAGTGATGGAGTTAAGCCATCCCTTTGGAAGAGTTCCTGTTGGCTAAGGCACTTCTGCTAGTGCCACTACTCACACCTTTTCTCTATATGGCATGCCTGTTTTTCCCTCCTTCATATTATTGTTACTGTAGTCACTGCAATCCCAAAACAAGTGCAGGGCCCTGCCTGTCCATTGTACAAGTATGAATAAAGTAACTTTTTTTCAACTCTTATTCTTCTGTTCACTCCTCTTTCGAATTTCACCTGGAGTATGTTTGGTGACATGTTTTATTTCCTCTTTGAGTGGTTTTTTTTTTTCTTCTTTACAATAAAAAGTTATAACCCACTCACCTTCAAACCAGAAGTGGTATTTGCCTTCAGCTTTCAGCATCCATCAGCTGCAATTTGAGCTACAGCAGCCTGCTCTCCTGCACACACCCCCACCCCACACACATGTTTAAATAAAACAAGGGATCCTTGAGCAAGCACCTGATTTCAACACCTACAAATGGGAAATACTGTGGAATGTTGACAGTATGCCTTTGCAAGTTGATGACCCAAACACTAGGTGTAGAGTTTGCCAGTGTACTTCAGGTCAGCATGCTGACGTACCAGAGCTCATCTGAATCCCTGGTACCTCAGCCCACCGTCCCACATGAACACAACTCAGTTGTCCCATGAAAACACAGTCTCTGAGGCAAATCAGCAAAACTAGCAGGAATTTTCTCAGTTGCTTTAAGAGTTCTACAGTCTACACAGTGATGAATTCCAGCAGCTGGTGGATATAGACTCACCAAAGGTCTACCATAAGTCCCTCACAAACATCCCTAACTTGAAACTTATGCTCTTGGTGTAAGAAAACAAAGATCTGTCATGTATTGAGGCTTGTGTGAATGCAGGAGAGAGAGGGATTTGGGAAGGTGTGAGGAGAGAGCCTTTTGTGTCAGAGCCCTGTAGGACAGCTGTAGAATGTCCCCTCTGAGAAACTGCAAAACTCCTTAATTAATTTCTCCGCTTCCTCCTGGGCAGCCATCAGATCCCTGCTAAGACAGCAGAACACAGGCTATGTGGCTTGGGTCTGAGGGGTGATTTATTCAAATCCAGCCGCTCTAGTCACACATGTTTTTGCTGTGGTACTGTACAAGTACACAGTCTCTGGGCAGGAATGTTTCCAGGAACAAACAGGTGGAAAACCTCTGTGTTTCTAAGAAGATAAGCAGGAGTTATCATTATATGAGGGATACTCCCTTCGGTGTTGTCATGGTAAGGATAACATATGACTGTAAACACCATAGGCTAAACATCTCTGCATGAAATCAAAGGGTTGTGCATTATCTGGTAAAGAACAGCTGAGAAATTCAGCTGGGTTGGCAAAGAATGGCATTCAAATTATGAGCTCCAGCCTTAATCCTCCCTTTTGGATGGGCAGCTGAAGTCTTTCAGGATGGTACTGGAATCCAAAACCATAAGAAAGATAAAACTGTGCCTGAGGAGAGAGCAATTTCTGGCTGCTGCAGTGCTTGTGAACTCCCATCCACAACACAGGTGGGGAGCCCAGAACTGATGGAGCACCTGGAGGCAATGGAGTCAATGGCTTCAAGGATACCATTACCATACCAGAAGAAGATGGTTTTTGTAGGAGATGAGTTGCCAGAAGTGGGGTTGGAGAAAGGTAAACTCCTTACAGGCTGAAGTGTATTTGAAATACAGTGTCAGCAGCTGGTCTGAAATAGCTACATCCCATGGGAGGAGCACCAAGGGGCTACAAGGGGGACTTGGGGTGAGGTGGTCTCTGTTTATTACATAGCACTGATGGGAGACCACACTGTTGGCACAGTCCTGCTGAGGTCTGAGCTGAAGCTGGGACCAGTGGTGACTGCTAAACTCTCCAGCTTACTACCCATGCAGACAGCAAAGGAGATATCACCAGTTTTAGCCACCTTTTCACCAGTACTATGAGGAGCAATCCCATCTTTGCAGAGCAAGAACAGTGGCAGCTTTGCACACCCCAAGAAAAACTGTTCCACTTGTCATTAGAAATACATTTACCTTTCCTCCTGGTAGTGTGGCAAAGAGACACCTTTGTCCTAGGGTTTATGGTTAAAACCTCGTAAACAACAACATTTTAATAAGAGTAAGAGAAAACACTTTTGGCAATGCTGGGGAATTTGCTGTAGCAGGATTTACTATTAGCTTAGTAAGATTAAAAGGGATCAGACATGTTATGTGAGGAAAAAAACAATATAAAGTTATTTAATGCTTTAGCCCTCCTGCCTCAGGTATAAGCCTGCTGGAGTCTTCAATGATGCCTTTCCATTATTCCTGTCACTCATCCCACAGATTGCAGTGGCATCCATCCCAGTGTGGGCAGGGAGGAGCAGCACTAGTGATGCATCTGGGATGGCAGCTGCACACAGATGCCAGCCAACAGCTGTGGAGACTGTGGGCTCTCTCCCAGCTAGTCACTCCAGTGATTTCCAAGAGCACCAGAGTTTCAGAGGATCCCAAATGGGCCCACGCAAGGATGGGCCTTGCAAGTTCCTCCTCCCCTCTGCGAGCTGGCTGCAGGCATGTCCGCCCTGCTGCGATGTGCACGTTGCAGATTATCTGACCTTCTGCAATCTGGTTGTTTTGGCTGTGCAGCCTTGGTTTATATTTGGTCTGGGCTGGCTTTTGCTTTGCAGATCAGGTGGGAGGGTTTAACATTGTGTTTCTGGGGATTTGGGGATTTCTTCTTGCTCCCTCTCCCTCTCTCTTATTTCTCAATGATTTCTCTGGCTGGGTCAGGTTGATCTGTGTGGGATCCTGGCAGTGCACCAGACTGTAGCATAAGCAGTGCTTGTAACATTGATTGCATTGTATACTCAGCCACTGGGCTGCTTGGGAGCCGGAAAACCTTTTACAAAACAGCAGATTTGTCCCCATTGAACACACTTACAGCAAGTGAAATGAATAAAAAGCCAACCGCAGGCAAACCTCCAGGTATCTTTTGGGCAGAAAATGTACCAGAATATATCCTGTCACACTGCAGCCTTCTCACACTTGTGGGAGATCAGTGCCAATTCTATTAGGCAATACTGCTTCTTTCTTTCTATGAAGCTGTTGCTTCAGCTGAATTTTGTAGACATGAATCCATCCTCAGTCTTATGCAGAGCTCAAAGTGATCTTTGCAAAGTCTGCTCAGTCCTGATTTTCCCTCCACCTTCTAATAACTCCATTTTGTTAGGTTATGGCCTCTTCTAGACCTCTAGGTCACTGCTCCTACCAGCAGAGCCAGCTGATCCAGCAGAGCCCTGGAGGCAACTGGGCAATCCCATAAAACTGCTTGGTTCCTCTTGAACACATACCAAGATTGGCCCCAGGAGCAGGCTTCATAGGGAAGCCTTTGAGCTGAGAAATTATTTTCCTTGTGATGCTTCTGTGAATAGCTGTGTGCCATTGCCTGCTCCCCTCCTCACTGGGAAGGTCAGCGTAGGCACTCTGCACTGGCAGATCCTCTGCGAGCTTCTCCAAAGCAGCCATGAGGTATCCAAGGCAGCAATACAGGGTCTGCAGAGAGGTGGAGGCCAAGGTCACAGGGAAAGTGGGTCTGTACCTAGCAGAATAAAATTACCCAGGTTAACCTGGGTGCCCGAGGAGAGACAGAGTGACGGGGGGGTAGCATGCTGAGGCTGCCTTTCCCAAAGGTTGGACAGATGCAGGATGGAGCTTGCCAGGCACTGCACACACCCAGAAGTCAGTTTCTAATTTGAGAAATTTTCTAATGCCCACTGTACTCTGGGGAACGCAGCCTGGCAGAAGGCATGAGCTGAATGTGGAGTCCTCCTGCCACGCAGCTCCATACCTCTGTCCCCAGCAGAGAAAAGGGACATTGTGGTGGCTGGGAGCACCATGCCAGGGAGGAAGCAGCCTGGCCAGAGCACAGCAGGCAGCCTGCAGCCGATGCCATGAACCCTTTGGGACACCTATGCATGTGGTCAGAAGGGAATAGTGCAGTGGCAAAGTCCTCACACAGCTCTGTGACAGCTTCCACGTTGCACCTCAGCCTTTCTCCCGACGTCCTTAAAAAGTGAAAGAAGGTGATGTGCAGGGAATGGGGTCCCAGCAGCCCCGGGGGCAGGTGATCTGACATTAGGCTGGATGCAGCTTCCCTGCTGGACAGGCAGCAGCCTGGTGTGGGTTTTGCACTCCCATGGGCTTAGAGCTCTTCCGGTTTAGAAGCAAATTCTCTGAGCTGGGCTACGCTTCCCTGTCTCTCTGACACCCGAAACCCAGAACTAGATTTACCAAGCTCGCAAGGCAGCCTCGTGAGATGTTTGCCAGGACATGAGGCTAATAATTTAATCAGGTGAATTCAGACGGGGTCCTGCAGCAGCTCGGGTTGCATTATATAACGGGATCTATAGGAGACTTTGCTGGGTGATAGGCTGCATGCTGCACAGCCTGCTCCAGCACGGCCATTAAAGAGAAGGTGCCTCCGTTCTGTACCCTGTCCAATGTCATGAAGTTTCACGAGGAGAGAAACGCGTCTTCCTTTCCATAAAACTGCGGCAGGGCTTTGAAAATTAGAATGGTTTGGTTTAATAACAGAAAATATCATGTTGTGGCTGCCTTCTTCCAAAGCAAGAGCCAGAAATGGTGCAATTCCATCTAAGAGACTGCACACAGGTTTCCATCCAGCTTTGGAGTGGGTTTAGCGATCCAGCCAGCTGGCCCTACTGAGGCACTTCACCCCACAGACCTGCACAGGCTATTAGCACATGCTATCAGGGGCCTGGGGCAGGTGGCTGGGTGAGAGCTGCTGCTCTCCTCGGGTACATGAGGTCTCCTGGGCTGGTATGACATGCTCACTTGCCTGTCCTTCCTTGGTGGGTTTGATTAGTATCTGCCCCACGCTCAGCATGTTCACACCCTGCCACTGTGTGACTGGGGGCACTGCTGCAGTGTGTGACAACACAACACACAGGACACAAGAGTAGGAAAGATTCAAAAACTGCAGCAGAGGTTATGTCTGCTCTGCAACACAGAGATTTGCTTTGCAACAGACAGAGCATCAGGTGGGGCGGGACCAGCACATAGGAATCTCAGCTTTTCGGATCATTTGGACCCCACTCATCCTTCCCTTCCTTCCAGGTGCCCCACTAATTCCCCACTGGTCATACTGAACTGCAGACCCAGCAGCTCTCGGAGATGAGTCAATCTCTAGGTGGGAATCCAAGGCTAACACTTAGGTTCATGCTGTTATTTTAGTTTGTGGTGTTTGCTTCTCATTACGGTAAGCTCCTAAGAATGTCAGCACCAAAATAGCACAGAATCACAAGGTTACCTGATGAAGAATGAAGTAAACAAGAGGGATATTCTTTCTCTCTACTTCTCTTTTATTATTTCTCTTTTTGATTTTTTTTTTCTTTCCTAAAAAGAGGCATCCTGAATACTGACATTGAAAACCAGAGTGGAGATGTCAGGTTTGGAGATTAGGTGTATCCAGACACAGGAGGTGTTTTGGACAGGCTTTGCCTAACCTCCTCTGAGGAGATGTGCAGCCAAGGTGCCATAGGTCTGCAGCAGCTGTGGAGATGCCATTCCTGCTGGCCCACCCGTGCCAAACACAAAGGTGGGGCTCTGCCAGTTCTGGGGAGCACCAGTGCCCTGGCTGCCATCAGCCTACCTATCTCTGGTAACTGGAGCTGACACTGCAGGATGATGCAGCAAAGTAAAAGTGCCCTTTGGAAGAAGCTGTATATTAGGGATGTTGGACTGGCAGCACTGCCTCTGATCCCCATATCCCAGGACTTATCCCAGAGGAATTATGAGCACATGTAATTCCATGTTCAAGAACTTCACCTGCAGCAGACAGCCCCTGGCCCTCTCTCAGAGGCAAAAACAAGCACACACAGCCTCTTTCCAGAGCCACACTGAGGTGTCCTGGGATACCAGTGCACAGTGCAGAAGGGAGTCAGAGCTGTGCTTCTCTGTTTAAACTCCAGGAGAAATCAGAGTAGGCAAAAAACAAAATCAGCATCTGGCAGTCAGAGAGGGGCCAGGAGTGACTTCCCTGTTTCTAGGAAGGCAGTGCAGATGGTGGGAAATATTTCAGCTGTGCAGTGGCAGCAGCAGTAACCTGGCACTAGGGCAGTTGGGGTCCAGCTCCCTCCTCTCCTGGGCTCTTTGTGTGACCTTGAGCACTGGGCTTGCACAGAGCCTGCATTGGTGCCCCCACTGCAAACAGCCTCCACCTGCACAAGGACAAGTGCATTCAGGACAGGAGGGGTGCTTGGTGACCTGAGGACCCTATCAGTATGTGGAGGGACCCACATACCCCTCCTTAGAGCCACAGCAGGAGATTGGGATACAGCCACCACCTCTGCTGCTGCTTCTGTGCGTTACTTGGAAAGGACATCACTCGCTCCAAGTGTCTGAGAGGGCACTTGGGAGGGAGGGTTACACGGAAACCTGGGCTCTCCTTCTGCAAATTAACAGCTCAGGCTGCCAGCCTGGGGATTGTGTTATGCTCCTCCTCTACCTAGAGAATGCCTGGGGCAGCAGCAGAGACAAACAGCAGGGCTGAAGGGGACTGCTGAGGCAAGCAATGTTTTCCAGCATTAGTTGCTCTCTTCACCTCCCCTTCTACTTTTTTGAAAAGAAATCTACTATACACAAAAGTGGTTCAAAATGATAAACCAAACCAAAACAACAACAAAAACAAACCAACCAACCAACCAAACATCCTTCTTACAAAACCAAAATAACCTTCACATAGCAAAACTTAAAATGGCAGCTTCAGCTGCTGTACCTGGCTGGAGTGCACTGGTTCTGTGGGATCACCCATATGCCAGATAGTCAAGATAAGCCAGCAGCTGTGCCCTTTATCCCTGTCTGGTGTACTAACAAAATGATTAAAAAGCCACTGCGGTTTCACTAGCCACACTGCACACATGGCTCAGGGCTCCAAGAGGGAATATTGTGACAAAACTGGGGAAACTCCAGCCATTGAGGACATGTGATGTCAGCTCCTTCTGTATCAGCAAGGAAGGACAAGCATGTAGGGCACTGCTGTGCAAAGGTGTGCAACAGAAATTGCCTATCTGTTGCAAGGACAGGGATGAAAGTTGGAATGTGGAGAAAGGTGGAATAGAAAATAAGGTCCAGAAATGCAGCTTTGGCCTTTTGTCTTCCTAACCTTCAGCAGAGAAACCTGTGGGGAGCACAGGCACAATTCCTTCAGACAGATTTACACTATGCATTACACTAAAAACTCTGTTGAAGTTGCAAATAAACCTGCAACTGGATTGTGTGGGGAAAGGGCCACTGATGCCTGATTTGGGGCTGCCTGGCCCTGGCTTCTTTCCCTTCACTCCTTGCCATGCTCAGGTCAGAACATACTTTGGAAAGAAGATCCTTGCTTCAAAACAGTGGCAGTCACTGTATTTGGCCAGAGGCAGACAAAAGGTGAAGGCAGGCTGGGTGGAACCCAGAGGAGCTGTGAAAATGTCAAAGATAGCAAAAGAAGCAGCAGCCCCAGCAGACACCACCTGCACAGGAAATTTCAGGCATGGGCAGGTTAAAGTTTTTCTACTAAATGTTGCAGGGGCTTCCCAAGAGAGAGAGGTGACTCCTATCTCTGTGTTGCTCATGGGCCCAAACCAGCCAAGTCACAGCCCAGTAAGCCCAGGTTTTATGCCTGCAATTAGGATGGAGATGATTCATGAGATACTGCAGGACACAACGTTACAGATATCCTAGCTGAGGGTGCTGCAGGGAGATGAAGATACCAGGAAAGGCTGGGCAAATGATCTCAGTTTGAAGGGACTTTGAATGAAGGAAGGTATAGCTTCAGCTGGAAGGGCCAGGGACCTCACAGCTAAGCAGAGGAGGAAAGGTAAAGCTTGGTTTGGGCTTCAGGGTCTACTTAAGAAGTATGTTCTGTCAGGCCAGCTGAGTAGCTGACTGCTACAGCTGTGTGGTCATTGACATCTGGTTGAACTTGAGCAAGGGAACATGCACAGACCATGGGAAGGGGCTCCATCACCTCAGCATGGATAAATCTGATGTTAAATGCTGGAGGAGGCAGTGAGTGAAAATGCAAGCTGTCACGTTATAGTTATAATTTATTTACAGGTAGTTGTGGGACACTTTGAAAGATGATGCATGGTGCTAATAATGTCAAGGACATGGGTTTGATCTCAGTGTGGACCATTTCACAAAAGTGTTGGACTTGATGATCCGTCTGGGTCCCTTCCAACTTTGATAATTGGGTAATTCTGTAATATGCTGATCTTACACCCTTCATAAAGAAACAGCACTTAAAAAAAAAAAAAAAAAAAAAAAAACAAAAAAAAACAACAAGAAGAGATACCTCAAAACTGAGGAGTGAACTCTGTGGAGAAACCCCTTAAAAATGTTGTGGGTGCTCCTGAATTGCTTCAGAGGGAAGCAGAAAACCAGAGCAGATGGATAAGAATGGAGAGGTCATGCGCACAGGGAAGATGTAGAGGAAACCAGTCATGATGGTGGGGAATGGTTCAGGCTCGCCTGTTAGTTTGTTTTACATAGAGCCTGTCACTCTTTCAAGGGATTCCACTGCAGCACTGGGATGAAAGCAGAACAGAGACCTCACATCCATTTTAACCACTTCCTCTTCCTTTTGGCTGAATAGCTGAGCTCACAAGATCCTACAAAGGTCGCCCTGCAACAGGATACCCATTCAGTGATGTGGAGAGATCTTGCTCCTCTTCTTCAACAGGCCATTTCCTTCCATGGTGTTTGGTGGCAGGCAGGGGAAGGATTTCACAGGGACCACAGAAGGAGTGAGAGGGAACTAGTACACATCATCATGGAGGGCTCTCACGGTCCTCTGCCACAAAAATGTCTGAACCCTACTTCCAGTTTTCCTCTATGAGGAAGAAACCTGCACCAAATCTTTATCAGTGGCTCTCCTCAACAAGTCCATAGCCTTCAGGATGCCTGGGAACATGGGCTGCTGTCTGCCTGGGGCTTCCTCTCTGGGAGGCAGCTTCGGTGGCCTCAGACGTTATCCGGTAGCTTCTGTTTCCACACTGTCCTTCACAGATGGTGCTGCTGCAGGAACCCCAGGGTTCAGACTTACACCCAGCTGCTGGATGTGCCTGTGCAAGGCCAGGGCAGCCACAGCCAGGCAAAGCAGAGCGTAGCCTCCTTTATTACAGCATATAAAAGCAAGGGATGTGTTTACAGAGGTCAGAAAGGGCTGGCTCAGGACTTGAGATATTCTTCAAAAGGACAAGAGCCAGCTGCTATGGGAAGCAACCTCCATCGTGGTCCCCAGTTGCATGTCAAATCTAACAGCAACCATTAAACAACAGTTGATAATGCTCACACACTAATAGCCTTGAGACATTGTACAAATGGTCACTCAGTTAAGTATTTGCAGTAAAATCTGCCTGGGAAGCATTTTTTCTCCAAGTAGATGATATTTGGTCCATGTTCAATTTTTTCTTTCCTGTTTCAGGGTCTAGTTCCTCCCAGTTTGGCAAATCATCACGTTACTTCCAGGTGGGCAGAAGACGGACACTTCATAGAGATTCATTTTTAGGTCTAAAGGGGTTCTTATCACTGCCAAACACCTGAAACTCCCCATAGTTTCCATTTTTATCCAAGTCTTGGAACAACCTTAGCACAGCTTCAATCTTTTGCCTGGAATCAGGGTTTAAAGGTCAGAGACAACATCTGCAATAGTCTTGAGAGTGAGCCTGTGCAACACTGGATTTCACATTAAAATTTCCCTCATTTGCTACACAAATCAGCTTTATGTACCTTGTAAGAGTGCTTAGAAAGCGCTTCAAGTTCCAGAGAACAAAGTGGAGGTATTATTAGCAGAGAGCAAAGAGCAGAGCTCTTGCTCTCTCTGTAAGCAGGCATCATGCTGAGCAGGAGGTCTTAAATAGTTTCCTCTGAGACAACTTTGGCTCCTTCTGTTACACAGTTTTACTCAAGTGTTCAACAAATTATCTCATGAAGGAAGCAAATATCACAAGAACAATGTCCCTCAAATGTCTTGCAGGGATTGAAAACCACAGCATGGAAAGAGCAGCCTCAGCTTCCTAAACAAGCTAAACAGAAAGGAAAGGCACAGAGAGGGAAATCCTCTCTGACTTTGTTATGGAAATGTGATACAGTTTGACATTTTAATTGCGATTCTCCCCTTATTATCTGGCACACGTTCATAGTGCCCAAGATGTTGTTTAGTGAATCCAGCTGCCTCCTCCGCTCCGTTTGAAGTCCGGTGACTCCGCGTGATAGGGGAGTGTGAGAGTCAATGTGATTTGTGTATGAGGAAACATAAATATGTCACAGGAGTTTAGTCTTATAGGTCTGCAGAGTTTATACTCACAAAATCTGTTGTACCCTTGTTTACACACCCAGATCCAAAGGCCTGACACACCCTCGCTCCAGCTCAAAGCTTTCATCATTTCTGCCTCCTCTCTAATGAGGCCATTGCAAAGCATGTGGATGATGTTTGACCACAGTTTAATATATCCAGGAAAATGTGCTCTCAAATGTTAAGAAGAGCTTTAATCAAAGTGATTCGTCGTCATTAGCTGAGATGAGCACATGCAAGGTTGTGCTGCCACATGTACAAACTCCTAGGCATGGGCCTCCTCATGTGCCTAAAACTTGTCCCCATCTAAAAAAAAAAAAAGTGGAAGTCTTGCAGATACATGAATTTTAGCATAGACACCTGAGTACAGCGATGCAGCTATGCTTCAGTGATGAACAATGTTCGTGCTCTTCCTGCAGCTTACTTCTGCCTGCCAGAATTGTTGAGATAAACTCATCTGTTTGGTACTGATTTTCACCTGAACTTCAGTACTGCTGCCAGCCACAGGGAAGGCTTGGCATAAAATCGTCCCATGACTCTATGTAGCAGAAGAATGGAAAGATTTACCAATGGGCAACTTTAAAAACAAACCATAGGAAGCCCAGGGGTCTAACTTAAGGGAAGAGACTTTCAAGAACATCCTATTGGAAGCAGTCCTAGTCTCTGTGTCTCTTTCAAACCACAAGCTGTAAAACCTGTGTTTCTGAAAATGAGAGAGAGTAATAGCCTCCCTTTGGAAAGGAGGTTCTTTGAGAGAAGCAACCATGTGAATACAATGGCTCAGCCTATTTCACCTTAGGACTACAACTGTCTCCTTGAAAGCAGTAAGAACTCTGCCCTCCTTTGAGTGAGAGAAAACTGTTTGGTAATTAATGCTGCCAGAATAAATGTCATAGTAAAGGCTACCACAAAAAGGCTTGGTGATCTTCCTAACCCCAAGTCCAGTCCTTTCTCCAGCACTGGGAGAGCAGGGAAGAGTGTTGGCAGGACACACTTGAAAAATCTGGCTAGAGATGAGACCTGTGTCAATGAAGCCTTACATAAAGGTGTCGCCTGGGGAACATCCAGTTCTGTGCCATCTCACTCTTAATTGAGGCCTGAGCTGTTAAATTTCTCTTGCTTCTAATCTTTACTTCTATAGCCCTGATGAGTGAATTGGTGTGATAAGAACCCATAAGTGAGTCACAGTTTGAGGAACAGGATTCAAAGTAACATTCTGTTCCAGATGCTCAGGCAGAAACTTTAATGAGTAGTAAGACAATCGTCACATTGAAAATGTCAGCTAATTGCAGGACCAAATTACTGGAGCTTTGCCTTCATGGACACACAAAAGATAGCTCCAATTTCTAAAGAGCAGTTTTAGAAATAGCGCATAAATGGGGCTTAGGTGCACAGGTCACAATTTTCAGGGGATCGGGACACATGGTTTCAGTTAGGGACATTTCCTGCTCAATTTCACAGGAAAGGTTCTTCTCAAGAGGGAACACAGGAATATGGCTTAGGTGTAGCATCTAATAATACTATGATGATGTGGTTAGCATGGGAATTGAGTAGAAACTCAGACTGCTCTTCTCATTACTTCCTTAAGATTCATTCATCAATTAACTGCAAAGTGACTCGACCCCAGATACATGACTATAGGCTGCTAAAGTTACACAAGAAATGCAATTAATGCTGCAGAAATTACATCCTTGCTGCCAGCAGCCACCATGTCCTGGTCTTCACCACACTTCATGTAGCAACCAGCTGAGCTGGGGTGAAAGGTGGAGAACAAGCAGGTGTGGGTAAAGCAGCCCTTAGAGAGCATTGCAGAGGGGCTCATTTTATCCCACCTGTGGCATCTTGGTAATCTCATTGTCCATCTCTTAAACACTATTTCTCATTTATGTCCAGAGTCTTGGCAAAGGGAGCCATTCACTGCACAATGCCAAAGGTTTAGTGATAAGGGAACATGGAAGTGAAGCCAATACTTATTTTTGTCTCTAAAGCATGTGCCTGATACTGTAGCATGAGCTTTGTCAGGCCTTACTTGTCTTCACACCAAATGCTCAAATCATGTGAGAGTGAGGGGGCATTCAGCAACATTTTTCCAAGTGGAAGCTCCTCAAGAGGACTTCCCTCTCCCCTGCCTTCACTCTTTTGTTTGAGGAAAGCTGGTCCCTGACCTGCCCAGAGCATGAACTCAGCTAACACTTGAGCCAGTTAGAGGCCAAGCAACTTATGAACTCTCATGTCCCTGCAGCTACTGCTGGGAAATTGCACTTGTCCCAGGAGCAGGATCAGGGAACTAAACACAAAGCTATGAATTTGCAGCTGATCTGTGTGAGAAGAGCCCCCATGCTTTAGATGGCCTCATATCCATTTCCACCAGCAGAAATATTGCCACCCTAGCCACTGAATCAGTGAGCTTGGGATTAAAAAGGCAGCAGTGTCCACCTGATAAAGATTATTTGCTCTTTTGGTTTATTTGTGGTGCTCAGGAGTGCAGTTGATTGTAAGAGCTCCATGAACTCCAAGATATCAGCTGAGCCACAGTACCTAGCCATGCCCAGGCTCCACACCCTCAGCAAAGGAGGAGTTAAATGAATTTTGTGGCAGCAGTGAAACCTGCACCCCCCAACTCCTATCTGTGAAGTGCTCACACACAGAATCCATTCCTCTGTCCAGCTGACACACAGCAATCTCCAATGACAGACCATATGTCTGGGCCTTCAGAAGTGATTTAGGCTGACTGAGTGATTTGTCCAGGGCAGAGAAAAACATCCTTATGTGGTCCTAAAGAGAGCCAGCAAAGATATTACCCAGCCCAGCTGCCAGTCACTCCCTCTTGGTTGATGGGAGTTCTCCCTCATCGGTTTTAGTGCAAAGTTTTTAGTGCAAACCAGTTTTAGCAGTAGGTTAAGCTAAACCAGATGACTCTGTCCTTCCTCAGCTGAGGAACACTACCCTAGCAGAGCTGTGGGATGTCATACAAACTCCAGCAGAAGCATCATTACTAGTAGGTGTTGAGTGCAAACATCCTAAAATTTTTCCTGTTCACTTGTGGAGTCAGTGTGCATCTTTGTTCTCAGTGGCAGAGATCATTTCATCCACTGCATTGCCTGGGTCGTTTACCTAAACTACAGGATCCTTCCTGGTTATTCCATATGGGAGGCAGACACACTCTGCGTGCAATGGGAGCTGCCTTACAAGGTTTTGTTGGGGACAATGAAGAAGAAGTGAGTTTCTGCAGCCAGCTACTGGCATTGAATAGCCCTGCTCCTTTCAGGAATCCACTTGTGAGACCCCTTAACCATCCATTCCCATTTATCCCTGCCTAACATTGCTAGTTTTACCAACTCTCCTCTTACTCCCTTCTCTCTTTATGTGATCACCTAACCTCTCCAAAATTAGTAGTGCTATGTTTAGCCTGTTCTGGCACTCTGGGCACTCCTGTGGATGCTGAGATGGTCTCACAGGGACTCTACGAATTTCCACTGCTATTGGAGAGAGGAGTGTTTTCAAAACTGCTGACACCGGATCCCAGTGAGTGAACTAAACCGAGAGGCTGGAGCCTGTGAAATGTTCCTAATATAACCGGGGCAAATGGCTCCCATCTTGTGTTACTGAAGCCCCGCAGTCATGTGCCCCAGCAGCCCCATGTCCCTGTCAAGCAGGAGGGCAAAAGTGTGAGGTCATTTCCAACAGCTCTGTTTCTGTGACATCATCACGGGAAAGCCGAGCATCTGCTCATTTTAGGCGCGGGAAGTCAGAGGAAGGGGCAGGCGCAGGACTTAAGCTTTCCTTTCTGCTTCCATGTGAGCCAAGCATAGTTCTGAAGGGTAGAGTGGGGTCATTTTCCTCCCCTTCCCTCCTCCTTGGAGGACACTGTAGCCGTGTCACTGGCAGCTGTTTGGGAGTGCTGGGCTTTGCTCCAGCCCGACCGGAGTCTGCAAGAGCCATCTACAGGTGATGGGAGATAAGGCGGCACAGCCCAACGTTCCCTTGCCAGCGGGGTCAAGAGGCTAACCAACCCCAGATGCTAACCCCAGATGCTTCCCTGCCTTACAGCCCATCCCAGAGTCACCACCATCCCTCCCACAGCACACCCATACCTGCTGTGAATGGCCACAACCTCTTCCAGCACACAGCTGCTAACTTCAAGGCAGGGAACCACCATCTGAGCTTGCTGGGAAAGGTGGCAGTCCCTGGGGTGGTGAACCCTGTCCAGAGTGCCACAGGAAATGTGCCACTTACAAGCCACCACAGGTGTGAGAGTCCCATGGAGACAACTTCAGAGCAGCCCTTCACATGCCTCTAGTAAGGCAGCAGGAGGCCAGACCTGTGTGAGACCAAGAGAGTGGATTCACAGAGCAAGAAAGGAACCTTCACCTCTTAATCACCAGCCTTGAGATCTAGCTAGACTTCGGCCATGCTCCAGAGAGCTTTGCTGGCTGCTGCATGGTGCTTGCCTGTGGCAACCTGCACGGCCACCATGCCAACGTGCCAGAGGAGGCAGAGCCCAGCCGGCTGCTGGAGAAAACACAGTGGTCATGCACAGGATACTAAGGAAGGTCAGTCTTGTATTGGAAAGAGAGGGCTCCAGATGGAGAGCAGTGATTGCAAAACATTTAGAAAAAAATGGGAACTTCTATTCGAAAAGGAATTGCTGTAGGAGGTGGGAGAAGGTCTAGACTGGAAGATCATTTTCACTCAGTAGTCCTTGAGAGATTTCATGTAAGTCTATAAACTTCTGTGCATTTGCTTTTTTCATCCACTGTTAGCATAACAGTTCCTTCTTTCTTCCACCTTGTATTTCTGCATGGACCAGTGCTCACAAGAGATGGGAGGAGAGCTCTGGGCATGCTCTGCGCCTAAAATTATACTGATCCCAAAAAAGGCATCTGGTGTTTCTCTACCACAGATATTTGCCTAGCTCATGGTTTTTTGCTTTTTTTTACTCTCTTGCCTCCAATATCTCATCTTTCTCTTTGTTTCCATTCAGGATCTTCCCCCACTACCCCCACCATCCCTCTGTCCTCTTCCATTTTTTTCCTACATATTACTCTCATTGAACCAACTCTGGCTTCTGAGTGCTCTAGCCCCCAAGGGCTCTATCTGACTGACACATGACATATTTTAAAGAGTGTGGATTTAGCCCCAGCGAGGTGAAAGAGCAGTAGTCAGCATGTAGGAGCTGTGCAGCATAACAGAAAATACAGCTTTTAATTAAAACTGGTATTTTGGGACCTCTGTTAGTAGCAGCCCTGCTGAAATATGACATTGCAGAAGCCCCATGGGTTGTAGTGTGATCCCATCCCCAGGAGCTGCTGCTCCCACCATCAGTGCCAGCTCTTGGAGTGACGGGAAGTGCTCTGTGTAGTGACTAAATACCCAGCTTGAGCTCAGAGCACTCCCATGACAGGATGGAACAGCTTTGTAGCCTGGAGTAATGACCTGTGTGGCAAAGTGCAGGTCACAGCCATGGCACTGCTTTGCATATTGTTTCCAAAAATATCCATGTAAAATTACATGAAATTGAAATGTTGTGGGATTGTGTCCCTGTTGTCACATACATAAGTGGGACTAGATCCCAGGAGACCAGGAGCAAAGTCTTCCAACATCAGCCCTGTTTATTTGACACAGGACAGCACCTGCTCTTACATCTTGCTCTGCCAATATCTAATTTCATTTATTCATTTAGTTTTTGGCACCTGCTGCAGATGACTCTCCAAAGCACTCTCTGCAAGGACACCCCCATGCCTCTCCCAGCAGGATGCAGCACCCCAGCTCTCTGTTCACTCCTCAGCCCCTTGAAGGTACTGCCACAGCTACAGGGAAGCAGAACTGGGGATTAGACCCAATGCTCCAGGCACAGACGAGCCTTGATTTGCTCCTTGTGATGCTACTGCCTCCCTGTGATACCTGGGGCAAGCCACTTGGACCTTGATTTGCAAAGACAAGCATGACTTCCTCAGTCCTGGTGTCAGTAAAGCTGATTGACAGCACTGCCTTATTTCACAAGGTACCACAGTGGAAGCGGATGTGCCCTACGGACAACTCGCAGGACCAGGATGGCATCTCAGAGAGAGAAAGCAGCAGCAGCAGGCTGAGCTCATTATGAATAATTCTCTTAAAATGGAAGCAATGCTTCCCATGTGTCCCTGAATACCTTATCTCCCTGGCACAAGTGGAAAGGGCACTGGGAACCTCAGCTTGCCCAGTTTGGTTCCTGTGTGCACAGTGCCCTTGTACAACGAAACCAAGGAGCTCTCAGAAAGCTGCAGCAGCTTGACACAGCACTTCTCATTTCCCTCTGTGCCCTTTCAGCCAGACCATGATCTGTGCCCAGGGCATGTCATGGGTATCTCTCAAAGTCACAATGTTACCTTCTGAATTTTCAAGCAAAAAAAATACCTGTTCCATGGGTGGGCTTGTGAGGTTGATTTTTCCTGTCAAAGGTGAAGTAAATTAGCGCTCTGCCCTTCAGGGTGCATCTGCCAGAGTGCACTGAATAGCACTTCAGAGAATATCAGAGGGAGAAGAGAAACTAAGTTTTTAGCATAGAAGAAAATACAGGTTTTAGGGCACACCTGGTGCCCAGAGCCACAGCTTATTTGATAAATAGAGGTTGGTTGTTCAGGTTTTTTTTTAAATTTATAATATTAGGATGGGTCATGAGGAACAGCTCCATAATTTGGACCCAGCAATACCTCCACCTATCAGCAGAGGAAACAAACAGCAAAGAGCTGCCAGCAATGCTCCTTCACCAGCACTGCCCTCAGTGAGGCCCTGGGGCTCCTTGGTGCCAGATTCCAGTGAAGGAGCATGGTCCTCCAGGTGGGAAAAGGAGTCAGCAGTGACTGAAGGTAGTCATTCTCTCACCATAGAGTGCCTCAGAGGTCTGGCAGGAAAAAGGAAGAGCCACCAATAAGAACCCAAGTTCATGCTCGCTGCTGAACTCAACATGGGAAGGAGGTTTCAGGGTAGGAACTGCAGGTCTGGTTTGGATTTGCTGAGAATGTTTTCTACAGCTCTGGAAGTGGGGACCTTAATGACTGCTGCAGTCACATAATGGAGGAAAGACCAGGGTTCTGACATTTAGCCCCAGACTTCCTGAGTGGAGACCCCTGAGAACTTCCCCAGGCTGTGCAAGGGCCTGCAGAGCACGAGGCACTGATTGTCTTCCCACTCCTGCCCTTGCTGAGGCCTGTTTGAGGAGAACCATCCCCGGAGGAGGAAGAGGAACTGCACCTGATATTATCCCTCAGCACCTGTCCTTCAGGACATGTGCAGGGGTATTTTGGCTGTCAGCAGAGCTCAGCAAGAAAGTCATGAAAAACCCACCCCAAGGGACTCCTGTTCTTTTTATTCACAGGTTTAGGTGTTTCCCACACCAGCAACCATGGAGTTAAGACTGCAGTTCAGATGAAATCCAAACATTTGCAAGTGTGGGAATTCCCAAAGAAAGCAACAAAACTACCTTCACTCTGCCCTCCCAGCAGTGCTTTTACACAGCCTGCAGCTGAGTCTGCCTCTGCCAGCTGCAACAAAGACTTTAATCTTATCAGTGACCATAAAAACTCAAATTCCTCTTAGCAGAATTGCTGATGGGGACAGTATTGCTAAGCCTGGCTTCATTGCAGGCTTGTGCAGTCAACAGCAGGGAAAAATGCTATATCACAAATTCCTGAATCACAAATTCCTATATCATCCCCCACTACACAGGATCCAAAATGGCTTTTCCCTCCATCCACTCTAGGGGTAGGATTTTCACACTTACTGCAGTTAAACAGGTACAATGCTTCCTACAGGCTCATCTAAAGCTGCTGCAGAAGTGCTCTGCTGTGACAGCAGGTGTGCTTGGCTGCAGGTGGGACTGACAGCTCCCCTACATGGCTCCACCCAAAAGACAAGGCAGGATAGTGTGCCTGTGAGCAGAAGTTCCTTGGAAAGGCATGCTTCTTCTCCCTGCAAGGTGCAGTATATTCAGCAAGGATGGTGTATGTCCATGGAAATGGCTTGGCACGTTGATGGTGAGAAAGCAAAGCTACAAGTGCTTGTCTCCCACCTGGGCTCTCTTCCATGTATGATGGCAGGTGCTAGAGCTGGAGAGCAATAGGTGGGGTCAGTCTCAGACAGGGAGCTGAGACCTGGGTTACACCTCAGTGGGTGATTTTTGTGTTACTGATGAACAAAAAGGTGCCAATAAGGTTGTCTCCCACAGTCTGTAACTTGGCAGTGTGAGCTCCATCCCACAGACACTTGGAACATGGGCAGGAGGTGGTGAGCAAGACCTCCCACACACATGGGACTTTCCTGGGCAAACTCAGCTGTCTCTCCCTTGCACATGTGCCACTGCCATCTTCCATCCTGCTGTCTCAGGTTCATCCCACCATCTCTCTACTTGCCCTCTCTTGAGGTATTTATCTATCACCTGCTATGACTCCACCAGCTGTGCCCAGCCTCCCCACACTTTCAGAAGAATTAACCATTTCTGTGTTTCCCTTGCCTCTGCCTTATGGTGCATGTGTTCTCTCAGCCCATTCACCCACATGCATTTCCGTCTCCATGCACAAGAGTGTTCTTTACATGTACACTCCTCATGTAGAGCTCTGAGATGATCTGAGCACTGCTCCAGCTCAGTCTGGTCTCCAATGGAGGTGCCTCACCAATGGAAGGAGCTTTCCCCTCTGCTTTGCAGCTGATGGCTCGTCTTGCCCGCTGGGAAGACGCCCCAGGATACCCAAGGACAAAGCACCCTTGTGCCAAAGACCTGGAATGACCATGCAATGCAGACACACTTGAACGCCCTCTGAGAACAGGTCTGTAAGTACTGCTCATGGCTTTCCAAGGTCTCGCTCCCCATGCTGATAGGAAGTCACTCTGCTTACACAGGAGAGGCTGGTGGAAATACTTGGCAATACTTCAGCTGTTGATAAGGCTGGACTATCTGCCAATATACACTGTGCCTCTCCCTCTGTCTGACTTGGAGTGGTCTACAGCTCTCATCTCCATCATATGTCAACAGCTGTGCCTTCTGGCTCCTTCCCCTTGCCTCACCCTTTGTACATCTTGGGTTATAGCTGCTCAGCACAGAGTTGGCCAAGACGCCAACGTCCAGGTCCTGTGATATCTGACTGCTTTGGGAATGGAACCATGGAGGATACTGCAGAGGCACACACTAGTGCTTGCAATTGCATTCAGACACGTGGCTTCCCTTGCAGGAGCGTGCATCTAACCCTGGTGTTGGACAGAGGGAGATAATGGGCCTCCTTCCTCCCACTGACAAAGGCTGGGAGATGACAAAGAGCCATCCCAATTAAGGGCTACAGAGATGACGCTTTCACTGAGAACAACTTTTATTTATGAGCCAGATTAGGAGGCATTAATTGCTTTCTCTCCTGGTTTCTGCTCAGAAAGGTACAGTAATCACAGGAACATTTTTGACATTGTTGACATAGCTTCCCAGCCCTCCTGCTGAGAAACAGGGACTCTTGCATACTTCAAAAGGGCTTAAAGGCTCGGGTTGTGCCACCACAGTAGTAGTGCCGATCTAGGACTGGGGTGGGGGGAATTTGCATTAGAAGGATTAAATACCAGGGCTATTGTGGAATTTTAAACTGATGTTTTCCGGCTGACCACAGGCCCAGAGCTTGTGTGTGGCATGTTTGAGCCTCAAAAGTGCTCTTGATCCTCTGATCTTTTATTTCATAACATTTCTCCCCACTCCCTCCGTTCGAATGTATTTTGCTTTTCTTTTGGCTGCTGAGCAGACACACACTAGCAAAAGGAACACATTGGGTTGACAGTACTGAAAGCAGTCTGAAGCTCAGGAAAGCTTTCTTTGCCTGTATTTGACATGCTGAGTGTCTGGATTACTCTTGTAGTCCTTGGGCCCTGCAGTAACAACGAAGTTAAGACAAGATCCATTCTGATCATTCTGATCCAAGTGCCCTGTGAAGATTTCACACAGTCCTTGGCAAACACTAAGGAGTGTTCTTACATCTGACATAAGAGATCTCTCTTAAGAGATGTGTGTCTGGCTTGTGGTTCATACAAAACTCTCCTGACTTTCATAGCATGATGCAAAATGAGAGGTTTCTTGCAGCTTCATCAACATAATGGTGTCTCTGCTGATACAACCACTACCAAAACATCAGTCCATTACATTTCTGGCACTTCTCAAGTACCTCTCTCTGCAGGGAGAGATTGATCCTGTGAGGATGCTCAGCCTCTGACACCACTGCAACCATCATGTTTCTGTGCCAACCTGCCATCCAGCTGTCATTAAACACAGGCTCAGGCTGCACACAGATGTCCTGCTGTGGTAGCAAACTGCTTCTTATTAGGTACTGAAGCTGTTTCTGGGTTAATTCTCAGAGTAGTCACCCCCATGCACAGCATTGTGTAAGAAAAGCATGACTCTGGCAGGGAAAGATATCTGGGGCTGGGGTTTTGGGTTGGTTTTTTGTTTGGTTTTTTGGGGTTTTTTATGCTCTGCACAGAGGTGGATAGCCAGCCTTCCAATATTAGCCTTGCCACATACAGCACCCCAAAGTTGAGCAAGTCTTGCCTTGGCTTCTCTTTGAGGCAGACATTAGAAGCTGAAAAGAGCCAGTCTTGGCCCTTAGAATGCAACATTGTGGGTTGATGTCTGAGCAGGGCCTGAAAGGGAGGCACATGCCCCTGCCTGAAGAGTGGGAGCACTGGGGGAGTCCCCTTGCTGCTCCCTCACATCACCACACCCCAGCCAGCAAGCATCCCTCCACAGGATCATCATGAAAACAGGGACCCACAGCCTGCTCCCAGGTCTTGCTTAAATCTGGTTGCCTTTCCAGAGCACAGCCCTGTGGTTTACAGGGTACAGGCACCCTCTGTGAGCATATCCAGTCTCTGTTCTGCCATATGGTCCTTTGTGGCTGAAGGCCCCTGTCAGTGTCAGCTCAAATTGCTGGGGACATAATACACAAATATATATCTGTTCCTGTCTTTTCAAGAATCACTCTTTCTGGTGTTTCCAGTAGTTATAATTCAGCCAGGACTTGGCAACTCATCAAAGAGAGCATTTTCCCTTAGTCTGATGCAGCAAAGTAATAAAAGAGCAACCACTAAAGATCTTGGACCAGTTATACAGAGACACAGCAAGAGGATTCAAATTTTTCCCTGCAGCCATGACTCAGCTTTACAGCCCATCCCCTACAGGGTAGTTTTCCCAAAGTGATGGCTGTACCACAGCCAGTTATCCCTCTACCACATTTCCTCACACATCCTGGGATGGATCCTCCATGGGAAGCTGAGCATGCTGTCATGGAAGCAGAAGCAGATACAGGCTTCAAGAGCAGGTGTGCTCTCATCTGCATTTGACAGATGCCTGTTAATTATTTATAAATGCACAAGAGGTGTACTTGGTGCTAGACCAAGCCCCTTTCCCCAATTAATTTTCCATGCAGATTATGCAGATACCAAGAGGCAAGGCAGCATTAGGCATGAAAGAGGAAGCCGGCCATGTCATGGATGTTGGTGATGAAAGGAAGGGCAAAAGGTGTGAGACATTTAGTGGAATTGAAAGGGGGTGGTTTGAAGAAGGGAAGATAAATGGTTTTCTACTCATGAGAAACAAAACAAGAAGAGGCAGCAGAAGTTTGTCAGAAGTCCCAGAGGGTAGACAGCTTCAGGCTTAAAATGAGCACAGCTCCTGCCCTGACCACCATATCTTACTTGTGCAATAAGGTTGGAACCCAGGAATGAATAGTCCTAGAAATGCAGCAGAAGGGGCTACCATAAGTTGATCTTTTACAAGACACGTAGATGTGCAATATTCTGAATGTATAGCATGAAAAAAATAAGCAGAAGCTGGGGAAATACAGGCATGGCAAGATCTCTGCTGAGCTGCCTGTACAGGCCTCTATGGTCCTGGATGCTTGGGAACAATCTGTCTCACAGTAGTGTTGTTCAGATCCTCATGTCATCCTCCTGTTTAGGAAGGGGTGGGCAGGAGAGCACCAATGATACTACAAGAGGGGCATAAAATCACCCTCACAGGAGACACAACCCACAATCCATCCTGCTTCACTCTTGCAGCTGCAAACCGACAGGAGAAAAGCTGCTGACAAAAAGAAGCCCTTTAAATCAATAGACTGCCCAATGGCTTTTTGATTCACAGTGCCCTGATTCAATATCCTGCTGGAACAAGAATATGTCTCTATTTGATGGTCTACTCAGTAAAACATCTTTTTGGAATCCTGCACTGACCACATCAGACCACGCAATTCCTCTTCTCCTTGCCAGGATGCACTTACATGTTGCCTACTTTAATAGTTGAGGTGGCCCTTTTATTTTAATCACTTCTTTTCATTGGCTTCTGCAGCCTTCTGAAACCATTTCAGGCTGATTTTTTTTCCCCTGGGCTGGAATTTCTCACGCTCATGCTCGGCCCCGGGTGATGAAAGTTTGACGATAATCTGTTGTTGCTGGTGCCTTGACTCAACAAAGTGGTGATTTTGGGCTGGAACAACTGGAACTCACTGATACACTGATTGGAGGATGCAAGGAACAAATTGTGCCTCCTCACTAACTCCCCACACTCTAATTCTCAGGTCCCATGATGTCTCTTCACCGCTGCTTCAGCACCCAGGCAGTGTCCAGACTCCAGAGAAGCCTCCTTGCTTCAGTCCATGCTGCCTGCTGATCCAACATGCGTGGTCCTGCTATGGCTTACCCATGCAGGTCACTTCATTTAAGAGACATTAGCAAAGTAGTTGATACCATTAAAGAGAAACAATCCAACAGAGTCCGCAGGCTCAGCAAGCCAAGTTATCGCAGGGTCACACTGCTTTTCATTTACTTTTTGTTTTGGCACAAACCTTGCTAATGTGTGGCCCCTAATTTTGCAGAGTGCCCATCCTTTTCCCTGTGTGCCTCCCCTGCCTTCTAACACACGGTACACAGAGTTTTGTTTTGAAATCCCTTAGGACAAATGGGCCTATTCACAGGATTAAGTGCTGCCCACTATGGTTTCCAGAGCTAGCTCGACTGCAGCACAAGACCTGGGGCTCTTGATTTCAGCTGACTTCCTCTTGGTGTGGGGGAGTGAGCTGCTCTGTGTAGGTTCTTATGGCTCTCTTGTACTCCCTTGTTCTCTCTTTTTCAGAGTCCCTTTGCTTCACTTTTCCCACTCCCCTACACATACTGGTGCCAGGAGACCCCTTCAACACCACCTTCCCCTCCCTGCACCTGAGCCCTTGGCAACATGATCTCAGCTGGGTACTTCATCTCTGTACCCCACTGGTAGCTCAAGATCAGACAAGGGTGACATCTGAGCCCACATTCTTTTTTACATAGCCCCTGTGTGCTCTGCAACTGTTGGAAAGAGCCCTGCTGGAGAGTTCCATGAAAGGCAACATGGGGCAGTGGCAGAGGACTTTTCATTTTGTTTCACCCCATGAAGAGCCCAGCTGAGCAGATACCTCAATCCAAACATCTATGAAAGGAGCGTGGAAGAGACTAAAAGCCTTGAACCACTTTAAAGTAGTCTGATAGTGAAGACCTCTGGCATTGGCCAAAAGCTAAGGGGCATGGCAAGGAAATTATCCAAAGCCAGGCTAAACTCGAAAGAAGGCCAGAGCTCATCTGTGCTCCCCTCACTCTCTCTCGGCAGTGTCCACCCCCGGAGCACCCACTGCAGAGCCCACTGGGAAGCAAGGCGGTTTCACGAAGGGCAGACTATTAACTTTGAACCAGAAGGACATTCAGGCAGCCAGCAGGTCTGGTGGGAGGGAGGGCTGGGGGGAGCACAGCCCCATCCTTCCCAGCTCTGGGAGCCCAGCCAGATCAGCTGGGGCAGGGCAAATAAAACATCTCCAGTGTCAGCCAGTGAGGTTTGCCTTCCCCTTATAGCAGCCCTGATGGCTGAGTGAGACGCACCACAGGGAGAGCTGAGCTTCAGGGGTGAGGGGGGGCCAAATGCTGGCCTGCAAAGTCAATAGTAATATAACACCCCACTGACTTTTTTGGTTGGCAACAGGATAGATATTTAAATCATAACCTTCTCTCTTCCATACCCCTCCTCCCCACCAAAAATAAATAAATAAACCCAGCAGACCGTGTTTTGGCCTGCCAAGAACTTGGAGCATTTGCTGTGCATTCCCTGAGCCTCACATTGGGCATCGTCAGCTGAGTCTTTCCTTGAATCAGGGATGCTCGCTCCCATCCAGCCTTTGGAGGGGTGCTGGGCACCTGGTGTCAGCAGGGCTGGCCCCAGCAGCTGGCTGGGACCCAGGCCTGTGTCCCTGGGTTGCTGTGCAACCGGAGGCACAAGGCTCAGCACAGCAGTGCATACGTGCTGTTTCATCCATGCCACAGCCAGCTCATAGCAGCCTCTGTGACCCCTGGCACTGCTCTCACAGGCCCCAGCTGGGCTCATCGCCTGGCAGGGGAGCAGCAGCAGAGGCCAGGAGTCTGTGGAAAAAAAGGTATTTTTGAGTGTCAAGTAGTGCCCTTAGAGAGCCACCAGGATCTGAGACTAAATTCTTTTCCACTTGAAACAGACACCTGAAAACAGGTCCTACATACTCCCTGCCCTCTGCAGGTTACAGAGCCATTGCCCCTCAGCCCCTCAAGCCTGCAATCTTCTTTTTGTTGATTTCTTCAGATCCTGGAATAAATGGAGAGCAGAGCCATCTCTTGCTCAGTGGGAATTGTCCCAGACCCCATGTTTTGTCCTCCCACCCCACAGTGTAGGACAAAGACTCAGCTCCAGCATCTCCCTTATCCCCTCTCCCTTGAAGGAGTGTCTTTGCCTTGCTCATGGTACTGCAAAAGAGCTCTTTCCCTAAGGGAGCTCTCTGTTATTCTTTACAGCTCTGGTTTCTGTTTGCACCCTCTGTCCATGGGTCCTAATCCACAAAGCAATGAATTCAGTGGAAAAACATCCATCAGATGCAAGACCCATTGAATATGCCTGATATCAATTAGGATCTAATTTGTCTAGTCTTATTATTCACATATGAGTCCTGTGACTGAGACTCCCAGCTGTAAATAGGAAATTTTCTCCCTCTCTGCACCTGGGTTTCAGTGGTTTTGATCAAACTAAATAGCCTGGCTTGAACTTCTGTGGCTGCAGCCCCTGCCAAGCACCACTGGGCTGGATGTAGCAGAGAAAAGTGCTGACTTTGGGGAGGTGGAAGCAAGAAGAGGTGCTATCTTGGAAGAACACATGCAAGTACCAAATGTGCAGTGGAATGTCCGGTTATCCCCAGAGCCTTTTTAATAGGATGACCTTCAAGTGAGCAGCAGGAAAAGGAGCTTTTGTTAACATGTGTGGCGAGGCCTGTGTGCTTTCACAGGGTTGGCAGGGACTCAGGTGCTCCCCAACAGCCTGCTTTCCTTAGGACTGTGCATGCCAGTTGTCTGAAAAGCTGAGAAGTCAAAGAAGGGAACTGCAAACAAAGAGCTAAGTGATGCCAAATATAACTATAGGATCAGCTCCCTCCAGTCTCCTTTGCACATTGACACAGCTCAGGGCAGAACTGTGAGTCCAAGCACCTATAAATTAAGGCTCTAGTCCAAAAAATGTCCTGCTGCCAAATGCAGGTGCTGACTGTGAATATTAGGGCTAAAGCTGCTGCTTTAAAATTTCTGAGAGTTGGATTCTGTCCTATTCCCTCCCTTATAGTGCTGCAGCAGGGGAGCTGCTTAGCACAGCCCAGCCTTTCAAATGTTGGTGCCTAAAAGTAGGCTCCAAAATATGTGTGGAGCAGCCCTTTTCAGAAGCTCAGTGCATCTGGATGAATAATGTCAGATGTCCTCACAGCTATTTAAAAATCCATTCCAGCCGTCTAACTCTGGTATTTGGAGCCAAATTTGAGGTGAGTAGGATGGAAAAGTTTGGTTTCACTTGTTAGCAAGTCCTTCAGTTCATACCCAGTGGAGAAAAGGGACTAGCAAAATTTAGGACAGCTACAGTAGAAGACAATAGAGACAGAAAATTGGTCTGTTAGCAGATTTCCACCCATTTCTTTTGTAAGCCCATGAATAAATATCTCTCTGATGCCACTGTTTGTTTTTATTCTTCCTGAAAATGGTCCTCCTATTATTTTTACCTCATCCCTTGGCAGCCTTTGTAATCCCTCTAGTACATTCTTTTAATGAAGAAATCTAGTCTGAACAGAAGAAAGGTCATGGTCTTGGCCACACCTCTGTTTCAGCCTAGACAACAGTGGGCTACAGCATGAGGTTATAGGTTGTCCCACTGACTGAACAGAAACAAGAATGGCTATGGGACTGTGCTTCCTTTGTCCTTCAGATATGTCTTACTTTTAGGAATGGTGCACAATAGGTTCTAAGGAGTGGTTTGGGGTTTTTTTTCAGTGACTATTTAAAATGGAGCAACTTTTTACTCCTGTATAATTTTTGTACAACTCTTAGTTTAAATGCACTTCCTTTGAGGGTGAAAGGGATATTCAGGAATGCTGAGCTTCATAGACTACTGAGCTTTGCCTTATGACATGAACAGACCCCAGGCACTGCTGAGTGGGCAAACCTGGATGATGGAAGCAGTGGGTCTGAGATGAGCATGCAGGGCTGTACTCAGAGGAGTTCCACTCTCAGCTCTTCCTATCAGAGGGAGCTTCTCACTCCCTGTGTCTTTGGGACCCACCTTTATCAACTAAAATCAGCTCAAGATCTTTGCCTGCAGGTTCCAAAGCAGTCCCATCCTTGTCTCCCTCCTTCCAGCTCCCTCTCTTTAGCTAATACTTCCTCAGGGCTAGGGGGATGGCAGAGATCCCAAGGGAGTGGTGGTGGCAGAGAAATCCCAGATATCTGGAGATGACCTGCTGTAGGGGAGGAATTTAAATGCCAGCCTTCCCATGAGAACTCAGGAGACATGGGGAGAAGGACCAGACTACTTCTTTCAAGTCCCTTTGACATTGAAGAAAATGTTGCCCAAAGACCCCAGTGGGCTGCCTCTTACAAGATGCATCCTCTTGATGTTCTCCAGGCACAACTGCTCCACAGAAACACATTTGGCCTGAGCAGGAATAAATGAGCTTGTGTGTCCCAGGCCTTTAACCCTCTCAGTTCTGGCTGGTCACGTACCAACAGACACTGGTACTTGAACAATGTCATTACAGAGTTCCACTGGCAGGGAGGAGATGTTCTCATGGCAGAGAACTCTTGTGGGGGCCACAGTGGCATTGTGAGCTTGGTATTTTATGAGTTTGTCTCATGTGAACACAGTCCCAGGGGAGAAAACAACACAAAATCAATTGCACAGATCAATACCTGTTCTGATGTATTTCCTGGTGACAGGCCAGATGGAAATTGAAGGTAAACATAGTCTGAACAAAGTCTGGGCACAGCAAAATGTTTCAGATGGGAACCAGAAGTTCAGAGCTCATCAGAGCCATCTCTACACACACATTACAGGCACCAACCAAACACTAATAAATTATTAACAGGGCTGCTATGCATTAGCCTCAGCTTTTGGTCCCATCCTACCACTCCTGGAGAATTTCACCAAAAAGGCAGATGATAGGGATTCTGCATTTCAAGATATTAATTAGATATTTAGCTTCCTGTGAACCTCATACAATCCTGAGAATCCTGTTTCCCACTTCTTAATGCCTCAGACAACAGACCAGTCCTTTCAGAAGGACATTGCTCAAAAGCAGTCCCCTTTGGAGTCCATCCAAAGTCTTAAGCATCCAACTCTTTCCTGAAGTCCTACAGAGTAATGCAGCGACCCTCTTCTTCCTTCTGTGGCTTGATCTTTGTCTTCAGAATCCTCAGTCGTCCATGTGATTGTAAGGAGAGAGACAACATAGGGATGGAAGTTTCTGCTTCCATCTCTTCTGGATACCTGCTTCTTTTCTTGTGGATGAAGAGCTGACACAAGAAAATCACTTGGGCTTATTGCCTCCTTCAGAACATCCTCCCACATTTCCACTTCCTCTTCACTTCCTCTATCCTTCAGCTGTGGGTAGTCTGGACATCCATCTGCCACTTCTGCCTCTTGGCCCATTTTCCATGCCTGTAACACTGCAGCACTGTAACATCAGAAATATTCTTTCTTTCTTGGGTGCTGCCCATTCTTTTGCACTCCATAGTACAGTCACACTGTCAGACTCATAACAGGCTGAAGGGAAGGAAGCCTTCATTTATTTTGCCAGGTTCCAGCCCTAGTTTTCAATATGGTCTGAAACTGGTGGGAGGATACTAGCTATGATCAGATATAGCCCAAGTGGATGGAAGAATCTGGAGCTGAAATTGGTCTTGTTCTTTCTATTCCAAGTGCGGTCTTCTCTTGAAGGGAAGCCTTGAAGGGAAGGGTATAGCCTTTCCCTTGAACATGGGAATCTTGAGTAAGAGAAGACCAATGGTCAGGTCTCCAGGAGCAAGAGAGGATGGCATTGAAGGGGACTGTGCCCTGACGTCTCTGCAGAGCACAGCAGCTCTGCACCAGCCAACTTCATTCTTGTTCTCTGACCTTCAGTTCCCCCTCTCAATAATTTTATTCATTATACAATACTAGGATTAGACAGTGCTTGCTGGTTGGCACGCTCTGATGGGCATTAATACCTGCTGGCACAAAAACAGGCACATGCCAATACTCCTGTGTGCTAATGAAAAGGCCCCATTTCCACTTATATTTCAGCACACACAAGGTTTCCTGAGAGCCAGCATTGATCTTTGTGTTCAGGGGAACATGTGCTGCCGTCAGTCCTGCCTTGCAGCTCCAGGAGTCCTGCGGCTTAGGGCAATGATGGAGAGTGGGATGAGGGCAAACTGAATCCCTACAGAATTTTTGTGGGGCCAGAGCTTGTCATCACTGTGTCACACAAAAGGACTCTCAGTTCTAAGGGCCAACAGCATAGCAACACCTCAAGAACGCTGCACGTGACCTTGCTGTCATCTTATCAGATTAGCAGGAACTCACTGCTCATAGTGCTACAGGGCACATCAGCTAAGCAAGGTATTTTTCTAAGTAGGTAGTATGTATAATGGTCTACAAATGTTGTGTTGGAATAGTAAATATTTAAAGCATGTTAGACTTCCAAAAGAAAAATGTCCCTTGTTGCTTCTGATAAACTGATTTCAAGGCCATGGGGCTGAGAAGGAATTTGCCCTCAAGCTTGCTTAGTCCAGAACCAACCACTGCAGAGTATCTTGAAGTATATCTCTGGAGGAACTGATAACAATCACATTTCAACTCAGAATGGACAATGGAGCTATGGAGCCATTAGGCTGATTCAGATGTCTGCTATGACCAGAATGGACAGCATCTGTCCACCTGATCCATAATTGTTTATGTTTTTGCTCTAGAGGTGATGTATGGGAATATAAAACCTTTGAAAAAGAGGGGTACTAAGTGCAGAAATGGGCATGACAGGTACTACATGGAGGCGTTCACATCCTGCAGGTGACAGATCTGATGTTATATGGCAAACCCATTTAAAACAATGCTCCAAGACTACTAACAGCAGCCTGGCACTGCTGCAGTTCATGTGTCTGACAGTGGGTTGTCTGAAGGCTCTGTGAACAGGACCATATACACACACATGCTTGCTGACAGCCACCCACCCCCAGCAAGCTGAGGATATGAAGATTTGCTACTCAGCTCTTGGGGTGTGGGAATTTTGATTCAGTTCCACGCATGCAGCTCTGCAATTCAGGCTCTGCAAACAATAGTTTGGTCACTCCAAGAGCAGTGAGCATGAAAGGGGTGTGACTCGAGTGGCTCTGTTCCCAGAAGTCAGGCCAATTCTCTAACGGTAGCTCAACCAGCATCTCTGCTGAGTGTCCAGAAAAGCAGTTTTTGCACCCTCTCTGGAGACAGTTCCAGTTTAGGAGAAATTGCTGCTAGATTTGGGACAGACAGCATGCAGATCACGCCTGTGTGCAGCCAACAGCAAAAGCAGACATCTTTGCCAGAGACACCTCTACAGCATGCTTGATCTTGACATTTTATTCATTGCATTGCATTGCTCTTGCATGTCAGCCCCCTCCACTCTCCTCTGCCTCACCAGTCTTTCATTGCCAAACCATGCCACATCTCCTCTCTGCCCAAAATTTTCTTGGTTTCTCTGCTCCTTGCCCCACAAAAAGATTTCTCTTTCTCCTCTGTTTCAGATTCACATACCCCATAGAAAACACTCTGATCTGAGGGTTTCCTCTTAGGAACACAGTAGGTACAGGAAAATTTTTGCTTAAACAAAAGGCCCTGCTACCAACCTCCATGAGAAAAACATCCTCTCCTGTAAATTCTTTGGGCTAGGCACTGTTTCATCCTATCTCTCAGAGAAATCCTCCAGCACAAAGCCTCTGCACAGCTCAGTTGCAGTTAACAAACAGGAACTATGAACTGAGCTTGCAAGGGATGAAACAGTAAAACTGACCTTACTGGAATAAGTTCATTCCCGTTTGCAATTATCTGGTGACAGACTTCACCTCAGGCTGAATAAATATAGTAATTCAGTTTCCAGACCTCCAGTTACTATTTCATAAATGGTGCTCAACTGTGACTTGGCCTGGCTTCAAACAGGGATGAGCAGCTTAGCTCCAATTGATTTGCTCTTTAACTAAAAATTAGAGCAAGTACAATGCCAGGATTGCCGTCCTCATGTGGAGCATGATATCTCTGAGAGAGAGAGAATATGGCTTTGGACTTTGAGCTGATAGCTGGGTTCTGAAACCAGCTCAGCAGGTGGTCTTCAGAAAATCACCATTTTTCAGGTTTCAGTTTCCTGAAAGAAAGAGGGAACATCATAATGCAGTGCCACAGGAACCACTAGAGTGTATTTCCCTTTCTTAAAACCAGTATAGAGCCTTGTATAATTACATTTACAGTCAACTTCAAGTGGTATTTCTTTCAGTGGGTCACTTCTTTCCTAAAAAGCATTGTCCTCAAATGCTCATGAGCACTGCTTTGAGGAGGGGCACCATAGGCATCTAGCAGTCCTCTGATGGAACAAAGCTTTCCCTGTACAGTGCTGTCCAGCCCAGATAGGCCAGTAAGTACAAAATGTATCAGCAGACCCCGAGGTTTGACAGATGTTATCCTTGAAATAAGTCAGAAATGAGCCTTCACAATTCGGTGAATATCCGTTCCTAAAACATGAGTCAAGACAATCATGGAGGTTTTAACCATCTCCATTGAGATTCTGAAAGACAGTGACTAGCAACATCTCTGCACAGCAGCATAAATCAAGAGCCAGGGGATACTGAGGTCAGCTGAAACATGTACTGCTGGAACCAGGCTTGGAAAAGCTCTGGACCAGCTGAAAGGTTGACTGCATCTCAGACAGGAGGACAGATGACAGAGCTGTGAGAGGCACAGGGGGATTGCAAGAATGGTGGAGATATTCTAGATCTGGACAGTGTGGCAGCAGCAGAGCTGCACATGAGGACACATGGACTGACGGGGGAAGGGATGTTGTCAGGAGGAGTGGTGGCCACAAAGGCTTCACACACTGGCCTGCAGCCAGGCAGTGCTGCAATCAGCCTCTCACTGCTGTCAGCAGCTGTTGAGGCCACAAACTGAAAGACAAGGCTGCACAGACAAGATTATGAAACCCACCACAGCTGCATGAGCAGGACCAATCTTAAGTTGTTCGGAGAATGTGATATTAAGGTGAGGCTTCACACGCCCAGGCTCCATGCAATAGAGCCACCACCTCACAGCAGTCCTCAGCACACACAGAACTAGCCCTGCTGAAGGTAATGCAAGGGCACAGTGGAGTATTTCTGCAGGGCTTGGAGCTATTTGCAGTGCAGCAGCAGCTCTGCATCCATCCATGAGACACTGCTTTGCATAGGGCTGGCTGCTGGAAACCCAAGCTATAGCACAGGGGACAGGGCTGGTGTTTAGTCCCCTTGATGGAAAAGGGTATGCGCTGCCTCAAGGGTGGCCAGTCTTCCACTTTAGCAGAGAGGAGAAATGAAATTGTTGGCAAGTAGCAAGAGCCCAATGTTTGTATTCTCCAGTTCATCACGCTCAGAGGACTCATCTTCTTTCTATAGACTTTTTTGGCCATTTGAAAAGTCAATGTAAGATACCTTAAACAAGCCTGAATTGTTTTTTTCAATCAGTATTGAAAGCCCAATCCCTAGGTGAGTGGGCACTGAAAATCCCAAGTAAATTTTGAAAATCCTGGCCCAAATAAATAACCAATTAATACTTATGATATCAAATACTGCAGTGAAGGGGGAGAACTCTGATGGCTACTATAAACCTCTGTTCATTGCAAGTGCATTGGGAATGAGATCTGGGAAACTCCATTTCTGAGCACAGCAGGATCTCCCCAGCTTTCACAACTACGTGCAGTGCTGGCAGTCATGTCCACCCTCGCAGCAACTCCCCAAGTTTGTCTGGCGTCCTGCACAGAGGCGAGTGTCACTCATGGCAAACATCTCTCACAGAGTGTCAAACCCAAACACGAGTTATTGCCTTGTTGCTGGAGGTCAGGAGAGGTAAAAACTTCACGCTGGAAACAGAAAACAAACACGTGAAAATCCCCAGCAAGAAAGGACAAGCCAACCTTAACAAGCGAGCCCGTTACCCGTAAATAAAAGGAAGGCAATCACAACACGCGTTAAGCTTGGGGGAGCCAGAAGTCATCTCTCATCTGCGGGTGACTGATGGCTTGCGGGCTTTCCAGCACAAACTTGCCTGGTGTCGTTTGTCACCTGCGAGGGGTAAGCTGCTCCTGAAGGCTCCTCTGTGCTGCTGTGTGTGCGTGCGTGCATGTAACTCACGGAATTTCAGCAAAGTCGCATAAGAGGATTGTAGTCCTGGCTCAGCTAAAGACTTAGGGTTCTGCATAATGTGTTAAGAGGAGCTTAATGCAATCCTACTACTCTGCCACAGAAACCCTGAACAGCAGCCTGTCTGTTCTCACCTTTCCCCATCTGCTAACCAGCTGTGGAAGAGCTGGCTGGCCCTAGGACTGCTTAAAGGAGCAGGTGCATAGGCAGAGTTTGGGATTCTACATCTGCCTTCTCATGAGAGCAGATTTTTGTCCTCACTACAATAAAAAGACACTATGCAAGACAACCGATACAAAATTCATACTGTGTGGAGAATTCACATTTTTGCATAATCTGGGGGCCTCTGGACGATGTCTTATAAGAAATGAGGCTTCACAACTCTGAAAGACAAATAGAGAGCCAGAAAAGAGCAGTTTCACGTCTCAGTGGCAGGAAGTATTCTGAAAGTGAAGAATGAATCTCTTGGCCAAAATTACATCATCTAGGAGGACATGTGCTGTTGTGGAATAAGTTATCATGGCTAAGGCAACACAGGTAAGTGTGCACTTGAGATGAGACCAGCTGTCTGAGGATTAGAGCAGGGATGGCAAAGCATAGGGAAAAAGGAACAGAAAGGCAAGATACTCGTAAATCAGACATGAATGTCAGGCAATAGTGAGGTCAAAAGGTTGGGTGAGGGTGTTTCCTGCTACTCAGTTGCTGGGAAAGTTTGAGTTTTAACAGCCAAGCCAGAATCACACACATCTTTATTCTGAACTTCTCCATGTCATTGTGTCCCATCTGCAAAACAAATCGATTGTGAAATCCTTTCTCCTAGATTCTGTGTATCTTCTTCTAGATTCTCAGATTATGATGGTGCAGTGATACCAACAGTGTTACCAGTCCTGCTACATGCTAAGGTACAAGCCCCTCTGGAGTCTCCAGTCACTGCCTCATATAAATAAAGTAGTGCAGAATATGAAATAATGCATATTATGAAATATTATTAAATGATTTCCCAAAGTTATCACACTGACCAAGATACTAGCACAATAAAGATTGGGGAAAAAATAAAGGAAGAAAATTTATTAAAACCTGGTTTGCACACACATAGCAAAAAAGTAACAGTTCCAGATGAATGTGAATGAGGCAGGGAAAGGAAGTGGACAGGAATATAAGTTATTCCCTATTCTAGAAGAGAGCAGAAGGCTAGAACAGCATTTCAGTGCTCCCCATGCTGGAGAGTTTCTGAGTAGAGAATTGGAAAAGTAAAATGGCTGTAACAGCAGATCAGTGATACAAAGTGATCCCTGCTGTTCATAATCAATCAGCAAGCAGGTGATGTGTGTAATAACATCTGTCCTAGATTAATTTTGCAGGGAGTAGTCCATATAGACAAGCTTTACAAGTTTATGAGGTTTCAGTCTGGACAGCAGTGACTTTGAGAAGCTCTGAAGGGTTACAGACAATCCACTGGAAGCTGGCTCTTGGCAGAGCAAGAAAGCCTAACCTATTCCTCCTGGTACATAATTGAGGAGATATGGAGTAGCAGAAAGAACATTTCCCACTGGCATGGCATTGACAAAACATTTAAAAACCATTAAAAAGGGAAGCAGAATGACTTGGAAAGGTTCAGAAATGAGCTACAGAAATCACATACAATCTCTAAGATACTATCTAGGATAAGAAATTCTTCAAGGTACCATATAATTTATCTGAAGGAACTTAGGGACACTATGATATTTTAATGTTCTACTGAAGAAAAATGCACCCAAGAGCAGAAAGACCTATTACCCCACAAACAAAACCCTAATGAATTCCAATCCAGAAAATGGAAGTCATAAAATTCAAGCTGAAAGTAGGATGCAGGGGTGGGGGCTTTTTAAGATTTCAGGAAAGAAATAACTGAAATCATTTCCCGAGAAAAACAGTGAATTTGTCATCACTTGGACTCTTTACATCCAGTCTGCGATAATTGCTAAAGTGGTTTAGTTTACCAGAATGTACTGGGTTTGATAAGTACTGGGGAAGAACAAAACATCTGGACTGCCAGCTGGCCAGGCATAGCTCTGTGTGTTGGGTTTTGCAAGTGATGTGACGAGATCAGCCACTGTGGTCCTTGTGGCTGTAACAGCCAGATCTCGTAATGCATTTTCCATCTGTAATTCTGACAGTGGCTTTCATAAGCAGCCAGTGAGTTGGGCTGACCCACTGTGACTGTGACCAGAGAGTCTCCTTCCTCAGTGCCTGATCAAAGCTAAAACCTTTGTTGGCATTGCCTAATGACCATTCTTCTTCTTGAGGGGACAGATAATGAGAAATGGCCTTGGTGAGATTTCTCCACAATGTCCAAGCTACTTAAAGTTTGGCATGTGGGCAATCCTGGAGCCAGAACCAGAGTCTCAATGGAGTTTTCCTGACATCTGAAGGCACTGATTTTATCATCCCTGTGCTGTGTTCTCTAGAAACATATGCACAGGGTGCAATGTGAGCACCAACCTTTTATATTTGTCGAGATGATGACTCAGAAATATACTGCTTTTACTAGGGCCAGCATCAGACATAGAAAATTAGGTGTATAAATAATAACTATTATCAGTTTCAGGGTGTGCCTACAGAAGAGTTAGGTCCTATCAGGAAACTTCAAAGAGACAAGAAGAACTTAGGGTATAAGCAATAGTAATGGAGAGTACCATACTTAACTCCAGCTCTGAGCTTTGCCATTAATGGTCTTTGCACGCATGTCCACCTCTATGCCTGGACTTCTGCAGCAATAGAAAAATTGCACTTCCCATCTCCCACCTGTATCTTTACAGATTCCCAAATCCAGGGGCTGTCTCTATCCACCTACGCTTGTATAGTGCCCAGCAAAGAAAAGCGCTTTTGAGCTTCTCAACTCGTTTTTGAAAAATATGTCTAATAACAACTTCCATGTCTGCTGAATATGGTCACAATTTAGGAAGCAAAGTGTGTGGCACTAGGTGAGATTTTGATGGAACCAAACAGATTGTATTGATGATGGCTAAATTGTTTAAATTCCATTCTATCATGACATTCAATAAGATAGATAAGTTCCCCCAATATCTTAAAGATATATAGGTCCCCCAATCTACTCTCTTGTCTGTGGGCTCATATGGTTTTAAATGATCCCCACTCTCAGAACATTATCCACTAAAGACAACTTCTTTCCCCCCTCTTTGACCACTTATCTCTCCCATCATACTCTGTCCTTCCCTGCTTGTGTTATTTCACTATAAGTATTTGAGTCCTGCCTGCTACAGAGTGATTCTTGGTTTTGTTTTGTGTCCAACTAGAAGCTTGCTACCCTGCTATGGAAATAATTGGAAGTTTTTCCATTCTTTTCTGTGAGCTCTTGGACGAGGTTCACTCAAATTTTCAGTTTACTTGTCTTATCTTTAGCGCTGAGAGCTGGATTACTATTGCTGGCAGGTATGGAGACCAGACTCCTTCCATAACGCAATTGTCTAGGAAATACACATTTTAAAGTGCTTGCTTAGAAGCCAGTGAGAAGGAAAAATAGAAGTGGGGTGAGACTGGTACAAGACCGTAATATTGGTGTTCAAAACCCCATTTGTCTACTGCTAATGAAAATAATGGTTCACTAGAACATTTACAGGAGCAAGAAACACATCTCACATGCTGGGAAGAGAATGGCATAAACTGTTTCTGAAGAAAAGACTGAGATTCAGTGAAAGATTTTGGGTAGTGACCCATAATTTGTTAGTGAATTCTTTCATTTATCACAGAGGCTGTACATATTCCATCTTAAATAGTAGAACACTATCAAAATATCTACCAAATGCTTGCAAGACCACAAAGGAACATACTACTTGACACTCCCTAAAGCAGTTGCCCATCTAGAACAAGGCAGGTTGTTGAGAGCTTGTCTCTTGACACTCTTGCTCACAGGGTCTTGTGAAGTCAGGCTCTGCAGAGCACAGGTTTCCCTCTGGGTATTACCTCTGTATTCCAACACAACCAGCTGATTCTGATTCAGCAGTGGTGGCTTCCAGAAACAGAGGGAGTGCCCATCCATCTCCTGACAGGTGCTGAATAGAAAAATGAAAGTAACTGAATAAAAATCCCTGGAAACAGAGATGGTGACAGCAAAAAAGGGGAAAGTAACTTTGTTACTCATCAGGTTATTACTTTGGGAAGGAAACCGTGTAATTTAATATTTCTCTGGACCATTCATCTTCATTCTCCTAACTTGATATCAATAGCTGCCAGGTGGTGCCTGCAGAGGCCATTCAAATCAGATTATGTTATCATAGTTCTCCAGTCATCTCCAAGAGCAGGATCATGATCATGAGGAGGAAATCTAGTTATTCAGGTACATGTTACCTTATTAAAAGTTTGAGCAAAGTACATTGAGCCATTATAATGGGATTAGGGTTTGAGTTGTGTTCTCATGGTTGCCATGACTATGTGATTTTGGTATTGTGCTGTGGGGCTTGGAGAGCACAGCTTCACTCTGGCCAACTGCAAATAATCCAGGCCATCATCATGGAGGAGTGGACACCAGCATGGACTGAGGCCAAGAGCATGAAGCTTGTAAAGATTAGATTTATCTAGGTACAAATGCCTGAGGCAGAGACTGAAGGAGAGGTGTGGAAGGACAGCAATGCCTACTCACACTAAGCAAAGCAGCAGTCAGAGAGAGCAAGAAGAAACAGCTTTAATAAACCTTCTAGAGTGTCTCTCAACATCCATTTTAGCCTTTTGCTTCAGTATTAACATGTTGCTCCAGAAATCCAGTCTTTTCTCATTAGTGCCACCTGTTGTAATAGGGTATGAAGAACGGCTTTCTGTCCATCTGACAGGAGTTCATGGGGTTCAGTGTCCTCCTCCACATTCTCAGTGAATAGGAACCCACATAGCAATAGGCACTGAAAGGTGCTGCTCAGATATAGACAGTGAAGGACAAAAGCTGAGGCAAGCAGGCGGAGCAGACTGTGATAAATATCAGCTTCTTGAGCTGCTTTTACAAAGAACTGTCTTGCTCCAGAACCAAAAACACAACATTTTTTAACACCACTACTATTTGAATAGAACTACTACAGAGTTGAGGTTCTCTGTCTAGGATCCACTCCTATAATTCAGCAACATACTGGCTCACCCAGAAAATGTTATTAGTGATGATACATGGACAAAATGGCCAGATTCTCAAAAAAATCTTCCTCAGTGTAGGATGCAGGTCTCTCGGTGAGTCCTGAGTATGTTTGAAGCCATATGCTTTTCATTTTAAACTTTGCCTTTTAATTTGTTTGGGTCCCACCAGCCTTAAAATGGTCACTCCTTACATTTTAGTCCTGTGACTGGTGCATGGCTAGCACAGGAGACATTTCTAACAACAGGGAAAGCAACATTTCTTTTCCAGCTACTCCTGTGCCTGGAATAACACTGACATTTTGGGACCACTTAGTAGGTTCCTATTCTTAATCTCCTGACAAGGAGTCAAAAGTACCTTGTCAAAACTGACAAGGGGTAGTTGTGGCCCCCTCAGAGAATGGCCAAAGCTGACACATCTCCACACACACTTTCCCAGGAGGGTTTATGGCACAAGGTTCAGCCCTTTCCTGTTATTACTGCAATCCTAAACTCACATGGCCAGCACCAGCCCAGATGTGTGCCTTCTGGCCATTCCCAGCTTTTGATGGTATGTATAGACATCACTGAATCACACAGAATCACAAAATGACAGGATGTACTCCGTTGGAATGTACCCATAAGGATCATTGAAGTCCAGCTCCTGGGCCTGCACAGAACCATCCCAAAGAGTCACACCATGTGCCTGAGAGCATTGTCCAAATGCTTCTTGAACTCTGACAGGCTTGGTGCTTGACCACTTCCCTGGGGCCTAGTCCAGTGCCCAGCCATGGGTAAGAAAAACAAAGTTTTAACAACTGCCAAACCCTCCACATTTATATATGCAGCTGCTGGGTAAGGAAATGCTGTTAGTACTGCAGTGCCCTGGCAGAGAATAGAACACACCCCTTCCCTGATTCACTAAATATGCTGGACATTTTCTTCTGATCTATCACTCCACAGCAAAAAGAAGTGTGACATGTACAAGACTGTTCCCCTTCTGCATAGGGACCTGAATGAAGACAAACTCCTAATGTGCATCTGCAAAGTGCTCCTGGACCTGGGATTAACTCCTGGAAAACAGCTACACACTTAAAACCTTCGGCTGTCATAAAGCCTTTTTCACACACTCCCTCCCTGGACTGTTCTCCAAACCTGTCATGTGCTCAGGGATAAATCCCTTGATGAAGAGATTTACTTTCTTTTCTTCTTCACATTTTTTAATATATTTTATAACCATTTTAGTCAGCATTTTTTTCTTTGGAAATGCAGATTTTAGATCTTGGAGCAGTGAGAAAACCCATGCATTCATGAAATGCAATAATTTCTGTTATTTGTTAAATGGATACAGACAGGCAGTGCAGATTTGCCTAGGATAGGACAGGATTCCCCCATTCTGGGGACCCAATGACTCAGGCAACAAAGAAAGAGGAAAGGAGTTGCCCCATCCAGGGTCTTGGCATCAGTCCAGGCTTTTCCCACCTTCTCCAAAGGGATCAATTTCCTAGAGATGTATGGTGGAAAGAGCAGGGCAGGGGAGTCCTGTGGAGATGGCTGTGGGGTGACATTCATCCAAGGTGGGGAAAGCTGGACCCATTGGGTCTGAAGAGACATGCAGGCTCCTGCTGGCTCTCTGCACAGGGCGCCAGCCATTGCGAGCTTCTTTGTATGAAATCCTGGCCCTGCTCACAGACTACCATGTGTCCAAGAAAATCCTCTTTTTTCTCATCCTCTCTCTCCCCACAAAGAAATTCTTCCACGGAATTTCTTAGAATCCCAGAATGTTGGCCATTTAGCTGAAGTTTCTGGCCGCAGCACAATTATAATTGGTCTCTCATGGACAGGCTCAGCACGGAGGCCAAAAAACTGCAAGGGTTATTAATGACTGAGCTCCCTTCTACTTCCTAACAACCAGACAGGCAGGAAAGCTAGAGGGGAACACTTGGGGCTGAGCCACTACTCTCCTCTCATACGCACTGTCCTGGTGCTCCAGCGCCTTCTTGCAGACACAAAACTGTCCACAGTGCAGACTCCAGATAGCACAGAGTCATGAAAAGCAGATCAAGCATTTAGAAGCCCCTCTGGTGCTCAGTGAACATTCTGGGGACCTTTCCCTGCAGCTGCAGAATGCATCAGGGTGCAGCCTTTGCAAAGGCACCTGGTTTGCCACAGGCAAGGTTGGAAGGATAAAGAGACACAGCTGGAATGGCAGACTGAGAAAACAGAGTCAGACAGAGATCCTTCTCTCTCCACCCCTCAAATAAAAAGACTGTCTCAGGAGAGGTCTCAACTGAGCAAGAATCATATTATTACAATTATTACATTCCCATTTTACAACAATCACATGGCACAGTGCCAGCTGGCACTGGGAAGCCATTGCTGCTTCTCCTTCCTTGCCTGACAAACACCGTGACAAGAATACAGTCCTTGTTAGGTTGAGAACTGAAAAATGGGAGAGGAGAGGCCAAAAACACCTCCTTGAACAATCACTGACAAGTAAACAGAGCTGCACTTGGGAAACACATATTTTAAACATATCTTCCCTGAGGTTTTTGGGGAGGGGAGCTCAATGCATAGGTTGGGAAGGTGAGCATGTTCACACTCAGGCATATTTCTCTGGTGTCAAGCGGGCTAGTGGCAGCTAAGAGAGTCCATGATGCCTTCATTTCACAGGGAAAGATAAAAGTCCATGAAGCTGAGAATTTAGGGACTCATGCCAACATAGCAGCTTGGGTAAATTTGGACTGGCACTCCATGCTGGTCACGACTGTGCTCAACCTTTGATAAGAGTTTGTCTCACAGGAGCTCCTAGCAATCTATGGTCATTCCAGCAAGCCATTCTCTTATCAAAGGTCATGTCAAAAATTTGGAGGGAAGCAGGCCCAATAAATGCAGATGACAGAGAGTATTGTTTATTCACATTAATGTTCCTAAAATCATACCTCCCACTGACAAAACAAATGTATGAAAGCACTGGGAAAACTGTTGTTTCATCAACAAAATTGTGCATGTCAGCTGCTGTGGTTGAGCAACTTTACACTGAGTTTTGTACAGGGGTGCTAGCACTAAAGGTTTGGAAGCAGTGGATTTTAGAAAGACTTGTGCCTAATCCTGAACATGAACCACTTGTACATATAAGAAAATGTAAATGAACTGTCACCACAGCATAGTTATTAGGTTTGTTCAAACGTGCATCCTTTTCCCTCCCAGTCTGCTAGGCCAAGACATTAAACTCTGGTAGCTGAAACACTGATTTCACTCAAGCAACATTTGCACCAACCCACCTGAGCAAGGCAGGACAAGATTTGGCCTGTGCAGTCTCTGGTTTGTTTGATAAATAAGACAATAGCTGTGTTCTTGTCCTGCCCTAACTTTACAGGGCTGGCCAAGAGCCCCGGGGATGCAAGAGGATGTCCCATAGGGGACATTTATGTATCAATGTTTGGCATCTCCTCCCTAGAAATAATTGCCCAACTATTGTCTCTCCTTGCAGCGAAGGTCCTACGTTTGGTCCAGTTTCTGTCACACTTTTTCTGTGACCTTTAGCAAATCTCTTGATTTCTGCTACAGCTGAGACAAGTTCAGCTTCATTTTCTCAAACAGGCTGGGCTCAGATGAAACTTCACAAATGTCCTTGGACGAAGTCCATGCACTGCTGTCTCTTGAGCAGCCCTCCCTGAAATGGCAGCAAACCAAATCAGTGTGCTGAAAGGTGATCCACATGCAATCAAAAAGGCAGAGACCAAGAAGGGGTCCATACTTCATTTCTAGTCTGCAAAGGTTCAGGAGGCTGGTACAGCCTCCTGTTCAGCTCTGCCCCTCCTTCTGTCCTTCCTTCCACATGCGACAGATTCGGGAGAGTAAAAAGGCTCTATGAAACAAGTAAACCAAAGAAAAAGAGACCTCTAGTCAAGGTCCAAAGGCATTTGTCAGCAAACCCCTTTTAGTGGCCAGTTCTGCCTCCACCTTCCTCCCCAGGACAAACATCCCTCATAAAAGAGGGATGCAAGCAGACTACAGACACCAGGCCTAAGACCACAGTATGGCTGCTCCACAAAGCTTGAAAGTGAGAGAAAAAGGGGAAGGGAGCTAATACTAATACAGCTAATACTCTCCAACAACCTGTCCTCTCATGCTTTGGTAAAACTGGCACTCTGATCTTGCAAGGTAATAAGAAAGAGCGATCTGCCACCATCCGCCCTGCGCCTCTCCTATGGCATGATTTAGATTGAGCTGTCAGTGACCAAATACAGCTGCTGAGAGTGACACAGCTCTCTGTCTGGATCTATTTTGGCTTTACTTGTTCCTCCTCTCTTCCACCTTGTATTCCCCATATGTAATTTGGAATTATTAAAAATCAAATTTCCTTGGTGACGGGTAGTATTAATCCTGGGATACATTTCCATTGATATTACTCTTAGTTTCTTCTCTTCCTCAGAGATGAGATGGTTTTGCACATGGATGTGGAATCATTTTTTCAGGCATGGCATTCAACCCAGGTCCAGCTGACTTAAATACATAATTTTTATCAGGATGTATATAATGGCTAGGTCATGAGTAAAAGATGGCATGGGAGTTCTGGAAGGTTGTCCACAGCTGGCACATGCTAAAGCCCTTTCTCCAGGCAGCATAATACTCTCCAGTGTGTACCACCCAGGTGGATTATGCAGGGAAAGAGAGGGGCTGGACAAAAGGCCAGCCTTCAAACATGCAATAGTGGCACTCTTCTTTCGGGGCAGGAATGGCTGGTATGAACAGCTGGCTATTGCAGGCAATGTCCCAGCTTCCCTGTCTCCAGTCAAGAGTGCTGCACGCCCCAGCGGATTGGCCCTGGTGCCCATGGGAGAGAAGTGCAGGCTTTCTGAATGACCAGAGCTTTCTAGGTTTCATAGATTTGAAGGGTGTGGATAGAAGTTGATAGTGAAGGACCTCGCTTATTCAGCCCCCAATTCATCACTTCTGCTGAGCCCACACCAAAGAAGCCGCTTCTTGTTCCACCTATGCCTGTATCTCTTTTCCTGGTATCCAATAAATACTCATCAATAACAGCACTTAGTGCTCTGTCACATGTTCTGACCACTAACCCTAGACCAGAAAATATTTGACCCTGAGTGATGTTTTCTTTCTCCCCAACCATACTTTGTAGTATCAGGCTGCAATCTACGTCCAACTCAAACTCAGCTAAAGAATGTGTTGTTGCTAATGTATAACCAGGGAGTGTGAAGCTGCGTGTGAGAACAGCACACACTACCAGAGTGAGAACAACAGCAAGCACATTGTGCTGCTGCAGAGCATTGTTTGATGTACTTTTCACAGGACTGTGTCTGGAGAACTCAAGTTGAAGCTAGCTCCAAATGCAGCTGCCTGCCCGTTCCAGGCCAAAGCCCATCATGGAAGAACTGAAGACTCATCCCTTCTAGGTGTTTGGTTTTAATCTGGACTGGTCAAAGATGCCTAAAATCTGACTAATACCAAATCTGTCTCTTGCCCCATGCCACACTGTCTGGAGACTGTCTGGAAGGATATTTAACAGCAAGCTCCCTACGTCTGTGGACCTGGCATCAAACCTTGCCTCTCCAAAGCTCAATTTTCTAATCCTGCTGTTGGCCACATCCTGTTCCTCTCACACGCAAAACTTCTGCTGTGTGATGAGCTGAGAGGCAATGGGGCAAGGGAGAGGCAGCTTCCAGGATGACTTCAATGGTGTGTTATGCACAAAAAAGGACACTTCCTACATTTAAGTACTACAAAGGCATATGTGTAGTCATTTAGCAGGAAGCATTCCTGCAGTCCCACAGAGAGCATGTATGTGAATACACTGCATTCCCTGTAGCCAGCTAACATCACCAAGGCTTGACAAACTGGCACCTACTCACAGTGGGCAGAGGTGGTTCAATTAAAATTCCCTTGGATCAGCTGAGACACTCCAGTTTGGCAGCTGGCATGGTGGTTGTGAGGCCAGTGTGGGTGAGTGGGTGAGTTGCAGCAGCACTGCTGCAAGTGGCACAGAGGATCCCCCAGGTAGGAGAGGCTGCATGAGCCAGGTCAGAGCTGCCTCCTACAGCCACAGCAATCGCCTCAGATGCACTACATGCTTCCACCCACCATGGAACATTACCTAATACCCTCTGACAAACCCAGCATGCTGCCGAAGGAGAACAGAGTTTGCCTGCAGCTAGAGTGCCCAAATCCAAAATACGTGCCACAAGCCAGCATGTGCGAGACCAGGCAGAGGCAGGAGGATTTTGCACAGTGTATCCAGAACAACCAGATGGGACAGTTTTCACTCAGAGCTATGAGTGAAATGATGGCAGTCCAAGGTGGCTGATGGTGAGCTTGGCCCTCACGCAAGGGGAATGCAGCATGAGGAACCAGCCAGGAGCACTGAGCAAGGGTCTCAGAGGAAATGAGAATTAATTTTGTGGCTCAAGGGGTCCTTGGAGGCATCTCAGGATGTACTCAGACTGGCAGCAGTCTCTGTGTCCCATTGACTATTGGTGAAGAGACATCTTGCTGTGTACACACAACCACAGTGTGCTGTGGGAGTCCTGCTGCCTCTGCCAGATTTGCTCTGGCTACAGAATGTGCAGGGATTGTCTGGAGAGACTGGGCCTGGAATGGGACCTAAATTTTGACAATCTGCTCAGGACAGAAGGAGGTCAACCAGCCCCTCACCTCTCCATACTGCCAATTTTTGAGGTCTTCTACAGGACAAGCCAAGAAGAGTCATACCCTGAGATGTAAAAGGGGTCAGCCAGCAGCCCTGCTGATAACTGTGATGTCCACACAGGAGACAGGATTGTTTGGAAGAACTTGTATGTGTCATGAAACCATCTGTGGCACAGGATAACATTGCTGCTCTCAAGGCCTGGCTTCTGTCCCCAGCTTTGCCATGGCCTTCACAGGGTGATGTGCCTCCACCTGGGAAAATGTTGCTGCCTTGAGTTAGAAGGAGGATAATGAGGACAGATCTTTGGGCCCCAGGGCTGAAGGCTCCCTGCAGGTTCAGGCTGAAAGCGGATGAGAACACCACCTTTGCCTGACACACCACCAGTGTGTGGTGTCAAAGATGACATCATGGCATGAGAACAGGCATTTACCCTCAGAAAAAGAAAATAGCAGAAGCATGTGTAATCGTTTGCCTTTCAGGCCAACATATTTTCCTTATGTAAAGAGAGGCTCTGGCGGCCCTAAGGAGGCCGAGAGATGCCCGTGCTCCCCTGCAAAGGTGGAACTATCAGGCAAGGATGCCAGGGTACCCACTGGGTAAATTTGCGCATGCACTTCATGTCGTAATAGACTTTAGTATCTGATAAGAGAGCCCTGCTGGAGTCTGGCAGAAGGAATCAAAGGTCATGCCATGAATTCCAGTTATGCTGATAGGCATCTATAGTCAGAGTAAGGAGCTCAAGAACAGGAACTTTAAACTGATGAGGAGGGCTGAAAAACAGAAGCTGGTTCAGGGATGACAGGTATGGGTCATTTTGGATCCCAGCTGGACACTTGGTCGCACATATTTGCCAGGGACATGGTTCAGTGTTTTTCCGGATGGAGTGAACATGAACTCTGCCATCAGTAGCTTAACAGACTAAGCACACTGCAATAAGTGCATTAAATAGCTTGCACATGTCTCTCCAGAGGCCTCTCCCTCGTGGAGGAGCTGATTCATGACACGGATGGGCTGATCAGCAGATAGGTAGGAGATGCAAACATGCAGTGTGTACCTTGCACCAGGGAACCGTCTGCACACGGAAGAAGCTGAGAATGGATGTGACAGAGCACCAAGTTGCTCTGCTCACTGCCTGCTCTTGCCTCGTGAGTCTGATGCTAGCACTCACCTTGTGTCTTACTCCTAGCAGATGCCTGCGTGGCACAGTGCTCTCTGTGCACACTGGGGGCTGAGACTTCACACAAGGAGAGAGACTCTGCTGCTGTGCACAGAGATGGTTCAGCAGTCCCTGCACAGCACAGCTCTGTGCTCGGCTCTAGAGGCAGGAAAAAGAGTTTTAAGTTCCTGTGGTACATCCCAGAAGAAAAGGATGGGATGGGATGGGATGGGATGGGATGGGATGGGATGGGATGGGATGGGATGGGATGGGATGGGATGGGATGGGATGGGATGGGATGGGATGGGATGGGATGGGATGGGATGGGATGGGACAGAAATGAAAGGTGGGGAAGCAGAAGAAAAGCTCCTAGTAAGTGACAGACACTTCTAGTTGTATTGTAATAAATTATCTTATTTCTTTCTTATTATTCTTTGATTAAATGATTCCACTGTTTTCACAGTTTCTCAACATTATCCTTGGACTAGATGTGCTCATTCTGCCTTTACTTTTCAAACTGTGACTTCTGTTTGGGCTCACCTGCTTCATGGCTGTTGCTTTTTGCCACATGGGTACTGACAAAAGCTTTGACAACAGCCTAAAGTCACTTTTGAAACAGGAAAGATCTGGTAAACAGGCAGGAGTCTGAAATAGAGGTGCAGCATAGGCAGAGACAATACAAACCGTTAGCAAGTGTTATCATCAGAGTAACTTTTTTCTTCACTCCTCTGCTGTTAGTGGAACACGTCAGGCAGTGACAGAAGCTGAGGAATTGCACGAGGGCTTGATTTTTAGCAACTGAGTAGTCACAGATCCAGACCACTGAAAGCTTGTCCTAATCTCCTGATGGGGAAAATCTGACAGAGTTCAGAGAGGCTTGGCTTCGACTTCACAGAGAACAGTCTAAAACTGAAACACTGGGTGCATAAAAACCCACCCATTCAATAACTACAAGGAAACTGGACTAAAACTGATAAATTTGAGCTTCAGTGAACAGATTAAATCATCCATTTAAATTAGTAAGCAGGAGAGCTTATTTTTAAATATTAAATAAAACCTTCTTTTCCATTTATCCTTTTAATTATTTTCCAGAAAGAAAGGTTGATAGTCATCAGACTGTAGCCAAAAAGACTCTGTTTACTTAAAACCACAGTCTATCTTCTAAATTACTATTACCAGGAGGCAGTTTTATCTACACATATTTATTTACAGCTTTACATGTTTTTATTAGATCTTGATTATCACAATTTTCTGTGCTGGGAAATAGTGAATTATGTATTTTTAATTTGTTATAGGATGACTGTTTATCTTTAGAATTTATTAATATCAGACTGCAACTGCAATGAACTTGAATCCATTAAAATATCTAAAAACATTTATATTAAGCTATTTGTTTATTATTTATTATATAAACTATATTAATTGCAAAGGACAAAATAAAAATTAATATTAAACAAAAAAAAAGTAGTATCAGTGGCTAGTGGGTTAAATAGGTTGTTCCAGGATACCATGTACTCCAACACTGTAGATCTGCTGGATCATGTTTGCTCATCCTCATTTTCCTCATAGGTTAGAGGAGAAAAACAAGCTTTCCTGTTTTTTTTTTTTTTCAAATTTCATTAAGTTTCTTAAGTCTGAATAAGCAAGTCACTGAATTTAAGTTGTTGAATAAACTGGAATGGAATAAATAATCATCTACTCATGGAGGAGCAATTAGTCTCAAAAGTGGATTTATCACTTATAAAACTTTGGTTCCAGGTGCTTAGGCAGTGTTTTGGTTCATCTTTCTGAAATGTTTTGGCAAGAAGCACATGTAACTCGATATTTTAAAAAATAATCGGGACAAAGAGATACTTTTCATCAAATATACTAAGCATCCAAATACAGATGAACCATTGTTCCACATTTAAATTGCTCTATTTCAAAAGAGAGAAAATATATTGAACTTATAATTCTTAAAATTATTAAAAGTCTACCATTGTTATAAGTCATCTGCAATGGATGCTAAGAGTAGGATGGAACTTGCATTTCCGACACAGTGACTAGTCCACCTTAAGCTGCTACTATGAGACTGTGGGTGGCTTCAGCACAACAAATCACTGACCCAGAGACAAAGTTTCCACCTGGGAATTACAGGTATTCCCCAGGCAGAGCTGGACAGAGCTGTCAGAGAAGTCATGTCCACTTGGTTTTTTTATCCTCTTCCACCCAGCCTGTTTTTCCTGTTATAATCACAAAGGAAGTCTTTCTATAGTGGTTGCAAGAATGGAGGAAGACCCTAGACAACATGAATAGAGCATAAAATCGATGCTGATATGCCTGCTTGGATTGAAAAAGCACCTGAAACATCACCTTGAAGATCCTGCACCCCTGGCCTCTCTGTCCACCCTAGGAAAACAGTCTAATCACATGGGAAAGGGACAGCCCTTCCCCATGGGACACTGTGAAAAAGGCTGACACATGCTGTGCTAAAAGGTTGCAATACTCTTCTGTTGTATTGCCAGTTGACATTAATTAATTGGCTACTATCTTCTTTCAGAGTTCCCTTGACCAAGCAGTATCTGTTCGTGATTTATACTTGGCACTTCCCTGATAAAAGCTTTTCTACTCTAACTCAGCTTGAGCAAGACTTGCCTCTTCTTCTTCTTCATGCCAGCTTCACTGAAGTGTCTCATCCTCCTGCTTCTGCCTCTCTTTGTACTAAATGCCATGGGAGATGCAAATGGACAATCTTTGAGCCAGTAGTCTGTCTGCTACTCTTCCCATCACCAGCACTCAGCGTGTCATCTTGCCTGGTGGCAACAAACATGTCACCATTAAGAAGAATTGTTTCAGGGTCAGATGCTCCTAACCTCCAGCTTCACTGGCTTCAGTGAGATGCATCTGTGTTATGCCACCTGATGATCTGCTCCTTCAGGAAAACAAGGCCTATCAGAAAGGCTGCACAGGGAGGAAAAACAGGGTTTCTTAAAAGGTTAGCTAACACTGCTTTAACTAAAGCCCACCACAGCCCAATTTCTGGAGGCTTATGACATGTAAATCTTGGATTAACTCGATATTCAATAGAGCTTTGCAATCCACTGGTAACATTTTCCAGTTTAGTGTAAAGAATTGGGCCTCTCATGAGCCTCTTTTCAGCATTTCTCCAAAGCTCTGGATATCCTTCTCCAGTGAGGGATTTGGAGGGGATGCATTATGAATAGGACACTAATCTGCTCCTCACTGTGGTGTGTGAGGAACAGAATCTCAGAATGCATCATGTGCATTCTATTTCATCCCTAGGGTAGCCTGGTGGAGACCAGTGTCCAGCCCTTTCCACCCAGACTCCAGTATTTAACTGCTAGACATGCTCTAGTGTCAAGTTTTCACAGATGATTTTAGGTGGAAGAATACATCTAGCTCTTAAATTAACTTGAATGGAGAAGGCAGTTTGCTGTCACTGCTGGAACACTGCTGTTCAGAAATTTTATATACATCTCAGGAATGATGACAGAGGGAAAACCTGAAGCTCAGTCTGTTAAGGAATCATGGGGCTCACATTTTTAGTTTCCAGGTTCACTTTTTTGATTTTTTTTTTTTTTTTTTTTTAATACCTGAGAGGTCTTCTGTTTGCAATTCAGTGCAGGCTTCTGGCTGCAAGAAACAATTAACCATGCCTCCAATCAGGACGGAAACAGAAAGGTACGGAGAGAAGATTAAGATCAAATCCCCAAACATAAAAGGAAATATAAAGCAAAAAATTGAAAAGTGGAACGGCATGCTTCATCTCTATCATTGATAAAATATTTTGCAATCCTGGAAAACTTAATAGCTTCTTTGGCATAATCTTTATGACCTTAAAGGAGTGATAAGGAAGGTAAAAAACTGTTTCTGAAAGGTTATGCATTTTCCTAGTCCACTCATATTTTCCTTCTCACCTCCAAGGCTAATATTCAAAAGGAAGTTTGACATATATGGGTTGTGTCAGAACTTGGAAGCTGTTTATTTAGCTTCTCCCAAGATACTGCCTATGGAACCTTGCAGAGCAGGGCAAGAAAAGGAGCCCTGTGAAGTGGCAGGGGCATCAGAAAAGTGAAGGGTCCATAGCTCAAACTGTTCAAGTTTATTAAAACAAAATAAGTCAGTGGAGTTGCTCAGAGGGTTACATAAGGCAGAAAGTAGCACTCCACAGGAGAGGAGAAGTGAGCCTGTTAAAAGGCAAAGCCACTCCAGTTTGTTTATGGCCAGAGATAACTGTCTTGTGGTGTGTCTGTTCTCCATAGCTGACAGAGTAAATCACATTCTTTATCTCCACAGCAGATGAGAATTTGGACCGGGCTGTTGTTTTGTGAGCTGTGGATTAAAGCAAATGGGGCTGTTATTTATTATTATGGCTAGCATTATTATTTTGTTCCTGCCATCTCTGCATTTCAATCTCTATGTAAGGAATTTCACCACAATGGTTTCTTGCAGGGAATGTTAGGCATCGTTACAGCAGTAAGGATAAAAGCTTGATCCACCTGAAAAGAAAGGCGGCTGGGCAGTTGCATACGGGCAAGGAAAATGGTCAAAATGTCCTTTGGGATCATGACATTCTCACTCTAGGCTGGAGATCAGCACGAAGTCAGATATGACATCTGGGAACATGGAAGTGCCTGTGGCCTGCTGACACATCTGTCCCAGTACCAATCTCCTCCTGTTCTGCCTGCTGTGCCAGAAATCCAGTGTCCTACCTCAAACACTGTCCTGCCTCTGTGTCCCAATTCCCTGGTCCTTGCCGTAGACAGGCATCTCTTGCAAAGATATTAGGTACCTGCAGCTCTCACACCTCGGTAAGGGTATTCTCCATTCCAGGTACTCAAATCTCGTATTTATCCTTCAGAAGTGGAAGCCTGCTGTCCCTTTTCATGACTCCTCTTTGGCTCCTGTGGTACACTGCTCATTCCTTTCGGCACTTCATCTCAGTGACAGGGCAAAACCACTTGTACTGAGAGCTCTTCCCAAAATCAGGCAGCACCCAGGTCCCACTGAAGCTCCTACAATCAGAGAACACCTGACACCACAGAAAACATGAGTACTGTTTTTCATGTTTTCAGGTCTGTAAGAACAAAGGAGATCTCTTTGCTAGTTTTTAGACTGTCTGATCCAATGACACCTACTGAGTGGGCCATGACCTAGGAAGCTTCTCAGCAGCTTCAGGAGCAGGTTCCTGGGAGGAAACATGAAACACATGCCTTTGAGCCATTTGCTGGGAGCTGGTCAGAGGAACAAAGGAGCTTTATCTTCCATGGGAAAATGCTGAATCATCAAAACCCACACTTTGCACAGGGGCACACCAGTTTTCATGACTGGTTTTCAGGAGTTTCAGGAAAGTTTTCAGGAAGAGGTTTCTCTAATGCAGGATAGAAAGCAGAAGGTTATTTTTATTTTTGTTTAGGGCAGAGAGTCAGAAGAGACAGGCAGGGATAAAAGGCTACAATTATATTCAGTCTGCTGGACAAACAGTGTGAGAGTCAGTTCAAGTTTTGCTCTGGGCTGGATCTCCTCTGAGCAAACACCTGCATGCTAGAGAATAGCTGGAGGGGACAAGGGCATAAATGTCTCTTCTTGCATAATATTTGCAGGATACATTTGAATAGGTCTGGGTCTGTCCCATGTCAGAAAAGCAGTTCTGACACCCTGCAAACATCTGTACCTGAGGATTTGACCCTCCCAGCCAGATGGATGGTTTACATTCTCCTACACCTCATCTGCATCCTTCCAACCCACCAAGCTGCAGCAGCATCTGTGCCACATGTCAGGGTCACATCCCTGCAGGACAAAAGGGGATAAGACCTGAGTCCTCTTCTTCTCCCAGAGCACTGCTTCCTTTCTTTCCTGTTCAGAAACGTTTCTCCTTATCAGCCAACCTCTGCCACGCCAGCATGGAAGAGGTGTTTGGCTGCAAGAGCACTGGTTTCTTTCATGCTACACCTAGCTACCCCCATGGAGGGTCTGGGCCCCTGGAACACAGTAAGGATGCTCCCACCACAGCACTCAGCCCTTTCTGGAACAAGTTAACAAGAGCACTGCACGCTTCTCTCCTGATCTGTCGGAAATGCATCAGCCTTCTGCTGCAACATCCACCTGGACAAGAATGCCTCTCTTTAGGGTCACTTTCTTCCCCCACCAGGTCTGGCCCTGCCTTGTAGGATCTGGCTGCTGGGTGAAATGCATTTTCTTTTGGCACACAGATGCCTTTGTTTGGTTGGCTCTGCTCTTTTTAAGGGATCACCCACAGCCCATGCAGCTTTCACCTTGAGCTCTCTTCCTTTTTGGTGCCCCTGAAAGTGTGTCATTTTCTGATTAATTCACACCAAAGCTCAATTCAAAAGGGACCTGATGTGTATCTTTTTAGTGGCCCAGGCTTTGGCAAAGCAGAAATCCCTCTCAGGTGTGGCAGCTCTATTCTCCTAACAGGTAGGTATTTCCACGACTAGTACAGATATTTATTCCTCCTCACGTGTGGCTGGGAGCCTTAATTCCTGGGAGGGAAGAGCACAGCGTGACTTGTATGATCCATAGTGTTACAGGCCTTTGAAACTGCATTTTCTAGTCCTTCGGCTTCTCGCTGGCTTCGAGAGGCCAAAATTTAAAGCAGGTCTGTGCTCTAGTGAGTAACTGATGTAATTACGCTCACTTGTTACAAGGAGAAGCTTTCACAAGAGGGGGAGGCGGTGGCGCCACGCCAGGAGGTGTGTCCCCGATGACAAGCCGCGGAGCCAATCACAGCCCCGAAAGATCATCACATTCATACCAAAAAGAAAAGAAACCGCCCCAGGGTATTTATATTGAGGAAGGAGGAAAGAAAAAAAAAAAAAAAAAAAAGAGCTGGCAAGAAAGAGAAAAAGAGACTGAGAACCTGCAACTTTGTTAACTAACTCTGCAGCTGAATTGAAAAAGGCCAGGCTGGTCCCCCTACAAATCTTGCTTCCTATCCCCTCCCCTCTCCCAAGCACCTCTGGAAATCTGTCTGCAAACTGGAGTGAAAAGTTCAGCGGCTTGGAGTGGTCCTCCTCTCCCCCTGGCAGGCAACCTGGGGAGCCGCTGCCTGCGGGGCTGGCCTGAGCAGAGCCCGGCTGCGGAGGGCGAGCCCCGGCAGGCAGGTGGGCAGCGAGCCCTGGATGCCGGCAGGGCAGGGAGCAGGCCAGGAGCCCCCGGGATTAATAATTACCTTCAGCACGCTGGCATGGGCTCCCACTGCCCGTACCTCTGTTGAATAGCCAGGAAAGAGAAGCAAGGTTTAGCTTTAACCAAGGGGTAAACGGTCAGCACTTACAAATGCTGAACCACCAAAAACCAGCCCGCCACAGGTTATTTATTCCACTTGCACAAGAGGACTGTGAGGTCCAAAGGATGAGAGGGCCCGCAGCAGCCTACAAACCCCATTTTCTGCCCCTGGCCTGTTGGATGAAGCAGGGTAAAAAAAAGCTTTCCCTCCCTGAGTGGCGTTTCTTCCTGCCCGCCCTCCCTGCTGCCTTTCTCTGTTCTGACTGCCTGTTCCCGGGTACAGACTGTCTCTGACCGCCTTGTGCGGAGCCTCGCACAATGGGGCTGTAATATAACCTCAGCGCGAACGAGCTGCCATTAATAATAATAATAAAAACGCCCATCACACCCTCCGGCAGCTGCGGATAGGGCCGAGCAGCCGCCGCAGCCCCGCTCCCCCGTGGGAACCCGGCGTCCCCCGGGAGCGGGAGCCCCCTCTCCGCCGCCGCTCTGGCTGCCGGGGGCAGGCGCTGTGCCGTGCCGGGCTGGGGAACACAAAGGCTTTTCCCCGCCCGGGAACCTCCGCAACGGGCCGGGCCGGGCCGGGCCGGGGCGAGGCGCGGGACTGCTCTGCCACCTGCCGGCTGCGGGGGCTCCGTGCGGCCGCGGGCACGGCCCCCACCCGGGCCCAGCGCTGCCCCTCGGGCACGGCCCCCGCCCGGCCACAGCCGGGCCCAGCGCTGCCCCTCGGGCACGGCCCCCGCCCGGCCACAGCCGGGCCCAGCGCTGCCCCTCGGGCACGGCACCGCGCCCGCCAGGGACCGCCGCGCCCTCCGCGGCCTGGGGCACAGCTGGGGCCCTGGCGCTCTGGTAACCCTGCCCGTGTCTGTCCAGCCTGGGGCGGCACAGCTGCCGAGGGCACAGGCGCTGGGACAGGCCTGGTGGGGAGAAGGCTGAGTGTTGCTCTGCGATGGCTGGTGCTGCAGCGCTGTCAGCCCCGGCTCTTTGTTCCCGCTCCTCCCCACCTCCCGCACAATCGTCTGACTGTTTCAGGCACGCACGGCTCTGGCTAGTCAGCCCCTCCCCTTGCAAAAAACAGGAGACTGAGGAAACTCCTCTCCCATCCGATCGTGTGAGAAATGGGGAGGAGACCTTTCCCATGCCGTACCGGGTTGTCAGTGGTAGTTCGCTGTGGGGCTGGAGAGGCTCTCTGGCTCCGAACCAGGCAGCAGGCCTGCACTGCCAGCTGGCCAGTCTCTGGTGGCCACGCAGCGTGGTCATCTTGGGCTGGGCAGCAGGGCTTCTGCTGGAACACCGAAAGTGTTAGGGGTGGGGAGGGGGAAGAGCAGGATGGGCACATCCAGGTGGGGACTTTCAGTCAAGCAGGAGGCCTCGGGGGCTAATTGCATGGCCTCTCTTTTGACAGGGTTGATGACCTCAGTGGAAATATGTGGGCTCAGTCTTAAAGGTGCCCATCTTGTCGCAGCTCAGTAGAGGTCCTGCACTGTGGGGCAGCCATGCCAGATGTCAGGCTTGCTGTCACAGCCCCTTCGCCAAAGGTGGTTCTCTGAACACCACCTACAATCCCTTCTCTCCCCTTCCATGAGACTTTCGGGCTGCCTGCCTTTAGCATGACTCCCCCCTTCTCCTCACGCTAAGACTAGCTCGCTCCCTGTCTCAGTAAAGACCACCCATTGCCATAGTAACGTTGCCTCTTACAAAGTTGCAAGCAGACACAAAGGTATGTTTCTCCCCTGCTTTATAGCCCCCATCCCTTCATCCTGGTTAATAGGTCAGGACTTTGCTTGTAGGGAGGGGCTTTTGCATTTCATTTTCATTGAGGGAGAAGTTATTCCAACTGCTTTGCTCCACAAGTGCTGAAGCCTCTGGTCACTGAAGGGAAAGAGCCGTCATTCATGGACCACCTGAGAGCCCCTGAAGGCAATACCCAGGTGGATACTAGTAGTGCAGATACTGGTCCTGCACTGGGAAAGAGTAGCTGCCAGTTAGAGGGGACAGGGCCCATGGAAGACAAAAGAGGGGAACGAAGACCTGTATTTCATCCACTCAGAGCAGAAAAAAACTCTGCTGTGGCTGTGTTCTGTTGCTGCCTCCCTGAGCAGCTCTGGTTCTCTTCCCAAAATTATTCTTTCAGCTTATGAAGCTAATTGGCCTGTCTCCAGGACTGCTGGCATCCCTTGCTGCCACAGCCATACTGTGAATAATGGTGTGGTACTACTTACACAGCACTACCAGCAATTTAATACTAGCCTGGATGCACCCATGGCTCACTGCAACCAGAGCTATGATTGCACTGTGGACACCAGCTTATATTAATCAATCTCTTGTTCACTTTTCCTTCCCTTCTTACCTATATACATCTCCCTCTTCTCTTCCAGTGGATCAACCCCAGGCCTTTGCAACGCTGAACAAAATCAATCTTTCATTCTCGTTTTTCTTCTCCTCTCACTTCTCTTCACATCTTTTCCTCTCTCTCCCTTTGACCAAGATGTTCCTTCTCCTTGAAACCAGTGAAGGATCTCCCACATCTCCTGACCTCTTTGTCAGTCTGGTCCCTCCCAGTTTATCATTTTTGTTGTATAATTGCCATCCCAGACTGTCACATGTTCTCTTACCTCCCTTTAAGCACTCCAAAAGTCTTCACCTCTTCCACATCTCCCATCCCCTGAGGTAACCTTACCTCCATCACCACTGAACTTCTCTGCCCTGACTAGTCTCTGTTTCACCCCACCACGTTTTTCTAGGGGTGGGTTTGCAGTCACAATGTAAAGCCTCAGGCCACTCTGCTGGTATCAAGTGCTGTGGCTTGCCACATGCTACTGTAGTGCATCTGTGCCAGGCTTTTGCACCACAGCTGTGCAGGAGAGCTCGGTGTGAACATCAGAAGCTTCCCATCAAATGCTGTTGTTTGCAAATGGGCTGCTGAACCTGCTGACTGCACCAAAGCAGGAGTGTGTTTACAGCACCTGAGAACTGGCTTTGAACATTCTTATTTAATGCAAAGGTGTTATAATAAAATAATATTTTTAAAAAGACAGCTGGACTAAGGAGAAGAATGATTGGTATCAATAATATTTATGCTCTGGCAACCCTGAGAGATACAATGGCATGGAAAGGAATTCTCTCTCCTAATATATTTTGCAGCAAATGGAAGAATCTTAGGGGAAAATAGAACTGGTGCCATTAAAGTGAAGAAAAGCAAGAGAAACCATTCCTGATACACAATCTGGACTCATCCCAGTATATTTTGAAAAATTAAAAATAAACATGTAGGCAATTCCAGGCTTTAATTATCTTTGACAAACTCCACTGTCAAAGTCCCTCTGATTGACTGCAAATTTTGCACCCTTCTGAGCATGAATGAGAATTAGGAGGAAAACTACAGTAAATGAGCCTGTAGCAACAATGGACTTTCCCAGAGGCTGAGAAAAGTCCACAGAGAGGAAAATCTGCCAAGCCAGAAGTGCAAAGGCACCCCTGACCCCACTGCTCTTGTCCCTGCATGTTCCTTCCTCAGTGAGGAAAACTGTAAACTCAGCAGCACCCATGACAATCAGCAGGGTCAAATCCAAACATGATTTTTTTTTTGCAAGTCAGAGCTTGGCCTAAATCCTTTTAAAGTCCACCCATGTTCCAGCCATTGTTCTAGTCCAAACGTTTACCAGTGCTCTGCTCTAGTCTTCTGCTTATTCTCATAGTCCTTTTCTCTAACTTTTATTTCCATTCTAATTTTTACTTGAGATTTTGCCAACATTCCAACACCCTATGTCAGAAGCATCCACTCCATGCTAATTTTACAGTCATGATCTTTTCATTACTGTCTGGTCTCCTTCACTCTGACATGGATGCTGGAGCTCTGGCCTTCCTGCAAAACTCAGGCATTATCTGATCTCTGGGGAGTGCTCCTCCCATGGGATTTTACTGGAATACTATCCTGGGGTACAGAGTTCTAGTAAGCACTTTCTGCCCTCCCTGTAGTCATGGGACAAACACACACCTCTACAAAAAGCGAGACAGACTTTGACTTGAGTATTTCTCTGGATGTTCATCTCTCTTCATTGACTATGAATAAAGCCAAGGGTTTATGAGCCCGTCATTTTGTGTAAAGTGAGCTGAATTCAAGATTTTTCTGATGCTATTGTTATTTTTCCATAGTAGTTTTTCTTCCTCATAGCAGATAGCTCAAAATACTGTGAGAATAACCTCCCAAGAAAGAGGATACTTTTTCTTCCCATCAAATGCTGTTGCTTGGCTCCCTAGCCTAGCCAGAGTTCAGATAGCTACTGCTCTCCCAGGGCAGTGAGCCCAGCAGTGTCAAGCTATAGTGCTACTGATTTTTAGGCAGGACATATAGGACTTGTATTTAATTTAGGTGGGCTCCTCCACTGACCAGCTAGAAATTCCTTAGTATAATCCATATTGTCCTAGATTCCTAGGATACCTCTTGAATGTACAGAGGACAAATGCAGTCTGAGCCTGGATATCATGGGCCACTTTCTCAGTTAGGATAATCCAGCACAGTTCCAGAGCCTCCAGAGAGGCTGTGCTGATTTACACCAGTCAAGAAATGATTCGATGCAATGCCAGCCCTTAGCTACATAACACAGATCACCTGAGCTGCTTGGAAGGATCACAGTCCCCCGTGGGCTGCCTCCTTCATTTCTGATTCCTCGTGAAATGGTTATGGCTGGAGGAAAGTCACATACACATCAAAAGGCATATACTACCACACAGTATTCTTTCTAGCTTTGCCAAACTTGTCCCCTCCTGTGTTGCTCAAACAAGCTCCCAGATGTGACAAAATGCTTTGGCTCCCTCTTTCAGATTTCTCAGAACTACCCTGGGAATCTTCAGAACCCCATGGTAAACAGCAACATAAAATACTCAGTCATTGCTGGGCAAAAAAGGCCGTTGTGCCCTGCAGCAGAGAAACCATTCAGCTTGTGTATGGTGGCACCCCCAAAAGCGTGGGTAGGCTGCACATCCAGCACAGGAATACCTGTTCAGAAGAGTAGTGTTTAAAGGACACTGATTTCTGATCCTTTTCTTAATCACCTCCTCCCATCCTGTATCACTGACTTCCCCAGAGCTGCCTTTCCTCTCTAACTTGCCTTCTCTTATGCACAGACCATGAAAAGGCATTGGACTGTCCAAGAGTTAATTCTGTAACTCAATCCCCCAGGATAGATCAGATCGTACCTGTTTCCTGAGAATAATTTTTACTGGTTTGTAATATAATCATTTGGCTTGTTCTGATCTCAGTGGCAGGTGCATCTCTGAGCAGCATGAAAAGATTTCAAGGTTGGATACTCTGATACTGCTTCTTCTGAGCTCCTCTTCACATTGAAAAAGGAGAAAAGTGCCTTTCTGTTCCCAGTCATTATCTCTTCAAATACCTAATTATAAATTATATAGAAAATTGAGACTTTTCTGAAGGTGTACAGCAGAAGAACAAGAAGCAACAGAACAAGCTGTAGCAAGAGAAAATATAATTAGATATTAGGAAACATTTTTGCACAATGAGGGTGGTCAAATACTGGAACATGCTGTCCAGAGATTGTGTAATGTCCAGCCCTGGAGGTCTTCAACTGGACAAAGCCCTGAGCAACTAGATCTAGCTCTGAAGGTGGATCTAATATAAATATTTGCCATGCTTTGAGCAAAGGCTTAGACCAGATGACCTCGAGAAGTGCCTTGTAACCTAAATTATTATATGAGTCATGAATCTGTAATTGCGGGAGCAAGCTGTGCTTCCCTTTGTCACAGTACCCTACGCAGTACCCTGCAGCAGCTTCAGAATCTTCTCTGCCACTTCATGATGTCTCAGCCTTGAATCACTAGAAGACCCTTATTAAAGAAGCTCAGGTGACTCCCAGTACAGCAGAAAGTTAAGAGATTGCTCTGACAGTTGTCATAGCACACCCTCAAACAATTTAAGCAAGCCAGAGCAGGGAATGATGGAGTCTGGACTGACAGCACATCCTGCACAGGGAAAAACTGTATGGGTCATGCTGCCCATTCACATGTCCCTTCAAATGAAGGGACCAGTGGCCTGCATCCTTTCCTGGTGAAATCCTGTGACACTATCATGTTTTAGACATATCTAGAGGCTCCTTTTCACAGGAAGAAATGTTTAACACAAGGGGCACCAGGTCTCAAAGCCACCTCACTCTCAGGATTATTTTGGAGGCACACTCACTGATAGTCAAAAAGGAAAGGTAAAAGACGAAGGCTAAGAGCTCCATAAGTGGCCATGTGGAAAATCCCTCCAGGGTTGTTCTTTACTGTTGCCTAAATCTACTCCTTTTCTTACTCCCCCTACTCTTCAAAAACAAGCCAGATCACCCCAGACAGTTATGACATACTATATCCCAATGCGCCTCAGTTTTGGAAACCTTTAGTACCACATTTTGCTTAGGTTGACATGCTGCAGTAAAAAAAATATTGCTGCCCTCCCCTCAGTGTCTCCAGAGCACTTATCTCCAGAAGCAGCTGTAGAAGAGCCAGGAAAAGTGGGGAATGCTAGATGCTTGAAAGGTTCCTTAGGTATGGGAAGCAGCTATGTTTGGGGTTTGGACATGGATGCAGATGAACACATATATGTGCATTTATGTGTACACCCCATTTCCCAGCCAGCAGCGTGCAGTATGTTTCCCCTCTGCAACAAACATTCTCCTGGGAACTGTGGGTGCTGCTGAGAAAGCAGTACAGCCCCAGATAGATTATTGATGGCAACTGGAAGAGGGACATAAGCACCTAGCTGGCTTTCTCCATAGAAGCTGCCTTTCAGCCAATGACTTCCCAATCTGATCCTCAGGGAGATTTATAAAATACCTTCAAAGAAGAAGCTGGGAGCTAGAATACACAGTAATTCTGGATGGCAAAGCTCATCAACTCTGTAAATGTACTATTTTATTACACAGTGTCTCTTATTTCTCACTGCTTCTCATTGTGCACCTTTTTACAGGTGCTAACCACCTATTTTCAAACTGTCCAGTGGATTACTTAACCCAAACTAAATTCAAAACATTTGTTCTCAGCCAGTTCTTTCCAGGAGTTTGCCATTTCTCATTTGAAATTGAAAAAGAGGTTTTTGTGCAAGTGAGTTTTCCCACTTTTTTTCAAAACGTCACTGTATCAAAAGAAATTGGTTCTCCCTACAAGCCTATCTGCTTCATGGCTGGTAGAGCATGGTGGTTGCACCACAGTTATCACTAGTGCCATGGCAGGACTGTGCTTACCAGAGGAGACAGGGTGACTCAGCTGCCAGGGAAGGCAAATGAATGAAGAAAACCTTAATTTCCTGATCAGGCCCAAAACTGTAACTCAGGCAGAGATGCAGACACCCAGTGAGGAGGGAGTAGACAACTAGGGCAAAGGAACTGCCAGCGTATCACACGACTGGGGGAAATGTATCCTGTGATGGGAATTGCCTCAGAAACAAGGGCCCTTAGTCATTTTCCTCCAGCCCTCCCCCAGCTAAACAGATTATGATGGAAAAAGAAGATGACACAAATGGCCAGAAAGAATTAAATGATCTCTGAGTGGGATAAATGAGCTGACTAAATTGTTGGTGCTGTGGGATGCACTCTGTTTAGATCTGACAGAGATCAGAGCAGGGATGCTACTTACCATTCAGGGCCTCTCTGCATGCTGTAGAATACCAGCAGACACTAATGGGAAGTTTAATGGCTAACATGAGAAGAGCACACACATATATAATAAAGCAGGACAAAAATCAGAGCTGGTGTCTGATGTAAGCATGCACAGCTCAGACAAGAAATCAATACATTCCTGCCTAGTCACACAATGCTAATGGCAAGGTCCCAGTACATGGTAGTCATGGAGGATTTTAATTACCATTCCTGCATGTCTGCTGGGAAGTGCACAATGCTAAACACCATCCAACAGGAACTTTCTCAAAGAGCTTGAATACCATTCTCTGATTCAAAGCGCTAGAAAGACATGCTAGGCTGATAGCTAAGTAAGCCAGTAATGGGATATGGAGCCTTTCACCTCGAGGTCACCTTCTAGTGACCCATGGTTATTACCATCTGATTGCTGTTGCTTGTGTGAAATGAGGTGAGGAGCTTCGACCAGTTCCTCATGGCCAAATGCCTCTATCACACAAAACCTGACGCTGAGGTTGGTGCTAATTGGCCCTGCTGGTCACCAGCCTCCCTGGGAAGGCTGGGGACCCTGGCTCTCTGCTGGGGGGCATCCCTGTCAAAGACATGAGCCCAGTGCCCCAGGGCTGGAGCTCCGGTGGTTGGGCAGGCTGGAGCTCTTTGAGGGCCCTTTCCTGTTGGCTAGGCTCCTTGGGAGGAGGACAATTCCTTCTTTGTGAAGAGAGGGTTGAGGAAGGGCTTTCTCCTTTAAGACAGGGAGAAGCCCCCTTTCAGCAGCTCTCACAGCCGACACACAATGGCTTGCCACCTCCTCGGCTGCACAGAAATGATAATCAGAGGTTCAGCTAACAGGAGAGAAAGGAAGCTGCTCCCTGCCCTCCCAACCCCCGCCATCGTGTGATTCGTGTCACACGAGATGAGGTGGCAGATGGGTCGTTAGGGCCGCATTTGCTTTTTTAACTCCTTCCTCCCCCTCACAGCCCATTCCCAGAGGGATGTGCAGAGGCACACGCAAAGCAAGGAAGCCCTGGTCCAAGGGCTGGTTTTGCCATGGAGAGGAGTATAAGCTGTTGGCACGGAGGGCCACTCTGTATCATATCAATATCACAGTGTTGTATCTGTTGCTCGTTTAAAAGATGGTATCTGTGCTGAGGGAGGTATTTGGTTCCATCCCATTTCAGTCAGCAGTTCTTCCAGGCTCCCACATCCAGACAGGGGAGATGTATCTGAGAGGGACATGGGGCGTTGGCACATCACAGAGGGATGGAAAAAAGAAGTGCCTTCCTGTCCAGTGGCTCCATGTGCTTTACTTCATCGCCATTATTCACACAGACTGGCAGGGACAAGTTCTCCCCCTCCACCTCAGCATGGTCTGCCAGTGTTTGCTTAGCCAAGCAGACTTCACTGACCCAACCTCCATAGGCAGTGCTACTCCTGGTACAGGGTCAAAGCCTGTGAAACTCCTCAGGGTCTTTTGCCACCTCATTTCTTCCAGGATGCTCTGAACTCCAGCAACCTGAGGAATGGCTGCAGGAGGAAGCACCTACCTGCTATGTGCCTATCTTTAGTGGCTTCTTTTTTTTCCAGCAGTGGTATGTGCTGTCAAAAAGAGAGAGCCTGGCAATCCAAGCTGAGCTCTGCTACTGATTACAATTGCTTCAGTCTGATCCCATTATCCCTGACCTACAGGAACCTGGAGTTATGCCACTGTTTATTACCAGGCATTATTAATATTAGAAACAATAGTTCTTGGCATAGAGGTTAAGGGGGAGTTGGGGCATCTTCAATGAATTCTGCGGCATTTCCAGCATTTTTTGGGAGTGCGGTATTGTTGCTCTTTTTTTATTGTTGTGTCACATTTATTATGTGTGTGCTGCTTGTACTCAATCTTTGGCACATTTTAAAAGGCCACACCATGTAAAGGGATGCTGCTCAGGAGAAGGCCATGTGTGCTCTGTTAATATAGCCCGTGCTTTGCTTCTGGAGATGTGTTTGGTACAGCACTGTGAGCCATGGTTTTGCAATACCAGTACCATCAAGAACTGCACAGCTTTACTGTTGCCTTTGGACCTGCCTTGAAGCCTCTCCACTAGCCTAGTCCTGGCCTCACAGCTCTACCCTCCTGCCCCACAGTCCTTGCTATGCCCTTCCTCCAACTCTGCCAAATCCCTCTTCTCTCCATTGCTATAATGTTATTCAATTGCAAATTCCTAATCTTTATTAATTAACGCATCACATTAACCCTTGTCTCTTGCAGCACCTTCCACAAGAAATACCTGTCTGACACTGAACAAAAAATACTCATGTCAAGTGTCTGCTTAGAAATAGAAATGTAGCAGCATAAGGTAGGGGTTAGCAATCTTTGAAGGGCCACATTCTGCACTGTAGTTCCCATACTAAGTTACCGTGTGTGTGCAGTTTATCAAGGGCATCTTGCCCTCTGTGGGAAGCAATGGGTGCCTTGCTCCTGTTAGATGAGAAGAAGCCAGGAGCCCTGATCTCTCCTGGGTACAAGTTCAGAGTGTAGCAGGCAAAGTTTGCTGCTTACTGTGTTTGACTGCCTGGTGGCAGGTTGCCCCTGCTCCCTCCCATCACAAAACAGTTTTCTTGCTCACCCACCTCTCATTTTTTCCTCCACACCTGATGCTGCCATGAGGTGCCATGGATTGAAAAGCTGTTCCAGTTTGGGCAGGAGGTACTGGCAAAATTTTGCTGTGATTTAGAACTTGTAGGTAGTGTCTGCATATACCAGATGTGAAACTTGCTTTCTTCCTTCATGCCCAGCTTCCCAGAGGTCAAAATACAGAAATCAGGAAAGCAGAGGCTGGTCTTCATCCTTAAAAAGTTCCTTGATCTAAGCCAGCACAAACCTGACACAATAAGCAATCCTACTGAATTAACAAACATCAATTTTCCAGAACCCCACCCAACCATCCATTTAAAATACCAGTGGTATTTCTTTCTTCATAAAAACAGACATTGTCAGTGTTTCCAATCCAGAAAAGTTGTGTAGGCTCGAGGATCCCACCAGAGCCACCTGACCCCTGCAGGAATCTCCATGGACCTCTGCAGCCACTGGTGCTTTGAATGAGACAGAGTCCTGTGCCTAAAGAAAACATAGTGCTCTGTCTGCTCTTTCCCTCTTCCATTTGGGAGAGAATTCATCTCGGTTGGTGAAATCTTCAGACAGTTGCTCCAACTGCATGTAGGTTTTCAATCCATTTTCTGCTCTTGCAGCTTCTGCATGACAAGTGCAAGTCCCAGTCAGACCATGCCATGCCTCAAATCAGAGCAGGAGTCAAGCTTGTCTGCTTCCAGCTGCTAGCACTGCACTGGGGGCTCAGAAGCAGGCCCAGGGGATTGCCAGAGGAACAGGATCTTCTGAGCACAGCCCATGCAGTGCCAGGCTTGCAGGAGAAAGAAAAGTACAGAGGTTTTCCCCTGGGTGGAGGTCTGGCTGGTGGTGACCAGCTCAGGATTTGACCACCCTGAGCCAGGCAGGAGTGCAGGAAAGCCTTCCTATTATCCTCTGGTGACAAAAAGAGCCTGTGAAACAGATGTCCAAAGCCATGCTCTTCAGGATGCAGATTGCTCCATAGATTTGAGCTGTCAGTGAACCTCCTGCCCTCCTCCCCATCCGGCTATACATGTGTTTCAAACGACAATTACATTTGTATTTTACAAAACACACTGCTCATAAGAGGAGGGGAAGCCACGGTGCTCCCTGCCCCCACTCCTCTGGGCCCCCATTAAGCCTGTGATTTCTTCCAAATGACAGAGCCAGTCTGTTAGCAGTTAAGTTAAACAGAGCTTGTCCTGTAATAACCCCGTTCAGGCTGCTAATTGGTACCAGTACCTACTCCCTGCCTCCTCCTTGCTACTGGCAGGGCTCAGTCTGCTGCTCTCCTGCCAGGTCAACAAGAGAAGAGGTGTCACCTGCTGGCCTTTGCTCTGGGACAGGGCCTCTTGCCAAGGCACAGGTAGCACTGGGAGAGACAAGCAAAGGTGGGAAGGGCTTTTCCAGAGAAAGCAATGACCACATACCAACGAATGTGCTTTGTTCTCCGCTGCTGAAATTGAAGACAGCAGTTTCTCTGCCTGTTCTGGCCACAAAGTCATCCTAATCCTCTCCTTATGACTTTGAGTGCATTGAGTGCATCAAACAATAATGACATCCCAGCATCACCACAGCAACATATGGCTTCACAGCAGGGAAGGCAGACAAGGTACTGCTCCAGCTGGACACAGCTATGCAGTTCTGGTCCCATGAGGTGCCCAGCTTCCCTGGAAATGCAGCTATTGTTATTACCAGAATCCTCAGGATTATCTCATAAAAGTCAGCCCTCATACAGCACCATGCACTAGGAACAATTCAAGTTGAGCAACAGGTGAAAATAAAGATCCTGGGAAGGAATGTACTTGCAGCATTGTGCAGTCCCTTGGAGAATACAGGTGACTGAGCAGAAGTCTAGGTTTGCTCACAGTAGTTGGGTTCAAATCCTTTGGATAACTTTTGGGAGTATGATACTATTTTACTTCCATGACAAACTGTATTTTACTGCTCAAGATACTTCTAGCCATCACATTTCAGTCCCCTGCACAAAATAGGAGAAGTATAATTATCTTTGCAGTAATCTCAGAGAACATACTTGCTCAACTACTCAGGGATCAGCAACACCCTCTACATGTGAGGAGCCACCCCCACTAACACACACTGAATTTCAAGTATTTGCTGTCAAGTCACAGGAAAAGAGATTACCAGATGTTTTCATTGATTAAATCAACAAACAAATGCAAGAATGCAAGAAGAACGTGATTTCATAGTGAGTGCCATTCGAGGAAAAGAATGAGAAGGCTGAATATGACAGGCTGCTCATTGTGGAATATTTGTGCCACTCCTATTATTATTAGTCACTTGTACATTTCCAAAGCAGTTAACTCAGTAATCCTCACAGAGCCCGTGGGAGTTGTTACCCATTAAGTAAAAACCGTGGTTGTCAATGGTACCAAATGTTTTGGCTGCATGAAGGCTACCAGAAAAGAGGATACTCTGAATTCTTGGAAAGTAGGGCTTTGCTAGGGCAGCACAAGATCTTAGAAGTTCTCATTTTGCCTGTATCCAGAGTCAAAATGGTCTACCTGCTGCCCAGGTGTATGTGCAGTATTTCCAGGCATTGAAAGAGTAATTTGAGCCTGCATCCTTTTATGAAGACCTTTGGTAAGATTGTGAAGCGTGGTCTCAGGCCCCTGACAGAGCATCTATCAGGCCCCATGCTCTTCCCAGTAACTGCTGGGAATGACAGGAGCAAAGTGTCTTTATCCTGAATGTTGCCACATCTTTGTGTTGGCTCCCCACAGTAGCAACTGGAAGATGATCCTCCAGCACTGCAGCCCTGCACAGAGGGGACCCTGCCCAGCCTTTGGCCCTGCAGAGCAGAGAAGGAATTCAGCATGGCCTTCCGACCAGAGTTATTCAAAGATCAGGCTCCAAGATCCCACCCTGAATACATTCTTGGGAAGAAAAAGAAATTTCTCTGTTCACTGACCAAGTGCCAAGAAGTGTGTTTATGCAGCCCCTTCTTTGAGAACAGTGTTTGATGCTGCTCACAAAGCCTCCCTCATCCCCATCAGGCAGGGCTCCAAGCTCCTCCAAGCTTCCCCAGCTCCTTGGACCTGGAGCTATCCATGGTTTGTGCAAAACACCCAGTTCTCATTTCTTACTGCAAACATCTGACTTCATGCACGGTTCCTGTTTTGGCACCGTAATGTCCAAATCATCACATCACAAAATTGTTCAACTCAGAACAAGTGGCCCCAGCATTCACTCACCTTAGGAGCAATCAATGCCACAAATGTGGAGAAGGTAGTTGTAGCAATTTCTGAACTGACGTCTGAATTTAAGGAATTCTAGGACTCTCTGCTCAGGAGAGAAAGATCAGAAATGAAAGATGCTCTGGAGAGATACTCTGGAGCTCTAGGTAGGGGAAGAAAAATCTTGGGAGTTGGCAAAGACTTCTGTTCCAGAGTCCCAGGAGCATCTCCACATAGAAGTGGTCAATAGCCTCTGTGGCTGGACCAGAGGGAAAGCAGAAATCTGCACTGGCTGTGAAGCCCAAAGCTTTTGGATCTCAGGAGCAGAAGCTATATAACCAGCACTTTCTGTATCTCTGAACTAGTGGAGTAATTTTAGGGACCTTGATATCAAAGAGCAGTGAGAACTCACAAGTTAAATGATTCTCATTAGTGGTTCATTTTCTTGGTGTGAGGGGTAAAAGCACAGAAGGAGCTAAAGCATCTCCCAGCATTTTGGCTGAGGGGAAGAGAATAACTACAGAAGATCATCCTTTCCCCAGGCAGTGACTCTAGAGCTTGGCATGGCACTGAAACAGGGCTGTATTGCACCCCTGTGCTGCTGTCCCAGGCTGAGTGCCTGGCAGTACATCTCCCAGCCTTCAGGAGCTAAACAGGGAGAGACTTGGGCAAAAAGGGCAAGAACACACCAGCTGTGCTTTGAAAAGCCACATGAGCATGGTGTTTCTGGAGCTTGTAGGCTTCTAGGGGTCTCTTGGTTTTCTGGAGATTTCTCGGGGAAGCTGATATGCCATGCTTGAATACAGCCAGCTGGGAAGCATAAAGAAATATAACTGTAACAATGTTTGCACCCATTTTCTGGCATTTTAAGAGCCATCAACCTGCTATCAAGTCAGTGGAGCACTACTGCAGGTCTCAGATCAGTCCTGTAAACTGATAGCCATTAGCAGGCAGTAGTCTGACCTTTTAGTGTTGAAGAACCAGCATTAAAAGAGGACTCTGGAGAATGGTCCTCAGGGCTGAGGAGTGAGCTGATGAGGGATTGTTTGTCACAATGGCCAAATGGTGATGTAGCAAATCTGCACTGGTGGTACAGAAGAAACTCATATATTTAGAGCAGCTGCCATGCTGCCCTTCCAAACGATAGTGAGAAGTCTCTGAAATATCTAAGAGACTCTTGGTGCCCTTGCATCCAGCTGTTTGCATGCTTAGGGCAGATCCACTGCTTTGGGACCCATCCAGTTGAAATCTTTACTGCGAGGGTTTGTTCGCTCTTCTGGACACTCACATTTTTTGGAAAGCAAGGTGCAGCCCACAGGAACAAGGTCTAGTCTTTCCAACCACAGAGCGCCAGCCCTCCTTGAGTCCAGCTCACAGCTGTGAGCCATGACAGATTGTAAATCTGAGGGCTGGAATGGGAGAACATCTGGGTGGCCACCAGAGAGGGCTGGGGGGAGCTGTCAGGGGCACCGCCTGGCTTTTGATCAGCCCGAGGAACTGGCAGCGTCCAGCAGGCGCTAATCTGCTCTTTTAGCGATTCCCAGCAATCAGCTTCCTGTCACAGCTGAAGGAGGGAAAAAGCTACTTGATCACAAACCTGGGGGAGTTGGTGTTGAAACATTCCCTTAGCTTTTTTCTGAATTTGTTTAAATTATAAAAGAGGAATGTAAGAGGGAAATACAAAGAAATATATGCCAAATATTCACTCTACAGAGTAGAACTCTCGATTAACTCATGGTACATTTTCAAACAGATTATTTGCCCTTGGGGTTTTCTGCTTTCTTGAGATTTCACATGATTTGGAGAAGGAATTTTAGTCTCTTGAGATCATGCAGGCAATCATCAGGATAGTCAACTGTGGCTCCTTCTGCTGGAAACTCGTCCAGTCTGTTAGATAGCTTCACATTTGTGTGCAGCCTTCCTGTATAAAACAGATAGAATACTGTTCCCTTCATAGAGAAGAGGAAGCTGAAAACCTCAGCTCATGCTACAAAGCTGTGGCTGGGAACTAGATCCAGATCCAATGATCCCAAATGGCTTAGCTGTAAGAGACTCATTGCTCATTGTGAAATCCTTTGTTTGAGCTGTCTTTTCATTTGCATAGTGCTGTTTCTGCTTTTGATGGACCACCCTAGAACATATGTAGTCTCCTCAACCCAAAAGTGGATTTATCATTTAATTAGTGTCAGAGCATGAACTCTATTCATTTGCTGGGATCACAAAACTTCCTACAGAAACGCTCATCGGCTGCAGAGAAAATGATGCCCAGTTAAAATTAATCCACAGATGGGGAAAAAAATCTGCTAAAGACTGACCATTTGTATCACAGCTGTCTTAAGAGGAAGAGAGACTAGAGACTTGCTGTGCTCTGTACTTGAAACTGCAGTCAGTCCCTGACTCAAAGATTTATTGCTCAGGCAGGGTCCCACTGGAGGCTCAGCACTCCCTGGACTGTATGATGTGAATGGAGCCACAAGTCAGGCGGTTTTCCCAACATCATGCTTTGAATCCACCTGATTCAAGTGCAAAACGGAAAACTCCTGAGCTCCATTTCAGCTCCTGACTTGTGGGACAGCCCTGCCTCTCTGAATTTAATAAGCTTTTAAATGGGACCAGCTGTGCAGCATAAGCTAAAAGAGTCCAAGGGAAACCTCTCACTCACTGGTAGCCACAACCATGTTCTGTAGGTCCAACCACCAGTGTCACAAGGACACATAGAAATGTTCTCTACCACCGAAGTGTGTGTCACCATCCTTGATCCTAAACATACAGGATGACTTTTCATTAGCAACATATGGCCCAGAAGAATGGCAAGATGTGTCTGTATTTACCTCTATCTTAATTGCATCAGGAAGTTGCCTTCTGGTGCTGATCAGCTCTGAAACTCTTGGCACATCTCGTGCTAATGGAGTGAGGCTGCAGCTGGCAGCTCCTCCCAGGCTCTCCCTGGGCTTTTATTCACCAGCCTCTGAGTAGCACCTGCTGCAGGCAAGGCCTGGGAGTCCAAACTGGGCGTGTTCCCATTTGGGAGAATAGGATGCTCTACTGAGCCACCTCAGTGCTGGCAAGCAGAGGAGTTACAAGGCTGCAGCGGATGGGAAAGGGTAATTGAAAGGGTGGGAGGTTTATACAAGGATCATCCACTGGGTGAATCTCAAGACTGGATTTGTCATAGAGAAATCCCACTTTGTTATTCCAAATTATCTTGGTTCCAGTTCTGTGTGGGTGGAGATGTATGTAAATGTGAATGTGGTACGTGTACAAACAGAGACTGACACCTCTACAACCATCTGGCTTCCTTCACGCTTGCTGCTGGCTCCGTTGTGTCAGGGACTGATGTGACCCCATGGATAAGCAGGCACAACTTGTCACAGCACAGCCCATTCTGCCATCCTTAATGCTGGTTGGGAATGCAAAATGGGAAAGGGCAGGGACAAGGGATAGAGCACATTCCTTCCCCACCTTCCTCCTTATTCCAAGAGGGAGAATGGGCTCTGGTGAAGCCCTGGCTCACACCAGCCCCACTCCTCTCTGTCTTCAGGCTTACTTTATTTCTTCTCCATGCCTAATTTCCCTGTGAGGGAGTGTGGCCAGGCTCCCTTCCTCTCCCAAAGCAGATGTGAGGCTTGGGACGGGAGCTCCCGGAGAGCTGGGCTACGTTGTCCTGTACCAAAGCCCAGCTGTGTGGTGGCCTTGATGTTGCAGCACGCATTGAGTTCAAAATGGCAGGGATGTACTTGTGTTGAGCACATCTCCCTTGTTATACTGGGTGGCCCAAGCCTGCTGACAGCTTTAATTTAGGAAGCTGATGGTGGCTCTCTACACGCTGTGTCTGCCTCTTGATTTGACTGAGCTTGAAACACATTCCCTTCACTCCCCATGGCACAGCCTATTCAGGGTCACAAAGTGCCTCTGCTACCATAGGAATCATGCATCCCCAAGCTCCCCTCCTCCACTGCCCTTTTCCTCTTGTGTTGCAGCTTAGAGAGCATTGCAGAGAAGTTTCTGAGGTCTGAGAGTGTGGCAGCAGCAGGATGACAGCATCCCTGCCTGCAAGAGCCTCAGAGTTAGAGTGTGATGTCCCTTGGCCTTCATGGAGCCTATGCCCCAGGAAGGAGGCAGCACAAAGGTCTGCAGCTCTCCAGACAGCCCTTAGAATGTGTGAGCAGCCCTACTCCCCTTTCCATAGACTGGTTCCTTAAACACAAATGTGCCCTGTGGCAGAAATAGGGTCTCCGTATGGGAGAGGTTGAGCTGGAACAGGCACTGGGGCTGAGACATCCTTCTTGGTGATTGCTTTTCTTTATTTAGTATCTACTGCTGGAGGGCAGCTTAATCCTAGCACTTGCCTTTCTTCCCACATGAAATGCCATTGCTCTGACCTACACACCCAGGTGCTAACAGACTAAACAAGATTAAGGAGCAGGGGGGTGTATAATTGTGATACCACTGTATGTCACAGCTTACACAGGAGATAATTGGTGTGTGCCAAAAAGGCAGTGGCTCCTGGAGGAGGTTTCTCCCTAGAAGAGCAGCATTTCACACCACCAGCCTCTGTAATGTGGGGAAAACTACGCATCCTGAGTCCCAGGAGTCCTACCATGAGGTGTAAGCAGCAACTTAGCTCTCCTGTGGTAGCCCTCAAGCACAGCAATTTGCCTTACTCGGGGCAGTGGATACACCTCGTGCTTCCTCAGTTTGTTTTGATGCTCTTCTACTGCAAGACCGTATTTAAAGAAAAGATACTAGTTAATTCTGCCAAACCAAAGGGTTTGATGTTTGATTGCAAGTTTTGGGAAGAGAGCTAAAATGGATTTTTTTCTCAGTCTTGACCACTTAGTGTTTGGCTGACACACAGCAGTGCAGTCTTTCAAGCACATTGCTTTCCTAAGCCATCTTTTTTGGTTTGGGCTGTGGGGTTTTTGTGGTGAGTCTCAGGTTTCCTTGTCGGATTTGGGAGCTGTGTGTCTATCCTCAAAACTGCTGAGCATGTCTCACAAGCCCCCTTCCCTGCACCTAAGTTAAGAGTTGTTTTTTAGGTATTGTTTTCTATTGCTTAGGGGCTGAGAAAATGAGAGTGAAATAGGGCAGATCTTGATGGAGAATGAATTTCTCTGGAGGAAAGAGAGAACCACAGACGCCTGCCCTTCTATTCCTGTTTACCTTTGCTTTCAGAGGTCAATTAAATTGTGGGCATAAACTTACTTTGTGGTTTGCAAACTGATACTCACCAGAAGGTGTTCTGGCGTCACAGAGCATTTTGTGTTTCAGTTTCTTCTTTCCCAGCTCCTTTATGGCTTGGTAATAACTTGCAACACATGTATCACAGCAACGTTATTTGCAAAACATTTTTGCAGCATCACAATAAAATTTAGTTAGCAAAATTCTCGTGAAGATGTTACTGCTGTGGAATGACCAACAACGCATTTGGACTTTCCCATTTTTATTGTGTGGTACAGCTGCAAGATTTCTTCATAAACTGTGATGGAAAGGTTCATAGTTTTTAATTCTCTGTATGTTGAGAAAGGCTGTGGGTGAGTAATGGTTCAGGCAACAAACTTTCATTTGGCCTCCTACCTGCTCTTACCCCCTTTCACATGGGACATAACCACCCCATGGAACTCATTGCTGCAGGATATTGTGGAAAACAACAATCTCAAGTAGCTCAAACAGCACAAGAGATGATAAGAAGCCTCTCATGGTCAAATACAGTGGACTAGCCAAAGCTCCATCTCTGGACATGTCTGCAGTGCAAGCTGTCAGGTGCTAAAAGGGTGCAGAAGGGAAAAGATCCCTCTGTCAATGCCCAGTTTTTACACTTCAGCTGCTGTCAAAGCTAGGAGAATGAACTAGGTGGACTTTTGATCTGATCCAGTATAGCACTTACTTCAAATTTACACTGGCTAGGAGTCAAGCCTTATTTCTATCACAGTGTGTTGTGCAATTCTTGCTCTCATTTCCAGTGTTGTCCCACCCCATCCCACAGAGGTTAGTGAGTTTGTATCTCAAGGAAAAGAGAGAGTATTTTCTGACTGCAGTCACATTTATACCACCAAGCCTTGCCCAATTTTGTTGCTGAGTTCTTACTCAGGGAACTGCTTGCACTTAGTTCAAAGAAAGTGCTTACATGCAGCTGACTTTAACAGATATCCTGGAGTAAGGCTTCATCAGCTCTCTATCCATGTGATGGTGCCCCCTCATTTTATCATCCATTTTCTCAGTCCTGGACTCTAACAGAACCTCTCTTAGGCTCTCTCTTCCCATGGACACTGTCCTGACACAGAACTCAAGAGCTTCTATCTTAGATCCTGAAGTCAGGAGGAGATTTTCTTTACTAGACTGACCTAAGGAGAAGAGTCAGCTAACTCAAGAAGAGCTCTCCAGCAAAAATTAATGGGATATAGCGTGTTTTTCAAATTCCCTTAGTAAAGCCCTGAAGTCAAAGGCAGAGGCTGGTAGATCTTTCAAGTGTAACTGTCTGGGGTCGTTGGGATTTCTGCCCACTCATCATCCAGGCTCTTCTACAAATCTGCACTGTTGGATTTTTTGGCAAGTCTGTATTTTTAGCATCTTGAGATCGCTTGCATTATACGATGCTCCTGAATTTCCCCGATCCCAGAGCTTGACATGCTTGCACCCAAACCTGATAATACTTATTCTTCATTCCACATTCCTCCCTGGCAAGGCTCCCTCACTGTCAGCAGCCCTTCTTCACTGCCACGTGCTGATTGCTTGAATGATCTAGAAGGGGAGATGTACAATAATACAAGAAGGATGTGTAATGAGGCAAGGAAGATGTATAATGAGATAAAAGCTATGTGAATTCCTCCTGGATAAGAAAGGACTTGACAAAGCTTGGGGAGTCACTCCTCAGTGGTTCAGTGAAGAGGGATCCCCTTTACAAGAGAAAGCCAGAGTGATAAAAACAAGTAAAGGCATCCTGGAGCCCTTCTCTGACTCATGGACTTTATGGGGCTCTAGGTGATATGTAGCAATGCTCAGGGAGGACATTGGCACTTGTGGTCATGGTGGGCACCACTGCTGAGGTCCCAACACCTTTCTATCAGCTGCTTTGAGCTACAGGTCTGATCACCCACCCCCACGGGAGATAATACAGTGTTAGTGGTGAGACCCTGAGCATTCCAGGATGAACATTGCCTCAGGAAGGAGAAAGTGAGTCATCAGTATGAGTTTGCCAGTGGTCTTATAAGGTACAGTTAGCAACACCTGGCTTTTTCCCTTATAAGCACAAAAGTGATGGAGGGGAAAAAAAGTTAAAGAATGGGGAATTCCAGTGGAATACACATATTTTAACACCAGCCATAAACTCAGCAGTACTCAGAAAGGGCCTGGGTAGCTAGAAGGCACAGGGCCATTACAAATAACAGTAAGTTATGCAATTTTTCTTCTCATTCTTGTTGCTGGCTTCTGAGAGTTGGCCTAGGGAGTTTCCCTCTCAGGGAGGGGGGGAATGTCTGACTTCAGTTATCTCTGTACCATCAGGCCAACTTCTATAATTTTGAAGACAGTCAGCAAGACTCAGAAACACTGCAAATAATGACCACTTGTCAGAAGGAGTATGAGTTATCCTGCTCCAGGACCTGTCTTTGGTTGCTCATTGACTGAGCTGCTTAGCTGGCAGGTATACCCATGACAGAGGATGAAGAGCAGCTTACTCCACACTTGAGCGCTCCAAGACCTCACATCTTTTGTGGAAACCTGGTGCTGGCCACTGTTGGACATAGGACAGAGAGAGATTCATTCCAGATACATATTTCCAGTGGCCCCCTTCCTTTTTTTTAGTCTGGTGCTGCAAGCACAGTTTCAGGCTTTGGCTCTACACCCACCATGACCTCTCACTCCTTAATGTCTGCAGCACCTGTAGAGAAACCTGGAGCATCTTGCATTTATTGCCTGATTCCACCAGCTGCAAGTCTGGGGATGACCTGGCTGTCATGCTGACAGTCTGGAATAACACCTGGTCTTTCAGGGTGTAGGAAGAGAGTTAGACAGTGTCAGAGTGATTTGAAGGAGAGGCAAAAGATTGTCTGCTCCAGAGTCACTATGGGCTTTGTGTTGAGCCAGCTTGGTGGAATCAGCAGTTCTCAGGACTGCTCAAGACTGTGATACCCCACCTGTCTGGGGACTCCAGCAATACCAAAAGCTGGCATTTCACTTTATTAATCAAGTGCTGCTTTCTTGTCGCTTTCTCTTAGCTGCAGTTACAGCCTGTCTAGTCATTAGCAGCTCCAGGCTGACACACAAGCAGAGAGAAGACTGCTCACCACTCATCAAATGCTGAGCTTATTTGCATGCTTTCAGTTTCTGTGCAATTTTTAAAAATGCAAACAGATGTCATGAGATTTTTATCTCATTACCTTCATATGGCTTTTATCCCCATTAAACTTTCAAAGAAATACTACATGCCACCAAGTTTTTGGTCCAGCAGCTGTAAGAAGCCCCATGCAAAGAATGGCCTAAAGCCAGGTAGCTTGGTTGCATAAAAAGCCTAAATACTCCAGGACTGAAGTGTTGTACAAAGTGGAGTCTTAACAGCTCAGACTGATCCAAGCTACTGAAAACTGTCTTCCTTTCTCGTATGCTCTTCTGTCATTTACAGCTCTTGGTATGAAACTCCCTCCTCCCTCTTCTGATGAACTGCTTGCCTCCAGTGCACGCTGTGTCAGCCCAAGACATTGTCTCTTCAGAGTAGCCCTTGTGGAAAAGGTGCTCTTGCTGATGTGCTGCAGGCACATGGAGATGGGGGTGGCATCCTTGACAGGCTCTCCTTTAGGCATCAAAGGGTCCCTGGTGAGTCTGCTGTCCAGGCACCATGTCCAGCCTTTGCTGTTTGCTACACAGCCCAGTAAAGGATTTGAAGTGGACTGGAGGGTGTTGTAAGAGTAAGTATGGGAAGCATAGGGAGTTCCAGCACTGTAATGCAGCCATTAGGAGCTAGGCTTCCTTAACTCTGCTGCTCCCCATAGATTTAACTTCACTTTCTGGAGCTCATACCCCAAGCAGTACCTCACCTTTACAGGGGACCATGCTGGTGCTCCTCTTTCAACAAAAATACTTCTGCTTCTTTGAAACTGGAATTGAACAAATCTTCCTTCAAGCTGCTTTATATTGCATCTAGTCCAGGCATCAGCAGGAAATTCATCTGCATTTCTGCATTATTGTGCCAGCAACCAGAAACTGCAGCAGTAACCCAAAGTGAGGTCTGATCTCTTCACTCACATCATCAACTTTCACAACACCATAAAATTTTCCTGTGCCACAACAGACAAGGGGGCAAATCTGACAAGACCTCTCCACTGTTCTGCCCAGGTGACAAGCACTATTCATACAACATCACTCTCTATGAGCATTGACTGAGCCACACAGAGCCTCTCACAAACAAAGGGGATGAGACAGATTCTGCTATGAAGCACTCAGCATATAAGGAGACAAAAGAGTGATGGGATCTGAGAGGAAACAAATAAAAAAGCTTTTTTTTCAAGATCACAGAACAGGTCAGCAGCATTAGGTAACACAATGCTGAACTAAATACCAAAGTGCAGGTGTTTCCTGTAGGACTCCTTCTGTAGATAATCTAGTCTATTGAGCAGGTTTTGTTACAGAAATATTTAGGAAGATGTTCACTGCTTTGATTTGGGTTCACAGGCACATCAAACATGCTGCAGCTGTATATCATTGGAAGTGAAATGAGCAACTGACAGTGTAGAATGGGGCAATCTGTAAACTCATAAAGCCCTTTTTGAGTCCCATTTCTAGGAATAAAAGAAACATTTGTGCAATTGCATGAACTGTTAAACATTCTCACATCAATATGCTGTAAACTCTCTTCTATACCAGATGGAGGAAGGGCCATTAGACCTTTATCCAATCTGATTTTTGACAAGATTCTTTAAGACCCCTGTAAATCTTGCCAGAAAAGGTATTTAGCGTTGAAAAAAATAGCTTAGGTGAGAAAGCTGGAACATGGGGTGGTGTTCTGCAGAAAGGGCCTGCCCTTCTGGAGCATCCAGTCTGTGCTCTACCATATCTGCCAAGGCAATTCTGAAGAAATAGCCCCATTGCCCAGTCTCCAAAGAAAATATCAATTTAAAAAAATCTTTTTCTTCCACTAAAATATCGAGCTGGGATATTGAGAAGGGATGCATGGATTTTGCTCTGGTTATTTGCAGAGCTGTTTCACATCAGGATCACTGTTTCATCAATAGAAATGTAAATCACAGCTGAGCCAGTAGGAAAGGTGAAACAGCTAAGATGGCAGGAATCCATTGTTTCAAGTCTTTTGCTCAGAAAGCTTTTTCTATTTCTTTTCACCAACTTCTCATATGTTGTTTTTTTAATTCTTTTTTTTTGTCCCTCACAAAACATAATTAACTTAATCAGATTTTTGTTAAAGGAAGGAGCCCAGAGAAAGGTTGAAGCCTCTCCTAAGCGCCTTTCTGTCTGGGAGGAATCCGAGTCCCAAATATTGAATGTTCCAGTCTGGCATGCTGAATGTCACACAAATATCAGCTGTAGTACAAGTGAAATGCTTTGGTGAATCATTGCACAGTACCTGAGACTGCTGATAGTTCAGTCCCATCCTATTAGCAGCTCTGTTAAAAAAAAAAAAAAAAAAAAAAACCAAAAAAAAAAAAACAGCCTGAAAATTATCCAGTGTAAAAATATGTAATAAATTAATTCAGTGCAGACCTCCTAAGATTAACAAAACACACCCTGAACTTATTTTTATAAACATTTTTGATCACAGCTGGCCTTTTTAGAGAGTTAAGAATTTGCACCCTGGGTAGACAACTACTGAAAAAAGGAAAATTCACTGGGCTTTCTCTCTCTACACTCTATTCTACACTCTATACCTGATCCACTTAGCTGCTTAGGTTTTTTTCTGGGAGCAGAGGCACACACCACTCTCATAGTTTCACAGCAAGTCTCTCCCCACTCTCCAGACATGGACATTCCTAGGGAGAACAGAGATATCTTAGAGCATCAGAGCCATTTTAGGCTGTGGATCTGTCTTCTGCTGAGCAGTAAATAGCAATATCATCTTCTCTAAATGAGAAAATATCCACTCATGCAACAACCAGGTGGGCTACACTCTGTCCACAAAGGGGTGCAAATCCCACTTGTTCAAAAATCCAGAAGAAGTGTTTTTCATGTACTACTCTAGAAAGAGCAGCGAGTGTCAGGTTTAGAGCTTACTGCCTAAATGACCCAATATGAAATGAAAAAACTGCCCTTTTCAGAAAGGCAGTATCAGCACAGGTGATAATATTTTGGATTTTAAGGTCAATGAGGCCTAGACAGTTCATGACAGACCAAAACTCCAGCTCACAAAGCAGGAACTCAGTTATAGCTCCTATACTTTACAGAACTTTGTGCTGTGTTGGCAGGTAAAATTAATTTAAATAAGGGAGAGAGGCACATGGTTGGTGTCTGCTTGAGGCTATAAAGCAGTGCTTAAACTTGCATGTAAGTAAGGAAATACAAGCCTAAAGGAGAAAAATGTGAAGCTGACACAGCGAGGTGGCTGCAGTCATGGCTCACGTAGCAGCACTACAAAGGACATCTGCAAAAGAGTGGGTGATGAAGTGAGGCTCAGTGGTACGTGGATGTTTTTTTTGTTCCATTCATTTATTCCATGTTGGCTGGTGTCCCCTATCCCAAAGATTTCAGGATGCTCTTTTGTCACAGGTTTCCAGAGTGGCTTCAGCTGTGGAGTCGCTGTCTACCTTCACCGAGCAGCCACAGCCACCAGCCTGCAATCACCTGCAGCATCTGTGTCCCAGCCAAACTTCTCCATAACCACAGCCAGTCTCTTTGTTAAACAGCTTCCCCTTGGACTGACACAATCATTGTTTTCCCACATCTGTCATGTCACAGCTGGAACAGGGACAACAGCCATAGCTGGCACAAAATGACGGGTGGTTCAGACAAAGCCAGTGAAAATACTGCGGTTCACACCAGGAAGACAGACCCAGTCCTGTCATACTTGAGCTCTGTCCCATGCTTTAGATGTACATCACCTATTTTCCCATCTCAGCGTTTCTCCAACATCCACTACATCACAGGCTTCCCCCACTGGCCTTTGTCCTCCCAGACACCTCAAGCCAGCAGCACCCTGGCCACAGGCAATATTTTTCATTCAATTTTTTTGTTTGTTTTATTGAAATACCAACAGTAAATATATTAATTAGTAAGACAGAACAAATAGGAAACATGAGGCAGGATGGAAAGGTTTGACCAGCTATAAATAGCAGATAGAATAAACAGACAACTGTGAACCATGGGCTGTGAAGCTGGGTTTCACATGGAGCCAGCACCTGCTGCCGGGAGACTTCCACCAGTTTGTTTGTTTGCTTTTAAAACAAAAATTATTTACAATGATGGACTCCAGGCTGAGAGATCTGCCACTTTCTGGGAAAACATTATTACTTAGTCATCAGTGGCAGGTGTTTTTTCACCTCCTGTGCACTGCTTGACCCACTCTGCATGCCAGAGGCAAGGTATGGCTTTTGGCATGGACTTCCCTTACCTCAAAACCTTGGGATATGCTGGCAGCCCGGGTAGCTGCTTGTAGATTAACAGGATAGGTCACAGCACATTAGCTGCATGTGCAGGGGCTTAAGATATTTCACAGAAATTGAGATTTTGGGAACAGGAGGCATGGTTAGACAGGGAAGCACATAGAGGGATCCTGAAAGGTCCGAAGGAAACATGCACTGATGCTATGGATGAGCCTTGGAAACATTTCTGAGCCGGGGAAAGAAAGGATGCAGAGGATTGTCCTGGGATGTCTGCAAAGCCTTCCCAGAAAGGCTTCCCAGGGAGTGGGGATGGTGACTCTGAGCAGACCTGGCACAAGCTGGTGGAAGCACAGGTGGGGTGCAGAGGCTCAAGCATTTTGTCTTCCCATGAAGGGAGGCTGTCAGGGACAGGAGGGATCACCCAGTACAGCTCTCAGAGCTGCTGTCCCAGGTCGATGTGTGTGGCAGTGGGCAAGTTCCTGCAGAAACTGCAATGACTCCTCCTGGTCCCAGGCCTCCACTCAGACACCATTGCCTGTGGCTGCTCCCACACAGACTAGCCCTGCTTTCCCCCAGGGAATAAAGGGATGCAGGCTTTTCTTGGCCATGCAAGCAGCACAGCCCCTTAAGAAGGTGGCTGTACTCACCATCACCCTGGGACTGTCCCTCTGGGTGAGCTGCTTGGGATGAGTACGGTATTTTTCAGTTCAAGTCTCTGCCTGAATGAAGAAAATGCAGGAATTCTTAACCTGACTAATGCCACTGTATTTCAGCCATCACTGCACTTGAGCTCAGTAACTGGTTTTTATCTCCCTGAAAATCAGCCTGTCTGGACACTAAGCCATTAGGAGATGCTGAGTCCCACACAACCTCCACGCATACTCTGTCTCAATGTGTGCCAGCACCCTCTGTGCAACATGCCTCATATCTTATTTATATTTGCCAGGCTTGAAACTGCAACCCCTGTTGCTTGTTATGCCTCTCTCTTCTAGATTAAAGAGCCCTAAAATGTCACCCTTTCAGTGTTATCATCTACCCTCTGCTATTATTGCCTCTCAGTAAATACAAGGGACTTCCCAGTCATTATTTTATACTCCACAATGACAGTGCTTTTTCAGATCAATTAGTTTTCACTCCTCTTATCTGCATTCAAGCCTCACCACCCTTTCAGTGTTTCCATTGCCTGCTCAGGGACCTTTCCTGTGTCTCCTCTGACCTCTTGGAGAGGAGCTGAGCTGACTCAAAAGGGGAGCTTGGTGTGAGGACATCCGATCTGCTCACAGACCAGCCAACCTAATGCGAACACGGGTGATGCCTTTGTGCTTGTCTGGGCTTCTCACTGCACATCCTGGGAAGATAAAGATTGCTGGCTTGCCCTTGAAGTTACATGCCCTTTAGCATGATCAGCTTGTACAAAAAGACATCAGGACAAAATCTTTTTCTGCAAACAACTGCGAAAACTAACTTGACTGGGGATGCTCTTTGGATTTTCTCTCTCTCTCTTCCAAATCAGTCATGCTGGCAAGTACCCACCCTATTCCCACCCAACATACAGAAACCAGAAGCCAATCTTAAGTGGGTCAGACCAACTTCATTGTCCATCTTGAGAAAAGTTTAAAATGTAAGATGTCAACAGCACATAGCTAAAAAGCACGTTGAAAGCCATCAAAGGCCAGTTTGCACTACGCGACAGTGAAATCTCTTTTAAGGCAGGGTAGGAAACTGTGTTTAGTTTTTAAATATAGCTTTTCAACCCCCTGCTACAGTTTTACAAAGTAGGAGCAGCACCACTGTTCCCCAAAATATCCTAACCACATCATGTTAGAAATTGAGCTTTACTACTTCACTTTGTTTCCTAGCTACCAACATTTTTTTAGCTTAGTAGTAGAGATGAGCAGTGAAATTTGGCATTCAGACTGCAATTTCATAAAAGCCTTAAAAAACCTCATGCATATATACATATCTATCTATAAATACATCTGTAACAATTACAGTTGCTACCATAGTTCTCTTTTCAGAAATGTTTCAGTTACTACTGCCTCCATGCTGGTTATCCCCTCATTCCCATCCTGGGGCCCCTGCCAGCCTAGTCCTGGACACCCCCCAGTTCTGCTCCTGCCTCATAGCCCCCTCCATCCCAGCCCCCCAGCTCTGCCCTGCACCCTTTTCCCACCCCAGCCCCATCTGCTGTCGGAGCATTCTCTCTTCTCTCCTCTCACCCTTTCCAGCTCTACCAGTCCCTTTACATTCATCACATTAAAGAAAACATTTCATGGTCATCCCTTTTATCTCCTTCAGTGAACAGTTAATCAGAAAAAATGCTTTCATGTTGCTAAATCAGGGCCAGTGGGCAAAGCCAGGCTGACAAGAGACATTTTCCTCTGCTACTAACCTGGGCTAAATAGTATTAATTACAGAGGCTGGGCTTTGATTGCTGGAGTGTGGTGGGGCTGGCGAGAGCTCCCTCCTCCCCCTCTGCTCCCTCCCACCACAGACCCACACTGCACCTCCTTCCCTGCCCACCCTTTGCCAGCATCCCCATCTCATGTCACAGCACAGCTGCAACTGGGACCCCCTAAATTTTCACCTGGGCTGCTCAGACAGTAACTCTGGCAGAGTCAGGTCCCTGGGCTGGAGGACAGTCCAAGATGGGTGGTTGGGATGTCCCTGTCCTTGCCTCCCCCATGCTTGCCTGCCCAAGGCAATATCTTTTCCAGGACAGAAACTGCTTCTTTTTATGTGTTTTCAAAGAACCTGAGTTCTGGGAGGCAACTCAGTAAACATCACCCCATACAGTGTTTCTCAGCCTGTGGTCTCTAGGCCACAAGTGGTCTGTCAGATGTCAAAGGGAGTGCAAAATGACTGCAGACAATTTCTTGGGACAGACATATCCATCCTCACACATGCCACAATGGAGCAAAGACAACAGGCAGTGGGAGCAGAAGGCAAATTGAGGACAATGTGCTGCAACTCAGTCCTCCATGGGGCGGTCCAAAGGTGTTTATTGCACTTTCAAAGAAAGAAAGAAAAAATCAGCCAGACAAGCCCCACAGACACAAGAGGCCCATCTCTGCACATCTCCAAGGACATTAGGAAGGAAATGACACTGTGCCCTAATCTGTGTTGGTAATAATATTCCCCATGTCTCCCAGGTGGAAGGTGACAACCTTCCATCCCAAAGGTGGCATCAGCAAACAACCAGTTACCAATTCTGCTGAACTGGCTTCCCACAAATTAGCAAAACAGGCCAAATCCCCAGACAAAATGAATCACAGCTGAAACATTCTGCTTTTTAAAGACAGAATGCCACTAACTTCTTTCCCCATCCCTCTCCGAGCTGAGCAGGCCTTCACAGAAGTGACCACAGGAGGAATTTTCAGGGCGGTCACTCTCTGTTTCAAAGACCTTCCCTTGGGAGGGTGGCACAGTTTGAGGCCTGAGTCAAGCTGTGGTTTAAGCTGGTTAAGGTGACTGTCTCTGGTGACCCATGGTGCCAAGCCCTGCTCCCATGCACCTCGTGGGCAGCATAATGGGAGCACAGCACTCCAGGAAAAAGGCACCTCCAGATTCACTACAAAACTCATCTGGAGCAACCAGGCAGGACAATATTTTTAAATGCTTTTTGATTTGAGTGCTTGCTGCTGAATATGAAGACTTGTTTCTCCAGCCAGTGTGAGCTGGATTGTGAGGCCAACTGAATGACCTTTGAAAGCTGGGGTCCCACATTTCCATCCTGATACTGAAGACCCCATGTCCCTCCTCCTCCTCCTCCTCCTCCATGCTGCATATGGTTTCCACAGGCTCACCCTGCCTCCTGAGTCGATGTTTTGCTCTACCCTGCACAAGCAGAGAGGGAAGCAGATTTGGCCCATTTTTCCCCAGTCCACACTCTGATCTTCTGTGTACTTTTCTCAAGGACACATGGATCTGGTTTTCCCAGACAGCAACAACAGGCTGGAGTCTCCACCAGGGCAAATAAGCACATGGCCCTGGAGATCTGACAGCATGATCTAGCCTCTTAGACACATTTCTTCTGAAAAGCAAAGAATAGGAGAATTTGGAAAATACCTGGGGTGATCAGGGCCTAGCAACCAAAGACAGCTAAACCTTGATATAGCAGTAGCTTGCATAGATCCAGATGCTCAGGACAAGTTTATTCCAAGTTTTTCGGGAAGAGGGCCTTTTGGAGTACCTGGATCTCTAGGGCAAAATACCTCAGACTTGTCAACAGCCTCATTCCCACCTTCAAATTACAGTGTAGCACTTAAGAGAATGAAATACTCAAGTAACCCAACTAGGTAGTTGTACTAATGCTACTCCTCTCTATATTCAAATGTAAGCTGACAGTGCAGCATTTATAGAATACAGGATAGCAGCTACTGTGCAACACCCTGGAAGAGCTGTTGAAGAGGAAGAAATAGGCATTTTGCTGTCTAGGAGGGCAGTACAGATCCTAGGGGATAAACACATCCTCAGGCAACATGCAATAGTGAGGGAAGCTAAGGCTTCAGTGGCCAATGCTGAGTTTAGAGTTAAGAGCCTGTTGATATGAGTGACAGCTCAGAGTCCTCATTGCAGCATAATTCAGACTACAAACAATGCAGTGGCTTTTCATATTAACATCAGATATTTAGGGCTCTCTTCATTGCCAGAAAGATGAGAAACTTTCCTTTTTTTTTTTTTTTTTTTTTTTTTTTTTTTTTAACAGTGAAAATGTGGAAGATAAGAACAACCTGGATCAAATTAAGCCTCCACCTCACCCAAAGTTTTCTGGAGGGCTGGTTATTGGTCGCTTCTGAGAGAAAGGCAAGAAGCTTTGCATCAGTGGGATAATGTGCTTCCAGAGGAGTTTCTTCCTCAGAAGTTGTCTCTCTTGCTTAAAAGTTGTCTTCTGGCTTGAGGCAGGGTGGTTTCTGTCCAAAGCTACTTGATTTGACTTTGTTCTTTGTTTATTTTCAGCTCTGCTGGCTGTCACTGTGAATAATGGGTCTTTGGTGCTAGAACACAATTCTCAGATGAATATTGTCTTCCATGGTAAATTCCAGGGCTGCTCAACTGCAGAATAAATCTTACCTTCGTGGAGGGGGTGGCTGGTGTCTTTGGAGATGGGACAGGGTGTCTGTACAGCACTTCCCTGTCTGTGCACAGAAGGTCTTAACTCCTGCTGAAGTTCTGCCTCTGAGGGCCAGGCTGTCCTCCAGCATGAGCAGTGAGCTGGGCCTGCCTGAAGCTCTCCTGAGCTCCATACTTGGGAATCTGCTGCCACATGGTGGCATACACTCTCTCTTCCTGGCCCTAGGAATCCCTCCTTGGCTTCCAAGAGGTAGCACATGTGGAAAGAGCACTTCTGAGCTCTGCATTGCAGCTAGCTCACCAAGTTTCCAGGGACCCATTCTGGAGCTGCTAGAAGCTTTTCCAAGAGCATTGTTTCCTGCTTGAAGCAACACAAAAGCATGAGGAATGCTGGCAAAAAATCTGAGAAGATCTCACGTGCTTTGGGGTCAGCAGGTAGGATTTGTTAATGAAAGACCTTTACCTAACCTGAAAACACTAGAAGTATTTCCACAAAGCAGACTAAGGTCTGCATCTATCTCCTTGAATTTCTGCTCTGCAGCAGATGCAAAGGCAGCATCAGGCAGGAAAAAAAACTATAGAGATCATTCCTGTTCCTGACAAAGACTGAAAAGCAGAAAGGTGGTTGTCACAGGAGCCCGTGGAGAGCATCACTTGCTCTGTCTGTGTGCAGCACTTTCACTTTCAACGCTGTTTTTCACTCTGTGAGGCCACAGGTTGCTTTGTCCTGGGTGTGCTGGAGAGGATGCATTTGCCAGGCAGCTGCTCAAAACAAGGCTGACTGCTTCCTTCCGGAAGGGTGGTGGCACCTGTGGGTGGAAAATCCATGGGAAGTGCCCTGGGGCCACCTTGGCTCTGGAGGCTGTGAGGCAGCACACTCAGAGCCTGTTGTTCACACAGTGCTGGAGATGGCAGCTTTGCACAACTGGCTTGGCTGGCTGGGAGATGCAAGGAGCCATCCAGCCAAAGAGGGAGGGGGGCAGAGCAAGGCACCTGCCCAAAGGGTCACCTCAGTAGAGCAACTAGAGTTTGCAAAAAGCCTTAGGGAACTGGGCCCAAACCAATAATGTCTGGGGTCTGCAACAGAAAGAATAATTGACAGCATTCCTGCTCTTCTCCACATCAAGACAAAGTTGAAGTCCATTCAGCAGCAGCTCCTGGATGCAGGAAAAATATAGCTTCTGTGAAAATGGTGAGTTGCCATGGGCCTTCCATCCCACCACAGCCCATGCCAAGTGGTAAAAGCTGCACCTATTTCTTCTTCCAGATTCACCCCCACTGCTGTCCTCAGGCAGTGAAAATAATGCAGGGAGCAACACAGGATGGGCACAGTGACACTGGGAGCAGTAAAGTGTGAGAAAATAAGGATAAGGAGGTATGGCCCCTAGGGAGGAAGAGGGACTGTCCAAGAAGCAGAATGGAGAGGGGGAAAGGGATAAAGGTGTTGTGGGCAATATATTAGGAAACTCTGTGCTGTGGTGGGATCTCTGTGTTGGCAGGACACCGGTGCCCAGAGGCACTGAGTACTCAGGCCTGCAGAGCAGGGACTGGAAGGACCATCTCTCCTGCAAGCCGTAGATGTCTTCATGACACACCACAGAGCCATCTTCTACCTCTACAGTTCCTCAGCTGCCTGAGCTGTAGGGGAGGGATGGCCAAGGAGGGGATTTTGCAAATGTTGGGACAAAACAGGTAACAAGGCTGTTAGAAGCTCAGTCACTGTCATTCCATATGGTTTGATGTGCTATGGCCGTACATGCCGATAAGAGGGAGACTTTGAGATCTGCCCCAGATCCTCTGTCCTCATTGCTGCTCTCTGCTCTTGCCTGCTGCATTTTGCTCGTGGAAAAGGATTCACTATGTGAGGCAGAGGCCACATGTGTGCCCTGGAGACCTCAGGTACCAGGGTAACCCGCCTGTGTGATTAGCAGTGGTGGAAGGTGCTGCAGAGGTGCTTGGGCTGATTGCCCACAGAGGCACTGTGTGAACGGGCAAACACATCAAAGGGTGTCTCCCTTTCATCCCACTGCTCCAGCAGACGGCTCCGAAGCATCTCTTCCAAGGACAATATGGGGAGAACTCCAATAACCTTACAGTGTGGAGCCGTGCCAGCGCTCCCAGTGGCCGCTCTGGCGGCAGCTAAAGGGGCGCCTTCTCCGCTTCCACCCTAATTGCCCTTAATTGGCTCCTGCCTGCTGGCAGCAGCACGGCAAGGGCTCTCCAAGGATCACTGCGCAGCAGTGACAACGTTTGGAGAAGGATTGTCGGCCCCTGCCTTGCCCCACCTCCTTCACACTCTCCCCCGCCCAGCAGAGCAATACAAGAACCTTTCCAAGTACCAGATTTTTCTGTCAGTACATATCTTTTTCCTTTCCTGCTCTGGAGGGGGCCTTGCCAGGGAGCTGAGGCAGGAGGGCAGGGCAGGGTCTGTGTCCCGAACCCAGAGGAGGGGGTGTGTGGTGGCCTTGGGCTAAGGGGGATGTGAGCATTGTCCCTTACACAGCACTGCAGGCACGGTGTCCAAGAGCCCGTGCCAGTGCAGCGAGCCCTGCTGCTCTGCTCTGTGCCAGGGCTTCCGTGCAGGTGACCAGAGCTTTGAGGCCCCCCATTGCAGAACCAGCACACCAGGGGACTCAGCCCATGAAATCCCAATTTCCCTAGAGAGACGTGCTGCTGTCCCAGGGCAGGCAGGTGGGAATGGGACTGCATCCCAACGTGATCTCCTGGCTATGGCCTGCGCTGTTATTTTGGAGATGTGGAGAGGTGGTAGGGAGGGCTCCTTTCTGTCCCTCCCTACTCCACGTCCCAGTGCTGGGTGAAGGCACACAAAGCAGAGGGTCCCGAAACCCCCTTCCCTAGGAAGGGTTCTCCAGGACATGCTGGCCTTTGGCTCATCTGGCTCCAGTTTCCTATGGCAGATCACCCTGCACTTTCCCCTCTCTACCTGACACCCACACAAGCCAGCCCCGTGTCACCAGGAGGATGGGAAGCTGCAACACAAAAAATAAAAAAGCACCTCGTAGCTCTGACCAGACACATCCTCATCAGACTGCCTCCCTGCTCCTGCTTCCAGCCAGGGCAAACCCTTGCTGCAGCAGCAAAATATAGCCAAGCATCTTCCCAGTCCCTCATGGTTGCCCACATCCCAGCCAGGGCCAGTATCTGCAGGCAGCAGGCATCACATGAGCAACATGCTCCACGGCAGGCTGGCAGGGGCGTGGAAGTGCAAACAGGACACAAATTCAGTTCTGATGGAGGGAGCTGCAATGTCTTTCCCACCAAGGTTATTTTTAAACTGTTTATCAAAGGCTCAGTGCTCTTGGCAGCAGGGTGGGCTATTTTTGGATGCCTGCTTCACCTCTGCACGGATATATGCCAGCAAAGGCTTGCCCTTCTTTTGCCTGGCACCCTCAGACCTCCCGTGGTCTCTGAGGTTTGCCCCACTATGGTCACTGCTGTTTGCTTCCTCACATGTTGAGGGACTTTTTGAGCAGCAGGTCTGAGCTCAGGCACAGCCTCCTTAGGAGTCCTTGTTAGCAAAGCCCTTCATCCTTTCCTGCTGTCAGTGGTGACACTGCTGCTTGGGTATGGGCAAAATACACACTTGTGCCTACTGCTCTCCTTCAGGATTGGTGGAATGTGTCCTGACCTAAGCCTGGCACCCTGGAGCTTTGCATTCAAGTTTTTTTCTCTACTGTTGGCTTTCCACTTGCTGCTGCCATGTCTCTTCCCCCATCTAGAAGAGCAAGGTCATGTTTCCCTTCTCCACGGGATTGCTGGGGCAAGTGATTGGGGCAGGATGACTGAAAACTCAACACTGTCTTCACAGGGCCTCTTCTCTCTGGATGGGTGAAGGACATGACAAGTTCCACTGAGGTGCAACGCTGGCAAAGGTGGTGTTCTGGTGAGGCAGGGCTCAAAGCAAGTGCAGGGAGGCAACAGGGGTGCATGGAAGTGCAGTAGCTGGGTGTTGGAATCTGTGAAGGCACAGACTGGAATGGGAATGCAAAGCAAGCCATCAGGCTCTGAGGTTAATAATAGGCTGTCTGAGTCTTGACTGTGTAAAAGAAAATCAGTCCTTAAAAGAAGCTCACTGGCAGAGTGCTTGGCCCTGACAGAATTATCCACTGGAGCCCAAACAAATGACTGGCCTCATTACCGACCCGCAGCCTCAAGCATGGCTTGAGACACGCTGGGCTCACATAAAGAAATCAGCACTGTCCACACTGCCCCTGCAGTACCAGAGAAAAGGACTTGGAGAAGTTTCCCAAGAACATCAACAAATTCAGGGATTTCCTTTTGTTAGCAAAGCACAAACCTTCTGCTGAAGGAAGATTTTCTTCATTCAAATATGATTTTGGAGAGCCAAAGGGACGTGCAGGCCAGGAGATTCTCCTCCAGGAATGAGGACAGAAGAAAACCAGTGCTGGCATGTGCCAGGTTTGTACTCATTTGTGAGAGCTGTACTCAAAGAGAACGGATGTTTCTTTTCTTACAGGAAATGACTGAATGAAAAGGTGAAAACCACTTACTTGAGCTGGTTAGAAAGCTTCAAGCTATACAAGCACACATAATTGTACTCTCCAGCCCTGAGAGTTAATGGACAGACTTTTCTGAAATGAGAGGCTGGCTCAGGTTTAGGAGAAAATGAGGTGGAGCCCATTGCAGTCTGTGACATCCACCACCCAGCCAGCCCTGTGGCCTGACTGGTCACCATCTCCATGGGCAAGGTAGTCAGAGGGGACTGGAATTGCTGCCAGACCAACAGCAAAGAGTTCAGTGGAAACATCATCAGGGTAAAGAATCAAGGGAGAAACATGGGTGAGGGAAGATGCACCTCCACGCTGAGGACACAGAACTGTATCCAACAGCACCCACAAGTGCTGGAGTGTGTGTAAGCCTGCTGTGCCAGCACAAGGCAGTGAGTCTGGGAAAACAGGCATTCTGATTTCTAAGCAAGTCAGGAACAAAATGGGCAAGGTCACTAAGCAGCTCCTTCAGCCACGCACCAGGGGAGGTGACAGCAGCATGTGGCTGGCTGTGGGGGCCAGCACTGCAAGCGTGGCCAGGGCAAGCTTCACAGGGAGCACATGCTCATGGAGGGAGGCCCCTGGTGCACTGAGGCTGCTGGCACAACATGTATTGCTGGCATGAGGTCTCACTGAGGCAAGCTGCCCCCTGACATCTGTGGGCATGTTGGATGTGAGCAGACATTCCCATGGTGAGTGAAGGTGATGCCATGGGGTACAGTCAGAAAGACACATTCACCATGAGAGGGTGCAAAGAGAAAAATCATACCCTTGACCTTCTCTCTTAGTAACAGGGAGATGATTGGGAAGTCTAGGGCAGGGACCATGAGAACCTGAGCCTGTCTGGATGAAGGATGAGTTCACTGTTCCCAGTCAGAGAACTCAAGAGGACAGTTTCTGGAAAGCAAACAAATGGAAGGCAAAAATGAAAGAAAGAACTAAGAGTATCAATGTGCTGTTGCTGTAAGCAGGATTCACAGCTTAATGAAAGCAAAACTCATAAATCCCCCTCAAACCTTGCGTCAGAGTCCACTTGTTTGCCTTCTGCACTGGGTCACCTACAAAAGAGAGATGGAGAAAAATGCATCAGAGGGCTTTGCACAGCACTATGGCCAAGAGTCTGCTATAGTACCTTTGCCTTTCTGGGGTCATGACAGTACAGGGGTAGTATGTACACTGGTATGAGTGCAAAGAACTCAGGCTGGAAAATCTGGGGGGAAATAACTTGGTGGGAGGTGGAAAAGAGACGGGGATTTGAAGGAACAGTGTGGAGAGGAACATCATCCTGGACATCACAGGGGATACTAATAAACACAAATGCAAGCAACCCCTGCACACTACTGTATCCAGAAGGGTCCTGGTGTGTCCCTTTTAATCCTCCATCCATCATTTAAGTTGACAACATACAGGCCCAGCATATAAGCCCCTTCACCTGACGGTGTTTCTGCCACAGAGCTCCTCATCACCAGCCACCACTGTGTTTTGTACAATGTCCTGAGGGTTCAGGCACCTATCCCAAAATCTGACACTTAGGCCACCCAGCCCTATGTGTCACAGCAAGACCCTGACGTGGCACAGGGGAGGAGGGGAAGCAATGACTCAGTCCGTGTTGGCAGAGGCCCAGGGGTCCCAGCCCCACCTGGCAGCAGAAGCCCTTGCTTTGGGCAGCGGGAGCCGGGACAAAGGCTCGCTCGTGGGCACAGCAGCTGCTCGGAGCACACTGCCCCCCCACGGGGGACATGCTCCCTGCCTGGCACAGAGACCGTCCGCTCCTCCTTTGTGCCGCGGAACAAAGAGCAGACGGAGGGAAGGAAGTGACTTCTCTGGAAGCGATTGTGGTGGTGGGATGAGCACCCATCTCTTTCCAAACAGACCGAGCAGTGATGCCCCGGCTCTTCTCCCATCCCCTACTGCCTCCCATTCACTGCTGGCATCGCCTCCTTCTGTGCCCTCCGCCTCTCCTTATGCAACAGGGCGAGTGGGAAAAAAAGGAGAGAAAAGAAAGCCAGAGCGAGGGAGGGAGGAAGCCGATGGGGCAGTGGCTGGCAGGCAGACAAGGAGCGCGGCAGGGGCGGCTGGGAGCCCGGGACAGGCGGCCTCTGCCAGGCTTCTGGGCTGCGGGCATGTACGTGCGGCCAGCAGCGTGCGCGGGGCTGCGAGCGGGGCCGGGCCGGGCCGGGCCGGGCTGGGATGGGCTGGGCTGAGCTGGCCTGGGCTCCCTCCTGGCCGCCCTGCCCTCCTCAGCCGGGGTGCGGGGAGCCCCTGCACAGCCCCATCGTCGGTGGGTGACAGGTCCCAGCCAGCCCGAGGACAGCACGTGCCACCGCGCACATCCCCGGCCGCTGCCAGCCAGGTGCTCGCGTGTTTCCAAGCAGGCAGGTGCGTGGTTCTGTCCCACCCGCCGGCTCGCCAGTTTTAACCCAAGAGGGAGGAATTGTGACCTCCGCCATCCCAAGGCCACACGCCTCCTCCCGCTGGCCCGTGTGCGATGCCGTGCCGGGGATCACGCTGCTGCTCCGCTCCCTTCTGCTGGTGTCAGCAGTTCCAGAGCGCTTCCCAGCCTGGCACGGCTCCCTCCCTCCGCTCAACCCCCTGCATCCTGGCCACCTCTTTGGGAGCATCCTGCCCTGCTCCCACTTCCAACCCACAACTCAGGAGCAATGGGAAGGCTCACTTCTACCCCTCACTCAAAAGGGCCTCCCCAAATCACTCAACATTCATATTTCACACTCACACACCATTTCCCCTGTATTCATGGGAAGGGAAGGGAAGGGAAGGGAAGGGAAGGGAAGGGAAGGGAAGGGAAGGGAAGGGAAGGGAAGGGAAGGGAAGGGAAGGGAAGGGAAGGGAAGGGAAGGGAAGGGAAGGGAAGGGAAAGGGAGGGAAGGGAAGGGAAGGGAAGGGAAGGTAGGGAAGGGAAGGGAAGGGGAAAGGGAAGGGAAGGGAAGGGAAGGGAAGGGAAGGGAAGGAAGGGAAGGGAAGGGAAGGGAAGGGACAGGGGAGCGTTTCAGAAGACATGGTTTCTTCGTGTGCACCTCTGTGCATTATGTCACAGGCCAGCTGGGAGTTAAGTCTCAGTCTCCTTTCCTCATCTCCTGAAAATGAATGAGGTTTCCAGATATTTTGGAGACCTTTGGTGTGCTGCACCCATGAGTCAGCAGCTGTTAGTAACAGTTCCACACACGTGGGTGACACCACTGGGGTAGGAAAGTCCCTGGAATATCACACACTGGACAATAGGCACGTAGTGCCCTGATTACTCAAACCCACCCTTGGCACGACTAAGAATATACTGACACCACATCCAAGGAGTCCCTACGTCCTGGAGAGCACGTAGCACTTCTGCTGTCCGGGGAGGTGGCAACAGTGTAGCTATGCAGGGATAGAGCCCGCAGCAGCTCCCGTGGGTCACAGCTCCGCTGCCAGCACTGTCAGCTCTGCTTCTCTGCCATTCCCATCTCCATCCGCACGCTTTTGGGATATCCACCCCAAACAACTGCTCCTCAGAAGGAACGGGTTTCAGCAGCTGAGATCCTCTGAGAAAGTCATTCATCCTGCAGCAGACAAACCCAAGGGGAAGTGGCAGCATATGGGCTGGGGGTGGCTGGTGCCTTTTCAGGGTACTGAGATGCTCCTGGGCAGCAAGCTACCTCCCTTGCCAGGTGTCACTTGCAGAGCAGCCCAGTGGGCATTGTCACAGAGCCCTGGCTCTTTGCAGGCAAAACACTAAAAAGATTGTGGGAAGGGACAGGCAAATGCCATGGGTAGGAAGGAACACCAGCTTCTGAGCTCACACAAATTGTGCTGGAAATATTTTTTTCATTTCTCAGTTACTCACTGTAGGCTACTATCCAGCCTCTGGCTATCAGAGAGCAAAAGCATTTAAGAGCATTAAGTGTATAAGCAGGCCTGACACGCAACAACTGCTGTGTGAAGGCAGCACTTTTCAACTTCATGTCCTCACTGTGGCCCAGCCCTGAGGCCCTGGCTCTGCCCCTGCCCCTCACCCCTGCCCTGGAGCATGCCTGACTGCCACCTAATGTGTTATGTACACAGCAGTTTTATAATTCATACTTCTAGTCACAGCAAAGTAGGGGGTGCCAAATAATAACCCAGGTTTCTTGAAGCAGATGAGTAATTATGTGTCCATAAAACTGGAAAACTGTTGGATTGGAGACGGGCTGCCACCACATTCCCTTCAATGGAGGCAAATGAGGCAGATCTAATCACATCCTTCATTCACTGCATCCTGCAAACTGCCTTTGCAGTGCTCAGTGAGCAAGAGGGAGCCTTTGATCCAGGTAGCCCAATCAGAGAAGCAAAGATGGATAGACATGCAAACCAGGTCCAAGCTCTGGGGTCCAAACCAGCTCTGGAGAGCTCTCCAAATGTGTGGGTTGCTCAGCTCTGTTCTTCTAGTGGAAAGGCAACTTGGCCTGTTGGCCAAGGCATGGCAAGGTTTAATATAAGCATGTTGGACAAAATTTCAGACCACTGGGCACAGTGCTGGGGTGACATGGCAACCTCTCTGCCACCAGGGAAGCAAGTAGGTCACTGGGGAAGAGGAAGAAGAGGGGCCAAGAAGTAGCAGGTGGAAAGCTAGGATGAGTAGAAAGCAGGTATGAAATGTGTAAGAAGTGGTGTGGTCAGATAAGAGAAGGGGCAGGAAGGAGAAGACAAGTTAAGGGATAAACTGAAAGGACCAGAAGGGAAGACGTTGTTCAAAGGGAATTACAGGGGTTGTTTAAAATGTGGGCCTCCACAGTTGCCCAGCCTCTAGGCCTGTGATGCCTTGGGTTTTAGCTTTTCTATTTTTCAGACTCTGTGCTGCTTGGTGTGCAACTCTGGAACTTTGTATTAGGTATTAGTAAGTTCTCTTCACACGATGGTTAGACAAAACAATCCCTTCCTAGCTAGAGAATCAAGGACATCTAATACCCAAAAAGCAGAAACAATGGCTAAGGGAAGGAGGCAAGACAGGGGGCTGAGACTTCATAACCTGTGGCTGTGGTTGGACAATTGACCCCAAAATGTAGATGAACCAAAACTACAAAAGTGTAAAAACTTGTGACTGGGATCCATTTTGGATTTGACTTGGGTGTAGCTCCGGCTGGGCCCTTGCACTGCCCAAGGTGTATTTTTTTCAATAAATATCTATTTTATTTCTTTTGCTCTGCCTAGTCTTTGTCCCTTGGTCAGCCTTTCCAGGCATCACCTGGAACCCAAATGACCAACAAATTAACTGATGTGTGAATTTAAAACAGAACTTAGAAAGGAGATGAAAGGTGGGAATTACCAGCATTCAGAAAACTGGTGGAGACATCCAGACCCAGAGAGGCAAATATAGAAAGAAGCTGGAAATGCAAATACAGCCAGGTGTCTGCAATCCCTAACACGTGGGATAAGCAAAGGAAATTGTGAAGCTGAGCTGGCACATGGGAAAACAGCCTGGCCCTGCCATGTGCCACCAGTGCTGCTTCAGAGGAGCTTAGCACTGGAGCACTTCATTAGGGAAATGTCACTCTGGAAATACTCTAGTTGGTGGTGAGATCATTCATTCTTCTCAGCTGGAAACCTGATCCTGTTGCCAAACTTATTTTCCAGGCCAGAAGCTGATGCTCATGGAAAACTTTGGCCCTGAGGCCCAAATAGAGATCCCGGGCTGGTCGGTGCCCGTGCTCAGCACCCCGGCAGTGTGCACAGCCATCTCAGAAGTGTCTCTGGCCACGTTGCAGCTGGGTCAGTGGCTCAGCTGGGGAGGATGAGCACAGCCTGCATGATGTGATGGCAAATCACACCCCACATGCTGCCGCCAGCCCCCAGGCAGCCATGTGCTGGCTAAATTTGGGTTGGCATGGAGCACTCGTTGCATGATCTTCCAAGAGATTTTACAGAGGCAAAAGCCTGGCAGTAAGTAGCAAGGGTGTAAGAGGGCTCAAATACCTGATTTGATATTAGGTCCCCTAGCTGCTATTAAAGGGAGTTAATTTCTCCTGGATCTCTGGCAGCAGGAGGAGACGTGTTTTTAGAAGCCTCTTCTGGCTATGTCCAACTCCTTCAGTCATGGCTTTTGTCACGAAGTCATGGCTCTGCCAAACCACTATCCTACATTTGAGGTTTTGGGCAACTTACACCGTGCCATGCCAGGGAAGTGAGCCATTGCATTGGCAGGGCACTCCCCCAGCCCAGCTCTGTGCTACCTGCTGTCCGTCCTGCTTCAGCTGCTTTTCCATAAGCAGTTGGCCTCAGTCCAAAGAAAACAGCAGCAGCAGTGCCATGTCAGTGCAAATGTCTGTGGGAAAGCCAGGCCTGCCGCGGGCAAGCAGCCTTCATGGAGCTGGGGGGAGGCTGGGCACGCTCCAGGCCCTGTGCCTAATATTTGCCGTGACACCCAGATAATATTTGTATGGGGCTGGCAGGTGCTGGCCTTGCTTTGGCTGGGGCAGTGTTTGAGCATGTGGTGAAGGTGTGAATTGTACCCTGCTTCAGGCACTGGAGCATTGAGGGATACCCAGGGGTGCAGGCATCTACCCTGCCTCCAGCTGGGGGTGCAGGCAAACTCCTGCAAAGTCCTCATCTCCCTCCTTTGCCTTCCCTGCAAAAAGCACCGGTCTGGGGGGACAGGGCAGCCCCAGGAGCCCCTGGCCACTTCGGTCTCAGACACACCAGGGAGGACCAAGAGACAACACTCCTAAGGAGGAGCTGAATTTGGAGAGTCAGACGCACATCATTTGGGACACTGGAGCGAGCTGAAGTGCCAGGTGTCCGGATGGAAGGGTGGCGAGCATCCCTGCTCCGGGCCGGCAGTGAATAACCATTAGCCGGGGCGCCTACAAAGAGCGCTGCCTGCGGGCAGACGTGATTGCAGGCACAGCCTCGGCTCCCGTGCTTGTGGGAACCTGGCGGAAACCCTCCCGGTTTCCCCTGGTCCCGGCTCAGCTGCGCTGGGAGATTTGCATTGGCAGCGGGGTGGCGGGGAAGCTCGCCCGCCCCTCGCCCGCATGCTGCCAGCGTCCTGCCAGTGCCCGCAGCCTTTCGCCTCTGTGAACTTTTTGTCTCTTGTGTGAAAGGGGAGTGCTTATCAAAGGAATCGTTTCAACAATTTAAATGCAGCTTAATTAGAAGTGGGCAAGTGGCACAAAGGAGCCATGCAAGGAGCAATACCTTTAGCTTGGAGCACACCTTTGCCCATGCGCTCCTCTCTCACCTGTAGACATCCCTCCCTGCTATCACAGGTCCCCGGGAAGCCCAGCTGGCTAAGTGCCTCGATCCACCCTGTCAGCCTGCAGTGTGGCCCCAGCTCCACGCTGCCCCCAGCCCGGCTGCATGTCACGATACGCACGGCTGGGTCAGTGCCCCCTCCATCCCCTCTCCCAGCCTCCCACTGCTCTCCCAGCCCCAGGCCCCTGCACCCTTCCTGCCCCCTCCCTGCAACCCCTCGCTCCTGACCCTGGCGTCACCTATAGCTGCAACAGCTATTCAGCCTATATCCATTACTAGAAGAAGAATCCTCTGTAAAGCAGCAGAAAAGCCCTGGCTGTACAATGTGCGCGGAGTGAAAAGGGAAGGCTGTTAACACCACTTGGAAAGGGGCCTGCATTTGACAACAAACACAGCCAAGTTTCGAGCTCCTTGCTAATTAGTCTATTAGCTGTATGAGCAGAGAAAGCCTCTCACCATCCAGCACCGCTCCACTCCCGCTCTCCAGCCCTGTCCCCTCAGGAATCCCGTGCCCCATCTCCGTGGTGCGGTGCTACGTAGGCATCACACCAGCGCCTGGCCACTCGCCTGCGCCTGCACAGAGGAGCCAGCCAGAGATGGCTCCTTGCTCCCGACCTTCTCCAAGGGACAAAAGCTGCCTAGGAAATGGAGCCAAGGTCCCAGGTGCTGCCGGGATGCCAGGCTGTGGAAGAAGAGAGCACCCTGCAGTAACCCACAGACCTGCACGTCTGCTGGATGGACACCCCCAGCCCCGTGGTGCTGGTAGGAGCCACTGGGAGCAGCCCTCTCCTTGGGGAGAACCCCTCCTCCTGCCGAGCAGCACATCTCCCAGTCATGCCTCTGTGCCTGCAGAGCCATCAGTTCGGGGAAGATGGTGCTCCCTGGGGCATATTCGAGCAGGGAACAAGCAAAACCATCATTATTCACCCTGGCATGTGAACCCATCCACCTCTGCACCCCCAGCCTTCCAGCACCTTTCTGGCAACCCAGCCAGCCAGTCCAGCAGAGAGCGATTCCCAGTGCATCGGCAGCAGCTGGGGAGCATCCATCCATCCATCCATCCATCCATCCATCCATCCATCCATCCATCCATCCATCCATCCGTCCATCTGTCCAGGGAATGGGTTAAACAGCCTGTGCCCCACCCTTGAGGCCAGCCTGGGTTTCCAGGCATGGAAGGGAGAGGCTTGCAGCTGGGGATCATTACTGGGCAGCCATAAGGAGGGTGGAGGCCTTCCTCCCACACTGATCAGAGGAGCTTTGCAACTGTATGCCCTGGAGCCAAGGGTGAGGTCCAGGGCTTGTTTACCACCTTCTTCAAAACAGGGGGGTTTTGTGTGCACCAAGGAGAACACCAGCAGATCCCACATGAAATGATATGTTATGTGCTTCCCCAGAGCAAGGGGACCACCTGATGACCACCCAGTCTTCTTTGGTTGACTTCTCCAAATCAGAAGGCCCTGATTTTGCTGGCCCACCTTTTATTCATCTGACATTCTCCCAACCAGAAGGCAAGAGGGGATATTGTGTTCCCTAAGCTTTTTCTTCTGCTAACAGAGCCCATTGACAAGTCATAGGAACAGATACACCTTTGATGCCAGAAAATATGGAGCAGCAAAACATCTGACTCTGTCCTGCCCTGTGCAGGACTTGCAGGAGTCAAGGGAAAAGGACAGGCAGCCTTTCTGGCTTGAACACAGTGCAAAACCTCCAGATGCTGAGTGCTCTCTACTCAGACTGTTCAAAAGACTTGGAGAAATTTAGCGAAATCCTAAGGGATGAACTAATGGCAGAGGAACTAAGCATCAGCCATTTTGTCGTGGGGATGGCATGTTGCCTGGACATCCACAGATGAATGGAAACCCACATGCCAAGGGATGCCAGAAGCATGGCCTTTTCCTTGGAACGACAGGCAGCTCCACATGAAAAATGGATGACTCCTGAGCACCACAGTCAGACAGGGAGGGGAAGAAGTTGTGGTACTCCTCCAAGCTCAGCCCCTGGAACAAATCTGCCAGATACAAAAACAAGATGTTATGAGATATTTGGCTAGTGTGGCTGTTTCCCCACTTCATGCCCTCAGGCAGCAAAGCTGTGCTGGCTGGTAGAAATCAACAGTGTAGACACAATCTACTTGGTTTCCAGCAAAAGCCAGGAGTGTCTGGAAGGCCACTTGTAGCTTCTGAGGGTTGAATGGATGTGTTTCTCCTCATCCAGCAGAATTGAACCAACTGCTGGGGAAGTTTCATCTTGGCTAAGCAGGACATCCAAAGAAGGTACTTTCCAAGATCTGATTTGCACTATCCACTGTGACCCTCCTTCTCCTCCCTTCCAAGAACAGGGGATTTTGTAATCTCTGCAGGATGGCCTTATCAAATACTCTTGAGCTGCAATATAACATCTTGGGGGAAGCTATTCCCCTTGATTTCATCCTGCACATTACACAAGTGTGATTCAGCCAAGGAGTTTGGAGGAATTATTTATTAATGGGTCATGAGATCACTGACGTTGCTTTTCTGTGAAATTTCTGAGAGGCAGAAAACAGATCATTTGCCTCAGGTCCTTGAAAATCATATAAACCTGTGGGGAATGTGTCTGCTGCAGACCTCATCTGCTCTTGACAGATGTTTATACCACAGTGGCCTCTCTCATCTCAGAGCTGTAATCCAGACAAGGGTCAGCTCGATCATTGCAAATGTGCCTCCATTACACTAATGTGTGGTGGGTTGGCTTCTCTGTGTCAGTGAGTTTCAGGGTCTAGTTTTTCCATGCAGACTCCACCAGCCTCTGTGAACATGCTCACCCTCTAGCAGAGGCACCCACTGCCTGATCCAACTTTCACACAGCATTTGAGTTTGAAGGAGCAGTTTGCACACTTCAGCACCAGGCTGAACCAGTACAGACAGAAGAGGATTCCCCATGCAGACAATGGCAACAAGTCTGTGTGAAAAGGAAGGTAGCTCAGGTCTGCTCTGCACAGCCTTTTGCAGAAGTCTGGCATGGCTCTGAAAGACTCCTGTGGGTTCAGCTTCACACTGAATCCTGGGAGGACTCAGCAGCTTCATTGCACTCTGCTCCCAAAGGGCTGCTGCAAGGCGTAATGGAGACTGAGCCTCCCTTCTCCTGCTGTCATGAAACCTCATTCAAAGGCTGCTGTTTACTCCACATTTGCACCTTACCTTCCATTAGTGATTTAACTTCAGTCACCACAAAGTTAGGCTTCCTCCACCTCCTCTCTAGATCTTCACTTATCTACCCAGCACTGAATGAGGGGTGTATTCAAGAAGCTTTCCCATCTGATTCTTGTACACAGGAATGATGTAATAAGCCTTTCTGATCAATTGCAAATTTAGGAGCCTCCACGTGCGACTAAACCACTGCATTTCCCATGAAGAAGTGATAGCAGCCTGCTGTCCTCTGTCAGCTCAAGGGCAGGTCTGTCTGAACAGCAGCTTAAGCTTCATTTAGGCTTCCTGGTGTTGTGCCAGGTATCCTGCAAGGTTATTCACTTTTTGAAACAGGGAATATAGTGTGGTGTCTAGAAAACATGGCAGTGTGGGGAGAATCACTGTTATGCCCTTGTCACCCTGCAAAGACCAGGTGTGCCTTACCATGATCCAAAGCAGGGCACCTGAGACATCATCTACCTGTATCTCTGCCAAGGACAGATACCACTATCCAAGCAGGCCTGACCAGTATTTGTAGCATCTTGGTTTTGGAAATTCCTCAAGAAGGAGATTGTGTCGTTGGAGTTGGAGAATCTGGTTGGAGGCCTGTCACCAGTGGTGTCCCCCAAAGTTCAATATTGGGCCCTGTATTGTTTAACTTGTCCTTGCATGAAGGGGCAGATGCCTCCTCAGCAAGTTCACTGACAACACAAAGCTGGGAGGAGCAGTCAGTACTCCAGTGAGCTGTGCAGCCCTGCAGAAGGATCTCAGGTTGGAGAGATGGGCAGGGAGGAACTGTCTGAAATTCTACCAAGGGAAGTGCACCTGGGGAGAAACAACCCCAGCAGCAGCTCTGTGGAGAAGGATCTGAGGGTTCTGGTGGACAGCAAGCCATCCATGAGCCAGCAGTGTGTCCTGTGGCCAAGAGGGCCAATGGAATCCTGGGGTGCATTAGGAAGAGCACTGCCAGCAGGCTGAGGGAGGTGATCCTGCCCCTCTACTCAGCCCTGGTGAGGTGCACTTGGCATGCTGTGTCCAGTTCTGGGCCCCTGAGGACAAGAGAATCATGGAGTTCCTGGAGTGGATTCAGTGGAGGGTAACACAGATGATTGAGGCACTGGAGCATCTTTCTTACAAGGAAAGGCTGAGGCAGCTGGGCCTGCTCAGTCTCAAGAAAAGACAATTGAGAGGGGACCTCATCAGTGTCTGTGGGTATCTGAAGGGAGGGTGCCAGGAGGATATTTTCAGGCTCTGCTTGGTGCTGCCAATAGGACAAGAAGCAATGGACAGAAACTGATGCACAGGAAATTCCAACTGAATACGAGGAAGAACTTCTTTTCTGTGTGGGTGACCCAGCACTGAAACAGATTGCCACAACAGAGAGGTTGTTTCTTCTTTAGACATTTTTTATGAACCTGAAGGTTGTCATGTTTCCCCTTTCCTCCTCTCATAAGCACTGTGGTCCCTTCCAACCTGACCCACACTGTGATTCTGTGATTGTGTGGTCCCCACAAAGCACTCTGTGTTAAGAAAACAGGAGCCCTAAAGGAGCTGAAAAGTTTTTCTGGATGTCTAACCCTGCCTAACCTCCTGAAGATGGAGAACAACTTGTTTGGTTTCCTCTTCAGCCTTTTTTTTAATGAATCTGAAGGTTGTCACGTTTCCCCTTTCCTCCTCTCATAAGCAGACTAAACAAATTAAGTTCTTTGAAACTTCACTCATAGGTCATGGTTACTAGGCTGCTGATCATCTTTCATAGACTCTGATAGGTGTAAGCTTTTCTTGAACTATATTGCCTAAAGTGAATATATCCAGAAAGTATGAGGCTTTCCTAATACTTCATAAAGTGGAATGATTGCAGCATGCCTGATGCTTGTGGCACTTTTGTTTATATAGCTGACCAGCAATCTTTGTTTTTCTTCACATCTGTGTGTCATCAAGTCACTCAATGACACCTATCACCTCAATGATATCCATGTCCTTTTCTGAAGGCCTTCTTGCCCCCTTGTATATGCATACAGCAAATTATCCTGCTATGTGTGGCTTACATTTGTCCTTATGAATTGCATCCTGTTTATATCCATTTCACCAGTGTCACACCCTGCCTGAACTCCCATCCTGAGCTCCAAAGTGCCTCCAATCACCACATGGCAAATCAATGGCAGCAAAAAATTCAACATGAGCCAGCACTGTGCACTCACAGTCCAGAAGGCCAATGGCATCCTGGGCTGCATCAAGAGCAGAGTGGCCAGTAGGGCAAGAGAGGGGATTCTGCCCTGCTGTTGTGTTCTGGTGAGGCCCCACCTGCAGTGCTGCATCCAGCTCTGGGGTTCCCAGCACAGGAAGAACATGGACCTGCTGGAGTGAGTGCAGATGCAGGCCATAAAGTTGGTAAGAGGACCAGAACTCCTTCCCAACAAAGACAGGCAGAGGAACTTAGGGCTGTTCAGCTTGGTGAAGAGAAGGCTGCATGGAGACCTTATAGGAGAAGCCTTCCAATATCTGAAGGGGGCTTACAGGAAAGCTGAACAGGGACTCTTCATCAGTAATGGTCATGATAGGACAGTAAGTAATAGCTGCAAACTGAAAAAGAGGAAATTTAGGTTAGATAATAGGAAGAAATTCTTTACTGTGGGGGTGGTGAGACACTGGAACAGGTTGCCCAGGGAGGCTGTGGATGCCCCAATCCTAGCAATGCTCAAAGTCAGGTTGGGTAAGGCCTTGAGCAACCTGGTCTAGTGGGAGGTGTCGCTGCCCATGGCAGGGGGTGTTGGGACTAGATGATCTTTAAGCCATTTCAAACCCTTAACATTCATTCTATGATTCTGTGGAATGTAATACTCATCTTTGAAACCAACAACCAGGTTGATCATGCAAGTAGTTATCAACATTAGAGCCAGGACATATCTTGCTCATCTCCTCCAACCCTGTTGTGGAAGGAAATTAGGTGCTTGCCAAACCCACGTTGACTCTTACTTCTCATCTTGCTGTCTTGGTCAGCCTTACAAATAGAGTATCTGTAACCAGGGCCCTTCCTGTTGCTGAAGGCAGCCTGAAAGCTCTGAAGTCCTGTGACTCCATTTCCTCTACTCCTTTAAAAACAGGTACTATCCTTCTGCCTTTATTCCCAAATCATCTGGAACCTCACCCTTTCTTCTTAAGATGATTACTACCACATTTAAAACCATTTCAGCCAGGATTTCTGCAGGGCCAAGTAATCTGAAAGGAAGGGAGACACATCTGGGGTCACTGACAAAAGGATGAGGGAACCAGTGACTCTGCCCCATCTGTGGGGCACGTGGCTCCAACCTCTCTGCCTGGTTAAGGGAGCCTGCAGGTGCAAGTGCAGCACCTCCTGTGGCACAAGGAGTGTACGTGAGCCTGCAGACAGCATCCTGCAGCATCTGGCCTGTTTACATAGCAGGGAGCTTTTGTTAACATCAGGAGGTTAGCCAATGAAGGGAAATTTTACAATTACACCACACAGCTCCGTTGACTCAAAAGGGAGAGTTAACTTCAAAGCCCCACGTAGCCAGGCTCACGTAGCCCAGCCAGCTGCACAATGAGGCGTTTCAGCGCGAGGCTGGAGCTGCTGGATGGCTGCAGCACATTCACACGGGGCAGATAGCAGCTCTCGCTAGGCAGCTGGCAAACGGGCAGCTCCCGGAGCCAGGGAGCGCCCTGGGAAAGGGGCAGGCAGAGCAGGGAACAAAGGCTGCCGAGGGGCTGCGGCTGCGGTGCTCATCAGCATCCTCTCCATCAGCCTGGGGCTGGCAGCTGCCTCTGGGCACCCTGGATGAGTGGGCCACGCAGTTCCCAGGCCCCTTGAGGGATGCAGCAGCAGCTTCACAAAGTGCAGCTCTGCGCATCAGTGAAGGGGCTGCCCCAGCATTGCCCCCCTGTCCCAGCCACGCTGTTTTTCATTTCTTTTCCTAGACAGGGGAGGCCCAAGTCTTTGGGGAACCTTTCTGCCTTGTCCCCTTACCTTTAGCCATGAATGAATTTATTCTTTGCCCTGTTCTTGGTCCAGCAGTTTTCCCAGCCGAGCCATGAGTGAGGTAGGTGGAGGGAAACCCTACACCCAGCTCTGACTCACTTGTCCCCTGCCAGCCGCAGAGCCAGGCAGCCCTGCACACCATCAGTGACAGGGGACGGAAATGCCCCGTGCCCAATATCCGCTGGGGCTGAGTGATGACAGCCCACTAATCATTTCCAGAATTTGTGACTGGAATTAAAGGGCTGGGTTGGCCTTCGGTGAGTGTGGGAAGGGCAGCTGGGGGAGGGGGGCAGCCCATGTTTAGGTAGGAAAAAGACAAAGCTGTGCAGAATATTGCTGTGCTGATGCAGTGATTCAAGCTGAGAGGTGATTTGTGAGTTTATAGGACAGAGATAGGTGTCCTGTGGGACATCTCATGACAGTGAGTGGTTACAGCTTTGCTGGACACGAGTCTCCCTTCCCACCCATCACACATAGCACCTCCACTTCCAACAACTGCATAGTCCCTCCCCGCTTTCTTAAGGTCTTGGAAGGGAGTAGGTCCTGCCTTCACTCTGCCAGCCCTACCAGGCAATCAATTCTGCCTGCTGGCCTGCTTTCCCAACAAGCACCTGCATGCTCCTTCACTTCTCACCTGCTTGTGTCCAGGAGAAGCTTCCCACACATCTTCCCCAGATCTCTTTTTCCACTGTGGTGCTGGGGAGCACAGACAGAGATCAGCCACTTGCTTTATCCCTGCTGTGAACCTGCCTCACTGAGTTTCCTGATCTTCCCCATATCCCTGGTGGCTGGTGCCAGGGTTGTCACTTGGTTACCTGCTCTGGGAGAAGGACATCCTTGGAAAGAGCCATCTTTTATAGTATTGTGTCTCAGCAGGACCCAGCAGCACCCCAGGGGCTCTGCTTGCCCAAGGAGTATTTTGTCAAAAATCAGCTCCTGCACTCTAGACACAAGGTATGGCTCCAGTGGTACAAAAGGTATGGCCCTCAGGATACCAAAGGCAAAAAAAGCCTTTATTATTACCTATGTCACCATGAGATGATCAGAAGAGAAGCAAAGATGTGCTTGCTGACCTGGCTTGTTGCTTTGAAGCCCCTCATCCAAAAGCAGCCCCAAATAGTGTAAAGGATATTGCTCTTTCTAAGAACAGACCTGTTTTACCCTGGGAACAAGGCACTGCCCAAATTTTCTCTCATGCTCCTTTTAGGGACTTCTCTCATTTTTGTCTTAAGGTATAGGTCTGGTCAATAAGGTAAGAAAAAAAAAAAAGTGTCTCCATCTATCCCCACTCTGGGCCCCAGCTATGAAGCTCCTCTGAAGGGAGGCTAGTGGCAAAGTCCTGTGGAGACAAGCTGGAGAGAACTATGGAAATGGAAGCCAGCAAGAGGGTGGGACGCCTGGATGGCTGCAAAGAAACTTTAAGTAATTGTTTCAGAGGAAGAAGAGATTGGGCTGTGGAATGGAAATTAATGGGCTGTCTGCAGTGTGTGTGCAGGACAGGCAGGAAGCCTTGGGACACTCCTGGAGCAGGGCAGCCAGCTCCCACAAGAGCAACATCCTATGTAACACTACATAGTGTCCATGCTACACACAGCTTTGGCAGCACATGTATTTTGGGATGAGCCTCACTGCCTGATTTCCAGATTAGGGTTTTACAGAGACCACTTGCTCCCAATTTCAAACCACTGCAGATGTGACATGTTTCCAAGCTTCTGGTGGCCACTTTTCCCCAGCTACTGCAGGCAGGGCTGGGACATCCTTTAGCAGAGATCATCAGAGCAGGGAACCTTCCCTGCATAGCCTGCTAAACGCTGAGTTTGACAACCTTCTGCAGACCCTGCCTGCCCCAGCTGGGCAAGGAGGATGTTTGCAAAGAGCCTGGGATGAAATCACAGCCTGGAAGGTCTCTTGTTCCTCCTCACAGCCTCAGAGTTGAGCTCAGTGCCCTGCTCAGATCCACTTTATGAGTGCTGCTGTTTGATGTGAAATCTCCATCCCGAGTTCAGGGCTTGAGACAGATACAATTAACAGGTTTCATGTAGTAACCGGGATAAAGGGGGATGTCTGCTGGATGCCAGGCCAAGCCCTGCCCAGAATCATGCCAACACACACATTTGGGAGAGCAAACATGTATCAGGAGTGTGAATTAATTACCCAGGCTCATTTATCACCACCTCTCACCGATCCCTGCCTCTCAGCGAGGCTCACTTCTCATCCCAGTGCCAGCCTGCACGTACAGGAGCAGGGCTCTGGCTAAGGCTTGCCTAGGAATCCCAGGCAGGGATTCCATCTCCACGCCCTGGCTGCTCCCTCCTGAGCCTGGCAGGCAGGGCAGAGCTGTGGGAGCCAGCAGGAGGGTGGCAGCAGCCCCCTTGTGCCTTTCCCTGCTCCCGTGGGCCGTGCTCCCGGCTGGTGCCAGCTGCTCTCTGCAGTCTGGGATGCAAGGCACTGGGAACTGGGCAGAACTGGGGGTGCTGCGGTGCTGGGGCAGTGCTGCTCAGCTCCCACAATGGGGCAGTATTCCTGGAGGGCCTGGGTGACTGTGGGGTCTTGGCAGCTGATGTCAGGGACAGAGGACCTGGATCAGCCCTTCTCAGATGAAGAGTAAAGCAAGGAGAGAGCCCAAAGACCGAGGTGTGGCATTACGGGTCAGGCATTGGGAAAGGCGGCAGATGCATCCTGAGGCACAGGGATGCATGGAAACAGGGACCTGTTAGCCATGCTCTGACTGCCAGGGCCACACTGGGGGAAGGTTTGTCCTTCCAAAGCCCTTAGTCCCACTTCAGTACATCCCTGAGCTCACAGCAGAACTAACAGGACTATGCTACCCCAAAAGGGGAGATGCTGAGGGGTGAGAGAACCCAGTCCTGCCGCACTGCAGGGTTCCTCCCCCAGGCAGCCCCATCCCCTGGGCCCTCCCTTGGCTCCTGATGGGCTGCATCTCCTGTCACCCCACAGTCTGCTCCTCCACCATTGGCCACCAAGAGCTGAGTCTATTGGTATTGTTTGCATCAGCCAGTCTTAGGCTGATCTGGTCAGGGATGTTTCTGAGGAGCTGGCAACAAAGGAAACTCTGTACCACTGCCCAAAGATACCCCATGTGCTCCAAGAGCAAAATCCCTTCAGCTTGTAAGCAAGATGCAGATAAGCTTGTAAGCTTGTTCAGCAGATAGCACCCTGTGTTCATCCTCCTAGCACCCCACCAAGGGGCTAGGTCAGCACCAAAACAAGGAGAATGTAGCATGTCCCCTGTGTCTCAAGAGCCCCACAGCTTTTTGAAAGCCCCCATGCTCTGCATGCCCTACTAACTTCTGCAAGCACTGGCCACACTGGGACTGCAGCTTGCAGAAGAAGAGGGCTCAGATCTTAAGGAGAACTTGGAGCAGTGTTAAAATTTGGGGAGACAAAAGACCAGGCTTGGATGTAAAATAATCCAAGGAAGAGAGAAAGTTTGTAACCAGCTCAGAGAAGGAAGCTGGTGGGAGGACAGGGAGTGTGCTCCAAGGGATGTCATGGTGCAAGGGCTGCATGGACACAGCAATTCCTGTATGCAGTGAGCTCGTGGAGCAGTACAGGAAAGGGATTCACACACCAGTCAGGTCGCCTCTTACTTAGAGGAAGGAAATGGTGCAGCAGACAAACACCAGCCAGGTAAGTGGAGAAAAGGGCCACCACCTCCTCTCCTGAAACACTGCTCTGGCCCTCACGTACCAGGGGCTTCTGCAAGAGGAACCAGCAGCATCTCCTAGGGGAAGGGATTGGCTCCAGCTCAGATGAACAGAAATGGCGAGCTCCTTTCACACACTGGCTAATAAAATATAGCAGCAGCACAGATACTCCACTTGAGAATGTGTTCTACAACACCCTGCCCACCACACATCCCTTGGACTCCAGTGACATCTGTCTGTACTCAGCACAGCCACAGCAGTACAAGGCACAGAGACAAGCACAGGGACTGCAGCAAGCTGGTGAGCTTCCCAGTGCAAAAATTCCCTGTAAGAATTTACTGCAAATTTCTTGACTCCTTTGGCATCTCCCCCAAACACACAGCAGGGTACTGATGGGAAGGATGGCTCTTGGGCTCATAGGATGTTTGTCCCAGAAAGCAAATGTGCTGTTCTTGCAAATGGCATAGCATGCTGCAAAGAACTCTCTATCAGTCCTGAAGGATGAACCCAATCTAGCATTAAATCCAACTGGCTTGAGTGCCAAGAGCAACAAAGCTCTGGTCCCACAGACTTCAATATGAGTCATTTACCCCCAGCATGTTGCCTGGACCATGTCCTTGTGGTGACTAACCATTGGCATCACTAGCTCAAAGGTGTCTATGTATGTTCTATACCTGTCCAACTGCTGCCCTTTCCAAGAGAAAAGTCATCCCTCTCACAAAAAAAGCCCTTAGGCTCTGCCACCAATGCTGTCCTGCACAGTTCCTGCCCTGTGCTGCCTCCTCCTGCCTTGACTGGCAGGCAGCATGGTTGGTGCTGTGGTTGCCTCAGTTCTCCCTTCCCTGGTGCTGCAGCCAGTCACAGAATCACAGGATCACAGTCTGTGGGAGCAATGATGAAATCCTCAGAATGCAATATGTACAAGCACTGATGCTGGTCGCTACCCTCAGTTCCAGGCCTACAACATCCCTCCTTTCCAGGCCCCAGCATTTTGTTTTCTCTGCCAGGGCAAGCTTTGCTTATTTAAAGAGACTCACTCCCTGTCAGTGCAAGGTTTCCTTGGACATCCCAGTCCCACTGGCTGATGGGCATCTCACACAGTCAAAACACAGCTTATTTGTGGCCAGCCCCAAGCCTGAGCACGATGAGCAAAGGGCTCTTCTCCAGGTCTCTCTGGTGGTTTCACCCTCCTAGATCACTAGGAAATAATAACCCATTGAAAAAGCAAAAGAATAAGTACCCCTGTGTCCCCTCTGCGAACAAACCAACCCCAAAGACCCCAACCAGGCACCAGGGGACCCCCACAGGTCTACCCACTGGGAGAGAAGCAGCACAAGAGATTTGAGCCATATCATGGCTCCCAAAAACCTTCCTCTTCCCTGCCTACTTCTCAATACCCACCACTGCCCCAGCTCCCTTTTGGCTACCGCTGCCAGGTCAGCCCACAGCTGTGGATTCAGTCACTTCCTGACCTTCAGCACTGTGCAGGGTGACCAGGAGCCGACGTATATGAGCAATCAGAGGAGAGTGGGGAGATCTAATACCGCAACCAACAGCACACTGAGAGCATGTCAGGCAAGGGAAGAAAAGGAAAAAAAAAAAGAGAGAGAGAGAGAAAAGAGCGACGAGATGGAGAAGGGAAAAAGGAAAAAAAAAAAAAAAAAAGCCTAAACCACAGACGGCTCAATACTTTCCATGTGGTGCCGCTAAGGAGGAAATCGCCTCCATTAGCTACGTGCAGAGCCGGGTGTCGGCACAGCGGCGGGAAGAGAAGGAGCCTGTTTCCCAGGTGGGGAGGAGGGGCTGCCGGCGGAGCAGCGGAGGAAGGTGCCTCCCTCGCACCCCGCGGACGGGGATGCCGGGCCAGCCGCAGGTGCGGGGCCGTGCTGTGCCGCAGGGACACCGCCCGGGGCTCCCGGGACCCCCGCTGCAGCGCTGCTCCGCTCGGGAATGCGAACAGCCCAGGGGCTGCGGGACACCCGCTCCTTATCCAGCATCCAAGTCTTGCTGCTGGAGCTGGGGTGCCAGCTCTGACCCCCCATCCCCTCCCCGGCTGGTACCGTGTGCATTTCCCCACCGCCCAAAACAGGGGCCAGGGGAGGTGAGGACACATTTCCCGACCCCGCTCTGTCCCGCTGGGCAGTGCGGTGGGTGGGACGAGAGCTACAATGTGCCCCCGCTCCCTTCTCGTGACTGCCCCTCTGGCCTCTGCACCCACCAGGCTGCTGGCAGCTGCTGCTCCCGGTCCCTCTCCGGGCCTCCTGCCCAGCCCAGCGCCTCTGGGAGCTGCTGCCTCCATCCTTCATCCCTGCTGGCAGCCTCTTCTGCTGCGGCAGGAGGGGGGGAAGGATGCTCCTGCCCAAGGTCCCTATCGGAGGCACACCCAGATTGCTGCTTGCGGGATGATGGCAGAGGATGCAGCACCTGGGGGTAACTGAAAACCCCCTGGAACTTGCAGGGCTTATCCTGTGAGGTGCTGAGCACCTCAGAGGATGAGGGATCCCTTCTCTCCAGCCACTCCTTCCTCACTTGCACCATCACCACCAACACAGCAGCTACCCCTTCTTCACCACAGACTTGTTTCTGGGCATGCTGCTCACCCTGTCCCACAGCACAGCTAGACATGCTGCAAAAGCCACCCCTCCTTGTCCCAGCACCAGAGTGGGGCACAGTCCTTGTGCCAGTCTCACCGGGGCAGGGAGAGCCTGGGGCTGAGGGCTGGCACCACATTACCTCATGCACTTGGACCAGGAGGCAAAGTCCCTGAGCAGACGTCTGTCACAACCACACCTGGGCTTTGCAAGCCAGGGAAAGTCCATGGTGTGCAGGATGAGCAAGGTCAGGTTGAGGGCAGGGACTCAGATCAGGGATCAGGGTACAAGAAGCACTTCCCCCCACCCCTCAGTGAAAAGCAAAGAGGTGATTGCTGTGGCCTCACTGCTGTCATGTCCAAGCTGCTGTTCACCACAGCCCACAGAGCACATGGGCTTGACACTGGGAGACTCATGTCCAAAGCTTTTCTCCAGCTGTGAAAAGAGAGCGCCAGAAAGGCTGGGAAAATACCTTCTGCTGCCTGCAGCAAACACCTCAGCTGTGAGCTGTGAAGTCAGCCTGGTTCTGCTCCAGGCTGCCTAAACACCAGCCCAGACCCCTTCCCTGTGATATCTGCAGGATCACAGCTGCTAAGGAAGTTACAGCCCCCTCATCTCCTCTCTGGGAAGCCACTACTCTGTCCCAGTTTGACCCATGTCACTGGGGCCTTGCCTAATCTCATTTGCACTGGTGGGGAACCCTTGTAATCCACAGATCTGCATCCATGCCAGGTAAAGCAAATCAACCTTTAGGCCATTGCTGTTTCCTGGGAAAACACAGGATTAACAGGGCCAAGTTATGGGAAATCCAAATGACCCATTTTAGAAACTGCTACAAGAAAAGGTTCTGGAGGGGAAGACAATACTTTAATGACTGTGGAGTCTTTTTCAAATTCATCAACCATAAAACACAGGGAAGCAAGACACTGTGTAGCACAACCCATACTGTTTTAGCTGGTCCATCACTTTTCCCACAGTCCTGCTCATCCTCAGAAGACCCCATGCGATCAGTGCCAAGAACCATCGCAGATTTTTGTGGGGCACACTGGGGTACAGATCATTTGGCAAAGCCTTCGAGTCTTCTGTGATTTGCAGAGGAAAACTTCAGACTGATATATACAAGTCTCCAGCACCTCACTGGAGAGAGGAGGATGCCACTGCAGTTCTAGAAAATGTCCCTCAGCTCCCCCCTCCTGACCCACAAGTCAGAATCCTGGGCAGTGCACCCCGAGGCCCTCCCCAACCTTTTGCAAAGAGCAGAACTTACCTCCAAACACCTCCTGGCATGTGGGACTCTCCCCATTGGGATGTCTCGTGGTTCCCCTGCAAACTGTCACAGCTGGAGACCTCCTGGGCACCTTCTGCAATGAAGAAGGCTGTCAGGACGTGAGGCAGTGTGTCCTAGCTCTGCAGCTGCCAGCCAGCTCCCACTGGAGGGGCTGTCCAGCTCTGCATTCACCACTGGGCTTCACTGAATGTACACCATGGCCAAGGGCTGATGGTGCCTTACTGAGGGAGGTCCAGTCCATCTGCCTGCAGGATGGGTGACCCCCTCACTGGGAGCAGCCCCAGCGTAACTGGGCTCAAAGCCATGAGACAGTGGCTTGGTTTTCCTTGGGAACCAACATGGTGCCCATAGGAGCTAGCAGTTCCCCAGCAAAGCACAGGGACTTCCAACAGGGACCCCAGTTTGTCCTCCAGGAAGGTGTGGTGAGGTGACATCTTCTGCTTGCTGGTGGTGAAGGCACAGTGGGGATGATGCCACACCATGCTGCCCATGGGCAGAACACCCACTTCTACTAGGCATCTCTCCCTGTGTTGGTTTATTCATTTATTTTTAATTTTCTCTCCCTCCCCTTCTTCCTCCTCCTTCTTTCCCCCTAACCCATGAACAGGACTCTCAGAGCTAGAAGAGAGGAGAATCCAGCACAGCTGCAGATTGGATCAGGGGCGTGCTGGCAGGCAGGCACGCACAGCTGGGAGAGGGGAGCGCGCTCTCACACACACAAAGCAGCACCAAATGGAGCAGTGGAAGAAGGCCAGCAGAGCCTGGTGACTCACATCCCTGGCCTCCATCAGCTTCCAGCGAGGAACACCACTAGATGACCAGGAGAAACCACAGTGCTGGAGCCGTGCTGAGCACCCACGAGCCACTCAAGCAAAGGATGGGCAAACTCTCCTGACTTGGAGGCTGCTCATCACATCTCAGTGGCAGCCAGATGCAAAGCACCTTGTTATCTTCTGTGGATCTGAGTCTAAATATTTATTTCCTTGTCCAGGCCCTGACATGTCCCTCATTTCTTCTTTGTTTGTCAAAAGCATCCATATCACTAGTGTCAAGAAAAATGGGAGAGATGCCACGAACTCAGCAGATGGGCAGGAAGGAAGGTGTGGTTTGCTCCACGTTGGGCACCCAGGCTTCATGCAGAGACCTTCCCATGGCAGAGGTGGAGAGTAAGGAGGCTGTTGTGAAAATTGCAGCTCCACCATGAGCTCCTGCTCTCCTCATCTTGGGCTATTCTCTCCCCTCCCCAAACACTCCAGGGACACAGCAGGGCCTGGGATGACTGCCAGATTCTCCTTGCTCAGAGGCTATTTAGTCTCCCAGAGAGGAAAAAGAATGCTCATGGGAAACTGTCAGCAGAGCAAAACCAGCACCACTGAGGACACACAGCACCTTTGCAAAGGGCTTCTCAGCCCTGCCTGCACCCACTGCAGCAGCACCACAGCAGGGTCAGCTTCTTGCCTCCCTTGTCTGCTGTGACAGCAGTGGCCTGTGCCAGGACACAGCAGCGGTGCAGGAGAGAGAGGAGGGAAAAGGGCCCTGAGCTGATGCAGCATCTGCACCCACCTCTCAGTGCACAGTGTTTCAGCAGCTAAACAAGGACTTAAGGCTTCTGCCATCCTCTGCAACACCACCAGTGCTGCAGTGCAGCCCTCTGCCATTTGCTATGGCCAGCCCTACATCCCAGTGCCGGTCTCCTTGCAGTACGAGCTCCTCCCAGTCCTTGGCAGCATCACTTCTCTTTGGGATGCTGACTCCCCAGCTTGACAGAACACAGACACACCACAGACCACCAGAAGAGAAGCTGGTAAAGCACCATTTCATCATGATGCAGAAAAATGGGAGAGGATGCTGTACAGCCCTGACCAGTGGTACAGCCTCATCCAGCCCTGCCTGCCCCCAGAGCCCCCATCTTCAGCCATTTCCTCTTCCACATCTGCACTTCCCAGCACACGTTGGTTTGTGATGCCTGGCTCCACTCTTCCCTCCCCTCCTTGCCCTGGGGTAAGGATCACACAGCCTCCTGCTGATGCAGGATGTGTAAGTTTGAGGTAAGGTGTGAGTTTGAGGTAGCTGGAAAGCACTGGTATAAGCTGACCAATTCTACTGTGCCTAAGAAATCACTCTATCTCCACTCCAAGTGCCACCTCCAAACCAGGGCTTACCACTCACAGGTTTAAGACGGGGCACTGTCATTCTGCTTGGAGGAGAAAGAAAGTGAAGGTAAAAAAGGATGAAGGTTTCAGTTTCCTTCACCCCAGCCAAATATTATCACCATTCCAGTAGATCTATGAAAGCAATGACACAAGGGACAGGCATTGCAGGTAAGCCTGCTCCTTCCCAGCACTGTGGACCTGCAGTCACTCTTCCTTTGCCAAGTGCTGTTATTCAGCTGGTTTTAACTAGACCATGCTAAAATGTTTGGGTTGAACTTCATCTTGCTGGTTAGCTGCCTAATGCTGAACTATCGAAGCAAATATAGTTATAAAATATATAATTTCAGCCAAAATGATTCATCTACTTCCAAGAACATTGTAAGGGGAAATGCTTTGGTTTCTCTTGCTTTTGTTACAGAGAAATCTGATGACCTTTTCTTTGAAGAGCTCTTCAAGCTGCATGTTTTTGGCATGCAGACTTGAAGTTTGGCAAAAGGAGAAGGAGGGAAGGCCTTTGGTTTAGTCCAGATGCACCCTTTGCTGCTGCCAAACCTAGCCAAGTCTTTGAAATATTCCATTTCACATGTGCTCCCTCAAGGCAGTCTTAAAGAGCTTACCGGCCGAATTCCCTGAAACTTTTCCCCTTTCAGGATGGGCTCCAGCCAGGGGCTGAGCAGGATCTCCAGATAAGCAAAGCTGTGGATCACTGCAATCCAAATCACAAGTCCAGTCCATCCCTGAGACTAGGCAGCTCCTGCCACCTCACAGTGCCCATCCTGGCTCAGGCAGAAGGAGCAATGCCTGAACAGGCAGGTGGGGAAAGGGGCTGACTGGACCAAGAGACAAACCCAGGAACTGCTGGGAGGAGGGAGGATTTGGGGTGGGAATTTGACTGAAGGGAAACTGGACTGAATCTAGGAGGGAAAAGGAAGGTAAACCTTCATAAGGACTCAGCATGAAGAAATGCAACCAACTGAGAGCAAAGAAAATGATGCAGAGGATCCTGCAAGACTGCAGTCCTGGAGAAAGCTGAGGTATCCCAAGAGTCAGAAGAAACAAGGAAAGGGGCAGGAGGAGGGGACAGCCAGCTGCTGAGTATTACCAGCAATAAATGAGGCAAGCACTCAGTTAAACCAAGAGGTCTTGGACAGCACTGCAGGCAGAGGTGACAGCCAAGAGGTGAGCAGGGAGCATAAGAGCTGATTTTGGGGATGTCAGGATAAAACTGCATCTGCAAAAAGGTTTCTTTAACACTAGGTATGGAGGTGTAGCTGCATGTCATGGAAATAACACTGTGAGTGCTCATGCTGGTAGGGGGTGAATCAGTCCTGCACCGTGATGCCCTGCTAGTGGAAACCAACCATTTAAACATGAACTGAGAGTCTACTAGAGGTGTGCAGGCTCCCTTCTTGGAAGACAGAGGAGGGAATTCACCAGAAAGTAATAGACTGTAAATCAGGACACTGCTCCCAAACAGGGAGGGACACATCCTGCATGCTGTGGTGCAAATGAAACACTCCAATGTGTCTGAGGCTCAGAATAGCACTATTTGTTTATTTCTTTTCATTGTGATGGCTCTGGTTTTGCTTGGAAGCAGCTGCACTGAAGTCTTCGCAGCTCTGAGGTCTCCAACCTCAGCTGTAGCCCAAAGGAGGGCAAAAGGTTTGGAGACCATCCAAGAAAATATTTGAAGCTTGTGAGACTTGCTTTGCACTACCATTAGGAGCCCCCTTCACAGTCATACTTCATTAGCTCTAGGAACCAGTGCAAACAGACTTCAGCCTTTCATGGAACCACTGTTCTCCATGGATAAGCAGTCAACACTAACAGTCTCTGCTTTTGCTTTGTATGTCCCTTAAGGAGGAAAATTTTCCTACAACTTTCTTAAAAAAAATGCAAAAGCAACACACATTTAAAAAAATAAAAACAAACAAAAAAAAAAAAAAAAAACCAAACCAAAACAACAACAAACCAAAACAGCGCTTACCCTCATAAAGCAGCAAAGCTTTTTCATTTTTCTCCCAGAATCCCATAGGAAGCCTAGAACAAATCCAGTCACCTTTTCTTAGGAAGCACATCTCCTCTTCCTGGTCTCACATCTAGGTAAGAGCAGAAAGTCTGTATTCAGGCTGTGTCAGCAGCATGGGGGTGGCTCGTCCATCTTCCAGCCAAGGTGCCAGCCAGTGACTCATCCACCACGGAAATCAGGGCGCACGAAGCGGAAGAGTGGAGAAAGCAGTGGCCCATGTTATTCCAAGTGTCACTTTGCCAGGACATGTCTTCTTCTGCAGATGGGGTCACAGGTCCTGGCAGGCCCAATGGGCAGAGCTGGACCTCAAGCTGTGGGGAAAACTGAGGTGGAGAGTATTTGTGCCTGCAAGAGCCATTGGGAAAGGGAGAATCTGTGGGCAGCTCTCCCCTGAAAGGTTTTCTGTATGGAGTGGCTGGAGAGAATTCTCTTGGAGCTTTCTCTTTGTGTTAGAACATCCTGAGTCAGAAGGGATCCACAAGGATCATAGAGTGAAAATTATAACTAAGTATTGAGCATTGAATTTTTTATTCTGCTGTAACAGCGGGTTCTGTATTCTGCAGGGAGCTTCTATTTTTTAACACAAACCTGAACTCCTGAAAGCCAGGCAGTCTGGCAAAATGCCCTCCCACCCCCAGGCCTTCACCATGAAGAACAAGGGCTGCCTCCTGGTCCCCAAGTCCTGCCAGACACTCCTCTGCCATGGAGACTCCCATTCAGCACCATGGTCATGCCACCACATTTTTTTAGCAGGGCATTGTGGCACACAGTGGGATCACTGGTCCAGCTAGGGTGCTGAGCCTGCAAAAAGACAAGATGGTCATGAGCTACCTGGACTGTAGCTCCAGGAGACAGAGCAGCGTGGATACCAGGTCTGTGTTCTAACTTCTCTCTCTAGAGGAAGGCTGGGCAGGCATCCAAACTGGGGTAGTCCTCAGGAACTGCACAACCCAAGTGGCTTTCACAGGAGCATTTGGCACCAGAAGAAGGACCAGATGAGATTTGGCTGCTGAAGTCCTTCTGCCCTCAACTTCTCCTCCACAGGCTGGCTCCTGCCAGCTGTTTCTCCAGTTTTTCACCACAGCACTTTCAGTTTTGGCCAAGCCGAAAGATGAGCCTTTCCAGCCTCAAAGCTGGGAGTCAGCCGAGGGGAGCTAGACTTGCGCAGAGATCGTTTGCCTCACGAGTTGATCTGAGAGCTCCTCCAAGGGGCAATGGCACTGCTAACCCACCATTTCTCTGCCCCTGCATATCTGCAGGTGTCTGCAGAGCTGTCAGACCTGTGATGCTCAGCAACCCCAGGAGTCTGCTCCACTTTCCCTGGGAGAGGCAGCCAGGACACTCTGCTGAGCCCGAGCAGCTCCCACGCAGCGGGCCAGCGCTCGGTGCCAGGGGATGTGTGTGCAGAGCCAGCCGGAGGTAGAACTCGAGCCTGCTTTCTCTGAGACAGCCAGGGCCAAGTCCAGAGGAAAAGGCGAAGAAAGGCTTTGCTGTCAGAGTCAGGGTTTACAACCAGCCGTAAATGGCCTCGGTCCCTAAAGTTCCCATGGAGACAGCCCTGGTGGGAACAGAGCTGTCTCCTCTGTCCAGGCCCCACCAGCCCTTCCCAGGTCAGGGGGTGCAGCTGCCCAGCACAGCCTGGGTGAGCTCACCCAACTCCAGTACCCCTGAGATGGGGAGCGAAGTGCAGCCCCAACTCCAGGGGAGCAGCAGCCAAGGCACCTCGCATAGCATCCCTCTAGGTATGAGCTGCAAGTGCAGCAGCTTTGGGCCCTGATGCTTCTCCTCCAGCTGAGTACAGGGTTTGGTATTCACCTCCTCCCACTCAGGCTCCAACTGGCTGGAGATTGGAGACAGCAATGGAGGGACCATCCCTCCACTGGACACTTGCACAGAACACCTTCCCCCAAGGTCAAAAGCAAGCTTTCTGGAGAGAAAGGCTATTTGCAACACATGGTCTTTGCTATAAGCCTCTCTTCATTCATTAGCTAGTTTTCTTCGCTTGTGTCAGGACAACTTGACCAATTACTCTTCCCAAAATATGATATTATCTTGCTTGCTGTATCAACTTGCTTCCTTAATGTATTCAGAAGGAGGAGAGGCCCTGCAGAGGCATCACTGTGCAGTGCAGATCTAGGTTTGCTCCAAGGGAAGGCTCTCTTTGACCCACTGGGAGATTATGGGTAAATCACTTGGTTCTTCCAAGTGAAAGTCTGTGAAAGACTCCTGTGCATTAGAAGAAGACAGCTTTTTGCCTGCTCTTGCTTTGCCTTCCATGGAGATAGATGGATGGACCACATCTCATCATGGGAGCTCCTCCAGATTTCCAGCAAGTGTGACTGGTCCCACCAGACTATCCCCACTGTGGACACTGCTGCCTGAGCCTATTACCCCTGACTTCTCATAGAGCTGATGGGAAGAAAAAGCATTTTTAGTCCTTGATCAAGCTATCCTGTTTGATTCATCTACTTGAGGATATGAAACAACTGATGCCCTATAAGTGCTGCTGGCTGCTCATGAGGTCCAGGACATCTTGGTGACATTAGATGTCTGCACTGCAGAGCCTGAGATGTGGTCAGACAACTCATGCTGGCCATGGCAGCTGTAGCTAGGATGCACAGATGGTGTGACTCTGGTGAGTGAAAGAGCTGACTTCCCCAGTCATCTCTCTGTGTGTAATTCCTCTTAAGGCAGAAGGCCTTGCCTTGGCTGGTTATGGCATCACTGTGCAATGAACATGAGTCACTGCTGTAACAGGCTGAATTACGACTCCTTGCTTGCTAGTTTAAAACAGAGGAAGGCAGCTTAAGCAAATGGAAGGGCCTAAGCATGTGAAAAATGTTCCCTTTTCAAAACTGCCATTAGCCAATTCAAAATCTCTGTATTTGGGTTGCAGGTCTATGCCAAGTCTCTGTCTGAGGCTCAGTTCAAACACTCAGGCTATATAATCCCTTACAGTCTGGGCTCATAATGGAAATGCCAACAGACCGTTAAGCACAGCGGTATTGCCAGGTTTTGCTATAATTAAACACACACGGGAAAAGGTATAAATAACCAGGTTAAACTAAGGCAGGGGGCTGTGATTGAAGGGATCTCCAGGAAAGCCTGCAATCTAGTTGTGTCTGACTGGTTCAGGGGTGGTCCACCGGGGATTTGGGATTTGTGCCTGGCTCAGGTGAACCCTCTCTAGCAGATGCTGTGTATTAAAGTGAAGTCAGCTGGCAACAACACCCTGCAGAGCATGATGTTCCGGCCCCCAGGTCTGTGCTCCTGCCCTTGAGGAGCAGCTAAACCTTGTCCTACAGAAAGCCAGGTGAGCCTCGCTGCCTTCTGAGTCACACTCGACCTTGCTGGGTTTCTCTGCCCTGCTGGGGGCCCATGTTTGTTGTTTGCCACCTTGTCCTCATTTCCAGATGAAGTGGCCTGAGGAAATGATGATGCAGGAGCCATAGATAGAAAAAGTTAAATATATGGCAAAGAAAGAGTGGCAAAGGAGGCAGAGATTTCCTTCTGGGAGGTTGGTTCTTGCAGAGCATTTGGTCTGCGGGTCCCCCAAGAGAAGCACCTCTGCAGCACACAGGCATCACAGAGCAACCAGCAGAGACTACTGCTCTCTCCTCTCTGCAGATCATTCCCACTTTGACATCCCAGCTGTCTGGCTGTATGTAAATGCTGGGGAAAGGGGAAACACCCCCAAAGAGGACACTGGCTTAAGTGTGCTGCAGACAAGTAAAGCTAGAAAAAAGACAGATTCACAAGAGAAACATTCCCAAGCCAGTCTTCTTCCTTCTGATGATGTGTGTAAGTAACACCACAGGAATGCTGCAGGACTCTCAGGAAAGGCAGCAGAGGCTGCAGGATGCACCAGTGCCACTGCACAGTCCCATCTTTACTCGGGGCACCAGTGCCAGGGCCAGAGCTTTTCAGCAGAGTTAGCTGCACGCACACATCCTCATGGTTTTCCTCTTGTGATTCCAACTCAGTTTGAATGAGTTTTCTGGGCCAACTCTTCTAAATTTGTATCAGTATCCAGGGAGCTTTAGTAAATAGCACAGTAAATATTTGTTTTTGATATTTGTCTTTCAAAAAGACAATGAGGCAGCAGCCATGCACAAGGACATGGCCGTGCGTGTGACCTCAGGCGATGGCAGAGCTCACCCCGCATCCCAAAACCGAGGCTTGCCTTTCTGTCTAAAGAAATAACTTTGCTGGGATTGATGTGAAAAAGACCCCCTCCACTGAAACCACATCCATGCATATTCTAGCACATACACATTATTGTGTGTGATTGTATATTTTTCTGATCAGAGTCATGCACCAAATCTTGCACTTTCCTAAAAAAGAAAAAGCTCATTTCCAGCCTGCAAGACCAACTGTGACCTCAGCTTGTGCTTCCCCAGCTGAGCTAATGACACTCCCAACCCCCAAAATATGGAGGCAGCTCAGAATGGAAATGTTAAAGAGCCGTAATTCCAGAGGATGTGAATGGCTAATTCTGTACATTCAAATGAAACAGAGGGGAAATATACTGAATGGAGCCCATGTATAAGATCATATGAAATGTAAAAAGACTTGTTGTTCAGTGCACACACTGCCTCTTCAATCTAGTTCTGTTTAAATGCCCATTCTTTTCGTTTGGCATCTCCTTGTCCCTCGATGGCTGAATCAAAAGAGGAACGAAATAATGACACAAAGATTTTTAAAAACTCAGCTCCAGCTGCAGCAGGGAGAAGCCTGAAGCGAAACGTGAGAGCGTACGGCTCTTTGTTAAGGCTTCCTTGGCTATAGAATATGGTATATGAAACGCCTGGCGGATCCCGTTTGGTCCTATGGAGGGAGAGCTCTTAAGGTGGCTCTCTTGGGTTTGTGCAGGACTGCTGGAAGGCTTCCCCACATTTGCAGGCAGCAAGCATCCCACCTGCAGAGACCCCAGGGCCCAGATGGCTCCCCCTGCAAGCACCCCGGGGGCCCAGGGCACTCTCTCCCCTGACAGTGGGTGGTCCAGCCTTTTTTTGTCTTTTTCTTCATTGTAGCTGCCACTTTACATCGGGAAACCAAACTCAGCACTTCTTGCTGGGAGATGGTTCCAATTTATACAGATTTCTAAGAAATAAATATGATTTATTCCATGCCTCTAAGGTATTTTTGCATGCCCAGCTGGCAGAGCCACACATACAACTGCTATGTTGGTGACAGTGGAGAGCAGCTCACAGTCCCCAGCCATGGCCTTTCCTAAACTCTGCATTTGGAAGTTGGTGGAACTGATGACTGCAGGGACCCCAGTGTCACCATCCCAGCAGGGCTGGGGCAAGGCTGCCTGTCCCCTCCATATCTCCAGCACCCATAGGAAAGTTCAGCAGGTCCTTGCACCAGATGCCCCACCACAGCCTCCTTGCAAATGCTGCATGTGCCTTTTGGGACAGGGCATCACCCAGAGCATCCACTTCTGGAAAGGAAACCCACCATTACCTCAGCTCTCTGACTGAGGAGAAACCAGGGAGAGAAGGTGTGGTGCAGAGGAGGAGGCTTCCGAGGGTGGGGCCAGCTCTCCCTGCCACCACTCACTCCCCTGGCCAGTGCCATGAACAGCAACACCAAAAAACATCCAGGAAGTGCTGTGGTGACCGGCTCCCCACAGCTGAGAAACTTGGAGCCATATTGCTTAACCTAAATGAATGTTCAGTGAACATCAACACTAATTCATTTTCCATGGGCTGAATACTTTTCCTCTCCGAGGCTCTTCCAGCAGCTGTGGCTGATTTCTGCTTATGCCCAGCATGCCTTCCCAGGACCCCCCACCTTTGTGGTCACCACGGTGCTTCTCAGCATGTCCACTCACAGACACGAACCCTTGGCAAATGCTGGGAATTGGCTCTGTCCAGGGGTTCCCTGCAGGAAAACTCAGTGATGCTGGCATGTCCTGGGCTAGCATCAGCACTGAAGGCCCAGTATGCAACCTGTGCACCTGGACAGGTATGAACATCATTCATCAGCACTGAAGGATTCTCAGTATCATGTGTTACTTGGGAAGTGGAGTCCTTGCATGTTGTGCCCACCTCACTTCACAGCTGCTGGGGCAGTACAAGGAGAGTGCCGTGCCTGGACAGGCAGCAGGATGCTTCCCTGCTGCAAGGAGCACAGGTCTGCTCTGCCCAGCTCTTTGCCTGGAACAAGAATCCTTGCAAACCACCAGGCAGAAATTTCCAAAGGCATTTGGTCACCTCAGTGCCCTTGGCTATCTGTTGAATCCCTGAGAGGAGGGGTGCCATGGCCACTGCTGCCTGCTGCCAGGGCCGTGCCCCAGCCAGCACATCAGGAGACACATCACCTGCCTGTCCTGGGGGCTGGTGAGGAGGAGCACGTTCCTCCACAGCCACCGGAGCCACCTCATGACACTTGCACGCGTGGCTGCCAGCAGGCTGTCACAGTGCAGGGGAGGACAGCCAGAGTGGCCATGTGATCCCCTCGCTGCTATTCCTGGTGCCCCGTGAGGCCGGAGGACTGTCACACGGAGAGAGAATCACCCGGCTGTAGCGTACAAGCCAGGTGAGTCCAGCTGTGGTGACAGCAAATTCCTAATTAGTTCATTACATCAGATGGCCAAACACTCAGAGTCATTACCCAAGGATGGCCTACGTGCCCAGCAGGGCGTACTCCCCGATCCCTTCTTCCCAAAACAGGACTGGGAGAGCCAGACAAGCTCCCCCTGGAAAAGGGACATGCTGTGTGCTGTGCCCAGCAGGCCAACAAGCCCCAGGTCCCGCAAACCACATGGGGAAAACCCAGTGAGACAAAGTGCCAGGCATGCAGCAAATGGCCTGAGTGTGGCTGTCCTACACTGTCTCATCCTGCCCCACACATGGATGTGGAGTGGGTCTGTCCCACAGCCACAGGGAGCTAAGCACAGGATGGGGGTCGCACACCAGCTCCCCCACCCTGCTCTCCTCCACCTGAGGCTGCAGGCAGGCATTATCCCCTCCTTTCCAGCCGCTCCCTGAGCACGGAGATGTGGGCACGCAGCTGGATGCCCCTCAGCAAAGCGCTGTCAGGGCAAGCTGTGTGCTGCCTGGCAGGTTTGCAGAGACATCCTCTCACTCTGAGCTCGGATGGACACTCTGAGTGCCCGACAGTGGGTCACAGCCCTGCCACACACCCACTGCCAGCAGCACCACAGAGCAGCGGCACTGCTGCCTCAGAGGTAGCACAGGCGGGTTTGGCAGGGATTTATGTATCTTGGAGTTGCTTTCCCCGTGGTGGTAGCTGGAACTGGTTCTGAATACTTAGCTGGTTTAATATGAAAACAAAAATCCCTGGATTGACAGCTTGTCCAAGCAAGGCACCGTTTGAGTTCCTGGCAGCCAAGCAGTGAGAACTAATGCTGGTCACAGGGTGGAGGTGAGAAACTGCTGGCCCAGCTGAGAAGCTGGGCTCTGCTCCATGCTTCATCTGGAGTTAAATGCTCTTCTTCCTGCCCTCGGGATGAAGGATCATGCAGGATCCAGGATGCTGCTGAAGCAAGGACTCCTTTAGAGTGGCCACCTCCCAGCACACAGCAATCCTACCTAACTGGTTCAGACAAGGGGTGATGAAAAACCGTGTCCTGCTGAAACCACTGTGAGATTTAGGTCAGGCAGGTGGGACCATCCAGGCTAGAGCAGGACCAATGTGCCTGAAGTGGTGCCCAAACAGTTCCAAAGGCAGATCTGCATGACACCATTCCTGGGGCACAGCTGGCCATGCTGAAGGGGTCAGTGCTGCAGCACCTTGTCCATCCCCTAAGTAACAAGGGTGCTGCTGGAAAATGGGGCCCAGCCCCTGCAAGCACTGTGCTGGCACTTTCTGCAGGGTCCCTGGCCCACACTGCAGGACAGCTCTGTTCCTGCATAGTGGCATGGGGATGACATGGGTAGGTACCCCCAGCAGGAACTGGGTCAATGTGCTATTTGGAAATGCCATGTTACACCTTCTTTCCTGGAGAAGCACCTCTCTCAGCCTCATCCAGAGCTCCCTGAGTAGCTCTGCACCTCCAACACCCAGAAGGAAACCCCACCAAGGCAGGCAGACAAAGCTGCCTCTGAAGGAAAGTTTATTTCCCGTGTGACCGAATGAATGGGCAGGGTGGACGGGAAGGCAGCAATCACCCCAGCTCAAGGGCTGGCTCCTGGTGCAGGGCAGGAATGATCCACACCCGCCCCGGGGGGAGAGGGAAGCTGTGAGGCTGTGCACAGTCATTTCTTCTGCTCAGTCACCCGTCCCACAGCTGTGCCAGCGAAGCTATTGTCCCGGTCCTTACACTGGGAAATCCCAGATCCAGCTGGAAATTACCAATACATAGTCCCAGGTGAGCCTCGGAGGCCCCAGAAACAAACAAATGAAAAGGAGGCTTTTCCTCTCATATCAAAGCACCAAGCAGACCTCACTTCCTTCCTCTGCCAGCAAATATTAGGGAGTTACTCAGCTTCTTCTGGCTTTCCCCACCCAAGGGGATCTCTGATGCAAGTGGTGGGTCACTGGAGAGCAGGATGTGGGGCTGTGAACATGCCCCAGGGCACAAAGCAGCTGCAGAAGAGGATGCCCCGGCCCTGCCCTGCGAGGCCGGGCATGAAAACGGGCAGCAGGGACCTTGCTGTGCCCCCCAAAGCCCAGCCTGCTCCCAGCACCCCCACCCTGGGACTGCCAACGGGGCACCGAGGGGCTCGTGGAGAGCAGCCACGAAGTCACGGTGCCAGTCCGGCGTAAAACCTGTGCGGTCCCGCTCGCCCCGAGGCGGGATCAGCTCGGGGGCCGCCGGGGCGCGGGGAGCGGGGCGGGGGCGGCGGTACCGAGCCGGGGGATGGTGGTGTCGGGCGGGGGGCGGCGGTGTCGGCCGGTACCGAGCGGGGGGAGCGGTTCCGAGCTAGGGGCGGCGTTGTCGGGCGGTACCGAGCTGGAGGCGGCGTTACCGAGCGGGGGGAGCGGTACCGAGCTAGGGGCGGCGTTGTCGGGCGGTACCGAGCTGGGGGCGGCGGTACCGAGCGGGGGATGGTGGTGTCGGGCGGTACCGAGCTGGGGTGGCGGTACCGAGCGGGGGGCGGCGGCGCCGGTGCCGGTACCGGCCCCATCTCCTTGAGGACACCTTAACGCGGTGCCCGCGGGCGCCTCCCGCCGCCCGCCCCGCTCGGCTCCCGCCGCTCGTCGCGGGAAGCAGCTGACTCGGGGCGGCTGCCAGCGCTGCTGGCTGCTGGATCCGGCCGCGGCAACGTGCAGCCCGACATGTAAACCGGGCAGGCCTATGCTAATGGCGGGGGGAGGGAGCTTGGCGCAGGGGCGAGGGGGACGGAGGTGGAGGCCGGAGCACAGCCAGAAAATTCCCCCCTCCTAATCGCCCCCCCGCTTCTCCATCACCACCTCCCCGCATCCATCTGCCTCCCCTCCTCCTCCTCCATTCATAAAATCCGGGCGGCACTGCCACCTACCGTAGCGAGGCCGGCCCGCCGCTCCGCTCGGCTCCCAGCCCCCGGTACCCCCGGTACCCCCGGCCCGGCAGCGTCCCCGCAGCCCACACGAGCCTTCCCACGGGGCAGAACGGCACTCCTGTCCTTGCCCTTAAAACCGAGCTGGGGTCTCTCCGTCGAGCCCCTCACGCCAGCCTCAGGTGTGCCCCAGCTGTATTTGGGGTGCTCTTCTCTCCCCCTCGAGAGCTGAGCGGTCAGCCCCGCCGCCGCCCAACCTGCTGGAAATCAGAAGTCAGAGACAGCAGTCTCCTACCTATGCTGCCTGGTTTCCCACCCTTAGGGAAACCCCCAGCTCCTGTTCTCAAGCACCTCCGTAAAACCACAAAGCCCTCTCTCGGCAAGGGGGAGATGGAGGAGATAAAAGCCTGAGACAAGTCATGGGCCTTAGGTTTCAAAAAAAGAGATTAAAGTAGCACATACCCGCCGGGAGAAGGGTGAGTTAAGCCGTCAGCCATAGTCCCTGCTCAGGAAGAAACCCTCCCAGGGCCAAGCAACCCCCTCCAGGAAGAGACACTGAGGGGCAGCCCCTTTTCCTCGGCAATCCCTTTCCAGTTCCCCACTGGGGAGGGCCGAGACTCCCACCGCCCTCTCCTTTTAGCGTTCTATTCTCCCTCCTGAGCACACAATGGGGCAATCCCTGCCTGGGTCTTATTCCACATCCCTCACCAGCACCCACAGGAATGAACTCCTGTGCCTTCCCACATCAGGGGACTCTCCCCAGTCCTGCATGACCTTCTTTTCCTTCCTTCCTCTCCTCTCCCCTAACAAAGGATAGTTATCCCCAGTCAGTAAAGATGGCAACCCCACACCCCAGCGGGAAGTGAGCAGCCCTGCAGGGCGGCAGGGGCCAGACCTCCAGGCTCATGGGTTCGTGAGCAGGAGCAGCAGGCTCTCTGGCCAGGTGTCCCCCCCAGCAGCATTTCAGCTCACACCAGCTTTGTTCACCACAATTCCCCCCACCAGGACTAAAGCCTCGATGGAGTGGAAGAAAGGGAAGGGGGTGAATTTGGACAGGCCCAACAGAACCTGCACACAGGTCAGCGTATGCAATGCCTGTGCTAGTGGAAGACCTTGTGCTTGAAGCTGAATGGGGAACACTGAGCATCTCTACAGGGAACACTGAGAGGGAGGGAGAGAGGGAAAAAAAAGTCTTGTGAGTGCCGAGTTTGCAAAATGAGCTGGTGGTAAATAGCTGGAGGATAGACAGCGTCTCTGTACGTGAGGCGCAGCACGGAGAACTGCACCTGAGCGAGGCTGGGCCAGCATCACACGTCACTCACTGATGCATCCTCCCCAGCCTGCTCTCCCTGCACCAGCTCCCCCGCCTCCACCACGAAAATGCAGTGGGAAAAATGGGTTCCCCCCCACGCTGCGTGCAGCCACAAAGCAGAGAGCTGGGAGGAGCACAGCTGAACTTGATTCAAGGTCCAGCAGGTGCCTGCCAAGGGAGATTCAGCACCACGAACCTCCTGATCCCCTTTTCCCGCTGGGAACCCGCAGCCCCTTGAGCTCAGTGTCTCTGCACGCCCCAGCTCAGCTGCTTTCTTCCCTGAGCAATGGCAGCCGTGTTTGCCAACACTCCCTGCTCGCTAGTGCTGCTATCCAAGGCCCTTTGTTCCCCTCGTCGGGCAGCCTTCCTTTGCACTCCGCAGCCGGGCGCTGAGGCCCAGCACAGCTCATCTCACCTGGGGTGCTCCAGACGGGAGCCCACCAGCTGTCCCCTCCCTCCTCTGAAAGGCCAGGCACCTGGAAAACCTCCCTACGTGCGAAAAGGCAGAGGAGCCATCCTTTCCCGGGAGAGGGGCGCGCTCAGGGGTGTGGGTGGCAGCAAACGCTGCCCTCCATGTGCAGGTTGCCGGGGCGCGCTGCCGGGCCGGCCGGTGCCAGGGCGGCTGCCGGCCGGCCCGCAGCCCGGTTCCGCGGGACCGCAGCCCGGCACCCGCCTGACACCCTGTGGCCGCCTCCCGCCTTGCAGGGACCGGAGGGACGGGGAGCGGCACGGGGATGGGATGGGGATATGGGGATATGGGGGATATGGGGATATGGGGATATGGGGATGAGGGGGATATGGGGATATGGGGATGTGGGGATATGGGGATATGGGGATATGGGGATATGGGGATATGGGGATATGGGGATGATATGGGGATGGGGATGGGGATATGGGGATATGGGGGGGATATATGGGGGGATATGGGGATGGGGATATGGGGATATGAGGGGATATATGGGGATGGGGATATGATGAGGATATGGGGATGGGGATATGGGGATATGGGGATGGGGATATGGGGATGGGGATATGGTGATATGGGGATATGGGGGATATGGGGATGGGGATATGGGGATATGGGGATGGGGATATGGGGATATGGGGATGCTGTGTGGGAGGGTGCTCACACAGTCTCTTAGCAGAGCAGAGCTGACAGGAGCAGGGGAAAATCACAGACCTGACTCCTGCCACCTGCCATGCAGGGATGAAATGTTACACACTTTAATAAAGCAGCACACACGTGTCCCAGCAGTTTCCATAAGTGCCCATGCATCCAGCCCAGCATGTCCAGGAGGAAAACAATTTCAATTTACTGCTGCTGATGCCACAGGCTCATACTGAGTGCACAGGATCTCTTGCTCTATGGCAGCATGTGACAGTGAGGGGTGCTGTAATAATGCCCCAACAGATGGGAGGCTCCTAAGAACATCCATATGGGTTTCAAGCCCCTCAGAGTCCTCTCTACTGCACAGCAAGGCCTTTTCCCTGCTCCTCCCTGGCTCTACTCACCTCCTGCCAGAAGGATGCATTTCTACTTTCCAAAGCACAAGGGTTGGGGTCTCTGTAGGGAGTGGAGTAAAATGCCCTTATTTGCACACCACCAACCCCACAAAGTGCCCACTTGTTGCATCCACATGTGAGGTGTGAGGGTCAGGGTGACGATGTGTGATGTGTCCCACCCAGGTCGGGATGGGGGACACACACCCACACCCTGGGAATTCCCATTTTTCAGCCTGCAGCATGTCTGAGGCACCAGCAGCAGCTACGGCACTGCAGGACCCCAGCCCAGGGAAACTCCTGCAGCAGCTGAGGGTGGAGCTAGCACTCACCCTTCTTGGGGAAGTGGGAGGAATGGCTCCATGTGGTGCTCCAGGGGAGTTGCTGATCCTCAGCAGCCTCCTCTTTCCTCATCCCTGGAAAAGCTGCCAGTACACTGGGGGGCAGGGAGAGGTGAAGGTGTTTTTCTTGAGAGCTCAGCCACTTTGGAGCAGGAAGCCCTTGCTCCAGATGATCTCCTAGGTAACCCAAACGAAGCCCTGCAAACTTGATAGAAAAGCTTGTCTCCATTTAGGAGGGACTCCCTTATGTACTTTTACTGACCTGGCTCCCCTCTCCATTTTACAAACCCCAGTGGCAGTGCCATCCTTACTCCTCTCAGGGCCTTGGAGAGAGTCTGTAACCCCACCAAGCATGGCACATGGCTGCCGGCTCGGTTCTCCTGCAGGAACATCAGCCATGCCCAGGGAGCTGGTGATTCCTGCTCGCAGCATCCATTCGCAGCCTCCCCTGGACATCCTCAGTTCCTGCAGGGAGAAAGGCCGTGTCTCATTCCCGGGCTTTCCTGGGACAGAGCTCCCCCTTGCTGAGAGCTCATTGGCAGCTGGGCAGTGAAGCCATCAGCTGCTTTCTCCCCTCTGACTTTCTCTGCCTGCAGTTTGGAGAGATTTTGACCTGATACTCTGCCCCCGCACATGGCTCTGGCTGGAGCCCAGCGGGAATAACCAGAGACATGCAGATGATGCATCACAGGGGAACCGTTTTAATTAAAAGTGATGCTTTGGTCAGCGGGGTACAGACTTCTTTGGGAATATAGGGAGGAGAAGTGAGCTGGGTGAGTGATGGGCAGGCAGGGAAGATGTGCCTCCTCAGGGTTAGCTCTGAACTCAGCAGCTTTGCCAGGAAACTGGGAAGTTGGCAGGGTGAGCTCAATTCTCAGAGGCCTTACCGTGGGGCTGGTGCTCTTGGCAATGCTTAACAGTGTTCTGAAATCCTGGTGCAAACTGGGGTCTGCCTCCCCCAAACTCAAAGCATTTGCTGCTCTCTGAATGCCAATCCCGTTCCCATCAGAGAAGGAGGATGTCTGTGCACTGCTTGCGGATGTTTAGGGGTACAGGGACCTCATGTTAACTCTCCAGCTCTGCCAGAAAAGAAATCTGAAAGCTCAGCAGAGCCCTGCACCAGGTGGATTAGTGCAGCATAGTGGGAGCCATCACAGCCACCTGCTGTGGGTGGGAATCACCTGATGTCCTGCTGCAGACTCAGTGCTGTGTTCTCAGCTCTGGTGAGAGAGGGGATCCATCACTGCTGGGAGTGTGACCACCAGGAATTACTCGTTAGGGGAAGTAGGGTTTGAGGAAGAATTAGGCAAGGGGATTCTTCCTCACACAAAAGTGAGGAATCCCCTGAGACTGGGAGGCTTGAAAGAAGGCCAAGCCCTGGTGTTCATCCCAAAAAGCCTCTCTTAGGCTAGTTTTCTAGCTGGAGCCTAGTCTACTCTGGGCATCTTCCCTGCCTTCATGGAGGATGCTCTGGGAAAAGCTCCCAGACACCAAACCACACGATTCTAAATTACCAGGAATGTTTTCCCATTCAAACACCCACTAGGTTTGTTTTCTGCTTCTGGGACAGCCATGGAAAACCACATCCAGGCCCTGCATGCTGCACCTGCCCACAGCCACACCCCTGGAGGAGTCAGAGGTGGAACAGCCTCCAGGCTGGCACAGAGGCAGGTGCCATGATGGTGAGAAGCACCACACTCCTGTCCCAGCAAGGATGTGTCCCACCACCTTCCCACCTGGGCTAGCAGCAGCCTGGCCATATCAAACCACAATTACATTCCAGGTAACATGGGGAGCATTTCTAGCCTGCACTGGTGGTTGCTGTAAAGAGCTATATTTACTGATCAGCAATTGCAAGACAGAGGGAGCATAGCAGAAGGATGGGTGGCATAGGATGGAGGTGGGGAAGTTATGCCACTGGACCTTGGCAATGCCTGGTGAGGCAGCAAGGAAAGGGTGGAGAGTGACTACGTGATGCTTCACAGGGAGAACTGATCTTATTAATAAAAGCTGCTTCTTCCCAAGGCCTTGATAATCTCTCCTGCTGCAGATTATTTACAGCTGTGGAATTTAATACTCCAATGAACAAAGCTCTCTGAAGCACAGAGGGAGCAGCAGAATGTTAACCCTTCTGCATGGCACCAGGGGCTTTTGGCTCAGGTTTGATGTCTCAATGCAGCTGAGCCACAGGCTGCCACAGCCCCAGCAGATCTCAGCACCTATGAGGCCAGCACCCAAGCCAGGCTGAGACTTGGTGGAAAGTCAACCCAAAACCCATTCAAACTCCTGGATTCTCTTGATTAAAAAGGCAGGGCAATGAATGGTCCTCGGGGGCAGAACTTGGGCAGGGCTGGGGGGCTGTGTTGCCAGTGAGGTGCTGCTGCATTACACCACTAGGTAAATACTTGACCTTACAGGTACTGGGTCAATAAACTCAGCCTCCAGGCTGAGGAGATTGTCAGCCCTAGCTGAGTTATCCACCCCTCACATTCAGTGTCACGTGTGTGAAACTGAGTCAGCTAAGACCTGGGAGCCTTGTCCCTGGTGGGGACACAACTGCAGCACAGCACTCCTGCTGTGTTCCTGGGACCAGAGAGCCCGTGGCTAAAGTATATGCATTAGTACATGCTCTGCAATGTAACCTCTTCCTCCAATTGTCCTGAAATCTGGTGCATCTCAAAATGAGGGCATAGGAACCATCAGACTTGGCTTATTGCCTGAATTACCCCTTAAATACAGGTGATTTGGAGGTGGAAAGAATAGGGTGGGCTTGAGGGATAGCCTGGCAAAAACAGAGGTGAGAGGGATATACAGGAAGGACTGGGTAATCATATGGGTTTTTCCCACTAGTGTCTGGGCCTGGTTTGAGTGTATTCATTGCTGAATGGGATGGGCACAAGAGAGCAACTAGGGTAAGGGGTGGGCTGAGAGATGGAGAATGAAAAGCAAACACCAGCCTCTCTTGCATACTAAAATCCACTGACCACCCCATAACAAAGTGGCAGATTTTGGAGCCATGAGTGCAGCCTGGGTTTGGTCTACACCTGTCTTAGCACACCTTTATTTCAGACACTCCCCAAGGACCACACAAACTGTTGGTCTAGCTCTGCATAGAATCATTTAAAGGGTCACAGTAGCATTCCTACCATAAACTAGGTAACTATAATCCCTAGACATGATAAACAGCCCCTATCCAACCCCTGCTAGTCCATGTAAGAAAAAGCAGAATTTGTGTGGGATCTTTTGTCCCCACAGTCAGTAAAAGCCTGGCTGCTGAAGTGCAGGAAAGACAGAGCTTGTGCACCAGCTATGGAGTCCCTTGGGGTAGTAGTACCTTTATATCTCAGCAGCACTCAGCCTCTGCACCAGAGCAGCATAAAAAACCTGCCCTAAAACCTCAGCATATGCCCTCCAGGTTATGCAGCCCCTTTGCTCTGAACTTCAGCCCCTCTCCCTACAGTTCCTCTTCCTGCCCTGTGATGCCATCTGCCAAGGATTTCTCATGGCTCTTCCCCATCCTTCAACCACCCACAAAAGAGTAGCTGGAGGTTGTAGAAAATAGTTTAGCTCAGCCTCAGGTGTCCCAAAATGTGCACAGGACAGCCCATTAATGCTGCATTTCCCCATTCTTAAAAGTCCTAATGTTTGTTCATCTTCCCACAGAAACACAAGGTACAACCTGGCAGCCATCACTCTGCATTGGCAGTGTTTTGCCCTTGAGTTTTCCTGAAAGCAAGGCAGGCTGGCAAAGTGGAGACACCAGCAGTGAAGGGAGCACAGGGAGTAGGGGAAGGGTGGATCCTGCCCTACAGATCCTGATGGGTGTTTGGAGATCCTTCCCTGCACTTTTCCTCTTCCCCAAGTTCCACTGCCTGAGCTGTCAAGCCTTCATGGGGGAACTGCCTCTGCAGGGCTGCATTTGATGCCCTGGAGTTCCCCATGTCCTCAGCCCACCTCACTGCAGGTGAGGCCCCCTGGGAATCTATTCCTCCTCCACAAGGCAGAGGCGAGCAGTGTCAGACTTGTGAAGCCAGTTAAACCAGCTATTTACAGATGTTAGCATTGTGAAACATGGGCTGGAGGCTTCCTGGTGCTGTCTAGAGCCTCTGGAAGAATGTCCAGGTGCCAAGCATCAGGCTCAGGAAACAAGGGCAAAGATAACATCTACCATCCTACCACCTCCTCACTTTCTACTTCTCCAAGCAAAGAGTTTTGTGCTGCCAGTGAACTGGAGCATTTCCTACCCTTCTCTGGACACCCACAGGGAATATTGAGCCTTATTCTGAAAAGGAAAGTAAACACGATTAAGAGTAAAATGCAGGTGTCTGGGCAGCACACAACCATTGTCTTTGCTCCAGTCAAGCACAAATATAAAACCCCAAAAGCTTAACCTGCACAAGTAATAGGCCCTCCTGCACTGGAGATGGGTACCACCTTCCCAAGCCTCCCGTGCATCCCAGGTAGATGCTCGGGGCAAAGTGTGAGAAGTCAGGACAAAACAGCACCTGAGGGCCCTCAGCAGGGCTCCCTTAGGGGTGGCCTGAAGCACAAGAGTAAAAAACACATTCTGGTCTGCTCAGCTTTTGCCATCCCTGGTGAACCTAGAGTGCCCTGCTGTTGTCAGTGCCTCCAGGGAACTGCTACTGGGCCATCACAGTGGAATGGGCATCCCTCACCCCACTGCACCTCTCTCTGCCCCATCCCAACATGTGGTGCCTGTTTGAGTGAGCAGGACCAGGCTTGGCAGGACCAGGGCATCAGGGAACACCTGAGCTCTTCCTATCCCCTGAATACAGTGGATGAAAAATGCCCCCAGCAGTACATGCCACCCCTAATGCTTGACTGCTGCTCCCATCCAAAAACATTACTCATTTTGGAGCCAAGAAGAGACCATCATGACTTCAAATCACTGCATCATATTGCCCCAGAAATGTGAGGAATATTTACCTCATCCAGGGTCAGCATCCAGTCTTACATGCTAGAGCAACAAATCCTTTAATCCCAAGAGATGTATCTAATATGGGAAACCACATTGGGGTGCCATAGTCACAACTGGGGGCCATCAGAGGAAAATAATTTTATCCATGTCCTGGCCTTGGCCCCAGGGAATACTCACCAGTGCCTCTCACACTCCACACCCATAGCCATAGCTATGAAGAGCACCCATTTGAGTGAGCAGTATATGGGGTACAGCCTTGTACCAAAACACCCTGGGTGTCCTTCAAAGGCTCTGCCTTAGGCCATGTTGTATCTTGGGGCTTGCATGTTTATTTTTAAGGAACTGCATTTGGTTCATGGGGTTTACAGCCTTCAGACATTTACAAAGCAAGCTCGTATTTCCAAGGCCCAAGGGACAGTCTGTCTTTGGTGGGTATGCCACAATAACTGGGCACATCACTTCCCAGTGTTCTGGGGAGCATGTGTGTACTATTCACACTGAGCACACTCACTGTAGCCAGCATGCAGGTGAGCATCCAGGTTCATTTTGAGCTCTGTTAAGCAGTGAAGCCCTGGAGCAATGAATTTCATGAGGCATCTTGGGTTTTGGGTGAAAGGCAAAATGAAAACAAGGTAATTTTATTTCCTCAGACAGCCTGTTTGATTGAACACTGCCTCTACGGCACTCTCAGAGAGGGTGAATGGATGTGCCTGATGTGTTTTCTCCACATCCTTCTTTTATCCTTCTGTCTTGAGCCCCCATTAATCTTTCTTCTTTCCAGGCTAGACACTCCTGAGCTTTACAATTCTATTTTCTTGTTAGAGGGTGCTTCTGAGACAGGCCTTGGAAAATTTCCATCCCCTAACCTTGACAGCTTCTGAGATAAGCTGACCAGCCTGGCATGCTCACTTGAGGTTCCACCACTGCAACAGCATTCAGACTAGATTCAGTGTCATTCACCACCCCATTTCTTATGCTGTATAACAGGAGAAGCTACTCAGGAACTGAGTTGGCAAGGCTGTAGTTGGTGCTAATGTACTCAGGTGAGAGCCCTTTGGGCGACCACACAAGCTTTAACCTTTGGGCTCTGCCCTGGCAGCCATGCCAGTCCCGACCCCCTTCCCTCACTCTCAACTCTTTGCTCCCTCCAGCCCTTCTGTTTCCCAGTACAAGTGTCCAGCCCATTGAGTTTCCCTGATGGACACTCTTCCCCTGCCCTTGTCCATCTTGAACAGCAGCTGCAGGGTAGAAACAAGTGTCCATGTGTTTCCCTGTCCTCTTTGCTCTTCCTGGCTCACGTCAATCCTAAGCAGCACAGCCACATTCCGGTGAGATGCAGACACTTTAAAAATGACAGCCCCCACCTGTCCCATCAGAAGGGCTCAGCAGGGTCCCGCCACTGCTTCTGGAGACCAGCAGGCGGTGGGAGCCCCCCGGCAGTCCCGGGCTTTTCCCGAGGGAGCGGTCAGGCTGGGCTGCCCAGAACCTTCCCGCACTGCGCTGTGCTGCCGCGGGCCGGGGCTGCACAAGGTGCTGACCGAGGGGATTTGCGTGCAATTCCGCGCCGGCAGCCGGGCTCAGGGGCACGGGGCAGCCTGCGGGCACAGCATCACACCCACATTGCCACCTAGCCTCCCGCTCGGGGATGTGCAGCCCCGCCGGCCCAGCGAGGCGCCTCCGGCTGCATCGCCCCCAGCTCGGCTGAGCTCTCAGCTCTCTCCCCTCCTCCCAGCCCCCAGAGTCACCAGCTGCCTCCCCCAGCTCGGGGGTCCATCCTCCCTGCTGGCACAGGGCCACGAGACGGGGCCGCCTGTCTCCCAGCCTCAGTCTCCAAGCAGATGGAAGACATCAGCTCCCTGGTTCATCCTTCCATGATAGTCTGTCTCGCCCATTTCCTCTCAGGGACACCTCTTCTCACGGCCAGTAAATCCCCAGTGCTTGCCTGTCTTTTTCCAGGCCCCAGCCTCATCACGTCTTTCATTGGCAAGCATCTTCCCAAAGGCCATCTCTCCCTACCCATGAAGGATGCCCTAAAAAAAGACATCTTTTTTCCAACTCCCGCAGAAGAATATCTGTCCACAAAGTCCCCACCATCACCAGCAAATAGGCACCCTCTTGGGAGCTTCAGCTGATGCAAATCTTTTATCCAAATGCATGGGAATGTACACTAACCCCAGGACCCAGTTGGAACTGAATGGGGGGCACATTTATAATGAGATAAGAAGACCCCAGGACTCTGCCTTTGCCTTCCCCTTCCCTTTGCAGCAGGTGGCAGCTCCCCCAGAAGCTGCAGAGGAGATAACTCTTCCTAAGCATGTGTCATGCTGGAAATTTTTTTTTATTTATGATATAGAAGCATGTTAATGGCAGAATAATAAACAGGGACCAGGGGAGAGAATGATCTTCTGGCAGCAGCCGAGATAGGAAGTGTTTTGGTTTTTCTTACCTCCTCTGAAGGAATCATTCCACCTGCCTGTAGCCATCCTTTAAGAAAAAGACCTGCTGGAAGAACTGCTACACCAACAGGAAATCACATCTGCTTTCCTAGTAGGATGGATGCAAAAGGAAAAGGCTCCCATTTGGAGAGAATTAAGCCTCAGTGGATCCCAAACAAGGATGCCCCAAGCCAGAGCCCAGGAAATCCAGTAGCTGCTCCCAACACAGCACTGGCTCGCTGCTCAGAAGGCTCTGGAACAGAGCAGAGCGCAGCCTGGAAGTTGAGAGCAATAGGTATTATCCCCTGTGCAGAAACAAAAGAGAGGACCTGGAAAAGAGGATCCTTGAGCAGGGTCTGCTCACAGGAAAAGACGGAGAGCCTGGAGAACCCACATCAGCCTGGGCAAGGCCCTGTCTATCTGCCCCTGCCTGCACAGGCTCTGCAGCCCAAGCAGCAGGAGCTGGCCATCCTGCAGCCATGGCAGGGCCCACATCAGTGGGATGGGTGGCAGCAGGCTCTGGGCTCATCCACAAGGGACCCTTTCCCCTCAGAGAAATACTGCTACAGGCAGCACCTGGAATTAGCCAAGCACAGAGCTGCCAGCATAGGCCAGGGATTTCTGCTGAGTCCATATTCCTCACCAGGGAAGACAGGTAAAAACTGCAGGGGATGCACTGTGGGATATGCTTAGCTTAGCTGTCTGCATGTCTGCTTATTAAGCTCTGAGATTAAGGATTTAGTTCCACACGTATCAGTTTACTTAGAACTAAAGCATCACTTCACATTTTAATCTCAAGTATGCTGCATTGTCTTGCCCGCTTCCTCTCGTGCCCTCTCTCCATGACCTCTTCCTCAGCAAAATGCTGGAAAGTTATTAGCAAATATTATGTGCAATGTTTAATATCCAACCAGCAGGGTCTGGCATCCCATGAGAGATTCATAGCCCCTATGGTCAGGAGAAGAAAAACAAGGATTGTTTGCAGGCGCCCAGGTCCTGCTGGTTGATGCTTTGAGGCTGGAGTTGTTGCCAAGCAAAAATCTCACAGTAAATTTTCCCTTCAGACAAGTTATAAACCAGGCTAGGCAGGAATGAGGTATTCAGCTGGGGTGAACCCTGCTTTGGCTCTACCCACAGACTGTGCACAGAAACAAAATACCCCATACAAGTGCTATTTCAAATTCTATTCTCCAGAACTGTATTAGTGAAAGGCATCTTCCTGTTCTGTTCTCAAAAGCACTTACATTAAGGAAGGCTGAGCCCCTTCTGTCTGCAGGAAGGCTGGGAGAGACCTGTCAACTGGCTTATGATTTATTAAAAAATTGTAAAAGTATTTTTTTATGTGTTAATCAGGGTTGGAGGAGTTTCAAAAGTTGCAGAAAAGTTTTATAAAACAAGACCACAGAGCAATTGAGTGGCATAAACACTTTCCCTAAAAATGCATAAAAGCATATACCCTTTTTCTACTCCAAATATGATCCAGAAACAAATCTAACCATGAAAACAAAGGCAATGGACAATGCCTGAGATGTCAGGCTGTCTTTGTGACACCGAAGCAAACCCCACCCAAGGGAGGGAGGCCAGTCACACTTATCACTGTGACTGCCACACAGTCTGCTCACTGCCCCACTAAAAAAACAGCATAAACATTTCCGAGAACACAGAGTTCCTCCTGGAAGTTGACTGCACTCAGATTGACTGGAAACACTGACTTCAACCAGGCAAGCATCTGCTTTGCTGCTGTGCTACTGGGCAGACATCTATAGAAGAGGCAAACCCAGGGCTTAAAGGCAATGCCCATGGGGTGCAGAGGACTTGGAGCAGCAGACCAAACGTTCCCCAGCCCCTGGAGAGCAGCAAACAAGGAACCCAGCAGCAGATAATTCTGCTTTCCCACAGAACTGAGTTCACAGGGAAGTTTTACTTAGTGGGACAGTGCCTTTACTTAAAGGTTAATATTGAAATTAAACCTATAGTATAATCTTTTGTGTGTTACCTGGAGTAATAGAGTTTGAGGGGATCCAGGGCTCACTTTTCCCAGGGACATGTGGATTTCACAGTTGGGACCATGGGGCATATACATCTGCAAGGAGTAATTGGAATGTGCAATAGCTCAGCAGTACATTCTTTAGGTCTTCACACTAAGGCAATGAAGAGCCTAAGTAAGGAGCTTTCCCAGCACAACAGGAAGAGGAGGCAGCAGGGCAAGGAGCAGCCAGCCACCACTGAGGAATTGGCCTAACTCCTGCTGATTGCACCCCCTGCACCCTCCTCCCCAGTACTGCTATGTCTGGGAATGCTCTGCACTGATGTCCCTTCATCAGCCATGAGCAAATTTCTCTGCTCGGCTCCATAGAAAAGCAGCTCTTAGGCTCCTGGATCCCAACCAGTCCTGAAAGCAAGAGAGTAGCATTTGCCCACTGCAATGCCTAAGCTTAGAAAACTGGACAACAGCCAGCCTCACCAACAGCCCATGGAAGATGTCTGACAATGGTCCCAAAAAGCAGTCCAAAAGGAAGCTTCCTTCTGTGGACCTTTCAACATGAGCCCTGCCCTTGCATTAATCTGAGAACACAATTTTTAGGGGTTGGAAAGCAGAGGCTGCATTTCAGCTCGCCCTCTGGCTCCCCCTTCAGCTCCCCTTCCTTCTTCTGCTTCCCAATCACTGGTATGCCCTGTTCAAGCACACACCACCAATGTTGCAGGCCACCATGCCTTCCTGATTCTAATTGTTCCTAAACACTTCTCTTGGGCAAAGATAGAAACCAGCCTTTTTACTGAATGTACCCAAAGCACACATAGCTCATTACGTATGTCTCCTACTCTATTACTTGTGAATCCATATTGTAGCCTCCCAGTATCACTGGACCAGGGATTGAGTCTTGCTCCTGGGGAACTGGAAAAGGCAGAAATAGGGAAAAGAGAGCACAAGCAATACAGGACAAGGATTTTCATGTTTTCATTTTAATGATGACAGACGAGATTAACACCACAGGAGAAGTAAGGGTGAAGGACCATTTCCCAAACACACTGCAGATGTTTTGTAAAATAAATTAACCTTCTTTTGGATAAAAAGGAACTATTTCAATATTTAAATTAGTTGCTTGAAATTCTTAAAAGGAAGAAGAGATTCTTAATGAACATCAGCTGTTTCATGTTTCACAATTTCTGGAAAAGGACCAAGGAACAGCTGCTGTATGAAAGGATTGCTGAAGACCTCTCTTACCATTCATACAAAGTTGCGGGCAATGGCCAGCACTTTGGAGAACTCGCCTTCTCTTCTCCGCAGTGTACAGGGTATTGGTGTTTTTATCCTAGTCCCTATTGGATTTCCATTATCTTCTATGAGTACCACATTGTTGGAATCAAATCTAGGCGTCATGGTGGGGCCGGGCATCTTGTGCCCTACAATTAAAGCCTTCTTTTTTTCTCCTTTGATAGCCAGAAGGATCTTATCTCCAACTTTGCCAACTCCAGTCTTGTTATACACGTGGATACACTTTGGTGGCCGGTGGTAGGGCGTGTTCCCCAAGGCGCTGTTGTCCACCACTCGCACACGGGTTAGTTTCTGTATTGCCTGGCATGCTCCAGTGGTGCTACCAAGAGACAGGAAAGAATGAGAGACAGATCTCAATAATCCTCAGGGAGCAAAGGCAAACTCAGCACAGAATCTTGTCATTACACAAGCCACTCAGAAGGGGCCAGCAACAAATATATACCATATGGGTGACACATGGACTGCTTTCAATGTGCTCTTTGAAAGCCTGATGCTACTTTGGGCTTTGCACACTCTTTACTAAATGTCAAATATAAAACGACCTTCCTACTCTGAAACACAACTAAAAGATTGCGTGAAGAGTGGCTTGCGTATCATGGGCTTTTTAGCAACTGCAGATGATCCAACTTCAATCTACGAGCGAAAAAAAATGTGCTCACTTCTGTTTCAAACTGCCTGCAGGAAGCTAAGACTCAAGTTAGGCTCTTTCTATCTTGCATAGTCCCAAGCACTAAGGACTTTTATGACCAACCTTCCTTTCAGTGTGAGTCTCATAGCTTATTTTGCCCTCATTAAGACCTCTGAGGTCCTGCTGTGGCTGTGCCAAGCTGGTTCCAACTAGAATCTAAGAGATCACCACCTTCCCGGTGTGGAAGGAATCCAGAGAGACACAGTCTCTTCTGTATGCTCCCTTTGTGGGATTAAGAAACAACATAAATAAACTGCACAATACTAAGTTGTTATGTCTGACTCTGAATATACTTGGGAACAGCAGGAACATACTCCTGTACAGAAACCTTTATTCTTTTACTCAGTGAGCCCAGACTCAAGTGATTTCTTGCTTATCTTCAAAGGACACCTAAACACAAACCAGGAAAAGCAGGAAGATCCTCTCTGCTGCTAAACAACTGCTTTGCAGTTGCAGGAATGGCAACCTGCTGCCAGCTGAACTACTCAGTGACAGCATATGGAAGCAACTTAACCATTCATCTTGTTTTTAGAGCAGAAGTGTGTGAAGTAAATAGAGACCATCATCCCTTCTTGAAGAGGAAGGGCCTGTATTTGCAAAGCTACCTAAAAGGCGAGCATGCACACCAAATTGGTGTGGATGGACATCAATTGAAGCAGGTATTTTCATACATGGTAAAGAAGGCCAGTGGAGTCAGTCTACATTAGTCCAACTGCTCCAGAGCTCAAGCACTGCCTTTCAAGATTTGTTTCCCACAGTAGACGTCTACTTGAGCTTCCCTTTCTCTCTCAGAAGTCATTAATCTCTGCAAACAGCCACTCTATCCCATCCCAGCCCAGCCCATCCCATCCCAGCCCATCCCATGGCAAGGACTGCAGTACACCACACTCTCTCTCCTCTGCCCAACATCTGTAGCTGCACAACAGGGAAAGCTGAGGAGGAGGAGGCTGAAAAAAAGATAAGTGTTGTCACAGGAAGGAGCAGGGAAAACCTCCATGGGACCAAGTATACAACACAGCAGTAGCAAATAGATATAAATGTAACTGTCCAGGAACCACTAGACAAGAATAATTGCACTGGGAGAACTTTTTCTTTCCCTTTTTTCTTCATTTCTGCCACAGTCTTGGAGGACAGGAAACAGGAAAAGACCCCACAAAGAAAAGGTCTCCCCATTAAGTTTCTTGAAGTCCTGTTCACCTCTATGGAGAGGACTTCACCTCCCTGTCATTGTCACTTATATATGCTTTAAATGTATACTGGCCAATGCTCCTATGCAGCCCACTTGCAGAGAAAGCCAGGAAGATCTGGATACCTCCTTAAGATAGCTCCAAGGACTATCACATGTGGTTGTGTTTATGCCACATCTCTTTACCTAGCCCTGAGCATTGTCTGAATCCACCCTCTAGACCACAGTCCCGGGAATGACTATTCTTATCCTTTAAACTGAAGCTCTGACCCTTCAAAGAGTTATAGATTCCCCAAATTGACAGAGGGTACTGTGGGATTAAGTTTTGTGCAAGGCATTGTAAAATAAGAAGTTCATAAACTTAAAACTTTTAATGTCTAGAGCCTGGAACAAGAAACAAAAGAAAAATAACAAAATAGACATTGTTAAAATGTGAGAAAGTATTTTCAGATTATTTTTAGTCTACCTAGCTTAAATGATAAAGCAGAGGCTCACTGTTGGTGTTTTTTGCACTTGGATGAGAAACACAGACGCTTTCAACTTTGACTTTCGGGTCCACATACTGCTGTCAAAGGCCTACAAGCCTCCTTACACACATATGAAAATGCAGAGTTCAGACTGCCAGGAACCAAAATGTGGAGTGTCTGGGCTCACTTTTCAACCTATTAAAGGACAACTGTGAGATCTTACTTTTATTATATTATCCTTCTGAATTACAAATGTTGTATCTTACTCTTGATCTACTTAACAGCATCTCTTTCAATCAAGAAACATTCTGAAGAAAACAAAAGCAAAATTTGAAAGTTACCTGAACTGTTGTTGGATCACAGCACTGCTTAGATGGGTTAAAGATAAACCAAATCGTCTATTCAAGAGAGCCATTTGGTGGCCAATGCTGCATAAGAAACAAAAGAGTTATTAACGCTGGAAAATTCACAGAATTTGGTTTGCTTTCTTTCCTTTACATGAATCACACACTAGGGCCTCAGCACCTACTTAGATGCTGCAATCCACAGGACACAGAGTGGTAGCAGCATCTGCAGCACACTACAAGCAGATCTACAACCCCTGCCTGAATTCAGGAGGCAATAAAATTCAGACACATAGACTACAAAGCTGGATTCAGTATCACTGCATTGCAGTTTCCTACACACAGAGGTAAGAGCCCTTCTGTTGTGCACTGTGAATCACATAACAAGAAGCAGATTTGAGAATTTCAGATGTGAACTGGTTTAGAGGCTACAGTGTCCAGTAAAAGCCATCATGGTTACTTCTAAAAGCTACCAAGGTTACCTACAAACCAAGCAAAAGGCCAAATAGCCTACAGACTGGCATCACAGATTCAGGAAACAATTTGCCAGACAAGAAACAAGTCAGAGCTCCGTTGGTGAGGGCATTCTCTCTCCTAGCATACAAAGGTGTTAAACAGCGTGCTTAGACACCACAGTTACACCACTGCCAGTCTGTCCAGGCTGCCCAGACAAAAGCGTTCCCTGTACCTTCACACTGCTCCCCCAGTGCTGCTGTACACTGCACACCGCCCTCACTGCAGCAGAGCTGGGTTACAAGGGTAACCTCCGACTGAGAACCACACCCTCTTCCCTGCCCCCGTCTATGGCGGCTCCCTAACCTCATTCTGTCAGACTGACAGGGACCAGCTTGCATGTACAGTCACAAAGGCTTATCTGAACGCAGATCACTTTCCCAAACATCATTAGGGAGCGATGACCCAGGTGGTTATGCCGGCAGATCCAAGTGAAGGGAGGAAACAACACAGACTTAGAGCCATTCCTCTTTCAGGCCAGCTCAGGTACAGCTAAGACTTTCCAGCTGACTGCCACTACCACCATGTCACACTGCTTGCTGTGACCTTGGCAGTGTAACCAACACGTGCTCTGCTTCTCTCCTTTCTAAAGCAAACACTAAACATCCATTTACCTCATCTCTCTCTCTGACAGTTCTGATGAGTTTTGGGCCAAACTATAGTAATATATTGTAAAGTCATTTTTTAAACTTTTCTTTTAAAAGCAAAGCTAACTTCTCTAGGAAGAAAAAAAAATACCCACAGAGCCTTCTGACAGACAATGCTACAGCTCTTATTACAACCAAATAAAGTCCAGCCTAAATCTTCACTCCCTGCTTCATTACTTTTTTCCCCAATGTGTTTGCTTACTTGGGGACATGTGTAACTTTTAGGGTTTGCAGTTGTTCTACAGAGCAAGTGTTATCTGAGAGCACAGTGAGAAGCACAGGACACAGCAATTTGAGCGGTGCTACCTGAGCAAAGTACAGGTGGCCAACTAACTCTGTCATACAGGAAGGTTTGGAAGAGAACAGCAAGAGCTAAAGCTTATATTTATTTACAAAAAACAAACAAACAAAAAAAAAACCAAAAAACAAACACCACTTTTCTGTGGGGTAGATGATCATCAAATGAGTCGAGGGCTTGCCTGCACTGTCTCCTCTCTGAAATGAGACTCCCAAAAGGCTGTGTTTATGCCACATCTCCTTACCTAGCTGTGTGATCCTGATGACAGCAAGGCCCTGCTCCATTTACAGTGTTGCTGGCAATCAAAGTCCAATACCTGGCCTTGCTGCTGCTCAGATTTCTAAGCAAGTTCAACTATGCTGACTTGCTTTAAGCCCACTGTGTGCCTGCATTCAGGTGTGCTGTCTCCCCATGTGAAATTCAAACTTGGTGAGTAACAATGCTCATACTTCCTCAAAGTGAGCCTCTGGATCCCTCTACAAAACCCAAACAAGCAGCAGCAAGTTGGCCTCTGTTGTCTTTCAGGGACACTTCTTGGGGAGTTCAGCCACCACTGTCACCCCCATCTCCATTTCCTAGCCAGCATGGTAGCCTTGATGGCTGGAGAAGGTGTGTCTGCCCTTCCTCACCATTATATAAGACTAATAGGAGAGGTCTGTGTTCTCATGACAAGGCAGGCACAGGTGCAGGCTCTGCCTGCTGTCAAAGGGAAAGCAGCATCAAGACCAGCATAGCCAGATGTGCTTAAAGCGCATCTAAAATGTGCTAAAGTGCTGCCTAAACTCTGAACTCATTCATTGCTCCTGGGAGAAGTGAGAAGTCACTGTTTGTTTCTACCCCGTGGCAGCAGTGAAGGTTTGAAGTTACAAAACTTCCAGCGGAAGCATCAACAGCATTAAGTGTCCAAGGACTGTTTATTTTTCCAGATGACTCAGTACCCCCTTCTCAGCTAAGAATTATTCCTCAGCACATTAAGATGTGTCACAAGCTAAGAAATTTTACATGATTGATTATTTGTTATGAAGCATCCTGTTAGCAACTGAGTAAACAGGGGGGATGCCTTCCATTAGCAGGAGGGTTCAGGGTGGAGGGAAAGGAAGAATGCATCTATGGCATGAAGAACAGCATTCAAGGGTGCAAGTGTGTTCACAATGAGTGAATCACAACTTTAGCTATTGTAACATGCCAGTTTCCTTTTCTAGAAAGGAACAGCCAATACTCTGGAGCCAATACTCCAGGTATTCCTCAACCAGACCCAGTACCAATTTGATCCCTCTGTGGCTGTGAACTTCATCTCTCCTGCCCTCAGTTTCCCCCTGTGGAGTTGCTAATTACTAAACAACTGAACTTTGAAGGGCACAGAAGCCATTCACTCTGCCACACTTGGTGCTGCCACATGAACACCCTGAATTGGTGCCAAAATTGAAGAGCTGCTATAAATTGATGACAGCCATCAGCCCCAGTGCCCACAGGTGTATGGGAAGAGTAACCCCACAACCTTCAAGCACAGGAAAACCTGTAGGAATTCCCAGAAGTCATCAGCACTGCGCAACTGATACAGACAGGAGTGCACTCCAAAATACCCTGGACAGGCAAAACATCACCACTTGCTTAGTACTTAGTCACTAATATTCCTGAACAAGGATTTATCTTTAAAAGGACTTTTGGAGGTCATCTAATCCAATCTCCTGCTCAAGCAGGATTAATTTCCAAGTTTTTCATGCTAAGCAAGAGCAGTATTTAAACAGACAATATCCTAAAATGAGAGGCCTAACACAAAGGCAACTATTTATACAACACTGACCACTCATTCATAGCTGCACCAAAGCAGCAATAAAGAACCATGCAGATGAATCTCTTGTTTCCACCCTGCTGCCCCTAATTTCTAGTAGTAGCTCTTTCTCATGAAAATCACAGAGACACTTTGCCCCTCTCCACATATCTGTAAAAAAGTTATCACAGACCTCAGACAAGAGCTCAAAGTAACAATCAGAAAAGGATGAGGAATTTGTTAATCAAATATTCACTAAAATGACCCTATTTCTACTTCATTGAATTACTTTTGAGCATGCAATGACCTGCTACTGCAAATACTCTTCTCAAGGGCCCTTCAGCCTTACCCCATTCAATGCAAAAGACCGATATAAAATTCCAACAGTGCTGGACAAAGAAACTCTTCACCAGCTATAAACGTCTGGAAGTTATTTACCCACTGCACCATTTTCAAGTTCTCCAGCTATCACCTTCAGTGGTTTTCCTTGACATTAAAGAACTAACTTGTATTTCCTGCAATCTTGAGTGGCTTTTGAATGGAAAAAATCTGGAAAGTTTCATCCCAGCTAAAAAAAAAAAAAAAGAAAATACAAAAAATACATGTACAGTATTTTCACCAAATGCATGAGACCACCTCAGGGAACTGATACAAAGCAAGAACATATTGAATCTGCTCTACTAATACAGCTATGGGAGCACTGAAAAAGTCTGCATCTGAACACTTCAGAAACCAGTGCAACTGCTCTGACCAAGTTCTTATCAGTGGTGTATACCCCAAAAAAAAAAACAGTCAAGGCACCATTTTTATCTTGCCTGCATCCTAGAGTAAATGTAATTTTAAAGAGTCCTGTTACCTGGCAATCCAGTACTACTTTCCTTTTAATCACAAGTTTTGGAATCAACCCCTGTTCCCAAGATCTGTAATTCCATAATCATTCAGCTATTCCTTTTTCCTTCTTTCTGTTGGTAACTCATCCACATAGACGGGCCCCATGGAAAACCAATGGAACTTGTAAAGCAAATGCTGAGGCAAACTACCCAAAGCCGGTTGTCAAAACCAAAGAAACCAGGTAAAAATATTCTTCACTTTTATAACAGTGACCTGATCTGCACAGTCAAACAGTGGGGACCAACATCACCTTTATTCTTTTAAAAGATCAAAACAGACATGCTCCAGGCACCATAAAGATTTGAACTGCATCTATCATCCATCATTTAAACACAGGAAATAAACCCAAGACAGTACACACAACACAAATGCCTAAACCCCTGCTCTGCCATTGCAGGTCTATTTATAGACTGTCTGCCACAGCGAGCTGCAGGAGCCAACTGTGAACTACAGGACTCAATCCATTCACAGCTCTCCTCATAAAGGAAACAATGTGATTAAGGGCTGCGTGTGTTAAAAATACACAAGATATTCATTACCAAGACATAACTGGTTTTACATTAATGACAGACAAAAAGGCCAAGATCCACAAAGAGGAATTAAATCTTTTTTAAATCTGTTTATGAATAGGATTAGCTATTAAACAGGATATTTACTGATCCAAGTTACCAACAGAAACTCATTACAGGTACATCTCTTAAAAATTTTGAATCAAAACACACTAACCTAATTTTCCAGACCACAATCAGGAATGACTGATAAGAAAAGTGCTGCATAACTTTATAATAAAACTTACTTCTGATATTTTAAGTATCCAGAAGTCACAACTCTAAAGTACTTACAGTATTTATTGTTCTATTATCCAAACACCTAAAATCATCCTATATATTCATATTCACATTCACAGCACTGTACCAAAATAGGGAGGCGTTATTCCCAGTGCACCAGCAGAAAATTAAGTTAGAGAGAGGACAACTATCTGTGTGAAATCAAAAGAAATGAGCAGTAGAACAGGTACTGGATTAGGCCCAGGAGTTCTCTCTGGTGGGCCTTTGAGCTGAAGCCAAGAAAGATCCCTCCCCATCTCTGTCTTTTTGGAATTACATGTGAATTCAGAGAATTGCCCACACTACTGTAATTTTGCACTGCTATCATCTCTCAAATGTCTCTTTACTGGTTTTTAGAAATACTGAGGTCTCAAGATCAGAACAATGCTGGAAAGCCACAAGACCAGATTTGGTTCCCAGCCCCAACCTGGGTGGTCAGGCCCCAACCAGTAAGATGCAATCATAACCCAGACAGCAGTAACCACACTGGGGGGAGCTGTGGCAAGAACAACACAAACAAGAAGGAAATGAAGGTGTGTAGCTATGTCTCGACCATGAAAAAAAGTCAGGAACAACTGACCTAGGCTAGTTGTCCACAAAACAAAAAAAAACTGTAGTGGCTCTAGGTCTTCCTGGTAAAGTTGTACCAGAAAAGGATGCCTAGTGCTGTCAGAATCCAGGCTTAAGAGAAACACGACCTGGAGACAAAGGCATGCTCGCATTGCAAGGCAGTACAGAGCTACCTGCAGCTCTGGTGGCACAAGCCCCATTTCTCGCTCAGAGACTTCCTTTAACTCAGTTTCTCTCCTTCCAAACAAGACCCTCGCAGGCAAGCCTGCAGAGCTCTGGAACCAGAGGAGCCAAGAGAGCTCAGATGAGCATCTATGTCCTGCTGTTAAAAAAGACTGGCTTGCCCACCTGTGTTTACTACAAAGATTTATTCATGCTTTTAAGAAGTATGTCATACTGTCTTTTCCCCCAACTGCCTCCCCTTACTCACTGGACCTCCAAAAAAGCTTTCTGGAGAATAACCAGGAAAGCACACACTAGTGCCCACACTTCCCGAGTCCCCATGACACACACGAGTAAATGCCACACTTGTCAGGACACAGGAATTTCGGTCTAACTTTGCAGCATGACTGCTCATACCCAAAAAAGCCCAGCATCGCAGCCCCACACGAATTCTGAGCAAAGAAACTCTCTGAGCATGCAGGAATTTCAGAAGAGCGTTTTCCCTCTCTCCCAGGCCACGCCGCGGGGCCCGGCCGCAGTCCAGTGGGAGCACAGTGTGTAAGCGACACAAAGGCCCCAGCTGCTTTCGCGCGATGTCACCACCCCTGCCGCGCTGCGAGACACTGAGAGCCCTGTGCACAGAGCACCGGGGGCACCTGCAAGCGGCTCCCTCCGAGGCGCGGGCGACAGAGCCGAGACCGGCAGGGAATGGCCGGCCAGCCCCGGGGCCCACAGGCGAACACGGCAGCGGCACAGCCCCAGCGCCCGAGGGCTGAGAGGGGCCGTCCGTGCACCGAGCCGCTCGGCCACAGGGCCGTGTGAGGGCCAGGCCCAGCACGGGGCCCGGGAAAAAGCCAGCACGTATGGAGCAGGCTGGCCCAGCGGCGGGGCAAGGTCAGGTCCCGGCCCTGCTGGGCGCTGCGGTACCGAGTATGCTACACTGCGCTGCACTCCCAGCGTCCCGTCCCGTCCCGTCCCGTCCCGTCCCGTCCCGTCCCGTCCCGTCCCGTCCCGTCCCGTCCCGTCCCACCGCTCCCCCGGCCCCGCCGCGCACCTCCGCGTGGAGCGCGCGCGCCCTACCGCCCAGCGCAGCCCCCCTACGCACGCGCGGCGCCGCGGCCCCGCCCCACGCCCTGTGCAGTGCCGACGGCTGCGCGCCCCGCCCCCGCCGGGGCCCCGCCCCCGCCGAGCTCAGCCGAACCGAGCCGAACTCAGCCGAGCCCCAGCGGTCGCCGCTCGCTGCCGAGGGCGGCGGAGAGCAGCGCGGTACCGCAGCGCCTGGCCCTGCCCGGCCCGGGGGAGCCCGTCCGCGCTTGACACGGGGTAAGGGGCCGCCGGTAAGCGGGCGGGAGCTGGGGCGCTGCGGGGCGCGGCGGTTGCGGCTCCCCTAGGCCCGAGGGTTTTGCCGGCGGGGATGGGGTTCCCGCGGCGGCGCCTGAGGCCGTGCTGAGGCCGGGCCGGGCGCGCGGCCGTTGCGGCGGGGGCGGCGGGGCTGGGGCGCCGCTGCCATCTTGGGGCGGAGCGGGGCTGGGGGCGCGCCGGGCGCGGCGCCCGGGGAGCGACTGGGGCCGCCTGGGGCTTCCTTCTGTCCCCTGGGCACCTGTCCCTTGCCGTCCCTCGCCTCGGCCGCTGTTGGGTACCGGGGTTTGTGCACCTCGGGGGTCGTCGGACCCCTGCCCACGGCGCGCCCCGCTCCTCTGCGGTCGGCGCTTTTGTGCGTGTTAGGGCTCGGAGAGCAGCCTGCCCGCCCCCTGCCGCTCCTGCGGGCACCGCTGGTTAGGAGAGAGCAGCAGGGAGGCAGGAGGGATGTTCCAGGGATGGTGGGAGTAGCGAGCAGGTTTCTGATATTACCCTGCTTCTCCTCCCCTGGAATACTTGACAAAGGGCTATCGGATGTAGCTCATGTCTGTGGCCAGATAGCCAAGCTGTCCGTTTTTGCTCTTGTCTTAGTCGCAGGCCCCTCCACATCAGCAAACCTTATTTTTATCTCCTGCCGTAGAGTGCACCCTTTATGTAGCTACCTGCTGGAGGGGGCATCACGCCAAAAATCTGCAATGTGGCTGCAGTCAGCCCGGTGTTCTCAGCAGGTTTGGTAGCTCTCAGCTGGATGGAGAGCAGGTGTTATGGCAATTTGAGATTCTGGGCACCTCCCTCCCTTGCTCCTCTCACTAGTAGAAGTTAGAAACAAAAAGCCTATCAACGTGAGCTCAGGGTGACTAATTTAGTTGGGTATAGTGCTAGAGGAGTCCCCTCTCCTATATTTGTCTGTTACTGTGAAAGTGCCCTGCTCCGTGGTGTGATTCTCTGGAGGAAGCACACACGGGAGGCCGTGGGCTGTGGGGCAGGAGCAGCCGATTAGCAGCGGTCACAAAGCTGCCGAAGGGTTGCGTGGCTCAGGTGCCTTTCGGGTGGTGCTGCCGATGCCCCGCCTGAGTGTGGGACAGAGCCTTTGCAAGTGCATGGCAGGGACCAGTGCTCCTCCCCTCCTAACAATCGCAGTGTAGAGTCCCTAATGGACTTTATTACTCTTAATGCTTAAGAGCCGACCACTCAGCTAGTAGCTGACTCCAGGAGGACTCCATTCAACCAGAAATAGCAAAGCATTACTTCTAATGACTGCAATTAGCTGGTATCTACCGAGGAAGGCCTTTTTCATCTTGAGGCTTTTAGTAGTAGGAATACGCTATCTTTATGGGGAGAGAAGTCCATTCTGCCGTCTTCACCTGGATACCATAAGAACAAAATAAACATGAAAGAAGATGCCTTTGGGGGGGTTGGGAAGAGGCTCTGGTTTGACTCATAAGTATGTTTTGTTGCACTAAGTTTGCTCTATTTTTGTCTGTTCCTGTCTTTGGTAACCTTGGAAGGAACTGAAGCTACTGTATTTTCTGATGGTGTCAGTTTTCATGTCAAGAAGGCATCGCCACGAGGCTTTGCAATGCTCCATTTTCTTGCCCTGTGACCGGAGCACAGTGAAACTGTCCTGAATTGTTCTGAAGCCATGAGTTGAGCCAAGAAAAGAAAAATCCTGAGTGTGCTTTGCTTCTGTTTTGTGTGGGGGTTTCTTTTTCTTTTTTCTTTCTGGGCTTTAAATATCCTTGGTTATATTTTTCAACTCTCTGAAGTAATAAAGTGGGGTAAGAACTTTTTGGAGGGGTTTTTATATTGTTTGCATGGGAAAAAAAAATCTTCATGGAATCTCTTCATTCTGGGAACTAGAACTTCAGAAAATCCCAGGTAGCCTGAGGTTTACAACAAAAGCCTGAGAGCTGGCAGTGCCCAGGCCCTGTTTTTTGTCTGTTGCTGATTACACTTTGGGTGAGTCTCCGGTCAGCGGGAGCCCCTCAGCATCCTGTCGGCGGCTCCTCTGCCACCCGCCCATCTGCACCGAGGTGCAGCCCCAGCCCGCATCCTTTCTATGAGCAGCCCATCTCCATCCTGGCGGCCAGGGTGAGGCCGTGCTGACAATCCAAGGACTGCAGGCAGCACCTCCCGCTCCCACCGAAGGCAGTCGGGACCTGTGTCATCTGACGTGAAGCCTGCGCAGCCGTGTGGTGCTTGGGGAGGGAGGAGGCCCTGCGTGTAGGATACTCCGTGTGCACTGCTAATTGCAGACAGCGCTGGTTATGGATCCTGTGGCTGATTTGCATATCAAAGCATCTGAGAGCTCTGCCGTGGGTAGGGATGGGCAAGGATGATAAAGCTTGCTGGAGGCTGGGACCGGATCTTCCCCGGGGCTTTTTGTGGTGCACAGATGAGACAAGATGATGGGAATGTTTGGAAAATGGAGTTTGTCTCCATGTCCTTGAATGACAGGACCATAAAGGCTTTTTAAATCTAGCAGCTGCTTTCTAGAGGGTGGGAGCTATGCAGTTCTTGGTGACAGTCCCTTAGGCTGCTCCTTCCCTGCCTTCTCCTGCCACTGAGAGCTTGCTGTGTAGCCCACAGTGTCGAGCCCTGCAGATGCACACACACTCACCCCGCTCCCCATCATCCAGCAGCTCCTGCAGCAAATGGCCAGTGTGCCAGCCCACTGCCTGTTCTCCACACTGCCTCTCACACAAGGAGGCAGTGGCCCTGCTTGGAGCCTCAGAGCAAAGGGGCAGATTTCCTCCTGCCTGAACTGGCTCTGCAGGGTCTCAGTTCTTTCCTGATGGCTCAGGAGGTGTTGGGAAGGTGGGGACAGGGAATGGCAGAGCCTTGAATGGGCCATGGCCTCTGAGATGCTGAATGAGTCAGAGGAAGGTTTGGTTATGTCTGATCTCAATACAGCTGTCTGTTCTTCCTCCTGGCTCTGGAAACGAATCTGGGGAGCTTCAGGCTTTTTTGCAGGCTGACCTGGAAACTGAAATGCATGTTTCGGGGAAGGGAGAGAGGTAGGGGATCTTAGCAAGTGTGTTGCTGGTTCTGATGCTCTAGCTCCAAAGGACTGCACTGGGGCAGGTGGCCTGTCTGAAGGTAGCTCTGTGTTCATTGTGGGAGTGCCTGCTGCCTGGAACTGCAGTCCTTGTCCTCCTTCCTGTGCTCTGTACAGCTCAGCCTCTTGCTGGGAAGACTCCTCACCTTCTTGTCCATAAGGCAAGTTGATGTGTGCAGGACCTGCCTTGAGCACAGCCTTCTCAGGAGGCACCTCTTTGTCTGCTGCCTTCATCTTGGCCAGGGTAGTGAGTTGGGGGGCAGGCCTGATGCATTGCCTAGAAAGTTGGTTAAAAGGAGGAAAAAAATGCATATGTATGTCTGCATTCTGCAACAGAGAGAGGGTGAAGTCACTGCCAAGCTTGTATAGCAAAGGCTTGCAGTATAAAATGGCTTTTCTCTGAGCTTGCAGGCCTGTGGTTGGCACTGCCTTCTCACTTCATGTCCTTCCAGCATGGAGCTGGGTGTCTGCCCTCTGCTCCAAATACAGATTAGCTGCAGGAAACCTGAGGCTGGCTTGCTGTGAGAGATGCAGAACCCTTTTCTCCGTGTTTCTCTGCACAGCGCTCACTGCCCTTTTTACAGGGTTATGTTTGCATGCTACCTATTCCTTGCACATGACTGCTAAGCAGTCCTGGAAAGGCTTCTGTTCTCCCCATGGTTCTTGCGCGTTGAAATTGCCTGCCCATCATTCTCCCTCTTCTCTTTTTACCTCCCTTCCTTTATTCCTTTTTAAAGCCAGGGTGGGAAATGGAAACAGTTTCCTGGTACCCCAATGCACTTGTCAGGCCAAACTCTTGGAGTGGCTACAGAGTTTATATGGGCAAGATAGGCATCCTGCTGGCATAGCCCACTACATCTGAGCAAGGTCTCCTGTTCTTCATGTGCTTTGGTCTAACTGTTGATGCCAGCAGCCTCTGCCCACATGGTTATTGTGCTGGGAAGAGAAGAGAGCTGCTCTTTTATGCATGCTGTTTTTCCCCAGAGAAATTGGTTGTTGGTAGTACAGGTCTGGCTTAAAGCAAGGTTTTGAAGATTCCCATTTCTGTTGGCTGTTTGTGCTATTGCATTAAAGAAAGGGCATTAAATTGCATTAAAGAAAAGTTCTTAAAGAACTGTGTATTAGGAAGGCGAGACATTGCATCAGCACAGGAGAAAACAATCACTGGCAGGATTCATGCTGCCTGTTTTCAGTGTGTTCTGCTATTGCTTTTCTGAAGCACCACATCCATGCTACCTCTGAGCAGCAAGCAGAAAAACCTCCCTGCCTTTCTCTGTCTGGAAGAGTGACTGTTGCAGGCCTTTCCGTTGTGTCTGTTCCCTCTCACTCCCTGGAAGGACTCTGTGCCCTCAGAGTTACCCATATCCCTTCCCTGGGTATGTTCATTGCCTCTGCAGCCCTGCAATTTTTTTTTGTAGAGAAGTTGCTTGCTTTGACATCCCCTTCCCAAGCAATGCTCTCTCAGGTTTCTGTGCAGGTCTCTTTCCCTGCTTAGTGTAGAGAATCGTGCAGCTGCCACCAGTGATGTGACCTCTGGCTCTGTTGCCATGTGGTGTGTGACTTGTGAGGACATGTTGTGCTTTCTCCTGTAGACTTGCATGGAAGAACTGTTTTGATGGGCTCCCTTAAATCATCCACCTGTCTCCTGATGTATTGCTGACATGGGTCTGGGGGAGAGTGGTATTCTTACAAGTGCAATTTTGCATTAGAGTGCATTTGGTGATAGAGTTGTGCGTTGGCCTGGCCCTGCTTTTTCCAGATAAACAGTTGTCTTTAGTAGACTTTATTTCAGTCAGACACAATCTTGGCATGATCTTGTACTTAGAGGTAACTCAGATGGCAGCAGGCCTTGTCTTCTGCTTGAAGTAATTCTCACATCTGATGTTTTCTGCTGGAGGGCAGAGAGCACCTGGCAATGACACAGACTGGGGAGGGTCTCTGAAGATGGCCTCAGGATACTTGTGCTCTTGAGACAAAAATATAGTGCCTTTGGGTCTCAAGGAAGATCTTAAAAGGGATTCATCCTTCATCTCGCTGTGTTTATGGCCTACACTCCCTTTATGTGTAGCCGTTGAGTTTTGGGGGCTCTCAGGTGATGCTGGTAAAGCTAACATCTTGAGGATGTCTGCATACACAAGTGGGTGGTTTGGTTTTCCTGGGCTCTAGCTCCATGCTTGAGGCATAGACCTGGAAATGAATTATTGTTGTGTGTCTGCTGAGCTGCGGTTGCTGCCCAAGGACTCGCTATTACTCACAACACAGAATAGGCAGCTTAAGTTGGCATTAGTCACAACGTTATAAATCTGGGAGGAAGTAACTGGGTTTGCGGTGGATGTGGAACTTGGTGTGAACTCCCTGCTAGGCCAGAAGGAGCTGATGCAGCTCTTGGATAGAAGGACTTAGCTCCTGCAAGCATGGAAAAGAGGAACAAATAAAATGTGACAGTAAGAGCTCTGTCTTCACCTTGCAAAGAAGATCAGGGGTGATGAGTTAATTTTAAAAAGCAAATCCAAGCACAAATCGGAACAGGTGACAAGACTATTTTGGTAAATTAGATGTGGTCATTTGGGCAAAGCCGTATGAAACTTCCCTGACAGTACTTCCAGACTAAGGCAACTTCTGCATGGTGAGCAGCCACCAGAGAAAACATCTGGTGAAGGGACAGTCCATGGTTTGATCCTTTGAAATACAGGGAAAAAGAATGGGACTACATCCAGCCTGTCTTAATAAACAGTTAGTGTTAATTCTGTTAGGGAGGTGGGAGAATATATCAGTTAAAATCACCAGCATCCATTTGTCTGGAACATAGTGCATCAAGTTGGTCAACACCCCTGCCTTAGAGGATGGCTCGCCTTATAACTGAGTGGGGGCAATGGATGTAATTGATCTTAAGTCAGCCTGTATCAGTGACCCAAGTGTAAGCCTTGTAAACAAATGAGAAAGGGGTAGGAGATAGGAAGCATGCCCCATGTGGACCCTCAACTAATGGCAAAGCTGTATTCAAAAGAGTTTTTATCTGATCTAGAGACCCTAGTAGGCAAGCAGGGGAAGATATTGGTATTGCCAGAATTTGGGGGTTGAGGATTAGCGCTCTTCTGGGGAGCAGAAAAACATGAGGAAAGCTTTGTGCCAGACTGTATAAGGAATGGCACCTCTAAGGTGCAGGAAGTAATAAGTGCTCTCCAGAGCCTTGTGCCAGGCTGCGTGAGGAGTGACGCCTCTAAGGTGCAGGAAGCAATTAGTGCTCTCTTGAACAGAGATGAGGCGTTGCTGAAGGGCCAGGCTCAGATATAGATGCAACTCTTGGATGAGGATGTGCGCAAACAAGAGACTATCTAGCAAAGCAGTAGAAATTAAGGTCTTTAGAAATATGGTGTGGGAGGAAGGATGAGAAGAACTGTGAGAAGGGCTGTGTAGCCTGAGTAAGAAAAGGTGGAGGAGGGAACTTCGTGGTCTTTCAGAATATACAGTGATGTACATTTTTAGAAGACTGTAGTTGTGATGAAGACAGGGCAGGAAGTCACTTTACCTGTAATAAGGGAGTTCAGACTTTATGGTTCCCTGTAATATCAGTTGGGATGGCAAAGCAGAAATGAAGGCTATTTTGAAGGGTTTTATGGGGGGGTTGGGGTATATATGTTAATTTTGGAAGAAATTAGCTAAAAGTCTGTAGATCTGGATGACTTGCAACTGACTTTGCCTCAAGTGAAGAATCTTGACAGATGACTGTTAAGGCCCCTTCAAGCCTGGCAGTTGTATGAAACATTTTATACCTGGAAAGGCAGTGATGAATAGCCCTAAGAATGAGACTGTAGTGTCATAGATGATGCTGGGGAGATTGATACCAAAATACACTGTCTAAATCCAATGTTGGTGCTCAGAAAAGGCTGCTGAAAGATTAGAGAGAACACAGAAAAGCTACAGTATTAGTCTGAGGCCTGAAGAGATAGATTTGTGGTGAGAAACATAAGGAGATCAATCTGCTTATCTAATCAAGGGAAAGATGAAGATGAGGCTTGGTTATCCTGCATAGGCATAAGGTGTCTTATGACTATGTATCATTAGCTTGGTGGAGTAGAAATGCCAGGCTATGAAGAGTGGCAAAAATACCGGTGGTGAGATGCTGGGACTGCAGTCACCTTCAGAGCCATGCAGCCAGCTCTTGTCTTCTCTTGTACATGAGGAGGTCTTTGCCTGTTACTTTTTCAGTGCACCTGTGTTCTCTGGATTTCTTGTTCCCCTTGCCTGTTGCTCCTTAGTATCTGAGGCCTTTGATTGACACTCCTCTACCTTATGAGGAGACAGCTCCAGTAAAACAAAGCACTCATCTGGCCCCAGCTTATGTAGGATGATGCCTTGACAAACCTGTGCCCATTCTCTTTGCATGTGCCTCTGGAATTGTTCTATGTCTTTCCTTGTCTCATCCTGTCATCTACCTCTGACTGATTTATAGTGTCCTTTCTCCTGTGGTGCCTGGCTATTTTGCCAAACAGGTGCTTGGGAGCAGCCAGAACCTAACACCTCTCCAAACTCAGCACCCTAGCTGGTGATTAATGAAACCAAAAATCACCCTTGCCTCTGGTTCCTGCCAGTCTTTAATGCAGTGCTTTGTCACTTTGAGCTGCTGGTTTATTTAGGGTCATTATGCCTGTTTTCAGTCCGTGAGGTGATGTTTCTTCCTTAGTCCAGTGAACAAACCTCGAAAGGGAGACCGGGTGAGATACCGCAGCAGATGGCTCAGTAAAATCATGCTACATCCACAATTTCCCTTTCACTCACTAACGCTGTAATGCTGTTAAAAATAAAAATGATCCAGTGTGCCTGACAGGATGTATCCCTTGTAAATCCCTGCTGCATAGTGCTCCTGGAATCTCATGCTCTCTGTCTTCATATTTTATTACTGCCCGGGGTAGGAGGGGAATTTCAAAGCTAGTAGATAGCTCCTGACTATGGTTTTAAGTCAGGGAAGGCAAATGCTTTGATGTGCTTTAAGCAAAAAGGGGGGAAACCCCCCAGCCTTTCTCTTCTTTATTTTGCTTTCTTTAAAGCTTTATTCCATTTGATGAGAGCAGAGCGCTGGTTTGTAGGGAATAATGCCAGTAAGCCTTTGTGTTTTCATCTGGGGAGTTGAGTGCTACAGGATGGAACAGCTGAAGTTGCTCCAGGAGAGTCTTGTGGAGTAGGAGCCATAGCTCAGCTTTGCTCTGGTGGATGACAAGTGAGGGACGCACCTTTGCAAATCAAAGGTTTAAAACCATGGTATGGTGGCAGTATTTGAGCATGGACTGGGCCATGTCTCTGGGGTGCATTAGGGATCTCCTCCAAAACACCTGCAGCTTCTGACCTGCTTAATGTGTAGGACTGCCTGTTTTGATTACTCTGCTGATACATTACTTTAGCAAAAAATGCTTCTGCTTCTAAAGTCTGGTTTTATTCCACCACCTTAAAACACTGAGAAGCAGTTTTGCCAGTATAACTGCACCTCCATCAGCAGACTTATTCCTGTGGAGGCATGTTGATTGCTTGGGTCTTTGTGTTTGACACAGTTATGCTTGCAGATGTCTCTGGGGGTGGCTGGATGTGAAAGATCAAATAGAATCTTTGGATGGAGATTGCAAATCTGGGCGAGAGATGGGGCAATCTATGTAGAGGAGGTGGGCAGTTTTGTTGAGTTACTTTTCAGAATACATTGACATTGTAGGCAGAGGTGGCTTTGAATGGCAGCACGTATATTCTGTCTTGTGTTGTTGCATTTCTTGGAGCAAGAAAAGGAATTTTTAAACCAGTTTGGTGAAAGTAGACCTTGTCTACTTTTAGAGAAGACACCACCCCAACCCTACCAAGCAGTGGTATAAGTAGGGCTACGAATTGTGGCTGCATAGGTGTATGGGCTGGAAATTCCCAGCTTGGTCCTGAAAAACTACTGCAGGGTGTTGATCCTGTTTGGCTTGGGGCAAAGATGCCCACTTGCTCTTCCCTCTGTTCCACTCTTCTTCCCTCTGATTGTCTCCCTCCTGTCAGTCATACTGATCATCCTTTAATTGCCTCACAGCCCACTCCAGCATTTCAGAGCATCCTTTGACTTGCAGTGAACATTTCTGATTGCAAAACCCGCCCTTTCTACCAACTCCTCCTTTCTGAGCTGGCTCTGGAGACTCCAGGAGCTCTGGGCCAACACCCTCTCCTCCTATCCCAGCACCAGGGCTTGGCTGCCTTGTTATTCCTGCTCTGCCTTCCCACTTACATAGCTTACATTTCCCACTTACATTTTCATACCCTTTTTGCCTTCAGGAGTCTCATGGCAGGTAGGTTTCAGGATCAAGGAGGGTTTGAGACTCAAATGTGGCCAGAGAGTGGTGGTTTGATGTTGGGAATTTTGTTTCTTGGGTTGTTTTGTTGGGTTTTTTGTTTGCCTATACTTCTTAAAGGATGTATGTTGGAGATGGTGGGACATGAACAGCTGTCCCATTGCATGGTGAGTAGGCTAAAGAAGGTCCAGGAGGAAGACCTGCTGCTACATGTTGCTGCCTGTAGTGCTGGGGGAGGAAAACCTCCTGTTCTTTCCCTTACTGTGGTACCAAAGCAAATACCAGAGGGAATAGTCAAGATGTGGTTTCCACTCTCCTAATCTGGTGACTGTCAATTCGAGGGGAAAAGAAAAATGGTCAGACAAGTGTGCTGTCCCTGTTGACATCCCCTACAGGCTGGGGACTGGCCTTGCCCAGACATGAACTTGAACCCTACCTCTCCAGGTAGGAGAGAACTAAAGGAGAAAATGTGACAGTGGAGACAGGTGGCAGATAGCAGGAGGAGACACTTAATAGCTGCATGAGGTGTAGAATGAAGAGCCCATGGGTGGGTAGGGGCAGCTGGGGACACTGAGCAGAGCAGCCTCGGTCCAAACAAAGGTGGATGCTGCCTACAGACAGGAGAGGCTGTGTATGGGCTGGGATGGGCTCGCATGACTCAGACTAGAGATGGATTGGGAATGTTTCATTCCCTCTTTCTGTTGGTTTGGTTTTTTGGGTTTTTTTTTTTTTTTTTGGGGCGATGTTGGGGTTTTGTTTGTTTTGTTTTGTTTTAAACTTGCAGTGTGGTGCTACTGCATCCTGCAGTTACTCTGTCAAGCAGCTGGGAAACCACCCAAAAACATCTTTGGTTTTAATCCTGTGGCTAGTTCCAAGGCAGGTGTTGCTCATCCAGGAGAGGGGTAAATTCACAAGCCATGTCAGACGAGGGGACAGCAGGGCAGTGACAGCTCCCTGCTGCTTTCCTGGACCTTAACAATGGGAGCAGAGGTCCATTGCTGCAAGACATACCCTTCACTCCTAGTAACTCAACAGGCATTTCAGCTGACTGTAGGTGAGAGTGCAGGCAGCACCAAGTGCTTGTGGGCTGCTAGTATGTGTCATCTGGGAAGTGGATTGTCTTTCCAGTGGCTGGAAATTAGCTGTGTTATCTCTGTGGGAGGAGTTGTATGTGATTCTGATGAACAGAGGCATGGGGCATATCAGCAGCATGCCTGTAGTCATGCAGGTCTTCAGGGTGGGATGCAGAGCACAGCCAGGTTCTCCTGTGCTGTGCATCCATGCTGCTTCACTGCTGCTCTCTAAAGCAGAGTGCTGGCACCTCAGCCTGTGTCTCAGTGTCCTGGGGATGCCACAGGCAGGCTGGATGCGTGGCTGGGAGCAGCAGGGAGTGAGTCAGTGCTGGGGGTGGGTGAATGGGTGCTGGGAAGAGCGGGTGGGCAGGGATGAGGATCACCGGGAGCTGCTACATGGGCATGTGGGAAGGGGGCATAGGGTAAGGACCCAGCAGTGTGTACAGGGGTGAACTAGGAGGATGAAGGGAGCAAAGGATCATGCTAGGCATGGGCAAAGTTGCTGATGCCTTCACCTCTGGCAGTGCATGGAGTACAGAAGCCTGCACCCCTCTTGAGCCATGCTGAAGGGATGGTACACAAGGGTAAGTTGAGTAGATGGCTTATAGCCAAAACTTGTTATGCAGTTGTTCAGCAGTTCCTGGCCCCTCTGTGTGACAATGTCCCGTGTTCCAGTCATGCTTCTGGACTCCAAGCTTTGGCTGAACACGCACCAGAAGTCAGCTGAGGCTTTCTGGTAAAGCCTCTGACATCAACCCTCCCTTGCCTGTTAGGAAGGGTTAAAAATTCAGAAATTGATCCAGCCCCTTAATGTAAATATGCATTCTAGTCAGCCCATTTGGGGCTGGTAAGTGCAGTGACATAGAAGACAAATCTGGGGAAGGGAGCCAGGAAGTCCATTATGAGTTTGGTAGGGTGAAAGAGATGTTGGCTATTTGAGGGCAGGAAAGCAATAACTTTCTCGAAGATGGAGAGGAAAATGTGAGGCTCTGAAAATTAGCCTGACATCAGGAGATGGCTGGGTGCAGCTGGGAGGGGAAAAATGGAAAATGTGGTGGTGGTTCTACAAAGAGTCGGGGACTGGCACTGATTGTTTTGCCTGGAGGGGCTTCAAGAGTCTTATCTGCCACCCTATGGGTCTGCAGTTCAGTAACATCACATGGGATCTGTTTCCAGCCACGCAGGATGGGATATAGCTTAGCACTGGAGAAAGTCTGCAAAGTTAAAGGAGCTGTAGAAGGCACTCATTTCTTGCATTCTCTTGCTCAGGAGCATATTTTTTGACAGTATTCCTGATGTGAGATGGTGCATTGAGGAGCTGGGGTTGTAATCCCTTTTGTTCCCCTACCCTGCTTTGAACCCTATAGCAAACCTTGCCATGCTCATATCTGCCCTCAGCTGAAGGCTGGTGTCAGTGCCTCAGCAGTCAGGTATCCTTGCAAATCTTCCCAGGGGCACTGAGCAAGTGGAATAACAGTGACCATCCAGAGCAGGCTGGGCAAGGGTGAGCAGTGGGAGCTGCTTCCCCACCCACTGGCTGGAGGAGTTGTGGTTCCCCTGGAGATGGGCATTGCCTTAAGAGGCCCTGTCAAAGCACGGTAGCAACCAGCAGTGCTTTGTTGAGCTGCTTCAAGAGGATCCCAGGAACTGTCAGGAGGTTTTCAGAGCCTTCATTTTAAATTGGTACTTCAACACCTGCTGACACTTGGTGCTTCTCAAGCCTGGCACAGGCTGAATGGGATGCTGGCACACTCCTTTGTGCTGCATCTGATCTCAAGCTTTCACAGGAAAATGTTCCCAGAGCTTAAGGATCTGATGTGAAAAAATAAGTGTGCCCTTGTCTCCTTGCATTGGTGAGGGAGCTGCAGGTGATCAGCCGATGCCGCAGCGCCCATCCCTAAGTAACCCTCCCACGATCCCCTCATCTTCCCACTACAGAAGAAAGTTCCCTTGCTCATGCTCCTTTGACTCATCTAGTCCTCCACTTCCAACAGGAGTGTGTTTGGTGTTAGTAAACATGATGTTATAAATAGGCAACAGATGCTATATTGGGAGGAGTTTTCTGTGGTGAGCACAAGTTTAGTGAAACCTGGGCCTGGAAGCTGTGAATTCAGCTCAGGCATGCAGGGGCATTGGTGGTGCCCGTCAAGGGGCAGCTGTGGATTTGGCTGAGGGGATGCTTCCTGAGCTCCAGCTTTATTTACCTGACCCTGAGAAGCCATCCAGAGCCTCCTACTCCTACCAGCCCTGCTCACTATGGGGATGTTGAGCTACTGGAGCATGTCTAGAGAAGGGCAGTGGAACTGGTGAAGCATCCAGAGCACAAATCTAACTAAGAGTGGCTGAGGGAGCTGGGAATGGTTAACCTAGAGAAACGAGGCTAAGGGGGAACATGTGTACCTGCCTGAAAGGAGGTTGTAGCCAGATGGGGGACAGTGTCTTCTCCCACCTGACAAGTGACAGGACTTAGGGACATGCCTTTAAGTTGTACCAGAGGAAGTTTAAGTTAGATATTAAGAAGAATTTCTTCACTGAAGAGATGGTCAGGCATTGGAACAAGATGTCCAGAGATATGGTGGAATCTCCATCCCTGGAAATATTCAAAAACTAAGCAAGGGATCTCTCTTTGATTGCTGAGGAGTCACATGTACACATCCCTGTGTCACTTGGAAAGAAGTGTTGACCCTAAAACACTGCTGGGGCTGTGGATTTCTGATGAGCTGCAGTCAATGAGTCACACGCACACGCCCAGTGTGAGTGCATGAGGTGAAGCCCAGCAGAGATGCGGGTGGCAGAGTTGATCCCAGAGCTCCCAGCATTGACTCTGACAGGACCTGGCAGTCAGTCCCTGGGAGCTGTGGCTGGTACCACAGCCTCAGTAGAGACCTGATTTCTGTATGTGGGTATTCTTGAAGACTTTGACTGGATGCCGGTCAAGTGGCATAAGCAGAGGGCAGGGTGCCAGTTGTGAAATTCCAGCCTCCTCCCTCACAGAGCTGGGGCAGGATTACTGTGGCAAGTCTTGGGCATAAACAGTGGGCAGGGCAGCAGCAGGGCTAGCACCCAGGACAGGAGGCTGGAGGAGTTGCTGTTCTCCTGCACCCCTGTGCTTTCCCATTTCAGACCATGGAGGACTAAGTGCGGCTGTCAGGTTTGCTCTGGGGGCAGCTGGGCACTGTCCCCTCTGGAGGCTGGCCTGGGATGTGTTCCCAGCCCCAGCAGTGTAGGGAGGAGATGTGATGTACCCTCCTCAGGAGGTTGTGATTCAAGGCAGAGCTGTAGGTTAGGATGCCTGGATGGTCCTAGGCAGGGGACAGCTTACTTTGCAGCCTTCCCCTGTGGCTGGGGAAAGAAACAGCGAGCTTCTCTGGGAGCTCTTGGGAGGGTGGTGGTGGTGGTGGATTGTGAAGTGCAAGCTGAATCTGAAGGCTCTTCAGTTTGAGGGAAGGAGGCTTTGTTGGGTGTACTGCTCAAGTAAGCCATGTTGTCCAGCCTTAATCTGCATTGCCCAGGTTGTGTTTTAAGCCATCTAAACCTAATGCTGCCTAGGGCTTTTCCTGAGCTTGCTCCTCGAAGCTGATTAGGGTGTGTTGGAAGAGGCATCCCAGAACAGCCCAATTGGCATGCAAAATGCAGCAGTGTGGCTACACTTTATCCATTGATAAAAAGCAAAATGTGCTGTAAGAGGCTTCTGCCTCATCTGTAGTGTGTAGCACATGTATTTCCATGCCATAATCTAAAAAACAAATGTTAGGAAGCCTCTGCCCTTGGTATCTGTAGGTTGCCTGCTCCAGTAAGAGTGCAGGAAATCCTAGATTATACAGGTGCTCGGGATTACTCTGAAGGAGCTTGAGTGCTTCAGTGCAGGAGACCTTTTCAAAATACCCTGTAACATCAGTGGAGGTAACAAAGGTTGTGTTGATTGTGTGTTTGCGTTTACCAAGAGCCAACTGGCAAGCGCTGATGCTGATGATCCACAGCAAGTCTGGTAACAAATTTTGGGTGTTTCCCACTATGTAAAAATGGCACAACTAAGATATTTTAATGTTTGTTGATATAAATGGGAAAACTGAAGTTCTCTTTGTAACAGTTGACACTTATCAAAATATTGTGTTTATTTAATTTTTTTTAAATTAAAAGATAAAAACAACCAAAACAAACCTTACTTTCCAGTCCCTCTGTGAACAGTTTGGAGACTGTAGGAGGCAGCTGTGCCGGAAGGAAACGGGAAGTGAGAAAACAAGGTAGGGTGACAGAGTACTGGGATATATGTACATTTGGCCTCTCAGGCTAAGAATGCAAAGGAGTTGTGCTGCAGAGCAAGGAGGCCACAGTACCACTCTCCCTCTGGCTCTGGCCATGTCTGTGTTTGGGCACAATACATTTAGAAAGATGCTGACCACACAGAGAGACCTCAGCTGTGGAAACAGTCACACTGGAAAGGTGCTTGGAAAAATGACAGATGTACAGACTTTAGCTTGAAGAAAGTGGAGGCAGATAAGAGATGGCTTCTGTCAGCGAAGGATCTTCAATCCCATTGCTGAGAAGGGAGAACAGTATTTTTGAAGAAGCAGTGAGAAACAGAAGTAATGAAATTTGGAAGCAGAATCAGGAGAAGTGGCATGCCTTTCAAGCCTGCCAAAAACCTATCTCCAGGAAGAGAAAAAAGCTTTCTGGTCTAGGATCATTTATTTAACTGGTTGCTATGAAGTATACTGCAGGAACCTATTTGTCATCATTAAAGAAAAATTCTACTTAAGCTTCTTGGTCTTTGCTGACCCTACCCTGCGGCACCCAACTGGGGCTAAGTTGGTAACTTAGCCAGAGTCCAGAGAATGGTCTTGGAAAACATCTGGTGCTTGAAGTAGAGCACAGTACTCAAGTCTGTCCCTTTTTGGGTAAACACTTCAATTTAGCCATGTACTTAGGATGACTTCAGTAAAAGTGTTTCAAGATAAGTATGTACTTAGGAGCTTTCCTGAGCAGAGGTCATTTCTTTTGCATGAAGATGCATTGAAGAAATATCTTAATGAGCATTATCCTGTACAGGTGCCAGAGATTTGCATTAGAAGAAATACTAAGCAGTAATCTCATCTGGGTTATTAATTAGTAATTTATCTCAGAATTCCATAGTCTACTAATTGTTTTTTTTTTTTCCCTCATGGTCTTGTGATGTGTTTGGGAAGGCCAAGCAACTTCATGCCTATAAAGAAAATGCCTCAGCCACTGCTTTGGATGGTTTCTTTTCATGCAATATATGTGGTATGTTGTCCCCATTGAGAAATGAGGTATGAAGCAGCATGCTCACTCCTGTGAACCAGTAAAGAACTGGGGTTTTGTCTCTAGGTACCCTGATTCTTTGGAGTCCACTGACTCCTTTTTATTTGGGTGATGCTGCACTTTACATCAGTCCAGCCAGGCAGATGCCCCTTCCATAGAAGGTGAACAGTCAGGAATGTGATTTCTTGGTAGAAACCCATGGTGTGTGTGCTGCTGTGTCCAGCAGAGGGTAGGGTTCTACAGGGTGACCATCAAACTTCAAGACTTCACACAAGGATGAGAGATAAGTGTCAGCTCAGGTTTGGGGCACCTGAACCCACCACACTGTTTTCTTTTGACATAGAAGTCATCTGTGGAAGCACGGAAATTGAAAGGCTTGAGAGAAAGAAGATCTCTCAGGAAATATGGCCAAAATAAGGATTGAGGCGGAAGGGCTTGGCAGGGTAGCAGACATGGTAGGGTAGGAATAGCACAGCTCTTCTGAGTAGGTCTCTTTTAGAGCTGATTGCTAAAGGTCCCATCAGGCTGTTCACCACTGACTTGCACTCTTCTTAGGGCAATGCTTTCCATGGAAAGCAGCCTCCAGGCTATGATGCTTAGCTGCTCCTGGATGTTCTCCAAACTCAAGCTCATGGAATGCACCCATGTCTGTTTTCCTTTCAGTAGCAGGGCCCAGGAAAGTCTGATCACCTGGCTGGCATGCCTGGGGGGGCTGTCAGGTGTGTGGTCTTAGTTCTTCTTTGTAATGCTGGCCTGTCTGGGCTGAAGGGCCATTCCTGCTTTCACCTCCAGCAGAGAGGTGAAGGCAGGAATGCCTTACTCCAGTGTTTGGTGTGCTCCACATTGTTTTTTGAGGTGACCTCCAAGCCATTTCCTTCATATCAAGTTAGGATGATGGTGGTCTTAGTAGATGTGAGCACCCTGGCTTGAGCTGGGACTGGGGGCAAGAGGAACCCAGGTTGCTAAACTGCAGTCTTTAGTGGACTCTCATAGGCTTGATATTTGCTTGTGTGGAGCTGTGCTCCATGGATAAACAGTGACTCACAGCAGCTTCATCCAGTTAAAGTACTATTTCTTTGTTTGCCCTAACATTGAGATAGAGCTCACACTGCCACATCTTACCAAAAATTCAGTGCCCTCCTCCAAGCCCAAACAGCTACTTTATCTCGCACACCTTTATCAGTGGGTCTAGGAGCCGGACTGCTTACCTTGAAGTACCACTTCAGTGTTCCTTGGTCTCTGCTGGATCTCCGTGCCCAGCACCCAGCTGGCGCTTTTTTCCCTGTGTTCCCAAGCCAGGCCCAGCTCCTCTTGCCAAGACCAATGGGGTGGAGTGAAACCATTGAAAAGAAGAGCCCGATCAGCATCTCTCAAGTGCTAGTGGCTGGCTGAGAGCCCAGCCTGGTGCATGCCAGTGATTCCTGCTTGCAGACCCCAAAACAGGCAGTTTGCAGTCAAAAACAGGCAGAGCTGCCTGGAAAACTCAAGAAGTGGTAGGTGTTCAGCCCTCATTTTTCCCAGAAGGTAAAGGTTATTGGGTACCTGTCTCCAGATTAGATCTCTCTGGCAACATCAGAGCAAATATCACATAGAGGAAGAATTGTGACATCTCTGGGTCCTGATGTGCTAAGTGAGGTCCAACAGATCTCTCGGCCTTTGGAGCAAGGACAGTCTCAATGCTCTGTTTAATGTCCATCTACCTCTGCTGTGACCTTTGTTATTTATTCAGGGCCCAGCAGGAGCTCATAATTGATCTCTCACAACATCTGTCCCTCTTACTGGAGTTCAGTAGCTGCTGGGACAGAGTGCACAAAGGGAACTGTATGCTGTAGCGCTTCAAGGTTTTCCAGTGGCACAGTTGTCCTAGTTTGGACGTGTTTGTGGCCAAAGTTGCCCTGCTGCACTTGGTTGTACTGGGTGTCATGCCAGGCCTTTGTGTATTGACCTGATGCCATGGGTTAGGCTGTGCTGCTGTTGCTGGAACTCTGACTCTGTTGAGATTTTCCCAGTAGATGCAAAAAGCAAATTCCTAGATGGTCTCCTATAACTGTCCTGGCTTGTTGGCCACATCCAGACCTCTTGCTGTGAAAGCCCTGTGCTGATATCTGCTGTTGTTGAGGAACAATTGAAGACTTTCTTCCTTCTGCAGTGGCTGCCAAATCTCTTTACAACTCAGCATGAAGTCGTAAAGGGAGCTCAATTTTGCTTCCTGCAGGGCTGTGATTACCTTGACCTTTGGTGTTCAGCTGTGCTGTGGGTCCTGTAGACCAACTCTGCAAGGCAAGCACTGTCTTAGGAATGCTTCAAGGAAGGTGGAAAAAGGTGAGAACATCCTCAGCCTGCAAATTGTAAACACTTGAATCTGCTTAAGGACCTTGGAAAAGAACCAGCCCTTATCTGTTACAGGAAGGGTGCCAGTGCCAGGATTTGAAGTAGATGTTCCTGTTTTAGGAGCAGCACTGAGGCTGCTCCTGTGGAAGCTCATGCAGTACCCTGGCAGCTTGTCCCTCAGTGCCCACAAGGGAAGGGGGTTTCCTCTAGGCATCCTGGTTTGCATTCTGGGTGTCTGCTGCTGGATGAGAGAGCCAGGCTGGTGGGCCCTTCCCTGCTAATGCTAACTTCTTCACCAGTATATGAAGAGGGGTTTTTCTACGTGCCACTGTCTCCAGGGATGCTGCTCTAAGCACATGGACCAGTTTTGCCACTGTTCTTGAACTGATGTGTGGTTTTAATTTTCACATATCCCTATGGAACAATTGCTCAAGAAGGGTGTTGTGGGTTGACACTGGCTGAATGCTAGGTGCCCACCAAAGCCACTCTCTCACTCCCACAGCTGGACAGGGGAGAGAGACTGTAACAAGGGGTTCCTGAGTTGAGGACTGGGAGAGAGCACTCATCAAATACTATCACAGGCAAAACAGGCTCAAATTAGAGATGTTACTTGATTTTCTTGCTAACAGAATCAGAGCAGAATAATGAGAAGTAAAATAAAACCTTAAAAACACCTTTCCCCCAGCTCTGCCTCCTATCCCAGTAATGCAGGAAGACAGGGAATGGGGGTTCAGGGTCAGTTCATCACCTGTTGTTTCTCCTGGTGCTTAGGGAGAGGAGTCATCTCCCTGCTCCACTGTGGGGTCCTTCCCACAGGAGACAGTTCTCTGTTAATTTCTACAAGGTGAGCCCCTCTCATGAACAACAGCTCTTTGTGAGCTGCTGCAATGTGAGTCCATCCCACAGGCAACAGCACCCCTCAGACTGCTGCAGCATGGGTCACTCTTCCACAGGGTGCAGTCCTTCAAGGACAGGCTGCTCCAGCATGGTTCCTGTCTCCCTGGGTCTCGTGCAGGTTCTCAGCCTCCTCTCAGGCATTCACCTGAGTCCAGTGTGGTCTCCATGGACTGGAAGGAGATCTCTGCATCCCTATGGTCCTCCATGGACTACAGGGGCACAGTTTGCAGTTGCTTCACCATGGTCTTCACCACAGCTACAGAAGAATCATAGCCCTGGTGCCTGGAGCATCTCCCCTCCCTCCTCCACTGGCATTGGTGTCTGTATACTTGTTCCTCTCACAAATCTTCACTCAACTCTTCTCTGGCTGCAATTGCAACTGCACAATAACTTTTTCTTTCTTTCTTTCTTCTTGCATATGTTATTGCAGAGGAGTTACCTGCATTTCTAATTGACCCAGCCTTGACCAGCTTTTGAGCTGCCAGGGATTGGCTCTGCTGGAAATGGAGAAAACTTCTGGCAGCTTCTCACAGAAGCCACTCCTGTAGCAGCCCTTCCCTGCCCCCTCACCCCCATTCCTACCAAAGCTTGGCCATGCAAACCCAATAGAAAGGGACATGAAGCTCTTCTGAAGTAGCATCCAGGAGAGGTAATGCCTCAATCCTGTCTGTGCTGAGTTTGGTGGTGTCAGCTTAGGGCAGGAGGACCAGGCAAGAGAGAAGCTTACCCCCAATAACTCCTGGCTGCTCAAGCAGCTTTCATGCTGCAGAGTAAGGGATAGGGATGCTCTCAGGGCTGATGCAATAGTGTGTTCTGCCAGCCTCTGGTGAGGAACCAGCTGTGAAGCCCTGAGAGGTGGCTTGGACTCCTCAGAGAGATGCTCACTGCCACTATTTGGTGACTTGCATCACCATGGAGTTTCCTTGGTGGGAAGTGCTGGTCATAGTTCATAGGCAAGTGATTGTAATTGTGCCTAGTGAACAAAATTCTTCTGTCTTTGAATACTGTGCTGCAAGGAGATGAAGACTTCTGTCATGCAGAAGAGAGGAGGAGGAAACAGTCAATGTGACCTTGAGAGACTAGATAAAAACCCGGTTTTACGAGAGACATGCATTTCACTCAAAAGAAAAAGCTGGGTGTAGGTGAGAATACCCAGTCTGTGACTGGCAGGAAATAGATACGAGGCCTGAGGAAAGATAAATATGTGGTACTCCCCTATACACAAGGGGATTAAGGTCAGAAGCTTTAGGATGAGGTGAGGTTTCTGATAAACAAAGGAAAAAGGAATGAGAGCTGCAGCAGTGCAGAGCACCTGCTAAAAACATGCCCCTGTGCAAAAGGGACAAGATGGCATTTAGTCACTTGAGAAATGGGGGAGACATGGAAAAATTCAGAGTAAATATGAAATCACCAGGGAGACTGGTTTGTGTTTATGCCAAGCCAGATGTCATGCACCTGAGTAGCTCTCCTTAACAGTGCTTGAAAACCAAAGTGGTATATGTGCAGTAAAGATCCTGTATGAATAGTCGTTCTCACTTAAAAAATGAAGTATGGGAGAGCTAGCCTGGGGCAGGCCCACAGATAGGTCTTAGGGAAAGAGCAGACCATATGCAGGTAGAATAAATTATAATAGACATGCAGGGATGGATAATCAGTAAGGCGACCCATGAAAAACAGCCGTTGTGCCACTGGAATCCATAAACTAGAAGCTGAAAACTACTGGTATTATGAGATTGTGAAGTCTGCATCCTTATCTTTGCTAAAAGTCTACTGGGAATTGGTGAAGTTGCTACTGCTGGGGTGTTGAGTTATAGGTGAGGAATCCCTTTTACCTGGGACTTACTCCCAACCATATGACTTGGTTGCCATATAGCCACTGCTCTGCAGAATATACCATGGGAGGTCCAGCACCTCATCAGTCTTGCAGCACTAATGGTTTATTGTGTTTACTGGATCACTGTCAGTGTATGCCTACAGGAAACAAGGGAAGCCAAACTGTAAGCAGTATTCCTTTATAAAGTACAAGCTGGTAGACAAACTTGGTATATTTCTGAGATTTATAGCCCAGGAACTTGAAAGGAAAGTGACAGGTAGATATATTTGTAACTTAAGTGTTTGATTTGGTAACTAATTAAACACACTAAATTTACTGTAAATCAGGGTGACTCTGATTCTGCCATGCAAACAGAGAGCTGATTGATGTGAAGAACTGTTTGATAGATTGGGCTTTCTCTTGATGGCAGAGGAAGAGTTCCTTCCATGGACTGGGACACATGGATAGGTGCCTATGAGACACCATTGAGGGTGCCTGTGTGGCATTGAGACTCCATAGTGTTTGTCAGCAAGCAAACAAGATGGGACTGGGGAGCTCTCCTTCACGGTGCTGAAATGCCAGGTACCATGGCTGTGTTGTGCCTTGTGGTCAGGTTGAGGCAGTTGTGTTGCCTTGGTAGCAGAACTGCATCATGTGTGGGTGTCACTGTTCACCAGACCTCTTTGGAAGGAAGGGACCATCATCAGCTCTTCCCAGATGGCCAGGCAGCAAGACACCCCTTGCCTAGGAGCACTCAGTCCAAAGGGATGTGAAAATTGAGGCAGGAAGGCAGCAGTGTGGGACATGCAGCGTGGGAGCAAAATGCAGAGCCAGAGAGACCAAACTGCCCTTAGGCTGAGGACAGATTAGCCAGCTCTGATGTGAGAGCATCAACCACAGCATACTGGGTTTCAAGCTGTGGTACAGCCCTTCTTGGTGTGGTACGTTATGTTCAGGGCATCATATGACTCGAAAGCAGTACCATCAGATTGGAGACAGTTCCTGTAAAAAACACCTAGCTGTTTGGAACTAAATCCATATCACTTGGCAAGGTGGAGTGTTTCCAGTGGATGAAGGCAGCATGAAGTATTTTGCTGATGTTCAAAGGCAAGGCTTTTGTGATTATCCTGGGTGATTTTGAAAGGGACTGAATTGTGAACAGGTTCCTGACCTTCTTGAAACTCAAACCTAGGTTTTACATGGATCCAAATGCTCCCCACTGTTACAGACTGCTACCGTCTGTGCCAGGCACTGTCCTAGCTCAGGGTTACTTGTGTCAGTGCTTACTGCTTACTGCAGGACCAGAGTTCCTGAGCACTGGGATGTACACAGGCAGCAGAGTGCAAGCCACCACAAAATGGTGCTCTGAGCAGTGTGGGCTTGGGGCTGTGACAGTGACAGTACCTGCCAACACCAGGACTGGGAGCTGGTGCACACTAAGGAAGGTGTGATGCCCTTTAGTGGTAGATATTTGAGGCCTAGTGCAAACTCAGTTGTGAGCACTTCTAACCCAGGGCAAGCTCAGTTGTGAGCACTTCAGACCACACTAAGGTTTTGTCGTGAAGAAGCCAAGCCTGCCAGATCAAAGCTTCGTAGGCCTGGTGTCTAATTGGCTAGTTCAGAGAGGTCAAATGTGCAGGGAGCTTTGTATTGACTGGAGGAGATGGAAAGGAGACAAAGAGATCTACATCTCTTTGGCAGGCCCACCTCCTTTCTGCTGATACAGGACTGATCTCTGTTGTATGCTTGTCAGTGCTTTGCCCAGGCTTGTTGGAAATGCACTGGTAGCACATTTGCTTCTTGATGCTTTTTCCCTTGGCCTGCAGATCACGTTCTTCCTCACTGCACCCAGCATGTCAGCACTTTTCGAGCCCTCAGCTGCCTGAATGCTCTGTGCCAGGTCTGAAGCATGGTGCAGGACAGCTTTCCCACTCTTGTGTCTGCACCAAGAGTGGTATTTTCCCTGTTTAATTGTTGTACTCTGGGAAAGGCTATAGGCTAACTTGGAATCCCCTTTCTCCCCATCTGAGGCTATTCCCTACTTACTTACCAAAAGACTATTCTCCCTGAATCTGCTTGTAGGCTGCAAGCTGTTTGCTCAGAGCTCTGCTGGACTTTGCCACTTAGGTGCAGGTAGCCTAGGTGGCTGTTTGAGGGGGTGAGAAGGCTCCCTCAACCTTGGGTGCCAGCTGCTGCATGAGGGTCCTCAAGTGCTCAGTGCAGGCAGGTCTGTACTGCCCTGGCAGTCAGAGGCTCAGAATGGCACATCCTTTGGGCTCAGGTTCCTGGGGTCACAGTGTGGGCTACCTGTGGTACTTAGGAGACCAAGGGGACCTCAAAGGAGCAGGTCTGAAAGGTACAGGCCATGTGCACAGCACCCTCCACGTCTGAGAACCAAAGCACGCCTCACCTCCCTGAATGCCATTCCCCAGAGATTTAACAAGGTTTGGGTTGCTTTATTTTTAGTCTGGAAGTTTGGTATTCTATCCCCAGACCTGCTGGTTTCCAGTTGTATGTCTCTGGACCTCCAGCCTGCTGTGAAACCGTCACATTTCCATAAACAAATGTGTCTCTACTAGAGCACAATCTCACTCTTCTAATTACAGATGGAGTTATTAACATTTACTGGTGAGAAAACAAATGCATGTAGCTTGTGTGTGCTTACGTCATTCAGTCTGTGAGCTCAAACATCCCTTTTATTGATTTCTATTTTTCTGCAGGCGTTTCTCAGGTCACCTCCTTGTGTCTGGCTGACATTAGTGATGTGGCTGGAAGAACACAGACATTTGCCCGTGTCAGTGCATCTGTCTGCTGGTTAGCTGGCTGTCCAGCTCCTGCGTCACTCCTGCCTGAGTCCCAGCGCAGTGCTTCTTCTTTTGTCTTTTCCCCTGATGCCAGGGGTTTGGCAGAGGACATGAGTGCTGGGTGTGAGGGGCAGAGACTTCAACATGAGCTGGTGAGAATGGGAAATGCTCTGTTTGGGAGGACCTGAAGTGCTGTTTCTGTTGTCTGCCCTGGCCTTACAGTGCTGCAGCAGAGTTCAGTGCAGGACTGGCAGCCTCCTCAACAGGCATCTCCCAGTCCCCTGCCTGCAGGAGCCCCTCAGACCTCTGCTGCATGTCGCTCCCTGCCAGGCTGTGGGATGACTCCATAAGAATCCTGATGCACACTTCGCAGCCAGAGTCATAGCAGTGAAGGACCAAAGCATGTAATCTTGGCCTTTCCAGCCTCATTCTGCCTTCTTTTTTCTTTGTCTTTGCAATGGATGGCAGCATGGAGGCTTGCTTGGCTGCTGTTTGGATCCTCATTTAGATGCTGACCTGTGGGGCAGGGACAAAGACATGGAGGAAGAGAAGTCCTGCCCTGCCCTGCTGAGGCCACCAAGCTCTCAAGAACAGCAGTTCTCAGGGCTGTGTTTGCACAGGGCTTCACAGGCAGAAGCTGGGGCTGCAGCAGCAGGTGGGATGTGCTTTAGGGACTTCAGGTAGGAAGCTGTATGCCTCTGCTTCTGACACGTGTTGGTGAAAATACGGAGTACTATGGACATGCTGGTCCTGCTGGGGATGTAGGAGCTATGCTGCAGGACAGGAACAGGCTTCTCTGTGGATGGGAGAGGCTTCCTCTCTTCCTCCTGTTAATAGGGAAGGAGATGGAGTCCAGTATTGCTGAATAAGAGTGGAAAATGCCTTTTGGCAAGTCTGTCTTTTCCGTTTCGAGGATGTCAGCATTAATTATGCAGAGTGCAGGAGGGGAAGCCTCTGGGGCTTGCATGGAGCCTGGTTTGATGTCCTGCTCTTACTGTGTCTTTGGCCCCACTATATTCTGTGGTGACGAGCCATGCTTGTGGTCAGGAAAGGGCTTGGATACCTTGAGCTGGTTCCCACCATTCCAGCCTCACAGTAGCTTCCCACAAACTCCCTGCGCCTTGTCTCTTGATGCCCAGAAGCTCATGCTGATTCTAGCATCTCAGCCCGGGCTGAGCCAAGCTTGCCCTGACCTTTAAGAGGAAGGAGGGACCAGGACAGAAACCTTTAACCGTGTTCTGGTGCAGCACCGTTTTTGTGGTCAAAGATGCTCCTTTACCTGTGGTGGCAGCATAAGGTGTAAGGAAACATGGAGAGTCCTCCCCTAGAGGGAGACACTGGGATCAAAACAAAATGCTTTGCAAAACCACCTCTGCCTACAGTGTGTATTTGAGTTGGGGAGAGCAGCTGTTGCTAGAAAGATCCCCTTATCCCTCCCACACTGCTGGAAGGTGTTTCCTTTCATAATTGGTAACTGTGTTTCTGTGCCCTAAGACTGTGCATGCTGCAAGCATCACCTTTCCTCCCTGCCTGTGCTTTGACTGAAACACTGTACCCAACATCAGCTGCCTGCAGGGCACCTTGCAGTGCAGGACACATTGGAGTGTGCCCTGCCTGGCTGAGGGTGGAGACAGAGAGTCCCTGGAGTGAGCATCTGAGACCAAGGTGCAAACCAAATGCAAGAAAGAGGTATTGCCAGACCCATGAGTCGCACTGTGCCTGGGAAAACCAGCCAGTCTCCTGCTCAGGTGAAAGACTGCTGGGAAAGGCCTTTGGTGAAGAATACTAGGTAGGCATTATTGATTAATACTGTGGAGTTGGTTGCCAAGCATTTTTCTTAGTTGCCTGATTGTGTTGAAACTCCAGAGGAACCCTGGTGGGTCTGACCTAAAGTGATAAAATCACATGTCACCTCTACCTGCTGCCAGATGTTCTTGCAGCTGGGAGAACTAGAAGGGCATGAGTGCTCTGAACATTCCTGTGAGCTTTTCCCATCTTCCCACACACCTGAAGCACCTCTGTCTCCATGGGAAGCCCCTTGTGCTTACCAGGTGGGTGGAAGGTTGCATAACTAAGGATGGTGTGAACTGCTTCTGTGCCTCCTGACTCAGCTCATGAAAAGAGTGTGAGCCTTGGGCATGTGCCACATCTTTTTCCATTGCTGCGTGTTCTGGCTGGGTTACTGGAGTGGCTAGGAAGGCTTATATCCAGTCCATCCTCTAGTCTTCAGGGAAAAAGTATATCTCTGGGACCTGTCTCTCTGAGATGTGTTTTAAATTACCTATAGGCTTGCAGAATTTGTCTTCAGCATGTAATGGTTAGTATAAATAATGTTTAGATACAGTTGTGGGCAATGTGAGCATATGAGCCTCATTTATTTTAAGAAAGATGACTGGAACAATGGGTCTTTAAAACATGCAAGAATGAGGTAAATAGTTTGGTGTCTGCAGAGGAAAATCATAGTTCCCTGATCTGTTGCAAGGCTTTCGATACTGTCATAAAATAACAGCATTTGGCAAACTTGTGTAACTTGCTTGGATGTTCAGAAAACCTCTGAAACTTCTCACAGAAAACTGTCTACTGGAGGAAATGTAGAGTTCTGGCACAAAAATTGGCTGAGGTTCCACAAAGACAAGGAGTGAACTAGCAATTTTAATGTGACAAGAGCAGAGGCTTGAGGTCCTTTGCTATTAATGACCTGGAAAAGGTCATGTGCAGCAAGGTACCTAAAATCTGCCAATACCCTGGTGTCATTCAGATTTGTCAAGAGGAAGTGACTCCGAAGTGACACCACGTGCAGTGAAATGCTGTGAGAAGATAAGAAGCATGCAGCCAGGTATACTGGAAGGAGTGATTTGCTCTGGGACATGGCTGGCTTCTAATTTACCTTGTCCTCTTAGGGCAGGGGGATTGCAGGCGGATGACAGAGATGCTTTTCCTCAATATGCAAAGATGCCATCAGAGAAGTAAATCGTGCTCAGCCATGTGAGGAGTGGTGTAAGGATCAGCATCAGGATGCTGTTCTGGCAGTCAAGGTCATTTCCCTACCCAGGATGTTGTATGTGGTTCTGGTCACCTTTCCAAAGGGTCAGAAAAGATAATGTGTTAGGGATTAGAGCTAGAAGACATCTTGTGTCCTGGGAAGGAGAGAGCACTTAGTAGTGAACTTAGTACTTCTAGAGAAAGCAAACACTTTTCTTCTTTGCCTTTTTTAGCTATATGAGGAGAACTCAAGGCTGTGGTGTTAAAATAGGATTGTAGTCTTTACTCAAAATCTGGAATTCTTTCTAAAAGTTTACAAGGTTCCCAAAACAGATTGAGAGATATTTCTTTTTTCATTCAGTTCTTCTTCTAGATTGCGCTTACAGAGGGGTGTAACCATTCATGCTCCAAAGTGTGTGATATTCCTTTGAGTCTCATCCCATCATTTTTTTCCATCACTCCCATAGAGCTTCTGAGTCTCTAGTTAATTCAGCCAGGGTGAGTTATCCTGTCTTCCTGATTTATTCTGAACTGTGATCTCATGTCTTGGCTTGTTTTTTCTCCTGCTTTTCTGCTTCCTTGTTCTGCTCTAGGCAGCCTTGCTCCATCTCTGTACCTGTGAATTATGTCTTAACAGGCTGCTTTGTGGCTTTTCCAGTGTAGCTGAACCCCCCCCCCCCCAATGCCTGTACTCAGCTGGGCTTTTGCTTCTCGGGCTGCCCTTTGTCATCAGTGTTTCAGCTGGTTTGTAGCTGTGCACCCGTTAGAGCTGAGCTGGGAGGGATCACTTTGAAGGAGAGCTCTCTAGGTCACCGCAGTGAATCATTTTATGGTCATTATCTATCTAGTGTTGTGCTGTGGTGCTGATAAATCTCTGCAGCCACGCTGGAGATAGCCAGGATTATGCCCGTGAGCTGGAGGTAAGAGTCCTGCATTCCTTCTGCTCATGTCACCAAACAATGAAGAGCTTGAAGGGCAGTGGTGGTGGCAGCTTTCTCATCCTTTGGGCAAGCAGTGGCTCTTGTGCCCAGCCCTTGGGGATGGCCTTTCTGAGGTGAAAAAAAGCCCCAGGCATTGCCCAGAAGTGATACTCTGCTATCCAGCCTTTCTGTGTGGTTCATGGTAACGGTGAAGGATTTGGGTTGTTTTGCATGCTGGATTAAGAGGAATGGTTTAGGGATCAAAAACCTGTATAGATCTTCCTGCTATCACTGTTCCTTCTGTAACTGATGTGATTTTCTCAGCCTGTTCTGAAAACTGGTTTTGTTTCTGTTGTCAGAGTGTCATTCTTTGAGTTACTCAGTTCGCGTTTATCCATTGCTACCATAATCATTTCTGTGCTTCTTACGGAGCTGCTCTGCACGGGAGGAGGACCACCCCATATCCAAGCAGTGATGCTGACCTGCAGCCACTGTGGGTCTTGTAACAGTTTCGGGAAGGCACTGAAATAAATAAAATATTTGACCAGCTAAATAGTAGAGCCTAAGCCTCCTTTTACCCTTTGTGCTTGCATCTAAATGGCCTCCAAGTCAGAGGAAGGAGATAAAACAAGCAGGGGATGTGACCAGCCGCTGATAGGTGCCCTGGGAGCTGGAGGCTGAGGCCCGCAGTGAAGGGAGGGTGATGATTCAGCCTAATAAAGCTAATGGCTTTATGCAGTCAGGCAAAGGAAATTGTGGGATCATGATGCAGCAACTGTCCTTTAGCAATTTGCTTCTATCATCCAGACGTGACTTCATGCCCCAACCCCACTCTTTCACTTTTTCCAGTACCTAAATGCTTTCACTGCTGAGGAGGGGGAGCTGAGACACCGTGTTCTCGGGAAGAAAAGTAGTCTGTGAGGCAACTGCACATAAATGGTGTGAGAGTGGACAAACACTGAAGGGAGTTCTGGGACTCCATGGTGGGACCATAGCTGCTGAAGCATATGGGTTCTTCTGGCACCACTGAACTCAGCAGGCTTCTTGGATGACCTTGTCCCTGAACACTGGTCCCAGGAAAATCCTGTAGCACAGAGAAGCCTGAGCTAGCAGGCAAGGTTGGCCCCCAACTGCAACAGGGCTAAGTTGTCATCAAACTGGCACGTGTCTAACCAGCTCTTTCTCTCTTTTCCCCAGGGAAGACGATGAAGTTGTAGAGATGCTTCCCTACGTCATCGCCACCCTGGGCTCAGTAGGGGCCCCCTGCAAAACTCCCACATGCAACAACAACAGCACTACCAAGGACTACTGCTACAGTGCTCGCATTCGCAGCACTGTGCTGCAGGGGCTGCCCTTTGGTGGGGTGCCCACCGTCCTAGCCCTTGACTTTATGTGCTTTCTTGTAAGTCTGCCTACAGTTGCTCCAACACCTTCTTCCCTGATTAACTAGGAAATGAGGATGGTGATCAGATGATTAGGGTTGAGGGCCCCAAATGCCATCCCTGACTTTGCTGCTGGCTCACATTTTGGCTCTGATCATGTCTCCTAGATGCTGTGGGCTTAGCTCCAATACCACCACACTGAGCCCTGTGGAAGGGCGTTGCAGCCATAAGGATGGGGGTGATGTTGGGTCCCAAAACTCCCACTTATGTTGCCAAGTCCCTGCAGCCTTATCCAGGCTTTGCATGTCCCTCCTTAGAAGCTGTGGGACCACAATTGAAATAGCCATAATTTTGACTTCTAGGAGCCTCGGGGCCTTTTGATCCTGTGGGACTACCTTAGCTATTGTGTGTTGCCTCTCCTCCCACAGCTATCCAGATAGTCTGATTTAACAGTCCTGGAGAACTTGTGCTCTCCTGTGGTCTCAGTGTGCTTTTTATTGAGGACTCTCTCCCCTCCTACCCTCCTTGTGTCTGTGGCTCTGCATGGCAGAGGAAAAGGGCAGAGTTGGACAATGCCTTTTCTCACAGCTTTCTCTTTTGATCTCTTTCAGGCACTGTTGTTTGTCTTTTCAATTTTGCGTAAAGTTGCTTGGGACTATGGACGCCTGGCCCTGGTGACTGATGCTGACAGGTAAGCATGAGAGAGTGGCAAGGGAATAAGATATGAGTAGTGCCCTTCTTTGCTGGGAGGCAGAAGGGATAAATCCCATTTTGTGTGCCTGAGCAGCTGGAGAGGAGAGGCAAATGTGCCAGTTGCATCCCCTGAGCTCCAGGAATAGGAAGAAATCCCCACTTACTGGCTTTTTTTTACAGCATCCTTCTCCCAACACACGGAGTGGTCCCCCCTGGCTCCATATTGCTTATGGTCTCTCAGTGACAGATGTGCAGGGGCCCTTGCAGAGGAACAGCAAGTGGAGGGAGGAGAGGAACAAGAGGTCACAGGAAGGGTGAGGGCTGCCACAGTAAAGGCTTTGTTAAGCCTCTGAAGGTGTCTTTGTGACTCTGCTGGATGCAGTTCTTGTTAAGAGCACTTGACAGTAGTATGCTGTTTTTCCGAGTGTGGTACTGCTGTGCTGATCTGAGCTTAGCTCACATCCCAAGTGCTGATGAATTGCTCTGGGTGTGGGTCCTTCCTGCCCAATGCATTGTGGGCTACAGTGTCTGTCAGCAAAAGCTGGGGCCCATTGGGGATGGCAACTTCAGAGCAGAAGGAGCATTCCCTGCGCAACAATGAAAAGAGTTGTTTTTTTCCAGCATCGAACCAGGAATTCTCCTGGGTTAAATAAGTGGTACTGGATAGAGTTAGATACGCAGCTGTGTCCCAGTGGTTCCTCTGCCCATCCTTTCCTGGTCTGACTGGGGAAATCAAATGTACAGAGGTAGTGGAAGGGAAACAAGGAGAAAGGAATAATCATAGGAGACCTCAGTGGGGAGAGGGCAGCAGGGTTAAGCAGTCTGGATCCAGGTGCTGCCAAGAAGCCATGGGGGCTGTACAGCTCTGGCCTCTACTGAGGGGGGGGGAGCTGGATTTTCTCTGAGGCAATGCTTGAGCAGCTTGAGTGCAAGAGAGTGCAAGCAGTGGCTGTAGAGGGATGCCAGCTGTTTGGAGAGGGAGAGCTGGTAAGCACAGGGAGAGGGACAGGGTGGCCATGGATCAACAGGACTGCGGTCGCAGGGAGAAGCCCATGCTGCTTGGCTCATCCATGGGGTAGGATGAGATTTTTCAGGAGTGTGTGCATGTGTGTTTGTTGTCAGGGTGGAGGTATATGGAAAGGGAGCTTGGATGGCAGTCAGGCAGTCCCTACGGTCTCTCCTACCTGACCCTGTCACTCAGGAGCTCCCTGCAATGGCCATGGGATGGAGCCTGGTCACTTTCCCAGCAAAGCCAGCTTCCCTTTAGCTGGCAGCAAAGCATTCTGCCCCTGGACCAGTGGGTATTCCAGATTGCTGTGACTTGAGGCATTGCTGGGCTCTGGAAGGAAGGTCTTCTTGGCAGGTTTCTCTTCTTCAGGATGATGGGGATCCATGTTGGATACACAGTTCCCTGCAAAAGAGAACTCAGCACCTACTCCCATAGTTGTAACCTGTCCCTTTCTGTTTCTGTGCCCCCAGGCGCCGACGCTGGGAGACGGAAAGAGAGGAGCGGGAATAGTATGTTGTTTTTTCAGGGTTTCATTTCTTGTCTCTTTCTTCCTCACAACCTCTCTCTCCTTTTTTCTTGCAGCTGTCTTGCTTCTGAACTAATCTAAGTGGCTGGGAGTTTGGGCTTGAATTTGTCTCTCTTGGTGGATTTGTGCTCTTCTTTCCCTCCCCTTTGTGTCATCCACTACCACAGCTGAATGCACCCTGGTGTTCCCCTAGTAGCCCTTAAATGCTCCTTGAGAGCAGCAGTGCCAGGGAGCTCTCAGTCCTGACCAAGGCAGAGGGTGCTGTATCACATGCCCTGCTCTATCTGCTTGTGTCCCGCTATCCTGACTTATGATGGAAGTAAACAAACCTGCTTGCCTGAGCCCACAGTACACTTGGTCACCTAGGTGCAGGAGAGGCTACTTTGCCTGGTCCTTCTTGTTCCAGGTTGCCACAAGAGCTGTTCCCTCACCATCTGCAAAGGTAGGCAGATGCACAAAGAAGATCTGGCAAGAGTACTGTCTTTCCTTTTTACCCCATGAGGCTGCTTGGGACCAGGGCAACTTTTGGCCCTTGTCCCTTGCCACCTAAACCCACACCCAGCAAGGCAGTACTCTCGATTTTCTTTCTTCCCCTGTGGAAGAAATCATTTGCTTCAGTGCTGCTGAAAGCATGCTTCATCACCTTAGCCTGGTGGTGCCCATTAAGCCCTGCCATGGACTGTCCTCTCTGTTCTTACCTCTTTCTTGCTGCTTTTATGCTTGAGAAAAGACCAATGCGTGTGCCTTCCTGGGTATGTGCTGCAGAGGAGATGATCAACTGGCAGTGCACCGCCTGCCATGGTCACTCCAGCCACACTGATTGGTGTCTGAGACCAGGCCAGCAAGCTGCAGCCTCCTTTTCCCACTTGCAAAGCAGGGCCCTGCTACTGCCTTAAAGGAGGTACAAGAACATGCCTATTTTCGCAGCTGATCCTTGCCCTCAGAAGCAGAGCAGTCTAAGTTGTTAGAACTGGTGGTTGCTGTGGTACATGGCACAGAGGGGACCTCTTGCTCATGCTTGACTGCTTCACTAGTGGTTGGCCCTGCTTCAGGTGTGTGGCAACTTTTCACTGCTAACATCTTGTGGGGGCAGTAAGGCTGAGGTAGTAGAGCCATTATGCTCTGAGGATTTTTCAGGGGGCCACTTCATTTATCCTCACAAGTGCTTGTCTCTCTCCAGGGGGCCACTTCTTCCTGCTCCTGCTTTTCATTTGAGCTTGCTGGAGCCATCTGCTCCACACATACCACCACTAAAGCTACTGCATGAGCTGGGACAGTGTTAGCAGCCAGAAGCCTCCAAAAACCTGCAGAACTCAGTGAGGAAGTCTCATTCTGTCTGTGCTCCTTCAAGGCTAATGGCACATTCCCGTCCCAGCTGTTCTCCGCTGGGGAGTGCAGTGACAGGTGGTGGGTTAGGAACATGTACATGTCACCTGGTGCTCCCAGCCCCTGAATGTACAACACTGGTCTTTGCAGGAGAGGGCATCCTCCTCTGATGTGTTCCCTTTCCCTGAGAACCACCAAGTGCCCTTGTCCTGTGACTTGTCAGAGCTTGCAGTAGCCTTCAACAGTCTCACCTGGCAACTCAGTCTGCACTGGGAGGTCATAGCAGCCCACTTGCACCTCTGTGTATGAGGGAAGTGATCACAGAGCCCTGTGAGACTTGCCACCTGTGCAGCCACCTCCAGCTTTGCACCCCAGCAAGCCCTTTCTATGGCATGCCTGGCCTGCTCTCTTGGAGCCTGTGATTCCTTTGGCCTGAGGCTAGCTATGCCTCAGACGATGGCCTTCTCCTTCCCTGGCAAGGCCTGCACCAAACCTGCATCATGCAAGGTCCCACCTTAATCTTGGGATTTAGGGCAGTCTTGCTTTCACCTACTTACACTGCTTTCATCTTTTCCATAGTGCTTTGCTTAAAAAAAATCTCCATCCAAGTGTAGATGCTGTTGGAGCTCCCTATTCAACTTTCTGTCTTTGGCAAGGTTTTGCATCCTATGTCTTCTAAACACTTCAGGTCATCCTGATTATTGTCACTGCATCCCCCTGCACAGAGCTGAGTTATCCTGGTTATCCAAAAACATCATGCTGGGCTTTTCTCAGGGCAGAAGTTTTTCTTCAACAGAAATTCACTCTCGCTCCCTGTGCCCAGCTGCAAGGCCTCTGTGATTATAAAGAGCTGAAGGTCTGAGAGCTGGGTTGAAGCTGTCTCTCTCCCTCCAGCAGAGCAGGATGTTGGGCTGTGCAGTGGCAAGGCTGCACACCACTGTCTAATCGGCACTGCTGTAGTCCCCTGACCTTCAGCTAATCTCCTTTACCCTGTTTCTGTTACTTCCAGCTAGGAACTGGGGACTCAGCAAGTGCTACTCTGCTCTGAGAGAGGACACGTCTCGTTCACTTTCCTTCAGAGTGTTCATGAGGATCTCTGCTTCTTCTCCTTCCCATAGTGTCATCCACTTCCTCTCCAGCACTTCTCTCAGCATCTGTTTCTCTGTATTCTTGCCCATCTTGCCCTCCTTGAGCCTGTATTTTCATTTGTTTTTTTTCTTTGTTTCTAGCCTTCAGATTAGTCATCTTTCTTCTTGCATCTCTGAGATCCCAGCCTGCTGTTGTCACCTTGCGAGTGCTATTTAATTTAGATCTTTAGATCTTTGGACCATTTTCAGAGCTGCCCTCTGCCTCGATAGTGGGCGCTATTGTCAGCCTTGGATGCTTCTGCTGCAGGTTCTTCATCTAGGTCCCTGCCTCTGGTTGGAGTAAAGTGGTTTTCTGATATTCACCCCTTTTGCTTTCCTGTCCTTTACCATGGAGACATTCAGTTCTAGCTGTCTGCCCTGCTCCTGCTCAAGGGATTTCCAGGCTGGAGGCTCAACTGAGGCTGGGAGGCAGGTTGCACTGAGCCTGGCTCCAGGCAGCTGCATTCTTCCTCCTGCACTGAAGCACTAGGGGTGGGGAAGACTGGTGTAGCAGGATGCAGCCCACCAGACTCCTTCCTTCCTCTTCCTGAAGATGAGTGAGGTCCTCCAGGACAGGAATTGCTCCCAGTGCCTCTCCAGCTCTGTCAGAGCCAGAGCGGCTGTGGCAGCCTCCAGTTCTCGCTTCCTTTCTGCTGTCTAAACCCTGTGCTAAACAGACCTTATCTCTTCTCTGTGGCAGCCTCTGCTTGCAGGGACTGCCACAACAGTACTGGGTGCCTTTCAGAAGGTGCCAAACAAATAACATCCATGGGCTAAGCCCATGGGCTTTGCCAGGCTCAGCATGTCATCTGTGGAGGGTTCTCTCTTTACTGCTATCTCTGATCTTACCTCTCTCCATCTCACTGGGTGCAAACTGACCTGAATTAACCTCTCGTCTCCTGGGTGCTCTTGGTTCCTGGCCAGGCTGCCTCTTTGCATCTTCTAACTTTCTCCCTCACCTCCCACTTGTCATTTTAGCGTAGCCTCCGCCCTGCATTCTGACAACCATGACCGCTACGAGCGCCTCACCTCCGTCTCCAGCTCTGTGGACTTCGACCAGAGGGACAACGTGAGTAGCCGCTAGAGTCAAATGCTTTGCGGGGCCAGGAACCCACAGCTTGGCTGAGCCCAGGGCTCTTCAGAAGAAACACTCATGCCTGTTCCTGGGCCTTAAGTCCCACATCTTGTAGTGTGTGAGTGAGTGTAGGAGCTCAAGGCACTCTACAGCTCCTAGACACGTGCTTAAATAAATAGGCTCATCACTGTGGCTTAACAGACATCTGTCCAGCCTATAATCTCAGCATTACAAACAATGCTTACTTGCCAGCTCTTCCTCACACTACTGTCTACTTCTACTGGCTTTTTTCCTCATTGAAGGGGAGGATGATGGGTGTGATGGATGGGGGGTGAAGCTCCCCCAGATGTCCTTTGAGGAGCACTGCCTTGGTGCAGCCTACCTTCCCAGTCCTTAGAGCTTCTCTTGTCCAGCATGATGGCTGAAGTACCTGTATGCTGACTTTTCTGGGTCTGACATGGCTTTGAAGAGCTTCCATATTAGTCAGGAGCCCATGGGTTGCCTGGAGGTTGAGCTGCCAGTTGGTAGGAGAGAGCCACACAGCAGAGTCCAACTTGTGTTGTGCTCCATGGAGTAGCACTGCCACCTCCTTCACCTTGGCCCATCTGTGGCTCTGCGTATCTGGGTCTCTGGATAGCTGGGTGCTTGTGGTCTGCCCCCTCCCAAGCCAAGTATGTGGACGTGCAAGGCCACCAGCCTGGTCCCTGGGACCTTTGAAGGAGGGAGCTGGGATAAAGGAACACAGAGTGTTGTGAAACAGTCCTGTTTTCTTTTTGCACAGGGTTTCTGCTCCTGGCTGACGGCCATCTTCAGGATAAAGTAAGTGCCCCAGGACCTGTATGGGAGACTCCCATGGGGCAGGAGGGGCAGTGCAGGGTTGTTGGAATACCCAGTGCAGTACAGCTTCATGAAGTCACTGCCTTGCTGCAGCCTGCTCTCTAAAGTGCACAAGTGAAGTTTGTCCTCTGGAGAGGACAAGCAAAGACAGGATTATGTGAGGAGTCTGAAAGCCAAAATAAGGTCACAAAGTGAGTCTGTGACAGAGGAGAGAACCCAGACCCATGACTGTCCCATCTCAGAACACTCAGAAACACTGTCCACTGCTCTGCAAAGATACTCATCTCCCTGGCACTCTTGCTAGGGGTGCTGCTGTCTCAGGGATGGCTATGAAGAGAGCACTGGAACATGCAGGGAACATTCTATTCACAGTGCTGTGGGATAGCATCAGATATCTTAGTAGGGAAGGCAAGGCCCACCTGAAGGGTGTAAGATGTGTCCAGTTGCCTCTCCTGGACAGAGAGCAGGGCTGTGGGGCGCAGGGCTGGGTAATCATTGCACAAGCAGGTTTCTGCCCAGGCTGCTTCAAGGCTGAGTGCTGGGCTCCCAAACCCAGAGTCTGGCTACAGCTCTGTAGGGCAGACATGGGGTGCTGTGTGTGCTCAGCTCAGGAGAGCAGCTGTGTACCTGTACTTTTCCCCAGCACTTGAGGAAATGTAGAAAATTGCCTGACAGCTTTTCTCTCCCTGGCAGGGATGATGAGATCCGGGACAAATGCGGGGTTGATGCAGTGCACTACCTGTCCTTCCAGAGGCACATCATTGGGCTGCTGGTGGTCGTGGGTGTGCTTTCCGTGGGCATCGTGTTACCTGTCAACTTCTCAGGGGACCTGCTAGGTGAGAACAAGGAGCCTTTGGCTGGGCTGGGGCATCTGCTTTCAACACCGTGCTCCAGACCACTGGGTGGCAGTGGAGGGCAGGGCAGGACTGGCACAGACAACCCTAACTGCTGTCTCACTTTGACTGTAGTGCATCCACAGGGTCATCCTGTGCAGCTTGGGTTTTTAGGTATTCTGCAGGTGACACTCTTGTTGTAGCTCACTCTAGTGGTGCTCTGTCCCCTCAGTATAACTGAACATGTTTGTGTCTGCCTCTTTCTCTCTAGAAAACAATGCCTACAGCTTTGGGAGGACAACTATCGCTAACCTGAAGTCTGGGTATGTGTGGGCAGGGGTGGGATGTGTAACTGAGGCCCTTGAGGGTTTTTTTGTAAATATTCACTTGCTGCAAAGCCTCATCTCCTTTAAGGTTGTATTTCTGTCCTTGCTGTGAGGCTACTGTCCCTGCTCCAATTTCCAAGCTGAGCTCCTGGAATTTGGTTGTAGGGCTTTACTGTGCTATGCTGAATACACTCATGACCCAGTGCCTTCAGCTATACACAGACTTGTAGTGGCAACCTTGCATTAACCTCTGTGGTCTGCCTTGTGACAGGAATAACCTGCTGTGGCTGCACACCACCTTTGCTTTCCTGTACCTGCTGCTGACCGTGTACAGCATGCGCCGGCACACTTCCAAGATGCGCTACAAAGAGGATGACTTGGTGAGTAGGATCTGGCCACTTCCCCAGGCACATTTTCCCATGCCCTGTGGTCAAGTCAGGTAGCCTTGGAGAGAATGCTGAGCACCTCAATTTCCACAGCAATTTAGTGCTGTCGTGTTTTCATTCTGCCTGGCCAAAAGCAAATCACCTCAAGAGCAGCAGCCATGACTGCCTGTGGGTAAATAGGAGAGGCCTGCACTGGGTAAACACATGGAAGGATTCTTCCTCCCATTCTTCCTTAGGGGTTGTTCCAGCTGCTTTTGCCTTCTTCATTTCTGAAAGATAGCTGTGTTTATGTTCAGGCACCTACAGTGTAAGTCCCTAGCCTGTCAATCTCCAGCACACCCAGGTGCAGGATGACAGCAACTAGCAGAAGCACAGGAGAGTGGGAGCCCTGGTAGCTAGAACTGATGGTGCTGCTCTTTTTCACCACTGGCGCAGATCTTGGGAGGGGGGCTTGCTGCAATCTGGTCTTTCACACCATCCACACCTACCTGTCCTCTCCTTCTCTCTTCTTTCCAGGTGAAGCGAACTCTATTCATCAATGGGATCTCAAAATATGCTGAGCCAGAGAAGATCAAGAAGCATTTTGAGTAAGTCTCACTGCTAAAGACTGCTCTGTAACAGGGATGTTTTTATTAGGGTAGTACTAGTGCTATCTGGAATGGCAATAATACATTGAGAGCAGAGAGCTTGGCAAAATTGGAGAATACCTTTATTTTGGGCCTCTCACTTTTCTTTTTCTGATTTTTTTCTGAATTTGAAGTACCCTTTGTTTTGTGCCTTGAGATAGGCCCGGTTATCTCTTGCAGAGCCATCAGGGGTCAGTGTGGTAAGCAATGGACAGGGCATGTCTTGAGTTGTAGTTAAGCTCACAGATAAGATACAGGCAGGAGCTGCTCAAGCAGTGACTGTGGGATATTGTTCTGCTGCCCTGATTACAGTCATTGTAGAAAGTATATCTGTTTAACAAGAAAATTAAATTCCTCCTCTGTCAGGGCCATGTTTAGAAGCACCATGGGTAGAAATGTTTTATACACTTTGGGAACTGCCTCTTTCTGACCACAAGTCTATGAAGGCAGAGAGGGAAGTGTGGGGTCAGAGAGGCTCCAAGCTGCTGTAGGGCAAAAGTCCAGAAAGGCTCCTTGTGCCAAAGCCTAAAGGATGTAGCATTTGCCCTGTATTTTACATCCACTGTAAGGGACAGAGCCTGCAGGTTCCCCTGCAAACTCTTGGTATGCATCACTGTATTCAGCCCAGGGCACTCTTCTAAGGGGCAGAAAGAAGTCCTGAACACTTGGAGTTTGCTTGAGGGGTACCTTTGGTGCCAGTTGTGATGAACTTATACTTCTCATCCACAGGGAGGCCTATGCCAATTGCACTGTCCTGGAGGCCCGTCCCTGCTATGATGTTGCCCGACTGATGTTCCTCGATGCAGAGAGGTAACCTCTATTTTGGGAGAAAAGGCAGAGTGGGTTGTTGCTGCTGATACCTCCTCAAGTCTGGTGCCACAGAGCTTTTATGAGTCACCCTCTTTCTTTCCTTTCTTCCTTCTCTGCTGCTCTTGTGTTTCAGGAAGAAAGCTGAGCGTGGACGAATCTACTTCACCAACCTTAAGAGCAAGGACAACACCCCATCCATGATCAACCCCAAGCCTTGTGGCCACCTGTGCTGCTGTGTCATCAGGGGCTGTGAGGAGGTAGGGGAGAGCTGGAGGCGCTGGGCAGCAGTTGGGTGTCCTGTGCTCAGATCATCCCTCCTCTGACCTCTTGCCTTCTTAGGTGGAGGCCATTGAGTATTATACCAAGCTGGAGGAGAAGCTCAAAGATGACTACAAGCGGGAGAAGGAGAAGGTTAATGAAAAGCCTCTGGGGATGGCCTTTGTCACCTTCCACAATGAGACCATCACAGCCATGTGAGTGCAGATGGTCCTACCCTCCCCAAGAAGGTGACTTGTCCCAGCCTTTGTCTTAAATCAGAAGAACAGCAGCACTAAGGCATGCCCTCGGCTTGTGCCTGCCTGCCTGCCTTTGTGTCAGTATATCCCTCTTTCTCTTGTCCAGTATCCTCAAAGATTTCAACGCTTGTAAGTGCCAGGGATGTGCATGTCGTGGGGAGCCCAGAGCCTCCTCCTGCAGTGAGTCCCTCCATGTCTCCAACTGGACTGTCAGTTATGCTCCTGACCCACAGAACATCTACTGGTGAGCAGCTCTGTAGGGTTCAGTGGCCCTTCCAGTGGGAAAGGGGTGTACCCTCCCTTTCTCCCTCTGCATCTGCTCCTCTGGTAACTGAGTGAGTTGTTCTTGCTGAAGCCCAGCCTGGCTGAGCTAGAGGTCTGATCTGACTGGGAGGGGGAAAGCCTTGGGCTGGCACCACAAGTGCTGTTCACCAGGCTGGGCTGTGGTGTGCATGCAAAGCCTCACACCTGGTATTCTATCCTGTGCAGCCATCCTGATGCCCTCTTTCTCCATCCCAGGGAGCACCTCTCCATCCGCGGCTTTATATGGTGGATCCGCTGCTTTGTGATTAATGTGGTCCTCTTCATCCTTCTCTTCTTTCTCACCACTCCTGCTATCATCATCACCACTATGGACAAGTTCAATGTCACCAAGCCTGTGGAGTACCTCAATGTAAGGACTCTGGGGACAGGTGCAGGGTGGGTAACACAGGAACCACCCCAAGGCACAACATCCCCTGCAAGGCTGGGGATAGGGAGAGAGGTTGTCATTGTTCACTGGGTCCTGTCAGCCTGACAATGAGGGAGGTGCTGAGCCTGGACAGGGTGCAGTGGCAGTCGCACTTCTGGGGCCTTGGCATCAGCAAAGGCAACTGTACCTGTGGCTGGCACAAGATCTGGTGCACTATGTAACATGCAATTTCTTCTCTGCCTTGTTGCAGAACCCAATCATCACCCAATTCTTCCCCACACTGCTGCTGTGGTGCTTCTCTGCTCTTCTGCCCACCATTGTATACTACTCTGCCTTCTTCGAAGCACACTGGACCAGGTAAGGACAGCCAGCACCTGTTCTTAACCTTCTCAGTGAGCTGATGGCCTGTAGACACTTCTCACTGACATAAGCTACAGGCTGGATCTTTCTGCTTGAACTTCTGTCTTCCACTCCAAGCATGGTGTTATGTTGCACCTCCTTGGGCACCTGGGGACTGCTGTGGACAGATGTTCTGCCAGTCTTTAGCTGCCGTTGTGCAGCTGGGTTGTCTGAGCAGAGCTTGACAGGTCTACAAGAAGAAGAAAGCTGGGAGGAGTTGGGGCTGGTCACTATGTGAAATGCTAGTAGAGAGGGAAGTCTTGGCTCAGGTGAGCAGGCACAGGTGGCGTGCCTGTACCATGTGTAAGATGTAGCAGTTCCAAGGGAAAATCATTCTAGCTACTCTGGCTTCTGGCCACAATGGAAGGCACTTGAAGTGCAGAGCACTAGAAGCATGCTGCTTGTGAGGCATGTTCCCCACAGGTCATGCAATGTAAACTTGTTTTCTGGTCTGTATTGCAGAGACTGGTGAAGAGGGTGTCACCAGCTCTTGGGATTGCAGGTCAGAAAAGATGATTGCAGAGCCTGTGAGACAAGGGGAAAGGAACAGAAACTCAATAATGGATTTCAAATATACCAGAGGGAAAGGGGATTTATTCATGTACTAGGAGCAGACAGGGTGGGATTTAGATTAGATGTTGGGAAGTGCTTACTGATGGGAAGCCATTGGGAGCACAGCTTGTGTGGCTGGTGGGGTGAAAGGTTAACGCCTCTCTGTCCTCAGGTCTGGAGAGAATAGGACAACCATGCACAAGTGTTACACCTTCCTCATCTTCATGGTCTTGCTGCTGCCATCGCTGGGCCTGAGCAGGTAGGGGTTGTGGGATGGGATGGCAAGTACAGAGATGACCACAGGGAGGGTTGAGGTGCACCCTTGATTGTTCTCTTCTTTTTACAACATCCTTTCCTCACTGCACTGGTGCCCTGGCCACCATCCCCTTGGGAGACTGGTATTTAATTTTAGCTGAGGGAGAGCAGGCCAGACCATACATGACTGGGTCTCTAGGACTTTATTGACTCAATCTGCAGACACATTGGCATGATGTTAAAAATAATGCATCAGAAGTTGGCATGGTAGATGAGTATGTGTGAAAAGTCTGCTCAACATCTGCCAGTGAAGGAGGCATTCTCCACCTCTGTGCAGTCCAAATTTTGCACAAAATTAGTGAATTCCCCCTTTAAGCCAGAACTTGAATAGGTTGTACTGCTTGGCTGGGTGGGATAGTGTGGGTACAGAAGTGCTCATCTGTTTGGGTGTATGCCTCAAATCTTCCTGCTGAGTTGATAGAATTGCCCTGTGGGAAACCTGCCACCATTGATGTGGGCTCTAGTGCTGAACAGGGGCCAAGTAGGGGAACAGTGTGAGGAAGAAAAAACTGGGGAGCGGGTGGGGGACAGGGAACTCTAACTGTTCTAGTTCATTCTTTACACATTGTGGGGTCAGGGATCTTTAAGATCCCTGCCAAGCCATTCTATGATATTATTGTCTACACCCCACCTAAATTCCATATTTGAGATACAGCCCATCAGTGGTGATGTTAGGCAGCTGAGAATAGACAAACCCTCTGATAGCGGCAGATCCCACTGGTCGACTACATGTTTGCAGCAGATTAAAAAAATTTGTTGCATGTAAACTTGCATCTTGGACAGGTGAATGCTCTCAGGACCTTTGCATTTTGACCACACTTCCTTCCTTCCTTTGACTGCACTTCCTTCTGAGAAGTCAATCCCCCTGCTGTTGCCTGTTGAGCTCTGTACTCCACCAGTGCCAGAGGATTGGATAGTTTTATATAAAAAAGTCAAAATTGAGGAAAATGGGGTTTGTTTCTTCTAAGGGCTTTTTTAAATCTCTTGTTGGAGGGTACCTTGTACCTAACTAATTTCTTCTATAGAGTCAGTCATCTGTTCTTTACATGGATGTTGTGCCCAAACAGAGGAGAGAGGAAAAATACTGATAGGATCAGGGTAAAGGGATAAGAACACACATGAATGAGAATCTTTACATCCCTTTTAGAGTGTTGCATTGTTTTGTTCTGTTTTATTTTTTTCCAATGTCTAGTTTACATAGTTGCTAGTGACACAACTCCAACAGGGAGCAAAACAGTCTGTGGTCAGAGCTTTGGATCCTTCTAGAGCATCCTCTACATATTTGCCATGTGCATTTGTCTGTCGCTGCTTCTAATGGTTCATCTTTTCTTCTTGCCTTCTTCTTCCACAGCTTGGATGTATTTTTCCGCTGGTTGTTTGACAAAAAATTCCTTGCTGAAGCTGCTGTGCGATTTGAGTAAGTGGAGTTGAGCAGAAAAGCTTTGTTTATAATGGAAGGTGGTTCTTGTCATCCAAAGGTTATGGGGGCTCCCAGCTGCTGCCCTGCAAAAAGGGAGCACCCTTTGCAGTCTGCTCTTGCTGCATCTCCCCAGGTGTGTGTTCCTGCCAGACAATGGGGCTTTCTTTGTCAACTACGTTATCGCCTCTGCCTTCATTGGGAATGCCATGGACCTGCTGCGCATCCCTGGTTTGCTCATGTACATGATCCGCCTCTGCCTGGCCCGCTCGGCGGCCGAGCGGAGGAACGTCAAACGAGTATGTAGCGGGGCTGAGGGCTGGGTTGTGGCCTGCACCCAGGGAGGGGAGTGCTGCAATGGGGCTTGCCCGGTGCTGTGTGTAGAGCTGGGTGTGTTGCACATGCCCGCTCAGCTCTCGGGGTCTGCCTGCTGATGGGTCTCCATTCCCTCCTGCAGCACCAGGCCTACGAGTTCCAGTTTGGGGCTGCTTACGCCTGGATGATGTGTGTCTTCACTGTAGTCATGACATACAGCATCACCTGCCCCATCATCGTCCCTTTTGGTAAGCGATACCCCTCTGCCTCCCTGTGCCAGAGATGGAGGGGAGGCAAGAAGGCTGATGTGGGGGAGACATTCCCTCTCAGTCTAACAAAGACGCTGATGCCCTAGTCTTCTGGCGTTTTTCCCCTTCTCCCAGGGCTCATGTACATGCTGCTTAAGCACCTGGTGGACCGATATAACCTGTATTATGCTTACCTACCTGCCAAGCTGGACAAGAAGATCCATTCAGGGGCTGTGAATCAGGTAGTAGCAGCCCCCATCCTCTGCCTCTTTTGGCTTCTCTTCTTCTCCACAGTGCGCACAGGTGAGCACTGGGCTGGGATGCCAGCCCTTAGCCTCCTACTGAACCACTTCCCTGGCCAGGCTCTGATCCTGGCAGCCTCCAGCCACAGAGCACAGTCACAGTCCTTCTGACACTGCCACTTTGGTTTTCCTTTGCCCCAGGGTTCCTGGCCCCAACTTCCATGTTTACCTTTGTGGTCCTTGTGATCACCATTGTGATCTGCTTGTGTCACGTCTGCTTTGGGCACTTCAAATACCTCAGCGCTCACAACTACAAGGTGAGGCAGAATGGTTGGGTGTGGGACCCTTCTCCTTGGTAGCACAGCTCAACCACAAAACAGCACGGACTCTGGGCCTGCTCTTTGGCAGAGCTCTGACTTCAAAGAGGGGATAGTCCTGAGGCTGTCTCTGCTGCCTGTATACTGCTCCTGAGGTGGGACAACAAGTATGTTGCCCTGGCAGCCTCAATTTCTTCTTTTCTCTCCAGATTGACCACACAGAAGTGGATGCCATGGACAACAGGCAGAACGGGAGACCTGCCACCAATCTGCCGGCTCCCAAATCAGCTGTGAGTCACTATCCCCAGCTCTGTGCCCTGGCACACCTTACCCGAGTTTGGAAAGGGGGAGGTAACTCCCAGTCTGAGTATCTCACTCCTCACTTCTCATTTTTCTGAGTCAGCACCTGGATCCTCCCAGTGAGGGTGGGAGGCAACTGTTGGGCACTGCTCCCCTCACCTGCTCTGGGTGATGAAGTGTAACCCCCCCACACACACCTCTATCCCGCTGCTCCTCAGATGCTGTGCATTTACTTTCCGTCTCTCTTTCGGCTGGGACAGTGAATCCAGCCGGGTCAGTCTCCCTTCTCATTCTGCATCTTTGCACGCTTGCACGCCAGCAGAGGCTGTCACCCACCAGGCTTGTCCTAGTGCCAATACAAAGGGGTCTCTGTGGACATTGCCCTGAAGGCCATGGAAGTACTTTAGGGAATCTTCTCTCCCCTGTCCGGCATTCTGAGACCCCCAGAGTTGGTTTTTGGAACTTCAGCTTGGCTCAGCTGGCTCACTCCAACTGCTTCCTTCCACAAGGTTTTTGTAGTGGGGATCTATGAAGGGCTGCAGAGGTGGGGTAAAGCAGAGCCTCCTGCTCCCTCAGGAGAGCAGGGTTGGGGTGTGCAGATGTAATCCAGCCTCCTTCCTAGTCTCCAGATACCTAAGAGCAGCACCATTTAGCCAAAAGGAGAATCCCTATAAAAAGCAGGCAGGGCTTCAGGGACGCATCTACTAGCAAAAAAGGGAGTGCAGTCTTCCAGGTCACATGGTCACCAAAGAGCCTGAGAAGCCACATTCTTTCCCAGCCCAGGTGCCTTGTCCCAGAATGCTGGGGTTTGGAACACATCCAGTGGTTCAGGGCCAAGCCCCACTCTTAAACCTTTCCTGGTATATTCTATGGAGTCTGGACATTTCTTTGCCCTCCTAGCATATCCCCACGCTCAGCCTCATGCATGGTGCTTAGTGTGTTGTGCTCTGCTTCCTGGAGAAGTTCCTTAGACTCACATGGTTTCTGCTCTCTCCCTGCCCCTTCCTGCCCCATGCCCGGTCGTGACAGAAGTACATCGCCCAAGTGCTTCAGGACTCCTCGCCGGAGGGCGAAGCAACAGAGTCGGAGGAGCAGGGATCGCAGGATGAGGAGCTCATCAACGCAGATGGCATGAATGACACAGATTTCCAGTCGTGTGAGGACAGCCTGATAGAGAATGAGATCCACCAGTAGGGACCTCAAAGGGTGGGAGGGGAAGGAGGCCCAGGAGCAGGGCAGGCTGTGCACACGGAGACCTGGGAAGAGGCACCTGAGGGTGCTGGCTACTGCCCTCGCCCTCCCACCGCCCAGGGCCGCTGCCTTCAGTGAGGGCAGGGACCCTGCTGCAAGCTCTCCATCTCCCTGCCCCTCCACCCCTGCGCCAGCCCGGCTGCTCGGCAGGCATGCTCTTTACTAGCTACCTTCTTCAATGTGTCCCTGGACCCCAGACTCCCAGAGGCTGGGGAGGAGGGGGACCGTAACCCCGCAGTGCTGCCCTGGACCTGCAGGGAGGAGGAAAGCTGGGTGCTTTGTGGGAAGGGGCATAAGGGGAACATTTGGGGTCTTCTGAGCAGGCAACTGTATCTCCTGTCTTGCTGGTGAGAAACACTAATAATTTATTAGATGTACAGAAAGATGATAAATGAAAAACTTCAGTCAGTCTGTTGGAAACCCCACTCAGGGTGGGGTTGGCTTTTGTTGCACCTTCTCCCTGTGCCTGTGTGTGCCCTTTCTCAACTGCTTCCACCATCCAGTTGGTGCAGCATCCCAGGGGTGGTGACAGGCTTCCCCCTCACCACAGGGATGGTGATGGTGACAGCCTGGCTTCATGGTCAAGGGTGGCATAATGCTGGGGAAGGGGCATTGGGTTGGCATGAGCTAGACAAGCCCTCGCAGGGTGAGGGGTGCTGAGGGCATGGCATTTCTGATGAGCAGGAGGAGGCGCAGGCAGCCTCTCCCCCAGGTCCTGTTCCCTTCTCCCCCAGGGCAGGGGTTTGCAGCATCATTTGAAGTGGCATTTTTCTTTGCACATTTCACTCCCCTTTCAAACAAATCAACCTGACCCCCATGTGGTACTGCAGTCCCCCTTTTGCTGCCCTGTGTCTGCACAGCAGGGTCAGGCTTGGGGTTGGGGGGGCTGTGTGGGGGTCTCCTGGGTGCTAGGGAGAGGGGAGAAAGGGTCTCAGGCTATAGGCCCTCAACACCCTGCAAGATCAGCACTGCCTGGTTGCAATGAGGCCCCATGGGCTTCCTTCCCTGAGCTGCTGCAGGGTCTTCTCCCAGCTGAGGTGGTCAGAGAGGGAGGGAGCCCTGGGAGAGCAGTCCCTAGGAGCTATCTCCAACCAACCAAGACCACCATCTTCAGGAGCACAAAAGCCTCATGGGGCTATGCTGACTTTCTTCACCTGGTGTAGGCTCCCCTGCCACCACCCAGCCTGAGAGAGGGGGGTTGTTCCTTTCCTACCTCTTGCCCTTTCCCCCTCCCTGTTGATAGCTGTGTCCCAGAGGCAGGCAAGGAAGAGGATGGGTGAGAGAGGTGGACTGGAGCCCCTGGCACGTGGAAGGAGGACTGGCCCTGTTTAAAGACACTTTGTGAGGCTGTTTCTGGTCAGTATCAGTTGCCCTCAATTGCTTCTCCCCTCCTCTTGTGTAAAATGTAAAGGAAAATAATAAATCCCTCTGCTATTTAGCTATATTTATTTCCCTCGAACCCTGCCACCATCCTGTTTGGTGCTCATTGCAGACACTATCACCCTCCCTTTGCCTGTCATCTGTGGGTGCTGCACCAGCTCCCTGGGGCTGTGCCCTCCAGGGCCTAAGGGGCTGGGTGAAAGGGGACAGTCATTTACCTTTTCAATCACCCCTGCTGGCCCTGGAGCTCAAAGCACTTTAATCAACCAGAACAAATGAAGTGTCAGCCCTGCCCACCTCAGCTGCCAGGAAGGTGGTCACATCTTACAGCTTTTCTCCCCTGTGCCTCTCTCTAGAGGAAAGGAGCCAGACCCACAGAGAGCAGGTGGGGGGCTGCTCCAGGGAGGACATAGCTGCCTTTCCTGTACAAGACCTCTGTAGGAATCCAAGGCCCAGAGAAAAGGGTGGAGGGAACAGAAGAGATGTGGGTCTTCAGTGCATGAGGGGGGCAGGCCCCACCAGCTTCCAGGGCTTAGCTGGGGCTGGAGCACATATGGGTGTGAAGGGACATGGTGAGAGTCACCTGTCCCCTCCAGGTAGCGGCCAGGAATGCAACGAGCATGTGAGCTGAGAGTTCCTGGTCCACTCGCAGGGTGGGGCAAGGGGGATGTTGATCCTGCTTCCCTGTTCTCGCACCCACCTTCTGCCCTTGCTCCTGGTCCAGCAGGGGGCTGGGATGCTATGGTCTCTGTAGGTATGGCCATGCTCTGGGGCTGCCTCTGCAGCTGTCGGGGCCCTGCCCACAGAGAGCTGTGTGTTCTGAGTGGCACTGTCTGTGTAGAGATGTGTATAATACCCTGTATATATTTGTGTACAAAAGAAAAAAGGAAAAAAAAGGAGCTATTGTTTGTGCAATCTTTTCTTTCCGGGGTGGGTCGGGGGCTGGAACCTGGGAGGAGAGGACCCCAGTGGCTGCAGGAGCATGCGTGGTGCAAAAGGAGGGGGGAGTAGTGTGAGCACAAGCCCTGCCCTGCTGCCAGGAACACGGCCATGGCTCACAGGCTCTTTGGCATGAATGGCTTTCCCTCTGACTTGCAGAGGCATCAGAGACTTTGCTGCTAAAAGCAGGTAGAGAGTGTGCACTGAGGCTGGGATGGAAGAAGATGGTTTGGGAATGATGTGGTAGGGGAGTTTCTCTGGTAGCCTCATGTCATTGCATGTCAGCCCACCTGTACTGTTCCAATAGCAAGTGACATAGCCACTCCTGCCATATCTGTTCAAAACCTGGACAGCTAAAGCCTTTGGGAAAGTGTGAGGGGTGCTAGACCCCTGGAGCACCGAGGAGCGCTTTCCCAAAACACGATGCTGCTCATATGTCAGCCATCCCCTGAGTGCTGGAGCAGGCAGCAAGCAGCCAGCCCCCAGTGCAGGCTGGATCTGGCGTGCTTCCCAGGAGCCTGCTGCGTGCTGTGGCCGTTGCTCGTTGCTTGGAGGATGGCACAATGGAGAGGCGAGGCCAGCGTGGGCTGCTGAGAGGCGGACAAGTGACCCCAGCTCTGGACAAGTGACCCCAGCTCCATCCCCACCTTGCTGTGATCGGGCCCCGTGGCTTCGTGTGCCAGCAGTGCAGCACTGACGGGACAAAAGACCCTCCGGCCCACAGCCAAAGGCCAAGGGAAGAGGCAATGCCAGAGAACAAACAGCTGCAGACAGAAAGAACTTGCTTGCTGCCAAGTCCCTGCAGCCATTACTGCAAAGGAAACTTGAGGGAAGGAAACAAGGAAATTGCACAGGGATTTTGCAGGCGTTTTAGGGAAACAGCTTCCAAGCACAGGGAGAAGGACATGAGACAGCCTTTCTGACAGGATTATTGAGAAGCTGTCTCCTGCCCCAGGAGAGGGATCTGTGAAAGCAGCTTTGGAGGCTATTGAAGGGTAATAAGGCAGGAGCGGAACAGGACAACAGGGTCACGAGGATGGGCACAAACCCAAAGCAGGAACAAGCCCTGGCACTACAGGCCTCTTGCTCTTTGAAAGCACAGTGCTGCCTGCAGTTCTGTGCAGAGCTAAATAATGTCCCCAGCAGGGACCCCCTTACACTTCCAGCAGCCCTGGCAACAACCCAGAGCAGGGCAGCCCAAGGCTGCCTCTCCACTAAGATGGGCAGAACAAGCTGCGTCTATCCTCTGTAGCCTCTGTACAGGTGTAGGGCAGCTCCAGTGGGTGCTGGCCAGGACCAGATTGGTCCTTTGTGCGTGCAGCAGCAGGACCATGCTACAGCTGGTTTTAAATGTTTGAGTTGTCCTTCCCTCAGGTAAGGGACTTGGCTCCTGGCTCCATGTGCTCCTGCTCCCTGCTTAGGAAGGATTTAGCCCCTGGGGTGAGGCCTGGGCTCCCACAGGCTCAGTGCCAGCTGCTGCCCTGAGTCTGTATGGGCAAAGCCTCCCAGCTGACAACAGGCACCAGGGAAGGAGAGGGAGCCCTTTAGGATCACCCTGTTCAGCCCTGGTACCAGAAGAATGGCAATACAGAGCTTCTTTCCTGGGATGGGGCTGAGCTGAGCTGAGCTGCTCATGCCAGACCTGGCCATGTCAGATATGCTGGGCTAAACCACACCAGGCCAAGCTCTGCCAATCCATGCCATGCCAGGCAAAGCCATGTCGAACAAACCTGGTACGGTGCCAAGCCCTGTGTAGCCATGCCCGCTGGTAACAGCACCACCCAGCATAGCTGCACCGTGAGTCACAGAGGGCACGCAAACCCCAGGGCAGCCCCTGCCCATGTGGCTGCTGGCACCCAGCAGCGAGGGGCAGCTGGTGGAGATGGGGTGTGCCAGCCGGGGCACCCAGGCGGGCTGGGGCAGCTGGTGGAGATGGGGTGTGCCAGCCGGGGCACCCAGGCGGACTGGGGCAGCTGGTGGAGATGGGGTGTGCCAGCCGGGGCGCGCAGGGAGACTGGGGCAGCTGGTGGTGGCGTCGTTGACCTGGACTTTAAGGACTGAGGTCGTGCGGGCACAGTCTCCCCAGGCACGAGTGAAGGAAGAGACACAACAGTCAGGGATATCCGGTGGAACCACTGCCACAGCCATGGCATCAGAAGGTCAAGTCCTGGGGACAAGGTGCAGTACAGAGCTTCAGCCAGCTATGCCGCGGTGCCGGCAGTGTGGAGCAGTCACCTGCAAATCCATTCCTCGGGGAAAGTTGCTTCCTCTTATCCTTCCAGCCCCGGTTTCCGTATGCACCCAACCCTTTCCTCAGAACAATGGTGGAAGAGGAGCACGCCCATCCCGGCAGCACCCTTCCATCCCTGGGAGCTGGGAGAGAGTGACAGCAGATAAAACCTCACCATCACCCTCGATCCACAATCCCCTCCCAGTGTCTGTAAGCTGTCACTGCTCCTTTAATTCCCCCTCCCACTGCCCTCCCGGCTTTGCTCGTACGTCCTGCCCGCCGAAACTCCACCTTCCGTGGGGCTGTACTGAGCCGGGCTGGGCTGGGCTGGGCCGGGCCGAGCCGAAGCGGGCAGGGCGGTGGCGGCAGCAGCTTCCGTAAGTCCATCCCCCCATCCTCACCCTTATCCGACCCCCAGCATGGGGTTAAGCACCGGGGGAGACCCGGAGCTGCGGGTCCGTCCGTCTCCCCCTTCCCTGGCTGCTTCCTCTGTTTTCTAAGCTTATCTAGGCATGCCTACCCCTCCCATCCCCTTTCTGTCTGCCGGGATTTTTGCATTAGGTAACGCATCCGCAGAGACACAGAGGCTTCCCAGGCGGAGCGGCGAGTAAATTGAATACCGCAGCCTCCCGGGATGCGCTGCCGACCCCAAAGCCAAGCCCGCATCCCGTCAAAGGGATGCGGTAAATAAAGGGGAGCCTGTGGGAAACGAGGGTCTTTGTCATGCGGAGGGCTGGAAAGGCCCTGAGAGCTGCTTGAGCACTGTGGGATGCCATGGGCGGCTGTGATGCCTTGTCCCGAGATGAGTATGCGGCAGGATGCCGTGTGTCAGGGCTGGTTTTGAGGAAGGTAACTCCCCACTTCCGTTGATTTGCAAGAGCAGCTGGCAAACCAGAGTTCTGCAAAGATTTTTGGCTGGACTACAACAGTGATGCTGCCCAAGGGTTTTGCAGTATGCGCTAAAGTGCACAAGGTGTCAGGGACCCTGCGGGATCCAGTGTGCCTTTTTGCTCCCACCTGGGAGGGATTAGAGGTGTCTCGAGTACTGGAAAGCATCATATTGTAGTTGGATGTCACCTGTGGTGGAAAACTGCCCTGAGGGCTTGGCTTGTCTTGTCACACCCCTTCCTCCTCCGTGGAGGACCTGCAGTGTCCGTCAGCATAAGCTGGGGAGGTGTCAGCAGCTGACCACGTTGCTTTAAAGACCCATGTGGTTCCTCTCCCATTCTGGGGTCTGAAATGCTTTCCTTTGCGCTTGCGTGACCTCCGTCTGCCACTGAGCACAGCCTTCCCGAGTATTTTGAGCCACAGAGCTAAGAATAACTCGTACGGTGCCCGTGTCTGCACAGAGCTCCCCATGTCCGCAGCCATGTCCACTGCTGGTAGGTAGGGTGGGAAAGGGTGCAGGGAACCTGCCAGGGGCTGGGGGTAGGGGAAGTTTCCTGGCCCCTGGCAGGTTGTGGTGTGAGTGCTAGGGGAAGTGGCGAGGTGGGATCTGGAGGCAGTGTGGGTAGTTGTACTTGGGATGCCTCCTTCCTCAGGCCCCCTGTGTTCTGGGCAGTGTCTGGGACTGCAGAAGCGATCCTGCCAGCTCTGCAGGCACCGAGTGCCTTTCCGCTGGGAGAGACTGCCAGGGGGCAGGAGTCGTAGGAGGAGCTCCGTAGATTTGGGACCATCATAGAGGAGTGAAGGGCGGCTGCTGCTGCCCTGGAGAAGGGTAATGGGTTTAGAGCATCCCAGAGCAGGCAGAGTGATGGGGAAGAGTAGATTTTTTTTTTTTCTTCTGAACAAGCTTCTGGCTAGGACAGCCACATGGGTTAGCAGCCAAGTTTATGCTCTATGCTTGTGCCAGGAGTTTGCACCCTATTCATTGTTGCCTGCCTTCCCGCTAGCTATCACAGCATTTCAGGACAAGGAAAGGCGCCTCTTTGGAGCCAGGCTGCACCCTGCTCCCCTGGGATAGGACACTGGGGAGGGAGAGGCCAGCACTGGCATTCGAGTTCGCTGCTCTGAGTGGGTTGCTGGCTCCTGGCTTATTTACCCAAGGACTGCGCCACTTTCTCTCATGGAGAAACCTCTGAAGTATTCGGCACCAGCCCAGCCGAGCGGGAGCTGGGATGGCTGGGGAGTGGGGCAGGTGCCAGTGGGCTGGTGGTGGTGGCACCTGCAGGGCAGGCGAGGTGCGGCGTGGGGGCTCTGCGGTGTCTGTGCTGGTGCCCCGCTGAACTCCGCAACCCCTTCCCGGTCTCTCCCAGCAGGCTGCTCCACTGGCGACCGGGAGCCTTGAGTCATCCTCCCTGTGTGTGTGTGCCGTCCCGCCTCTTCCTTCCCTGTCCTTCTCTGGCCCCATCCCTGGAGCTGTGTGCGCCCCGCTGCGCTCCTCCCTGCCCGGCCCGATTGACTCAGTGCTCAGACAGCCGGGCCGGCTGTCGGAGAAGAGGGAGAAGGAGAGGGAGAGGTCCCTGGGGGTGGGAGAAGTTGCGGGCGGCCGCTGACGCCGTCCCGGCCGAGGCGGGACGAGGGAAGAACCCGGAAAGCTGCGCCGGGAGGAGAGGCTGACGAGGTTGGAAAGCGTCTCAAATTCCTCCGGGCTCAGCCTTTTGGCGTAGCGGGGACAGGACAGAACCCCATGACCTGTGTGTTGGGGGCTGCCTCCTCCAGCCAGCCCTCAGTGCTGCTCAGTGCCCCCTCGGTGTCCCCTAAAGACAGCAGGGCTGCAAGGGCCGGGCTGGAGGACAGGGCTCAGGACGGGGCTGCTGCTGGGGATGGGGTCTGGGCGGTTCTGCTGGTGTGTGTGCCCACCCTGGGTGCTCTGCGTGTCACTGGGCTCAGGAGACGGTCCCTGCTGTGGCAGCGTGGGGCACTGGGGATCCAGGCTCCCAACCGGGCTCCGTGTGATGGCTGGTGTCCCCGGGAGAGGCTCAGCGTGGCCGTGCCCGCTGTGTTGCAGGGAGTGCAGCGGGAGGTAGCGGCGCTGGTGCCCGGCTATGATGCCCTTCGGCGGCATGGCTGCTCGAGTGGAGAGAGACCGCCTGAGAGCCGAGGGGCTCGGCCAGCACAGCAACGCCATCAAGTACCTCAGCCAGGACTATGAGGCCCTCAAGCAGCAGTGCATTGAGAGCGGCACCCTCTTCAGGGATCCCCAGTTCCCAGCTGGCCCGTCCGCCCTGGGATTCAAGGAGCTGGGGCCGCACTCCAGCAAGACGCGGGGAGTGGAGTGGAAGCGTCCGTCGGTGAGTGCTGGGCTTGCTTCTTCTCAGGCCGGGCTGGCATCCCTACCCTGCATGTCTGCACTGATGTGCTGTGCTGAGCTGCAGAGTGGCTCTTGCTGGCACCCCTCAGTGCTCAAAGTCCCTGGAGAGCCCCTTTCCCAAGGGCCCATGAGTGTCTGCTCAGAAAAGCACTGTGTCTAGCAGGCACTGCTTCCTCTGGGCAGCACACTGGGGGCTTCGAAACAGGTAGGTTGTGTTGTCATGTAGGTGTCATGGCATGGATGTGTCACCCTCAATAGCTGGGGCTTTTGAGAGTGCATATCCCCTGGTGCCATGAGGGCAAGGGGAATGGCATCCAGCCTTGTCTTCCCATGGATTCAGCAGATCTTGCCTTGCCTTATCGTGATGGCCTTGGGGTTGCAGTCAAGCAGCCTTCCCAAGCAGAGGGCAGGTGGGGTACATCTCACAGGGACAATATACCATTTCCCTTGAGTCAGCCCTGCTAAAGCCCAGGCCCTGCCAACATCCAGCACCAGCATGTGATTCTGTCCTTCTGCAGGAATTAGTGGATGACCCTCAGTTCATCGTTGGCGGTGCCACTCGGACAGACATCTGCCAGGGGGCTCTGGGTGAGTGTTGGGAGCTTTGTCCCTGGACCTTGGTCCAGACAGTTGGAGGAATGGCAGCTGATTGACAGTAACAAACTGAGGTAGTGGTGGTGACAAAGTGCCTGTGAAGAATTGTGGTGTGGCAGAAGGGAATTGAGAGGAAGTGATGGTTTGTCTTTTCTTCAGGGGTGTCTCCCAAAATGAAGGCACTGAGGCAAGGAAAGAAGTGTTAATGGGCTGGGTAGGCTAGCAGAGTTGAACTGCCACTGGGATTTTGTGGTCATCAGAAACAGATCTTGGTACCACAGACAGTGTTGTCCTGATTGGAAGCAAACAGGGCACTTGATTGGGAGTACTGTATACCTTAGCACATTTAGCATGCTGTTTTCAGGGCTGACTACATTTAATATATCCAGTAATTAAGACAAACTTGAGGTGGCAACTGGAGTGTATAACAGCCCACAGCACTGTGGTAGTGTTCATGTGATCATTAAAAACTCAGAGATGGCATTTTGTCAAACCACAGCCTAGTTACAGATTATCCAGGCTCAAGGCTGAGGTGTAAAAGGCTTCAAAGGCAAAAGAGAAAAGAGAATCAAGGCAAAGGATTTAAAGCCCAGTGCTGGCCTGGAGCAGCACTTGTGGTTAAAATCACTGGGAAGAAAAAAGGGTGCGGTGTTGCTTGAGATTTGAGAAGCTGGGGGAGCAGCAGGAAACTGCTTGCTTGCTAAAATGGGTTTTTACATACAAAGTGTAATTCTGCTGCCTAACATGCTGTCTGAGATAAGGAGGGCAGTCATATGAATGAGTTCCAGGAGGGTCCAAATAAATGGCTGCAGGAGGGGGCTGTTGGTGCTGACTGTGTGTGGTGGTCTGGACACAGGCTCCAGGTGAGGGAGGAACGTTCCCTGCTGCCTTGAGCTAATACTTCTCTGTGTAGGCAGGCTTACCAAGCCTGGATCCCTGAGTTCTGCTTGCTGGACCTTCTCTGGTTTTTCCATGGACTTTTTGAGCTGGGTAGCCTCAGACATTTGCAAGGAGAGCACACCATGGTCTCCTAAACATCTGTCACCTACCCTCGCAGCTAGGGAGGTGATGGGTACTCATAGCAGCTTCCTCTCCTTCCCCAGGTGACTGCTGGCTGCTGGCTGCCATTGGCTCCCTCACGCTCAACGAGGAGCTCCTGCACCGCGTGGTGCCCCATGGACAGAGCTTCCAGGAGGACTATGCTGGCATCTTTCACTTCCAGGTGGGCTGGGGGCTTTCGGCCATCCACAGCTGGTGGAGGACATCCCTCTGGGGTAGGGATGAGCCACGTGATGCTCTGAGCTCACCCCACTCTCTCCTCACCCCCAGATCTGGCAGTTTGGTGAGTGGGTGGACGTGGTGGTGGATGACCTGCTGCCCACCAAGGACGGGGAACTTCTGTTTGTGCACTCGGCGGAGTGCACTGAGTTCTGGAGTGCTCTGCTGGAGAAGGCCTATGCCAAGTGGGTGTCCCATGTCCCAAGGCCATGCCAAGTGGGTATCCCAAGGCCATGCCAAGTGGGTGTCCCAAGGCCTGTCCCAAGGCCTATGCCAAGTGGGTATCCCAAGGCCATGCCAAGTGGGTATCCCAAGGCCATGCCAAGTGGGTGTCCCAAGGCCTGTCCCAAGGCCTTTGCCAAGTGGTGTCCCCGTGGTGGCCATGTGGGCGGGTGGGCACATATGGGGAGGGCACCTCACGGTGCCGGGTGGAGGGAAGGGAGTCTCCTGTGTCGCTGGCCCTGCTTGTGCTGGGGGCTGCAGTGTGCTACCTCCTTGTCTCCTCATGGCCCCTCAGGCTGAATGGCTGCTACGAGTCGCTCTCAGGGGGCAGCACCACCGAGGGCTTCGAGGACTTCACAGGCGGCGTGGCGGAGATGTACGACCTGAAGCGGCCGCCGCGCAACATGGGCCACATCATCCGCAAGGCGCTGGAGAGGGGCTCCCTGCTGGGCTGCTCCATCGACGTGAGTCATCTGCCACAGCACTCTGCCCAGCCAGAGTGGCACAACACTGGTGCTGCAGCCCAGTTACTGTGGATGGGCTCCTTTGGGTGGAGTGGGATTGTTCATCTCAAGTGCAGGACAAGGGACTGCCTACAACTCTAGCCATGTTTTGCCTCAGCAAATTATCTGGAGCAGGGCTTTTAAATTCTGAAATGTGGGTGGTTCCTTGATAGATCTTTGGGGTCCTCTGCTAAGGAAACTGTCTTTAAATTTTCTACAACCAGCAGCCTTTGAACACAGGGAGCTGCTACCTGCTACTTCTCTTGGCTGGAGCAGTGCAAAGCAAGGAGAATTCTCCACACAGTGGAGGGAAGGGGTAGGGACAAGACTACATTAATTCAGGCCTATTGACTTGAGCATTACACGTTCTCCTCAGATCACAAGCGCCTTTGATATGGAAGCAGTGACCTTCAAGAAGCTGGTGAAGGGCCATGCCTATTCTGTCACAGCCTTCAGAGATGTGAGTCACGTAGATTAGACTTTAATGGCAATAGCAGCCTGGCAAGTGGCCTGGGCTCCACCTCGTGTGTCTGGTGTCTGGCAGGTGAACTACCGGGGTCAGCAGGAACAACTCATCCGCATCAGGAACCCCTGGGGTCAGGTGGAGTGGACTGGAGCCTGGAGTGATGGGTAAGCAGGACAGGAGGGATGGCAGTCTTGCTCTGGCAGGCCAGCAAGCACTGCACACACAGCAGTCAGGCACGGGGCACTGCTGAGGGGAAGCTCACAGTGTGCAGAGCCCTTGGCATCAGAAAGAGAGGAGCTGAGCTCTGCATTGTTCTCAGGAGTCCCTATCTCATTGTCTCTCTCCTGCTATTCCAGTTCCTCTGAGTGGAACAGCATTGACCCTGACGAGAGGGAAGAGCTGCAGCTGAAGATGGAGGATGGAGAGTTCTGGTGAGTGCTGGAGCAAAGTGGCTCCCGCCACTCCCTGAGGGTGCTGCTCTATTTCAGCACCCAGTCCGGGAAGAGGAGCCGAGGAGAGATCCTGCAGTCATGCTTCACCTGAAGCGCATGACCTGCCTGTATGAGCTGGCTTTCCAGCACTGGAGAGCTTGCCAGCATTTTCTCATCTGATCTAGTTAATAATTTTCCTCTCTTGAAGGAAATTCGGGCCAACTAAATGCAAAATAAACATCTAGGAAGAGTAAATATCCCTTGTTACCCAAACCCAGCATGAGGATTTAAATAAGCTATAACTGTTTATGGTAAAAGATTTTACTGTCACTTAATTCTCCTAAAATGTTAGCTGGGTCCAGAGCTGCTTGCACTCTCCTCCCTCCCCAGCAGTGCCCTGGCCTCAGCCCCTCCTTGCCTCCCACAGGATGTCTTTCCGGGACTTCATGAGGGAGTTCTCCAGGCTCGAGATCTGCAACCTGACCCCCGATGCCCTCACCAAGGACGAGCTCAGCAGGTGGCACACACAGGTGTTCGAGGGCACGTGGCGCCGGGGCAGCACTGCCGGGGGCTGCAGGAATCACCCAGGTACCTCTGCCCTCCACGCCTGTGCTCGGGGCAGCTTGGTGAAACCAGGTGTCTCATCCACACATCCCCTTCCTCCCAGCCACGTTCTGGATCAACCCCCAGTTTAAGATCAAGTTGCTGGAGGAAGATGATGACCCTGGGGATGATGAGGTGGCCTGCAGCTTCTTGGTGGCTCTGATGCAGAAGCACCGGCGGCGGGAGCGGCGGGTGGGAGGTGACATGCACACCATCGGCTTTGCTGTCTACGAGGTAACCCCTGCCTGCCCCAGGGCTTCTTCCTTGGGACAGGCTCAGCCCTGCCAGTTCCACCTCAACCCCAGTCCTCAAGAAAATCTTTTCCACCAGCTTTGGCCAGCTGTGGGCTGATGTGCCCCATCCTGTCCTCCCGGCAGCTGTAAGGGATGGGGCAGGTACAGGGATTCTGATTTTTTTCTCCTTTTTCCCTCCTGTCTGCAGGTTCCTGAGGAGGTACGTCCTGAGCTGTCAGAGCCTACCCCAGCTTGGAGGGAAGCACAAGACTGGGCAAAAATGGGTTGGATGCATCCAGTGGCATGGGAGCTCCCACAGCACTGGCCATGGCTAGGGTGCTAGTGGGTGCTGGGCACCTCCAGGTGGGAGGGAGAGATGGCTCCTACTGGATGGGCAGGGCAGGGCTGTCCTACCTGATGGGGCTGGCGCTGGTCCCGCCACTCCCTGTGGGTGCTTGCCATCGTGGTCCACAGGCACATTCCTTCCCCCAGGCCCAGGGCATGCAGAACGTGCACTTGAAGAAGGACTTCTTCCTGCGGAACCAGTCCCGGGCCCGGTCCGAGACCTTCATCAACCTGCGGGAGGTGAGCAACCAGATCCGGCTGCCCCCCGGCGAGTACATCATCGTGCCCTCCACCTTCGAGCCGCACAAGGAGGCCGACTTCGTCCTGCGCGTCTTCACCGAGAAGCAGTCGGACACGGCGTGAGTCCCGGCCCGGCAGGGACACCCCGGGGCTGTGCTCCCCTCTGCAGGCTGCCTGCTGGCTGGGGACCCTGCTCACCGCTGTGCTTTCCCCTTTCTGTTCTCCCCAGGGAGCTGGATGAGGAGGTCACGGCAGATCTGGCAGATGAGGTAGGAGCCGCCACTTTGGATCGACTAGTGCTGAGGCTCCAGCACTTGGGAGGGGGAGCTACAGGCAGGGAGTGGCTCTCTGAGTCTGGGGTGTCACTGTGGCTGCAGAGGGGCTGGCAAGGTTGGGGTGATGGGGATGTGGGAATTAACAAAGATGAGAAGAACAAAGAAGAGCTTCCTTTCCAGTTAGCATTTACTGAGCCTGGAAGGCAGGGCAGAGCCTGGGTTTGACCACTAACCTCTTCTTTCTGGTTTGCATCACCCCAGGAGGAAATAACTGAGGATGACATAGAGGACAGCTTCAAGAACATGTTCCAGCAGCTGGCAGGGGAGGTGGGTACAGCTGCACCAAGCTCTGGAAGGCCCTCTGGGGAGGGAAAGGGACAGGACTGAACCTCTGCCCGTGGGAGTTCACACTCAGTCCCATCTTGCAGACAAGTCCATCCTTGCTGTGGCTCAGCCCAGCTGCCTGCAGGGATGGTGTGACGGGAAGATTTGGGGAAGAGCATCCAGCTGTGACCAAAACTCTTCTGGGTGTACCAGAAATGTAGTGGCTTCCTCATGCTTTGTTGCTAAGGCAGAGATGTTAAGGCAGGAGAGGGACAATGGCAACAAGTGGGGTGGAGAGCAGGCAAGGGGTGATGCTAACTCTGCTTCTGCTCCAGGACATGGAAATCAGCGTCTTTGAGCTTCGGACTATCCTGAACAGAGTCATCGCTAGACGTAAGCACTACTCTTCCTATCCCTTGCTCCCTGCAGCCCAGGCTTGCTCAGCAAGTTGGGTTTTGATGGTTGGGTTTCCTCCTTTCTCCTCAGACAAAGATCTGAAAACAGATGGGTTCAGCCTGGACTCCTGCCGCAACATGGTCAACCTGATGGACGTATCCTCTTGGTGCTGTGGGCCAGGGCCAGTTTTCATGGTGCTCAGCCTGCAAGAAACAAGACTTGTCTCTTGGAGCTGGGGCTTGGCTTTCCAGCAGTGCTGAAGCTGTTTAACTGGGGGAGGAAAGGAAGGCGTCGGTACTTACAGCTTCAGACCCACCTGCCTTACACTCTTCAACTTTAGCAGCAGGTTTTTTGGCAAGCGCCATCACTTCCCCTACTTGCTTGGGCCCTGGCTCTCCCACCAAAAGCCCAGCACGGCCCCACCCCATGCCTTCTACTTTCACCTCCAGGAGGAAGTTCCTGTGTTTCACTTCCCATAGGTTCCACAGCCTGATGTGCCTAGTGCTGTTGTGCCACCCAGCCTTGGAGGCACTCCTCAAAGGGAACAAGGGCTACTGGGATTCTTTCCTGTCCAGCTGTTGTCAATGAGTCAAGTGACAGGAGCCATGGCCAGTGTCCTGCTTGTACAATGACATGCAGCTGGGGGATCAGGCAAGGAGCACCTCTGAGCCCTTCTCCAGCCTGGCCCCACAACAATCCTTTTTGCTGCAGGCTCTTATTTGGCTGATGCTGCAGGATAGAGGGGAAGGTTGGGGGAAAAATTGGGCAGGCCAAGTGTGTCCAGGCTTTTCTCACCTCCTGTGCCAGGGGTCTGGCACCTTTGCCTTTGTACCCCACCCTTCCCTGGCTGCTTTGACCTCCTTGACCCTTTGCTCCCAGAAAGACGGCAGTGCCCGCCTTGGGCTGGTGGAGTTCCAGATCCTGTGGAACAAGATCCGGAGCTGGCTGGTGAGAAGGAGAGGGGGCATGGTGCACTGCACAGGGGCAGCACCCCTCCTGGGGCAGCAAGGAGCAGGGACAGCTAGCCTGGAGGCCACAGGAGCGTGTTCCCTTCATGTCCTCTGTGATGTCTTTGCAGACGATCTTCCGCCAGTACGACCTGGATAAGTCAGGCACCATGAGCTCCTATGAGATGCGCATGGCTCTGGAGTCAGCCGGTACGTCTGCAGAAGGATGGGGCTGGGCTGGAGGCTGGGGAGGGGGCTCCTGCTGTCAGAGTCCTGTCCCAAACAGCAGGAGGAGAGTGTAGCCAGCCTGTATTGCATGCTTGAAGCCAACCAGTTGTAGTGAGACGTGGCCCATGTATGCACCAGGCTTTCTGCATCACAGCTGTGCCAAGTGTTGGAGCCTCAGTTAGAGATGGACACAAGATGGTCCCACCCTCTGTCCTCCTCTGACCTGCAGAATCCCATCCTGGCAAAGCAAAGGCCTGGGGTGGATCAGTGAGCTAACTAGTCATATATGGCTGCAGGGAGAGCATCCCCTCTTCCTACTGAGGCTGGACACAGGTGGACACTTCCTTGGGTGGGTTGGTGGACCTTTTGTGTGGGCACATGGACTTTCACAACTACATCCTGCTCTCCTGCCTCCCTGGGGGCTGACTGCTCTCTGCCTTGCAGGTTTCAAGCTGAACAACAAGCTGCATCAGGTGGTGGTGGCCCGCTATGCAGACGATGACATGGGCGTGGACTTTGACAACTTTGTCTGCTGCCTCCTGAAGCTGGAGACCATGTTCAGTGAGTGACGTGCCTGGGGCAGGGAGGGCAGGAACAGAGAGATGTGTTGCTCACTTTGCTTGTGTCCCTGCAGGGTTCTTCCGTAGCATGGACCCTGAAGGCACTGGCACTGCTGTCATGAACCTTTCTGAGGTGAGAATCCAGCCCAGTGAAAGTTGGGGTGGGAAACAAGGGCACACGGCATTAGGGTGAATGTGGCATCTGGGGTGGGTGGTAGAAAGACCTGGGTAGGGGAAGAACCCAGAAAAGATCAAGATGAATAAACAGGACTGCTGCAGGGTTTGTGTTTCTCAGAGGGCTGCTCATGAGGACATGCAAAAAAATGCACCCTGCTCATCCCTTCTACCTCTCCTTCCCAGTGGCTGCTGCTGACGATGTGTGGCTAGGAGTTACAACAGATCTGCTGCAGCTGAGACACCCCAACGGGCCAGGCCCACTCCAAGTGCCTCCCCTTGGATCTATGGATACAGGATACTCTTCTCCCCTTGCTCCATCCCACGCTGAGCCACCAGCCCTGCCTCCCAGCAAGCCTCACACCATCCTCTCCAGTGGACCAGGGGTTAAGGCAGGCAGGGGATTCCCTTCTCCTCTTCTGGGCTGGGCTTCTTTCCACTCCCCCTTGCTCCCTGTCACCCCAGAAGAGGAGGAGGGTGAGCAGCATGGGGTACCTGTGAATCCCTGCATGGTGGCAGGCTGGGGGCCAGCTGCAGAGCAGGGAGGCAGCTGCTGGGGCATGAGGGGGAGGACACTCATAGTGCTTGCTCTGGTGCTGACCCATCCCCTCTGGCACACATTGCCTATCTGTGCACCCACACCTGGGAGCATCAGCACGTATTGCCTTGCTCAGGCAGCAGATTCCTGAGGGAGCCAGAGTGGCCTTCTGGGAGGAGGAATGGCCATACTCACTGTCATGAAGCCCTTGCACCGTACTTATCACCACTAAGCGTGACCAAAGTGTGGAGCCTGCTGGCTCTTTCCTGCGTGGCCTTCAACACATCCCTTCCACCTCCATGCCCCTGCCTATGCCCACCATTGGGCCAAGCCCTGCAACTCAAGCACTGAATGTTTTGGGGCTCCTCTGTCATGGGAACACTTGTGACCCTGTAGTGCAGCAGCTGAAGTTCCTTGTCCACGTAGGCACAGCTATACCATCACTGTCACAGCAGCCTGGCCTCCCCTCCCATCCCTGGGATCTCCTGGCACATCTGCTGCCCTTGGTCATGGCCCACAGCAGGGCCAGGGAGTACAGCACCCAAGAGGCAATGCCTTCCTCCAGAGAGCAAGGGTGGTGGTTTAGGAGGATCTTTGGCACAAAGTTGGGTTTTTTCTCCCAATCCCTCATCCTCCCACACTGTAACACTTGCTCTTAGCTTGGGCTCCTTTGCCCAGTGCAGATGGACTCCAGTGCCAACATATTTGCACTTCTCTGTGCTACTCCATTCCCCTCACCTTCTTCTGGGGTAATGGGGTGGCTCCAGCCTGGCAGTGGGTGAGGGCCCGTCCCCTGCCCTGCAGAGGCAGGCAGGCAGTTTGCTTCCCCCAGACCCCTGTTGTCACTGGAGGATGCACCTGCAGCAATAACCACTGCTGCCTGCCCGGCAGCTCTGCTTCCTCACCCTGCTCACTGTTCTCTCCAGGAATAAACAGATCTGTTAGACCTGTGGTCTGGGAGGTGTCTTGGGCTCTGTGTCCTCCCTCTGCTCACCATGGTCTGGTGCAGAGCCAAACCCAGGTCACACTGCTTGCCCAGCCTGGGGCACAGGTGGAGCAGCACCATCAGGGCAGTCTTGTTGTGGGGCTGGAGACATCCACATTCCCTAGGACTTTAAAAAACTCGCCTCTTCCTTTGCATGGGTGTCTCAACGCTGACACATGGGGCAGCACCATGTAAGAGAGAGGGAAGGGAGTACTGCTCTTAAAGAAAAGTGTCTTGTGGAGGCTGGGGAGGGGAAAGAGGATAGGATGGAGTTAACAATGGAGCTGGTGGAAGTGGAGAGGAGCCTGGACTCTGGACCCTGGAAGGGGACCAAAAGAGGTTTATTTCTTCTCTGGATACAGCCTGTGGGAAAGTGAATGTTTTCCCCCTGCTTCCTTTGAGGTCATGCCAGTTACAGCTAGAAGCAGAAAGTCTTCCATGAAAATGGCAGTGGAGTGCTGGATGGTGGGGCTTTTCGTAGCGTGGCTCAGAGCAGGACTTGCTGTCCTGCTCCTTGCTCACACTCCAGAAGGACATTGCAGCCTTGATGGCCCAGGGGTGCTCAGCATTTGTAAGAGGAGTGACCCTGGATACCTTATCCATCCCAGCATCCCAATATCACTTAAATGGGTGCCCTTTGGACCAGCCCAGCTCTCTGGCACCAGTGTCCCCATAGTGGGGCAGCACCCAATTTTGGGGCAAGCCAACCTGGCTCAGAGCACAGACAATAGCTGAGGTGTGCTGGCAGGAGGAAACAGCTCCCCCAGCTGCCTCAAAAGGCTGCCCTCTCCTACAGAGGCTCCCCAGGGCTGGATGGAAGTGAGCTGCTTGTGCTTGTCTCTTGACTACCTGTGAGCTGAGCTGTCTCCCTGGGTGGTGAGCTTAGGGCTCACCAGCCAGGCTTCCTGCTCCTCCATGCAATCCCAAATCCCCTGCAGAACAAGGCTCAGGTGGGACAGAACAGGGGTGCAGGCAGGCAGAGCTGTCCCAGCTGCAGGGTCTCATCACACACACACAGGCCCAATTGTAGGGCATGGTGACACCCTGGCTTTGGGATGACAGGTGCCCCTGGCGTAGCCTTACCAGAAGCCCCATCCCTCCCTCCTCTGGTGCCAGCTGGCAGATCCCTTCCCTCGCTGGCAGCTGGGACAGCATCAGCAGGGGGTCGGCAGGCAGGGCTTCCCCAGCTGCCAGCTCATGCCACTAAAAGTAGCCTGGCTCATCCCTCTCTTTGCAAAGGGGACAAGGAAGATGCCCAGCAGAGAGAGGCCTTAAATGCTGAGGTGAGGTGAGTAGCAATGGGGCCAGATGTGACCAAAACTGCTCTTAGCTTTGGGTTTGTCTTGGGACAGGCACTAGCCAGCAAAAGCCAGCCCAGCCCACTTCTGCCTTTCCCACAACTATCCCACAGGTCTGTGTTGGGTGAGCTAGCAGCACCCATGGATGCACAGCACCACTGCTCCTGCTCCCCAGCATTCCGGAATTTCCTGCACCTCACATGGCCCTGCTTCCTGCAGCCCAGAGCTGCCTGCCCTTGCTGGGGGTTCCCCCTCTCCCACCAGCTGCTCGTGTCCATCCCCCAGGCACAGCAGGGGGGTCAGGACCGCAGCCCATCCCCACCTGGCCCCAGCAGCTGCCCCAGCAGCTGGGCTCTGGCATCTCCCCCTTGGCCACGCTTCACTGTGCCCCAGCCCACGGCTGCAGGAATGCCATTCCCGCGGGCACAAGGGGCCTTTGTCTGAGCAGAGACGGGGTGTGGGGCCCCGCCCAGCATCTCAAGCTGGGGCTGGGGAGAGCCACAGCTGAGGGCCCGTGGGTGGGCAGCAGCTGACTCCGGCATGGCCCCACAGCTCCCACCCCAGGCACGGCCGTCTGCAAGGGATATCAAGGAGGAAAGCCCTCTCCTCATCCTCCTTGTCCCTCCGGCACCAGCAGCATCCTGCAGTCACTGCTGGCTCGGGAAGCAGCATCAACATCACACTAGTAAGCCTCAGCACCTGTGTCAAGGATGCTAAGGGCTCAGCCACCCCAGGAGGGAAGCAGGAGGGCTAGGACTTGGGGCAGGAGCCAGGAGCACCAGCCAGCAGCTACTGGATTCGGCCTTTTTCAACAGCTGCCATCCCAGTGCCAGCAGCAGGGAATGTGCATGGGCTGGGGCTTTCCAAGCCCTGGCCACAGAGCATTAAACAACCTATTTATAGCACTTACATCCCTCCTCAGAAGGAATGGCCTGTGCTCCTCCTGCACGGGGCTGGGTGCTTGGGTGCCACCACTGTCCCCACCACCAGCACCCTCTGGGATCCCTGCCAGAAGGGTGAGGTTTCCTAAAGCCAAAATACTCTTGGGCTTCCTGACTCTCATCTTCCTCCCCTTGTCATTTCTGAGAGCTCCCAGTGCTGCCCAGAGTAAGATTTGCGGCAAATCTCATACATCTTGTGAAGATGCCCTTCTTTCCAGGATCCCTGCTGCATCCTATGGAGATTTTATTGTGCAGCAGCCTATTCTGTCATCAGCAGGTGCTGATGGTTGCCCTCCCACAGAGCAGAGATGCTGTTCTGAGAGCAGGCTGAGTGCTGGCAGGTGACTCATGGATGGGGTGGCCTAAGGGGTGCCAGATTTGCCTGTTGTGTGATGGGGCACGGGACTGCTTGGAAGACATTCCCTCCTCAGCAGGGCAGCAGCAACCAAGAGGAGTTGTACCAGGAGGTAGCACTGCCATCTCCTGCCCAGATGCTGGCATGTCACACACCCGTGACCCTCCAGCTGTGCCTCCTCTGAGGTGGCCTCTCAACGGGTCCATCCTCTCCTGGAGGAGATGGAGGTGTCAGCTGGCTCCAACCCCAGGATCTGCACGGGGGATGTGTGGGCTGTGAGCAGCCCACAGCCTGTGCTCAGCAGCAAGAAGGAAGGGGCTGGGCTTTGGACAAGCTGAATACTCAAGGCTTTGGGATGGCAGGGAAGAGGAGACGAGGACAGCTCTGCACAGTCCTGCCTGAGGACAGACCCCTGTGTGAGCTGCTTCCAGCCCTGCTATCTCACCAGCACTGCTCCACCTGCAGGCTTACCAGAAGCCCAAATCATCCTCATGCTGCCCCGGGGAATCTCCTGCTCCTTGTTTGCTGGTGTCCAGCTGTTAACTGATCATCTGAGAGAAATAAGTACTGTGGAGGGGTATACAGTCCCTGTTTAGGCTCGGGAAGTGGGTCTCAGCCCTTCCCGTCGTTTAATAAGTGATGCGTGGTTGTGCAATTGATAAAACAAAGAAAATGGATGCCTGAAAGGAAGTGGTCTTGACACATACCCAGCAAAACATAAGCCAACCAACTGGTGAGGAATTCTGAGTCCCTTGGTGGAGAGGATGAAACAGAGACAAGTAAAAAGTGTTGAGAGAGAGAGCAGTAATTGCAGGACCAGAAAGTCCTCCATGGATCAGAGAAATTACAGCAAGGCTCTGGCCTAGGAAACACATGGGCAGGACTCTGCTGCCCTAAATCCTGCATTTTGAAGCAGATAGTATGAGATTTTGGGGTTTTTTTTCCCAAGGTTGTGTTCTCTTCCCAGCACAGTGCATGATTCGACAGAGGAGCAAGTTTATATCCCTTCATCTCCCTGGGCTGTACTTTTGCCCAATTGGAGGCTAAAAACCCTGACCTTCCAGATGGGGAAAGAGACTTGGCAAGATCTCTGCATTTTTGGCAAAAGGCAAAATCTGCCTTTCTATGAGTCCCAAGAGTTTGGCAATTAAGCCCTGCCCCACCTTCTTCCAAGTGCTCGGATGTTGCAAGCACCTGGCTCTCAAAGCAGGGTGAGAGCCTCCTGCACTCCCTCCCTGGAAAGGAACAGGTTTCTGCAGAGGCCACACACTACAGCCCCTTTGCTCCCTAATAATTTTCATCCACTCCCTTGTGTATCTCGGCAACATTACACTCAGATACAACAACAAAGTAACACTCAGAGGTAACGCTCTGAGTTACAGCTACAGCATCTCTGCACCTGGTCAGTACCTCCCTTTCCCGGTGGGACTGGAGCACAGGATTCCCCCAGTAGGGCTGGAAGGATGATCAGTTCCCCTAGTTCAGGTGGGGCTTTTCCTAGGAAAATGCTCCCTAGGGAATAAGAAGTCCACTCTCCTCCATTACTGTCATCACTTACACTGACCTGGGATGCTGCATTTTCATCCCAGAGGTCCCCAGCCTGCTCAGAGCTAGGATGCTGCAAGTGCCCTCTGCACAAGGAGAGGACATTCCCAGTGGAGCTGCACTGCTGGGGAAATCAAGGCACCAAGCAAAGCTTAGCCAGGATTGGCTGCAGCACAGCGAACCCAGAGTCTCAAGAGCAGGCCAAGCACTGCAGCTACTGCCTCCCTGATGGAAAATGCTCCCTCCTGGGGAAACATAAACCCTGACATAGCTGCAGCCAGGTTTTGGCTCCTGCTCCCTCGTGTGAGCTCTGCCATGAGGCGGGCAGGACGGAGCTGGCGGCAGCGCACAGCACAGCCCTCTGACCACGGCACACCCGGAGCCTCCGGGAGGCCAGTCCCAAGGGACTGACGTCAACCCCGGCCCTCGAGGCTCCGGGGCCACCGGGGAGCTGTTTCTGCTTTCAGCACATGGTGTCCCTGTGCTGAGGCATGGCCAGCCTGCTTTCCTCATCCATGGCTGGCTCCCTGGGAAGAACTCGTGGGGCTGGGAAAGGTCACTCTGGCTGAACTAACCACACTTGGATGGGACTTACTGGGCAAGGGACAGCTTGCAGCAGGCAGGCAGGGAAATGGAGCAGTTGCTTTTGGTCCCTTGTGTCTGTTCATTCTCCTAAATTCTTCTTGAGCGAGAGCCAAAAGTAGGGCCTTGGCAGGGTTTTGGAAGGGAACAAGGGGAGGAAATGAAGACAGACATCCACCAGGAACAAAACAAAGGTTCGGCACAGGAGGGAAGTGGAAGGGCACGGACATGACCATGGACCTTCCTGCCTGCACCCTCACTCTGGCTAGCTTGTGCTCCTCTGGCTGCTTGCCCCAAGATAACTCAGCTTGGGAACACTGGAACACAGCTGGGAAGTGCAGGACAATCCTTACCATCCTGCTCTTGAGCCATGCATGGAGCCAAATCAAAGTTCTTTCTCAGCAGAGTACCCCACTGCTTCTCAGTGTATTATGCCTTGGGCATGCCTTGCCCACTTTCCTTGGCTCACCTGGTCTGCATTCCTGACCCTTATGGGAGCAGGGTGACAATTGCTGGCACTGGCAGGGAATGACAGGCGAGCATACTTTGGACTCAGTTGCCTGCTCAAGAGCTATGGCAAAGCCTTCTAGTGAAACAGAACCCCACCCGGCCAGCCCACATTTCTGTGGTGGGCAGATGTTGACTCTCCCTCGCCCCCCTTCCCTTCCCTCCCCTACACTGCCACTCCAGCAAATGGGGCCTCGGCTGTGAAGCAGTATCACTTTCAGAGAGTGTGTGCCGGGCCTGGGAGGAGGGGGCATTTAAATGAACAGCTGGGGGCTTTTTGTTGCTCCCCTGCTCTGGAGCTGTTCCTGCCCATTTGGGCTGGTGGCAGGCTCACGCTGGGGAAGCTGAGCAGTCCAGGCTGCTCCGGGAGAAAGAGCTGAGTGGTGTCCCGGAGCAGGAAGGATCCCAAAGGGGGTAAGAGTGACCCGGGAGAGCAGTGGGAAGGAGCCCCTCCAGCGCTTCTCCCTCGAGCCTGCCCCAGGCAGCCCCCGCTCTCAGGGGGGCGCGAACCCCCCAACTTCCAAACCGTGAGGAGCTGCCGAGCACCCCCGCTACTGCAGGTCAGCCGGGGGTGTGCCGCTGTGCCCGCAGGCTCGGGGCCAGCATGCCCGCCCCGCCGCTGGCCGCCCCGCTGCTGCGCGCCCTGCTCGCCCGCCTGCTGCCGCTGGCCCGCCGGCGCCTGCTGCCGCCGCTCCGCCGCCTGGGGCGCCGGCTGCGCTCCCGGGAGAGCCGCCAGGCCCTGCTCACCTGCCTGCTCTGCCTCCTCAACCTGCGCAAGAAGGCGGACGACTGAAGCGGCCGGCCGCGGGCAGGGACGGGACGGGACGGAGCGGGCAGGGCGCGGCGGCTCCTCCCGCCCGCCCGGCCCGTCGCGGGAGGAGGGACCGGGCAGGGAGGGGACGCGCCCCGGCGGGGGCGGACGGCCCGCCCAGGCAGCCGAAGCCGGACGGCTGCCCGTCCTCGCCGCTCCGGCCATGGTCGCTGGGCCGCCCCCGCCCCGCTGCCCCCGCCGCGGGGCCGCCCCGCCGCTGAGCGCTCTCGCCCGCCCCGGGCAAGGAGCCGGAGCTGCCCGGGCCATCTCCATCACCCGCTCTCCCGGGCGGCGGGAGCCCCGCACTGCCCGGGCCGGGACCCCCAGTGCCCGCAGCGGGCAGCGGGGAGGGCGAGGATGTCGGGCAGCACGGCGAGGAAGGTGCAGCCCTTCACCATCAGCACCAGGCTCTCGCTGCCCAAGTGTGCCGCGGACTTGTCCGCAGACGCCTGCCCCGGCATCGCGCTCGCCTCCGCGCTGGACAGCCACCGCGGCCTCCGCCGCAGCATCAACGAGCGCATCTCCCTCTACCTGGCCCACGCCCGGGCCGGCCCCGCCGCCCCCCGCAGCCCCAGCCCCGCTGAGTTCGGGGGCACCGAGGAGGAGCGGCTGAACCGCAGCTCCCTAGCCCGCTCCATTAAGAAGATCACGCTGTCCAACTGGTACGGGGACGCTGGCACAGGAGAGGCAGGGGGACCCGGGGACCCTGCCCGCGCCGCCGGCGAGAGGAACCACAACAATAACAACAGCAGGACAGGGAAAGCTCAGTTCAAGGTAAGCGCTCCCGGTACCCTATGCCCCTGCTCTCGCCCCGTCTTCCCTGCATTCCCCATTCCTTGCTGCCAAGGGATGGATAGGTCCTGGGGAGTCTGTGCCCATCCCTGTTGCCTTATCTCCGTGCCGTCCAGGTAGCAGTGGTTGCAGGGCTGTTGGGGTAGTTGTTTTTCCTCCCATGTGCCCCTCACGCACTTCTCTGTCCCATCAGGCTGGAGGGCAGGAAGTCTTTGCGAATTAGCGGAGATGAGCTTTCCCCGGGGCTGAGATGAGACAGAAAAGCTCTGCCCCAGAGCCTGGTTATGGAGGGCTCAGCTTTTGAGATGCCTGTGCTGATGCAGTTGAGTGCGGGGAGCTGGGAACTCACTCTCTCGTTTACCAGAGGGGAAACGGAGGCTGGGAGAAGGGAAGTGACTCATGAAGGGCCACACAGCCAGGCAAAGCTGGGACAAGGCTAGGATCGGGACCCAGGGCTCTCGGCACCCCACCCTCCAAGCCTGAGCTCTAGCAGGCTCAGAGGTACGAATTCAACAGTGTCAGAGCCAGGGAGACCCCCCGGTGGGTGGGATGGGGCGGAAGGCATCTCGGAGACGTCGCAGTTTCTGGCAGGAGCAGGCAGGAACTCCTTGGGATTTAACCCTGACCTGCACCAGCTGGTTTCCCGGCAGGATAGTGCTAGGGAGAGCCGCGCAGCCCACTGCCAAAACCCTCATCTTCATTGCCAATAAAGGCCAGGCACAGCCTCGCAAGAGGTGCCGCTTCCTCCGGCACGCAAGCAGCTCCTCGCTGGGCGGCCGGAGCCTGCGCAGCCCAAAGGGCAGCGGCATGGGGGCTCCCCTCCTTCGGATGAGGTAGGGACACGTGCTGGGCACCGCCGTGTGGGACTCTCGGGGGACTGCCAGGATCGGCCCCTCCTCCCTGTCCAGCATGAACGTGTGGGGCTGAAAGAGGTGGGCAGGCTGCAAGATGGAGCTTTAGGAGGGAAAGAGGGAGCTGGGGGGCAGGGGAGAATATGTGGGATGGCAGCTGGAGGAGAGGAGAGGAGGGACACCATCTCCCACACAGAGCTTTCCCAAGCGTGCCCCGCAGCCCTTGGATTCGCCCTCCGCTCCTGCCCCGTAGGAATGAGGCTCCTCCGGGATGAGCACAGTGCTGCCTCGGAGGGTCTGGTCCCGCTCGTCTTGTTCGTGGGAAGTCACTGGCGCCTATTCTGTGGGAATGCGGCAAGCATATGGGCCGTGTTAATTTTGCTTTTAGAGGGGGAAAGAAGTGTTAGCAGAGGCGGCAGCTGAGGCTGCTGCGCTCATGTCACGCGTGGCTTTGCTCATGTCACGAAGCCTGGGGTCCTGCTAGGGAGTGTTTCGCACTGCACCTCATGGATGCTGAGGCGGGCACAGCTCTTTCTCCCAGACTCCGGTTGCTGAGAGAGTTTGTTGTTTTGCCGGATCGGGGACCCAGCTCCAGCCAGAGGGACCGAGGAGGGGGGGGAGTCCCGGTGGAGAAGCTCTGCGGGAAGGATGAAGTCATCGTTGTGCTGGCAGCCCTGCTTTCCTGCGGCTGACGGATCGTGAGAGAGGGACTTTAAATAAAGCTCCCGTGTCACCTGCAGGCTCGTCTCCCACAGCTGAGCCCTAGGGGCCAGCGTGAGACATTACTGCACAGAACTTTTTAGGGTCTTATGCCTCACAGGCACTTCACATTTAGCTCCCTATCATTTCCTAAATATGCATCCGAACCTCTCAGCCCCGTGGTCAGGCAAGGAGGTGCCTTCCCCTTCTGATATCATCCTGCTGAGTTCTCACTGTGACTGCTGGGCTGTGATTCAGCCTTGTACCCTGACTGTTCTTCCTGCTTGGGATGGGATGCTGTGGCATGTGGCAGTGGTCTGTCCTCTACAGCCACGTGGCAAGCTTAGCAGGCCCTTGGAAAGGTCCAGTGGTGCCATGCTCCTAGATGTTCTAGAGCTGTTGGGCCATTTGTAGAGCTCTGAGCCTTTTTGGTGGCAGCAGCTCTATGCTGGGGGCTGCCATTTATGTCAGGACTCTCCTGCAGTCCTGGAGAGATGGTGGGAAGCCATGTTCAGTGCAGGGAGGGAGTTCTGGTTTGCCTAGGTTCATTTCCCTTGGACAGCTTCCTCAGTTTGGAGTGGCCTGAGCAGCAGTAGGCTGGCTCTGGCTGATCCCATACCCCGTTTGCAGTGGTCTCAGAAGAGGGGTTGTCAGGGCAGCACACATTGTCCACCACCCTGTTTCTGTTGCCCTGTGCCTGCTTGGATGGCTATTACAGAGACAGCAAGGTGGCCCCAGGAAGAGAGTGGAAGGAGGTCCCTAAATTAGCCTGTTATATCCAACAGCCCAAGAAAAGATCCATCTGTAGAGAATGAGGCTTAATGCCCTTGGGCATGATCCAAACAATCCCACGCACCTCTTCTCCTGGGGCTGTGCTGCATCAAGGATAAGGTAATGTGGAATTCATCCTGGACATCCTCTCTGCCTGGCTGCAGTTCCTGGACTTCCTTCCTCCTGCCTCTCCTGCTTCCACCCTCACTCCTGTCCTTTGGAAGCCCTTCCCTGCAAACCAGCTGCCCCTTTAATTCATCTCCCAGCTAGGCTGAGATCAGGAATCAGCAGCTGAGAGGATTCAAGTTCATGATGTTGGAGTTAATGTCATCCTGTGTCCTCATGCCTCTGCCCTACTGTCCTGGAGGAGGGCAGGGGAGTCTCACTCTGAACATCCTCAGATGTCCAGGGACCAGTGGTGATCGCTAAACGGGTTTCTGCTAGCTTTGGAGTCAATTCAAGGAGAGAAAAGTGTGTTGGGGATACTGGGAGCTAAAATGGAGAAGGCACTGAGCAAAGCAGGCTTAGGAGCTCTTGCCACTTGCTGAACACATGGTGGGAGCTGTGGGTGCTGTTTGGAGGAGCCTGGCCTAAGGTCCCTAGGACCAAGAGCTCAGCCTAGCAGCGTCTGGGTACGGCCAGCAGCCGCCTCTGGCCCAGGGCACGGGGAGCTGGGTGAGTGCTCCTCTGTCCCCTTGGCTGCTGGGACAGTTAAGCACTACCAGGCTCACAGCTGTGCCTTCCTGCCTCTAGGTCTTCCTCAGGAAGGATGTGGATGTGGAGGAGAAGCAGCAGGAGCCTGGGAGTGTTCAGGCCAGTGTTTTCTGCTCTCCAGTGGACAGATGTTCTCCCTTCTATGTGGTATGTCCCCCTGCCCTCAGTGTTAGGGGCCATGACATGCAGCTTGGAACTGAGCAGTGAGGCTGGTCACTCGTGGTGTGCCCAGGTGTGGATGGAGCCTTGCCTCTTTCAGTGAGTGCAGGAACAAGCTGGGCATGATGGGGCAAGGAATCAGCCCCCTAGGCAGCACCCAGAGATTTTATTGCTTCCAAGGGAGGCAGATTATGGGCTCCTCCAGCCCTGGCTGAGCCAAGTGACCAAAGGTCACAGAGTCGCAGGAGGGCCTGAGAATCTGTGTTGCTATTTAAAACAAAACAAAACAAAAAAAATACAGAGGATTTCTGTAGTTCTTGTGGTTAAGTAGAACAGGCATTGGAAAGTGAGTCCAATGCTGTCAGCAGAGCAGCACATGCCAGAGTGTTTAGAGAGCCTGAAACAGTTGCCCAAACCCCACCGCTCCACAGGCTCCTGGAAAATTGCTCCCTGGTGGGCTCAGGGGCAGCTAAAACCCTGTGGGGCAGCTCACACCCAGCCCTGTCAAGGAGGAAGGGCTGGCCCCAGGAGCAATTTCTGCCTGCTGAGAGGAGGCAGCAAGCCCTGCACCTTTGGGCTCCTCCTGAAAATGCTCAGTTTCCTGTTTGCTACCAGTTAGTATGCAGTCAGATCCCCATCCCTGGGCAGAAGGGTGGGAAGTAAGTGCCCGAGTGATGGTGCTGTCCCCTGGGCTGCATGCAGCTGGGCCCAGGGCTGAGTTTGGAGAAGGGCCAGCACTTTCATTGGCTGACCTTTGCTGTCACCCCTGGCAGAGCTGGAACCCTGACAGGGTTTCGTCAGCGTTAACTGCCCACAAGGCCAAATCCCAAGGGAGATGCTGTGCTCCCTGCCCCCTCCAACCACCCACCAGTGATGAGGGCCTTGGGTGCCACCAAAGGAGTGGTGGGGCTTACCAGGAACCTGCCCCATGGCCCATCCCCTGGCAGCATCCCCCTGTGTGACACCAAAGAGATGCTACAGACATGAATGCTCCTTGCAGGGATGCACTGCCTCAGGCTGGAGGGGCAGCAAGCACTGCATCCATCTCCAGTGTGGGTGCTGGGACCAGTCCAGGTGGTGGGTGCCATCCCAACAGCCTGGAATGATGTAGGGAGTTACCCACTTGAGGGACAGCCCAGCAAATCCCCTGCTGGCATTGCAAAAGCCATCAGTGTGGCTTTGGTAGAGGGAAGTGGTACCTCAGTGTGCTGGAGGAGAACCCCAAGTATGTAAGTGGAGGAGTGGAATCAAGAATAGCATGCTGACCTACTTCATTTGGGTTTCTGAACTGCTCCTGGGAGGTGATGGGGAGGGCTCCCTGGGGAAGCACGCTGACACGCCCCACCCCGCCTCTGCTCCCCCCCAGCTGGCAGGATCCCCAGTGTCATCACCCCAGAAAGAGAGCCCTAAGGGCAAGGAGTCTGCTGCAGCACCAAGGTGCAGTGGGAGAAGCAGCGTGGGAGCAGCCCCTCTCCTTGACCTGAGTCCTCTGATAGCCCAGTTCAACCGGGAGATGCTGCAGGTGAGGCAGGCTGGGGCAGTTGCCCAGGGGGCTGCATGGGAAGTGGGATGGATGGAGGGCCACCGGCAGCCTTTCATGTGAGCTGTGGGGTGGGGTGCGCAGCAGGGAGGGTTGAACTCCCAGCCCGAGTGAAGCCATGGTTGTGGCATGAGATCATGTTTGGCTGCCTCCCCTGGCTGTCAGCCCCAGGGAGAGGGGGTCAGCCCACACCAGGGCCCTGCTTCCTCTCCATGTGCGCATGCTCCTCCCGTTCTCCTCCTCCTCCTCCTCCTCGCAGACCCTGTCCCTCTCCAGCAGAACGGGAACTGAGGTGGTGGGAGGGCTGCTTCCATGCCACGGTGGGAAGAACGCATGGATGTTTGCACTGGGGAGCAGGGTGCAGCGAGGAGAGATGCTTTGTGCAGACTGCCCTGCTTGGGCAAGCCCAGCTTCTCCTGATGGGCTGAAGCAGATGCTGGAAAAAAGTGAGGTGCTGCACACCTTCATTCCCCTATTGCCACAGATGCTGTCCTGAGTGCCTGTGCTGGCCTGTTGACTCCCAGAGAAATGGGTTGTCAGCTGAAAGGGTGCACTCCAGTGCCTGTCACGGCTTTGGGAAGGCTTGGGCTTGGCTCCCCAAATGCGTGTCCTTGAGGCTCTGGTGGAGGCCCCCAGCCACGTGGCTCTTTGTATGGTGCAGGCAGAGAGCTGGGTGCGGGGCAAGCTGCGGGACCTGAAGGACGGCTGTGACCTCCAGGACTGGGAGGAGGTGGCTCAGACCTTGCAGAGGGACATGAAGGACTTTGAGAACACCCTGATAAAGCTCAATCAGGTGAGGCCAGGCAGGGCATGGCGTGGCATGGCTCCTGTTACCCACAGCACCCATGTCCCTGGGCTCTCTGCAGCAGAGGGTCCCTGGGAAGCCCTGATGGTGAGCGGGTCCCTTGGCCCCACAGATGGGTGAGCAGCTGATGTGGAGGGCAAGCCCCAGTGCTGAGGCCGTGCGGAGGCAGCTGCTGGCCCTGCAGGACCAGTGGCAGCTCCTGAAGCAGACGGCTGCCAGCCAGAGCAAAGCCCTGGGGGGGCTGCAGAGCCTGCAGGACTTTAACAGGAAAGCTGAGCGGCTGGAGGCATGGATCAAGCACAAGGTTTGGGGGATGGGAAGCATGGGGTGGGGAAAGGGAGAGCCTGGCTTTCCCCCCAACTTCTCACACCTTTGCCTGGCCCAGGAGGAGAAGCCCTCCCTGGCAACCCTCCTGCAGGAAAGCCCGGACAAGATCCAGCTCACCCGCCGCATCCTTGACTTGAAGCAGGTGAGAGGCTGCTGGGGGGCTGCCAGCCTGTCAGGGACCCCAAAATCTTGAAGCTGGGGCATGGCACAGGTCCCTGAGGAGGGATGCTGATGTCTTTCCTCTCTGCTCGGGCCAGGAGGAGCAGCAGTTCCAGAGTCTGCACAAGGATCTGAACAGCCTGGCCCAGAAGCTGGAGAAACAAGGCAAAAGTGAGAGCAGAAACATCTCAGCCCGGCGCAAGCATCTCAACAAAATGTGAGTGGAGGACGCATGGGCTGAGCAGGGCTGAGCCAGGCACCAGGAGCTGAAAGACTGTGAAGCAAAACCCCCAAGACTTCCTGGCCTGGCTCTGCACAGCTCCCCAGACAGGCACAGACTGCCATTCACCTTTCCCCTCCCACCTGCTCAGGTGGCTGCGGCTGCAGGGGACGCTGAAGGAGCACCACGAGGCTCTGCAGCTGGCCCTGGAGGTGGCCTCCTTCCTCCAGCAAGCAGATATCCTGCTCGGGGCCATCCATGCAAAGGTATCTGCACTGGAGCCAGGTTCACCCTGGTATGTTGGGCTGTTGCATGGCCTGAATGGCACTTGGTGGGCAGCACATTGCTCCGGTCCCCTGCGTGGAGGCTCCTGTGGTCCCAGCACTCTCAGCCTGGGGTTTGGGGAGAGAACCAGGGGATAGGGAAAGGGAGCCAGGTTGGCAAGTGCAGCTTCGCACTGTTTCTTTCTGCTGGAGCTGGGAGCAGGGCCCCATCCTCCTCCCACTGCTGACCTTTTGGCCTTTTCTTACAGCAGAGCAGCATTTGCGGTACAGGGAAGCCAGGGGAGGGCGAGCCATGCCAGGATCGGGATGTCAGGGACATAGCCAGCCAGGTGATGGTGAGTGCAAGAATCTGCCTTGTCCTCTGAGCCCTGGGCAGCATCCTGACAGAGGGGGAATGTGAGCTTTCCCAGGTCAGCTCTGCCACCAGCAGCACCATGGGCTCTGTGGGCACCCCACAGCTGAGTGGGTGGCTGAAGCTGTGTGATGGATGGGGGAGTCTCCCTGGGGGCAGCCAAGGACCAGGATAGGCACTCACTGCCTCTTCTGCCCCCAGAGGGATGGTTGTCATCACACCCTCCTCATGGCCGTGGTGGTTCATCCCTCATGGGCCCTGTCTCCATCACTTCCCAGCTGCTCTCTCTTCTCCAGATGCTGGATGTGACAGTGTCCCAGCTCCTAAACTTGCAGCCCAGCCTTGCAGCCCGGGTCACCTCAAAGCACCGAGATGTAAAGGAGAGTTGGGCGCAGCTCCAGCAGGCACTGAGGTAGAGCAGAGCTGGGCAGGAGCACCAGGATCCCAGCCCTGACCTCCCAGTGCTGGAGCCAGAGGCTTGGGAAAGACCTGGGTTAGCCCCTAGCTGGCTGTCTCTGGGGCACCAGCTCCACTCAAGGTCTCCCTTCACCCTCTGCTCCCCTGGGCTTCCCTTGCCTTCCTTTCCCAGGACAGGGAAGGCTCCAGCACGGGCAAGCAGTTCCCCAGGGGGCAAAGCTGCAGCTCCAAATGTTGAGCCTCGAGGAGACGACAGCAGTCGTGGGGCTGTGGGTAAGGAAGCAGCAGCCAAATGGACAAGAGGAGTCGGCAGCATGGTAAGCATTGTCTTCCTCCAGGCATCTTCAGCTCCCTGCTTCGAGAAGCCAAGGGAGCCTATGGGAAAGGGGTTCAGGTGTTGGGCAGAATCCAAGCTGAACACTCCTGGATCTGGTTCCACAAGTTATGGGAGGTTATAAGTGTCAGGCCCAGGGCAAAGCAGGTGTATCCTTTGTGCTGGCCAAGGAGAAATGGGAACCTTTGTGCTGCAGGTACCAAAAGATGTGCTAGAGAAGAAGGCAGAGCTCAGGAAAGGAGAGGAGAACAACCCTGGGTCCCCAGCAGTGGGACAGCCCCCTCATGGAGGGGACAGCAAAAGGTACCAGCTTGTGGAGGTGGCTGTGGGAACGGGACAGAGTCAGAGGGGGCAGAGATGGGGTTCCCATGTGCAAGGGGGAACCCTGCAGTCCTGACTGTCCCTCCCCTCTCTGTGCTGGAGGAGGAAAGAGGCAGAGGCTGAGTGGGGGATGCGGCAGCCAGGGACCCAAGTGCAGGACGTCTGCCAGGCGGTGGATGCGGTAATGTCTCTCCAAGAGTCCCCTTTGCTCCCTGCCCATCCAAGAGGAGGCTGTTGGGGAGGGACTCACTTCCCTGACATCCTCCTGCTGCTCATGGGCTTGCATGTTTCTGCTCACACACCTGGTCTGGGCACTAACCCAGCATGTCTCCTGCTCCTCAGCAGACTTTGTCCCCATACAAGGACAGTGTGGGAGTCCCCCCATGTCCAGTGGCAAGCCTGGAGGCAGCACGGATGCAGCAAGAGCCCCTGGCCCGCAGTTCCAGTGCCAGAGCTGTGCTCCTGGTGAGCCTGCTTGGATGTGAGGTGGGGGGAGGACACGAGGTGGGGCCCATCCTAACTGCCCTCCCTGCCTCCAGGAGGGGCCAGCAGGAGGGAGGCCTCCCGGGAGCCCTCAGGTGGAGGCCATGCTGCGGGAACTGGGGGAGTTGTGGGAGGACCTGCAGAGGAAGCACCAGGAGAATGGCATAGTGCTGCAAGAAATTGATAAGGTATGTGAAGTCTGGGCTAGGGTGGACACAGGGCTTGCTCCAGTTGTAGCAGCTTGCTGGGGACCGCCAGGTGAGGCTGGCACCTGTGGGGCCTGGAGCTGCAGCACTGGCACCAGCATCTCTGGCTGCCCTTGCAGATGGCACACTTCTCCCACTGTGCTGCCTGTGCCCCAGGCACCCCCAGTGGGATGGCAGCATGGCTCCTCTGGGTGGCTCAGAGCCAGGCTGATGGGCTCCCTGCTCTCCCTGAAGGCACTGAGGCTGGTGGGAGAGCTGGACCAGGCTGAGCGGTGGCTGCAGGATGTGGCTGGGTCGCTGTTGGAACCAGCTGCCATGAGGAGCCCAGAGGAGCTGCGCCAGGACCTGGAAGAAATGAGCCAGCTGGAGAAGCAGCTCCTGCTGTGTGGACTCAAGCTGCAGGCACTGCGGGAAGAAGCAGCAGGCGAGTCGCCCACTGAGCACGAGGGGACAAGGAAGATGCAGAGGAAAGTGGAGATGGTGGAGGAGAAGTGAGTCCTGGAGAAAGGTGCCTCTTCTCTGGTCCCCAGATTGGGTGGGGAGGAGGATGCTGTCCCTGAGGAGGTGCAGAAGCTGCCAGCACCTCTAATGAGCGCCTCTCCCCACAGGTTGGCACATGTGCAGGCAGCCCTGCGGCACCGGGCAGCAGATCTACGGGACTCCCTGGTGCTGTCTGAGTTCCTGCAGGACCTGCAAGAGGAGGAGGCACGGAGCCAGCAGGGATCTGCAGTGGTGAGCAGCGGGGCCAGGCGTCCCTTGGGATCCCACAGCACCTGGGACTGACCAAGAGTTGATCTGTCGTTTGCAAGGGGGCCCTACTAGTTGCTCCCCTTCAGCCCAGCTACCTGGGGTGCCACTGCCCATCTCTTACATCTGGTGTTTCTGCTGGCTTCAGCCAGGGAGTGGGCGTTGCGGCTCGCAGGGGTGTTTTCCCCCGCTCTCAGCCCAGGCTGAGAAGTCTCCAAGCAGTGAGGACATGAGCCGCCCCTTGGGAGAGCTGCAGGAGGCCATGGAGATGCTGAATGACGTGGCAAAGGAGCGGGAGCGGGTCATGGAGGTGGCAGCAGAGACGGAGAACCTGGAGCGTCTGGTAGGGAGTGGGGATACAGCGGGGTGGTTCATGTCTAGCTGGACATGCCGGCTAACTGGGACAGGGCACGCGCTTCAGCTGTCCTCAGTGGGACACAAGGGCATTGGGATTCATGGGGACCTCTCTCTGCAAGGCTGGCACCCTTATCTCTCCCATGGCTGGCACTTCCCTTTTGCAGCTGCGTGGCAGGGTGGGGTGGGCTGGGGGTGGGTGGCAGGTGGTAGCAAAGGGGCTTCCACCTCAGGGCTAATCTCCCTGTGTCCCCTCCTGCCCATCCAGGTGGCAAAGGTATCCCCACAGCTGGAGGCCCTGCAGAGCAGAGCCAAGGTGCTGTCTCAAGACATTGCCCTAGCAGAGAACAGCTTCACCACGGTGAAGAGTGAGAAGGACCTGCAAGAGCTGCAGGGCTTGCTGAGCCGCCAGCAGGAGATGGAGGTGAGTCAAGGGAGCACTGCCAGGGAGGTGTCCTGGCTGGCTGGGGCTGTCCCAGTGAGGCACTGGCCCCCTCTGGGGGCCCAGGTGTTACAAGCCTTGGCACAGTGTGGCAGGGCAGGCTGGAATTTTCCAGTGGAGCTGGGACCTGCCTGCTCTGCTCCCTCTGATAGCACGGGCCAGGCAAGGGACAGAGCTTGCATCAGCTCCCAAGTGCCAACACCCAGCTGCCAGCACCTCCCTCGTCTTCCCACTGGTGGGGAAGAGACTCATGCACACAGGGCAGGGAAGCCAGGCAGTTCTGTGCCATTCCTGTGCTCCCCCACAGAGGCTAGCTCTGCCCACTGCAGATGTACCAGCATCCATCCTCTGTCCCTGCATCCCAGGATGCAGGAGAGTCCAGCCTGGGTTCAGAGGGGTTGGATGCATCTCGAACCTTTCCTGCCTTGTGATCTTCAGCATGCAGTGTCACAGAGCCTGCAAGGGCAGCTGGAGGAGCTGGAGAGGGCGGCTGCCCACTTGCAAGAGCTGTGCCCCGCTCGGCAGTGCCCCGTCAGCCGGGAGCTGCAGGAGACTCTGCGGGCCTGGGCAGGGCTGCGAGAGCTGCTGCGGGAGACCCGGCTCCGTGTGCAGCAGGCCAGCCAGCTCCGGCACTTCTTCAAGGATTATTTAGCCATGATGTAAGTGGCAGTGAGCTCTTGGGGTTGCTTCTCTGGTGGTTGAGGGGCTGCTGGTGAGAGCATGGCATTGGCAAGTGTGTGGGCAGTGCTAGAGCTGCAGCCAGGCGTGACCATGGGTAGCCTGGAATGCAGGGTTGTACCACAGCTGTCTGGTGTGAGGCAGCCCTGCAGCATCTTGTCCTGCCCCAGCAGCCTTGCCACAACCAAGCTGCTTCCCGCTATCCCTGAGCATGGGAATGGCTTCCCTGAAGCCTGCAAGGCTGAAGAAGGGTTGGGTCATTCCTCAGCCTGTCTTTCACATGCTCACAGCTCCTGGACGGAGGACACACGGGCTCGGATCTTCTCTGAAAGCCCAAGCAGCTCCAGTCTCCCGGAGACTCCCTGTGAGGAACTGGAGAGGAGAATCGAAGGGAAACTCAAGGAGTTTGAGGCTCTAGCAGCAGCAGGGCAGCAGCTGGTGTCTGAGGAGCACTACCTGAGTGCAACAGTAAGGACAGGGGAAATCGGGTCAGGGGGAAATTCTCAGCTCTGCCTGAAGTCCTCTGGGGGCAGACCATGAAAGAAAGAGCAAAGTGTGGGTGCAGAGCCCCAGTAAGTGGGATGGGACAGCTATGCATCCCTGGGGCTGCTCAGGGCAGGAACAAGTTTCATCCAGTGGATCCTGAGACCTGAATGATGTGTCTGTGACTGTATCCCACTCCCAAAAACCTCCTAACTGTTCTGTTGTGAGATATCCTGGTAGGGCCAGTGCCCCTGGGCCAGGAGTCCTTGCAGGCTGCCCAGCATCTCTCCTCCCCTCAGATCAAGGAGCGCTTGGAAGAGCTGCAGAGCATGCTGGGCTGGGTGCTGGTGCGCTGGCGAGCACAGAGGCACCAGCAGGATCTGGGGAGCAGACAGGTGGACAGGAGGGACCCAGAGAGCCTCTCAAGCACATCCCCCACTGGTCAAGTGAGTACCCAGCCATGCTGAGACTGTCAGGGAGAATGACCAGCCTTGAGGCTGAGGGTACCAGAGGCACTGGGTGGAGTGGGTGGTGCAGAAGAAAGGAAGGGATGTGTGCCAATACCTCTGGGAGTCTCTGGGGTTCAGGCAGGGCAAAGGGAGGGCTGTCCTGAGAGGATGTCTGGCTCCAGCAGCCTTCCTTCATATTCCCTCTCTTGCCTTGCTCCCCAGGAGCAGCGTGCCTCACATGCTTCATCCCACCTGGAAAGCATCCGCAGCCCAGTGAAGTTCATGCCCCGCTCCCCCCTTGAGCCTGTGCAAAGATTAGAGCCCAAGCTTCCAGAGAAAGCAGCCATCTCCCCACCCACATCACCCCTCTCAGATGCCCCATCAGGAGTGGAGCAGAGCTGGGGGCAGCCCAGCAGCGAAACACCCCATGATGTGGAACCCCCCAAGGAGGCTGCCAGCTGGGATCCTGCTGAGACCTCCATGCTGCTGCTGCCACCGCGGGGCCCCTGTGGTCTTGGGGAGACGGTCAGCCTCATCCTCAGCATTGGCAAGAAGGGCGAGAAGAAGAAGGCACAGCTGCTGGCCAGCAGCGAGCAGCCAGGGGAGGAGGCACTGCCGACGGTACGGGAGGAGGGTGGGCAGCCTTGGCAGAGCCATGGGCAAGCAGCCAGGGAGCTCTTGAGCTGCCCCAAGCAGACTGGGAGGCTGCGGGGTAACCCCCAAGCTGAGAGCCCTCCAGGCCATTTCTTATGAGCTGCTGGGGCTGTGTGAGTCTCAGGAGAGGGGCCTTTGGCCATGCTGATGCTGTGTGATGCCTTAGGGCTGAGGCCGGCTTGCGCCACCCACTTTGCCTGTGCTCTCCTGCTGCAGCTCCTTGCCCACGCTGTCCTCTCTGTGTGTCTCTTTCTCTCCCCTTGCTCAGCTCCCCGCCACTAAACACTCAGGCTGTAAAACCTTTTGGAAGCGTTGCCAGGGGCTTTTAGGAAACACTTGGGGTAGCTTAAAGCGAAAAAGAAAGGCACCTCGCCAGCTGGTGGAAGAGGTAACGTCCTGGGGAAGGCTGTGCATGCTGGGCAGAGTGGCTGCATGGCGTGAACCTGCCTGCCACCAACCCTCCCGGCCATACTGCTGTGCCCTGTTGGCAGTGCTCCACTGGGAAAGGGAAAACCCTTCTGGTGCTGTGGGGTCCAGAGTGTGGGTTGCTGGGACATGTGAGAAGGGGACTCAGGCAGGGCTTGCTGCTGTTTGGCCCCTCATTTGAGTAGTTTTGGGAAGTATGGCTAGCTGGTGGCCAGTGGGAGAGCCTGCCTGCTCCATTGCTGGGGGGCAGCAGCAGTTCCTTGTGTAGCCCGCTGAAGGGGACAGCGGTGGTTGGGGCTGTGTGAGTTGCACATTTTGTAGGGGTGGGGGTCTCACTCCAGGTTCCTTGGCTGGTAACCCTGAGGCTGGGAGTCGGGGAATTTGTTGGGGCTGGCATCTGTTTGTTCTCCAGAGCCTGTGCAAGAAGATCTGTGTGTGAGGAGCCCCAAGGGCAGCCAGGCTCAGTAGCCCAAGGGAGAGGGCAGGAGGACAGAGAGGCTGGAGGGCATTGAGGCAGGGTGAGGGGCTGCTGGGCTGCCAGGAGGGCTTTGGTAATGGGCTCCATCCAGCCTGATGGACACAGGGATACACTGCTCCAGCTCCTGCAGACTCTTGCAGCTGTGGAAGCCTGGGAGAGGGTCTGCAGGGAATGGGAGGGGAAAGGTTAGCACTCAGTCCCTGCCCTTGCATTCACTGTTTTACTGCCTGGAGCATGCAGGGCTGGCAGGCATGGACAGCAGTGACTGCTGTCTCATAGCCACCCAAAAGTGATGGCTTGGAGGTCAGCAGTGCCAGGAAAAGCTGTATGGCAGAGTCAGCCCCAGCTGTACCACACCTGGGGGTCTCCATCATGGGCAGATTTCCTTGTCTGCCTCTACCCTGCCTGCACCAGTGTGGGAGCAGCCCTCAGGGGACTGAGGTGAAGCTCTGTCATTCCCAGCACTGCATGTACTGCTGGTGAGCATGTCTGCCTGCCCTTGCAGCCCCCTGCTTTCCCGGATGCAGCATGGAAAGGGGCAGTTGGCACAGGGCGGTGGAAGCCCAAGCCGTGGGGATCACGCCTCTCTCCTCCGTTTCCCCAGGTGCAGGTGGAGGCCAGGAAGACGTGCTCCGCCAAGCGGCCGCCCGCTGCTGCCCGCCGGCCCGCAGCACCGAGCGGAGGGCCGCCGGCCGTGTCCCACACGCTGCCCAAGGCCGGGGCGGGCTGCCTGTTCCACAGCCTGCAGCGGCGGGAGCAGGCCAGGGCGGAGCAGGCGCGGCTGCTGACCCTGCGCGGCATCATGGGCGACAGCTCCCTGCGGCCCGCGCCCGAGGAGCGCCGCGGCCCCAGCCACACCTGGCCTCACAAGGGCGGCTGGAGGAGGGGGCCGGCGGCGCCTGCCGGGCCTCAGCTCGGGGAGCTGCTCCTCTACGTCAGGAACCCGCTGGTGCAGGACATCGACGCCGAGTGCGGGGCGGCCCCTCAAAGCTCCAGCCTCCCCAGCCCAAAAATCACATGCCCCCGTGTTTCCCTGGGCTCCGTGCTCAGCCTGGAGCTGCCGCGGGATGCCGTGGTGCTGGGGTGCCGCCGAGGGCCTGCGGCACGGCAGCAAGAGGCAGAGGGGCGGGAGCAGAGGCAGGATCGAGGGTGAGGCCTTGGAAGCCCACAGGCACACATGGAGCTGGATGGCAGGAAGATGGGCACAGTCCCCCGAGGCACAGCAAGAGGCTGGGGGTGTCCCCCAAGACCGAGCAAGAAACGTGGTTTGAGGAGGTGAGCTTCAAGCCCAGCTACAGCCAGCGAAGGGCACACTGTGCTGGGAAGGAGCACAGGCACCTGCAGCAGCTCAGCAGCGCCAGCAAAGACCTCCTGGACTTGAGGCCGAGCCAGCTGTCCCGTGTGGCTGTGGGGAATGAGCTGGCCACCCGCTCTGGCCGGGATGACAGCCCCACTGCCACTGGCAGGGCCAGGCATCACAGAGCCACTTGGCTGGAGCTTGGATCATCCCCTGCCAGCATCCCAGGCAGGGCTGGAGCCATCGCCAGCCCTGCCTGTGCACAGCAGCCAGCCAGCAGCAGCCAGCCCAGAGCGTCCCCAGCTTCCCCTGCCACCCCCACACAGCTCTCTGTCTTTGAGTGGGCACTGGGGTCTCCACAGCCCCAGAGCCCTGCACTGGGCACTAGAGAAGTTTGCCACCCTGCCCACAGGCAGTTTGAGGAAGAGGAGGAGGAACTGCAGGCCATTTGGGATGGGGCACACGCGCGACGGGCACAGAGCCCACCAGGAGGCAGCTGTGCCAGCCACGGGACGGGCAGCAGGCCAGGCAGCTTGCCCAGCCCCAGCGCCACTGCTGGCGGTCCCCTCATCCTCTCATCAACCAACAACGTGCTGGTGGCTAAATTCAGCCTTCCCACCACTGCCCAGCTGCTCAACAGCCCCTCCGGAGAGAAGAGCCCCGGGGTGGTGCACAGTGGCAGTGGAAGCCCCGATGGGCTCAGGGTTTCCTCCCACGTGGAGGAGCTGGTGTCTGCAGCCCCCTTGGATGCCTCCAGCGCCTGGGATCAGCAGAGACACGGGCAAGAGGAGAGAGAAAGCAGCAAGGTGAGATCCACAGGCCAGGGACTCTCCCTCAGGATCTGATAGCGGGCTGGGGAACACAAGGCAGCAGCTGGGTTACCCACTCTAGCAAACATAGCCTGTATTTGGGGACTCCCTAACTCCAGTGACCCCTTTTCTTCAGCTGGTGGGGAAAGGTTAGGTGTGGTATTTGGGGTCCCTGCAGCACACACCCCCCCCCACCAACCCGTAGCCTCAGCAAGGTGGTACTTCACCCCTAAAGCTGACAAAAGCCCAGCCCCTACCCAGATGAGAAGGTTGCTCCTCATTGTCATCCCACTCCCACTTTGGCATCACTCACTAGGGATGGGTCATACAGAGCTCATGTGCATGGAGGCTGAGCTGGTACCACCAGCCCCAGGGAAGTTTTTGCTCACCCTCTGTGCTGTTGCAGGTCCTTCCTGGTAAAATGGAGTTTCAGATGATGGAGGGGACACTGGAAAGGAAGCACGTATTGCAGACAGGAGGGAGAAAGGTACAGACATGGCTGTGGGGCTGCTTTGGGATGGGGGTGCTGTGACATGGCGGTGGATGGAAGGAAGCCAGTGCTGCTGGCCATTCTGGAAGGGCAGAGCCTCAGAGGGGCTGGGCTGCATTTTGAGCAGCATGAGACCATCTGTCTTCTTCCAAAGCTGTTGGCATCACAGCTGTCCCCTGCTTGTGTCCCACAGGCCAGCTGCCGGGCCTGGGGCCTCTTCCATGCCGTGCTGATGAGGCAGACGCTGTGCTTCTACCAGGACCGCAGGGACAGCCTCAAGGTGTGGTGGGGAGATTGGGGTGACGTGGGAGGGGGCTGGCAGCAGGGTGATGGCTCTGGGCCCCGTGGCCAGGGAAGGCAGAGCCATCCAACCCCACTGCTGCTCTTGCTTTCCCTTGTGCTGCAGAGCTCCGTGGTGGCCCTTCCCCTGAACCTCTCGGGGGCAGTCTGCACCCCAGATGCCGAGTACACCAAGAAGACCAACTGCTTCAGGCTTCAGTGAGTCCCCAATCCAGGGCAGCAACCACAGCCCTCCCCAGTGTGTACCTGCTGGGGTAGACACATACCAGCATCCTCAAGCAGGACCAGCTCAGTGCTTAGATGAGGATTTCCTTCTTTCTCACCTGCTTCTCCTCTTTCCTGGTCTGGTGGGGGCTGTTGTATCTGTACCCTACATCATTGATCTTCCCCTCTCCCTGCAGGCTGCAGGATGGCTCTGAATACCTCCTGAGGGCCCCCACCCAGGCCCTCATGAATGAATGGGTCTCAAAGCTGCAGCAAAACTCAGGTGAGCAGCCCTTGCAGGGGCCCAGCTCTCTGTGGTTACCATGTTTGTTCAGCTCCTGCTGAGCCCTTTGATACATGGGGGGTCAGAAGAGAAGCAGCACAACATTTTACTCTGATTTATGCATCTTCCTAGCCTGCCTTGGGAACAGCATTTCTCTGCCAGGCAGGATTTGGAGGCTTTGTTTTCACACCACATACACAGCTATAAATCAGGAATAGCACAACTGACGTCACTGGTGCCTCAGCAGCAAAAAGCCCGTGTCAGGAAAATTATAATTGTGCCTTGGTCTTCCTCCATATCCTCTGGGCTTGGAAATGCCTTGCTTGTCCTTGAGGCAAGGAGACTTGTAGTACTGAGGTTTTCCTGTTGCTGTACCCATACCTGAGGAGTTCAAGCCTTGCTATGAAATCCTAGGCTGGTTGTCGGGCCAGGAGCAGGCACTACAGCAAGAGGCTGGAGGAGCCAGCCATGCAGCATGGGCTCTTGGATCAGGGACTGTCTCTGTGTGACAGTCCTGTGCATCCAGCATGCTGCCAGCATCCAGCAGGATGTTTGCTGTGCCCTCAGGTTTCCCCGAAGTGGATTACTTCCAGGCGGCAGCACGGTGTGTCGAGGGCACCGCTGGTACTGGCAGGTGAGCCACGAGCTGTGTCTTGCTGTTCTCTCTCCCATGTTTGCTATTGAGTGCTGCTCCAGCAGGGCGCTGGTGGGCCAGTCTGGTTTGCTAAATCTCTGCTACTTTCAGCTTCAGCAAGGTCTCCAGCCCTGGGAGCTCCCACCTCCAGGGGCATCATCAGGTCACGTCCACTCAGAGCCAGGAGATTGTGGTGTTACCCTGCCCAAGCATGCTACTGCAGCGGCCTCTGGGCAGCCAGGACGGCCCAGTCGATGGGACTGTGGCAGCAGCAGGTGACTTTCCTCTCTGGCTGGGTTGCTACTGTCCCCTAGCTCCTCTCCCCAGCCCAGAGAGGTACATGGGAGACAGCTGGGGAAGGCTGAAGGCTGCCCATCAGTCTTGAACTTTGTTGTATCTGAGGTAGGAGTCCCAGGGCTTGGGACTTGGAGAAAGAACATTTACTTCACTTCCTGGGATGCTGAGATAGTCATATCTCAATGGCCCTGCCCTCTTCTCTTTGGGGCTGGCGCAGGGGTGTCCTGTGATGGCCTTGCTTGTGACATGTCTCCATTCTGCTTCAGAGAATGCTCAGGGTACTGGGCACAAGGAGCAGCAGTGGTCACCCAGGGCGTCCCCTGGGCTGTGGGACAACATCTGCCCAGAAGACGACTATGGGCTGGTGGCTAATAGGAGGAGGTCCTACTCCTTCACCTCAGGTACAGTCTTGGTGTCGCTGTCACCGCCAGGAGGTGGCACCACTGCCTCTGTCCCCACAGACAGCCGAGGACAGATGTGATGCTGCTGCAGCACGCACCTGGTCCTACATACCTCTGCCCATGGCTGCAGCCCCCGTTTGGGGAGGGCCCTAGAGGGCTTCCAGGGCATGCTGGCACCCTGCTCCCTCACTGCCTGCTCCTTCTTGCAGCCACGTACCAGAAGATCACGCCGCTGGCCGTGCCTAGGGAGGCGGTGGAGGCCGGGAGCAGTTACTCTGTCACGCTGTACATCGGGGAGCAGGTGTCGGCCGTGCCCCGGGCACGCTGCCACTCCTTTGTGGCACAAACAGGGAGCCCCCGGGACACACGAGGGGAGAAGACCACCAGCCCCCTCGCACCAAGAACAAATCTGTCTTCAAGAAGTTCTTTGGAAAGAAAGAGTGAGCCCAAGACAAAGGGAGAAAATGCCCTAACCTGCCTTTTGTCCTCCTCTTGGGCCATTCTGGCATGGTCTCTACTCCCAGCACCAGTTCAGGGCTCATTGCCTCCCCAGGGGCAAGAGGCTGTGCTGGGTGGCTCTGCTCCAGCCAGCCTTGGGGCTGCCCTATGCCCCAGGCACTGCAGCCCCCAGCCTCAGCCTGGCGCTGAGCACTCCTCCTGCCCCGTGCTCTGCCTGGGTGCTGCTGCCTCCCTAGGCATCCTAATGACACACAGCACAAGCAGAGCAGGGTGGATGATGGTTTTTATTAAAAGATAAATAGATGCTTATTGTGGGAGCGTTTTTGTCCAGCAGCACCCATTGGCACAGGAGGAAAGGAGCTCTCTGCAAGGTGGCCCTTGCTGAGGAGTCAGGGGAGCTTCAGATCAGGAGGGCTCTGCAGTGAGCTTCAGTCCTGCTTGGGGGGAAACCTGAGCTGTTTGGTGCCTTTCACAAGGATGTCCTGTGCTTCCCCTCTGCCTGCACTCAGCCCAGCTAATCCCACAGGCTATCTGGGCCCCTTTTCCCTGCCCTGGGAGCTTAGCGGGGAAGTCGCTACCTACAGAGTAAATACTCCTGCCTGCCAAGCCTGCCCAGCCTTCCTCTCTCACAGGATGACTGCCAGCCTAGAGCACAGCAGGTGAATGCTGTGTGACCAGACTGGGGCAAGGGTATGTGGCTAGACCCCCATTCCTGCAGCCCAGATATTTTTGCAGTAACTTCACCAGACCATGCTAGTTTCAACTGCCCCAATTGCCACCTATACTGGGAAAGGTGAAAAGCAGCTGATCCAACCTGCCCTAAGCCTGTACCAGCCCTAGAGAAGGAAGGGGAAGTTTCCAGGGACGTGGGTAGCAGGGCCTCTCTCTGTCGGGCTGTCAGGCTCAGCTGTGCACACCAGTCGCCTCCTCAAACACATTGTGGGGCTTAAAATAGAAGTGCTGGCTGCAGCCCAGCTCTGCAGTAAGGGCTGGTAGAGCAGAAATGCTCCTGCCACCCCATCTCCTGCAGTGCTCCTGGGGCTGGAGACAGGCACTGAGGTGGAGGTGGTCACACCAGGGTCACCAGCAGAGGGACTTTCTCCACATGAGAAGCTGAGAAGCAAGGGGTAGAGGAAATGCCTGTTCAAGGTGCTGCTGTGTGGACAGGGGTGTGCTGTCTGAACTTCCCCTGTGTCTTACCACCCTCCACTTGGCTCCATCACTCTTGGCTCTGACACCTGTTTTCCTCCAGCACCAAAGCTCAGCTGCCTGCACTTCCTTAATGGGAAAAGACAAGCAGGATGGTAAGGCTGGGAGGGGAGATGCCCTGGGCAGGGGCCAGGCCTGTCCAGGCCAGCAAGGAGGCCGAGGCACAGCATTCCAGCTCTGTGTGCACATACCGGGAGAGCAGCTGGTGGGCTGGTGCCAGTTCATTCCTGAGCAGCTGCGGGGCCCGGCAGAGGGGCAGTGGGCGCAGGGTGCTTTACTAAGGGCCCCCTGCTGGCCCCAGGGGTCCATGCTGACAAGCTCAACAAGAGTCCCACCATGGCCCAAGTCCAGCACAGGAGCACACGTGCCGCTAGAGAGAGAACACCATCCCAAGGAGCGATGCTGGCACCTGCAGCATCGCTTTCATTGTCCCCCCGATGCAGCTGCCCACCCACAGCCTCCCCTCTCTCCTCCCTCGTGCTGGCACTTGGCCCCACAGCAACCCGCTGACGAATCCTGCGTTCTTATGGCTGAAGCCAATTCCTCCCCCCCCACTAATCTGCCCGTGCATGCAGCCTCCACCTGCTGAGCCAGCGGAAGCCGTGCTCAGCCAGCCCCAGCCAGCACCGGGGCTCTGAAACGCGCTCCGGCTGCAGCGCCTGTAGGGTGGCAAAGCCTTTGCACCCCGGCCCTGCTGCCGCGGGAAATCCCAACCCTGCTTGGCACGAGGCAGTGAGGAGTCTGCAGGCAGCATCATCTGAGCCATCAAGGTAAGGGCAGGGTGCAGGCAGGGAGTGACCCGAGTAAGCACTGTCCCTGCTGTGCCCTGTTCTGCCGGGCACCAGGGAGAGGGCTGGTTCCAGCCTCCTCCGCTAAGCCAAGGTCTCGTTCCCCGTTTCGGTGGCTCGGCAGTCCTGCTGCAAGGTCACCCCGCAGCCGGGAGCCTGTGCTGAGCTCTGGGGCCATCACACACTGAGGGACCCCAGCCGGGGTCCGGAGCTTTCTAGTCCCGGAGCTGCAAGGAGGGTTTGGAGCCTGACCCCGGGGCAGGGGAAAGTGAAAGCGGGGAGCAGCAGTGGAGGGGCTGCCTGCCGGCACCCTGCCCTCCTTGTCCCGGCCATAGGACAGCACGGCTATGCCCCCCTCCCAGGGCAGCAGGGCCAGCCGTCCGTTCCAGGAAGAGGGGCGACACTGGGGAAAAGCCAGAGCACGGACATTGCTGTGCCGGAGCGGCGGTAGCGGGGTGACCCCGGCAGCCTGCGGCTCTCAGGTGCGGCCGGTGCAGCTGTGGGGGGGCGGGCCAAAGCGGGGTGCGAGGGGTGGGGTACCGTGCCGCGGAGCCGAGGGCTGTCCTGGCCCGCCCGCCGTGCCCTTGGCGCGGCGGGCAGCGCTAGGACCCGGCCGGCGCTGCTGGCACCGTGCGCCGCGGGACGGGACCGTGCTGCGCCGCGGGAAGGAGCCGGCAGCTCCGGGGAAACGTGTAAGCGACCTGGCTGCCTCGGGCGGGGGGTGCTGGGCGGATCGGAGGCGCTCGGGGAAGCGCTGGGAGCCGTCCCGCCGCCGTGGAGCGGCCGGGGCTGTGCGGGCGGCCGGCTGGCTCGGTCCCGCTCCTGCTGGTGCCGGCTGCTGTGCTTTTCCTTCCCCTCCCTCCACAGGACAGCCGCGGGGCCGGCCAGAGAGCCTGTCCCCGGAACACGGCACCGCAGGGCAAGAAGCGCTTCCCCTTTCGCCATCCCCCGAAACAGCCAGCTGGGGACGGTATTTGGTTACCCTGCCCGTGGTGGATGTCACCCGAGCACTGGCACAGCCACCGCTTACTGGCTCCCTCACCTTCCTGTGTCAGTCCCAGCCCTCTCGGAGTGCTGGCTCCGTCCCTGGCCAGCCAGTCACATGTTTCTGTATGGCCCCGGGGGTGCCTGCACCACAGGGAGCACCTCCAGGGAGCCCTTCCGCGTTCTTGGGGTTCCTGGGGCAGTGCCACCGCTCACCCCCCTGCCCAGAACTTCTTCTACAACCCTATTCGCCTCCTGCAGGCCCTTTGTCCCTGCAGCTGGGCACTCTCCCATGACCCTTCTATTTGTAGGCTGACCGCTGGGAGCTTGCCCTTCCTCCCTTGCACCATTCCCCACGCAGGTCCTTTCTCCCCAGGCACCATTCCCTGGCTGCCCCCGGCGTGATTTGGCCCAGTGCAGAGGTCCTGGCTGTATTTTGAGTCCAAGGCATGGCCCAAGGCTTGTTTGCAGGAGCCTGACCTCGCGTGCAGGCAGAAGAGAGGTGAAGGTACAGGCAGAGCAGGGTTCGTAGCATGGCCCTTGACCCAAATCAGTGGTGCCTCTCAAGGTCAGGGCACTGCTCTGCTGCCCCAGTGAAGGTCTTAATGCAAGAGGTGAGAAAACAGGGTCCCCGCTGCTGCTTTTTGTCCTTATCCATCCAGTGCCCTGGTGCTGTCCTGGGAAGGGAGTGGGTGCTGTAGGGCCTGAAATGGATCATAGAGAGCGAGAGAAACTGGCACAGCTGGGTGGGTGGTATGTTCCTCAGGCTTGTGCAGGGAAGGTGATGGAGGATGTGGTAGGGGAGCACCAGCTGTGCTGCCCTGCTTTCTGGACAGACATATAAGAAGTCCTACCAGGAATGCCTAGAGCATCCCTGAAGGCAAGCTAGATGTTACTGGTACTGGCAGGATGGGACATACTGGGCAGCAGTGGCAGAGAAGCCGATCCTCCAGCAGAGCAGGCAGCTCTGCCCTCTGCCAGCAACAAGACCCTACAGGGCTCTCAAGAAAGCTAGGTTTTTGTGGAGGTCTTTTCCTGCTTGAGAAGCCTGCTTTTTTTGCAGGGAATGCAGCACCTTCATGACTGCAGATGCAAAGCAGGGCCAGCAGAAGCACTGCTGGGCACTGCATAGCAGCTCCACTCTGCTGTGAAGCTTCCCAACTCTACCATCCCAGAACACAGCATTAGCAAAAGTCAAGTGAGACTTTCCCACCTGCTTGCATACTCAGATCCTGTGTGGAGAGTGGAGAAGACAGGGGGTTGGTGATGTCTGCAGCTCCTCCCAGAAAAGGGATTTTTGTGGGAAGCCAGCCACCGCTGTTGTCCTGGCTAACTTTTGTCATCTGGCCTTGCCAGAAAAGAGATTTACTGGGTTTGGGCAGCAGTGTTAGAAGAGCAGGCTGTTTCCCTGGAGACTGAGTCCCTATCAGCTGAGTATGGATGTACAGAATAAGTCTGAGGCCCTGGGAAGGTAGTGCCAGGAGCCCCTCTTTTCCCTGAGGTCTTGTGCCACCAGGGTGCTTCTGGATGCCTCACAGGAGCAAGGAGAGAAGCAGGCAAGCTGCCTTTTGAGAAGTAACCTGTGCTGAGGAGGTGCATTTCAAGCCTTTCCCCCTCCCATCCCTGTGGAGCTTGGGGTTCTCAGGGGATCAGCCGGGACTCCTTCCTCTGTGGCCTGCAGCTAAGCAGCAAGCACAGCCCTGCAGGACAGTTAACATGTTCAGGGTGACTGTCACAGTGTTACGACCTCATGTGATCCATCCTGACCCTGAAAATCTGCTTCCTAACACTATTCCTTGCCCTTCTGCGCAGTGTGTTACCTATAGGCAAACTCTGTTTCTTTAAACCACCTTCAGACAAAAAGCTCCTGTTTCTGCCCTCGGACTGCCCTGCTTACTCCCGGATTTCCCGGCTCCCACTCATCCCCAGTCCACACTTCGACGTGCCCTGTTCCACTTTGTGCTCTTGGCTTCCAGTGCCGTTCATTCCCCCGTCTCCCTCCTGCCACTCACTGCCTCCTTATCCTCACGGTGACCCCGTGCTCGGCGCCGTGCCTACCCCTCCCTAAACCCCCTGCCCGAGGGGTGGCTTGGGATGCCTCCCCACCCTGGAATGCCAGTCCCTGTCCCACCAGCCGCCAGCTCGGCACCGCAGCGCTCCCCCCGCGCTGGGGCGGCATTCCCGGAGCCAGGCTGAATTAGCCCTAAGGCTAATTAATTCGTTCCCCGTGCGCTCCCCGTGCTCCCGCTCCGCGCCTGCCGCAGCGCCCCGCGCGGCCGCCAGGGGGCAGCGCCGGCCCGCGCCCCGCCCGTCGGCTCGGGGGCTCCGCGCCGAACCGAACCGAACCGGGGCATCCCCCGAGCCCCCGCAGCCCCCCGGGGCCCGACAGCTCTGCACAGGGTCAGAGGCAGCTCTGGGCCGGCAAACTCTGCCGCGCTCCCCCGGCAGCACGGCCGCGGGGCGCTGCAGGCTCCTCGTGTGCGGGGTGCAGGACCCCCGAGGGTCCGTGCTGGAGCATCCTCTGCCCACTGCCGCGCACTCCGCTTTGCAGACGGGCTGGGGAAGCGCGGGAGGGCAGTCCCAGTGGTACCCTGGCAGCTGGGCTGCTGGTCATGGGTTTGGCCTGCCCTTCTTTTGATGTCGCATGGTTGTGCTGCACTGGGTGGCCTGGGGGCCCCGTTTCAGCTTGGGAACTTGCAGAAGCATGACTGGCAAGGAGAAAAAATGATGAACGGCTGGTACTGTTGGAAGCTGTGGGAAAGGGCCCTCCTGGAGACCTCCCTGGGGGATGTTTAGGAGCATTCAGCCACAGCTCCGCTGCTGATTCGCCCAAAGGGGAAAGCATGACTGGACGGACTTAGTCTCCAGACAGGATTTGGTCAGCCTTGCCAGACATTTGCACAGAGCGGAATTCCTCCACGCCAGCCAGCAAATGTTGGGCCAGGCACAGACCAGGGCTGGCACGGCTGTGAGAGCTCCTGGACCTATGTTTGGAGCCCTCATCTCTGCAGGTGGCCGTGTGCCAGTGGTGCCAGTGACCACAGAGACTGCCCAGGGAGCAGGCTGGCTGGGAGAACAGGTAGGCACCTTGGCCGTGCAGGATGGGCAGACTCTGGCTGCAGCAGCACTCACAGACAGCTGAAGCATGGCTCTGTCTGCTGCCACCAAGGTGCCTCGGGAAGGCTGATGGGAGCCACTGCTTCAGGCTGTCTTCCAGAGCTGGCATTCACCCATCCTACAGAAAGGCACTTAGATGGTTCTTGGACACCCTGGGAGTCGCTGGGCACCTTGCTCCACTGGGGTGTGGATGAATGTGAACGGGACCACACAGCAGCTGCCACCCCTCTTCCTCTTGCCAGGTTTCCTGGTTCCCAGCAGCCCACAGCTCCCCTGCGGTGTTTTACAAGTGTGGCTGAGTGCCAGCCAACTTCCTAATGGCTGTGCTCCATCGTGGGAGACTGCTGCTGGCAGCTAAGGAGGAGGATGTGCCCCCGGCACTGCTTCAATGGGCCAGATGACCTTGGCTATAGTGTGGTTCCCTCTACCAGCTCCATCCTCAGCCAAGGAGACCTGGGGTGATACCATGACTGGGTGCTTGTAGGGGTCTGTGCCCTAGGGCTACCATTTCTGAACACCACAGGGTGTTCCTGCCTGCCGCGGAGCCAGGGGTTAACCCTGGCTCCTCTGGTACAAGTGGGAGCCTGAACTGTCCTGAGTTTATCCAAGCCTCAGCTTGGGCCCTGGCAGGTGGAGATGCCTGCAGTGAGGTAACAATTCACCCTTGGCCCCTGGTGGCACAGCTGTCACTCAGTAACTAGCACCCAGCAGCTCAGCTGCTAATTGGTGCCATTTAGTCATATTTACTGCCTTAATGCTTGTAGCAGAAAGCAAATGGGCAGCTGCAGCTCAGGAGAGGGCAGCAGCAGTGCAGGGAGGGAGGGAGAGGGTTGGGGATGGAGGAGGGAGGGATTGCTTGCACCCAGGAGATGGTGAGGATGGGAGATCCTCAGGAGTGGCTTGGGCAGAGAGGCTGGTGTCCCCCAGCCTTACAGCAGGGAGAGGCCCTGTGTCCCAAAGATACTGCTGTTCCACTGGGGCAGGCTGCCCCTCCTCCAGCAGCCTGAGAGGGGGCTGGAGCTTTGGCTGGACCCCGCTGTCCGTGCCAGGCCCCAGGAGCCCTGTGGGCAGCACGGGCCCCTTGCTGAGCTGTGACCAATCAGCGGACAATGGGGTTTGTTTCTGCTTGCCGAGCTGGAAAACACCCACGGCCCTGCCACTGCCCCTGGGATGGAGGTGCATGGAGGCCCTTCCTGGTCATGTCTCCAGACCATGTGCTCACCAGGGCTGTGAGTGCTTTGGGGGTAGCAGTATCACCACATTGCCTCTCAGTGCTACCAGCGAAGGGGGATGCTTGGCATGGGGAGGTGGTGGGGCTGATTGGCACCAAGGGCCTCCCTCTGCCTTGCCTTTCCTTGCAGGGTTTCACCCAGGGCTGCTCTGCTGCTGGCAGCGAGCTCCTGCTGCCCTCAGCCCACTAGTGAAGAGGTCACAGAGCTGCCTGACTTTATCCCTGCAGGCTCAGTCGTGCAAGGAGGCAGAGGGACGACAGGATGCTGGAGGTGTGCATGGCTCCCTGCAAGCGGTGATGTGCCAGCTGGATCTCTGTGCCACAGGCAGAGCTCAGGAGGGTATTGCAGCCCACTTGTTCCCCACCTCATCCCAGCAAGGCTCAGGCCATCAGGTGAGCATGACGTCTGTGCTAGCACCTCATCCCAAAATACAGGGCAGGGCACCAAGAGCCCAGGGATCACCAACAGGAGTCCTGCAAGCAATGACTGGAGATCTCCCACCCCAGAAAGAGTCTGCCAGGCGTCTTCAGCCAGGACCCTGCTCCAGGGTCAGCCAGGACCAGCAAGGGAATAGCAAAACAAAAACGATCAGTCCCTGAGCCATTTGCTCTCCTCAGCAACAGGCTGAGATGCTTTGTTGACTACAAAGCATCCATGATCCCTGTAGTCTTGTTATAAGTGGATTCCCAAGAGCCTGTAGTAGTTTTTTTTTTTTGTCCCATTGGCTAATAGATTAATGACCTGCTGCACTTGACTATGTTTCCCTCCATGTGACTGATTTAAATGCCCCTTTTCCCCCTTTCCCCATAGGGCTGCCTTGTCACACATGCAGGCAATTGGATACAGCTGCTAATCTGCTTGCCATTCCACTACTGCTCTGCCTTTCACACACACTGGCTCTCTGTTTCTCTGCTCCATGGCACCCAGGGCCAGCACAGAGACTCTGTGAGCTGACCTGCCCATGCCTTCCTCTGGAATGGGGCAGGCAGCATCCAGTGGAGGGAAGCGCAGTCACTGTGGGTCGTGCTTGCAAAGGGAAGGGAGGTTTTGCAATGGAAAGGAGACGTGCATGGCATGCAGCTCCCTGGCCTCAGCTCTGCTGCAGGCTGATGGCCTTGTCATGCCTCAGTTTACCCTGTCCCTAGCACAGGCAAATTACAGGGAAAGGGAAATCTCATTGCAGAGGAGGGCTGGTGGGTTAATTAATGTACGGTTGCAAAGTGCTCGCAAATCTCCAAGGAAAGCGGTCGACGTGGGTGCCAAGTGTAAAGGATTCTGGAAACATTAAGTGCCTGCAAATGCAGCCTAAAACTCAGATATTGCCCAGGAGGCACCAAAAATACTCTTTTAGGTCCTATGATGCATTATCCACTGCCTGGAATAAATCTCCCTTTTTGTTTTTGCTTTCCAAACCAGCTGTTTGTTTGTTTTCCCCTTTTGGATTTCAGAGCTTTAGTTAAAGCAGGGAATTGCTGCTATAAGGGAGGAGGGGAAAAAAAAAAAAAAAAAAAGGCAGTTTTTGTGAAAGGTTTGGCAGCAAGTGTCACTGAAGGGGAGAGCACTTTGCCCGTTGCAAACTAGCTGTGAGCAGTGCGTGCAAACTGGGCTCCAGGTGACGGCATCACCTGCAGTGCATGTTCGAGTTTCCAGAAAGAAAACTCAAAGGGCTGGGCAGCTGCACCCCACCAGCATGTTCTGGGAAGCATGTCCATGGGACTTCCAGCCTTATGTAAGGGAGAGGCTTTGCTGGCTGCCTTCTCCCTTTGCTCTGGGGAGCGCAGCAATCTGCCAACAGCAGCAGCGTGTTTTGGCACTGTGCTGCTGCTTTGGGGATGGAGAAGGTGGGAGCACAGCAAGCCCCCGGGCCCCACTCGAGGCTGCTTTTCCTCCTTGCCCGAATTACACAGGGGAGAAAACATCTAGCTCTGTGGGTCATGCAGTGGTGGGCCCAGGACCAGTGCTGGGCAAAGCACAGCTGTTTCCAGTTTGGAGCAGAGACTGTTTTCGTAGCTGTGTGCTTTTTCTAGGAGGTTGTTATTGTACACGCAGAGGTGAAGATGAGGAGTCACTTGGGAACAGAGGGTTCTTCAAACACAACACCTTTACCAAGATGAAGCAAGGCCACTTGGCCCTGCAGCAAGGGCTGATGTTTGTGGGGCAATAAAGGAGTGCAATTTGTTACCTTCCCATGTACCATAGAGGAGGTGTCACCCCTCTGAAACTGCAAGCTGCCACTGACATTACACAACCCAGGGACTTGCATTGCTCTCAGGAGCAGCCATGCTCCCTGAGGGGCTGAAGTGCCTCTACAGAGAAGAGAACTTTGAGCAAAATGTCTCCTGCCCTGCAGCAGCCAGGTCTGGTTTTGAAGGACACTCACTGTCTCACAGACTTAGCCTTCTTCACCCCATGGTGTCTTGCTCGCTCCAGGATTTCTGCCTGCACAAGAGAAGCCATCGTTAGACCCTGTCCTGCAAGCTGGGGATGGGTGGGTGCCCGGGTCTGGGCAGGGAAGCAGCCAGCACCCCGTGCTGTGCTCAGGAGCTGGAAGTTGCCTTCTCCGTGCCTCCCCTCGGGGCTATCTGCTGGCCTCCTGTCTGCCTGCGGTCACCAGTGGCTGGGATGCTGTTCAGCACTAATGGATTTCAACCCTCCCATCTCCAGTGAGAGCTGTCTCTATGGAGAGATGTTTGATTCCAGTGACTGGGGGAGTGGCTGTGCAGACAGGACCAGAGCTGCCAATTAGAGAACATTTAATCCTGTACTTTGGTGATGGTAAGTGCTACGCACCCTGCTGCTGAAAGCCTGGGGTGAGGCAGCGGCTACACCCGCCCTGTCCTGAAGGAGAAACTTCCTGGAACATCCATTCAAAGGTAAATTTTGTGGTGGTTTCTCCTCCCGATGGGGTCTGAGGTTATAATTGTCAAGGCTGAGAGCCTTGTCCTGGCTTCTGGAAGCACAAGTGTCAGTTTGGCTGGGCAGCGCCAGTCTGGACACTGTGCTCAAGTTCCTGGGGGAATTGGTTCTCACAGCTTTTAGTCTGTGCTAAAGTTGGAGCTTATGTAGAAAAATAAAATTGCAGAGATGCTCAAATTTTAGCTCATGCTGCTGAGCAGCAAGTGTGGATATCGCAAGGAGAAATAGGGTGCCCAAGCTGCTGTGGCATCCATATTCCAGGGACTACCAAGGGGGCTTGTGTGTCTCTGTGGGTGACAAAATGGCACATCTCAAAGCTGGAGAGGAGGTGACATAAGACACCCCAAGAAGCCCACCTTGCTTTTCTATTTTGTTTGGATTTTGCAGAGAAGAGAGGAGAGAAAAGACAAGGCAAGGTGGGGAGAGGAGAGGTCCTGTGTGTGCTGCAGCTTACCCAGAGCACCTTCCAGACCAGAATGGCTTACAGAAATGGGGCTGAGGAAAGGCAGGCCCAGGGCTTGGGTCTGTCATTGCCTGGGAGATGCAGCCTGGGAGCTTTAATTGGAGATGAGAGCTTTTAAATTTAATTTGATCTGATATGGATCTTAAATTTAAGAAAAGAGCCTCCTGTCTTACTATCTGGCAGCGCTGTCTGCCGCTCTCCTCATGTTGTTAGTGTACCCTAGTATCTGACCCCAGAAGCCCATAATCATGATAAATATCTATGGCCAGAGCAGAGGGAGAGATCCAGCTGTGGAGGCTGCTGCTGAGCAGAGATCAGTGCAGAGGTCTTTTCCTCAGGGTGACACTCCACAGTGTCATTGCAGATCAGAAAGCGCTGGTAGCTGTCTCAGCCCTGTTACCACTGCCTTTTTCTTGGGCTTTGAGGACTTCTTGCTTACGTGGCAACGTTTTGTAGGTCTGTCTTAAAATACAAGCTTGGTGCTTGGATTCTGCAGGAAGATGTGTGTTAGAGATCATCTTGCTGAGAGAGCGTGAGGATGAGAATCTGCCAGGGCTTTCGGGGGTGTTTTAACTTCTGGTTTTAATTTCTAACCCAAACTGATCACCATCTGCAGAGAATTTTCTGGGGCTGTTTATTAATGGAACAAATGTTTTAATGGTCAAAGTGCTGCAGGGACTTTATGGTGCCACTGCCCATGCCTGCACAGCACAGTGACTAGAGAGAGCCAGGAGGGCCCTGTTTTCCTTTAAACATACAGCTAGATAAAAAAAAATATTTCTGTGACTGTTTAACCGCACGGATATAAGGTTAAATTCAGGTGCACTCCCCTCTGCTGGGGGACAAAGTACCTGAGGAATCCTCCACGTTTGCACTTCAGATGAGCAACAGGCTTTTATCACAGCAGAGTAGATATCAATTCTGGAGAGATAGGAACCTGAAGGCGGCAGCCGGAAAAAAAAACCTGATAGCGTTTTGTCTGCCCTTTGGATACTGAATACACATATATCCTCCAAATATAGGTGGATTGCTAAGGTTCACAGGGCTCTGCACATTGCCTGCCATCCTGGGTAGCAGCACCACGAATGCACAGTTCGAAAAGCTGTCTTTAATCCTCTCTGTGACTTATAGAATTGTAAATGGTTAATGGTTTGGGTTGAAAGGGACCTTAAGGATCATTAAGTTCCTATCCCCCTGCCATGGGCAGGGATGACACCCACTAGATCAGTAACTCAAGGAAGATATAGATATAGACATATAAAATGTGTGTGTATACACGTGCGTATGTATATTTGTGTGTATGTACATATACATATTTGTATATATATAAATATGTACATGTATTACACCCTTAGGTGGTGACTGCCGGCAGAGTGTTTTTGCCTGAATTAGAATGCAGCATGGGGAACAAGTAAGGAACGCAGCGATCTAGGGGCCAGTTCACACTGCATTTAGAACCATTATTTAATGCATAGCTCCCTTTCGAGCTACAGTATCTGCTAATGCAAGGACACTAACGGAAGCCCGGCTGCGGAGCTGGAGGGGGCTTGTTTTTGCTTTCCTTTTCCCCCAAGCAGCGCGGGCGGGCCGGGGGGTTTCCCGCCAGCTGCGGGGCGTGGAGCTGCGGTGGGCGCGGCCGTGGGGGGAGCCAGGGGCGGGCGGGCCGGCAGGGACGGCGGCGCGGCGCGGAGAGGGACCGGGAGAGCGCGGCGCAGGTGGGTCCGGCCGCGGTGCGCACGGCTGCCCGCCCGGGACCGCGGCTCCCTGATCCCGCGTCTGCCGGGGCGAGCGGGGCCGGGAGCGGCGGGAAGGGGGAACCCGCCGCGCTCCCACGCGGGAACCGCGTGGCGCTGGAGGCGGCGGAGAGGCGGAGTTTGGAGAGCGGGACGGGGGCGGATGGCGGGTCTGCCGCTCGCAGCGCGGGGAGAAGGAGCCGGCGGGCAGCGGGCGGTGCGCGCTCCCCTTCCAGATACCGGCTAAAGTCGCCGAGCTTTTGGCCGGCCCGGCTCCCTGCGAGGCGTTTCAAAGCTGCCGGGTGCAGCAGTGGGGAGCCCTCCGGGGGATACCCCGAGCTCAGGATTCGCTGCTGCAGCGTGGGGAGAGGCGGCGTGCGAGTCGCGCCTTTGGGTTTGTGGTGCATAGATGCTGCTTTTCGGGGAGAGGGTCTTCCTTGGTACCTTGCACGGCAGCTACAAATCCCCTTTCATAGTTGCTGCCGGGGGGAGAGCGTGTGGTTGTGGGGATGCGAAGTGGAGCGGCCAGCACGTGGCTCTGGGGATGCAAGGCGCAGTGATGCTCTGGTACCTGGGATGCAGGACTTCACTGAGGGGTTTGTGCCGCGGTCCTCCGGCTGCAGAGGTGCACATCCGTGCCGGGCAGGGTCTGTCTGGCAGCTTGCCCCAGCCGGTGGCTGTGCTGGGGACCCGCTGGCAGGTGCGTGGGCCGGCCCCATGTGCTGCTGTGCGAGAAGTGGGGCAGAGCCCCCTCGGCTGGCAGAAAAACTGCTGGGTCGGGGTTGCTCCAGGTCCTGCTCGAGAAAATGCTTCCAGTTGGCTGTGGGATGTTGTGGATGATTTCAATGAGTGTTTCTTTCCATTCCTGAGTAAGCCATCAGTGTTAATGGAGAGCCCAGTCCAGGCAGAAGTGCCAGGAGCTCCTGTAGAGCCCTTTTGTGCTGTCCTTCTCACCCCTGTACTTAAATCTGAGACTCTCACCCCTGCTAGATGCTAATACTGCCAGACCAACACAGTCCTTGCCTGTACTCATCAGTGCTCCCATCTGCCTCCGGGGAATGGGCTGTGGAATTGCAGACTGTGTGGGAAGGCAACAGCGGCTAAGCCCTTGAGCTGTGGGATCCAGACAAGTAAAGCCTGTGTTCTTGATCCCAGGGCTAGGGGCTGCAGGAGGAATTTGTGCAGCTGGATGGCCACAGCTGGATGCACTTTCCAGCTGCTCCGAAACAGAAAGCAGCCCAATGGCCCCTCAGTTGCCTGTTGTGAGCAGACACAATTGAGGGACTTCTGTGAGTGCCGACACGGGAAATCCCACTCTCCTTCTGCACTGCATCCCAGCTTGGCGGCATTGTTTCCACTCACCAGCATCTGCAAACTGCTGGACAGCCTCAGGCTCCCTCGAGCCTGCCTCCTCTGCAAATCTATCTCAGGATGTGACTGCAGGGATGCTTTTCCCTCGGGTTCACTGGTTGTCTTCGTGCAGCTCAAGGGCCATTGGTAGTATCAGTCCCGTGCTGACACATATGCCCTCCAAAGCACTCCTGTTCCTAACACTGTGTTTTGCTTATCAAAAAGGCAGGTAGGCTTGCTCTTGGCTCACCAAAAAGATTTTCACAGAGCAAAGGCACTTTCATTTCAGCACCAAGGGCTGTAGCATCAGCCCCAGAAGATGTTTTGCAGGATGACTTGTCCCTCCACAACCAGTGGAGACAAGAGATGGAGGCTGTACCAGATACCTGGAGTGAGGAGGCTGAAGAAGTTCACTTCAGCTTCAATCAGCAGATGTGGCACCAGCACACAGGACAGTATGGCACCTCCATCCTGCAATTGTCCCTCTTCCCCATTCCTCACCAAGCTGCATAATTAACTACTGGCATCAATTCCCCAGCATGGCATCCCTGCTCTCATTATCTTGGGCTGGGAGGTGTTAATGAGCTTCTTCCTCTTTGAAGATGAGCCATGGGCTTTGTTGTTGCCCTGGCCTGACCTTTCTTATTCCTTGTTGTGGTATGGGGGTAAGCCAGGGTGTGGAGGACAAGGCACACGTTCACCCACTCCCGTGCTGCATGTTCTTCACTGCCCAGCTTCAGTCCCAGCTCTCCTGGCAGAGGCAGGGCTTAGGGACCAGCCCACTGGGATAGAGGGAGCCCAGGACCTTCTGTGTGCCCTGTCCAAATGGGAAGGCACCAGCCACTGGCTTTAGGAAGCCAGCAAATGGCTCCTGGTGGTTTCCATGGGACACAAGTAGATCTTGGCTGGTTTTGTTCAGTGTAATGTCCAGGCCCTTGGCAAGTGTTAGGGAAGCTGCAACGCCCACTCTCATCTATGGAATTCTGTTTGCTCGCGGTCCTTGCCAGCTCCGTACTGACCCCACAGTGTAAGCCTGGCTTACCTCCCTGTGCCTTCCTGAGCCCTCCCAAAACTGAGCTCTGTCCTGAGACCCTGCCAGCCCAGCAGTGCGCTGCTTGAGGCTGCAGGACTGCCAGCTCTCAGTCTCCGTGCTAGCTCATACTCAGCTACCAACAAGCTGAGGCCCACAGCACTATGGAAAATGAGCTACAGGCATTTGCAGCTGGCAGGAGTCAAGGTTTCACCAGCCACACAGCTATTTTGATTTGATTAAGCAGTGCTATAAAGACTAATTGCTTCTTAGGTTAAGAGTGTGCAAGATGTGGGATGGGAAAATAAGTGTGCAGAATAAGGGCAGAGCCTGGATGGGTTTGGTTACATCAGGATGTGTGGTCTGGAGGATCTCAGTGCCCCAGCTGAGGCTGCAGCACAGTACTGCACCCCATCTCCCACTCCAGATTCCAGAACTTGGCTGGGGTGGGGGGGCTATACGTGGGCTCTGGGGTCCCCCCGTGGGAGAGGAGCTGTGATGCTGCATGAGGAATGCGTCTGAGGATTGTTGTTCCCATGAGACAAGGGAAGCTGTTGCGTAGGAATAACGCTAATAAGTCCTTTGTAATTTCATTGTTAATGTCAGTGGTGTGAAAATTGTCACTGCTCTGGCTTGGAGCAGGCTTCTTCCTGGTCTCACTGGTCCCCAAGGAAGAGGAGGCTCAAAGTGCTGTGTGTGTGGCTGTCATGCATGCACTAGCTGTGACACAAACTGGTGAGCCTGGCATTCTGGGTGCAGTGCTCAAGGCTTTCTTTCAGCCTCTTGGTTAAGCTGTGAGCACAGTTAGGAGACTGACTTTCCTTGGGGCCCAAAGGGAGCAGAGACCTATTGCCTGCCTAGCAGCTCGTGCAGAAGCTGTCAGCAGGAAGTCGGGCAGATTTCCGCAGAGCCTTCTTGCTTCTTCCCACTACGCGACTGCCACTGAGACTTGCTTTAGTTCATTTCCTTTAGGACTAGTCTGAGAGGAAGGCACCTCACTGTGAAATTTTCAGCTGGAAATTCATGGAGTGAGCAGACCAGGAAGCTGCAGAGGGAAGGAGGCAGGCAGGGGCTGGAGGTGAAGAGCAGGGCTGGGAAGGATGTGACTGGGTGGGCAGCACCCACGGGGAGCCCACTGCTGCAGGATGCACACAGTGCACGGTGCTTTCATCCCATCAGGGTTTGTAGGCGTTGGGCTGTGGCTGAGGATGGCAGGGCTGGGTGGGTCTTCATGGCATCCTGGCAAGAGCAGGAGTGTTATCCATTAACCACAGACCAACGGCAACACAGCCAAGCTCTTATGAAGTGATCCACCCTACCCTACAGCCTCTCCTTCCCATCTTCACACCCACCGCTTGTGGCAACACAAGGCTAGTGTGTCTGCATGGTGAACCACACCAGGTCATTGATCTGCCAGCATGTTCCTGAATAGGGCTGGAGGCAGCAGCTAGGGGCTGCCCACGTCATGTGGGTCAGAATCCATGCCTTGCAGGGGGGGATGAGGAAGGTGTTGAAGTGCACTGCACTCCCCCTGCCTGGGCTCTGCAGCAGGGCTTGCTCCAAAAGTGAAGCCTTTGACCAGAAGCTAACCCCAGCATCAGTAAATTGCCTGACAACTGATCCTCAACACACAAGTCTCCTGTCCTTCTTTCTTTCCCTGGGGCTGTGAAGGGGATGCAGTGTGTCAGAAGGGATTGTTCCAGCAAGGCTCAGGCCCTGGGCTCCCTATCACCTGGCATCACTTTGGAAGTACACCAGAATCCACCCAGGCAAGCTCTGACAGGACACCTTGCCAGATGGCCAGCTCACCCCAGTGGGGGCTGCTGTAACCTTGAGTCTCCCAGCAGAGCCACCCTTTTGAGCCTCTCCTCTGCTCCCCACATTGATCTGGGGAGGCTGAGGGGCTGCTGGAGCCTGCCAGCCAATGCCAGTGGCTGCAAAGTGCCATTTCCATGAGAGCAGAGCACTTGGTGGCTCTCAACCAGAGTTTTCTGTGCTTCCCTGAGACATGCTGAGGATGCTCAGGGTGCCAGACAGGCTGCGATATCATGGCTGTGGCACACTGGGCGGTGGCTGTTGGCACGGATGTAGCAGCACAGGCTGGGATTTGGAGGGGATGTGACTTGCTCTTTCCCAACTTGTGGCCGGGTTTATTATTGTTGGTTGTGTGAGATTCTGTTTTGATGGCATTTGGGCAGACACAGCTGTCCCCACCTCCTGTTTGCTCTCCCTGTCTGATCCTACTTGCATAAAGATTTTCCTGTTTGCCGCTGTTTAGCCAAGGCCAGTGCCAAGGGTGGGAGGTTTGAGCTCTGACTTATTTGCTCCGAAGGAGGTGTCTGCCTCAAGTCTTGCTTTGGCTCCTCATGTGAGACCTCAGTCCTGCCAGGCTGTTTGGGGAAGAGGGTGTCAGAGATGGTGCTTCTGCCCTGGGTGTTTGCTCAACTGCTTTGCTTGCACCACATCGCTGACAGCACGTTGCTTCCTTGGCTTTCCCCTCCTCCATTCACAGATCATGTGTTGCCCACACAGCTCTCCTGTGTCTGCACCAGAGCAGGGATATGGCAAACCCAGTTCTTGGCAGGCAGCACCTTCCCTGCTGGGAAATGTGCAGGTGTTTGTGGCTCCTCCAGTCCCTTCAACTCCTGGGACTTGTGGGGATGGCTTTACCCCACGCTTTAGAAATGGCTGCAGCTTTGGAAGTGAGTGGATTTGGCACAAGTAGACCCAGACAGGGCATCCATCCCTTTTCCTTCCTTTTGTTTCTGGGGATTGTGGGGTGCTCCTTGGCTGGGACAAAGTGAGTTTTCGAGGTGAGGGGGTGATGTGAAATAGCTGCATTTAGCATCTAAAGCCAGTTTGGTTTTGCATGATGCTGTGGCTGTCTGGGCAGTGAGCAGGATCTTGGCAGGACAGGTGACTGACAAACAGACTGCACAGAACTCTGGCAGGTCCCAAAACCTGCTTCTGTGCTCATCATCCCCTTTCTCCTCAGTAGGGCTGAGACATTTGATGCCAAAAGCAGCGGTCAGCTGGGGCCCCTATTCTGAGCTGGCCTACAAGTCAAGGGCCCCTTGGGTCTGTGGGAACCCAAAATAGCCCATGTATTTCTGTCCTGGCCACTGGGACAGGCAGAGGACAGAGCCAAGCTCAACTCGCCCCAGGCCAGGGGTGTTTGGCTCCTGCATGTCTGTCCCATCCTCTGCCAAGGGGGCTGCTGCTCAGTGGGGAGGAATTTCCTCTCTGAATTTTAGAAGCTGGGGAGATGGTGACACCAAGGGAAGATTGTGTTGTTCTGGCTCTGGTTTCATCTCTCTGTCCTCCACTAAATTGGAAACAGCTGTGCAGCCCAGACCAGCCTCCAAAAAACTGCTGAGGGGGAGCAGAATGATCTCTGCTCCTGGGCCAGTACCCCAAACAGGACTTGCAGCCTTCTGCTGTCCAGATGCAATGGAAAGGCTCACTTTGTTCAGCCCTGGGGATGCTCTCCCACCTTCTCAGGAGACAGCAATTCAGCAGCTCCCATGGGGTTTGGGCAGCTCTTGCCTGCTGAGGGTCCTGCCAGCTCAGCACCTTTGAATCTGGCTCCACAGAGGAAGGAGCCAAGCAGGAAGGACAGCCTCTCTCCTGGGAGGTGGAGGTGCTGTGGGGTGCAGGTGGCACTGGGCAGGGGGCTGCTGCAGGCAGGTGCTCTCACTGCTGGTTGGCTGCCAGCTTTTCCTGCTCTTCTAGAAGCGTCCCTGTTTTGGGGACCAGTGAGTGAGGGCTCAGACTCTCCTTGGGGAATGGAGTTCCTGTAGAGCACAGGGTGGCATTTAGGGTGGTACAGTGGTTGAGCTGAGCCCTCCAAGCCCCTTCTGCCTTGCCTCTCACAGCAGGACTGTTTTGAGGACCTCTCAAACAAAATGTAAGCTGTCCCCCATCCTTCTCCTCACTGGAGGTTTCTCCATGCTCAGCTCCCTTATGTTGCTTCTGACCTGACTCCTTCCTGGATCTGCCAGCTCTGAGCTCAGTCCTGGAGCCAGGAACATGAAGCAATGAAGGGGGAATCATCTCCACTCTACATCTCAGCACCCTGGGGGTGCCAGTGGCAGGTTGTCTCCTGCAATCCTGCTCTTCCCCTCTGGTACTGCTCCCCAGGCAGTGACCTTGGGGTAGCCATGTGTTACGGGTAGATTTGGCCCTACTGAGCCCAGGAGATGACAGGCTATGGAAAAATTCATCTTAAACCTCTTTCATTCCTCAGCTGTGGGTTTCTACCCCTTGGGTTTCCTCCCACACATTCAGTGAGTCCTTGTCTTCAGACTTGTCTGGCTAAGAGCTGTTTTGCTCTCATCCTGTTTTGCTGTGGGCTCCTCTTTCTGTGTGTCACCTTTGCTCCCCTCAGCTGCAGACAGGAGAGGGAAGTGGGACACGGTTCTGTAGGCTCAGCCCATCCCTCTGACCTGCTTTAGCTTCTGCCCAAGGTGTGGCCAACCAAGATACCATGGTGCAGACAGACAGGGATTCCTCTTCGTCAGGGATTCCTCTTGAGCAAGCATGAGTGCAGGCAGGGGGAAAGCTGCTAATGCAAAAGAGGTGCCTCTGACAGCCACATCCCAAGGGGTCTTACCTAACTGCTGTCCCAGCCCACCAGGGAGCATCCTTCTTCCCACCTGGCTGGGTGGAAATAAGGACCTGCCTGTGGGATAGCCAGGCTGTGGGCAGGCAAGAGCCATAACTGTGCCTTGTGTTGTGCATGGTTGGGATTGCCTTTGTCCTCTGTGCATGGCTGTCCTGGCATGTGGTGGCCTGTGCCACTACTGCATCAAGACCCAGGCTCCTCCATGCAAGGGGGACCAGCTTCCAGCTCGGGGCTGCCTCTGGCTGCTCCTTGTGCTCCCAGCTGAATTTTACATTAATGATGTCTGGTTGTTTTCCTCAGGTGTCCTGTAAGGTTTTCTCCATTTGGAAGCGGAAACGTGGTTTCCTACCATTGTGCTTCTTCCTGCTGCAGCCCCCAGATCGATTCCAGGGACGTATCCCTTCCTGCAGCACTTCCCCTCTCCATGGCCCCCGGGCAGCACCTCCAATGGCCATCCTGGCACCCCTGGGGACTTGGACCAGCCCTGCAGACATGGGCTGTGAGGCTCTGCTGGCTGCACAGGATTGCTGTATGAGGATGAAGGTCTGGGGCGAGGCATCCCCAGGCTCTCCCCAAACCCATGGTGAAGCCACACTCAGGTGTTGGGAGCTTGGTATGAGCTGTGCATGCCTGTAGTGGGTCACCCTCTGCCCCTCTCCACCTCCTTGCAGCTCCTGGAAGTGCTGAAAACTGCCTGGAAGCACCATCCAGGTCCTGGAGATGGTTTCTGCATGGGCTTGGAGGCTTCTGCAGCTGCACTGAGTTAAGCCCTGAGCAAATGCCTCCCTCTGCCCTTGGGATAAAGGGTCTTTATTTTTTCAAATTTCCAACAAATGGAGACTGAAGCTAGCCCTGGAAAAACGTGTCTCCTTCCACGGTCTCCCAAAAAGCAGGTTGGGGTTGTGGCTTGGAGGGGACAGACCTTTCCCTGGGGAGAGCAGCCTAAGCAGGTGCCATCAGAGAAACCAGCTTCTTGGAAGAATCCTGTCTCTGCAAACAGTCTCCTGAGATCAGCTTATCTCTCCTCCTCTGACGCCTGCTCATAAATGACGTTCCCCCCTGCTCCTGCCCTCCCCCAGGCACTTGTATCTCCTCCTGTATCCCCAAACTGCTGGCCCTGGAGCAGGCAACAGCTCCAGTATTTGTGGGGCTTTTCCTACCTCTCCCAAGACTGCATTGTCCCTGCATCGTCCTGTGGCCTGAAGTGACAAGGAGCAAGGGGCTGGGACCACCCTGCCCTTCTGGTAAGCTGTGACATTCCCGTGTGCCTCTGCAGTGTTTGATGGGATGCTGGGCAGGAGCACCCATCTCTGTTCCTGGTGGGGGGGGTTCTCTGGCCAGGGACCAGCTTGCACCTGGGCACTCGCCATGTGCTGAGGAGAGAGGTGTGTGGGTTCATCGTGGGGCTGCCATCGACGGCACTTGACCAGTAACAGGGCTAGGAACCCACCCAGCTGCTCTGCTGAAGAGATGGGTGTCCAGGGCTTCCTGGGACTCAGAAATGGGTGGGATAGTCCCAGCTGTGCCACCTGGGGTGGTTTTAAGGCTGGCTCTGCCCTGTCACTGTCCTCTGCCCTCTACCTGGAGAAGCCAGGAGGGGACAGTGCTGGAGTCCTGCCAGCCCTGGGGAATTTACTGCCCAGGCGGTTCCTTTACCTGGCTGGGGTGAGGGCCCCCAGGGAGCCTCTCGGGGCTCCTTGAACTCTCCAGATAAGGAGCTTTGCAGCCGGTGGCTGCGCAGTTCAAAACACGGCTGGGCTGAGCGCTCCCCCTGCGCCACCCGGCATCCGCGATAACGGCGAGTGCTGGGAGCAAGGGCAGCACCCACAGCTCCCTGGGAGCTCCTGGTGGCTGCTGCTGCAGCTAGCCCAAAGGCACAGGGGCTTTAGAGGTGCCTCTTCTTTTGTCCATGAGGGAGGGAGGTGAAACGGGTCAGAAACATTGCCCAGGGACCCTCATTCTGTGGGGTGAGGCTGCTGCACAGAGCACCTTGTAAGAGGTGTTTTTCTGCTGGCCAAGCCCTGGCAAAGCAGAGGATTTTGTCTGCCGACAGCAAGTCAAGGGAGAAGGCAGAAATACCTGCTCCCTCCTGCTCTCCTGCTAAGCTGTCTCCTCAGGATGCAGGCATGGAGTAGGGCTGGAAGAGCAGATGGCATCACTAGGCTGTTTACTGAGAGGCAGAGAGGAGAAGAAGAGGAATAGGAAGTGCTATCAGCTTGCTGCATAGCACTTCTCACAAAGCACTCCAGGACTAGGAAACCTGCTGCAGATGTTGGAGGGACAAGGGATTGGAGGAAGAGAGGCCATAGTAGAAAAGACAGATGAAGCTTTTCCCTCTGTTAGCTCTACAACAGCCTAAGCAGTTTCTTCCACCTTCCTTTAGGGAGCTCCTCAAAGCATCTGCAGAGGGAAGGTTAGAAAGCAAAGGTAAACAGCAGCAAGTGTCTTGGGCAAGGCAATGTTCCCCAGAAGGAAAGGGAGGGTGAAGCAGCTGGTTGTGATGTGTGCCTCTAGTCATTCATTTCCAACTGCTCCAGCCCCCAGGGACTGGGAGGAGGGAAAGATATGACGTTCTTTTCTAAGAAGGGCTTGAAGGAACTTCAGGGAAAAGCTGACTGCTGGATCTGCTGCACGTCCTGGGTGTCTGTGCAGGGACAGGGCCTGTGGGCAGGTGGGGAGGCTCCTGTGGAGGGGCCCCCAGGATTGGAGCAGCACTTCCTAGGGAGTCTGGGCTCAGTGACCACACTGCTTCCCCCAAAAAACTCCAGTCGGCTGTAAGCCCAGTTTTTAAGGGAACTTGCTGGTCAAGAGGGAAAGTCCTTACTTGGCTCCATAATTAGTATGAAAACAGGAAGGAGGGTGTAGGAGTCAGCAGTCAATTTTTGCAGTGAAAAGAGATCTTTGCACTGGTCACATGTTTTTTTCAACGCATTTATGAGTGACCTGGAAAAGAGAATGAGCAATGAGATGACAGGGCTTTGCTGGGGTGATTGGATTACTTAGGTTCATGGGGACAAGTGCCAGTTAGGAGGAGTACTGACAACCATTACAACACCAGGCAACTGAAATTCAGTTTAGATGAATATCAAGTGATAGACAAGGGGGGAAGGGAGGAAGCCCCAAATCCACAAACAAGATTATGCACTGAGCCAGCCATGAGCTGGCCACTCACAGCAGGGCCTGGGGCTATTTTAGATAGCTCAGTGTGCATGAAAAAGAACATTGAATCATCTTTCCCAGTTACAAAGCAGAAACAAAGCAGGAAAGCCTTGTGCCACTCTTCAGATTGGTGTCTCACCTGCCCCCCCCCCGGTCCCTGTGTGCCCCCAGCACCAGCATCTCTGGAAAGATCGAGAGGAGCCCAGGGAAGATTTGGAGAAAAGCAACAAGGAGGAGTGAAGGCATGGAGCCATGCCTGAATGACTAAGTGAGCTAGAATTTCTGTTTGGAAAATGTGCTGTTGGGTGGATACAATCCAGGTCTGTAAAGCAGCCACTCCAATGTTCATCCACCCTTTGATGTTGAAGGCAAGAGAGCCCTGGTGAGGCTCTGCATGTGGGGGGAGCTGCTGCCCCCTCTCAGGAGCTCCTGAGTTGAAGGGGGAAGCGGGATTTCACAGAAGTGAAAGCCACTATGGCTACAAAACACACGAACGTCATGACCCTTCCAGCTTGGAGACTGGGGGAACAGTCGGGCAGTTAGTCCGTACCTGTGCCTGAGTAAAAAACATTTACTCTTTCCTAGCATCTGCTTTTGCCCTCTGGTGGAGACCAGGCTTTGAGCTGGACCAGCCTCTGCTTTGACTCAAGGCACCTTCCTACCCTTGTTTTGGGAGGGCTTGTTTTTGTCTCAGCATCACAGTGGTGCACAACAGTGCACACTCATCTGTCTTGTGAAATACAAGTGTGTGTGACTGAAGGTGGAGGTGGAATTCCCTGCACCCCAGCACAACGTAGGAGAATCTGCAAGCAGCTGGTCAGAGTTCAGGCATGCACACGAAATCCCATGAAACGGACAGTCTCGTAAATGTTTCCTGTCTTCCAGCTGAGTCATGGACACCAAGGTTTCATGTGACTTGCATACCTGTGCTGGGCTTGTTCCATGCCTGCAGATAAACCTCAAGGGGCCCCTGGATCAGCCTTCCTGACAGGAGAACTCTGATGTCACCCAGTGTGCATAGGGGATGGGGTGAAGGGCTGGTGAGGCAATTGGTCCTGTCCCATCTTGGCCATGCTTGGAGGAAGTACTGACATTATCTCAGCAAAGTGATCCCCTGACAAGTGTCAGGAGGACATGAGGTGCTTGCCAGTGAATCTGCTGGCAACCCCTTGGCTATGGACTGCCAGGACACTTCTACGTGGCTTTTCTTTTAAAATTCCATGGTGCTGTAGCATGCCTATGTGGCAGCAGGGAATTGCTCAAGTGGTAATCTAAGCATGCATTGTGCTCACCCTTAAGCAAAGACAGCAGGAAAAGGCGATGTGGGGAAAGGGAGAGGTAGGGAAGCATCCAAATCCAGGTGACAAATGGCTGACTACAGGTGTGGCTGTCCTGCAGTGCGGGTTTTTCTGCAGAGGTTAGGCAGTTCTGGTGACAGCTGGCCCTGCTGTCACCTCCCAGGGCTTGGCTGGCAATGGGGCTGCACATGGTCACCGAGGGTGTCACTTAGCATCTGTCACAGCCTTTGTGTGTCATGAATGGGCAATTAAAATTGTGCCATCTCTTGTTTGAACGTGCTCAAATGTTCTAGCTTATGGTTTGTTATGCCCACTCTTTGTGATCTTGCTTCTTCTGCTTACACATCACTTCGTGGGGTTAAGACAGACTGCTCTGCACCCAGGAACAAAAGGGATGTCCTTAGGCCAAGGCCCCACATCGCTCCTCCTTTTCTGCGTCCCTCAGGATGTGCAGCCGCTAAGTTGGTGGCTGGGCTAAATACACCGGCAGACTCCTGTGGGAGTGGGGATTAGGGCTGTGCTGTGCCAGCTGGAAGAGTGGCATCTCTTCCCAGGTCCCATCGGGTAGGGCAGCTCTCCCCAAGTGGGAGCAGGGTTGCCACCTGTTGCCGGTGTCGGTTCATGTAACCTTTTCTGTTTGTTGTCGGGCTCTTTGTAACAGCCAGCAGCTGGAAGTGTTTCCTGCTGTAATGACTGCTGCCCTTGGCAGGCACTGTCTCTTTGTGGAAAAAATTAGGAGGCATTTAGCGAAGTGAGACAGAAAACAAACAGAGCAGGCAGGAGCCTGCGGGCGGGCAGCGCTGGCAAGGAGGCCGGGCTCCTGACACGGGGATGCGGGCAGTGTCCGGACGGAAGCAGGAGGCGGTGGGAAGGCGGCATGGCGGAGCGCCCTGCCCCGGCACCCCCTGACTGCACTGCCGGCCCCCCGAGCCTCCTCCCCAGCACGCCGGCTCCTGCTCTTCAGCACGCTGCTGTCCTCTCCTCGCTGCACGGCTGGGCAGCAGGGCCCGGGCCGTGTGCCAGCTCCGGTACCCGATAGCTCTGCTCCTCCTCCGCCGGTGCCGCTAGACCGCGGGGCTCCGGCCCGTGACCCGAGCCCGGGCCGCGCTCACCCCAGGGCGGGCTGTGCAACGGGGGGACACGCTGCCTTCACATACTCGGGACACGGGGCTCGCCCTGCCTCTGTCCTCTGGCCCAGGTATGTCTGTGGGGTCAGCCCCTGCCGCTGTGTTCAGGCACAGCGGTATCACCTGCTGGGGGCTGGAAGGGGGATCAGCGGCTTGGCTGGCAAGGGTAGCATTGAGGGCTTGCTGGGGACCCACGGGGGAAGCTGAGGTTCTCTTGCCTGTTTTGGATTGAGATCTGTTTGCTGGAAGACAAGCGGTGGCCCCGGCGGGGTTTCAGTGTGCGAGGGACCGCAGTTGTGTTTGCAGATCCCTCTGCTAATCCCGGGATGTCTCCTCCCCGCAGAGGCACTGGCGGGCTGCCAGGAGGGGATTTTGGGATGTTATCTCTGGAAGCCCGGATGGCTCACAAGGGCAAGGCAAGAGCTGTGGTGCCCCCGAGCTCTCTGTGTGGGCGGGCAGGGGAGAGTGCTGCAGATGGCTCGGACCTCAGCAGGGTGGCACCTGCCGGGTTGGCGGAGCCCTCGATCCTTTGCAGGCATCCTGTTGTTTTGCTCTGGCTTTCCCGAGCGGCCCGAGGGGCTTCTAAAATCCCTCTCCACATCCTACCGGCTATGTTTCGGCTCCATCGTAGTTCAGGCTCCCCAGCCTATAGGATCCTGCCGGAGGAGGAGGCGAGCTGCGCCCAGAACCGCGCGGGCACCTGCGCCAGGGACGCGCTGCGCCGCTGTCAGTGCGCGCAGTGTCAGGGGCTGGCAGGGACTACAGATCCCAGCATGCTGCTGCTGCTGCCTGCCTCCCTCCTCCTCCTCCGCCTCCTCCTCCGCGCTACCTGGCCGGGCGCGGGCAGGGATGCTGCGGGCGGCGCTGGAGCAGCCATCCGCGGGGCATGTCCCGGGGGAGCCGGGCACCCGGCGCCGGCGGCCCCGCTGCAGGTGAAGCCCTGCCACGAACGCCGGAGCGCCCCATGCTGCGCCGCCCGGACTGGAAAAGGACAAGGCAGGCCTGCGGTTCCTCCTGGCGGCTAATCCCACTCTGCCCTGGGAAGACGGGGGGGACCGGCAAGGGGAAGTTCCTTCTCGGGGCTCTGGGGCTGTCAGAGCGGTGCCTGAGCGGTGCAGCGCCTGGGCAGGTGGAGACGGGGAAAAAGGAGCGGTGGGTGCCCGGGAGGGGACAGCAGTGCCAGGGACGCCCTTGGCTTCTCAAGGTGACCCAGGCAAGGGCTGTGAGTGCCCCAGGGAAGTGGAATTGGAAACGGGGGATTTACTGGTTCTGGCCGGAGAGGCTGCTGAATTAAATGTGTCTTTTGTGCCACCGAGCCCCGGGCGTTGGAGGGAGCTGGGGTGGGCAGACACAGCCCACTGCGCACATGGTTTATTCACAGCCCCAGGATTGGGGACAGAGAGCTGCAGGCTCACAAATCCCTTAAGAGTGTGCTGCAAGCAGCTGGGCAGCCAGCATGAGCAGCCAGCATGAGCAGCCCGGGTATCTCAGGAAAGCAGTTTCTTGCTGTGTCTGGGCAGCAGAATAAGGCTGTGTGTCACAACTCCTTGGCTTCAGGACTCTGAGCTGCAGGTTTCCAAAGCTCCTGCACTGTCCTCTCCTCATTTTCTGGATTGGTGTTTGGCTCTCAGTACTGTGGCAGCATGGGTTGGGGTTAAAACCAGTGTGCCCTGCCTGGCTTGTGTCTCTCACTTTCCCATAAAATCCTCTGTTTGCTTTCCAGACGGAGAGCAGCTGTAAGACTTGCTGGGACCTGTGCTGACTCTTGCCACACAAGATGACAGCAAGAGACGGGCCCCAAGATAGGTAATGAAGGGTTCTGATGTAGCTGTGGGGGCACTTCCAGGACACCAGGAGGTGAGGGAGGACAGGGGGACCCAGCATCTGGGGGACTCCCTGTTCTGCATGCTAACTGGGCTACCAAGCTGGCCCTTCTTTCTCAGCTTTTCCGTAGTAAATGGGCTGTAAACTGTAAACAGTCCCCTGTAAACACGCCTGGGGAGCCTAACTACCTCCCAGATCTAGTGACCAATGCTGTGCATCTGAGTGCTACATGCTGAGGAGCAACCAGCCTCTCCCTGCCTTCATAGCCTCCTGGGGAGGGCCTCCCACAGCCCATCTGCAGTGCCACACCTCTGGCAGCACAGGCTAGCAAGGGCTGTGGGGCAGGGCAATAAGTATTGTCTGGTGCCTCCCACCACAGGGTCAGGGACAGTCAGAAGCAATACTCAACTTCCCCTCCAAACCATTCTGTCTCCTTCACAGGTACAAGGCTGTCTGGCTGATCTTCTTCATCCTCGGCCTGGGAACGCTGCTACCATGGAATTTCTTCATGACTGCCAGAGAGGTGAGGGCTTCCCTCCTGCTGTAGTCCATGACAGTAATTGTCCCCTGTCGTGGCTAGGGACCATGGTATAGCATGGCACAGCACGCAGAGGACCACAAACGTGTGAGCTGTGTGTGACGAGTGGCACTGAGGCAGCAGGAGGGATGGGCAAAGAATAAGGGTGGCCTTGGAAGGCCTCACAGAATGTCAACCCCACAGGCTCCTTTCTTTGCAGTATTTCATCGGTCGCCTTAAGGACGCGAATGAGACGAGCCACATCAGGAACCAGACCTTCACACCCTCTTACCTGCAGTCCGTGTTTGACAATTTCATGACTCTCTGTGCCATGGTGCCCCTCCTTATCTTCACCTGCCTCAACTCCTTCATCCACCAGCGGTGAGCCTTGCTCCGTCCTTGCCCCTGCCAGTCCCCATAGGGCCACCCAGCCCTGGCCTGTTCTCCTGTCCCAGCACTGAGCCAAGCTACAGCCTGTTTGGTCAAGTCAAAGGCAAAACACCAGTCTTCTGTCTCAGGGTTTGGCTTGGATTCCCACAGTTAGAGCTTGGTCCCAGCCCCAGGTTTTTAGGGAGTTGGGTTTTCCTCACTGAGACCTTCTTTTGTAGGATTCCCCAGCAGATTCGCATCTCAGGCAGCCTGGTGGCTATTGGGCTGGTGTTTCTAGTCACTGCGATCATGGTGAAAGTCCCCATGGATCCTCTTCCCTTCTTCGTCTTTACCATGATCAGCATTGTCTTCATCAACTGTGAGTGAAGCAGTGGGGGAAGGAGAGGGACACAGCCCCATAGCTAGGGCTAATCCCTCTGGGAGAAAAGTATGAACCTCTCTGTGGGAGAGCCAAGGGGGAGGGGGACTTCCCTTGGCTCACAAGGCAGGGGCCTTGGCTCCCTGCAGAGGTGCAATCCATCCTTGCCTTTGGTTTCTCATTTCTGCTCATCTTTCCCCCTTGCAGCCTTCGGCGCCATTCTCCAGAGCAGCCTGTTTGGGCTGGCAGGGCTCCTGCCTGCCAGCTACACAGCCCCCATCATGAGTGGGCAGGGTTTGGCAGGCACCTTCGCTGCTTTGGCAATGATCTTCAGTATTGCCGGTGAGTAATCCCTGCCTTTCAGGTGACAGGGCCTTCCCAGACCACTGCTGGGTCTGCCGAGGTCATGCTGTGTGGGAGATGCAGCAGGGCCTTGCTCCTCTCAGCTGTCATCATCTTCCTTTCCTCTCCCTTCCTGTGCTCTCAGTTGGTGCCCAGCAACCCGAGAGCTTCATCGGTTACTTCACCACGGCCTGTGTGACGATCGTGCTGGCAATCGTCTCCTACGTAGTTCTGCCTCACATGGTGAGACTGTAGGGAAGGGCTTGGGAACATGGGACCTCTGCGCCTCCCAGCACAAGAACCGTGGCCCTCTAGCAGCCCAGCCTTGGCTCCTAGCAGCCTTGGCTCCTCTTGTGTCAGGGCAGGCTCTCCCTTGTCCCAGGGGAGCACTCTGGGATACTTCTCACCACAGATACTCCAGTATACTTGGGCTATCTGAGTCCCTGGGTAAGCAGGAAAGCATCAGTATTGGACATAACAGGAAGGAATACTTTGCCCATATTGTCCATACCTGCTGTTGTCACACAGCCCCTGGCAGCTTTCTTTCTGCATGCATGAATGAGTCCTCCCTGCTGTCTCTCTGCAGGATTTCTTCCGATACTACTCCATGAAGGACAAGACAGAGTACCGCGTGTACAATGCAGAGCTGGAGACCAAGAGAGACCTGATTAAGAAAGGTGAGGGGCTGAGAGAAGGAAGAGGAAAAAGGAAAGAGAAAGATCTTAAAGATTAGGTCTGCTATGCCCTATTTGTGTCTCTTCCTGCAGACGAGAATGGGATGGAGCAGAATAACTCAAAGATCATCCCTATCCACAACCCTGATGAGCAGCCCTCTGTCATTGCTATTTTTAAGAAGGTCTGTGAGTTGCCAGCGAGCCTTGTCCTGCCCTTCCTTTCGGGATGGGCACAGGTGTAGGAGAGCATGGGGAGAGGAGACCAGCTCTGCACTGGTCTCTTGCCCTGTATTTGGTACCAGCATTTTTCTTTCATCTGCCTAGCTCTGGGTCTTGGCTCTGTCTGTCTGCTTTGTCTTCACTGTCACCATCGGCGTCTTTCCTGCCGTCACAGCTCAAGTGTCCACTGTCCTCGGAAAGGGAAACAAATGGGGTAAGTGTGCCAGGGATGGGGCTGGGGTAGGAAAAAACTGAGAACAAGGTAAATGGGAGAAAAGAATGTGGGGCTTGAAAGTATGTGTGGTGGGGTAACCCTGTCTGGATGCCAGGTGCACACCAAAGCCACTCCAGCTGGACAGGAGAGAGAAAATATGACAAAAGGCTTTTGGGTCAAGATAAGGACAGCAAGAGATCACTCACCAATTACTGTCATAGGCAAAACAGACTCAACCTGGGGAAAATTAATTTAATTAATTTAATTAAAATTAATTTACTAATCAAATCAGATTAGTATAATGAGAAATAAAAACTAAATCTTGAAATACCTTCCACCCATCCCTCCCTTCTTCGCAGGCTTAAGTTTAGTTACGACTTATTTCCTCCCTCTGCAGCAGTGCAGGGGTACAGGGAATGAGGGTTGCAGTCAGTTCATCATATATTTCCTCTGCCACTGCTTCCTTCTCAGGGGGAGGACATGTCCCACTCTTCCCACTCTTCCCCTCCTCCAGCATGGGTACCCTCTCATGGGAGGCAGTCCTCCTTGAAGTCCAATGTGAGTGCTCCCATGGGCTGCAGTTCTTCATGAACTGCTTCAGCCTGGGTCCCTTCCATGGGATGCAGTCCTTCAGGAACATACTGTTCCAGTGTGGGTCCCCTGCAGGCTCACAAGTCCTGCCAGCAAACCTGCTTCAGAATAGGGTGGTCTTCCACAGGCAGCAGATGGATATTGATCCACTGTGGACCTCCTTGGGCTGCAGGGGGACAGTCTGCCTCACCATGATCTTCACCACAGGCCGCAGGGGAATTTTTGCTCTGACATCTGGAGTGCCTTCTCCCCCTCCTTTTCCACTGGCCTTGGTGTCTGCAGAGCTGTTTCTGTCACATACACTCTCACTTCTCTCTCTGGGTGCAATTGCACATATTGACATTTTTTTTTCCCTTTTAATATGTCATTCCATAGGCCCTACCACTGTCACTGATGGCCTTGGCCAGTGGTGGGTCCACCTTGGAGCCATCTGACATTGGCTCTGTCAGACTTGGGGGTGCTTCTAGCAGCTTCTCTCAGAAGCTGCTCCTGTAGCCCACCCTGCTACCAAAACCTTGTCACACAAACCCAATACAGAATGCTGGAAGGGAAGAGGGAACCACTGCACATGATGGTTTGGATGGAAGACCATTCCAGGCCTTAGTGGGAAACTGGTGGGACCTAGACCTGAAAGACAGTCAGTCTCCATGCAGTGGATATGAGGGGCTGGGTCACCCTGGGCTTGTCACTGACCATCCCCTTCTTCAGGTTCCTACTTCATTCCTGTCTCCTGCTTCCTGCTCTTTAACGTCTTTGACTGGACAGGACGGAGTCTCACTGCCCTCTTCACATGGGTGAGTATGGAGCAGGGAGCAAATGCAGTGGCAGTCCCTCAGCCAGAGCTCTCACTGAGGCTGCCATCCATGGCTTGGAGCAGGAAGGAGGTGCAGAGCTAACTCTAGCTTTAATTCTAAGTGGAGATGTATGGGTCAGAGCCGAGAAGCACAGTGTTGTTCTGTCCTCCCACCTCTCTTTCAACATGGCTTGGATGAAGCTGCCTCCTCCATTTCAGCCTGTCTGTAAACAAACCTTCACTCCAGCTATGCAAATGACGAGACAGGATGGCGACAGGGAGAGAGGGTGAAAGACAGGGCAGCCCAAAATAAAAACTCTGGCCTTGGCACAGGGCATAGCTGCTTCAAAGCCCCTTGTCCTGAGAGCAGGGCAGGGCCGTGCCATGTCACAGGGGTCACAGAACTGTCCCCTGCCACATCCCCTTGCTCTCATCTCCCCAGGATGGGCAAGGACAGGGGCTGTCCTGTCTGGGTCTCTTCCTGCCCCTTCACCCACCCCCCAAGTGCTGTTTCCCCCTGTATTGTTCAGGCTGTTTGTTTAGAGAAGCTCCTCAGGACCATGTGCTGCATGGGGTCTGTCTGGGCCTGCCTTCCCCACGGCCTGGAGCTGCTTCTCCCCTGGCCATCACTGCTTGTTGTTTTCGGTCTTGGCCATGAGCTGCCTTGCCTGGTGTCCAGGCCACAGCCTCCATGGTGGGATGACCCAGCAGGAGACCTTTCCAAAACAAGGCTGTGTGGAAAGTCTGACTGCATGTGGTTTGGGCCATATTTCCCTGGTTGGGGCCCCACTCGCTCTATTTCTCCTCAAGCAGGAGAGGCAGCTGCTGTCTCCAGCTTGCCCCATAGACATGGCAGCTGGCCTAACCTCAGTTTCCTCCTGTTTTCATGGAGTTTCCTGTGGCCACACCAGCCCAGCAGCTCCCAAGGCAGCTGTGGGTCTCTCCTCACCTCCCACCAGTGAGCCCTGTCATCTGTAAAGCTAGCACTGAGGGGATGAGGCCCAAGGTCTCATTCCAGGGGCTGCCTTGGACAACACAGGGGGATGGTAGCTTCTTCTTTGTCCCAGCCTTAGTTGCTCAGGAAATCCGGTAGGATCCAAGGAGACTGTAACTCGGTCCATGCCTTTCCCAGCACATTCCAAAACAGCCCCAGCATAATCCCTTTCCCAGATTGCTGGATCTTGCCCTGCTTGGCTGGGGGATGGCGTAGGACGCTGAAGAGCTGGCTAAAGCCCAGTTTGCAGGCACTGAGGTGCCAGAGGGGATTTACCTCAGCCACCTTTGTTCTGCACACTGGCTCACTGCATGAGCGTGAACAAAGCTCGCTTGCCTGTTGCCAGCAAGGGCTTAACAGTTGCCCACAAGCCCAGCTCAGTATTTTGGCTCTAGTGCTGCTTCAGTTCAGCTGGGACAGGGCCATCAGACCTAGAACCTGCTTAGGACTGCAGGTGGTGGTGCTGAGATTTGTTGTGACCGATAAAGTCTCTCAGCTGCTTTACTAGCTCTGCGGCTCCTCCACAGCCCTGGCACAGTGGGGACAGCCTCTGTAGAGCCCCTGCCAGCATGCCATGGGATGGGGAATGTCCAGTTCTCAGCTGCTCAGTGATCTGTGTTTTTCTCCCAGCCTGGGAAGGACAGCTGCCTCCTGCCAGTGATGGTGGTCCTCCGTGTCATCTTTGTCCCTCTTTTCATGCTGTGCAACGTGAGCCCCCGTTACTACCTGCCTGTTGTGTTCTCCCATGACGCCTGGTACATCATCTTCATGATCGTCTTCTCCATCTCCAATGGCTACCTGGCCAGCCTTTGCATGTGCTTCGGGCCAAAGTGAGTGCAAGCTGGGGACAAGGGAAGGGTTGGTTATGCCCCCAGATGCCAGCGCTGGCATGACTGCTGGAGTCTGGCTCTGTCCAGCTCTGGCTTCTGGAGAAGAGGCCACAGGCACAGAAGGGAATTGTCATTACCCACGGTGTCTCATCTCCCAGGTTTGTGCTTCCATATCCTAGGGATGAGCTCTCCATTTTCCCCACCTGCCACACAGGGAAAAGGGCTGGATGCAGCAGGGATCTGGAGGGGAACAAAGCATGGCACAGCACCCACATCAGGGTGAGCAGCCTTGCCCAGCAGGGGCAGCACAAGGGGCCCCACAGGAGTCAGAGAGGGATGTCCCTGGTGCCAGGAGCTTCAGGGTGGCCTGCCTGATGCACTTTATGAGCCCACAGTGTGGAGACTTGGAGTTCTTGTGGCTCTGGGAGCCAAGGAGGATTTATTCTTGCCATTCCTCTGCTGCAGACAAGCCTCCGAGCTGCACTGAACAGCAGGGCACTGGACACACATCCTGAGGATGGATCTGACTCCTGTTTCTCCCCTAGGAAAGTGCTTGCGCACGAAGCAGAGACGGCTGGAGCTGTCATGGCGTTTTTCCTGGCACTGGGCTTGGCTCTAGGAGCTGCCTTCTCCTTTCTGATCCGAATTCTCATCTAGCAGAGGCACACAGAGGGTGCAGGGACACCAAGAGATGGCTCCGCATCCTCCACTGAGGCCCTGGACACCTCAGCACTGTGGGGAAACAACAGCTCACACTGTCCCTGGCAAATCACACTGCCACAGCAGACATTACACCCAGGGACGGCTCCACTCCTGCAGGGTTGGCCTGGTTCCTGCCACGCTCGGCTGTGTGATGCCTTCAGGCCTACGTGCCTTCTCCTTCCCCATGCCATGTGTGTTGTAAGACCCCCAGGATCTCCAAGAGCTCCAGCTGCCTCCTGTGCTGCCTAACTTCCCTGGCTCAAGGCCAAAAGCCATTTTCAGCCTCTCTCTGACAGAGTGAAAGGCTGATAACCAGTGTTACTCCTTCTCTTGCCCTTGTGTCCAAAGCACCTAGGAGAGTCTCTCCTCTCCTTCTAGGGCGCCTGGAAATATCCCACACCCCTCCTCCTGCTGGTAAGACTTGTGAATGGGGAGGAGAGCCCCAACCAGCCTGGCCATCCCTGCTGTCTGCTAGACGCACATTCCCCTGCCCAGTGATATCCTGAGATTGTAGACATCTGTGTCCCAGCCACAGAAAGAGCCATCACCGTGGCTAGGCTGAGGGAGGAGGAGGTCTCCACACCCCACCTTCTCCCCCTCTCCTTGCCTCTGTTCCCGGTTTTTGTTTGTTTTTTTTTTTTTTTTGTTTTTGTGATTCTGACGTTGGGTTTTTTTTCAGCCTCCTGATTGTGTGACAGGAGGTTCCACTGTGGGCTACAAGAGGAGAGGCAGCAACTCCCCAACAAAGCTGCTTTCCCTACCCACGTGTGCTACAAGGGAAGGCCTCACCTCTCCCTTGGCTTTCCTGTCCCTTGTTGTGTAAATGTTGTCTATACAGTTGCCATTTTCTATAAAAAGAATGAAATGCTCCTTTGGGTATGTATTTTTGTCTCTGTTGCCACAGGGGAGAGGGGCTGTGGAAGATCAAGGGTTGAAGTGAGAAGGCACTGGCATTTCCTTGGCATCCTGTGCTCCCCTGCAATCACCATCAGATGTGGGAATAGTCAGGCCCAGCTATGAGGACACAGCCAGTGTGGGAAGGGGATGGTAGAACCATAAAATCAGAATGGTTCAGGTTGCAAGGGGCCTTGAAGATTAGCCAGTTCCAAAGCCCCTGCCATGGGCTGCAACAACTTCCACTACACCAGGTTACTTGTAGCGCCATCCAGCCTGGCCTTGAAGATTTTGAGGGATAGGGCATTCACAGCTTCTCTGGACAACCTGTTCCAGTGCCTCACCATGCTCAGAGCAGTAAATTTCTGGCCCAATATCTAAACCTTCCCTCTGAAACCTTTCCCCCTTGTCCTGTAACTACATACTCTTTGTCCCTGTCCATCTTTATTGTAGGTCCCTTTCAGGTACTGGAAGGCCACAATTAGGTCACACCAAAGCCTTCTCCAGGCTGAATAATCCAGATTCTCTCAGACTTCCCTTGTGGGAGAGGTGGTCCATCCCTCTGATCATGTTGGTGTTCCTCCTATGGACTATCTCCAACAGGTCCATGTCCTTCCTGTGCTGGGGACCCCAGAGCTGGACGCAGCACTGCAGGTGGGGTCTCACCAGAGCAGAGGGGCAGAAAACTGTCCCTGCTGGCTGTGCTGCTTTGGATGCAACCCAGGACACCACCGTCTTTCTGAACTGTGAGTGCACATGGCGAACTCATGGCCAGCCTCTCATCCACCAACACCCCAGGGCTGCTGCCCTCGAGGTGCACCAAGGGACCACCGACACTTCTGAGAAAGAGCAGATGCACCTTCACATTTTCAAGTGGGGCAACCTGCAGCACAGCACCTGGAGGCTTTCCTCGTGCCTGGGAACAGCCAGAGTGCCACCTCCTGCTCCTGGGGTGAACTACACCAGCCTGCCAGCGGGAATCTCCCTCCCTCTGTCCCACATCATTCACAGACATCACCTCTTTGCACCACCAGGCATCAAAACCCATCCGGGAGCTCGGGTCCCCTCATCCCACTGCCAGCTTCTTTTGCTGGTCAGGGCTTTTGTACCCACAGCTTCAACACAGAATGGGTCAGGTTGGAAGTAACCACAGTGGATCATCTGGTCAGGGCTCTCCTAGGGCACATGGTACAGGATTGTGTCCAGACAGTTTTTGAGCACCCTCAGTGAGGGAGTCTCCACGATTTCAGTGGGCAATCTGTTTCAGTGCTGGGTCACCCACACAGCAAAAAAGTTCTTCCTCATATTCAGGTGGAATTTCCTGCACATCAGTTTCTGGTCTCTGCCTCTTGTCCTACTGATTGGCAGCACTGAGCAGTGTGGCTCTATCCTCGACACCCTGCCTTGAGACACTTACAGACATTGGTGAGCTCCCTCTCAGTCATCTTGAGGCTGAATAGGCCCAGCACTCTCATCCTTTGCTCTTAAGAGAGATGCTCCTGTCCCTTAATCATCTTTTTTACCCTTTGCTGGACTGGCTCCAGGGGCTCCATGTCTCTCTTGTGTTGAGAAGCAGACAGAGTGCTGCAGATAGTAGAATGGTAAGGCTTAAGATTGATTTATATTATTATTTCCCTTGGATACTGAAAAGACAATATCTCCAAACACTGTTTTGCATCGGCGACACCGGCCTGCCACGCACTGCGGCCCTGACATCTTCTGTCCCCGCCCCCTCCCGCTGTGCTGTGCCGTGCCCACACGCAGCCTCAGGCGGGCACAGCTACGCGGCTCCCGGCCTCAGGGGGAGCTGTAGGCTGGAGCTGGGGCAGCGCGGCTTCCCGGCTGCCTGCCCCAGCCGTGGAGCCCAACAGGCGCCGCCGTAACCTCGGTGGCGTACTCAGCTGTGTTCCTCCGCGACGGGGCGCGGAAAGAGTTCCTCTCCGGAGTTCCCCGCCGCCCCTCGCCGTGGGCGCTCGGAAGTCCCGGTCCTGCGGCCCTCCGAGCGTCGCGGCAAAGGGCGGCCGCGGCTGGCGACCGCACTGCAGCAGCATGAAGCCGAGCATCCATTGCACGGCCATCCCCGCCATGGCCGCCGCTAAAGCGGAAGGATACCATGTGCCGTGAGGCGCCCTCCCCGCTCCGTGCCTATAAAAACCGGCCGGTGAGCAGCGTGCCCCTTTCGCCGGTCCCTCACGCCCGAGACGGTAGGGACGGGACGGGGGGGAGGCTGGACGTAATGCACCCACCACCCTCTCCCTGGTTCTTATAGCCTGAAAATGCGCTGAAATAGGCCTGTGTTTGCCTTGTAGATGCCTGAAAAAGTGCAACACGAGGAGGAAGATGCGGAGACCTTCGCCTTCCAGGCGGAGATCGCCCAGCTCATGTCGCTCATTATCAACACCTTCTATTCCAATAAGGAGATCTTCCTGCGGGAGCTCATCTCCAACGCCTCCGACGTGAGCCCGGGCGGGAGTGGGCTGCTTCCTGTGCCGGGGGGCTCGGGGTCGGGCTGGTGTCCTTGCGGGCGAGGCCGGTTCCTGGCTCTCCGGGAAGGCGTGTGCAGGGGAGGGGTGGAGGAGGCTGTCCAGCAGGGAGGCCGCGTCCAGCATCCCTCTCTCCTCTAGGCCCTGGATAAGATCCGCTATGAGAGCCTGACCGACCCCTCAAAGCTGGACAGTGGGAAAGACCTGAAAATTGACATCATCCCCAACCCTCGGGACCGCACACTGACCCTGGTGGACACTGGCATTGGGATGACAAAAGCAGACCTCATCAACAACCTGGGCACCATTGCCAAATCTGGGACCAAAGCCTTCATGGAAGCCCTGCAGGTGGGTTGCCTTTGGCTGCATGGGTTCCCTAGGGCCTGGGTCACAGGTTGGCACTGAATGTACAAATAATAATAATTAAATAATAGAAAGGCCTCACTGCCTTATTTGCTGTGGGAGCTTTTGGCCTACCCAAGTGTACTTCCTCCACCTTTCCAACACCAGGGAGGAGCTGAGGGTAGAGCTGGTGGCCTGTTGGTACTCGCATGTTTCTCTTGTGTGCTTGACCCAGTTCTTTGCTGCTGTGAATCAGTCACAGGTATTTTCTATCTCCACACTGATCTCAGCAGGTGCTCTCTGCTTTCACAGGCTGGCGCAGACATCTCCATGATCGGGCAGTTTGGTGTGGGTTTCTATTCCGCCTATCTGGTGGCTGAGAAGGTGGTTGTCATTACCAAGCACAATGATGATGAGCAGTATGCTTGGGAGTCATCAGCTGGGGGCTCATTCACTGTCCGAACTGACCATGGTGCGTATTGTACAAAAAACCAAGCATGCTTTCCTGCCAGAAGCACCCCTTTTGCTGGTGCTCCCTAGGGCTGTGTTGCACTGTCAGTCACACTGGCTAATGCTTGGTAGCACATAACGTTTAGGCTCAAGGAGCTGGTCACACTTGCTCTCTGCCCTGAAATACTAATGTTTCTCTCCCCATGCTGCAGGTGAGCCCATTGGACGTGGCACCAAAGTGATCCTGTACTTGAAGGAGGACCAGACTGAGTACTTGGAGGAGCGTCGTGTGAAAGAAGTGGTGAAGAAGCACTCCCAGTTCATTGGCTATCCCATCACACTCTATGTACGTAAGGAGGGGACTGTGGGGACCAACTGGAAAGGTGGAGGCAGGGGTGGGTGGTGTTAGGAACAGGAGCACAGAAAAGACTCAGTGTATGATCCCTTCTGTCCCTTCTGTAGTTCCTGGATGCTGGGTACTGAGCAGTAGTATTCTCAGCTGCTGTGGCCAAAGGTGATTTGAGGCTGGGGGCTTGCTGGAGGCAAAGGAGGTGGGTATGCAGCCACACTAAAGGCCTTTGATCTCTGCAGCAGAAGATCATGTTAAATCAGCCATGGAAAAAGGAGGGTTTCCTGCCACTTTTCTCAGACACAGCTTTTGGTTGCATGACAAGGGGCTTTTGAGGACTGGTTCCAAGAGCTTTTATTCTAGATGATGCATTTTTTTGGCGTTGGAGGGCACTGTTTTTCTCATCTGGAGCAAAAGGATTTGTGGTAACTTGGGGCTAAACCTGACTGTCGCTTCTTTCTTTTGCCTCAGCTGGAGAAAGAACGTGAGAAAGAGATCAGTGATGACGAAGCAGAGGAGGAGAAGGATGAGAAGGAGGAAGAGTCTGTGTCCAAAGATGAAGAGAAACCCAAAATTGAGGATGTGGGCTCTGATGAGGAGGAGGAGGGAGACAAAGGCAAGAAGAAAAAGACCAAGAAAATCAAGGAGAAATATATCGACCAGGAGGAGCTGAACAAGACCAAACCAATTTGGACCCGCAACCCTGATGACATCACCCAGGAGGAGTATGGCGAATTCTACAAGAGCCTCACTAACGACTGGGAGGACCACTTGGCTGTCAAGGTGGGTGCTGGGCTACCCTGCCTTCTAGGGAGAGGCAGAGGGCCCCTTTCTAGCCCTTATCCAGAATCACCACATGGTTGTGCTTCTGTGGGACTGAGCACTCTCAGGCCACTTGGTGATGGAGCAACCTGCACTGTGACTCCCATGCAGTTGAAGGATTGGCAGTGCCAGTCCATAAGCAAGACAGGAGGATGTGGGGTCTCAGAGAAGCACTGACTTCTCTGTCCAAGCCTGCTGTATGCCAGAGAACCTTGGCACGTAGGGGATAGTGGGCCTGAGCAGGAGGAAGTACAGGCTGCTTGGATGCTAGAGATGATGCTGTGCCCCCTTGCCAGCTCCAGTGCTGAGGCATGGCAGTTCAGCCTCCCTACTGTGGGAACAGGGGAAAGGAGAAGTGAAGCACCCCAGCAGCTGTTTTTCTTTTTCCTTGGGTCCACAGCACTTCTCTGTGGAAGGGCAGCTGGAGTTCAGGGCCCTGCTTTTTATCCCACGCCGTGCTCCTTTTGACCTCTTTGAGAACAAGAAGAAGAAGAACAACATTAAGCTGTATGTGAGGCGGGTCTTCATCATGGACAGCTGTGACGAGCTCATCCCTGAATACCTAAGTAAGAGCCCCCTGCCTCAGCCTCCCAGTGCAGAGCTGGGATCCCCACAGCCTGTGATACCACTTCCAGTACAAAGGGACTGGGTGAGGTGCTAGCTGGTGTGTGTGCATAGCAGTCAGTGTTTGAGCTCTTTTCTTTCTGTGTTGAAGCTCAGAATCCTTAACCTGACACCTGTTTTCATTCCCCCTACGCAGACTTCATCCGGGGTGTGGTGGACTCGGAGGACCTTCCTCTGAACATTTCTCGTGAGATGCTCCAGCAGAGCAAGATCCTCAAAGTGATCCGCAAAAACATTGTAAAGAAATGCTTGGAGCTCTTTTCTGAGCTGGCAGAAGACAAAGAGAGCTACAAGAAATTTTACGAGGCCTTTTCCAAGAATCTGAAGGTGAGTTGGGCACCATACATCTGGAGGAGGGAAAGGCCCATGACATATCTGCCTGAGGAGCAATCTTGTTCCTGTGCTGTCCCTCCTGCATAGATGTTAGGGTAAAGGGAGTGGGTCTTGCCTCAGAGTGCCTTTGTGGGACACTTTGTGTCCCCTCTAGCCAGACAGTCAAATGATCAGGAGGTGGGCAGATGGCTGTGCCTCAGGGGTGGCCAAATGCATCCAGGTCCTATCCTGGAGACTTCATGCATCTCTTCTGCCTGCAGTTGGGCATCCATGAGGACTCCACCAACCGAAAGCGCCTTTCAGAGCTGCTGCGGTACCACACATCCCAGTCAGGTGATGAGGCGACTTCACTTTCTGAGTACGTGTCCCGTATGAAGGAGAACCAGAAGAGTATCTATTACATCACAGGTGAGCCAGACCTCCTCTGAGCCTAGCAAGGTAGAGGCGGGTAACCTGCATATGAACCCTGATTTAAAACACTTCTACTGCCTTCAGCAGGTCATTCCTGCTGAATTACAGCTCATTCCTGGGGGCTGGGTCACCAGGCCTAGAACCCTGGCTGATGCCAATTTAATGTTAGGGGTCCCAAGTCACTGGTGGTGGTTGTTGTGCTGTAACCAGCTCTCACCTCTTGGTGATGTTTCATTTCTACCCTCCACAAACACAGGGGAGAGTAAGGAGCAGGTTGCTAACTCAGCCTTTGTGGAGCGTGTGCGGAAGCGTGGCTTTGAGGTGGTATACATGACAGAGCCCATCGATGAGTATTGCGTGCAGCAGCTCAAGGAGTTTGATGGCAAGACCCTGGTATCAGTCACCAAAGAGGGGCTGGAGCTGCCTGAGGACGAGGAAGAGAAAAAAAAGATGGAGGAGAGCAAGGCCAAGTTTGAGAACCTCTGCAAACTTATGAAGGAAATCCTGGACAAGAAGGTGGAGAAGGTGAGATGGGCAGGGAGTTTAGCCCTGGGAGGGAGGAGGCCTGTGTCCTCCATGCTGCAGGTGAGGGTCCCCGCTCAATGCATGCCTCTCATCTCCTGCAGAGGAGCCGCTAAAGGAGACTGGAGGTCCCAGCATGCACCATCTTGCTCTAAGCAGCCAGGCTGCAGGCGAGGGGCACTGACCCAAATACGTGCATTAATGGGAGAGGGTAAGTGTGGGAAACATGCAGTGGGTGCTCTAAGTGCTGGATGAGCTGTCCAAATTAGTCTGTGCAAATTAGTCAAAGCAGTGCTGGAGATGCTTAAAGCATCTCTGGTTCCTTTGGGGTGTCCCCAGGTGAGCCAGGGGCAAAGACTTGGCCTGTAATGTGCTGTGGCTGGGCCCAGACCAGGGTTTATGGGGGCCTTGCTCAGCTAACCCTTGGCTGTGTTGGCAGGTCACCGTCTCCAACCGGCTGGTCTCGTCTCCCTGCTGCATTGTCACCAGCACCTACGGCTGGACAGCCAACATGGAGCGCATCATGAAGGCTCAGGCACTGCGGGACAACTCTACCATGGGCTACATGATGGCCAAGAAGCACCTGGAGATCAATCCGGACCACCCAATTGTGGAAACCCTTCGCCAGAAGGCTGATGCTGACAAGAACGACAAAGCTGTTAAAGATCTGGTGGTGCTACTCTTTGAGACTGCACTGCTGTCCTCTGGTTTCTCCCTGGAAGATCCCCAGACCCACTCCAACCGCATCTACAGGATGATCAAACTTGGGCTTGGTGAGTACCCATGCAGCTTCTCAAGTCTGCAGCAGGCCTCAAAGCAGGTTAATTGGTCAGGCTAGTATTCTTGGGGCAGGAGGAGGCCAGTAAGGGAGCCATGCTGCTTTCATGTGCTGAAGTGGCTCTGTACATAAGGTGGCCAGGAGAGTGTAAATCTGGAACAAGGTACTGCAGGAGGGGTCAGGACTCTGTGTAAACTACCCCACCCACCACACCACCAGGAGCCACCACCAGGATCTTCAGATGACAAGCTGAGGCTTTTTATTCCTTCAGAGTAAATGTGAAAAGTCTGTCATGGGTGATGTGACCCATCTGGTGAAGCAGCTTGTGCTTGTACACAGCCTTTTCCTCCAAATTCACTATTTAGCTAAAAATGTAAATCAGAAGGTGATATGGTTTGGCACAACTAAGCTAGTAACTCCGTGCTGCCTAATCTTACTAGGACTTAGTAGGGTCTTCTATTAGTCAGTCAAGTTGCAGGAAAGGGGACTGTATGGTAGTATAATTTTCTGTTCAGAGTATACTGAAACAGCAACCTGCAGTGTTGGAAGCTGATGAGCTCTAGAGTCTTGCAACTGCTTTGGTTGTGACTTGACTAGATTTACTGCATTTTTCTCTAGAGAAATCAAGCCACATTCTCCTGGCTTCAAGTTTTGTTGTACTGGGTGACAAGCCTTTTGTAGTTAATCTCTACCTAGCTAAGAAGTGCACTCTAATGGCACAGGTAGTATCCATATACTAGTGTAAATGTTACTGGGAAGATGCTACTGATTCAGCATTAGTGCTGCAGTTGACAATAACTTGTTACAAGTTTCATTTATTAATTTTCAGCCTGGAGGAAAGGAGACTGAGGGGTGACCTCATTGCAGTGTAGAGCTCCTCACCAGGGGAAGCAGAGGGGCCTGCCCTGATCTCTTTTCTCTGGCGACCAGTGACAGCACCTGAGGGAATGTCATGCAGCTTTGTCAGGAGGGGTTTAAGTTGGCTATTAGGAAAACGTTTCTTACCCAGAGAGTGGTTGTCCAAGGAACAGACTCCCAAAGGAAGTGATCACAGCACCAAGCCTGCCAGCATTTAAGAAATGTTTGGACAACACTCTGAGACACATGGTGTGATTCTTGGGGCTGTCCTGTGTAGAGCCAGAAGCTGACTTGAATGATCCCTGTGAGTCCATTCCAAATCAGAATATTCTATGATTCTGTGAACTATTGGATGCTAATTGCCCCATTCCTCAGGCTAGGGGCAGGAGCCAGGTTTACTCTAGGAGAGGCTGTACATCTGGGATGAGGTGTCATTTGAAGGCCTTCTCTTCCTTTCCTCCCCTCTCCCAGGCATTGATGAAGATGAGATTACAGCAGAGGAGCCCAGTGCAGCTGTCCCTGAGGAAATCCCCCCTCTGGAGGGAGATGAAGATGCATCCCGCATGGAAGAGGTAGACTAAAAGAGGAAGGTTTTTCCTTCACCTGCCAGACCTCTGCTCTATCATGTCTGCTTAGAAGATGGTCTGCTCCCACCAGCTGCTACTGACTTCTTGGTGGTGGCTATTCTTTTGGCACTGTTTGGTTGGGGTTGTTTTTGGCAGGGTGCAGGAGGGCATGATTCCCTGTTTGTTAGTAGTGATTCAGGTAGCCTGAAGCCTGTCTGTTCTGTGTCTTTCTACTTGTGTAGGAACAGCTGATGGGGAGCAGAGGTGTGAGGAGGCATCAGGCTTCTCCTCTCTCCCCCTCATGGAGTGTCCCATGTTACCAGTAGGCATCAAACATTGTCCTTATTCCACTGGGGTGGGAGAGCCCTTTCTGTGAACTGCCTCCCTTAAACCTCAGGACAGCATAATGTATTTTGGCTGGGTTTTGTTTGATTATTTTCCTGGTTTTTTGTTCTACCTGAATTAAAGAATTGATGATTTAAATGGCAGGGTCCCTTGTATTTCATGCATAACTCTGAGGAAAATGTCTCAGCCTGTGCCTGAGGGCATTAGACTCTCCTGTGTTGGTCTCCTCTGTGCCCTGACTGCTTTTCTGAGCCCTGCTTTAGGTGATCTTTATATCTTCCATGCCCAGGGAAGATGAAGAGGGTGGAAGGAACACCTGACCTGCTGTGCAGGTGGGGTCATCTCCAGTGAGCAGTAGTTGTCCACCTGGAATGCTGCATGCCCTCCAGCCTGGAGCAAACTTCCAATCTGTGTGGGTCAGCTGGGCAAGCCGTGCCAGGGCCTGTGCCTGGGCTGCTGCTGGCTGGTTTGATCTGAACACCTCTGGGGCAGGACAGTGGCAGGAGCCATCTGCCTGTTTCTTTGCAGTGTGGAGCAGGATGTGGAGTGAGAGCTCAGGACTGTAGTCAAGCTGCCTCTCTTCAGCTATTGGGCCAAAGACTCATCTCCTTTCCTCCCCCCTCCAGCCTGCCCTTTCTGGCCTTCTGCAGCCATTGGGCAGTATCTGGCTTCTTTCCATCTCTGTCCTAGATGACAAGCCTGGGACATCACCTCTGATTGAGCTGCCCCTTGCACTGAGCTCACACTCTGTGAGGTTTGTCACCCCTGGCCACAGTGGCCCTTGGGGTTTGTCAGAGAAAAGTGACCAGCATGAAGTTCTCTTGCCCACATGCCAACTGCCGCAGGCACAAAATAGAATGGGCTTTAGCCAGTATCCATCTTCAACAGGGAGGCAGAGCCTGCTGGAATCCCTTGCTGCACACCAATACACTGCCTGTGCTGCCAGTGTGGCAGCTGTGCAGGTGCAGCCTGCTAGGGAAATGGTGGAGCTGACTAGCAAATTATTTAAAAGTAGGATTTCTGTCTGGATAGGAAGGTGTTGCCAGATACTGAATTGATAAAAATTAACTTTTTAAGTTACTGTCCTGGGTTTTCTTTTTCCACTAATGTTTTGTATAAATCTACATTTGAATTAGAAAGGTTATGCCATTGTATCCCATTCCTAACCTGGTAAGGTGGGTTTTTCTTGTTTTGTTTGTTTTTAATCAAAGGAAATCACATTCCATTTTCAGTCTGTCAGCAGATAATGGATACAGACATTTGGGCAAATTTGTAGGGCAGGATGAAAAGCTGTGAGGTTGCACCGGCACCTTTAAAAGCTCAGAACTAGAAAAGGAGCACAGATAACTGCTGGAGAGCCAAGTGCTCTGAAGCCTGGGCTGTGCTCAGCACCAGCTCTGGTACCCCTCCAGGCTCAGCTAGGTCACCACTGCCCCTACTCTTCTCTGTTTCTCTGTAATCCTCACCTGAGTGTCTCCTTTCCCTAGCTGTGTTAGGCTGTCTCTGACCCCTCACCTACAGTTTTTCACCAGAGCTCCCACACATCCCAGCAGGATGGACATCCACACCTGAAGCCTCTCCTGGCTCTGGCTGCTGCAGTACACCCCACAGAGTGTTGCAGCACCATTGGCCCTGGCTGGCAGGTGCTCAGCAGGCCTCTGTATCACCTCTAGGTACCTACACCCACTGGGAATTCCTTAAGTTGAACCTGCAGGGAACCTAGGAGCCCAATCAGGCTCAGGCTAATGGCTCCTTCACCTGCCCACCAGCATAAGCAACATTCCAAACCTGGCTGTGCTCCCCAGCTGTGTGTGCAAGGATCTCCAGGCCTGGTTGAAACCAGCCTTGGCAAATAGAGAGAGACACCTGTTTTTGGAAAGACAACTTTGCTGTCCCAGAGAGACTAGGGATGCAGGAAGAGTTGGAAATCTCTTCCCCCTGCTTCCAGGTACATGGGAAAAAAACCCCATATTACATCCATGGCACTATATGCAGCATATTTTTAATTTAATAAAATAAAAAGAGAAAAAAGTTGCCTTGCAAAAGTACCAAAACCTGCTGGTTTGTCAGTCAGGTTGTGTTGATGAGAAAAGGATTATCCAATAAAACCCAGGCTTCTGGGGAAGAACAGCTTTCACTGCTCCATCCCCTGCTGTCTGTGGAGCCGGAACAAGGCACCGCAAGCGGGCTCTGCCCCATGTCCCAACCCTCCAGGCACAGACTCTGGCCAGCCCCTGGGAAAACCACGGCTAGTGCCTCCAGGTGGCAGGAAAAAGAGGGGGTTGTTTGTGCTTGTCTGAATGGCAACTGCAAAGCCCAGAAACCATGGCACTGAGGGAGCCCAAGGTGGTGCTGGGCTTCTGGGCAGCGCAGCCTTTGGCCTGTACCGTCAGCAGTAACCAAAAAGCAACCTCGAAGGACTCGGCAAGCCTTGGGAACTGCCCAGCTCAGGTACTGCATAAAAATCAGCCTGGGCTGAGTGAAGGGAGCAAAGAAAAGTGTCCTGGAGCAGGGGGAAAGAATTGATAAAACGAAACTGGGAGGTACTGGCTTTCACTGCAATGCCCTCCCAGAGCAGATCCCAGGCCTGGGGTAGGACAGGCTGAGAGTCCTTCCCTGGGCTGTGCCTGTACTACCCAGAGCCCTCCTGGAATGGAGGAAGAGCACTCCCCACCCTTCGATGAGCTCAGCATGGGACTTGCCTCCTCTCAGAGGTGTTTCAAAAAGAAAACTAGTGTTTTACTTGCCCTTTCCTCCTGCCAAGCTCTGTAATACTAACAGAACTGGAGGATCATTAGCCGAAGGCAAGACAGTACCAGGGAGGAGTTCCCTTGTTCATCACTGACTTTGGGGAGAAGCCACGAGACAGAGGTGGAGCAGGAGTACCAGCAGCCCCATGCTGGTGTGCCCCCAGGCCTGTGCCTTGGCTGTAAGTCTTTGACCTATTAAGGCAAATGGAAAGGTTTGGAGCTGCATCAGCCCAGAGCATTTCCTGGGCTTGTTCCAGCCCCTTTCCCAGGAAAAGCAGGTGGAAAACTGAGTCACTGGTCCTGCCTAGCCATACCTCACTCTTCTCCTCAGTGGGTTCTGAGAAATCAAGCAAATACCCTCAAGTGGAGGCAGGACAGTGGGCATGGCTTAAATGCCATGGCCTCAGCTTCCTTAGACCTTTTGTATAGGGGTGTCCCCGGGCGGGAGCTTCTTAGTGCGCTTCTTCATGCGGCTGCGGGCGTAGACTCGCAGGAAGAGGGCCACGAAGACCACAGCTATGCCCAGCCCACCCACAACAGTGACCATGTGCCCGTAGATGAGGCAAGAGAGGAGGATGGCGAAGGCCTGGCGGAGTGTCATGATGATGGTGAAGACAGCTGCCCCGAACTGGTTGATGGTGTAGAAGATGAAGAGCTGGCCGCAGGCAGAGCACACGGAGAGCAGCACGGCGTGGGCGGTGAACTCCGAGTGGCGAGCCATGAAGCGCAGCGACTCCAGCAAGGCACCCTGCTCCAAGAGCGAGCCCACAGTGAAAAGGCAGGAGAAGACGTTGACGCCAAACATCATCTGCACGGGAGACATCTTGTAGGTGAAGAGAGCGTCCTGCCAGTTGGAGGTGAAGCTGTCAAAGATTATGTAGCCAGCCAGGAGCACTATGCCAGAGAAAGTGGTGACAGTGGACACCGTCCTGTTAGGACCGCTGGAGAGCAGGAACATGCTGACCCCCACGGAGATGAGGGCCGCAGTCAGGTACTCCCAGTACTCGTAACTCTTGCGTGACACCAGTTTGCCCATCATCATCACTGGGATCACTTTGGAGGCCTTGGCCAGCACTTGGGTGGGGAAACTGATGTATTTGAGTGCCTCATACTGACACCAGCTGCTGAGGATGTTGGAGAGGGAGGCAAAGGAGTATTTGTACATAGGAGCACCATGGCGTGGCTGCTTGGTCAGGGCGCAGTACAGACCAGCCACTGTGAAGGCCAGGATGCGGTTCATAAACACGAGGAACTGGGAGTCCTTGAACTTCTCACCAGGGTCTGTTTCAGTGGCACCATATGTTCTTGTCATCACACGCTCCTGGAGGACACCCCATGTGAGGTAGGAAGCCTGCAAAGCAGCAGGAGCAGGGAGAATCAAGACCCACAACAACAATTCCAACAACAGGAAGAACAGTCCCCAGGAGATCCTTGCTTTCCCCAGTGTTGCCTCATCCTCTGCATGGCAATGCTTCCCTGAGACACTGGGAGATGGGACCACTCCCCACTCCACCCATCTGAGGGAACCCCTTGTCCCATGTGGTTACAACCAGGAACATCCTGTTCCAAACCACACCTGCTCAGTGTACAGGGGAGAAAAGCCCACAATGCAAACATCCTGGTGAAAGTGAGCAGTTATGCTTTGAGCTACTTTAAGCCTGTGGAACCAGACTGACCAAATCAGGGAACATTACTGATACTGATTACTTTACAGCTGTGGTTTTGGTGGCAGCTCCCTGCGGCAGGTCCTGGCAGTTTTCCCAGTGGCCTCTGCACTGGTTTTCACTTCCAGCTCCCTAGGCCTGGTTTTTACATCCAAATCAATTCTAGTTTCAAAACCAGCAGGCAAAATTGTCCACAAGGGATGATCATTGTCCTGGTTGTCATCTCCACTACTTTTGTTGCAACACCAAGCTCCTCACAGAAGTAACACAGACTTCCTCTCATCACACATCATCCAAGAAACTTAAGACACAGCAAAATGGAAGAATTCAGTGGTTCACAGCAAGTCTGAATGGGCTGAGGGAGTAGGCCATAGAGTGAGTTGTTTTCTGGCTGCAGGATACCTGGGTTTTTCTGTCTCAGTGCCCACATTGCTATTTTTCATCCTCACAGACCAAAAACGTTGCCCTTCCTAATGATGCCCAGGCTGTAGTTGAGACTTGGGGAATCTAAGATTTTAAATTCCTGTTTATTTGTAGCTGAATTAAGTATTTTCTCCCCAGTACTCAAATTCAATCTATCAAGGCAGAATGCATCAGCCCCAGACAGTGAGAGCCTGGGAGAATAGAGGGCTCAGATTATCTGCTGATGTGATATCAGGGCCAGAACAAAAGCAGCCTTAATCTGCTGAATCACAGAATTTTCAGAGGCTCTAGAGGACTGTGATCAGACAGGATGCTCCAACCCAAATGACAAAAGCTAAATGGACCTCCACAGCCCTTAGAGGTGGACTATCCCAGCCTCCAACCCAGCCGTGATCAAGTACAGCATTGTATCCTTGGTCTTCAAGGAACTGACAGTCCTTAACCCACTGGCCACTTCCTCCTTCCAGAATGGGACAGCCAAACATGCACAGGATCCCTACCTGTAGACCAGCAGCACAGAAGAGCAGCTTGAAGACCTGTCGGGCTGTGGAGGACTCTGTGGGCTCTGCTCGGGGTGGCAGGGAGCCATCGTCCTGATGTACAGACTTCACCTCAGAGCCAAACACACACGATTTGATGACAGGGAAGCAAATGCCTCGGCCTGAACAGGGTAAGAGAAGATGGAGACACAATTAGGCAAAGCCTGGGCACCACATGCTGCACCAGCTTGAGAGGTGAAGCCTCCCTCCTCACTAGCCTCCAGATCTGCTGGCAAGGGGGCCTTACAGAAATTTGTTTCAGGATAGCAGCTGGACAGCACTGGGACACAGCTCTGTGAGTGACCCAAGCCTGACAATGCAGGCTGGGGAAACAACCTGAGTGGGGTAGACAGAGGCAGGGCAGAGAGCTCCAAGGGATGCAGGATGCGGAAGGGAAGCTCCCGCTCCTACCTGTCTCCAGGTAGTTCCTTCTCTTGAAGTACTGGATGAGGAGGAAGCCCGGTACCACAATACTCGCATAGCCAGCAGCATTAACAAAGAAACGGAAGAGCCAGAAGTCCCCCCATGAGTCCTGCAGGGCAGGGGCGATCTCTTCACCTGTAGCCATTGTAGGGAGGGAAGCCAGCACGAGGGGAAGGCAAAATCTGAGGAGAGAGAAAGAGGCAGGTGGTGGGCTGCTGGTACATGGGCAGCCCCACTGCACATGCCTGTAATACCCACCATGAAGCCTGATCCTCATCACCTGTAATACAGCCACCCAGACCCCACTGCAGCAACAACAGTGATGCTGGCAGCACACAGAGCTGAAAAGCACAAGCCAGACATATGTTTGCTTCCATTAAAGGTGACTGGAACATGTCATGGCTCTGGAACATGTGGACTTAGAACTTTGGATTCCCAGGATTAGAGAGAACACTGCTATAACCATCTGGTTTTGACTACACTCTTACTCCAAATGCAAGGAGCACCTCACACCTCACCTTTATAAGTTAAACTTTAGCACAGCTTTTGGGTGGAAAAGGAAAAGGTCAGTGAATGGAAAAATTGACTTCTACCTAGAAGCTCATGTTTCAAGCCTGTGGCAATGAGCAACCTTCCTCTGGAAGCAAACAGTTCAGAGCTTTCCTCTCCAGCTACACCAGGTGAGTGGAGGAGAGGCAGAGTTGGGGCTGCCAGCTTCCCCCACCTCCCTGTGCAGCCCTGGAAATGTGCCAAAGCATTCCTCACAGCTCAGAGGAAATTACCAGGGATCACCTGTTTGGCAAAACACAGCCAGAAAGCAAGGCTGGAAAAGGAAGTTTCCCACCAGCTGCCTGGTTGGGATTTTACCACGACTATGCAATGACATATAGCTGATACTCTTCAGCTGTAGGAAGTGATCTTGCCAGCTTTAAAACAGCTTGAATAGTCCTTGAAGGAGTTCTTCCCTTCTGTGTCCTCTCTCTCACAGAGGCAAACCTGCAATATTCCAGGGCACCAGGTACTCAACAGAACGAACAATCAGGCAAGAACTTCCTACACCCAAGGCTGCCTGCATCCTCCCCTCACAAAGCAAGCTGCAGCTTCCTGCATCAGGCAGAAGGTTTCCCTGGCCCATGCTACATCCCTGCCCCAGTTTCCTCAGTGGAAAAAGCCTCCCAGTTGCCTTGGGGGCCAGGTGAGAGTGCTCTGGGCTGGCTACATAAACACACACCAGAAAAGCTCCTGTGACTGAAAGGGACGGAGATGTTAATTCCACTCCCCCAGAAACAAGTGAGTCAGAGGAATTCAGGCCCTAACTAGGGGTGTACCTGACCCCAGTATTGTATAGCTGTGACCTTTAGTAGCCCCCACACGAAACTCCGAGATTTACAAACTTAAGGGCTTTAAAGGCAAGAAAGTCCCCTGCCATTTCATGAGCAAGCACTCCCACCAACCTCTTGTCCCCTTGGGAAAGACTCTGGGACTTTCTGCTCCTCAGCTACTGTGGCAAGGCCCCGGGAGTTCAATAACCTGACCAAAGCTGAGGCTGTGTTTCACCCAGAAATCTCCCTTCTGTGACTGAAAGGACACAGAAATTCCCAGCCCAGAGAGAGGTGCAAATGGCTAGGGGTGGATTTCCTTGCCTGCTTCCTACTCCTCTGTCTCCCCCTACCCTAGAAAAGACACCATTCAATCTCTCTTGCTGCAGTGGCATCATCACAGGTGCTGTGGGATGCAAAAACAGGGCTAGGTGCTCTCACCTGGGGCTGAAGCTGCACATGTGCTCCTGGGTTGGTCGTATTATGTAACCCTGGCTGATGGTGGGGTGCAGAAACGCTGTTCCCTTTTGCAGAAGTCAGACGTAAATGACAGGGGCTGTTGCCACATTTGCAACTTGACCGGGACTGCAAGCTCCGTTCAGCACGACTGCGCCTGCTGTTACCGTGCCAGCTCCTGCAGCGCTGCCATGGGACGAGAACCAGCCCCGCTCTCCCACAGCGACCGTGAAGAGGAGGCTATGGAGGGACAATGGCTCTCTATGCCTGCGCTAGCAATTCCCAGGCCCCGAGAGCTGACTCAGTGCAGCAGGCCCTGCCCTCTCTGCCGAGGCTGGGAAGGAACAGGGACGCCAGTGTTACAGGTAGAAAGCGGGGGGGCTGAGCAGGCAACACGCAGAGGCATGAAAGGAGCCTCAGTCTGCGGGGCAGCCCAGGAGCCGAGACAACAGAGCCGGCCGAGCTCCCCTGGGCACTGCACGGTCGGCTCTCAGACGCACCGCTTCAGAGCCGGGCTGGCACCCGGCCCTCCGCCTGGGACCCGCAATTTGGGTCCCGGCTCTGGAAAAGATCCCTGCCTGCAGCCCTGACACTCCTGAGCGCGCCTCCAGCGCCTGGAAGGGCTCAGGTCAAACGCAGGCTTGGAGTGACGAGTCCATACTAACGTCTCGGGATCTCGTGTCTGCTCCCCGTCCCCGTCCCTGTACGCAGCTGGGTCGCCGCGGGTGCCCGCCACTGTCCCCCCAGGGCCACGAGCAGAGAGGCACCGGGCCGCCGCTCCCCGCCGGCCGCGGGGCTCCGGGCAGGGCACAGCCCTGCGCTTGCCGCCCCGGGGCTCCTCCGCCCGAGGCTCCGGCGGGAGAGCGGAGTGCGGGGCGAGCTCGGTCCCGGCGCCGCCTCCCTGCCCGGCGGCCCCGTTCGCAGCGAGCGGGCCGGCACCGCACCGGCCGCCTTCGCCCGCCCTCGCCGAGCGGGGCGGCTGCGGCCCGGCGGCCCGGCCCGGCCCGGCCTGCCCTCCGCGCCCGCCCCGGCCTCGGCACCCACCTGCGGCCCGGCCCGGTCCGGCCGGCTCCCTCGCTCCGCTCCCGGCGGCGGCGGCGGAACCCCCGCCCGGCGGGCGCGCACCGCGACCACAGCGCCCCTGCCGCTCCGGAGGGACCGCGGCGGCGGGGCGGGGCCGCGATCGAAGGGTCACGGAGCCTTCAGGGTGGGAGAGACCTGGGACCATCGAGCTCAGCCTCTGACCGACCACCACCGCCTCAACCAGAACATGGCACTGAGCGCCACGGCCAGTGTTTCCTTAAACACCTCCAGGGAAGGTGACCCCACCACCTTCCTTGGCCTGTCTATTCCAATGTCTCCTGTAGAGAAAGCCCTCTTACCATCCAACCTAAATCTCCCCTGGCAGAGCTTGCAGTTATGTTCTCTTGCCGTGTTGCTGGTTGCCTGGGAAAAGAGGCTGATCCGCACCCAGCTACACCCACCTTTCAGGGAGGTGTAGAGAGTGATAAGGTCTCCCCTGAGCCTTTTCTCCAGGCTAAACGCCCCCAGCCCCCTTAGCAGCTCAGCACAGGGCTTTTGCTCCAAACCCTTCGCCAGCACTTTTGCCTTTCTCTATATGCTCCAGCACCTCTTGAAGCGAGGAGCCCAGAACTGGACACAGGACACGATGGGAGGCCCCACAAGTGCAGAGGGAGGATGACTTCCCCAGTCCTGATGCCACACTATTCCAATTCAAGCTAAAAACCCTCAAAGCTGACCCCTGCCATGCTCCCATCCCTGCCCTCCGTCTCAGGGTAGCCCCTCTGAGCTGCCAGCCCTGCACTGGGCACAGCCAGAGCTGGTCCCTGCGGTTGCTGGCCACAGGTCAGTACGGCACCTACTTCAGCCCTGCTCCCAAATCCCTATCCCAGCCCCAGGCATGGCTGCAGGGCCAGCTGAAGCCAGCACGCGGACACTCAGTAATGTTTTACTTACAAGACATCTTTTTAAAACAAATAGCTTTATTTTAAAATAACAAAACAAACAAACAAAAAAGTGCAGATCACTTGTTTCTGCCCTTCCCTTTGCTCCCAGCTACAGCCCTCACCACACCATCCCACACTGCCTTGCAGCATCTGTCATTGCTTCTTTGGGCAGCCTGGAAGTGCCTCATGTCCCTTGTGAAAGGTGTCCTTGAAACAGCCCCATGGGTTTGCAGCAGGGCTGGGGCCCTGCCAGAAGGTGAGAGGCAAAGATTCAAAAGAAACAGAAATCCAGCCCCGGACTACTGAGGAAACCAGGCAAGGTCCAGAGGCCTGGGGGGTCCTCATGCTGCTTTCCTGGCAGCATTCCCTTACAAGAAGGGAGGAAGAAGAACAAAAGCTCACTCCAGAGCATCCTGGTCGATTGCACCATCCAGTATTTGTCCCAAACAATAGCAGCTGCTCCCAGGCAACAAGTGAGGAATTTTCCTGGCTGAGATGGGGTAAGTCAGCTCTGTGCCTCCATTCCCACAGCACCTTTGGCTGATTTCCTAATGCACTGCATATGCTCCTCTGGCTGAATAACTAAGTGGCAGGGAAGGGTGCTGAGCTGAACAACAAAAGGGATGGGAAGATATTGCTGCCACTTGTTCCACTTTCAGCCTGGGAGAACCTAAAATCCAGGAAAGACCCATACCCTAAGATTTTTAATCCCCTTCCAAGCCAGGAGAGGGGGCAGCATCTTCCTGTTCTCTGTTAAAGAGGAAACCACAGCACAGTAAAGCAGCAAGGTGTCAGATACAACGGCAGAAGCAAGGATCGACAACCTGGTCTTCAGCATCTCTTATGCTCTTTCTCCAGCCCTGCAGCCAGATGCTCAGCAAGACAGCACGGGAATAGAGCACCTTGCTGGGATCCCCCAGCCTCGGCCCTGAGCAGTAGAAATGCTCTGCAGGGGGAAGGCCCTGTGCTCCCACTCACCTTCTGCAGCGTGAAGGACCCAAGGGAGCAGGCAGACTGGGGAAACCCCAGTAGCCCTCATGTCCCCAAGCCCCTGCGGTGATGCACAGCCTCCTCACGCTGTGGGATGTGGGGTGGGTTACATCACATGAGACCTCTGGTGCCCACAGCAAAAACAGACATTTATTAGAGTGAGTGTTGACTCTTCTCACCCCATGCTTATTCTGATGGGGTGCCAGATGACACTCTGTCCAGCCTACAGCATGAAAATTAGTCCTCTCCTGCTCCTTCCCTTTGTATGCTGGAGATCCCCACAAGTCATGGGAGGGAGGGGAAATTCAGTCCTGCTGCAGTGCAGAGATTCTAAAATAAAAGCCTCCCCTGTGTAGTGCTCATAATGCCACCTTCTTCCATCTGGGAAGGCTCCACTTTCCAAAGAGGAGAGTGGCAGTGGGATAAGTCTCCCAAAGTGTCTCTGCACCCACTGAACTGCAGGCAGGCAAGATCCTAGTGGGCAGCAGCACAGAGGAAGGAGGCAACCCGACGGGCCAAAGGAATCCATCTGCTCATTCAGAGCACACAACAGGCTTCCCTGAGATCTTCAGGTCATCAAAGGGCAGCAGGGCAAGGAGCTGCAAAGACCAAGGGTGTGGACATGTAAGCGTCCAAGGTTGTGTCCTCACCAAGCTGGGGTAGGGGCCCAGATCTTCCCCCCACCCAGTCCTCCAGCCTCCCATGTCCCCAGGGAAGTGCCATGAAACTCTAGACTTTTCCTAGGACTCAAGGCAAAAGGCAATCATTCCACACACCACAGAGCCAATGCCTACAACATACAGGGAAGGATAGGAACAGAGGGCCCCTCTAATCATCCAACTCCTGCACCCCCTGGCACACTCGCAGAGCCACAGGCTTCTCCCCACAGACTCACATCATCGTTGCCATCAGCCAGGTCCTGAGCAGTCTCGTTCTCCATGTTCCTCAGCAGGGTGTCAGCCCCAGAGTGAGAGAGGATGGCGGCGATGGCAGCATCCCTGCGGCCCACGGCCAGGTGGAGCGGAGTGCACCCGTTGTACATCTGGGCATCCACGTACGCGCCCCTGCGCAGCAGGAACTGGACAGCCCTACGGTTGTGACACTCCACAGCCAGGTGCAATGGGGTCTTCCCGCTCGTGCCCTCCTGCAACCCACAGATCACAAGGGTGTGGGTGGGGAGGCCCCCCAGCTGGGCCCTGCAGCACACCCCTTTGACTGGGTGCAGAGGGCAGTCCCCACCCTGATTGCTGTCACAGCACCCAACAACCTCCGAAGGACCTTTACTCTCTGCTCCCGCTAAACTCAGTGCTCCCAAGCTTCACAGCAGTGCCTGCCCCAGGGCTGCAGGGAGTGCCCAAAGGAGACCTGCCATCCCAGCCTTTACAAAACATCACACCATGCCCAGTCTTACCCGAACATCAATGTTGGCACCGCTCTCCAGCAGCAGAGACATCATTTGGATGTTCCCTTTCAAGGTACTGATGTGCAGACAGGCCAAGCCTGTGATGGGGAGGCAGAAGAGAGAGCCACAGTCAGCCCACACTACCCTGGCGCACACCAATCCCAGCCACATTCCCATTCTGCTGTGCTCCTGGATCCCTGCATACACATCTCATGGTCTCTGCCCTAATCTGGCCACCAGCTCTGCCACTGCGCTGCCCAGGTCTCACCTTGCCAGTTCTGGAGCTGCAGGTCCTGGTGGTGCCCACGGGGCTGAGTTGTGCCATCTGGTGTGGCTGGGCCCTCCAGCAGCTGCTGGGCACACTGCAGGTGCTGCTGCTCACAGGCCAAGTGCAGCGGGGTGTTGCCATTGCGGTCCTGCAGCCCAGGGTTCACTCCCTTGCGGATCAGTGCCTGGATCACGCTGGGCTGCTCCAGGTACACAGCGAGGTGGAGCGGGGTCTGGAGAGAAATCAGGAGAGGGGAGGATGCCCTGCAGGACACCAGGTATGATGAGCCCCACGAGCCCCCAGGAGCTAGCCTGGCAGCAGGGCTGACTGCCATGCAGGATATTGCCACCCCTGCTGTGACGTTACATGTGGCTGCCACTGGTGGGGTCACACAGCTGTTCCCCTGCACCTCAGCTCACAGATCACCCATGGAGACAGATCTCATTCTCCCAAGTTATCTACCCTGCCAGAGTCAACCCATGCCTCTCCCATGGCTGTCTGCTATGCCCTGGGGCCTTGCAAAGAAACCCTTCACCCCACAGTGCTGGGAGCTGTGACACTTCTCTCTCAGGCTATCTCCAGCTCCCTTCTTCCCCTCCTTGCAAAGAGGCTGCACACACGGGACCTTCACCACGCTCTGGGGGAAACAGGTGTGGGGTCCTGGGGAAAGGGCAGATGGATTGAGCAGCAATCCAGGGAACAGCCTGTGGCACTTCTCTTCCTCCCACCTTCTGCCTATCACAGCAGCATACCTGGAAAAGATCATTTTGGATCTCCAGCACCTCCCTGGGTAGCTGAGCGATGCAGCAGAGTGCTACAGCTGGGACACAATGGATAATGGCCAGATGAACCAACCTACACGGAGTTAATGGTGACAAGAGAGAAAAAAAAAGAAAAGTAAGTCCCTAGTGCCATGCTCAGGAGCAGAGATCCTTCCCTGCTGTGTGAAGGAATAATCTCCCTGCCTCTTCCAGTCTCCTTTCCTCCAGCTTGGAGGTCCTCCATCTTGCCCTCTCCCTGGGGAAGCTCAGCAGAAGGCCAAGGCAGGAACATGGTCTGAGGCTCCATAGGGCAGTCCTTTACTCTGATCTCCATGGGAAACAGACCCTCCTGTCCCTGCTGAGCAACACAGACCTCACAGCATGTGTAGGGTTTGAACCTGACACTCCCCAAAGCCAGACCTCCAACTGGTGTAGGTCCAAAGAGCCTGGGGTATCTTTCCCAGAGTGCAAGAGCTGGGTTTGGTGGCTGTGCAGAGAGGTCTGTGCTCTGGCAGCTGCCTGGGGAATTCCGGTTCCTTACTGCCAGCTGCACACTGTACTTCTGCTTTCCCCTCCACAAAGGCAAACAGACAAAGCTGGGCAGGAGCCCAGGGCTGGTCCAAAATCACCTGCATGGCACAGTCCCTATGCCAGCCGCTCCACACTGATTTCCTCTTCTCTGCCCCACATCCTTCCTTCCCTTTTAGCCCTGTCACGGCAGGGCTGGCATGCAGCCCGCCAGCACAGAGGGACATCAGAGATTCAGCTGTCAGAGCTCAGTGCCAAGTAGGGACCACTGTGGTCCCCAGAGCCATGGGGTGGCCAGGCCCCCCAGCCCAAGGACAGGTTTAATTTCCAGACAGCCCCTGCACAGTCAGAAGAGAAGTGAGAGCATAACAGAGGCAGAACTGAGAGGGAATTTCCAGTCCCCCTTGCCAACCTTCTGGCTCCCAGGCCCCCTACACTGAAGGGCTCATCCTCCCACCACAGGACAGCCCTCTGAGGCCAAACTTGGTCAGCAGCGAGGAACAGGGAGCAGCCCACTCTGCACAGCAAGGCAGGCATGAGCTCAGCCTCCTGACCCCTCACCACTGCACTAGGGGCCCTGGGTGACCTCAGTCTCCGGAAGGAACCAGCTCCAAATTGAAGGCTGGGCTCTGCCACCCATGCTGCTTTGATGGAGACTGATACAGCCAAGAGATGGAGGGTGAGAGCTGTGCCAGCCCTGGCAAGACACCCCACTCTCCAGACAGCCCAGCTTTGGGATGCCACCTGCAGTGTGGGGGACAGAGAGCATCTTTCCACAAGCCGGAGAACAACACCTGGCCCTAAAGCATTGCAGACAAGAAGTGGGGCTGGGGGCTGCCTTTTTGCCAGTTCTACTGGGACATGAATGTGCTGAGAAGCTCACAGGCCAGTCCCCAAAAATGTCCCTTATTGACCTCCTCCCAAGTGCTGCTTGAAGATCAAGCCAGCACCTGGGACCCAGGTATCTTCAGTTGAAACCTGATTTTGAAGGCAAAACAAGGCCAGTTCTTCTCCACCCTGCTGCCAGAGGAGAGGCCCTGCCCAACAGGAGAGGCTTTGTCCCCGGGGAAGCCCCAGGTTATGTTGCAGCAGGGAATTCCCCACAGGAAGGGGAGGCCACCCACATTTGCTTGCCTCTGCACAGCCATGGGGTGCCCCCTCACTGCCAGCACCCCCAGGGCACGGGAGGGGGCTGCAAGCAGGGGCTGTGCAGCCCCATGGCCAGGGTCTGGCCACCCTTGGTGGACCATGGGGCAGAGGCAGAGCCAAGGGGCTCAGCCCAGGAACAAGACAACCTGCTGTAAGGATAGCCCTCCTCTTATCAGGCTTTTGCTAACCCTACCCTAGGTATGATCCAAGCAGGGAGATTGCCTGCTGGGTCTTGCATCAGGCTCCCAGTCCCTGTGCTAGCACCTCTGCTGAGGTGTCCTTTGCACACTTGCAGGGACAGCCCCTGTTTCTCCAAACCTGTTCCCAGGCACCACGTGTGGGAAGAGGCTGCAGGACCTGCCTTTTTCAGGTACAGCAGAGTTAAGCCTGCTCAAATGAGGGACTTTCCACGGCAATTCAGCTTGAACTTTAAACCGCTGGTGCTTTCGCTTTCCGGAGCCCCGCTGGGCTCCCAGGGGAGAGAGCAGTGCTCAGGCCTGTGTCCCACGGCTGACAGCCCTGGTGCCCCAGGAATCCCCCAGGCCCCTCTGTCACTACCCACACCACACTGCACTATCATGTGGGGACGAGTGGGGCAGTCACCCGGCGGGGCTGGAAACCCCCGAGCAGCCCTCTGCCACCTCATTTTTCCTGGCTTGGCTGCCTCTGCAGCTCAACAAGGCAGCAGAGCTGCTCGGGGCTGGGCTGATGCTGAGCTAGTTGGGCATCCATGCTGCAGAGGCAACGGGGTGGCCATGCCCCTGCCAGAGCTCAGGCTTTCACCTTGTAGCTGGGATGTGCCTGCTTGGAAGGACTGCTTTCCCCCTCGCCCTTCCTTCTCCACCCGGGTGCAGCCTCCTCCGGGGCTTTCATTTCTGCATTCGTTCCTGCCTTTCCTCATCACCAGCCCTCAACTTCCTGAAATGGCTGCAAGAACCTGAGCTACTTGGGGGAATCACCACAAGGCCAGTGGGCTGGGAGGAGCCCACCATGAGCACATGTGCACTGAAGCATTCTGTGCCACTGGCAGTGCTGCCACCCCGGAGCTGGGACTGTCTCCTAACTCAGGAAACCTCTTACATCCAGGAGACCTGAGATGCAGGCATCATGCCAGTCTCCACTTTTTTCCATCAAGGCTACACGCACACCTCTCTCTGTGTCACAGCAGCTGTGTGGTCCAGCTGCTGATGGGCTGCTGTGTGCTGACACGTCGTGCGCCAGAGCCAGGACAGCACGATGGAGAGACACCTGCTCGCTGCCAGAACCTCTCCTTGCCCAGCCACAGCAGCGTGCCCCTGCCAGAACAAGCCCTCTGCCCTGCCATGCTCAGATCCTTGGCCAGCCCGGGCTGCCTGCACATCTCTCCTCTGCTTTCCTCTCCTTGCCTGCTCCTCCCTCCCCATGCTTTGCCTGCAGTGCTCCTGGCTGCAGCCACAGGGGTGGGTGTCCAGCAGGAACTGTCAGAAAGGGCAACAGGCAGTTTTGGAAAGGGCAAGGGATGGAGGAGCTGTGAGCAAGGGAAACACAGCAGGAGTACAGAGTGCTGGGTTCATTCTCAGATTTTCCACTTGCTCACCAGCTCTGGCATAAGGGGACTCAGCATTCTGAATCACAAAGGCACAGGACATCCCTGGCACAAAGTGATCTACCCATCATCAGAGAGATAACAACCTTGGAGCAGAGATGGGGCTATCCCTGGGGATATCCCTGGGAATTAACATGCCATGTCTAACGTGGCCCTAGCTTAGGCACAGGAGAGCATCCATTTCCACAGTGTTGTTCATCTCCAACTTCTGAGTGACTTCCAATGTCCAGTAGGAAGTTTCCACACATGAGGACTGGAGGCAGAAGAACAGGGTGAGGGGTGACACCTAGCTCTGACACACAAGCAGAACTGATGAAGTCCCACCAGTTCTCTGGCTATCCTTTTCCATCTCCCTAGAAAAGCAGCTGACCATGCAGATCCCCCCATCTGTAGAGCAAGACACCTCTCCCTTCACCATGTCACCCGAGAAGTACCTTAAGCAGAGGATCCAGCATTCAATGGAATTTGCTTTGACAAGTTTTTCTCCCTTCCTAGATAAGGTCCCTGTTTGCAGCAGGAACAGCTCATTCCCAGCTCCTTGTTTTGGCTGAGTGGAACAGTAGGAAATCATGCAAACAATTCACACAAGAGAAGCTTGTTCAGGGGAGGAAATGGCCCCATCAGCAATAGAAAGGAGAGCAAGGGAGGAGGAAAAGAGCAGGGGAATTCCACACTTACCCTGCTCTCCTGTTCCAGCCCTGTAACCTGCACTGCTAACCGCTTCCTCAGCCACCAGCATGAAACTCTGCCAGCGGGCTTAGCAAGCACAGCTCGATCCTGCCCTGCAGCCCTGAACCAGCCCAGCCTGGCTCTCTTCCTTCCTCCCCACATACCAATGCAATGCTGCCCTGCTCCATAAAGCTGCTCCAGCTGCCTTCTGGCAGCTCCAAGGGAGCAGTGGATCACAGCTGCCTTATCCCATGTTCTGTGTTCCTGCCCTGCAGGTTTCATCGCCCCTTCCCTGGGAAGGGCACTGCCTGAATTTGAGTGGAGGGGGCTTGGGATGGGACTGGAGGAGGTTGCAGCTAGAGGGATGCAAAACCCTTTCAGCCACATTGGGTTCAGTATTCCTGATCTCCAGTCTGGGCAGCAGCTGCTTCCCAGCCTGCTGCTCCTGGAGCTAGAGTAAGGGGTGGGGAATCAACAGATGAGCAGAGGAGACAGTCTTACCTTTCCTGGGGTGCTCTGCAGAGAGTCTGGTCTGAGTGCTTGAGGAGGAGGGGAGCTGGAGGCTGACAGGCAGGAGGGCTGTGGGCACCTCGTTTTTCAGTGAGGTGGGGATGAGAAGGTACCCCGACCTCACAGCCTCTAGATTCTGCACCCACACATTTGAGAATTTTGCTCAATTTCTGAGCAGATGGTGGGTCTGGGATTGCAGAAGCACTAAACATCAGATACATGTGGGCTGTTCCCTGCAAAACAAGGGGCCTGTCCCATACTACTATCTATGCACAGATGGGCCAAGCCAGAAAACAGGTCAGCCCACCCAGGCAGGAGACAGTCACCGTCAGAGAAGCATGATGAACAACTTCAATACAAGCAGCAAACATCCCAAAAAATCCATTGACTGTGGACAGTCCATATCAAAACAAACTCACACCTGACTCCTTGGGAGGCAAGTACATTCTACAGTTTCTGTACACAAAGAGATATCGTGAGGTCGGAAGAGTCTCTCTTACAAGAGGAAAGCGCCTGGACTTTGCCAGAGCCTGTACAACACACCCTAGCAATCATTTACAGCCCCACAGGTATCCTCACTGTCTCAGGATTTTCTTTTAATGAGGCACGAGCCGTGGGTCTAAGATACCTCAGGGCCCCCCTTCAGCTCTGATCTGCCTCAGTCAGAGGGGCTTCCCAGCTCTGTGACACAGAGCATCCCACACAGCTCATTGAGAGGCAGTAACCATCTCACAGCTCAGATCCCACAACCTCTTCCTACACAGTCATGTCTGACTCCTCATTTTTTCACATTATACTAAAAAAAAAAACCCAAACCCAAGCCAGCTAAAAAAATATATTTTTGTGTTAAATTAGCTGAGCTCAACCCTTTTCCAGCAGCAGTCAAGCCTGCCTGCAGAGTGCAAGGACCTGAAGCCCACCCCACCTTGGCTGATCTGTTACAGCCAGGCTTCTGCATCCCAGGACACGGAAATTTCCAGCCATTCTTTCCCTTCCTCTGTGCTGAAGTTCCCCGTGTTTGTTCCCAGAGCCGAGGCAAACCTAGGCAGGCGGAAAGTTTGAAGAACTTCCTCCAGGCCAGGCTGAAGTCATGCAAACAGGGAAAAATCTTGCAAGCACAATCTCAGAAGGCTGCCAGGACTTACCCACTTTACGCCAAGGCTGTGTGCATGTGATCCCTGCAGCAGCCAGCAACTTCTGGGGCATTCCAAAGCAACTTGTGCAGAGCTGCCTGGCCTTGCTTAGAGGGTCACCAAGCTCTCCTGTTTACCAGACTCCTGAGCCCACACAGAGGAAGAGCTGAAAGTTCAGGGACAGGGAGCTGGACACAGAACAATCTCCCTCCTTGCAGACCCGTGTTAGGACTCACTTTCTCTAATGGCCCTCAACTGGCAGCATGCTAGGAAATAACCTGGGATGGACTTGAATCCTGGCAATCAAGCAAGGTTTCTGAAGATCCTCTGGTAAAACCAAGAGCATCCTCACCTCCTATTAACTATAGGCATCCCACTGCTGGACAGCTGGCAACAGCCCAGCCCAGCAAAGCAGGGGAACTCCCAGCCTGACCAGCAACAAGGGGTGCTCTCTGCATCAGACTTCTTTAATCCTTCTTCTAAAACTGAGTCTCTAGTTCTCCGCTTCTTTTTCCTTCTTTCTCTATCTCTTATCTTTGCTGTCACATTCTGAACATTCTCCCAGGCACACAGGGCACAGCAACACCCTTGCACAGCAGGGCAAGCAGTGAGAAAGCAGGCACACCGGAGCAGACAGCCTGAATAGGGACAACCTCTATTCCCCTGCTCAGGGAAGATTTCCAGCCTGGGACTACGTGACTCAAGAGGGTTATGAGTGGCACATGCCAATGAATGGTTAGAAATGGCTCTTGGCCCCTTCAAAATGAGCCTTCATGCTCAGCAACAGCTTGTGCAGGCAAGGAAGGCCCCTTCACTACCACCATGTGAAGAGTCCAGAACATCAGCTCCCATGGGGCCCTCATTTTACTCGACTAACTGTCCCCAAGCCCTTGTTAAGGCATTTCAGCCCACGAGTCACTGGCACGTGATTTCTTATCAGCAGATGGGGCACCACTTGTCTCTGGTGGAAGGAGGAAGTCAGGCTTCCTATGCTCCCCTCCTCCCTGAAACACACACCCAACCAAAACCACACAGTCCCATTTTCCATCTGAAGGAGGCCTAGGTCTTCCTTCTGTGACTGAGCTGGGGTCCCTCGACCTTCACCCCTGCAGAGGTGCTGCACTGCTTTGCACACAGAGCCCCATGCAGACAACAGTCTCTCTCCTGCAGAGGCGCTGCCCCCAGCCTTTCCACCACCATGGCAGAAAGTGGTGTGTGGCCCAAGGACCAGCATGGGCAGAAAGGAAAACATGTTTTTGAGTTTAAGATAGACTATATAGTCCTAGAGAGAGGAAACTCTGCTTAACTTCACACGCTGATGAATCAACTCTGCCTCTCCAGAGCTGGCAGAGGCTGACATCAGCCCAAGAAAACGGGGAGGTTTTCTCTTGTGCTGGAACAAAAACAGGTGATCCCTTCACACCCCATTCCACCTTGAAGGAACTGGTCCCACACCCATCCTTCCTGCTGGAACTGTGCATCTGCCAGGTGAGGCTGGGAAGGATGAATCTCAGTGAATCTTCACAGAGCTTGAGATGGTCTGGAGGCTGGGGCACAGCAACAAACCTGCCTGCAGTCTGCTCAGAGAAAGCCAGGCCTACAGTTGGAAAGCCCCTCTCTTTCACTTCCATGCAAAGCAGTCCCATCAGGACCCACGTCAGCAGAAAAGCAGCTTGTTTACATGGATGAGACAGATGTGGAGCTTTGGGTCATAAGGAAAAGATGGATGCTTGGAGGACAGATTTCAGCTCGAGTGCACAGGGTTTGTTCTCTACCAGCCCACGCGATGAGCGGGATACAGATCACTGCCCGAAGTGTACCCACCACCTTCAGATTTCCACCCCGCTCCTCACGCTTGACTTCTCCTGCCCTCACAGCTGAGCCACACTCTCCTGGGGACTAATGTGCCTGATTACTATGGCTCTGACATCCCCGAGGCAGAGGGGCAGCCAGTGGAACTAGGGACCCATGGAGAGGATGACATTTGGGCAAATAATTCTTGGAAGACAGCACCCACGCATTTCACTGGCCATCATACCCCCATCCTTCCTGTCAGCCAATTTCCTTCCTGCCAAAGTAAGACTCCTTCTAACTTTGGGCACAGGGCGAGACAGTTTTAGCCCCATTGCTTCATCCTGCCTGCTCTGACGCTCCTCTCCTGTGGAGGCAGGCAGAGAGGTATCCAAGGAGAATCCTGCTGACGCTCCAACTGCCCAAGCATGTGCTCTTCACCTCTGCCTCCACCTCCTGTTCTTACCCCACAAGTGCCAGGCTGACAAACACAGGCACACCTTGAGATGGCACAGGTGGGTGAGCCTGAGGGAGCTATGGACAGTGAAGACTTTGGTCACATGTAGAGCCAAGATTTTTGCCGGCTCCCTTTGTGCAAGCCCAGTGCTCCTCTCAGCTCAGTACCAGCCAGGGCATCTGGGGAAACAGGAACTACTGGGCCAAAACCCCTGAACTTTTTGTATTTTCAAAATTACAATTACAGGAAAGTGTAGTTGCCCAAGTATTCTTAAATATAATGATAGTATGATTTTAATTCTCTGCCTGGAGCTGTTTTGTGGCAGACATTTAAAAAAGGCACAAAAAGGAAATGTGCTGCTGACAGAGATGAAAAGAAGAAAAGAAGATGGGTTTGTCTGGCCGGATGAAAGGGATGCAGCCTGTGGCCATCTGATCCCTTCTCTCTGGGGACCTTCCGTCACTGGATGAGCAACTGCACCACAGACTTCAGCATTACATTTAGCATTACTATCAGCCCTGACTTGCTTTCACATACAAAACCGGTGGCAGCTCAATGAGTCGCTCACAGTCCCCATTTGCACCGACCTGAGTGGTGGATGTTCAGCACTTCTAAATATAAATGCCACCTACCTCTGCCGCAGGGTCAGGAGCAGAGACAAGAATAGCGGAGGCACAAATCCACAACCTCACCACTCTAACCACAATAGTTGTTTTTTCCCAGCAGTGGGAGTAGATCCCAGGAAAGCCTGTCTCCTGTGTGAACATGGTGAGCCCAGAGCTGCACAACCAGCAGAGTTGTCGCTCCCTCCCTCACTCTTTACAGATTTCCTGCTCTGAAATGCACTGTGAGTGAGAGAAACCAGAAGAGCAAAGGGAACCATTTGGGGAGCTCTGAGAGCCTCTCCTGCCTACAGTAAACAAGGCACCACTGATTAATGTTTTCCTAGTTAATAAGATGTTTGCGTTAGGTCTCTCCAAGCAAGTCTGACAGGCAAAAGGCTTCAACCACCGAACAAGACAGCCTCAAGCACTAAAAGCATCTCCAAGCAGCTGCATCTATGGGGCTCACTAATAAAACAGTAAGCAAGGAGCCCTGAGCACACCGTGACAGACAATCCTGGGGGGAAGCGTTACTTCCACAGCTCTGATCAAAAGACACCTGGCTCTCTCCATGGGCACCTTGGCTCTAGTGTTACTGGGAAAACTGGCAAAGCTCCTCCATTCTGAGGAGTCACAGAATCAGCCTGTAGATAGGACAGGACTAGAAAGCCTGTCTGGGAGTGTGGGAGACTGGGTTTAATCTAACTTTGCTTGCCATGAGACTTCCAGCCAATCCTCAGAACAGATCACACAGTCAGCATTAATGAGCTAATTAGCAGATGCACAGCCTCCCTCCTAACAGGGAAGTAAACACTCAGTCTCTCTCCCAGCTCATCTTCAGCTCCAATCCAGATGTGCCCTGCCAAGCAAGGACAGACCTTTCTTGCTGCTCTCGCTACTGAAGACATTTGCTTGATCATGTCAGTGCCTCTAAGTTTCTCTTCCTCTTGCACCAATTACTCAGTATTAAACTCTAGCCTGGTTTTGGGGCAAAGCTTTGCCCTCAGCTGTGGGAACGCTTCGTTCGTGCTCTGTATGTACAGTCATGATGAAAACCTTCCGTCGAGGGAATGTACAACAGGAAAAAACGCTGTGATTAGCTAAAGGTAATTACCAGAAGCCAAACCAAATAACTCTGGCGTGGTGCCTCTGGCCTTGAGAAGGCCTTAGGGATGTGGGAAGCCCCCCTCATTAAGAGAAACACTTGTCTCCGTCACAGAAGTTCAGGATGGCAGCCCCGCATCAGGGTGTGCGTCACAACTCTGCCAAAAGCTACGGCTCTGCGGGCAAGTTGGCAAAGCAAGGCGATTCCCACCTGAGAACAAATAGTTCTTGGGTTGCTCGGTTGAGCAGCGTCTAACACAGCCATCGCAAGGCCAATCTTGTTTCAGGACTTGCTTACGCACCATCTCACGCAGCCAAGCCTTCCCCATTGTAGAGGAAACCTTGCATTCTCTGGGGAAGAGACGATGGGGGAGCTTCATTTGCTCCCCCCTTTCTTTTGGGTGCTAGCAGTCCCATGGCGAGTGGAAGCTGGCTTCCTGTGGTGGGTCCATTCTGTGCCATGCAGCTGCATCGCTTCCCATTCACACCTCTCAGCGGGGGAAGGGGGTCACCCACCCACACCTGGATCCCTGGATCCAAGCATCCACGCGCACCAAGGCAAGGCGGGAGGCTCTTAGGACAGGGCCCCGGGGAGTCCTTAACAATAGGGCTGAACAACAACGGGTGTTTCTCGGGAGAGGGCTGGGGATCACGGCAAATACAGGTTATCTCCAGGCACCGGGAGCAGCTCGGGGCTGGGGGGCGACGGCTCGCAGCTGCCCGGGGGTCACTCACGTGTCTCCGTCCTCCGAAAGGTAGGTCAGGGCCTCCAGCTGCTGCCGGCTGAGCCCCTCGGGCCGGGCCGGAGGCTCCTCGGGGCGGCCCCCCGGAGCCCCCGGCAGCCCGGGCAGAGCCTCGGGCAGCGCGCCGGAGCCGTAGCTGGAGTCCAGCCGCTCCTCGGCGGCGGCGGCCTCGGCGAGGGTCTCCTCGGGGCGGCGAGCGCGGGGGCCCGTCGGGCGCGGCGGGGGCGTCCCTGCCGCCCGGCAGCGAGCGCAGCGACTCGATGCCCGAGTCGCACTGCCCGTCCTCGCCCTCCCAGCCCGCCGCTTCCTTGCGGCACTCGCCGCCCGCCGCCCGCGACATGGCTCAGCGCCCGCCGTCCGCCCGGCGCGGCCCGGGTCCGCTCCCGGCCCCGCTGCCGGGGGCTCATGCCGGAAAGCGCCGAGCGCGGCCGGCGCAGTGTCTAAGGCCGCACGGCCCCGCCTCCGCCTCCTCCTCCTGCTGCTGTGCTGCCCTGACTCAGCCGCGCCCGGCCCGCCCGCCCGGGATTCCCCGCCGCCGGCCCGCCCCGCACGGCCGGGGGCTGCCCCTCCCGCCCGCTCTGCCTGCCCAGCCGCGGCGGGGAGGGCGGGAGCCGGGGCGGCCACGGCGGCGAGGGCCGGGTGCGCAGGGAGCGAGGTGGCGGCGCTGTCCTGCCCCAGCCCGTGCTGTGCCGGCTGTGCCGGGCTGCCTTCTCCCGGCCCGCTCGGTTCGGGTTCTCTAAAGCAGGCAGCCCTGCCAGGGGCGGCAGCGGGAGCTTGTCCCAGCAGGCGGTGTGTGGGTGAGGGTGCTGCGGCCTGTGCAGGTGCTGACTGCAGACAGCTCTTCTGTGGGAAACAATATGGTGAGTGTCACCTGGAGCAGAGGTACAAACAAGGCGTTTGCGTTTCCCATGTGCACACATTAAACTGTTCCACCCACTGAGACACCTTCTCACCTGTTCTGCCTCTGCAGGAACAGCCAGGGGGTCACTGTAGCTGGCTGCACAAGCCTCCTGGTCCAGCCGCTTCCCACCAGCTTTCTGCGTTGCACATAGAAATCCTTTCAAAGCCCAGAGTGGCTACCAGGGCTCACACAAGAGCAGCCAAGACAGAGAGATCAAAGCTGAAAACAGAAGGTCGAATGAAGGCCCAGCTCACTGCCTGTGAATGATTGACCAGCCTGCATTTCAGTGCTCCCCTCCCAATGCCAAAACTCCTATGGATCTTTATAGACATCATGTAATCACTTCCCCATGTCCCAAGCAGTGGGCTTTCCTCAAAAGACAAAGTAGATAGCTCTGAACACAGCTGACACTTTAAAATCAGTTTCACTTTTTGCTTTTATTGCTTGACATGACTTCCTGTCTCTGCAGGATGCCCATTCTTCCAGTTCATCTGAGCAGGGAGGGAACAATCTCCTGCAAGGAAGCTTACCTGGGAAGAGCTTTGTGATGGATACTGGATGGACTCACAGGAATCACATGCAGAGTGAGAAATATTTCACTATCCCACACTGCAGGTGTTGCTTTGGGCTTGTAGGAAGAAAGGTTTTGGGGCGTGAGGGCAGCAGCAGGGAGACAGATAAGTCTCTTTTGGCATCAATGACTTCCAGTCACAAGTTTTCCTCCAGTGCTCAGGATGTGTTTCAGTGTCTCCAGTTGTGTCTCTGGCACTGTGTCACTGCAAGATACAATTACTAAGGGAAAGGACCTTCTCCCTCATCTGTCAGCTCTGTCCAGTGCAGTATGGGGATTTGGGTCATATATCCATGTCACTCTCTCTCACACCCTGGTGGTGGCTGCATCCCAGCTCCACCTGTAGCTATTGTTCCTGATCCCCACACAGAAATTCTATTCTTTCAGCTTTTCATACCCAAATACTACTCGGTTATCCATCAGTTGCCTCCCTAAATGCCTTTGCCATTTTTTCTAGTATCATACTAGATGCAGCTCCATCATGGAATGGTTCCTCATACACTTTCTGATGGATAAAATGGTCAAATCAACACAAACTTGTGTGGTGATACACGAAGATTTAATTTGTCTGTGAACTAGTTGCAGCTTATCTTTGCATCAAGCATCAGTCACACCTTAATTATGTTGCAATGTGCTGTTCCAGTTGGGAAATAGGTGTGGATCCAGGACTAGCACATGTCCAAGAACAGTTCAGCCAAAGCACAAAGCCTGGAGTAGTAAGCCCTGGACCAGCTCTAGCAAAGAGGCAATTCAAGACCCACCACTCTACAGTCCAACCCACTGCAAGCTGTCTCGTTACGCCTCTGGCTATCAAGTAGCCCCTGGAAGTGGCCTTCCTCTGCTGCTGATGTGAGTTTAGCTGGAGTTTGTGATCTTGCAGCTTCCTTAAGGTGAGCCTTGGATTCTTTTCAGCTGGCTAGTGCTGTGTATGGGCTGTGTTGCTGTGGTCTGCTGCAGCTGAGTCGGGAGACCAGGCATGCCCATTAACATCAGCTATGCCCCCCAGGCATCCATGGCCAGCCACTCTCTGCTCTGACCTTTCAACTACACCCACTAATACCCAGCTCAGGCACCACCTCCTGCCACCCCTCTTCTGACCCGGTGTGCTTCTGTTAACCTTTTGGACAATTTCACTGGAAAGTCTGAAAGAGGAACTTGGCCACTTTGCCCCACTATTTGCCTTCTGTTACTCATTCTGCAATTGGGCCCCCTTTCATGCTGCCTTCCTAACAGAGAACTTTTATGCCTGGCTGTGCAAGTTTTGGACTTCCATTATTTTCAGAGGCTTTAAATACAGATATATATATATATATATATATGCATAAATATCTATATATTGAAGGCAATGGTAGAGGGATTAAAAATAACTAGATATAATATGTCACAAAATTTGATGTTCTGATTTAGTTTTGAAGGTTTTAAAAACAAAGCTCTGATTCTTGGTTCTCTCCAGTCCCACTTAATATGTGTCACTTAAAATGGTTAAAACTGCAAGGAAAATCTAAAGAGGGAGGGATCTATTCCCACTAGAGGTCAGTGTCAGCACACGCTGTCCAAGGCACCGGCGCTCTCCCACCACTGCGCTGCGAGGAGCATCAGGTCAAAGCATGGACATGGGAAGGAATCCCTAGGCTGCCGAGACCTCCGGGTATTGTCCCTGATAACGTCCTGTCCCCAAGCACAGCCCTCTGACTGACTAAATGAAACAAAGGCCTGGCCTGGCACTAGCATCTTCTCTGTTCTTTGAGCTGGTAACTGGGTAAAATAAGTGAAATGCAGCTGAGAGAGATGGAGAAAGGGAAGTTATACCCAGTCTGTGTCTGGCCTGAGAAAAAGAATGGTCCTTTAATTACCAGCTATGGTCCTGTAATTTGTAAGCAACGTGGGTTACCTGAAATTGTGATAAGCAGTTATTGCCACAATAATTCACATCAGGCAATGTGACTGGTGCTACCTTCCCCCCATGTAGACTGTCCACTGCATAGCTTTCATCCCACATGAGCACTGAGCTGCTCCATTCCCTGGGGATGCAGCCCTTTCCCCTCTCCCCAGAATCAGAAATGCTGGGTCCATAAGCAAGGTGCTAGATCCCCATTTGAGGAAGCTCCTTCTGCATTCTCCCCAGCAGAGATGTTGCTGGGCACCCCAAGCAACAACCTGGACCTCTGTCCAGCTCCAGCTCAGAAAGCTCAGCCTGTGAGCTGGGCATTTAAGGGAAGCAGAAGCCCTGGAAGAGTGATGAAAGTTGCAGGAAAGACAACAGACTCTCTGCTCTGACTGTGGTTCCATATATCTGACAGCAAGTCAGTTCTGTCGTGACCAAACTGGGTCATTTTACTTTCTGCCCCAACAAAGGAAGGAGAAACATGACTTTTCAAGATTCTATGCCCAGAAGCAAGGCCAAGCTTTCCAACAGAGTAATGCAAAGCAGGTCCTCCTCGGGTACCCATTTTCTGGGGTAGTCAGCCCAGAAAGCACTGGCTGCCCTCTCCTGGTAAGTCTGGCTGAAGTCACAGGGTCACTTTGAAGCTCTCCAGGGATGCTGCTCTGGGCATCTGCTTGCTTTTTCAATACCTCATTATTTCCAGCCAGAATTCTTCTCCTTGCAGTCTGTGTTGAATGCCTTTCATACTTCCACTGTGCACTCCTGTAATGTATGGGAGCCATTGTGCTGACACAACCCAGGGCAGATCAGGTTTGTCCATGTGGTAGGTGGTCGGCAAGCTGCCCAGCTAACGCCCTTCCTGAGAAGATTCCCACTGTTGCTCAGAGTCCCACAGTGAACAGGAAAGTTTCTGCCTCCTCCTGTTGCTGTGTATGTGTGTGTATGCTGTGTAGGAAGTTGGACAAGAGGATTAGTTAATTCCTTGAATGAGGAATCACACCTAACTCACTCCACTCTTGGCCATGGCATTCACTTCCACAAACAAAAAGTGATTGGTATAAAGATGCACTAAAAATCCTCAGCCTTACAAAGTGAATGAATAAAACCCCTAGATATTTTTACAAAACTTCATTCTAAATTATATCCCTCTTGTGAAATTCCTGTCAGCCTGGTGGCTGCGGGAGCAATGCTCTCTGCTTGCATACCTGAGGGGCTTTGCTATGTGTTTATGTGTGTGTGTGCTCAGAGCTGTCCCAAAGGAGATGGCAGATGTGGTTGTGAATGGGGAGGGACTGGCAGATGGTCTTGGAGAGCTGATAATAAAACCATGCTTAAATAGATGGTGAAACTGTGCCCTAGGTGAGAAATCTTGTCACCTGGGGCTCTCTTTATAGCAAGTGATGAGACAGACTCACTTCAGAGGGTGGCTCTGATAACCTCTGTCTGGCCACATCACTATAATGAAGGATGCTCCTCCCTCCCCATGGAATAGCTGTGGAAGACAGTGCTCCATCGCTGGGCTATCATTTATTCATGACTTTTTAAGTCTAGTTCATCTGGCAGAGACTACCCAAGACAAAACAAAAACCTCAACCCACCCAAGCATCCCTCAGCTCCCCTTGCCAGAGAGCACAGGACAGGTGCTGCCAGTGCTGCTCCTGGGCTTCAGCATTGCCACAGTGGACCTGATGGCTGGTAGAAGGGTAGATGGGTTAATTTTCATTTTTAAGTTGATCCTGCTTGAGTTGCTTTCTGCATCACCTCAGCCCCTCACCGCAGCCTTGCACCCCCACTAGCCCAGTCCTTGTCTCCTAGCAGGGCTCGAGTGGCTAGGTATTACTCATGCAAGCTTGGCTCTGCTCTCAGGAGAGTTAAACCTCCCGGCTGCCAGACTGAATTAGAGCTTGTGTCTCTCCACACTTGCATCAGAGTGAGTTGGGAACAGACCTGGTGGAGCCACACTACTGAAAACAAGTGAGGAGCCCAAGCAGGGGCTGGGAAAGAGGCTGAGCAGGGTGGCAGCGAGGGGAACTGGGGGTGAATGAGCTGTTTGAAATATTCAGGTGCTGAGCAGGAGCAGGTGTCCATCCCACTGGACAGAGCAGCTCTGACACCATGAAAAAGTGATGGGCAAGTCTGTGTTGCTCAGGTGACGGGGCACACATAAAGTAGGATTGCAGCCTTTCCCCAGGACCTTGGCCAGACTGACAGACCTGGCCTATACAATGACCCATAAGCATGCAGTGGGTTTTAGCCCCTTCCCTAGAACAGTGACTTCCCTGCCAGCCAGGTCCATGGGGAGAGCTTGGTGGGGCAGGAGTGCTTCTCCAGATCAGGTTATGTCAACTCCAGCCCTTCAGTGTAGGGAAGGCAAACTGCAACAGAAACCTGTTTTTCGGGAGGTCTCTCAGGACCGTAACTAGAGATAGACTAAATTCTCTGAGCCATTAGTTTCTGTGGTTTATTCCTTTCTGGGGGTGATGGGCCAAAAATTTAAGTGAGAACAAAGCATTTGGCATGGGAGGATTTGGCTCAGTTTCCAGGCACTTGGGGTGGTTGCTGCTGCTCTGGAGTTATATCGGACAAAATGTCCTGAGGACTGTCAAACAGCATCTGGGCAGTGCTGAATCCGCTTTTCATTTCTAGGGGGATGTGAGGGAGGGCCCTGGGTATCCTGCTGGGCCACTGCAGAGAGGAAAGTGATTTAACCTGACCCAGAAACCTCTGTGGAGCCTCACAAAAGCTGTGATGATGACAAAATAGTCTCTCATGAGGCTGGATGGAAAATAAACAAACTGGATACAGGCAGCCTTTGGAAAAGAAAAGATCAGAGCGGGGATCAAAGACTTTTCAATGACAGCAATTCCATTCAGTGAAATGTGCCCCAGACTGGCAGCTACAAACCCACCTACTTTGTGAGGTTTAGGATTTTGAGTGTTTGGGGACTGTAGTCATGATGTGTACCCCTGTTAGTGATGCTAAACAGAAATGAGCTCCCCAGTCACCAATTAATGACTCCCCAGGGGTTTCCTTCCCACAATAAAAAAGGCACACCTGGGTCTCCTCCCAGCAGATACAAAGTCTGAGTGTAGCAGACAAAAGCATAACTAATGACACATATTTCCTTGAGGACAAAGCTTGCAGAGGTAGATGGCACCCAGACAGTCAGCACCATGACCAGCAGTGGCAAAGGGATGTTATTTAACAGGAGCAAGAGGCACATTCCTTCACCCACACTCCCCTTGTTGCATTAATAAAGGAGTAATTTAATTGGAGCGACACATTCTGGAAGGCTCAGGCAGCCAGCACAAAGTATCCTTGAAAATTCTAAATTGAATAGGCATTTATTTCTGAGCACAGAAAATCCTGCATCCTAACATGAGGGGATTCTCTGCCACATGTCTTCTTAAGAGACAAAAAGCAGCACACCGCTAGGAATCATCGATTGCTTTGGAACAAAAGACTGAGTTTTGATCACACATGGTCTACTGGAAAAAACAAAGCTAAACACAATGAGATATATATCTATGTGATGCTGTAAAATCCATTTTTAAAATTTAGGCTACAAATACCAGCAATACCAGATATACTAACAAGGATAGGTCATCTATGGCCATCTGGTTTAAAATGCAGCCTCTGTCAAAGTTTTTTCTAGAAATTGAACACAAATTTGCTGCATGGGTAAGAACTATAACATATTTAGGCAGGAGCTAAAAGGCTATTTTCTGCAACTACCAGAGACAGAAGAGTGAGACCTTTTGCGGTTTGATGCATTATGGAAAGTGAGCAAATCCTGCTAATATGAAGTCATGCTTTATGCTTGCTTGGAACAGATATGAATGTCTCTGCAGGGTGGCAGATACAGGGCTTCTGGAGAGCAAACCTATTGGTAAGGGCACCACCTCTACTTCAGTTGCTGTGTCTTCTTAAAAGCTTCCCTGCTTCTTTCAATAGTTTTTTCACATCAGAAAGACCTCCATGCCAGAAATGTTCTGCTCTCCAACATGATTTTCCAGTAGAGCATCCTGAAACCTACAGGAATAACTGGAGGGAAATCTCACATATTTTTGTCTCTCGCCCCCAAGAGAAGGAGGGTTCAGTGTATCAGGCAGTGTGTTGTAATTACAGCTTCTGGGTTCTTCCTCCGATGATGACATAGAACATGGATGCTGTCTGTCTTGCTTTAGTTTCCAAAAGGCCTAAGCATCATGTACTCTTATTTCTCCCATTCCTGGCAGTCCTGTGTCCTTTGTTACACATTATCAGCCATGCCTTTGGGTTCCTGCCTGAAGGTTGAAATCTGCCATGTGCCTGTTTTCTTCAGAAAGTGGCTGAGAACTTATACAACTTCAGACAAAGGAGGGCACACAACCTCTTTTGTGCCACCTCATCTCAAAAGTAGCACAGCTGGTGATGTGCTTGACAGTATTGTCTCCAAGATATGCTGCCAGGACCAGTATCAAAGATGCCTGACACAAAAAACTCCACCTCTGGCTTGCCAGTAGCCACCGACTCCACCAGTGGAGGATAAATTGCACTGTGGGAAGGTCCATAAGGGTGGAGGCAGCCTGCTTCCCAAGGGCTAGTCCTAGTGGATAAAAAGCCCAGAATGGGCTCCTTGAGTCTGTGAGTGTGCTGTGAAACTCCTTGCCACAGAATGCATGAAGCATCTACAAGTCCAAAATAAAAAAAGATTCAAAAGTGAATAGACAAATTCCTTGGAGAAAAAGATACCGTGGGCTATTAAATGCAAAGACATAAACTTGTACCACCTTTTCCCCCTCTTCAGCCTTCTGCTTTGCTCTTTTTGTGTGATATTCACATATTTGAGATAAAACCAGTGCTGTTCCTGGAGGGCGATCATCGCTCAGGCACCCTTTGGTCTAGCTGAGGTCACATCCTATAAAAAGCAGAAATGCATATAGGAATGCAAATTATTTACAGCTGTCTATTAGCGTGCATGGAATAACATTCAGTGCTGCTGCAGGAATTGTGGCAGCTCTGGGCTTGTGCCTCTTTGCCTTGCTCTGCCTTGGACACATGCATGGGTGAGTTCTCCTCGGAGGCATGGGATCCATCGTGTGAGGGTGGCTCTGAAAGCCCCAAGGGCCAAAGTCTGCCGGGATGATTGGGCAGGGGGTGTCTGAGCGGTAGGCAGCGGAATTCCAAGCAGGCTGCTCCTGCTTGCTGCTGTTCCCATGGAAACAGGGGAAAGGCGAGAGGAAACACATCCCCAGCCTCTTTTGAAGATGAGCTCCTTCAGCAGCACCCCCGGCCATCACATCTATTCCCATAAGAAGCAGGGGGTGGCAATTCTCCTCGGATGCATCTCCTTGAGTGAGGCCATCAGGCCTACACACTGTTCCTTCCTCATCCCAGGCAACAATGGACAAGGGCACGCCAATCAGCCCATTGCCACGGCTGAGCCTCAGAGCTCAGAAAAAGAGAAGTTTCCAGCAAATTCTGCAGCTTATGCTTCTCCCCAGTTTGGATCTGGGGAAGCCCCAGCAGAGACACCTGATTTTCTGACTATCAAGGAAGCTGGGCTGTACCTGCAATATCAAGACCTTGACAAGTACGGACCCTTCCCAAACTCTGTGTGTGTCCCCGTGTGAGTTTAGATTGAGGGTCTGAAGAGGCTTTTCCACTCATCCCTGTAACCAAGCAGGTTAGCTCTGTGAAAAAATAAGCTGCAGTTGCCTCCGCAATAGCTAGTTGGGCACCTTTGGGCCCGGTGCAGATCACAGCAGGGAAGATCCTGTCCAATCTAAGGTTTTCCATAAGTGCCAGCATCAGCACTGGCAGACACGGCTACCCCACTTCCCCCGACCAGCTGGGGTGCCCACAGATTAGGAAAGCAGACGGGGCACATGCGAAGCGCTCCTGGTTCTCCCGCTTCATCCCGAGGGCAGGAGAACCCACGGGACCCCTCACCTCTCCATCAGCTGTCCAGCTGGGACCGCAGCCCGCCTGACGGCCCCTCGGCGCGGCTGGGAGCAGGAGCAGGAGCTCCCGGCGGGGCTCGGGAGGGCGGCTGCACCGGGCTCCCTGCCTCCCTCTGTGCCGCCGGCCGCCTCAAGGTGACCCGCCGCTCCGCTCGGCGGGTCCCGCCGTGTCCCCATCATCCCCATCATCGCATCCCCATCCCATCCCATCCCCCGCGCCGTCCCCCGCCTCCGCCCGCCCTCCCCCGCGGCTCCGCCCGCCCTCCGCCGCGTGTAGCGGCGCTGCGCTGCGGCGGGGCCGGGGCCGGGCCGGCGGGCGGCCAGCGCTGCCGCCGAGCCGCGCTGGGGCGATGCCGCCGCGCCGCCCGCCCGCCGCGCCGCCGCGCCGCCCGCCCGGCCAGCGGCGAGGCAGCGCCCGGCGGCGGGCGGGATAATGCAGCTGCCCGGCCCGCAGGCACCGCCAGCGGGGCGCCCCCGCCGCCATGTCCCCCGGCCTCGGCCGCCGCCGCCAGCGAGGGAGGCAGCAGCACGCCGGTGCCTCCGGAGGAGGAGGCGGAGGGCCCGAGAGGAGGTGAGGAGAGCGGCCGCCCCCGCCCAGGGCTGCCCCTGCCGCCCTCGCTGCCCGCCCGCTTTGCATGGCGCGTTCGCTGACCGCCCCGCCGCGGACCGGGCCGGGCTGAGCCCGCTCAGGTGCGGAGCCGCTCGCCGGGAGCCGCGCTCGCCCCGCTCCGGCCCTCGGGGCCCCGGGGATGCGATATGCGATGCGGCCGGCGGGGCGGGGGCTGGGGGCCGAGGATGCCGCCCGTCGGTCCCCGCCGCCGGCGGGCTGCTCCGGCGCAGCTCTTCTCCATCGCTTGCCCGTCACCTGGGCATCGCCGCGGAGCCTCCGGGATGGAAGGGAGCAGCAGCCGGCGCCGTCCGGAGCGGGGGACGGGGCTGGAGTGGCCGGGATGGAGGAGGAAGGGAAAAAAATCACAAACGAGGAGCGCGGGGCACCGTTTGGGCTTACTGCCGCGGGCAGAGCTTGTTATGCCTGGGAGAAGAGGACGTGGAGACCCCCTCCTTGTTGTGCGCTGGCTTCTGGGCGCATCCGGGATGTGGCACAGCTGCCTGGGTCACTGCGAGGGAAGATGCGGTGGGCAGCAGAGTGGAGGGCTTGGGGACATGGCAAAGCCAGGGGCTGTTGGTGGTGGCTGCTCCCAACTAGAGATTGGCTGAGGAAAGTGGAAGGTGCAGACTCGGGCAGGACAGGTACCAGCACAGCCTTGCCTCCAGGTGTGCTGCAGTCTCCCTCGTCAGATGACTTTTCTGGAGTCCAGACAGCAGATGCCAGAAAGGGTCAAGAGCAGGGTGCCCTGTGCCTCAGGAGCACCACCAGGAGCCAGGTGTGCCAGCCCTTTTGTCTGCCTCTACAGATCCTGCTTGCAAGCTTGGGCTTCCCAAGCAGAGAGAAAGCAACTTCACTGGCTGGTGAAATTTACCTTATGCCGTGGGGCTGCTGACCCGTGGAGGGCAACTAGGCAGTGTAGGAAGGGCTGTTCTCCTGCTGTGGTGGGCTGTCCTGTCTGGTGAGACCACAGCTCAAAGGGCAGCTTCGGGGGGTACTCAGGAGCTGGTGGATCACTTCCCCTTCTGCTGTTGAGGAGCTGCAGTTTGTGAGTGCTGCATAATCCTGGTATTCTCTGCCTGCTTGGCTTGGGCAGAACATGCATGCTCATGCACGGTTATTCTATATATACAGACTTATATTTAGATATAAATAATTGCAGGAGAGGAATGCTGAAGTTCAAGGACTGGGAAGCTGTACAAATACTGTACACTCTGCCCTATGTCTATTCCTCTCTTCCTACCTGCATTCAGCAACTCCTGATGACCAACTCAGCTCTTCAAACAGATCCTGATGAGGGTAGCTGAACTGTGAGGCACTTTTTTAGCATGAGGATGTGCTTGTACCATGCTGTGATGTGGTCTCTTACTGCCGGTGCTCTGGCAGTGCTGGTTCTACTTTCAAAAGCACAGACTTTTCAGAGGTGCCAGAGCAAGACCCAGTTTGGGTGGAAGAAGCGTAGCAGGGGCAGTGCCCAGAGGAGTTTCCCTCACTACAGTGCCCCCTGGCTCACAGGGATTGTAAGATTGTCCAGGCTTCAGTTACTCTGTGGTGGCTGCCAGCTAGGGTGTCAGTATAACACTCTATGGGAGCAGCAGAAGAGCTGTAGTCCATGACCTGCTCTGTTTAGGCTAAGGGCATCCTTCTTGTGGCCAGAAGCTATCACAGACTTGCATGAAGCAGCTGGTGGAGGAGAGGGAAGCTGCAGCCTCTCGTGATGGTGCTGTGCTTGCTGGTGTCTCATCTGATGCAATGAGGAAAGACTTTAGTGGTGAGCTTGGATTCGTGGGCTGACCTAGTGCGATCCTCTTGTCTTCAGAACTATCAGGAGGAGACAATGTTCCTCCTCTCCTCTAGTATATATCATGTCATATGAGCTATGCAATGTCCTCATTTCCATCAGAGCCAGCTGCTGGTGCCAGCATTGCTGAGTGTCCCTGCAGTGTGGCTGAATCCCACATGTCAGGGTCCATTGGCCAGAGTGAGTAGGAAGCCAGAGAAGATATCTGGAAAATGGGAAACGTGCCCTGTCCTGTGTGAAGGTGCCTCATCTTGGTATCTCAGGGTGCTGTGTCTAGGAACCAGGAAGGGCTTCAGGTGCTTCTCAGCTTGTCCCAGCAAGGCAAGTAGCAAGAGCTACTAGCCAGAACTGACTGAGCCCTTGTTCCATCTTGGCATCACATGCCTACACCCACACTTAGTGGTGGTGAACTGAATTTCACTCATCAATGCATACTTGGAGGGTAGGAGACACCAAGGGACAAGATCTTCAGCCTGGGAATAAGCAGAAACATGTCCTTGTCCTGCTGCTCAGGTGGGATATGATGGAAGGATCCAGTCCTCCTCTGAGCTGCCGTGTAAAATGGAGACCTTGGTACCACTGCAGGAGCTGACTGCTGGCAGGATTCCCTGGCTGTCAATGCTCAGCCTTCCTCTGTCCTCTGCAGTTGGCAGCTCTGCCAGGCTGGGGCTGAGCCACCTCTTTCTTGTAGGCAGGTAGTTCCTGAACCTGGGTTGTAGGCATGGGTGTGATGTGGATATTTGCTGGGACCATCCTGGCCAGGAGTTGCCAATGTTTGTCCAGAGCTTTGGAAGACAGAGGTAATTCCTAGAAATGACTGGATCTTCTCTACCTCCCTTTTTCTGGGGATGTGGGGTTGAAGGGATCAGGGCTTATTCATTTCTTGCATGATGTAAGTGAATGCTGGGGAAGAGCCATGGAAACTGATGCTCAGGAGTCTCTCTGGAGTCTCCTGCAAGCTGCTGCCACCACCTGGCACTCGGGAGCTACCTGGGCCTTCAGGCTGCTGCTCTGGGGCTTTTTTGGATTGTTTTGACAGCCTCTAGAGGGCTGTCTCTAGGACACCTAACCCCTGAACCCCAGGCCTTCTCAAAAAGTGAGGGTTTAGAGTTCTGGAGGTGAATTGGAGATTTCACAGAGGTCTCTGCAGGGAGAGGCAGGTGAGAGGCATGGGAGGTAATGACATGGAAACGCTTGTTAAAAAAGGGGACAGTGGACGGGGCCAGGGCCAGGCTGTTACAGGGAGTACCTTGAAGAACTTAAAGGGTTTTACTATTCAAAGTTGCAGGGTCAAGGTTGCAGGGGTGATTAAGGGATTTTGACGTATGTGCTTGGCCACTGAGGTGCTGGTCATGTTTGTCCCTTGAGGCTGTTTTTTCAGAAGAGGATCCCCCAGATCTCAAAGGAGTTTAGTGCAAGCAGTGATGGGGGTCCCCTCTTCTCCTGCCTCTGCCCTGTGCATTGTGGGTGTCTCCATTTGCTCCATGGGGGGTTGTGGGTTATCCCCTCCATCCCTCCCCACACATCCCGAGCAGCAGCTGCAAGTGTGGGCCTCCATCTCTGTTCACTTCAGGGGCAATGTCAGAGGCCAGTGCCAGGCAGGAGGGAGGGGAGGCCCAAGCAGCAGCCTCCCCCTTGCCTTTCCCAAAATGAGTCTCAGCACCTGCTAAGGGTTGCCCCATGTGTTCTGCACGGTGAACTGAAGCCCAGAGAATGGAGCTGGTTGGGATCCCACAACAGGTTTGGCTAAGCTATGGCCAGCCTTGCCCCCTAGCACTGCAGAGATGCTTCAGTGCACCTGCAATAGCAGATTTGCTTGCCACTTTCTTGCTGGGGCCTGAGCAGTGAGGGAGGCTCCTGGTGATGGAGGGAAGCCCTGTTTGCAGTGAAGTAGGGCAAGTCTTTTGCCTCATTCCATCAGACTGCAGCGGGCAGATGACGATGGCATTTATATCAGTGCCTGCTCCCCTCCTAGTGACACTGTTCTGAGACAGATTTCTCTTTCTCCAGCCATGCTGGACTTATCCAAGGCTGGTTAAGAGCTCAAGGAGACAACCTTATTCAGCTGCTTCTGCGGGGGAATCTGTGGAGCTGATTGTTTGCTCCTGTGAGCCCTTTGCAGCCTGGGAGAGGAGCAAGGATGCTGCAGTTCCTACTGGGATTAGGCTCTGCATCTGGCTCCTCCTCCGTCTCTGCTGTGGTTGTATCCCGTCACTGGCACTTGATCAGCTTTCGGAAACCCCACCATGCAGCCGAGGTGTATGTGTTTTACTCAAAAGCCTGGGACAAAGCTGGGCTGTAAACAGTTTACAGCAGGGGTTAGTGTGACCCCGTGAAAGCGCCGCAGTATCTAAATACTGCGTAGTCCTAGGAGGAGACTAATGCATGGACTAGAGCCCTGCTAACACAGTTCCTGGAACCAAGCCTGAGCTGCATCGTGCTCCCTGCCCTGGGTGGGTAACCGCAGTGGGGCTTGCCTACCTCTCTGCAGGGTGACAGCCAGCATCTCCCTTCTCCTGCGACACAGGCAGTGCGGAATGTGAAGGGCTGGGGAGTGACTGTGAGGTGGAATTTGCTTTTCTGAGACAGACGTGTCCAAAGACCTGTCATTCTGGTGCCCCTTCCCCAGCTGGCAAATGAATGAGCTGGATGCTTTGCTTTATTCCTTGTGCTCCGTTTGCAGATCTGCCTCCTAAACAAGGTGCTGTTTCTCAGCATTCGCACCCCGCAGACACCCAGGTTTGGCATGTACCACTCCAAGGGCCCTGTCCCTCCCTATGCTCCTCCTTTGGCTGAGCAGCTCCTTTAGATCCTCACAGTCAGAGCTGCCGCTGCCAGGGAAGCCTGCAACACAGAAGGCAGCAGTGACAGAGGAAGCCCTTAGCTGCCTGGGTATTGGTACAGTGTTCCAGCATGGGAGAGCCGTGCTGCAGCCAAGCAAAGACAGAGGGGTCTGAGCAGGCTCTTGTAGCTGCAGCATTGACCTCCGGAGGGAGAGCACAGCTCAGGTGGCTCTGCCTCCTGAAAGGCCCCCCCTTCTTCTCCTCACTCCTTTGCTCTTGCCTGGCGTTGCCTTCTTGCCCCGTGACTCTGAGGCTGCTGCAGTGCTCAGTTGCACTGGGAAGACTGGGCTGCACGTGTGTCCATGCCAGCACTGCTAGCAGAGCCACCCTGCACCTCTCTGAGTTGCCTGCAGACCATCACCACCCCACCTGCCAGCCCTGGGCTCTGTCTGTCTGTCTGTCTCCAGGTCTTGCTCTCAGCTAGTGGCTTCAGAGAGGGGAGCTCAGCATTACTGATCCCTGGGACTGCCAGTGGGATGTAGCACCATTCCCCTTGCCAGCAGTGGTTTCTCTGGCTGTGCTGCCTGCTCTGCTCATCATGGGCTGCCTGATGGGAGCTCCATGCCTCTAGGAGAGAAACCTCTGTTGGAGATATGGGCAGGATCCAGCCCTGCTGAGTGCAGTGACAGAAATCCCACTGGCAGGCTTTGACAAGGGCGGGGAGGAAAGATTGGCCTGTGGGGCTCTAGAGCACCAAGCCAGGAATGAGGGGCTCTTCAGAGAGCAAGATGCATTTTTTAAAGGAAAGAAGAGGTCCAGATCTGCCAGTGGCCTTGTGATCTCTGGTCCTTGCTTTAATTTTCCTTTTCATGCCAGAGTGAAAGTGCCCCTCCTGCTTTCTAACAGTGTGAGCCTGTTCAGTTGTTTGGGATTCCTGGATGAGAGACCTCTCCAGCTCAGCATGCTCAGCAGTGGAGAATAGTGGAGCCAGGCTTGGACTGCAGTGCCATGAGCAGTGTCATTTCAGCTGGCGTTGGCCCCTGCCACGGCAGAGGTGAGCTCAGGAGCAAAGGAGCACCTGCCTACAGGTGCAGAGGGAGAGCAAAGCTTGAAGCCTCTGAGTGAGTTTTGTGGCATCTGCACAAGGCTGGGATTCTTGACCCCCTCTCTCAGGTTGCACCTTTGGAGATTGCTGGATGAAATCTTCTGTATAAGAAAACAAATAGTTACTTTGCCTGCTCTTTGTTTGGGTGGGATGATGTCAGATCTCACAGAAAAAGCTGGATCAATACTTGAGACTATAGTACTGCAGAGTGACAGAGGTTTCCTTAACCAAATTTTTTTCATGGGTTTGTGTGAAACCCTGCACTGTTCTATGGAAAAGGCACCAGTCTAATCCCTTTAAAATGTCCCATTTCTGAAGTTCTGCCTTTTCCTCACCATGAAAGACCTAAGAGTAGTTTTTTCAGAAGTGTGGGCTGTCACAGCTGAATTCCAGTGCAAGCAGGCACATTTGCCAGCAGCTGTGAGTGGCCTCTTGCCCTCGTTGCTGCTGCAGATTAGTAGGATGCTCCTCCCTTCCAGCCTGAACACTTTTTAGGATGTTACTCCATATTTGCTTTCTCTCCTACCAGAGGTGGCTGCATTTCAATCGTGGAAAAGTACTTTCTCATTGCTGTGGTTTATAAAGCACTTGAGAAGCACTTTGGACCTCCTTAGGCTGCCAAGTGTTGTAGTGGGAATAGTCACTACCAAACACAGACCTTCCCAGCTGCAGAAGGTCTGTTTCTCCATCTTACAGGCACACCAGGCAGTTTGTGCTGCCCTGGTGCAGAAATTGGAATGTTGCTGTTGGTCATTACTGGGAAGGATGGGGAGAGACTCGTGTGCAGTGGGATGAGCTGTGGTGAGGGGTTCAGGTGTGGTGACATCAGTTAGAGCTGCCTGTGCTGGTGGGGTGAGTGCAAAAGCTGAGGAACATGGGGGAGATCACCCTGACTTATCTTGTGGTCCAATAGCTCTCCCTGGGAGGTGGCAATGGTAGAGGTTACTCCCTGTTGAGAAAGGGGGTGCTGCTGACAGAAGTGTCCTTTGCCACTCTCCCCCATGTCCAGCTGGGCTCTGTCTGTCTCCCAGGGAGGGGCAGAGCACCAGAAAGGGCGGTGGGGGTGACAGTTTCCTGGACTGCATGCCCATCATCCTGTGAGACATCTCAGCCTCTGCCCTGCCCCCTGAGGCCAGGAGCCCCACAGCATCTCTGTTTTGTCTCTGTTGACAGAGCTATGGGTGCTCCCACAGCACCCTGCTGCCTGCTCCCCTTCCCCTGCCACTGCAGCCTACTGACTCCTCTCTTGTTTTCTCTCTCCTTCTCCCCGGACCCCGGAGCAGCAGCGGCCAGTGAAGCAGTCTCTCAGCAAGTCCTTGTGCCGAGAGTCCCACTGGAAATGCCTGCTGCTGTCCCTGCTCATGTATGGCTGCATGGGAGCCATGACCTGGTGCCATGTCACCAAGGTGACCCGGCTGACCTTTGACAGTGCTTACAAGGGCAAGTCCATGATGTACCACGACAGCCCCTGTTCCAACGGCTACGTCTACATCCCCTTGGCCTTCCTGGTGATGCTCTACGTGGTGTACCTGGTGGAGTGCTGGCACTGCTACACGCGCAACGAGCTGCAGTACAAGGTGGACGTGGAGAGCGTGCACGAGCGCGTGCAGCGCATGCAGCAGGCGACGCCCTGCATCTGGTGGAAGGCCATCAGCTACCACTACGTGCGCAGGACCCGGCAGGTCACCCGCTACCGCAACGGGGACGCCTACACCACCACCCAGGTGTACCACGAGCGGGTCAACACCCACGTGGCAGAGGCCGAGTTCGATTATTCCAACTGCGGCGTTAAGGACATCTCCAAGGACCTCATTGACCTGGAGAGCTACCCAGCCACGCGGCTGCGCTTCACCAAATGTTTCAGCTTTGCCAACGTGGAGTCTGAGAACTCCTATCTGACCCAGCGGGCTCGCTTCTTCACCGAGAACGAGGGCCTCGATGACTACATGGAGGCCAGGGAGGGGATGCACCTCAAAAATGTGGACTTCAAGGAATACATGGTGGCCTTTTCCGACCCAGACAACCTGCCTTGGTACGTATCTCACTACGTGTTCTGGGTGGCAGCTCTGCTGACCCTCTCCTGGCCCCTGCGGGTGCTCAATGAGTACCGCACCTCCTATGTCCACTACCACGTGGAAAAACTCTTTGGGTTCGACTACGTGGCGGTGACGCCGGCTGAGGAGCGCTCCTTCTGCCGGAGGATGCCCCGTGTCAACACGGTGGACAGCACCGAGCTGGAGTGGCACATCCGCTCCAACCAGCAGCTGGTGCCCAGCTACTCGGAGGCGGTGCTGATGGACCTGGTGGGGCTCTCCGGCTGCACCAGCTACTCCGCCTGCCGCTACGGGGGCTACCGGCAGAACTGCGAGCGCTGCCACAGGACTATAAGCAGCTCCTCCATCTTCTCCCGCAGCGCTCTGAGCATCTGCAACGGCAGCCCCAGGATTCCCTTCAGCAGCAGCCGCTTCTCCCTGGGCCGCTTGTACGGCTCGCGCCGCAGCTGCCTCTGGCAGAGCCGGAGCGGCAGCCTGAACGAGCAGAGCTGCCCCACCGAGCAGACACGCCTCTCCAGCCAGGTGACTGTGGAGGAGGAAGACCCCCCTCCTTACCAGGATGCCCTCTACTTCCCCGTCCTCATTGTACACCGCAACGAAGGCTGCCTGAACCACGACCACCGTCACCTCCATCGCAATGGGTCCTGCGTGGAGACCTCACTGTGAAAGCAGAAGGCGGTGAGATCTCATTGTCCATTGCCTGGCCCAAGCCAGCGCAGGATTTGGGGAGAGGAGCACAAGGGGGATGGCCTAGGAGGACATCAGGATGGAGTGGACATGGCATCCTGCTCTGGCAGCCAGCAAAAGCTTCCCCCGCTGTGTCTCTGACCTCCCAGAGGGGTGGATGCTGATGCTCCCCCTGACATGGCACAGAACTCTAGACTGATCACCACATGCAAAAAAAAAAAAAAAATTCAACCAAACCAACTGCAAAACCATAATTCATGGTATCAAGACCCAAAGGGGGGAATTAAGTGACAGGCCTGATGCAGGGAGGGGGTGGCTGGCTCCAGGCTGGCTTGTGCTCCAAGGAACCAGCAGCCACCAAAAAGCAGCCTGCTGCACTGTGCCCACCCTGCTTCCCCCACTGGAGCAAGACCCTCACAGGGTGGAGGAGAGCAGGCCCCTGGGAGCAGGGTGTCGCTGCCTGTGACAGAAGGTCATGGGTACCCAGGCACGTGGAGCTGAGTAGCAGGTTAGAGCAAAGGCTGAAAGCCACGAATCCGCCTCTCCCCCTTCCCCCCTGACCATTCCCCACCCTCCCCACTCTTTTTTTTTTAGACCATGCTCCGACTGTTACTTTGTTCTCACTGCTGGGAATGGCATTGCCTCCAGAGGATCCCAGGCTCAGCTCCTTAGGAAGCTTCGGTGTGCCAGCTGTGAGTCAGCATCCCCTTGGTAAAGGGTTTTGTGTTTGGGCATACAGCACCGGGCAAGGGATGAATGTGCAAATCCAGATGGAGCAGAGATCTGCAGCGCTACTGATGTGTTTGCTGGAGGAGGGCTCAGCTGGGAAGAGAAAAGGGAGGCCCCTGGTGAGCTGGGGAAGGGGAAGAGGATGGCACTGGGACAGACATCGTGGTATCAGGTGGCACGTCAAGTGGCTGGGGACCCTTCCTGGCTTTGAAGTGAGTCCTAATTGGTTCAACCAAGCATCAAGGAAGTCTCTGGTAGGTTCAGCTGCAGTTCACCTATTGATAATGGAGCAGCAGGTTGGTGCATGTCTGCACGAGTGAATTTTGCATGAGATCCAGCTGGGCTCTGACTGTGGACTCTGAGCTGCAGGATCCTGGAAGCCTCATTTTGGCAGAGAGCTCTGAGGGGATAGGCGGGATAAATGCTAAAGCACGGTAGAACATTGGGAACTTTGGCTGGGGAAAGGAGGATCAAAAGGATTTGGTTTCTGTGGGACCACACTATTGGTGCAGGAGGCATCTGCCAGGAGGAATGCTCTGCAGAACAGAGGCCAGGGATATGTTAGAGGAGAACCTGGTTAAAACTAAATGTTTGGCACAACGGAGGTTTTTGCAAGGGGATGTCAGGCTGTGAGAAGTGAGGTGACTTCTGTGTAGCTCGTTAGCTACTGGGTTCTTCTGCCTTGCTCTTGTCAGGGCAGGTTGCTCTGAGCTGTGTGCTGCCCCTTCCAAACCGCTGGAAAGGATCCCAGGCACATTGGGCAAAGAGCCTTCATGTCACTGGAACTGCAACAGTGTTTGCAGCATGCAGGCACACAGCTTTTCCTCCTCCAGCAGCACATCCCCAGATCTTGTGTCCTTGTTCTCAGAAAAGCTGTCTCCTTTTCTGTCAGCTCTTTGGGGAGTGCATGCCAAATCAGCCAGCGATTTCTCCAGACAGCACTGCTCCTCAGCCTCACCCTGCTTCCCTCATCAGCTGTGCCAAACAAAAGCTAAGAGCAGCACATCTTGGGTGACAAGGGCAAGTCATTGGCACCTGGGCATTTGTGCTTGGTGTCTGCCTCCCCATCTGCCACAGAAGGGCAAACAGTGAGGCACTGTACTTAGTCCTGTATTTAGTCCAGCCATCTTCCTCCTGCCAGCTCTTAATGAGGGGTCTGTCTCTCTCATCATGCTGCTGTACTGCTTTGCCTCCCAGGTCTTGAGGAGGCTGCAAATGCACCCATGTACCACACTGGTCCTCTTTCAGAAGTCATCTCCTACTGGCAAGCCTGGAGTGGTCAGCACCTGTGGATGTTGTAGGGCTCCACTCTTCATTTCCCCCAGAGCAGTCTGTTCTGCTCTTTATGCCCTGCATATCTTGCTTAGTGTCTCTTGCCCTTCAAGTCACCTTGTCCTCCTGGATCTTGGGTGCTAAACTACAAACAACAGTGGTTTGAACAGGAAGTCTCTTAAAATCTCACTCTGTTTATGATTCTGTCTTAGCATCTGCCCTTACTTTCACTACCAGAGCTAGATGTTGGCTTAAAGAAGAGGGTCCCATGGAGGACAGAGAAGCATAAGGTCTCTGGTGTAGGCACATCCCTCTCTGCGTTTTGTTCTCATTATTTTTGGCATAGATTCAGACTGGGCGAAAGCAGCCCTGGGATTTCCTTGCTTAGTAATGAAATTTGGCTTGCTGTGCACTCATGCTTCTCTCTCCAAGGGCCTAATGTAAGCCAAGGCCAATGTGGAGTGTGCTGGTGACTCCAGGGAGATAATGGTGTGTGCTTGTATGTCCCAGTGAATTGAGACAGAGGAGCTGCAATGGGTCATTAGTGAGGAATGAGGTCCCTGCTTGTCCTCCCTGACATGTTCTCTTTGAAATCTCCTGCACATTGCTTAAATTAGGCTGTAATGGCTCATCTTTCTAACTACAGCCTCCAAGGTGCCTTGGACAGATGGATTTATCTAAGTTTTGGCAGGCCTTTAAGCTCCCTGGGGCAAAGACAGTCTTCACAACAGGGACAGATTAGCAGGGTCTCTGTGCCCCCCAGCTTTTAGCACCTGCAGCAGAGTTTCAGGCACGTGTCCTCTCTTGGGCTTTCAGTGAGAATGCCTTGCCTTGTTCCTCTGGCCCCATTTTCACCTATGAAATCTTATTCTGGAGGTGATTTGTCCAGGTGGACACATGGATCTTTGGGGCACAGCTGCTGTTCTGACCCACAGGATCCATACAGTCTTCCTGTTGTTGAACACCTTCGCCATGTACTTGGTGCCAGCTGCAGCCAGGTCCCAGCTGTAGTCCCAGTGCTACTGTCTGTGGCTAGTCCAGACCCACAGTACCCTGAGAAGTGGGACCTCTCCAATCAGTGTTTCCCACTGCATGCCAGGATTTCTCAGAGATCCCATCTCTCATATTCCTGGCCCTGCTACCCAAATGCACTTGGTAGAACTGGCCCTCTAGTCCATCCTATTCCATTCTCTCAAAAGTGGAGACATGGCTCAGGAAAGGGGGATTCTGCACTTGGACATGGTAGGGGAGCAGGACTGGGCAGGAGCTGCCTGGTGGCTTGACAGAGAAGTGGTGGAGCTGAAGAGGAGAGAGTGAAACTAGGGTTCATCCTGGCATGTCTAGTCAGGCAGGAAAGTTCAGAGCAGAAAACTGGGCTCTCCCTTCCGTCTCCTGGCATGGGACACTACTCCTGGCATGGGACACTACTGGCAAAGAGGGTTTCCTCCTAAGTGTTGGTGAGAGACTGCAGTGCCCTGGGCCAAGGGCAGCTGCTGTATTCTCCTTATGGCTCAGGTTATGAGCACAGATACCCAGAGATGGCTAGTCCCTGTTCTGGTCCCATCTCCTGGCACACATACATCTCCCACCACAGCTCTGGGCTGTGCAGTAGTCAGCTGTCTGCTCTTCCTGAGACTTGTGTCTGCTCTTTGCCATATCCACGTTGGTGAGGCAATTCCTTTGGCAGGTCATTTGATGGCCCAGTCTGCTCCTCCCAGGATAGCCTTCTTCCTCATATCTAACCTGAGTTCTCCCTGCTCTCTCTTAATCCCATTACTTCTCCTCAGTTGACTAGTGAGTCTATTTGGCTCTGCTCCTTTTTCTCATGGCCTTTCTGACATAAGCAGGCCTGTTATCTGTAGCCTTCTCTTCACCAATCCCAGAGTCTTGATCTCACTTGCCAGACCCTGGCTTGGTGCAGAAGTTTTCACTGTGTTGTGAGTATGTCATTCCTGCTCTGAGCCTGGCCCAGGCAAGAAGGCCAAAGGTGCAAGCAATGCCTTGGTCTGTTAGGGTGGCTGTGTCCTCATTTCTGGTGCAGAAGATCTCTTCAAAATGAGCAGGGTATACAGAGCTGCTGGCTGCTTACACAAGGAAAGCAGGACAGCATGCATCACCCTCTGGGAAGGTCGAAGCTGGGTGCTTGTCAGTATGACAGGGGCAACAACTAGGAGGATCTCTGCAGTCAGATGGCTTTGGTTTTTTCCATTCCAAACATTGCAGTTTTCCATGGGCTGAGAGTCAGGCTCAGCACTGCTCTTAGCAGCAGACTCCTCATATACCAGAAGGAGGGAGGCAGAATTGCTACCAGCTCCTCTTGTGGCCCTTCATGGTGCTAATGCAACCCAGAAGAGGGCTAGTCCTTACTGCTGCAAGGCTGGAGAATTAGTTTGGGCTATTTGGTCTTTCCTTGCTGTCAATATACTTGTCAGGTACTTGAAAGCTCTCCAGCTTTTCTGAAATAGAGAAAAAGAGAGAGAGAGAATTGTGTGAGAAGCTCTGGATTAGCTGATCATCAAGACACATCACCACCCATTTATCTGTCTTTCAGCACAGGGGAAGCTTCCCACATAGTGCCTAGCACCTTGCTTGTGCAGAACTAGTTGATGACACCAACCAGCCAAGTGGTTGAGAGGGTTCTTGGAGCCCTCTGTGTGTCATATCTCACTCCACACCAAGGAGGGAGGTTTCAGAGAGGGCTGCAGGGAGAGCAGCTGTAGGGGCATTCATTAGGATGGGGAGAGGAAATTGGAGCCTATGGCCAAGGCCAGGCCTAGGCAGATACACAGTATTGAGGCTGGGGAAGCTGCTGTTCATCTCTTGTCAAACAAATGCACCCCCCTTCCTTTCTGTTCCCCATAAAATGCACATTAGAGATCCAACTGGTCCCTGCCATCTTTGTTATCTCTTTACTCAAGAGGCTGCAGAGTTGTTTAATAACTGGTAGATGCCCATGGAGTGAGAACTGCAGGAAAAGATTTATTAGGTGCAAGTTTAAGAAAGGTAGCATTCTATGCCTGTAGAACAGCACCTGCTAATTAGCAGGTGGGATGAATAATGCCTTTTAAGCTCTCCTTCCAGCTTTTCCAACCACAGCTTCAGTACTGCTGTGTAATGTCACCAGGATGCTGCCTTTAGCAGGGTGCAGACTGCTGCAGTGTGCTCCTACTCTGCTGCAGTTGCTGTAGGGGCTGGGTCTGAAATGCCAACACCACCACCAAGATGTTGTGTTACCAAAGAGCTGTGAGTCTCAAGTTGGGATATGTCCTTCTGATCATGTTTCATTCATATTCAGTGGTTAGAATAAAGTCTATAGGAATACGATCTGGGTCCAGGTAATGTCAGAAATTAAACACAGTTGAAGTGATAGCTCTATCTGGTGCTGCTGCCTCTTGTGATGCACTTGGGCCTATACTTTCCACTGAGCCAGGTATGCATGGGGACCAAATACTGGTTCATGGGACCTGGGACCCCAGTGGGGACTTGAGGCTGAGCCTGCCTAGGGCTGTTTTCCCTGTGGGCATTCTGGAAAAAGTGGAGAGGGGTCATAGTCACACTTCAGGTAGAAATTAATGGGCTATGTTCTTTCCTAGTGTAATTTTACTGAAGCCAGTTGTACTATACTAATGTGAGTTTGGCTTAGTAGCTCCTCAGAGGGGTCTGTCCTTGAGTCCCGAAAAATTGGTCTGTCACAGTGTTGCTTTGATGCATAGATTTTGTGTTGGGACTTGGCCAACCTGAATGAATGTTGAATATCTGTAGTTTCCACAAGCAGTGGGTTGAATTGTTCTGCTCTACTGCCTCTATCACAGCTGCTCTGCCAAGGGGAACATTATGCCCATGGATGTGATCTCGTCAACTCCCTCAAAAGCAAGCTAACAAGCAAATTGACTTCCACAACACCTCCACAGCACTGGGAGAGGAGCCTTCTCCCACAGGACCATAGCCTTTCCACCGCTGAGGTAAAAGAGGTCCCAAGGACAGAACTGAACCTGCAAGACCCATGGCCTCGTGGCCTGCCCTTCCTCCTTCCCTCCTTACCTCATGTCTCTCTTGGGGGAGGGACAGTTTCCCTGTGGAGTTCAACAAGCTCCTCTTCCTGCAGCTCGTAAACAGGCTCTACTAACAGGTATCATCCACCTATGCAACTCTTCCAGAAGCTGCCAGATTTTCAGGAGCCCATTGCAATGTGCAGCATGGCCATCCAGCACTGAGAATAAGCACAGCGGCTGCTGGAAAGCTAACTGGGTTTTATTCCTCCCCCATTCCCCAGGAAGACTCTTTTTGTTGGGCCATTTTGTTTATTCGTTCGTTTGTTTTTTGTCAACTTCATTTGGGGGAAATGAAGCTTGTGAGAAATTGGTGCCCATCCTGAACCCTCCCCAGTGCTTCGAACTCTGTGAATGGATGGATCACCTGCTGTGATTATAATTTAGTGGATTTTGTAGAACAAAATAACTTCACACACAGACACATGAGGTTCTTTCACTCTCCATCAGCACAAGCTGCTTCTGCAATCTTAGCTACTCACTTTAGTGAAAGAAAAAGCCTAGCTAGAATGTGGTGAGATGACGTAGTACTTTGTGTCAGTCCCATGGTCCCAATGTCCATTAGCAGTGCCATCAGACATTAATTCAGACTTTGGATGGCAGCCCATGAACCAGTCAGGGTGAGAGTTTGGAAAATCCCAAGCCTGAGTCTATGCATATTTCCAGAAGCAGATGCAGAGGGAGGATCAGCTGAAAGCAGGCACCACCTGCTGCTTGGCTCTGGCAGAAGCTGGTGGGCTCTGTTGGTGCTGCACCTGTCCCCAGGAAGAGCCTGTCTCCAGGAAGAGCCTGTCCCCAGGGGCTGAGCAGAGGGGAGTGAGAGTAGCAGTGTCTGATGGAGCAGCACTGCTCAGCTGGCTGGGGAAACAGCAGTGATGACCCCAAAATAACAGGATTTCACCTTGGAAAAGCCAATGGCTTTTTCAAACTGAAATGCAGCTAGAAGGCCTTAACAACTGTGAGAAGTGTTTCACATTGCTGTTCCTTGCTTAAAAAAAAAAAAAAAGAAAGATTTTTGGTGATGATGTGGGTTTAAACTCTGCACTCCTTCCACCTCTGTTAGTAATGTGCTGTGCTGGTGGAGAAGGAATGCCCAGGGCAGGTCAGGATGGTGGCCCTGTGGCTTTGCCAGGGGACTAGGTTGGTCAGGAATGGAGGCTAGAGTTTAAAATCTTTCTCTGCCCCTGGAGGTGTGACATGGCCGTGCTCATGCACAGCTGGATCTGTAGCCCTGCAGAGGGCTGATGTGTTTGTGGCTTTGGTGTGGTGACACCCATCCACCCTTGCAGCAAGGGCTTTTCAGGGTGACAGAGCATTGCTTGTTCCTCGTGAGAGGAAACTCCTGACCTGGTTTCTGTGAGGAGACGGTGTGAAGTGTCTCATTTGCTGCAGCGAGTGGCAGGGTGCAGGGATAAAAGCATGGAGCAAGCTGTGTTTGAGAACAAGCTAATCCATTGCTGGCTGCCTGAAAGTGGAGAGCTGCCGGGTCTGCTCCCTGGACAATGCTTTCCAGCTCTTTTCACTCTCCCCAAACCTGATGTACAAACTGTCATTCCTCTGAGCTAGCCAAAGCACTCTCCTCCCCTGACCTCCTCTGAGGCCATGCATTCCCATCATTTTGGTCCCCTCCCTGCTGGGTGCCATGGGCCAGCCATGAAATGCCAGCAGATGCATGATGGCCACAGGCATGCTGGTGGCCAGCCCTCACTGTACCCTGCCTGCACAGCCTCCCAGCAGTGCTCCCTGCCCTGGCCTGCCCACTGCTTGCTTGCTGCAGAGCAACCACAGCACACCCTGGCATCACTTTGGCATCACTCTGTGCTTTCCCAGAGAATTTCGCAGCATTTGTCCTAAGTTAGAAGACAGGAGGCCTTGGTGTTTTGGTGGTCCTGGTCTCCAGACCAGGGATGAGAGGAGAGGTAGGTCAGCTGTTGTGGCAATGTGGGATCAGGGGACATCAGTGTGGTGAAAGCAGCACATCCACTGGAGAGGTCTCCAGACATGGGCTTTGTGCTTCCCACTGGGGCTGAGGGCAGATGACAAAGGGTGGAATAGGATGTGAATGCTCAGCAAGACATGGGAGGATGAGAACTGTTTGAGAACAGCTGTAGAAGCCTTTGCAAAGGTGGTGGTTTTTACAGGAGACAGAAGGCAAAATGGGGCAGGAGGATGTGGTGCTGCAGCAATGGTGCTGTAAGGCAGGGAGGGTGGGGGGGAAATGGAGCAGGGAATTTGATAGAGAAGCTCAGGAACACAGTGGGCTTTCAAAGCAATCTGTGCATGTTCTGGCTGACGAGAAAGGCAGGAGGTGTTCCTGAGCTGAGGTGCCCAGGCCATGTCTTGCTGCATTGTTGGAGCAGCAGTGTCGCCTCCAAGCCCAGCACTGACAGCTTGAGCACGTGTCATCAAGCACAGTGGCTAATGCAGCCACAAGGTGTAAATGTCACTAATGAATAAATTGCCTTGTGCCTTGGAGAGGCTAATCCATCACGGCCAGAGACAGGGATCTGACAAGCCTGGCTATTTCAGGCATACCCTGTAGGGAGGAGGAACACTTCGTTTCTGAGCCGTCCAGAAATGTCTCCACCTAGGGAAGTTGATGCAGGGCTTGGCTCTGTGCCACTTCCCATCTTCCCAGCCACATGAGCTCAGGCTTCATCCCTCTTCACTGCATCTGAAGAAGCATGGTCTAGATTAGGCAAAAGTGCCCTGTCAGCAGAGTGATACATGCTGATAGCTGGTATCTGATCAGCTGGTAGCTGATGTTTGAGTTTGGAGGGAAGCTGCTGGACAAAGGGCATGGGTGATGGAATATAGTGGTGGTCCCCAGTGATTGGGAGAGCTTGTGTTAGTTGTCTGGGTGTGTTTCAGGCCAGGAGTGCTTGGCAGTGTTTTAGAAGCGTGCTGTTTCCTCCTCACCCCACTGTGCTGCCCCAGAGGCAGTGCACAGGACCCCCTGTGCTGTTGAACCCCAGCCACCAGCACCTTGGAGGTGCAGGGGGCCAGCAGGTACCAAATGGGCAGGGACAGCTCAGCCTGGACAAATCCAGCTCCACAGGAACAAAGGAAGGCTGAACACAGCAACCATTTCTGTGCATAGCCTCTGCTCATCATTGTGGCAGCCTGCTCCTCCTCCCCAAGTCGGTGCCACCCTGTTTGTGACATATGCCAGTGTGACACCTTGCAAATCGATGCCTGTGTCTCTGAGCAGGAACTGCCAGGCTTGGGAAGCTGGCCACTGTCTCCTGCTGCCGTGTGCTCTGCTCAGAGCAGTGGGAGCCTGGGCTCGCCATCTGCTGTGGGAGGGAGCCAGCCGGGTGTCCCTGCTCCGGCCCGAGGGGACACCCCCGGCACAGCCCCAGAGTGAGCCCTCATGGCATTCCCCCTTCTTGACCTTCTGGCCACCCCTGTCTCACCATCTCTGGCACAGACCCAGGGAGAGGGGATGCTCCCAGCCTGGCTCTGCTGAGTGCTGCTGGTGCTGCGCTGGTGGGTGGTGGCAGTGGCCGAGCCATGCCCTCCTCCAGATGGAGGCCCACAAATGACCCCCCTCCTCAAAGCCTGACAGTACTCCTTGGAAACAGATCTCATGGGAGAGCTAAGGTATCTGTTCTGGCCCTGCACTCAGCACAGAGTGACCAGATAGTTACCCACCCTCTGGTAGCTGACAAGTGACCCACCAACAGCAGGAATGTTCACACTCCAACAACCTGCTGTTGCTGTCTGGCCAGAGTGTGTGGCATTTGAAATGGTTTCAACTCTTGCAGATTGGCAGATAGTTGACTGTTGGTCTTGGCTGTGGGCAAGTGGTGCGAGCTGCATGGTTTGAGCTTTGCTTTTTGGCCAAGAGATTGATGGAAGAGAGAGCAAGGAGTTTCTCCAGGAAACAGCTATCTGTCCAGGCATTCATGGGTGTGGCAGCCCAGGAGTGGGTTTGAAGGGTGCTTAAGTGGTGTTAATCAGCTGTTAGCAGGAAAATGAGCAGTGAATATCCTGGAAAGCAAGTCAGAAGTTGTTCTGGTGGTGACATGTTTTCCCAAGCCCTTTTCTTTCCGTCCCTTGTCCTCACTGGCTCTGGTGGCCAGTTCCTCCTCATGTGTCTGCTAGCATGTCTGCAGGATCTCATGGCTGCCCACCAAGCATGAGCTTTCATTGCACAACTGGCTGACCAGCTGCAGCCCTGTCCTTGGAGCTACAGGCAGGCTTGCCTGGGACCAGGCCACCCCCATTAAACCCCCACCCTTGCTGCTGGAGCTGTTGCTTCATCAGCCTGATGCTGATCTGGGTCTTTTCTGCTGTTTCTGAACATGAAGTTCTCATCTCATTGAGGTGTGTCATCCAGTGAAAATATTTTGTAAATGCAAATAAAATTAAATAAGTATATTCAATACCTCGGTCTCGAGGATGGGAAACAAGTAGTGGGAGACGCCCAGGTAGGGAGGTTTCACAGCTGCTACTGCTGTTCAGGAATTCTTCTGGACGTAGCCACTGGAGCATCCATCAGTAGTTGGGAAGGGAGCTACACAAACCTGTGAGGGCTTGGGGCTGAGCCCTGTCAGCACCCTTTGTGTGGCCCCTGCTGTCAGGGCAGCCTCAAACTCCATCCTTTCTGATCTATATGGGTGTGACAGGGTGCAGGTGAAGGTCCTGTCAGCCAGGGGCCAGTGGCACCTCGGTGTCTGTATCCATCAGGCAGGGAAGGCAGAAGCGGGTATGCGGTGAATAAATTCTTTTGTGAACACTGGGAAACGGTTTTTACTTTTCAACTCTGTCAATATGATCTAGCTCTGTCTGTCTCTCTATATATGTACAAACAGTATATCACAATGTTGCCTTTTTTGTTGGAAATATCAAAGTACAAAGATTGTAAACCAAATCGGTGTAATAAAAGTTTCAGATGATTCACTGAGGTGGCTGCCAGCAGTGGGTCTGTGAGCACTGTTTGGGCAGGGCTGGGAGGCATGGGAAGCTCCTGTATTGCTCAGCGGGTGGGAAAGGGATGGAAGTCAATCCATTTTCTTAATTCTCTGATATCTCCTGAGCAGGGTGGTCATTACACCAACTCACTCAAGTATGTGCCTTGTCCCATCCTCAGGTGACTACAGCCTGTAAAGCAAAAGGAAGCTGCTCCATGTTGCTCCAAGGAAGCTGCACTGTTTTCAAACTTGTGAGCTATGTGGGCCAGCAGTCCTGAGGGGACCCCTCTAGCTTGAAGTTGTGCAAAACACAGATTATTTTGGACAGGTTCGCATAGAAGAGCACTACTAGGTAAGGTAAGCATTCTATGTAAATAATTCACCTGTTGCAAAGCAGGCTAGCACTGATCAAAAGCAGAGCAGCCCAAAGCAGGAAACCACAGTGGTGAGACCTCTTGATTTATTGAATTTATTTACATTTACTTTTCACCACCCACAGCAGACTCCAGACAGATTTTACTATAAATACAAATAGATTATTGAGCAAAGCAAGAGCCAGAAAAATCTGTTGAGGAACTAGAAACAACATCCCCTCAGTCCTCTATGCCTCTTACATCCTCCTCAGTAAAACCTTAAAGTTAGGTCTGGACTAGACCATTTAGGTGGCAGAGACTTCATCTTAGCTGTTTACAGGTGAAACAGTATTCAGTTGCCTGAGCTAAGCTTGCTGCTGGAGCATATAAAAGCATCACAGTAGATGAGATTTAGGGTGCAGAGAGAGGGCAGATTGCTCTGTGGTGCCACTACAGTGCCTTGAGAACTAGTGTCTGTCTCCAGTTGAGTCGCAGGTTGGATGATGGGGGTCTGGGGAAGGCTGCGGTGGCAGCCACAAATTAAGTGTTTCTCAGAAAAGGAAATAAAACCAAGACCCTGAAGTAAAAGGCTGCACACCCAAAGCTCATTGCTCCCTGGAGCACTTTATTCAGGGGGTTCAGTGGTGGGGTGCTGCAGAGATCCCCGCCTCACCGCTTCCCGATTGGCCCACACAATTTGGTGAATGAGGAAATCAGTCTCCTGTTCCACCTCTGCATGGCGCAGATCGAGCTCGGTCAAAGTCTTGTTGTTTGTCAGCCCTTCAAGCAGCTTCTTCCCACCATCCTGAAAAAGGATGAGAGGGCATGGTTAAAGGAGGATGTCCTAAACAGAAGTGAAGTTCCTTTTCCCTCCTCCCCAAGGCAACTTCTGCTGCTCCAGTGGGAGGTCCATGAGATGGTGCCAAAAGGGATAAAGGCCTCCACCCAGGTCCGAAATGTTGCTCACAGGAGAAGTGCAGAGGAGGAGTGTAACCTTATGCAGCTCTCCGTGATGTGACACATGCTAATGACTCCCTCTGGGTACCATGTCAGGAGTTCTCAAGCTCATGCTGGTTAATAACACATCTGGCAATGATAACCTGAGAGGAGTCTGCTCTGCCTTGTCCCCTGGTTCCCAGTTTACTGCTGGCTGGGGACAAATGGATTAGAGTGCTGCTCCTCATCTTGGCAGTCATGAGAGCCCCAGAACTGACAGTTTTCTCTCTGGATGCCATTTCCCAGGCTGGATTGGCTTTCCTGAGGGGAATATCTCATGTAATTGAAGACCAGCCTGCATAAGACAGAAAATGTGATGTAGCCTTAGGGAGGGAACTCACTCTGAGGCATTTCCCCCCATACATGAAGCACGGTATTTAGGGATGTGACAATTTGAATTCTTTCCACTGTTGCTATTCCCTTACAGATACCAAATACACCTCCTGCCCCTTCTCCTCCATCCAGATGGTCTCCTCATCCCAAAACCCCGCCTCTTAGCCCTTTTGCCAAAAATGGCAGAGCAAAAAGGACTGGGAAGAGGTGTCTGTTTAATGGGGTACAGAGGTCAGAATTGAATGCATCTCTAGCAAAACCCCCAGTTTTCCCAAAGATAATACTACCAGCCACCTTTTGGGCTGCCATGCAACTTCACAAATGGGTAGCAGGAGAGCTTATCAGAAGGAAGATACTAAGCACAGAGATTATTATTTACTAAACAAAAGTCCTTATTATATCCTTTCCAACCTTTGCCCTCTTGTATCATTAAATTCAAATGGTTTTCCACATCCAGGACCATAAAACTCAGAACTCACAAAAGGTTTTCTGCCATCAAATCCTTTTAAAACCCTTGTCAAACATCCATGCCAATATTCCTGCCAGCAGGGACAGCTGGTCTTGCTGTCTCTTTATTTGACAGTGAGAATAATTGAGGCAGCACAGAAAGTTTAAAAGCCAGCATGATTGCTTTTGGCTGTCTAGTTTCAGATTTCTAAAGCTCTTTTTAATCAGCAGAAGAGGAGTGGTCTGGTTTGTGGGCATGTTGCATACTGCAGCTCTTAGGGATGTAGTAAGATCTGTGGATGCTCTTCTGTCTAGAAAATGTAAGCTTACGTTTCAGGAGCCACTTACAAGCACACAGACACGACACTCCTGACCCACTGTGCTGCTCCTGGGCTGCAGGGTGAGTTAAAGAACTCAACAGCCAAGCCAATTTTCAACAGCCTTCTCTGAGCATATGATGGACAGGAGAAATTTTGGGAAGGGTGACTCTATCTGTATGCTGCTGAGTGACAGATGGCACAGCAGATCCAAAGCACAGAGGATATGCATGAGACCCTCATCTCATGCCGCCTATCCTTAACTACACTCACGTGTGTGAAGCGTCTGTGATTTTTCCCAAATATGATTCCTAGTTTTCAGTTTCCTGGGGGGAAAATCCCTCCCTGCCCAAAAGCCCAAAGCCTCAAAGACAGATTCAGAAGAGAGCTAGATGTAACAAGTAAATGGTAATGTAAATGCACGTTCATGCAGAGAGGGTGTTCTTCTCTTTCCTGACATCAGCTACAGTCTCTTCCATGCTCACGACTGATTGTTATCATAGCAAGAATGCAAAGTGAGGGATGTGTTTGCCTCTGTGGCTTTGAGACAGGCTCAGGATCTGCTTTGCAAGGCCCCACACACGGTCACAGACTGCAGGAAGAAGAGGCTTCTCTTACCAGCCTCAGGTGGTTGCATGAGAAGTTGATGCTCCTCAGAGTGGCGTTCTGAGCCAGGACCTGGGAGAACACGGCCGCGGTGGGCTCTGACAGGTTGTTACTTCCCAGATGGAGGGACCTCAGGCTGGTGTTGGTCAGCAGGGCACGGCCAATCGCCTCCCCGCCTTTGTCCCCCACGAAGTTGAGGCGCAGATTCAGGGAGGTCAGTGTGGAGCTCTCAGCCAGGCCTTGAGCAAGAGCCTGAGCCCCCAGGTGACAGATCTGGTTGTTACACAGATCAAGGGTTTCCAGTCTGCTGTGGCTGATCAGCTTGCCAAGAGCTTGTGCCCCGTGGTCCCCGATGAGATTGTGGGACAAGTCCAGCTCCAACAAGCAAGGGTGATTCCGCAAGTTACGGGCCAGGAGCTTCGTCTTGTCATCATCCACTTTGCTTCGTGTCAGCTTGAAAACCTGTGGGCATAAAAACCAGGGTCACTACAACAGCCAATGCTTTGGACTGAGCTCTGTACAAGATCATCATGGAATTAAACCTATGGTCCACCAGACAGGATTCATCTCCCTTCACTTCAGACAACTTTAGCTAGCAGGCTCAAGTAATTGCTTTCCTAGTGGGCACATACTTCCAGCAAGCAGGGCATGCCAGTGATGTCCCCTGCCTATCTAGGGAAAAAGGGTTTTCCTCCTGGAAATTCCTGTTCCTCTCCTCTGACTGCACAAGATCTCTAACTGGGGGCTAAATTAAAGCAAGATAAAGCTGTCCAAATGTCTGCAGCACCTAGCAGCAGAACCCACCCCAGATTACAACTGAACCTGTCTGAATGAACACGTGCACCAGTGGTAACCACAGCACAATGTCCTGTGTGGTTGGGGTATCTTAATAGCCATAAGAAAGGTAATTTCTCTTCTGGAAGCCATATTTCCCAAAGCATGCCAGTCAGTGGAGAGATCATTCAGCTCTCTCTGGCTCGAATCTGGATAGCAATGCCCACTGATGTTTTGGAGGGGCAGCTGCAGTTGCCACAGAGCTGATGATACTGTTAGTGCTTAGGAGGAAAATCCCTCATTGCTCTAAGGCAAGTGTGAGTGTTTCCTCACACTGTTCTTGGGGGTCTTTGCTCCTCTGGGAGAGGCTGACATGCATTTACTGAGCAAAACTACCAAAAACTCCTTATGAGGTATTTTTCCCCAGCACTAGGCCAGCAGGTTAACATCTCTGCACTCCGATAGGGTCTGTAACTTGCAAAAGGAAGGGTGCTACCAGCAAGCAAAACTGGTCCCTGTTTTTCTATCCACAGGCAATTTGGAGATCTAGCTGAGGGAGTAAGGCTCAGTTTGGGGTATATTACTTTCAAGTTACGGCACATCTTCACTGCAGCAGCCAAGTTGGAGCAGTCCAGCTCAGTGAAGTTAAAGAGGCTCCACTCAAAGTTCATGCCACATGTCTTCACACCATAAGTGAGATGAAGCTCTTCAAGGTGAGGGAGAGCAGGAATGAGATCTTTCAGGTTGTAGTGATGCATGTAGACCTCACCAAGCTCAGCCTCATCCTCTGTGTCAGAGAGGTCATCACTCTCCTCCTTGTGATCCACCCGCAAAGGTGGCAGGAACTGATTGATCTCCAGTTTCCGCACGTAGCCTTGGCAGAGCGGGATGAGCTCTAGGACCTCATTGGGATCTGTCGTGTTAGGGATGAAGAACTTCAGAATGTTCTCCAGGTGACGTTCAAAGAACATCCGTTTCCAGCTGTCTCCATAGTTGGAGACGTCACACACTTGCCAGCGCTCCTTGCAGCACCTCTCCCAGTAGTCCTCATGGCTTACTATGTTGGCAGTCACAGTGAGTGGAAGGCTGGTGGAGAGCCTGTCCACCACCTTCTTTTGATCCTCAGGCAGAAGACAGCTCAAAATAGGGTTCTCTGGAAGAGATAAAAAGAATGAGAGGTTGGTCTGGGCATAGGAACAATTGCTGGCACTATGGTTCTGCCTGGGCCCCCAGATGTGTGCCCATGCCCTCCCCTCTGGCGATACTGGCTCTCTCCTCGGTTGCCAGAAGCTGGAGCACAGAGTTGGCAGAAGACATGTAGGATTCATTTGTACATTTCCATATATTATTTCTAACTTTTACAATGGAACATCAGTGTAATTTGGTTTACTCTCATAATATTTGGGAACTGCACCAGAAACTGAGCTCCCCATTTAAACTTAGTTTAAATGCAGTTTATATTCAAAGCAGGAATTCTGCTCCCAAGAGAACGAATTTAGCCTTACAGTGATGGCAGAGCTTGGCCTGCCATTTGCTGAACTTTCTCCCTCTTGGCTCCTAAGCATATTGAAGAACAGTATTTGAGAACAACTGTGTGCTTTTCATGCAGGTCCTTGTGCTTATTTATCTTAATTCAAGCATTGGTCTTACCTCAAATTGATTCCTGTTCCTTTTTGCTGAGGCACACTCCTAGCTTTTAGGTCCACCTTGTTTAAAAAAAAGTTCTGTTTTCCCAGGTACTCTTTCCCCTGAGTCTCTTTCCCTAAGTCTCAGTTTCTCTGGTGGAAGTTCTTTGTGGCAAGAAATGCCAGACAAAAGCCATGTGTACTCACACCATGAATATTTGGTTACATGTACACAGTTGTGTTGAGTAACATAAATCATCAGTGGAGAAACCTATCTGTGCATGGGAAACCAGATTATGAAACACAAAGCAGGGTTAGGTTTATATTTCCCCTGTTTCTGGGGAATTCCCTTCCTAAGGACACTGACAATTTTACCACAGCCTCTTCCTGGAGTTTATTTTCCAGTGTCCCACAGCTGACACTGCAGTGACCTTTTCTGCGAAGTCCCATGACATAAGCAGAGGTAGGACACATGGGGAGGGCTGGGCTGGCTTCACTCAGGCCCCACCATGGGCAAGGTGCAGCCTCACAGCTCAGGTAACAGCACGAGGGTCCCCATGAAAATGAACACACTCTTTTATGCATGCACAATGCATGTCCAATGCATTTGGCATCCAACTGACTGATCAGACTGCTAGGACTGTGAGGCTGTCCCAGCTCAGACCTTCAAGTACCATCAGCTCCTGGCATAAGGCAGCACTGAGCTCCTCTGTACTGTCTGACAGTCCCAGTGTGGACATAGCCTTAAAACTATCTTTGGTCTTTGCTGCCACTTCACTGAGTCAGCCAAAAAGACAGGTAGGCCCTTCTTTTCCCCCTCCCAGTCAGTTGTCAGATGAGACACGCTTCTTCTGTTTTGCTGTGTTTCATCAGTCCACCTGCTTCAAAAGCACATTTCCTGCCTGAGGATATAACTTGTCACATCACCACCAAGAGCCATGGAGGAGGGCTGAGCCTGTGAGTACAGTAGTGAGAGGATAGCTCCTGTGGGCAGGGAGCAATTCTCCATCTCTTTGTACAGCACACAGTACAACAGGGCTCCATCCTGGAGCGCCACCCTAACGTCTGTATGAATCGAGAGCAGCAAACAGCAATTGCACAGCCCCGGTCATGGTGGAGGTGAGTCCAGAAGAGCATGGATAGAAGAAGATGTGATAGAACAAGGTCAGCACAGAGTCACATCCTGGACTGCAGCCCAGAGGACTACAGCCATCCCAGGAGTGTACAAATACATACTTAGCAACTAAACAGTTTGTTTAACTGGCTGCCCGAAGGGATATTTCTCCCCATCTGTTCCTTTGGCAGGGCTGCTTGCCACACTGTCTTTCAGATGCATCTGCCTGCCTTGCTGACCTTCTGCTCCCTGGGACTGACCCTCTCTCCATGAGTCCTAGAGTAAATGAGCTCCCACTTACGCTGGAAATTGTGAGCGATGTGCTGGAGGCAGAGCTCGGTGAGGGGGGGGACAGTGACCAGGGACCAGCTGGGATCCTCAGTGATGCAGCGGCGCGTGTAGAATGAGCCATCAGCCGGGCTGGCCTCAGGTGGACATGGTGAGGAAGTGGCTCTGCTCTTGTCACCAGCTGCTGGCTGCTGCATCCTTGCTCAAGACCTACTTCTCCTTCAGGAGAAGCAAGGGGAAAATTCCTTGAGAGTCACCACTATGTGGTTACCTGCAAAAGAAAATGGCATCTTTAGAAAGAAGTCAGCAATATTAATGGTCAGCTCACACTGCTCTCCTGTAACACACTTGCCCTTTGCCTGCCTGCTCTGCTTGGGACTGGAAGCACTGTAGCCAAACAACTATTACTCAGCCTCATCTTTATACCCTGCCCTGTGCAAAGAGGTCTCTAGGTACCACATGCAATAAGGAGATAATAACGTGGTGTTAATTCAGAGTGCTATTGAAGAGGATGGACAGGAATTGATTGTTTACTGTCTTTTCCAATAAAAGTAATAGGGGAAGCTGGCAGGAGCTAGGCTTAACGCAAAGGGTTCTTCACACAGGCTGCAGTTGAACTGGGGAATTCCTTGCCACAGGATGCTGTGGATGCTAGGAGTCTGCAGACTCTAAGAAAAGTGCATGGAAGAGAAACCCTTTGAGAATGATGAAATACACAGAAGTCATGTGGCTCAGTGTAAGCAGCTGAACACCAGCTGGAGGTGGGGAGAATGCTGGAGGAAAGAACATAGAACGCACACTTGCATTGTTTTCTGCTCTTCTCCAGGTGTCTGCTTCTAGCCACTGTCAGAGATGGGTTTTTGGGCCAGCTATCCCCTGGTTTGATTCAATATGCCTGTTCTTATGACTCTCAAAAGAGAGATGCTTTACAGATGAATACATTATAAGTGTATTCTTTTCCTGCTTTTCTCCATTATTCTGTGGCTGAACTCCTTCCAAACATCCATTAACTGATGAGATGGGTCAGACCTGTTCAGACCACAGTGAGCCTAAGCATATGAGCTAAAAGCCTGGAGCAGAAGGAAGGATGCCTGGTCCTATTAACTTTGCAGAGCTTTCCCTTTCCATTTGCTGTTTCCTATTCCAACCTCAAGGCCAGTGCTCTCAGAATCTCACGTGTGGTTATTGCCTGGAAGTCCTAATGGTTCTCTAACCAGCCAGTCTGAAAGAGGCAGAAAAGACACCAGGAAGGAATCATCCACTAAAGTTCTGGGTTCCACAAGAGCATCTAGGTCTGGTGAGCATCCACCCAGGGCATACAAACCCATGTTGATCCTTACTGAGGCTAACTGGACTTAACAGGGCTGCAGCACAGGCTGGGCAGTTATAGGCTGCAGGACACCTGAAAGAAGTGTGAGGCAGAGGTGGATGGCAATGTCAGAAGTGAAAACACCATCCTGCAAGTGCAAGTGGATATCTCAGGGCAGTGGTGGCCTTGCAGCACCATAGGGTCAAAGGATCCTGTGGAAGGATAACTGCTATGAAGTATCTTTGGCCACCATATCCCTCACCTGAAGGGTTGTTTGATCAATCAGCTCCTCTTTTCTGAGGGATATGACCCAGACAGTGGTCCCCAGATTAACCATCCTAGTCTTTCCTTCCTTCCTTCCTTCCTTCCTTCCTTCCTTCCTTCCTTCCTTCCTTCCTTCCTTCCTTCCTTCCTTCCTTCCTTCCTTCCTTCCTTCCTTCCTTCCTTCCTTCCTTCCTTCCTTCCTTCCTTCCTTCCTTCCTTCCTTCCTTCCTTCCTTCCTTCCTTCCTTCCTTCCTTCCTTCCTTCCTTCCTTCCTTCCTTCCTTCCTTCCTTCCTTCCTTCCTTCCTTCCTTCCTTCCTTCCTTCCTTCCTTCCTTCCTTCCTTCCTTCCTCTGTACCAGGTTGCTCCTTTCACCTCTGCTTTCCCAGCTGGTGCTGCTTTCCATCAGCACTGCCCTCTTCCTGAAAGCTTTGGAGCTGGCTTTGCTAGCTTTACTCCCTCTGCTCCATCCCCACACCCCCCTCACCAAAAGGCATCTGAGGAAGGGTCTGCAAAAGAGGAAAGAAAGGAGATCTGTGAAATGCTGAGGTCTAGAAGAGGGGAACAAATGATTCTTTCTGTAAATATGTCAGCAAAGGCTTCTTCAAATGCACTTGAGGCAGGCGTGAGTGTGACAGTCAGGAAAGGCTGGAGATGGCAGTGGCAGGGCATTGTCTGGCCCAAAGCAGGAGGATGAAGGGTGCCAAGGGCAGGGAAGCTGTATTTCCTGGGAGGCAGTAGTGTACAGATGACAAAGGCTGAAGAAAATGGGAGCCTGATCTGATGAAGGGTGGATGTGGAAGGAGAAGGAATGAGTGGTAGGAAGCTCTGAGGATGGGCTGGGAGTCCTTTCCCTGCAAAGGTCCTAGTGTCCTAAGGAAGGTGCTATGATGATGGGCCACCTTTCAGGGGAAGAGAAGAGACCTGATTCTCTAGAGCACACTAACCTTCAGTGGAAGGGCAAAACACAGCTAGAAGGCAGTGAGGTGGCATTAATAGAAGTGCCTGGGAAAACTGTTTTCTCCTTGCTCAGTCCTTTATCCTATTCAAAAAGCATCTGTATCATTTTGTCCCCCAGGCCAATCACAGCTGATTGGAGCTTCTGATGGCTTTCCTGACCTTTTGGAAACAATGACTAAAGGCCATCTGTTGGGGAGAGCCAGTGCAGCATTGGTGGCCTAGGATTATTTCCTGGCTGTTCCAGCAGATGATTGGGTTGCGTGTTTACCGATGGCAGATTGGTTTTCAGAGGGTAGGTAACCTATGGCACACTGCTGAACGGGCTCCAAGATTCGAGGCAGGAGGCTGCCTGAGCTGCCCAGGCTGCTGAGCAGCTTTCCCTTGATCTGAGCCCCAGTCAGCTCAGATGCCTCCACCATGCCCACTTGTCATTCACCATGAAGCCAACAGGAGCAAGGCTGCAAAGCTTCCAGATCAACCCCATGCCTGTGGTGCCACGTCTGACACTGAGCCCCTGCTCCCAGAACATCCATTTCCACCATGCCAGCGTGGTGAACACACCTGCCAAGTGCCCTTGCCACCAGGGAAAGGGCCTCCTTCACTGCTCACCCCCTCTGCCTCGGCTGCAGGAGTCTCACCCAGCCAGAGCTGAGACTCTAAGCCAGTTTCCAGAGCTGGGTTTGCTAAGCATATGTTTAAACACAGGGGTAGCACTGTAATCCACTATCAATAAACCAAGTCAACACTGTTAATGCACGCTCCTTCCCACCCACTCTAAGTACACATCAGTCACCTATCCTAAAAAGACTTCATTAGATAATATACAATGAACAGAGCCACATAGTAAATTACCAATTTTTGTCATTTAACACCCAGATCAGACTGAAAAGTAAATAATGCTAGAGCTCCTTAAAAAAACATAAAGGAAATCACACTTCCGTTACCCAGGAGGAACTGACAGAAATCTACTCACACAAACAAATTATGCTGCTACTAACATGCCTAACAAACCTTCTTCAGCTGAACCTGTTTTGATCTGGAAATAAAAGATTTTTGCTCTTTTCATTCACACCAAATCCCAGAGAGACCAAATAAGAAGAGCTGCATGGAAACCGGTGACCTTTGGCTGATGCTCTACCAGAATTACAGAGATCCAAGAAATGGAACAACTGTAAACACTGTGCTCACTGGAGAGTTTGTAAGAGCAGGATAAATTATTTCTGAGGGTGGTTATGCCCCAGCCAAGACTGCATTTGCACTCAAGTTCTATCTGCCCATTAATTGAGGAGGCTCTCAGGCCACTGCAGCAGCAGCCTGAAAATTCCAGTTGTTCTGCAGGTGTGCTGACCTTAATACTGCTGCCTGTAGTCCAGACAAGTGGTCCTGAATCTGGCTAACACCACTGATCCCACTGACACCTGTGGGGACCTGCCACACTCTGTGGCACTTCCAAAGGCTAATGCTAATGCTGTGTGCATTAGGACACCGTGTTGCAGGCTAATCCAGGGCCTGAGACACTGCAATGGGCTTTAAGTAAGTTAAAAAAAAAAAAAAAAAGCAGCCAAATGAGGAATCTATTTAGCTTGGGATATAATGAAATTTGTCTGTAATGGGAGATTGGGCAGAGCGAGGCCAGCTGGCCATTTGGGAATTTGGTTAATGTCACCACTGTAATCCTGGCGGTGCGAAGGGCCAAAACTGTGCTGCTGGATCTCTGTCAGCATGACCTGGGGAGGGCCACCGCCCGGCGGGATGTCAGAAAAACGAAAGCATTTTCGGGCCCGAGCACTGCCCACCGCAGCCCCCGAGGCTCGGCTCGGCTCGGCTCGGCTCGGCTCGGCTCGGCTCGGCTCGGCTCGGCTCGGCTCGGCTCGGCTCGGCTCGGGGTCCTTCCCCGGGGGCAGCAGGAGCACGCCCGGACGCTGCTGAAGGCCGCGGCCCCGCCAGCCCAGAGCCACGGGATGCGCTCCCCCCGCCGGCCCAGAGACCCGAGGGGGAAAGGAGCCCCTGAGGGCGGAGAGCCGAGAGGGAAGGGAGCTGCTCAGCTCCGTTACTAGTCACACCTGCGAACCGCCGGGAGCCGCGGGCGCTGCTGCCCCAGCCCCGGCACCGCCGCGGGGCCCTCCGGACCGCTGGGCCTGGGGACTCGGCTGCGGCTCTGTGCTGCTGCTGCGGGCAGGGACCGGACCGGAGCGGCACCGGGAGCAGGACCGGAGCGGCACCGGGACCGGGACCGGGACAGGGACCGGAACGGCACCGGGAGCAGAACGGCAGCGGGAGCAGGCCCGCGCTCGCCGCCGCTGTCTCCAGGGACGCGGCCGTTACCGGGGCGGGGCCGCCGCAGGCCGCGACCCCCGGCCGGGCTCGTGGGGCAGCAGCTGCTGTGGCATCGTGGAAAGAGTGGAGCAAGGTGTGCAGTGCGAATGGCTCGGTACCGTCACTGTTCAAAGGGTGAATACACTGCTGTCCTCAAGATACCCGTTTTGTTGCGTGTTTGTACTGCTAAAGGTATGCTGTGTGTGCCTGAAACGGGCTTGCTTCAAGGCCTTGTATTTTGGGGCAGAACAACACCACAGGCAGGGTTGAGGGGAAGGAAAGCAAATCTGAGAGCTCCACTTTGAGTCCTTGAACAAGAAGATCTTGGTCCATCTGCTGCATGTTCGTCTCTTCTCCTTGACCTGTTCGTTTTCCATTCTGCTGTTAAGCATCATCTACAGAGGTGGGGAAAGACCAGAATCCTCATCAAGGCACATATCATGCTGTGGAATATAAAAAGTAAACAAGGGGATGAAAACATGCATCTCCTCTTTCCCATTTCTCAGATCTAAGCATTGCAGTGTTTGCCAGGGCATTTCCAGCCTGAAACAGGTTTTTCTTTCACTCCTTTGGAATGCTGATGTAGCAGGCACAAGAGGAGTGCAGCCAGCCTGTGCTCTGTGGGAGCATACATAACACTGGTGCCAGCTCTCATGATAGTTCTGCAACTCCCATAATAGCTGGCAGTTTTAGGGAGCTGTGCTGACTTTCATATAAAATTTACCTCCTGGTCATGAAAAAGATGTTAAAAGCATGATCCCAGATCACCCCAAAGGCTCAGCAACAAAACAATAAATGCAAAGAGGCATAGATTTAAAAAAAAAGGATCAAGACTCTGAGGCTTCCTTTGTGAATTTCAAAGATGGAAAGTTAGACCTTGCCAGCAATGTACTTCTTTTTCTAGGTGTGGCCTGATTCTGTCACTCAACTCCCCAGAAGACAGTGACACTGCCTGTGAGTCAAGCTGGTGTTTAACACAGTGGGATAGTCAGAAGCCTTGCAAAGCCCTTCACAAATGCTGGCCTCACACTGACCATGTTACTCCTGGGAACACATCTCCGGGGCTTTTGAGACCTTGAAAGGCAGAAATGAGAGCAACATAAAACCAGAGATATTTTCTCTTGCACTGATTTCCATGCACACATTCGGTCAGACTCCTGAATTGCAAAGGAGATAGCCAAACCAGATCCACAGAAACAGCAACCCCTGAGTTGCCTGCATAACAATGACCAATTTCCCAGATGAACCTTCAGCAAACCATCAACACTGAGGATTTAAGCCCACCTCGTGGCCAATATAATGCAAATGTCATCTTTTGGAGACTTCAGTGCAACAGAGTCCAGCTGTGTCTACCTATTATTGATTCCCAGAGACAACAGTGCCCAGTATTGCAGTCAGTTTTCAAAATTGATGCAATCAGGTGTTGAATCATATGCTGAAAAGAAGTAGTGGTAGTCAAAAAATAGCTATGTTAACTCTTTCTCTACCTTAGCATTTATTTCCACAAGCACACACACTAGTGCTCCCAGTGGAGTGTGCAGTGGCAGTTGCTCCTTAAATGTGGTGGAGCAGGGATGCAGGTAAAACATTGCATCCATTCCCATCCCCACTGCTGACATCTGAGAGTGAGGATGAGGGAAGATGCTGCTTCCTGGCCCTAGTGACTAAAGCACTGTCCTACCAGCAGACCCCAGGTGCCCTCTGTATCCCTCCAGCTACCAGATCTCAGATTTCCCCCAGACAGCACCTGTGAAGGTGTTGTGCATTATCAGCTCTGCCAGCTTTGCCTGGAGTTGGAGGACAGTGCAACAACAGTCAAACCTCATATCACAACAAATAAGTTGGACAGGAGCCAGGTCCTGCAGTGCCTTGTGTGGGAGGAACACATCCCACGGGGCATCTTCTGCTGCTAATGTGAAGATCCAGGTGCTGTTCTGGAAACAGAGCTATGGCTGTAGGATGACAACCTTTTTTAGTGTCCCAGCATGATGGACTAGAAACATTATCCTCTGTAGCTTTGCCCAGCCACCAACACATCCTGCAGCCAAGCTTTTTTCCTCTCCCTCTACCTTTCCATCTTCCTCTCCCTCTCTTCACTCCAGTTACATCAGCACCAGCTCTCTCCTCAGGGACTGCAGGAACACATCCGGTGAGCTTTCTGCCTACAGCAAGTAGCAGGCTGTTTGTTTGAAGTGGCAGCTGGAGGTAGGAGTGAAAGAAACCCTCTCTGTTCTTGTGTCCTCCTGGTCAGCTCTGCTAGTGCATCTTCTGCAGCCCCCCCATGTCCTCACATCACACCACGATGGCCAGAAGTCACCACACCAGCCCAGGATATCATTTCCTTTGAGTCCTGTACTCTGTGTGGGGCAGCCTCTCTAGCTGATGCCTGCAGCAAGGCAACCTCCATCTGTCAGATGTGGTTCATCTCTCCGTGGGCACAGCTGAAGGTCAGGTTTGAGAGGAGCCTATTGGCGTTTGATGTCTGCCTGACACCAAAGGGATGCATTCGGGTAGGAGCCAGCGAGGTTTGTCCTCGGCACTGGTGGAGTCCTTTTTCATTAATGGCTTCTACCTTTTCAATGAGGAGCACAGAAAGTTGCCAAAACTGGGCAGGATTCAGAAAACTGAGGATACTGAGGAGCAGGGACTGGTTCCAAAGCTCTATTTACAGGCCCTTCTCTGGCTGGCTCCCTGCAGCTCTTGCTGGAAAACACTGCTTACAAGCAGCCAGCAGTTCCTGGCGTCCTGGGGGAAGCAGCAAAACAAATGACATCCTGGAAGGAGGAAAACTGCCCCTGTACAGCCAGGGCTGAAGGATGGGGGAGCAGGATGCTCTGTGCTGCTGATCTCCCAAAGCTTTCTGCTCTCCCTGGGTCACAGCAAGAACCATGCAGCTGCTGACAGCTATTAATAGATGGGGAGAACGTGGGCTCTTTTCCCTACTGCTTCCTGGGATGAATGGTAATTACCCTTAATGAGACTGGATTTGGTTCTACCTCCTACCTTCCAGCCCCCTTGCCTGCGCTGGCAGAGAGAGACCACCCCATCTGCTGCCTGCACTGGCACTGTGGGGAGCAGAGCTTGACAGCAGGACTGGAGGCTCATTCCCCAGGACATCCCACAGGCCTTGCTTGTGGATGATGGGCACAGGGCAGGAGGCAGAGGCTGCCAGCTGACAGGCTGCAGCAGCTCCCCTCAGCCTGGCCTTTCCAGTGGCACACAGGAGCCCCATGGGGGCTGAGAGAAATGATCCCACCACAGGCTGAGGGTGCGGGTGGCTTGAATGCTCTCTCTTTGAGATTAATTAAAGAAACAAAATGGGGGAACAAATAATCAGAGAATCTGACCTGTTGTTATGATTGGCATCCCCATCACCATGCATCACATCAAGGTTTGTGAAAAGGGGTATCCTTCCTCCCTTGCTAGTGCAAAACCAGTCCCAGAATATTCCTGGACTTGCCCCCTGTCTTCAGCAGGGCACAGTCTAGCTGCCATTGGTTTAATCGGGATATGACCTGCACAAGGGGGATGGTTTTGTTCTTCTCACACCAGTGCACCTCTGGCCTGAACTGTGAAGCAGGAAGGTTTCTTTCATTCAGGTTACTTCAAAAATACTGCATAAATAGTGCAGGAGGTGTTCTCCATCCACTGGGAGGCTGTGCCTCCTAGGAACCACCTCCAAGTAGATGGAAGCAGATGTAGATGGCTGTTAAATCTTTCTTGTACATCCTAGATTCTGGCTCTGGGACAGGATATCCTCTGCATTAGTGTTTGCTCAAGATGCTTGGTAAGGCTGCACTTCACAAGCCCACCTCTGTGCTGTCCTGCTCTCCTGAACAGCCACAGTGTCCCAATGAATCTTTACAGCTCCCTGAAAAGAAGATTTTTCCTTTCTTGGTTCAGCTTAGCAGCTGGTAACACTTTCCACCACGGGAACCCCTTCCCTTCACTGACCCTTGCTGCTTGCAGCAGGGCAAGAAGAAAAAGGCTGCCCCATCTTGCCAGGCTGATACTTCCCAGGCAAGACAGTTCATTTGCCTCTTAGCTTTTAAATAGTTTTTTTTCCCAGATCATATGTTTTCTTGACTGAATAAAAAAAGCCTTCCAGCAGGCAGGATCTGTGCCCAGGGACCTACTGGTTCCCGTTTGCAAACCCCTGCCTCCTTGCTTCAGGAGCCCTCTTTTTTTCTCTCTCTGTGAGATCCCTCCAACGTCAGACCAGAAGTTTCAAGTCCCTCTGCTGACTCCCACTCAGCCCCTTGTGTTGCATCCAAGTGCCAGATGGCACTCTAGGCTCGAGAAGGAGCTGTGCCAGGCTCCCCTCCCTTTCTCTTCACCCTTCAATCTACAGAAAAGAGACAGAGAACCAGCACTGCCAGATTTCAGGCTGCCGGGTTTGTGCCAGCTTCTGTGGTCTTCAGCCCCAGTTGCAGTGGGATTGACATGGGAGGTACTGGCACAACAACCCTGGAGCAAAGAGTGCCAGGGAAGAGAGGACCTACTCTGAAGCTCCTCTCTGTGCCCAGCTCTGTGTTATAATTAACAACCAATGCTGAGACACAACCACAGCCACTGCTTCCTCCATGCTCCCCCAGCCCTGCTTCCTTCTTTTCTTGTTGGAAAATTTCTTATTTGTCTGGAGTTGTTCCCCAGCACTGAGTAACTGCCTGCAAAGGTAGTTACAGGCCTGCAGGTCTGAAGGTTTAGCAAGCTCCTCTTGGGCAGGACAAGTGCCCAGGCCTCCTATACTGAAATGAGGAAGAGGAGGGGAAAAGCAGAGCAACTGCCCTACCAGAAAGTGGGTCACAGAGGCTGTGGGCAGCAGAAACATCCTGCCTGTGAGTCCTGCTGGGAGCATGGGGTTTGGACAGCAGAAGGAACTCAGGGAGGATGTGCTCAGATATTCCCATCCTTTCTGCTTCAGATAGCTGTGCTAGCACGGTGCCTGCTGCTTTTGGCTCAGAACTGGCTGCCTCTTGAGTAATCCCTCCTTTTCCTGGAGGGACTCTGGCACTTTTTGCTGGCTCTTCTTGATACTCAGGGATGGGCATCTCCATTAGTACTGCCTCAGCTCCGGGGTGTCTGCTGTCACTACTGTGTCACAGCAATCCCCACAGGTCCTGTCCCTGGAGCAAGTGTCTCCTCACTGCCAGGTTGCTGTCACTCAGCTCCTTGGAGGGGATGAGGAAGACACGATCCTTAGTAGGGTCCAGGAGGAGACAAACACAGAAGATATGAGATGCATCCTGCTGCAAGAGGACAGGTCACGAGGGAGGTAGTTAATACAGAAATGCTGATCACTGAAATTTTGCTAGCCCTCCTCCTCACTTCCCAGTGAATGGGGTACTGTTTTGTCCTTGCCAGCTTCCCTTGGCCATGCTGGTCACATCTGCCCTGCCCTGTCCACCTGGCTGCTGGCTGCAGGGCTCTATGAAGGGAGATGTGGCATCACCACTTGGCCAACCTGGCAGCGGGCACGTGAGCCAAGCTGGGGTGCCATGCGGGAGAAAAGAGCTGGCTACGGATCTGGTTGGAGGAGGGAAAGCTTCTAGCTAGTGACTTCTATTCCTGTCTGGGCTTGTTGCAGACTTCACGACATTCAGAGCAGGTGTGAAGCTTTTCCCTTACCAGGCTGGGGATGAGAGTTAGTGGGAGGCTGTTTTCCAGCACTCTCATGGAGATGATCCATTGATTTTGCATGATCTCTTTTTTCTCACAGGATGGTCCATCATTTGCATTTTAGCTTGTGACTCTGTGTCATTCCCTTTCCTGCCCCAATTTCCACCTCTCCTTGTTGTGCTGTATTTAGATAAATCCAAGTGCTTGCAACAGTGTAGGTGCTCTAGAGGGACGTGAAGCAGGATCAGGTCCTACAGCACAGACAGTGCACCGTGAGATTTTGAAAATCCCAAAGGAGGCAATGCATTATCCTTCCCTTGTGTGGCCACCAGAAAGCAGCTCACAGGTCCATGGTCCTTGTTATATTTGAAATGAGGGCATCCTCCCTGCTTGTCTTATTTACCTTCAAGGCCAGCTTGGCTGTGATATCCTTTGCAGAGGGAACAACCAACACCCCTCACAAGTAGACATCCCTTCCCTTGGAGGCTGGGGACGTTCCCAGAAGAAGGAGAGTACTGGGAGGGGGCTCAGCTGCGCAGGTGGGGGTACATGGGGAAGGAGGCACATTTTCCATCTCTCAGACCCTTGGTGTCTCCCAGGAGCAGCTCCATGTATCTTGTATCAGGAGCTGCAGGGCCTGGTGCAGGGCAACTGGCAGGAGCAGAAGGGGGCCCCATTCACCCCATCACAGCAAGAACAACGTCGGGGCGGTCGCTGTGGTGGGAGTGGGACACTGATGGGATAGGACAGCCTGGGAGCTTGTGTGCCAAGGGCTGCTGAGTTGACACTGTCCTTTGGTGCCCTCTTCCCAACCCAGCAGAGCCTGGTAGAGCTGTGGAGCTGCCAGCTGCCATCACTGTCCCTCCAGAGCCATGCTCTGTGACAGATCTGCTCCCTGCTGCTGTGCCCAGCTCCCAGGCACTCCCTGGCCTCACTGCAGGGGATGGGGGCCCTGGCAGAGCCATGGTCTCCTTGGTGTTCCCTTTCAGGGCTCGGCTGGTGGAGCAGGGCCCCAAAGCATCGTGCTGTGTGCCGAGGGAGCTGGGTGCACACTGCCAGATGTCCCTCTCTGCCACTGCCTCCCTGAAAGTCTCTGCTGTGTCCAGCAGCATCAAGGCCAGCTCAGGGAGAACCACTGGGCTTCCCTCTTGTGCCCCATTGCTGCATTCAGTTTGCACTGGCAAAGGGAGCTGGGCCGGTATGCTGCAGGCTCTGCCTGCAGCTGCTGAGCCAGGCTGTCTGGAAACCCTACACTTGAGGATTTGTTCAAGGGTCAGAGATTGCCTGATGCCTGCAGGGTGCTTTTCAACCTGCAAGGAGCAACCTGGAGTGTTCCCAAGGACTTCTGCAGTGCCAGCAATGTGCCAAGCCCAGCTGCTCCCTCTGTGCCTGGTCCCTGGGTTATGCCCTGCGGTGCTTCCTCTGGACTAGTGTAAAGCTTTCCACCCTGGTTCTAAGTCCAGCTGTCCCCCTCGACTGAAAGGCCTCTGGCTCTGCCTGCTAGGGCCAGCTCATCCTGCTCAGCTGTGGTTTTTGGCTGTGCTGTTTGGTGGGTCTCTCCTTCTTCCATTTCCCTGGCTGGGTGCCCAGGCTGATGCTGCTCCCCCAGGGCTGGGAACCTCAGCTGCAGAGTGCTCACTTGCTGTCTTTTCCACACAGAAATGCCAGTATGCAAGCTCCATGCCCCTCAGATGTGGACAGAGATGTGGGTCTCTTCTCCCAGACCCTCACCCTGGTAGGGAGGGCTGGTGCCCGTGGTGGGGACACCCCAGACATCCCAGCTCATCCTGCTGCTGCGGTGCTGTGAAAGCCAGCCACTTTGGGTCACTCTTGGGGGAACCAGCTCCAGCAGGAAGCTCTACTGGCTCTCTGGATGTCCAGTCTGTTCCAGGTGGGTGATTCCTGTGTTTCTAACAAGGCAGGGGAAGAAAATTAAAAGCCCAAGTGAGCAAAGCAGCCAGGCTGAGCCAGGAAACGTCAGAAATGCCTCTGTCAACACTGCAGCTGAAGCAAGCAGGCAGGCAGGCAGGCAGGCAGCTTCTTAATTATTGATAGTGCTTATAAATAAATGCTGGGACAGGGAGGAGAAGGTTATAATAGAGCAGAGGAGCCACTTCTGGGTGGGGGAGGGAATCTGAGAACTTGCTTGTTTTAAAGGTCATTTAGTTTTGCCTCTGTTTCCCCTTTTTTTCTGTAAAACTCAGTGATATTTGAGTTGGTGGATTGTCTTCCCTGCGCATCTTCTTCTTGCACCTGCCTAACCTGGCCAGCCAGGAGGAGGAGAGAGGAAAGACACCCATGAGGGCAGTGAGAGAAAGAAGGGGGAGGGAGGGAGGGAGGAAACACTGTGTGGAATGTGGGACAAACAGGCAAACGAGGAGACAACGAAATTAGTAGAGCAGCAAATCCCAACCCAAGTGTAAATAATTTTTCACCATGTGAAAAGAAGGTCTATGTAGCTCTGATTTATCTTCCTGTTCCTGGAGCTCAAGCCCAGGCAACCTCTGGTGCAAAGCAAGAGGAAAGTGCGTGACACGAGGCTGGGCAAGGACTAGGAGATGTAGGGATCTTGGTTGGGGACTGGAATAGTAACCCAGTGTCTGCATAGCCTCAGGGATTTTTGCAGCAGGCTCAGGGTGGTGTGTCCCAGAAAAACCAGACTGTGTGATGGCAATAGTTCTGGGATAGGGATCCCACAGCCAGCTGAAAATGCAAGAAGGGTTTTGGATTAGGATTCTGCATTGGAATTACACCAGTACTTTGAGACTGACAGCCCCCATAGGAGTCTCCAGTGACTGTGCACGGTAGGACTTCACAACCTGGTCTGTAAGCTCCAGCTTACAGAAGTGAACACACAGGCCCTGGGTGCAATACAGACTCAGGCACAATGCAGCTCCTTCTAGTCTACACCACAGCAGACTCTTCAGGGTCTTCTCCCATCCCCCCCAGTCCCAAGGGGGGATGTGGTGGGCAGCAGCACCCCAGTGCCTGGAGCTGGTCGTGGATATAGCTTTGGGTGCAGCTTTGCTCACCTTTCCACTGGAGCCTGCCATGGTTACACACCTGCAGGATGAGCAGCTCTGCAGTGCATGGGGGGTGCAGCAGCACATGGTTCTCTGGATGCAGACTGGGTAACACCATGACAGCCTCACTGCATTCCCTCTGTGCTGACAACCCAGGACATCACAGCCACCCTCCAGTGACCCAGAATGACATCAATAAATCAAAATTCAGCCCTCGATGGAAATGGGCTGCTCCCAGTCAGGAGGGTGCTCCTGAAAACAGTTGGGAGGCTGATGGGGAGGAGATATAAGGTGCAGCAGAAGGATTCTCCCAGCCCTGTGGGCTCACCAGGTGCTTTCTGGAGGAGAGAGGAGCTTTGGGTTGCAGCTGAGGAAGTCATGCCTCTCTGCAAGCAGCACGGAAACACCAGCTGCAATCCAGGCTGAGGAGCTGAATGCAAAGTGCCGGTGCTCTCATGCAGGGAACCAGGAAGGGACAAAGGCAGGCTGCTGGGATTCCCTGGGAAATGCCTCTCCTGCTTCCTCGGGTGCTCAGCATCCTGCTGTGGACAGCTCTGTGCTGGAAACTTCTCTTCCCCAAAAAATGCTCCCCAGAAGCTGGGGACCCAGAGCTGGAGGGGTGATTCAGCCATGGGGTGTTCCTGCCCAGCCCATGCTGCCTGTCCCACAGCTCTAGCACAGAACCATCTCTCCCCTTTCCCAAGCATCTGGCATGTAGGTGAGCAGCAGCACTGGCTCAACACAGCCCTGAGCTGCTGCTGAGGGATGGGAAGTCTCTCCTTGCCATGGCTGCTGGGTCCGTGGTTCCTCTCCACAGCCTTGTGTGTGCTGTGCAGCAGCTGTGGGAACAGGGAGCCTGCAAGTGGAACCCAGAATCCCAGATCTGTGGATGCTTGGGTTCCTGGATTACACGTGTACATGTGTGATGTGACCAGTTCAGTGCACACTATCACTGTGCATGTAGAAACACAGAATCATAGAGCAGTTTGGGTTGGGAAGGACCTTTAAAGGTCACTTCTGGTTCCCTGCTGCTGAGGTGCTCTCCCTCCCTGCAGGGCTCAGCTTGGACATGCTGCATTATGTTCAGTGTCTCTGGGAGATGGCTCAGTACCAGATCTGATGGACCAAGCCCCATAGCTTTTGAGCATGTGGCTCAGCATGCTTTTAACATCCTCTGCATGGTTCTGCTCTGCTACTACCACAACAATCCCAGCACCTTCCTGAAGTGAGTCCTATGGCACCCAAGGTGCAGCATATCAAGGCCCTGCAGCAGTCTGTGCCAAGGCTTGGGGTGGCAGGGGTGCCTAGGGAGAGCTGGGCTTCTCCCAGACCAGTCTGCTGCCCAGGCTACTGAGAGTGAAGCTCCTGGAGCAAAGTGTGTGAGAAGAGACACCCAGGGACTTTCTGCTCTCCTCTTGCCAATGTCAGGTAGCTGCTTGGGGTTGCTGCTGGCAAACCCTTGCATTGCAGGTGCCCTGAAGGGACCTCGGGGTCCATCTGGCCTTATGAAGGTGTTGCCAACCTGACAGCACTGGCTCACAGCAAAAACCCCATCGTCTTTTAATTAGTTTCCCACTTCCTGCCATCCCTTCTGTGTGCATGTGTTTGGAAGTGCAAATGTGTGCCCAGGATGCTGCTTGCACCTTAAGATTTTTGATGTTTGTAAGGGAATGTAGGCTGCAATTTTGGCCAGAGAACTCTATTTCAAACTTGTGTATTTCCCAAAGCCTTTCCAGCTAAGCATTGCTTGACCTGCTGCTGACATGCAGGGCATGCCAGGCACAAATGTGGCAGCTACTGCAGCTGCAGCACAGTATGTGAATGTCTTGTCCTGCAGCAGGGAAAGAGGAGGATGGGATGTAAGCCTGTGCACTACGACTTCACCAGGAGAACAAAGGAAATGCACTCTCCTAGAATCAGCACCTTGGCATGGCTGCAGCACAAACTCCAGCATTTCTACTGCAGTGACCCACTTTACCAGCCTGAGGTTATGTGGGCACCATGGATGACTCCACAGAATCCCTCTTTGGTAGGATAAGATCCATTTTCTCCTTCAATTCCAGAACACTTTTAGTGCTACTGCACTTACAAGATCAGGATTTGGTTATGCTGTGACATCATTGATTCTTGCAAGCTCAGAAAGGATATGGGAAATACTGAATTTCATGTCTATAAAATCCAAGAGCAGCAAAGGAGGAGGAAGAAAATGGGGTTCCCAAGACAGCCCCAGATGAGGCAGAAGAGCACCACGGCAGCAGCTGCAGCCCCAGGTAGTTGTTAAGGCTTGTAGGAAGGTGGTGCAGGAGATGCAGCAGGTGCTGGGGCTGCTGTAAATACCCTGGGAACAGAGAGTAATTTTCCCATGGAACACAGGAGGGCATGAACAGACCTGAAGTGCCAAGGCATCAGGTCTTTTTGCTGCTCAATCACCACACAGTGCTGAGAGCCAACAGGTCCTGCAGTGGAGATGGATCTCCTTCCAACAGCTCTAAGAGCCACTGCTCGGTGGTGCCTCTAGCAGCAGCCCTTCACCTTCCATGGGAGTGGTGTCAGGGGCTCAGTAAAGGCATTACATGGAAGGGCAGCACCCAGACCCCGGCCCTTTAAGGGGTTGGGCAAAAAACTCTGTGAAGTCCAGTGGCTTTTAAGCTAATAATCAAGCCAAAGCAGGTTAATTCCATAAGGCTGCTGCTGGCAAACTCAGGCTCTGCTTTTGGAGCATCCTGCAGGAGCAGCTCAAGCCAGCATTCCTTTCCTCCTCCTCACACCTACTCTCCAACACCGAGAGGAGACATCATATCCTGTAGCAGCTATTAATAAAGTAACACAACAGCACTCCGGGAAAGTGCCTTCCCAGTAACACAGAGCACCCCTTCCCAACGCCACCGGGTGCTGCTGGGGCCCCAGTGAAACACAGGAATTGTGCAACACTGGGTACTGGTGCTGCTTTCAGCTGATGGCATGAACCATCCTCTGGGACTCCACACACCCTCTCCAGCACCCTACCAGCCTTGTCACAAAGCTAAGATGTTCCAGCTCTCCCCAGTGCTCAGATGCAGGGATGTTAGGAGCACCAGCAGCACCTCTGCATCCAGAAATGGAGAGAATTTTGAGAAGGCACCAAGCTGCTCTGCTACAGTTGAATGCAGGCAGGGTTTGGGATGGGCAGCAACCTGCCCTACTGGCAGTGATGAAAGAAAGGGCCTATGCACCCCTCTGATGGCTGAACTCTAGGCAGCAGGGGCAGATGCCTGTGACCCTGGCTCACAGATCCCTTTGCAATAAGCCCTGCTTTAAGCTTCCTGGCTGGAAGTATCATACACTGAACCAAAAGCCTAAGGTCTGCACTCTTGCTGTAGCTGCCAGTGATTTGGGGGAGAAGGGGAGGACAGTTGGGAGCACCACCAGCCTCTAAAGGCTTCTGTCTCTGAGTCCTCATGTTTTTATCTGGCACTTTCCAATGCACAATCAGCTGCCACATAAAGCCACAGGGACCACATATGAGATTTTGGGCTGGACAGCCATTGGGATATGGAATAAAATCAAACCCTTGTCTGCTAATGATGCCCCCCAAAGTCCACATCCCTTTTTCTCCTAAGATAAGCTGTTCACTGAAGAGAAGGGAAATGAGGCTCTGCACACAGCAGCTTTCCCCCTCCCTCAGGCAGACAGTTAAGTGGGAAGCTTCTCATTCAGACACAGCCATTCCCCACTACATCCTCTTCACTAATCTATATCTATGTGACAGCCATTTCCTGCTACCCATCCATCAGCATCACTGTGCTTCTACCCCTCCTCCCTCTCTCCCCAAAAGCAGGCAGCTACTGGTCCTCCAGTTCCCTTCACAGTGACAGGCAACCCTACCTGTTGGTGAAATTCATCTGTGTCAGGCTACTCTTGCTGCTCACAGGGTGAAAACCGGCCTGTGTCACTATCCTGTTGCACTTTTGCCTCAGGTATCATTTATGATCTCTATTTAGGTCAATACTGTATCTAAAATAACAATACTTTGGCCAGAAGCTCTCGACAGTACTCTAACACTGAAGTCTGAAATGTCTTTATGACTTGAATTTGCTGGGTCCACCACTGCTTGTGAAAAATAACCAGTTTATGAGACCTGCTCACCTCAACACAAAGCAAGGCACAGTCCTGCTGCAGGGATTTCCATGCTGCAACACAGCAATGGTTTCCATTCTCACAACTCATTATAGCAGTGTTGGTTTTTAGGTATGAGCCAGTAAGAAGACAGAAGGAAGGACTTGCTAGGGAGTGGCAGGAAGAAAGAGATAAGAACACTCATCCAAAGCAAAGAGATGGAGAGGGGGACAATTTGCTCCCTCAGTGCTGAGGACTGGCTTCAGCACTACCCATTGCATAGCCTAACAAGCCTGAGTCCAGAAGCAAGGTGGGATTTCTCTAATTTCTAAATTAGAGTAGCATTTTTAATCAGAGGAGTGTCCTGAGTTCTGCAGTAGGAAGGAACTGCTTAGACAAGAGTACATGCTGACTTCTGGAGCTGCAGGGGCAGAACAAATCCCTCTGTCAGAGCAAAAAGCAAAAAAAAAAAAAAAAAAAAGGTGCAGCTAACAAGAAACATTAGGTGATTGGATACTCCCTAGCCTTTAATGGCTTTAAGGTAACAGTGCCAACTCCCCATGTTATCACAAAATCTCTGTGCTGGTCTCGTAGCAAGATTTGCACTGTTCCACAAGAAGCAGGATCTGCTGTTGCAACTAGTGCTTTCCATGGCTCCATCCCCAACGCCCATGCTGAGAACAGGCAGCACCATTCTGTCAGCAGGGTCTCTGCTGGTCCTGGATGGTGAGAAGTCAAGTGCTCCAAGGCAGTGGTTGCAGCAAAGTTCATCTGCTAATCCTTTCAGATGGCAGGATATAAGCTTGGTATCAAGTGTCCAGCTGGGTGCATACAGCTGTCCTGGCACTAAAGCATCACAGTTTGCTCTGAGCGAACTCCAGTGCAGTAGTCAGGGCTCCCTGCATGCCTCTGGCATTTCCACTGCCCTTAGCTACGATGGGAGAGCCTCCTGCCTTCCCCTCCATCTGTGTACAGACAGCCACAGCCCAGTCAGCAGCAGAGAATGCAGGGATGCAGTTCTGGGGAAGAGACACAGGCAAGTTATTTGTACTGTGGGGCAGCCTGCAGCCTGTGAATAAAGAAAGGTAACAGCATCCCCTCCTCAGCCAGCCTGAGGCAGTCATGACCCTGAGGACCACAAAGGCTGAGCTTACATGTTAATGCTGTGTCTTGCCCCTGGGCAAACACAGCCTGCAGGATCCAGGGATATCTGTGCCCAGCAGAGACTGAAAGCACTGGTCCCAGTAGAGTCATCTCAGGTCCTGCTCTGGTGTGATTAACTCCCAACACCGTGCAAAATCCCAGGAAAAGCCTCAAGCAGGACCTGCTAAGCAGTGGGTCCAGCCCCCCGTGGCAGGCAGGTTCCCCTTGTCTCTATCAGGGTTGTGCTTACCTTGGATACCTGACAGGCACAGAGCACCTCACCCGAAGCCTGAGGGCTGAGCAGCAAGACAGATGTGCCAGGAGACTTGTCACACAGCTGGTTCACTACCTTCATTAGGATCTCGGAGAGGCAGGGAGAAGAGAGGTCAGGCAACAGCAAAGGAGACCACCATCCAGCAGACAAAGTGCCCAGCAGCTCCCTCTTGCTGTTTGCAGCACCTGAGGTACTGCTGGGCCAACAAAGAATGTGGAATACTCACAGAGAGGGAATCAGCTGGGACAGTATCAATGATGACAGGCTGGTTGCAGTATTTTGATAGCAAGATTTGTGCTGCCTTCTCAGCCTGGAGGGAGAAAAACACAGCACTTTGAAGGGCTACAGGTGGCACAGGGTGAGCTGGATGGGGATATATCCATGTAATATATACACAAAGGGAATGCAAGTGCTGCTCTGTGGGACAGATGGGAGATGTTTGATAGAAGTCAAAGTAAGACTAGCAGACTGAAATCTCCACGTGGAGACCTGTATAGCCCTCCTTCCCCAAATGCAAGCAGCAATGAACTCCTGTCAGAAGTGGAATAGAGAATGACTCATTCAGTCCCCAGCCTCTCTCCTGGACCTATACAGCACCACATGTCTCAGGAAAGCTTCTGTGGCAAGATGATCCTACTTTAATAAAGGGATAACTCTTCCAGAGATCTCCAAGTTACCAATAAGTATTTCTAAACTGTTTTTAATGTAAATTGGCAGACCACAAACACGTGGGAAGCACAGCAATATCCATGTGGCTGGAAGAAAGACTCTGTCCTGTCACTGTCTGACTGTTTAACTTTATTAAGCTCACTGTGAGGACCATCTCATCTCCATGCATAAAAAAGGAGCTGATGCCCAATGTCTATTGGTGTTGGCCAAAAGTCCTGGTATGGGGCTCTCTGTTCTCACAGGCAGGGAGACATGGAAATTCTGCAGGTGCTAAAAGCCTGGCCAGTCATTCTCTGCCTTTTAAACAATGGACTCATAAACAATGGCCAGTGAAATTAACCCAACACGGGGCTTGTGTAGCACTGTGTGTGATTGTAAGGGCTTTCTTCTGCCTTCTGAGACCCTAGTGGCTGAGTGGCTGTGAAGTGGGACAGAGACACCAGCTCCACTGGTGTGTGCTAACAGCTGGCTGCAAGTCAGTGTGCTGCAGCCTCAGTACCTCCTGCAGCTCCAGTTTCTTGATGGCTGTGTTTGCTGTTCGCTGTAGTGCTTTCAGAATGGTCTGCAGCTCTTTTCTTTGCCACTGGGGCATTGCAGCGTTGGCCACCACCTGCAAGACAATTTGCTCTGTAAGAACATTAAACTGTATCCCTAGACATAAAGTGCTAGCTCCCTGGGAGGTCAGGCTGGAGCATGGCCTCTTCCCAGACCCTGTTATAACCCATGTGATCAGGGCAGCCTGATCACTGTGCTGACCAGCCTTCTCTTTTCAGCTGGCCACCTGCAACACAGCCACCTGGACACTGGCAAAAATCCTTATGACCAAAGAGGCAACAGCAGGTAGCAACTTGTCCTTGCTATTGACCATGGTAAGATGGGAATCTGATAGGGAAAAAGTCATGTGTCTCGTATGCCCATGCTGGGCTCTTTCTGTACAGGAGTGTAATCCTTACTTTGGTCAACTGGCCCACTTCTTTGGAGAGGTTCTGCATCTCAGGAATAGAGCTGATCTTCTGTTTCATTCGTAGGGAGACAGAGTCCACTTCTGTAGCCAAGCACTGGCCTAGTTCCCGGGCCTGCAGAGATGGAAGGAATGCATGCTTCAAATGCAGCAACAGAAACAGCCCACAGGGGTGGAGAGAGCGGGGAGACAGCAGGGTCACGGACACCAAAGTGCTGCTCAGAACCCAGTAAGAAGATACCTACAGAGGGTTTAGGAATGACTGTTCCTGCAAGGCGCTGAAATACAACATTCCTCTCTAGATTTTCAACCAACACTAGATGGTCACACTCAGGCAGACCAAGTTGTTGAGCTTTATGTGGTATTTTCGGTCAAAATTCATGTTTCCTCAAAAATCTGCAGCAAAATCATCAGGATTTCATTGAGGAAAAACTGGGGAGCTCTGTGGAGCAGCTTAGAATTTTTTTCCATTAACAAATGCAATCTTGAAACTGCTGACTGAAGAAACAAGAGAGCAACACTAGCACTAAAAGAAACCTTATCAGCGTCCAAGCATATTTTCTGAGTTTACCTATCCTGATATATTTCTTATTGCTTTCACCAACAATGCTGCTATGAATAAGTTTTAAAACAGCTATTACAAGCTTTTTTCACCAGTGCCAATCCTTATGGTTCAGAGCATTTCCTCCCTGTCAGATCTCTGTGCCCAGGATGGTCCTGCAAGACTTTAGAGCAGGACAGCAGAGGACTGCCCTGCCTAGCTAGGATACATAACCCTTGTTTTCTGTAATTCTCCCATGCCTGCAGCCTCCCTTGTCTCATTAACACTTGCACAGAGGGGGCTCTCCAGGTCAGCACTTCCACCAAAGCATGCAGATGTGCCCTGCAGCTTTTTGTTCTTCTGCATGAAGAAAAGCCTCTCTGGGACACAGATGCACAGGGGATGGCCAGCCAAAAAGTAACAGATTTGCAGGGGTGGGCTTTGCCTTTAGTCTTTCCAATTCCAGTGACTATGAGTCACTCTCCTCTGACAGCAGCCTTAAAGGAAGAGGGAAGGCTTATGGGGCACCTGACACTTCCAAATGCTCAAAGGACAGAGTGATCTCATGAACACAATAGTAGGTTGCTTACTTTTTATACAGAACCAGCCAGACCAGAATCACAGTTTAGCAGGAAAAAGACTGAAGAAAGGAAGCAAAAGGGTTCTAAGAATGAGGCCAAAACCCTGCAATCATAAAGTGCAAATCCAGCTGTGATAGGCAGGAGGTGAAATCAATGCATAAAGAATTACACCTTAAAATACCTACTGGGGGATTGAAATTTATAGACCAGAGGCTTCCTGGTATTTTGTGCAAGTTTTTATTTGGAAAAGGGGATCTGAAGGGAGAAATGAAGGTCAAGGAGACAGAGAACTAGGATGGGAGGGAAAGGAGGTGAATAGTAAGGTACAGTAGCAAGGCTGAAGCAGGATGCCAGATGTGGGCACAGCAGGGAGGCTCCAACCAAAGCAGTGGGGAACTAATTGTCTATGAGGATCCTATAAAGTTTGGTCCTTCTGGCACTGCCTTGACATGGCAGAAATCTCAGTTCCCTCTTTCTTACCTCTTTGGCTTGTCCCCCTGTCACTGCAATGACACGGCTAATCCCTTTGACAAGCTGACGCTCGCTGATGATAGCCAGATCTTCCACAGATCCTGTTTGCAGAAGGTGCCTGAAACGTCAGCAGAGAACAGGAAAGAAAGCAAGTTGCTCTTTGCAAACAGAAATCAGGAACACTACTTTCTTTTCCAAAAACTCTAAAGCTCAGCAGCCCTTTCCAAATCCTAATCCCAATATCCTGAATCCTTTCCCATCCCTAAAATCCTGATGGTACCCTGTCAGGCAAGAGACAGCAGAGTTGAGGTTACTCCAGAGGAGCCTCTGTGCTACCTGCCCAGCAGGCTCCAGTCAAATGGTGCAGCCAAGTTCTGTCCTCCTTTCCTCTCCTCCAGCAGTGAGATGATTTGGCATTTTTCTCTTCTATTCAGCTGCTACTCCACCAGTCTTGTCAGGCCAGCTTGCTGCCTGGCCAGTAGACTCCAGACAAAGGATAGTTGTGCAGTCTCAGGACAATGACAACCTCCCTTTTCCTTCTTGTTTGTTCAATGCTGGATATGAACACTACAGCGTCTCAGGTTCTGTTACCACAAGTAATCATTCCATACTTCTTCATAAGAATTGATCATCCCTTCTCCCATGCAATTTCTTGTCCCACTACTCCCACAAGAAGATCTCATGGCTAGAAAACTGCTCATTTTCAGCTCTATCTGCTCTAAGGCCAGTTTGTTCCTTGTTTTTTTTTTTTTTTTTTTTTTTGGAGTCAGCACTGTCCAAAGATGGATTAACTTTTCTTCTACTCTCATTACTGCTAAAAGCAGAAGAGAATGAAGATAATTAATTAAAATAATCAGAGCAGTCTCAAGTTCTCACAGCTGAATTGGAATCCCCAACCCTTCTGCAACCCCAAAGGCAAAGCAACACAACCCTGGTGTGACAGGTCACGCACACCTTTCCCATACTCTGCTGGTGCTCTGTGGCTTCCAGGTGGGTTTCAGACTATGAAGTAAGGAAAAATGCTGTGCATTTCATTAAAGTTTGCTCACCCTTGAACTTCCAAAGCTTTGCAACTAGCCCATCCTGTCCTCACAATATTTTTCCAGTGAGGAAACTTAGTTTCACAGGGACAGGGAGGGGAGCTTGTAATGATGTTTCTACCTCAGCCATCAGTGCCCTCAAAACTGGCTGCAAACAAACGTCACTTACGTCCCACAGCAGAGCTCCACAGAGGTCTGCATTGCAGCCTCAGAGTCACAGGTCAGCACATTCTCCACAGGGACCCCCAGGGACACTATCCTCACTGGATCTGGATACCCCTGACAGAGAGACAGGGATCAGCAGCTAACAACATGGTTGTTCAGGGGCACTTACAGACTAACTACATGACTTCAGGTGTTTGCCTCATTTTTCCCCTATTCTAGAGCAGCCCGTGAGTCAGGGGTGGCACTACTTCTCCCCCACAACCAGCCACCAATGGGGGAAAAAACTATTGGTGACACAAAGGCTTCCGGTCCACAGGCATAAACAGAAAGCCTGTGCATCACCAGTCTCCATGTTTTACAACAGTGTCCTGAGATCTCACTCTGTCCTATTTTCCCTTTTGAGTTTTGGGAAACTATTCTCTTACAGAAACATGTTGTGTCAATATCTCGTGTACCAGATGATTCCTGCTGAAGGAGAAGGCTCATGAAGATGTGTGCTGCCATCCTGGCATACCTCATCCACTGCTCGGAGTCCCTGAACTCTTCTTGCCAGTGTGAGGGGGACTTCAGCCATATGCACCACCTCATTTTTTTGGATCAGATCCTGGACCACCTGCTCCACTTGCTGCAGCTGCTCCACGGTCACATGGCCCTGAGGAAGCAAATCATCCACATTCAGGAGAAGCCTCCTGAGAGGTAGAGAACGAGGGAGGGAGAAGTGGGGCACAGCCACCAGATGACTCAGCTTGGGCACGCCACTCTTCCCCTGCATCTCATCTTCTCTGCTTGTGAAAGGGAACTGTGAACATCATGGCCCTCCCACCTCCTTCTCACATGAGAGGTAAGGATTTTTGATGCAAGAGCATCAGCCAAAGTCTCCAAAAGAGATACTGGAATGAGTGACAGGTTACCAGGGCCAGCACTCAGCCTGACCCAAAGCTTCACAAATACTCTCACTTGAATGTCCAGTACAGACATCAGGTATGTGCCACAGCCAAGCACCATCTCTCAAAGACTTCTTTACACTCTTTTGTGTCAGTCCCATGACCACTGACCTTGCTAAGGCCTTTCCCTTCTGACCCCCATTCATCCCCTCAGCAAGCCCTGCTCAGGGTCAGGTCAATGCAAAATGGACACGACCACGTCCAGAAGACCAGGGTTATTACTCAGACAAAATGTGACTTGTCTCTAAAGGAGTGATTATGGGCAGAGGGGAAAAATCCCTGGAGAGAAGAGCCATACTGGAATGCTGGTACTGCTGAGAACTAGGGAACTGGAGCTGAGAGTCACCTTGGTGTCGAAGTCGAAGCGCAGGCGCTCTGCTGTCACATGGGACCCGCGCTGCTCGGTGCTGTCACCCAGGACACGCCGCAGCGCGAAGTTGAGCAGGTGGGTGGCGGTGTGGTTCGTCATGCACGCCACGCGCTGCGCCTGCAGGCACACACCAGTCAGCACGGAGCTCGGGGAGCAGGGGATGGATGGCACCAAGAGATAAGGAAAAGGCTGCTTGTGAGGGATAGAGAAGATGGAGGAAAAATGGCAGGTAGTACAGCTGTCAGACACATTATGTGTCAGGGCAGATCTAACCTCTTTTTCCATGGGATCATCTTTGTAAAACAGTAAAGGGTAGGCTGGATACTTTTGGACAGACCAACAGCTCACAAAGATTACAGAGTTAGTGGTGACATCTCCTTCCCACTGCACACTATGATGAAGAACAGTAAGGATACAAGGGACAAAGACCTGCTGTGCCCAGGTTACTCAGAACATCACAAGGAAAAGGTTAAGAGCACTAAGTGATCACCTCATCCACAAAGAGCTGCACTTGGTCGCCAGCACGCAGGGTTTCCACAGCAGTGACCTCATGAACCACATAGCCACCACAGAGATGAACTGACTCTACAGGGAAGAGCACATCCTGAGCAAAGAGACAGAAAAATGAGTTAGGACACAGGGAAGATCCAAATACCTGTGCTAAGTACCTGCTTGACCCAAACAGGAAACACAGTTTCCACCAATCCCTAAAAGACAGGAAAAAGCAGAGAGCAGCTTACTGCAAGCTTAACCAAAGTGTCTCAGACCTTGCCTGCACCCAGCCATTCACTACACAGTATGTTGAGGCTGCCAGCTTGCAGTGGAGGGGCAGTAACACCATCCATGCTGACAAATTTTCTTAACAAGTATGTTCATCCATGAGAAAATGAACAGCATTTCCCAAGGCACCTGTCTCTGGCATCCAAGGTACCACTTCTGCCTCACTGGGATGGCAACAAAACTGGACCACCACTTTAGGTTGGGGAGAAGTGCTGTAACACTCTGCAAGGCTAAAAAGGCCCAGGGATGATTATCAAGAGCTGGAAACGGGGAAAGGAGAAAAAGCTGCACCCTGTGTAACTTCTCAGGACAGGGTTAAAGCTCTCCCTTTGGCAGCTAAAGGAACTTGCTGCAGAAATGGAGGTCCTCCCTGATGCTCTTGGGAAAAACAAGAGTTTTTGCACTGGGTCTCAGGTTTGGCAGCACTTGAAGCTGTCCAGGACTGATCAGAGAGAAGTTACTCAGTTCACACACTCTCTGATCAATGACTGCCTTCTCTCGGCATTACAACCCGAGCTGGCAAGCACACAGCACATTGAAGGAAGACTACAGTCTTCCTCAGCAAGATGAAATTGCAAAGGGCTGTGAGAGACAACCAGAGAAGCAAGAATGCCCTTGTGAAATTACTGCTGATTCTGCCTTACCCTACCAACTCTGATTCTAAGCCAAGGGAACTGTCGAGAGTCAGCAGCTTGCAAATTAACACAGTAGAACAACCCATCCCTTGGGGAATTCTGCCTGGCCTCAGAACCCATGGCAGCCTTGGGTTAAGTGGCAAAGGGCCTTACCTGCTGTCCTAAACGTATCATGTAGCCTTGGTCAGAGTCTTGCCCTCCCTGCTCTGCATAGAAGTTAGTCCTGTCCAAGATGACACCACAGCGCTGCCCTGCCCCAACCTCCTTATGGAGAGACTGATCTCTGTACAGCATCAGGACAGTGGCCTGGCATGGGCTGAACTCTGTCAGGGGGAAGAAGACAGCATGAGTTAGTGCCTACAGCCTGTCAGATTGCAACAGGAAAGGAGGGATCACTTCCCCGTGCCAACCCTGCCAATCACCCGGGCTATACTGAAAGCTGGCACTTTGCCTGGGTAGGAGAAGAACAGCTACTGGCAAAAAGGACAAAAGACTGGAACTAAGTCACCCCTCCCTTACCTAATGACAGAACTGCTGAGTAGCAGCTAAGCGGGCATTGGACAGCAGGGACACCCAATCCGGCTCCAAATGAGCCTGGTAGAAGAAAATGTGGCACAGACACATCTGCATCATCCTACACTGCAAACTTGGCAAACCTGACTGACTTTTATGAAGATGTTGTGGATAGGGGACAGCAGGGATGTCACCTTCCTGGGTACAGCAAATTTCTAATATGCTTTCCTGTGGGCTCCTTGAACACAAACTATGACACTATGGACAAGTGAACCATAAGGTGGGTGTGTAATTGGCTGGGCAGAGGGGCCCAGTGACAATCACTCAGTAGTTCAATGTTAACTAATATTCAGCTACCAGTAGTGCTACTTGGAGGCTGATAGAAAGGACAATACCACTTAACATCTTCATTAATAACTATCCACGACAAAATGGGATGTACCCATATCCCACTTAATTGGCTGCGACTGGCTGATACACTGAAGAACTGGACTGTTTTTTGAAGGCATCTGAGCAGTCTACAGAAATGAACTGACAGAAATCTTAGGTTCTCAGGAGCAAGCTGAACACAAGCTAGCAGGGTGCCCTTGCAGCAAAGAAGGCTGCCTGCCTGATGAGCTGTATAAACACAAACATAGCCAGCAGATCAAAGAAAGAGGTTATTCATCCCTATTTAGCATTTGGGAGACTGCATCTAGAGTACAGGAAATTCTGGCTGCACATATAGAAAAAAACCTTTACACATTAAGAGTGATAAAGAACAGGGAACAGATAGGCTGTGAGATTTTGGTCCCTGAAGACACTGAAAACTTAAATAGGCAAGGTTCTAAGCAATGTGATCCAACTGTGAAACTGATGTTACTTTTAACAAGAAATTGGACATCCAGAGATCCCCTTCAACCCAAATTATTCCATGACTCAGAAGCTGAGAAGATGGGACAGTTCTAGTTTGGAGATTTCAGCCAATGCCACTGCTAGGCTTTTTTCCTCTGTGCTCTTGCTGTAGTATACATAGCTTGAATGGCCTCACTTTCTGCTTAGCGTGGGCTGCTGCCAGCACACTGGGTAAAAGGGAGTTGGCTGTACCCAGCCATCTCTAATTGCCTGTGACAGCCACACCACCTCTTGCTCCCTGTGGCTCATCTTCATGCCTTCCACAGAGCATCAGCAACCTCAGTTTCCCTAGATGACCAAAAGCCTGTGCTGGCATCTAGTGGTCTGCCACGGAAACAGCAAGGGCACGGTTTCCCACAACTACCTAAAACCTTTGCCTAATTATCCTTCTTTCTCCAGCGTGCACACACCCAGAAGCACGATTGTTGGAGACAGATTTATCTCTAGAAGAAATCAACAGTCCCTGTTTCACCACTGCACACAGTGGTGCCAGCCCTGATCTCAGCCTTGTTACCAGCCCAGAGCCTTCCTAAGGAGGTACCAACAGCACTAAGAAAAGCACCCAGTTTGGGATGAGGTACAGGGGCAGGGAGAAGACGTGGCAGCAAAAGCAGCCATGTGAGGGACTCCAGCAGAGGCTGCTTTGCAGGTGGCAGGCACTCACCGTACTGCCCGTGCTGCCCCAGCCTGTAGGCGTACTTCGGAGAGTCATCGGTAGCAGGCACGCTGCTGCTCTGCAGCCAAGCCAGAGCGTGCACATCCAGGTGGGTGTTTGTGTTCCCTGGCTGTCCTGCCTGCGGGCCACCAGCCTTCCGCTGCGGCAGAGAAAGGCACAGTTAGATGGGAGATCCCTGGGGGCAAGCAAGCAGGTAACTGGAGGTATAATGCATGGAAAAGCTACATCCAGGCTGATGTAGGCTACTGCTAACCCCATCCCTCAAACCTCACAAGCACTGAATACCACTCTGTGCTAGCCTTGAGCCAGGCCATACCAACTGCTAACACATCTCTCCTGGCACAGCTTGCTGTGTAGCTGTGAAGCTTCCAGGCCATTAAAGCTCAGGAGAGCAGGGCCTCAAACCAATTACTGCACAGCAGGGTGGTGGTAGTGGGTGGGCAGTGTAAGTATTTCAGCACTACAGAAATCAAGGAGATTTTGTACACTCTTAATAAATAATTTGTTTCTTGAGCTAAGCTGGCTCTTTTGTGTGAGAAGTTAGACTATATGACTAACAGAGGACTGTCCTAAACTATATAAATATTTTATAACCTTCACTCCAGCAACAGTCAGCATCATAAAATACCTAAAGAAAAATCACCAACCAATACTTCAGTTCCACATACAGAAACAACTCACTTTCCCTTCAGGGAGAAGGCATGTAGCCCTGCGGTGCTCTGAAGAGCCTCAGCAGTGAAAGGGATCCTGCTTCCATGCTCCCAGAAGACAGGTAAGGCTTTGAATTATTCTGACAAGGCAGGTCTCCTCTGTTTTGCAGACTTCAACACCTCCTACCTTTGCATCCTCCAGAAGAAGTTTGTTAAAAGCAGCTGAATCCAAACTGATTCCCTTCTCTTCAAGCATCAAGTCAATCAGATCCAGAGGGAATCCCAAACTCCCATAGAGAGACCAGGCTACTTCAGCTGTAAGACAAAAAGAAGGACAAGAACTCTGTGTGAACACAGAAAGCAAAGGTATCTCAAGATTTGTCTGGATAGCACCAATCCAATGTGTGCTTTGGTAACTGGATCCACTTGTATTGTGTGCAACTGTACAGTTAATGGGGAAGAGAAGCTGTGGAGTTCTTCTTGCATGGGACTGAATATTAATAGTGTTCCACAGCCCCATTCCTGATAAAATTCAGTGTAGCACATCTAGACAGGCAGCTGCACTGGTTGGGTCCTGTGCTACTCCTCTCAGCTGCATCTTATAATGACCTTGTTGATCAGTCAATAGAACAGCGAGGGAATGTTTCTGACTTGCCTGGTGCCCAGTTTGTTGTGAGCTTGAAGTACTAGAAAACTACTGCAATCTGAGAAAAGGAACATCTGCTCCTCTGTCTGGGGCTAGACGGTCACAGAAAATGCAGGGGTGGCAAACATCCACCAGTTTTGACTGAAATGCTTGTGAGGACCTGGAGCAAACTGTCTCTAAGGGCAGCTTGTCAGAGGAGGGACACTCACCTGGGAAATTTGTGGAGGGCTCCATCTGCTGCACTGTCTGCTCGATGATGCGCCTCCCACGCTCCAGGGAGGACAGAAATGCGGCCTCGTTCTCATTGATGATGTCCTTGATCTGCCCAAGGATCAGAAGAAGGGTTAGCCACAACATCTCAGGAAGTCCCCCAGCTCAGCTCAGCCCTGCTCAGTCAGCTCAAAGCATGTCAACCAGTCTTTTGTTCTGCATGTATCCATCACAACTTGGCTCTGATGCATTATTGAACAGTGCCAAAGTCATTGTGCCTCCTGTCACCATTCCTGTCAAGGAAATATTGACCATCCACGGGGAAGGCTTTAAGCTGACAAATGTTCCCTATTGGGCATTCATATCTGTGACCCAATTACAGCTGTATGTCTGGAACAGCCAGAGAAGTTGCTGTCAGTGGAAGCAAGCTGGGACTAGCCTTAAATCATCACTGCACTTTAGACAAAGGGTACCCGGGCGAGGACAAGCTGTACTCACAGGCAACATAAAAAGCTACTGTAGCTTCTTTAGAGCAACAGCGCTCTTACACAGGACATGCAGTTCCTGGTAAGTATCTAGTGGAGCTCCCACATGGAAATCTGCCACAGATAGTTCTTGTGCCCAGCACATCTCAGCCCACCCACGAGAATACTGTTATGGAGGAGGCTATGCAAACTCCTCCAGCTAAGTCCCAAGGGCGGGCTGATTTCTGGCCCTGAGAGCAGTGCCTCACAAACATAATGAGACAGAGATTCCACATTACTCACCTGGTTGGTATTCCTTGTCAGCTCTGGATAAGCATCTCCCTGTGGAAGTGAGCTTCAGTTACTGATAACATCCTCAGCATCTTCTCAGGGGATCTCACAGCATGCCACAAATATTACAGAGATTACTTGCATACACTTACACATGCTTGTGCTGACTGTACCATTCATGACACTACCCCCCTCCCTCCATCACAACCAATATGGGGACAAGAGGTTTTTAATGCTGGAATGCATAGCATCAGGTATACCTTCCTGGAGCTCCTTCACATCCAAGATTGACTCCTGACAGTACGCAGAAAATGGACATGGGGACTGGACAGGACGTGTGATGACCTTTTCCCCCCCAAGACAGCAGTTTTACTCACCAGCACTTCCACTACAGTAGGCACCAGGGAAGCCAGAAGCCCAGGTGGAGCCTGTAGAACTTCGGAGCAAAAGCGCACAGCCCTGCGCAGGATCCGACGCAGCACCAGCCTGAAAACAGTGCAGGATTCCTCAGGCAGCCTTGTGAGCATCCCTGCCCAGCTCCCACATCCAGCATCCCCCAGCTCCTCTGGTGTGATTCATCAGCACAGGCCAGCTGCTCCCAACACTCTACACCCATCCAAGGGGAAGCCTGCAGATTGGAACTCCTTCCTGGCTCCCATCTTCCTGCCTCCCCAAAAGCTCATGCATTTCCTCTTTGGGGCCCACACCAGAACCTCTTCCCTGGCTGTTCATATTCCTCTCTAGACCTAGCTTCCTCCACCCCGCGCCATTTCCTTATGTCCTTACTCTGCTCCAGAGAAGCCTGGGTAGATGCCATCAGTGATGCACACGCACAGGGTGCGCACGTGATCTGCCACCACGCGGTAGGCCATGTTCACACGCCCAACATCAGCATCCCCCACCAAACCCTGGTATCTGGGCGCCCTGCAGCCCTAAAAGAGAAAGGAGGGAGACAAATCAGCAGAAAGTAACGGCTACAGAAGAAATTTCAATGCAAGAGGCAGCCAGCCACGCCTGACATCACGTTTGTCAACTACCTCTGAAACTCGTGCACCTAAGATGTACTCATTAAATCATTCCACAGCACTGCAGACCAAGACTTCTGTACCCAACACAGGTCAGCCAATGCCCTGGCACTGAGAAATTTAAGACACTTTGAAGGAAAAACAGATCAGCTGAGCTGATATTCCAGTGGATTTCCAACCTGGAATTTTCCCTTTTTTTCTAGAACACTGCACTGGACCTGGCAGGACATAAATTCCTGCCTCAAGATACTGCTCAGTAACAGTCAGAGAAGGCTGCAGTAAGCTACCCAGCAATCAGTCTCTGTTCAAGGAACTTTTGTTGAGGTGTGACTCTGAGCAGAAGCACCATCACCTTGTGAATGGCATCCAAGATGGGAGTGAAGAGATCTGTGTCGTAGTTGGAGCGCTTATTCTGCAGAACTGTCACCAGCCTTTCCAGACCCATTCCTGTATCCACATGGTGCTGTGGCAAGGGAAGGAGATTCCCCTCCACCTCTCTGTCAGCCAGGCAGGAAAAACAAAAGGCAAAAGAGAAGCAAGGATCAGCTCATGGGTAAAAATAAGGAACAGGTGAATCAAAGAGAATGGGAAAGTGACAGGGGATGGAAACAGTGGGTGACCCAGCATAAGGAAGCTCAGGGATAGGAGTGACAGCAGCCTGTCTTGGGCAAAGGGGAACTAAAAGGAGCCATGCTGAACAAATCTTCATAGCTTCTCTCTTGCTCCTGGCATTGCCACCTTCTGGAAAACAGTGGTAAGTCTGAGAATATACACATGATTTTGGAGCCAGGCAACAGGAAAGGCTCTGTTCAGATGAGATGCTTGGTACCTGCTGTACTGCATGAAGACCAAGTTCCAGATCTCCACTACATCGGGGCTGCCCTGGTTCACCAGTGCTGCAGCGTTTCTGCCACCACCCACGTGGTCATAGTGGATCTCAGTGCAAGGACCGCAGGGACCTGTGTCCCCCATCTCCCAGAAGTTATCCTTCAGTGGGAAAGGAAGCACATGACTGGCAGGAACCCTGGAAAGGCAAACAACAGAGGTGACAGTGCTGAAGCATATACACAAACCACACAGCAGCCTAGATCAGAGAAAGTTGAAAGAAAGGAATCCTTTCTTCCTACTACAGACTCAATATGAAAACACATCAGAATTCCTCCGCTTCTGTTCACACAGAATTACTCTCCTTAGTGAGATTAAGTGGGCCAAACCAGACAGGACCCTAGACTCAGCCCAGAAAGACTGGCAAACAGCCTGGCCCCTGCTGACCAAGACAGGCTCTCCACTGGAGCACCTTGCTCTTTGGAGCAGAGGCAAGACCTCAACACCATCAGTGTCACAGAGCTGGCTGCCTTGGGTTCAAAGCCTACACAGAGCCTGGAATAAGCTCCCAAAGCACAGCAGTGCTCTCTGCAATGGCTGCACCCTCACACTGAAGCAGCCATTGCTCACTTTCAGAGGATGTACTCTCACAATGGACAGGAAGCAAAGGATTGGAGATCCTACACACACTTCATCCAGGCCAGCCAGTTTTAGGCACATATCCACCCCCACCAACATTACTTGAGAATGAACCAAAAGTTCAAGAGACTCAGTGAGCCCAGAGCCCAGCTGACTTTTAACAGCCCAAAGAAACCAGAAACAAAACAGGTTTAAAACATAATCTCTGGCCCTTACAGCTGATCAATTAAAGAGCAAATGCAAAACTGTGGAAAGTGAAATGTCAGCACCTGCTGCTCAGAACCTTTTCTCTAACACACTTACCCCAGGCGGAGCCACACGTCCCTGCACTCCTCATCTGCACTCAGCCCCAGCGAGGGGTCTCCACCAAAATAGGTGACGTAGAGACGATCTCTGGGGATCTCATAGACCTCTGTCAAGAGCTCCCAGGCCATGCTGCATGCCTCCTCCTGAGCAGGTAGGGAACATAAAAGAAGCACAGTAATTCAGGAAGGGTCTTTAGAATGGGAGTCAAATAACAAAGAAGTTAATTTTTGCTGTTTCTCTCCCTTTCTAATTTTCAGGTGTATTGCAAAAAGCAGGATGAAGGTCAGGGGAGTGAGACAGCTCACTGCTGCCAGTGGAAAACCGGCATTCCTAAAATGGTGTAAGACCTTCAGCATGGTGTGCATCTATGTGTTTACCGGCAAAGTTACAAGGATTATTTTCTTTCCAAAGAAAAAAATGTATTTGCAACCTAAAAAACCTAGCATCCTTTATTCTTCTTCCCTTCTCAAACTTTCCAGTAATAAGCATCAAATGAACTGGCAACCTCTTCTCACCATATTAAGTGGTCAACACCAGCATTCTCACAGAAAACTTTGACTTTTATGTGTTGATCACAGCTTTGACAGGCTGAGTGCTTTGAGAGTCTGCAGGACACATTCAGCAACAGAGCGCATGAGTTGACCACCTCTGTTCCAGGCCACAGAGCTCCCAGGAACAAATCTGAATCTTACCAAAACACCTTCTGCACACAGTCCTACGGTAGTATAGCACAGCTCTGAAAGAAAGGCTATGTTTTCCCCTAGAAAGGGTTCACTCCCATCACCTCACCTTAAAGTAATCCCCAAAGGACCAGTTCCCCAGCATCTCGAAGAAGGTGTGGTGGTAAGTATCTCGGCCCACATCCTCCAGATCGTTGTGCTTGCCTCCCGCCCGCACGCACTTCTGGCTGTTCACCACCCGCCGGTGCTGGGCCAGCTCGCTCCGGGGGTGCACCGTGCCCAGGAAAATGGGCTTGAACTGGAAACAAGAGACAGCCGCTATTGACAGATGCCACCCAGCGCAGGGGGCTGCGCCGGGGGCTCCTGAAACACAGAACGGGGCAGGCTGGAAGGGACATAGAGGGTCATCGGGTCCAACACCCCTGCTTAAGCAAGGCGAGCTCTAGAACATACGGCGCAGGATTGTGTTCAGACAGCTCTTAACTACGGCCAGGCTCCCAGCGCCCTACGGCACTACGAGAGGTGTCCGGGAGGGCAGCGGCGCGGGCAGCCAAAGCATCGCCGGAGATCTCCGTGGCAGGGGACACCCCAAGGCGGGCCGCGCTCCTCGGGAGCGGTGGAAGCGCCGGTGGGCCGGAGGAGGGGAGCTGCGGGAGCGGGGACAGCACCTGGTTCATGCCCGCGTTGACGAAGAGCAGGCGCGGGTCGCCGCGGGGCCGCACGGGGGCCGAGGGCAGGCGGCGGTGGCCGTGGCGCTCCTCGAAGAAGCGCAGGAAGGCGGCGCGGACCTGCCCCGCCGACGGGCCGGCGGCACCGCCGCGGCGGGGGCTGCAGCGCCAGCGCCACGGCACCGCCAGCAGCAGCCGCCGCCGCAGCCGGGCGGCCGCAGCCATGGTGCCCACGGCGGATGGCGGCGCCCGGAAGGGGCGGTGCGAGGGGAGGCGGGACGCGGCGGAGCGCGGCGGGGCTGCGGGGAAGCGCCGCGGGACGGTGGGACAGCGCCGCGCCGTCGTGCCGGCGGGACCTGCGGCGCACGCGCGGGCTCCGGCACAGCCCGGGCTCCGTCGGGAGCGGCTGCCCCGGCCCGGCCCTGCCGCAGCGAGCGCGGCCATGGCGGTGCGCGGGCTGCCGTGCCTGGCCTGGTGCCTCCGCCGAGTCGGGGCCAGCTGCGACTGGCTCCTGCTGGAGGCCGGCACGCAGGTGAGCCGCGCCGGGCTCCGGCCCCTCGGAGTGGGCGGGTGGGCACGGCTCTCGGGGAGCAGCTTGGGGCGGTCTCGTTGTTTCTTACAGCGCTTTCCAGGAGGGAAAAGCAGCGCCTCGTCCCGCTTCAGGAGCAGCCGCCGTTTGGAGGGGCCGCCCTCCCGCCCGGCCTCCCCCGCTCAGCCCGGTAGCGCCCGAGGGCGCGGAGGGCGGACCCAGCGCCAGAGTCGCTTTGGCCAGGCCTTCGCTTAGTTTTATCTTTAAATTCTTATTTCGTATTTAGAGTTGCTCGCGTGACGGTAACGTAAGTGAGGACGAAGGGAGTCAGTGGCCTAATTAACAAGGCGATGCTTTGGCGAGGTTAACGACATGTAAGACATAGGGTGTTCAGGTGTAAGCGAGGTCACGTTTAAATTATTTTGGTTGTGTTTTGATGCGGAACAGGGGTAGCCGTTTTCTCAGCAATCTTGTTTTGTAATTGAAAAATGGGCCCTGGTACTCTTCCCTAAAATGCAGCAGGCAAAGACGTGTGGTGAGGTTGGGGCAGTGTGAAAGGATTGCTGCTCGGCTGGTCAAAATCAGACAGCTAGTTAGGTGGTGTGGGTGATGCTGTGGCCAAGGCCTTGCGCTCACACAGTGCGAAAGGCACCCATCCAAACGTATGCTTTGTTACTCTCCCATCCGGGATTTGAAGCCCTGAGATGTGCAGATCTCCTCGATGAAGGACTGGAGGTACAACTTCCAGCCAGATTGTGCAGAGGATCCAGTTTGGGATATTACTGCTCTGTATGTTTGCACAGTGGTCGTCACAGGCAGCAGGGAGGCTGATGGCGTTCTGGTGCTGTAGGTGTGCCAGACTACAGAGCACAAACTTCTTTTGCTGGAGATTTAAATCATAATCATAGAGTATCCTAAGTTGGTAGGGAACCACAAGAATCATTGAGTCAAACTCCTTACTCTGCACAGGATAGCCCTAAGAATCACACTACATGGCTGAGAGTGTTGTCCAAGAAGTTCTGGAACCCTGTCAGGCTTGGTGCTGTGACCACTTTGGTGCCAAAGGACACTGCTGAGGTGTGGAGATGTGCTGTGACTTGCCAATACTGCTGTGAGCAGCACTGAGCTCCAGCAGGCGAGTGGTAATGTCTTGGACTCCTGCATGCTAAATTAACTTGATCAAGGGAGCATTTTGTGACTGGCCCTGCTTGCTCTCACTGTTATTGGTGTGTGAGGTCTTGCAGAAAAGTGTGACTGGGCCTTGAGGATGCCACTGCAGAGATAAATGTTAAGCTGTTTTTATGTATGCCTGCTCATGAGAGGGGAGTGTCTATTCTTTCGAGTCTCTGTACCTCTTACATATGCAATTCATGGTGACAGAACACTATACAAAACATTTAAGAAGTAGGCACTAATGTGGTTAAGTTTGCTTTTGTCATCTTAGTTTGCTTCCTTGCCTTTGGTTATGACATGGGGGTCTGAGTTCTTGCTCTGAACTCAAGGTGAGAACTGTAGTGTACAGATGAATTAAGAGAAGTGTGCAGAGGAGGCAGCAGAGGGAGGTAGAGCAGGGATGTGCTTTAAATGGCCATCTGAAATGAGATGAGATTTAATAAGATACTGTGCAATAGTACAATTAAATTATATCCCATCTTCCAGATTATACTATTGGAGTCTAATGCACTTATTTAGATCACTTTTACTAATGGTTATGAGCTGCATGTAGCTTAGATTCTGAGCCATAAGATTGATGGTGTGATTTACAAAACTGTCATATATTTAGGGCAATGTTGAGCATGCACTTTTTCTGATGGCAGTTTTCTGGGCTATTTTTTCCTGTATCTTTCCTGTTCACAAATGGTGGAACTGATGCAACTAGCAAAAGAAGAGAGTAAAAAGAAATGTTGAGACCCACACACAACAATGCTGGTTTGAATAAATGGTATTTGGTTAGGTAATGACTGTGCTGGGACACAGATGGTTTATGAGTGGCTTTGAGCAGCTTTGCTGCTGGGGAAGGTTTCCATGAAACCAAGATTCTAATATACCTCAGAGAAATCAAATTTTCCTCAGTGGGAGAGAAGGATAATACTTCAAACTTGGTAAGCTTCCATTTTCTATCTACTCTTAAATTTAAATGAAAAAAAATCATATTATGCCAGACTTTTTGGAAATAACCATAAGACGTTGATCTAGAGTTTTGCTGTACTTAAATTAAAATGACTTAAACTGAATTTACCATGTCATGACTGGTTGCAGTAACTAAACTACTTTATTTTTAGGTGACTATAGGCCGAGGATTAGATATCACATACCAGCTGGTGTCAAAAACCTGTCCCTTGATGATCTCCCGTAAGCACTGTGTCTTCCAGCAGAATGCAGAAGGGCAGTGGACTGTCCAGGATAACAAGGTACAGAGACCCAATGAAGACCTTGTACTCTGAGATTCATTGAATGGAATCCATTGTTTTGGATCTAGGAATGTATGGGCTATGATATAGTATAAGTGTGATAAAAGGTCCATGGAAATGTGTCTTGGCTGTTGTGCGCTTCCAGCAGGAAACTTCAGTCTGCTGCAGTTGGGATGCAAAGTGTATTGCTTTCTGTATGTAGATCTAATTATTGGTTTAGCATTTTTTAGACCAGTGTGGCCTTGCCAAGGGTACTTTGCAGTCTGTGAAACTGTTTGGTGTTGTTTTCTTAGAAAATATCCTGTATGAATTTTGACATCAGATTTTATTCTTTCAAAAGGATAACATTCTTGTAGTGCTAATGAAAAGATGAAGTGCAACTCCTTATTGTAGTGACACAATTGCTTTAATTATAATCAACTTAAACAAGAATCTAGTGTTAGAAAAACCATACTTCCACTTTCTCATTCAGTCTGAAAACAGTAAAATGAGTAATTTGCTTTAAAACAGCACTGGTAGAATAAGAATGTTCAACACATTGTGCAGCTTTGAAGGATGTTTGGGTCGACAGCAGATTGGAAAGGAATGGAATGGCTCCTATTAAAATTACACTGCTCTTGAACAAAACGCTCTTGTAATAAATGTATAAACTTGAAAACTAAATGTTACAGCAGGATAGGACATCTACCATAGATTAACTATTAACACTTCTTGTCTATTTTCATTGTTGACCAGTTGGTCAGCTGTTTCATTGAATCTCATTGAGATATGTCAGTTCCTAGTGCTTTTGCAGTTCATCATAAGCGCAGATCAGTTTTGCTGTTTTTGAAAACTATTTCTTGAGCTAGACTTCAAACCTTTTTTGTACTTCGAACATTATCTCTAGAAAGACATTTTCCTTCTTTATAGTCTCCTTGTATTTATGGAAAACTTTGTTTTCTTCAAGGAGTATAACCAATGCTTTTTCTTTTTCCTTTTTTTTCCTGGAATTTCAGGTAACATTAATTGTCAAGAATAATTACAGTAGTATTCTATGTTTTTGACAATGATCTATTGTGATCTCTTTTTTTAGTTAGTTCTTATTTCTGAAGTTTTGTTCAAGTTTTTCCCCTCAGAATTCATTGTTTTCCTTCTGCACAAGCACATATGTCAAAATGTTGTTCTTGGTGCTTGTACACAAAACCTGTAATGCAAGAATAATGTGCAGTAAATAATACAGTGCAGTAACTGTAATAAATGCAACACTGAGCCAATAAACTGGATATTACAAGGTTTATTTAAAGAGAGAGCTTGTTCTGATTGAAGCACTGAAGAGGTTGGCTGTGTTTATTTACAGTTGTCAGAAATAACTTTCAGAGGACTCTGTAACTACATATTAAATTTTGGTGATTCTGTGTTTATTGGCAGAGTCTAAATGGAGTCTGGCTTAACAAACAGCGCCTGGATCCATCAAAAGTCTATCCTATTGCTGAAGGAGACCGTATCCAGTTGGGAGTGCCTTTGGAAAACAGAGAGACTGCTGAATATGAGTATGAAGTAATTAAAGAGGAATGGGAGAAAATTAAGCCCTTTTTAGCCCAAAGAAATGACCTGGGGAAAGCTAAGAGTTCACGAACGAAACGTAAATTTAGTTTGGAGGAATTGGAGACATCTGGATCAGAAGGCCCTTCAGACTCCAGATGCAAAAGAGACAGAATGTCTTGTGGCAATGAACCTTCAGATAAGTCATGGCGACAGGCAGAAGAGGCCAGACGGCTAACAGAGAAGATGGATGTCCAGCTGCCTTCTCCTGGACCCAGTGAGGAGGATAGTGCTCCAGTGCATGTTCACTCCAAGAAAGCTGTGACTGTCCCCCAGAAGGACCAGAAAGGCTCCAGTCTTGCAGAGTCATGGACTGGCTTGAAAATGCTAAGAAAATCTCTAGTAGATACAATGAAATTAAAGGTCAAAGTGCAGGAGAAGCAGACTGCAGTTCTAAACGTGAAACAGAAGCGCAGGAAGTGTGATCAGAAGGCGATCCTGGTAATGGAACAGGAGCTGCAGGAGTTGCAGAACCAACTCTGCATGGAGCAAGAGCATCAACAGCAGCAGGTGGAAGAGCTGGAGAGGACATTCTGTCAAGAGCAGCAGAAGCTAGAGGTATTATGGTGGTAATAATTTTCGCCTGTGTCTTCACTTTAATTGAATGCTTTGTATAAGGCATCGATCCAAAATAGCTCTTGAACTATACAGTAACATAAATAGTGTTGGTGTGAATTACTCCTGCTAAAATTTTTGTCTAAGTATTTAACTTAGCATGTAACACAGTGCATGTACCAAAAAAAAGGTAGAGACTGAAGAGATTTGGCTGCATGGGGAATTCAGAAAAAGGTGCAAGATAAAGCATTTCAGTTGGTAAAGCAGCTTGTTTTTAAATTTAAAAAAAAATGGAAGTCTTTGCCTGATCTCTTGTGCTTATAGAAAGGACAAGTTGAAAAGTAATCACTTTAAATGTGAATTTGTCTCAGTATATGGCTGAAATAATGCCCAGTTTGCATGGCAAATGCACTGTCTTTACAATCAATGAAATACTGCATGCCGTAATCCCTGGAGGGAAGGAGATTCTTTTGCTACTTTCAAAAACTCTTTCTTGCAATCCATAGGTACCTTTAAGCAGTAACTGTATATGATAAATTGTTTTTTTGATAATAGATCGAAGTCTGTTTGAGCTTGAGACTGCTCAAAATCTGGTTTAAAGAAAGTGAGGATTCATCTTGGAGTGAGTCTAATAATTTATTAGTTACTTCCTTAAAGATTGCTGCTAAAGGCAAGATACCAGTATCAGAAGTACAGAAAGTTTAGAGTTGTGTCCTTAGAAACAATGGGATGTTTACCTGGAGCTTTAGGTATCTCTGACCTCTTTGAATGTGCTCAAAGACTGTTGCAGCTTTTAAACTGTTGCTGTTCTCTTTACTTTTATGAATATGCTGGTGCCTCTTGAGCTAGAATAATGTGGAAATATTCCACATTCGGAATTGTAAAAGATATATCCATTTTAACTCTTCACAGTAAATGATAGCTCTAATTTCTGTTGTACACAGAGTGAACAATAGTGGAGTGGAGCATCTTGCCGTTTGTTGAAAACCAGCGTTGTTTCTTTAAGCATATCCTCTAAAGAGAGTGTGCAGAGTAATAATTATCTGTCTCTTATGTTCTTCAAGTAATTTTTTTTGTCCCACTTCTTAACCCACCCAGGGAGAAAAATGTGAACAAGGGGAAGAAAATCTGAAGGAGCAGCTAGCCCAGGTCCTGCAAGAGGCAAGTGATTATGAGTCTAGGTTTGGTCTAACTGTATAACTCAGATATTTAAATCTTTCCAAGTGCTGTGGCCTCTTGGTAGAAGACAAAGATTGCCTTAGGTGACTGTAAAACTTAACTGAAGTGAAAGAGTAACCTAGAAGAGGGAATGCAAAGTGTGATGGCACTGGGAAGGTCATAAAACCGGCAGTGCATTCCAGTTTTAAGTTAAGGATAAGCTGCCTTAACACCTCAACTCATATGTGTTGCTCTTCTAGGAGGAGTATAGGACAAATAAGTATGCTGAACCTTATGACTATGACCATGTATCTTTAATAGGATAGCTTATAATGATACTCTTATAACTTCTGGAATGGTATTGTTACAGCATCGTGCTTTGATGGAAGAATTGAATCGTAATAAAAAAGATTTTGAGGCCATAATTCGAGCCAAGAATAAGGAACTGGAAGAAACCAAGGTAAGGAATAACTGCATTCTTAGTTTTATTCATAAGTGAAACATAATATGCTGCAGCAGAGGAAATGGTTTATTTAACATTTGTCTTGGCTCTGCCTGGCCTCCTGTGGTGCAAAATTTCTGTGTTTTGAGGTGGCAGCTGACTCTGGTTTCCAGCACTGGGAGAGGAGGCACCTTGCCCTTTTCATAAATTTGTGTCAAACAGTTGTTACTGTTTACTTGATCATAAAGAAAGCCCAAAGCACTTGAACAGTGCATTGTGGAAGAGAAATGACCCCATTGCATCCTTTCCTTAAAAAACAAACAAAAAATCAAACCAGAAATAACAGGAAAAAAAATTCACCGACTGACCAACAAAAAGTGTTTGAAAAGTGATGCTCTTCATTTGCAGTTAAAGTGCATTCAATTAAAGCTGCATTGTGACAGCAGTTCTATAAGTGACTGTAGGACTGAAGCAACATGGAATTTGAATAATGAATGAGATAAGCCACAGTTCTTCCTGCCCTTGACACAAAGTGATGAGTGGAAAGTAATTAAGGAGATCCTTTCCTGTGTCTTACTTCACTCACATTATCCACCACTGACAGTTTGCTTTGTTTTCTTAATGTCATCTTTGGAAACTTGTTGGTGTTTCAATTAGAAGAATTTTCCTGTTATTTTTAGAAGATAGAGCAGGTAGCTAGTCTAATTAGCCCAATTTAACTCTTATCAAGCAAAAAAATTAGGTTGTTAAATGCAAGTAAGTGTTTTAAACTTTATGGCTTCCTTTTTTTAGTATTTGAGGTGTTTATTCTGTTGGGTGTTTAGCTTTTTATATCAGACATCAAAAAAAATATCGATTAAAGCCAAGCTCTTGTGAGGAACAGGTTGAAAAAGATTCTGGAAAGATTGAACAGCTGGTAGTTCCTTTAGATTGAAGGGAATTTTGGTAATGATTGTTGTTCTTCCTTCCAAGTTCTCTGTAGTGTGTGTGGAATATTCTCAACACTGCTGAGACTACAAAGCAGAAAGGGGGTACAAATCTGGGTGTATGATAGATACTCACTATACTTGAGATGTGGAGATTTGCAGTATGATTTTCTTCCCCTGCACAAACACTTCCTGCCAATTGAGAAAAACCTTGTTCTTTGTTGATACACAACCACATGTGCTTTTCCACTAGGAGGAGAAGGAAAAAGTGAGAGCCCAAAAAGAAGAGGTGTTGAATCAGATGAATGATGTGTTGGAGAATGAGTTGCAGTGCACAATTTGTTCTGAGCACTTTATTGAGGTATGTTTAAATGGGTTTACCAGTAAAAAAGAGACTTGAGAAGCTTTCCATAGTTCTAGTGATGCATTATTTAAGCCCTTTTCTTTACTTCACTTGTTTAACTGTCCCAACAGATCCACAGTGAGTTCTTATGGGAAAGATCTGATCCAGAAATGTATTCTGTCTGCCCTAACTCTTCTTTGTTTGACAGCAAATTCAGTTTTAATGTCTCTATCTGCATAGACATGGGTGCTTAATCCTAAAATGCATATAAGGTTGGAGCACTTGTGTAGGTTTTTGAGCTGGTGCTCTGAGTTGCTGCTGTCAGCTGCTAGGGGAAGAATTATTTTGTAGTGTACCTTGCTTTAAGCTGATTAGAGTTGGTCTGTTTGAGGTTTAGATATATGGAGATGTTAGTAAAGAAAGGGAGGTACAGTATTCAATCATGTCCTGGGATGTTTATTGTGTTTAGATAAACTCTGAGAAATTGGCCTGTTTTCATTCGATTCTACAAATAGTAGGCTTGCTTTTCATGTAGACTGTTATTTTTATTCATGTTTTGCTGGAAGGTTGGTTTCAATGCATTATTTTTTACTATGAGAAACCTGATGTGTTAGGCTGGCTTAAGAGCTAGCTAAAATTTTAATTTCTGGTTTCACAGTATATTAAGATGCTATTTTGCAGTATCTGAGTTTTTTCCATAATTTATTCTTCTCAAATTGGGGTAACTTACAATAAAATGAATGAGTTTTGTCTTTTTCTGACTTGCTATGACTTACAGTGACTCCATTAACTGAATTGTAAGCTGGCCTGACCTCTGGCATGGGGGAGTTCGTGTGTGACTCCTGCCGAGGCTCTAAAAACTTTGTGCTCTCCAGTCCCTTTCCCTATACAAAATCTGGTATTTCCCTGCATTCAGTGTGTTTTTGCTTGACAGTAGCTGTGTGAGCATGCTGTGACCAGTATCCTTCTGCTGAATTCCACAGGCGGTCACTCTGAACTGTGCACACAGCTTCTGCTCCTACTGTATCAATGAGTGGACAAAGCGTAAAGTGGAGTGCCCTATCTGCAGGCAGGAGATCAAATCAAAGACACGCTCTCTGGTGCTGGATAACTGCATTAACAGGATGGTAGAAAAACTGGATGTGGAGATGAAAGAGCATCGACTGAGCCTTATCAGAGAGCGGAAAGGTGAGAGGTGGGTGGATGTGGCATGATGAGTACCATCTCTTATTCCATCTATTTTGTACAACTTTCTTTGGCACCTATATACCAAGAAGATGCTCAGGGAATGCTGCAGAAACACTAAAAAACAAATAATGAGGTCTCTTGACTAACTAGCTTAACTGCACAGTAAAATAAAATTAGTACAAAGTTTGGAAAAAGACTTCATTATGAATTCCACAGTCTGTGGGACAACTTAATTTAACTATGCTAAATGTTATGCTCTTTCAAAGAGATCACTTAATAAAAACAAAAATATATAGAATGGTCCTTGAAAAATTTACCACACACTTTAGATTAAACTGTGGAGTACATAATTAGAGAAACTCAGCAGACCTGACAAGAAGCTCTGAATTCTTTTCTGTGTGTTAGATTTATGTAGGAAATCTCTGAAAGAGGCACTGGTATATCATATAACTGTATGGCTGAACTGACAGTTCAGTTGCTCTGATGTTTATTTTTGTGAAATTAAAGCCACAGTGGCTTACAGGCATAACTTCTTGCCTAGTTGTCACTAAAACACTGTGCATGATGGAGATTGCTTTAATAAAAACCCCAGTATGGGTTATTCCTAGTCTGCTTCCTTCTTCTAAATTTCTTTCTAGAGCACTTGACACTGGTATCTAGGTGCTGAAATGTAGATGTCTGTTCTGCTACCCCTTAAATTTCTATTGCTGTGTTCTCTTTAGTAATTGTCTTGTTTTCCCTTCATAGAGATAAGTGCATGATCCTTAATTTTGCAATTTATCAAGCCTTTTACCAAAAGCAAGGTGCTTTTGAAACCTTTCAGATGTGCCATGGTGACATAGAATGACATCACTAAGCAGTTCTAGTTCAAGCCTGAAATGATAACCTGTGTACCCCTTTCAGTGTGACTCCCTCAGGAGATGCTGCGTTGCTGAGAGGCTGCCCGGCTCAGCTACAAGGATTGCTTTTACCTCTGTGGAACTGAGGCAGCCCTTGTGCAATGCGTACATCTGCACAGTGCCACAGCGCTCCTGAAGTGTTTCCTCAAGTAGCTAGTGGGCACTAGCTGAAGTGGTGCCCTCACTGGAGCCCATCGTGGGCTAAAACAGTGGTCTTCATCCTTGTTTGAACAAAAAGCAAATAAGTTCATAGCCTACCTTCAGAAATAAGTACCAGTAGGAAATAATTTAAATTTACCGTAACATACTTCAGCTGGAAGGTGAAATGGTTTCTGTGCCTCTTTTTGTGCAGTGATGGAAACATTTTGATTGAAATGAAGATAACCATTTGTCTATTTAAAATTAATTCCTAAGAAATAAATGTGTTGAAAGAAGAACGATGCTGCAAGTGGCACTTGAGAAGCTGTCAGGGCTTTCCAAGCAACCTTTTCTAAGGGTCTTAGTAACCCCAGTACTAGAAGGACAGCTTGCAGTCTTAAATAGATGAAACTTTTGATGAGGCTGTAAATGTCCTGAACAATCACTACTTGTTTGAGAGCCCCTTGCCACATTTTTTCTTTCCTTTTCTTACCTGGCAAGACGCTGAAATAGTTAGCCACTTCCATTGCCAGTTGCCTGCCTGTGAAGGGGTGGAGAATGTTTCCTCCTCATCTGTGCCACTTTAATAGGAAAAGACATACAGAACACTTTAGAACACTTAAGGAAACAAGCAAACAAATAACTCCCATATCTTTGTTCTTTTATGCTAAAAACTGAAAAGAAAAAGGCTTATGTCCTGCAGCTTGAAAGACCTATTGCAAACTGACAATGAGAAGCTAAACTATAGTTTTAAAGACAAGTAGTAATTTAGCACTTGTGGGTACAGTGGTCACAGCCAACTTTTGTGTCTGTGTGTTTTGAATGCAGAGAAACAGAATGTGAAGGCGAAACCAGCCACAGACAATAACAGTGGTGTCCCTCCTTCCACCTACTCCGTCTTTACAGTGAGCAGTTGTGACAGTGAGGACTCTGAGGAGGATTCTTCCCATAATGAAAGCTACTATGTCATCTGAATATTTTTACTGCAGACTCATTGCCACTGTGCTGCCTAGAACCAACCTAATGGTGTTTGGTTGACTGCTGCTGAAGGAGTGGACTGGGCACCTGGAAGAACCTGTGAAGAGGCTGGAGCTGTAAACCAGCAGCATTTGGAAGAAGGATCTTGTTTTCCAAATGAACGGAAGCTTGATCTCTAAACCAAAATTGGATTTTTGAGAGAACTGACTGCCATTATGCTTGCTAACTGACACACAAACCCTGAATTTCCATGTTAGCTTGTGACCTGTTCGGTGTAATAGTTTATATTGCATCATTACCCTTTCTTTAGTGAATTACATGTTTACATCAGCATCCCTTATTTCAGGCAGCAGAGGGAATGTCCCAAGCCTTTCGAGAACTTGGCCATTCCCACCCACAGGCAGGAGATAGGTATATCAGGAAAAAGTCCCAATGTGGGTTTTTCTCTTGAATTTCATATGGCAACTAGAATAATCCCAGGCCTTTGGCATTAAAGGTAATAAAGGGTGGGATATGGACACTGTTGGCTGCAAGTGCATTTTAAACTAGCTGCTGGTCATCAGTTTGTTCTGTTTAGGTAGCCCATTTTCCATTAGATAGGGATGGAGGAGATTAAATCTTCCAGAAGTCTTTACCTAGTGTTTTCCTCATGTAGTATATTTGGTTTGTTCCCTCTTCAGGCTTTTGCATAAAGGGTTTTAGAACTGGGAAGCAGCACATCCAGAAATTCTTAGTAATTACTTTAAAAACATATAATCAGCAGCAAGAGAGGAACCTCTGCCTCTTCAGGTGTGCTGCTCTCCAAATTACTGAAATGTCCTCTTGGCAGGGTAGGAATGCAGCATCTGTAGACAACCACAAGGTACAGAATGAAGCACTTTGTTTTATTGTCTACAAGACATAACTATTGTGCTGTGGGTTGTATTACCCTCACAGCAAATCACTCGTTCATAAGAGACTGATCAGGTCTTGCCTCATCCTATCATTTATTTGTCTACTGAGTTCCATTTTCTAGTGACTTAACGCTTTTGACTTAGCTGTTACATGGAAAGGACTCTTACACTGTGAGAACAGGATGGGGAAGCCCTTCTCATCTGTAATATTTCTTTGGCTCTTTGTATATACAGTTTTGTTTCTATGTTGTTTAAGAATGAAAATGTAAATCCACATCTGCATTAGTCTTCTTTGTTGCAGTCACTGAGATGAATGTCTTCTAGTTGTCTTTAAACTTTTTTTGAGAAAACAGACTATCTCATTTAATGACTTTGCATCATGTTTTGATTGCTGTATGCAGTGTGACTAAAGTTATTTGAAAGACTTATGTATTCAGGAACTCATCAAAGACAACCTAATCCTTCAAGACTGTGACAACCCTAATGCTAATTTAGTAGCTACAATCATACCTCTTACCTTCTTCCACCAAGCAAGATCCCATTAAAAAGGTGCATGAATGATATCCTAAGGAAGTAGTGTATTCTGATCAATTTGGTCAGTAGGATTTAAACAGGGGAGGCCTGATCTGTGGGCCAGGCAACTTGCTTTAAGTTTTAATGTAAAGTTTATTTTGTGAAGGAGACATTTAAAGAGAAGAATACAGAAGATGTAATATATGTGCTCTTGAGAGTTTCTTTTGTGAATAGGTGATTTCTAGAATGAGCAAGAGAAGAGAATTCCTCAAAATGCTCATGAAATAGGCTGATGTGGAACAGGGATTTCCATAAAGAGAAGGAAAATACTCTGATTGCGTAGGACTGCAAATTCTTCTGCTCTGTATCTCTTTCATAGTGCGGTGCTTTTTTCTCATTTCATTTTCAAAAATACATATTTATTTTTTATGGTGGTGTTTATGCATATTGCAGAGAAGAATAATGCTTCCCCTGGTAACAGAGTGGTAATCTTTGGTTTGATTTCTGTGTGTCATCTTTTCATTAGAACATGAAGAATGTAAGTGGTGTGTTCCAAATTATTTTCGCTCTTACTGGTAGGTGCACAGTGTGTAAATGTCAACAGAGAGAGGTTAAGTATTAATACTGTCCACTTACAAAAGCAGACCTGTATATCTGCAGTCTGCTCTCCTTTGCTCTAAGGTCTGGATCCTTTCTTTTACTTGGTTCTACTTGGATGTGTCCTTGGAGATGTTATGCCCTGAACTGTTACCATCTTGGGATGGCATCAAGCGCTTCCAGATGTTAGGTTACAACTGAGCTAGTCACAGGTGACACAGGGCAGGTTCAAGAGTTGCTGTTTTCCCTGTCAGGGGAAACAGCTGTCAGGTAGTGTGATAATCAAACACTTTCAGAGCAATACATTGTCAGCACCAGTTGAAGAGTTGGGAAGGGGTGCTAGTGAAAGGGGACCATCACAGAGGGATATTTAACTCATACAGATCTGTGAAGTCCAAGACCAAATCTGACAATCTATACCATGTGTATGGTGAGCCTGTCACAGGCAGAGTGGGAGCTTAATTATTAAAGAAGCCCTCCCATTATGTCATGAGGTGCAGACAGGGCCCCCTTGCTTTCTAAAGTCCTGCTCAGAGAGGAGCCTGGATGCAGTTGGATCCAATTGTAGCCCCAGACCATCAGTGGTTTGTGTGTAAAAGATTATATAGGTGTAAATGAACTTTTATACAACTTTGTCCTGGAGGATTTAAGGATGACAAACCAGATATATAAATATGTATGATTTAGTATGATAATGATTGGACAAAAAGATCTTAATCAGAATTATTTACTACACAGTATAGGAGGTAGAACAGCTCTTACAGCGCACTGATGCAATATTAAAGCAATTGTTTTGAAGCAATTGTTTTAAAGCAATTGTATTAAAGCTAGGAAAAAACATTTAAATAGAGATAATGTTACTCTCCCATACCAATGACTGAGGACTAATTTCTTCTGCTCAGTCATGAGTAACTGAACAGCATCCCCAGTCAAGGGAGAAATCTCCACACATACACTTCAAGAAGGGGTATATTAGAAGACCTTGCCCTTAAAATTTGGGACTGGGCTTTTACAGTATGAAGTTATTGACTGTCAATAGGTCTCCAGGCCAGCTGTGTCAGCCCAGCAACTTTAGATAAATTATCAATAGTATCTCTTATTTGTTCTGGGTCTTTTACCAGATCTTCATCTCACTATCAGGATGTTTAACTTGGGACTGATGAGTCAGACTGGTTTCAGCATTATTGAGCACCAAAAGCAGCATGATGACGCCTTCTTCATTTACCATGGATAGCTTTTCCAACAGTTGTTGTTCAAGTTGTTTTTCCCCTTCCAGGCAAGCATCCTGCTACAGAGCCTTAGCAACAACTGTCAAATTTAACTTTGCAGAACATGTAACAGGGAATTCAGTAATCCATCTGTGCCCCCTTCCCCCAAGTGCTTTTCCAAAGGTATACTCTGACTAGTCAATGTTTTACTTCCTCCTCCTCATCCTCCTGTCCTGCCATCTCAACCTATTAGATACAGTTCACAGCAACCACATAACCATGAGCTACACTTCAGGAGTAGGACCCTCCTGTTTCTTGATACCACTGTGCTTACTTCAGTTTTGTGAGACTAAGCATTCAGGCCTGTGTGATGAGCTGTATGTCTGCAGGTTTTGAGCTTAATGCAAAGTACAAGACGGCTCCCAGAATCAGGTTGGAGAAGACCTCTGAGGTGATCGAGTCCAGCCCGTGACTGAACACTCCCATGGGCACTGGACAATGGCACTGAGTGCCACATCCAGTCTTTCCTTTAACACCTCCAGGGATGGTGACTCCACCACTCCCCGGGTGCCACATTCCAGTGTCGAATCACCCTTTGGTAGAGGATCTCCTCCAGCTGTCCAACCTGAACCTCCCCTAGCGCAGCCTGAGGCTGTGTCCTCTTGTCGGGAGTTGTAGAGAGTGACAAGGTCACCCCTGAGCCTCCTCTTCTCCACCCCAAACAGTCCCTACGCTACGCTACACGATCGATAAACATTTTTCTATCCATCTATGCACGAATCATTAAGTCAGCGCAGCGCTTTTCCCAGCGTTCCGGCGCTGGCTGCCCGGGCCCCGCCTGCGGGAAGGGCCCGTCGGGCCGCGCGGGCGGTGCGTCACTGCCGCGCGCCGCCGGCCGGGCAGGCCCCGCGCGAGGGGCGGGCCGGGGGCGGTGACGCGGCCGCTTCCGAGCGGGGAAACGAAAGCGGTGCCGGCGGCCTCGCCTCCTCCGCTCTGCGCGCCCTGCGAGCCCCAGCCCTTGCAGCCGGAGGCCTTTTGGAGCCGGCCGCGGCCACCCGCCTGCCCCGCTATCGCCGTGAGTGCCGCAAGGTGCTGTCCGCCGGCCCCGGCCGTGTGTGGTCGGCGCGGCCGCCGGCGGCTCCCGCCGTGTCCCCGCCGCCCGCTCTCCGCCTGCGGGGGCGTCTCGGCTCGGCCTCTGGGACCGGGGGCTGCGCGGCGGGCGGTGCGAACGGGGTGAGGGGTCTGGAGGGTAAGCGCTGTGAGGATCGGCTGGCGGAGCTGGGGTGCTCTGCCTGGAGGAGATGAGGCTCAAGGGAAAGCTTTTCGTTCTCTACAACCATCTGAAAAGAGGATGTAGCCGGGAGGGGATCGGCCTCTTCCCCCACGCAATCAGGACAAGAGGACACAGCCTCAGGCTGCGCCAGGGGAGGTTTAGATTTGACGTCAGGAGGAATTTCTCCACACAAGGGGTGATTCCACATTGGAATGGAGAGCCCAGGGGAGTGGTGGAGTCACCGTCCCTGGGGGTGCTCAAGGAAAGACTGGAGCTGGCACGCAGTGCCACGGTCTAGTGCCCATGGCGGTGTTCAGTCACGGGTTGGACTCGATGAGCTTAGAGGTGTTTTCCAAGCTAAATTCTGTGAGAGGCCGGTGGTGCTGTGCAAGGGGGCTGTGGGGCATGCGTGGGGATGTGGAGGGGCTTTCCTCGCAGCTGCAGGGCTCCTGAGGGACTGGATGTCACTAACTTGCGCCTAAGTTTGCATGGTTTGAAATTTGTTGGGAAGGCAGGTGCGCTGGGGCACCCTTAGTGGGGTTTGGAGGGTGGGGATCTCGATAGGGAACTGGCAGGAGTGAGCTGAGAGTGTGTTGGTCTCTCATTTGGCTCGCTGAGAAGAAATATAAAATGGTTGGTTTGTTAGAGATAAACAAGGGAAAAAACCCTCAATTGAGGCAAGAGCAGATGAAGGTGAGTTGTACTGGTGGAAGGGAGAAGATTTCTTAGCCATAGTGCAGTGAGGTTGTGTGATCATTTTGCAGTCAGAGTTGTGGAGATAAAGAAAGGATTTGGTCTTAAGCTGCCTTGTATGAGTTTGTGGAAATAAGTTGGATAACTAAAGGTTTGAATTGGTGACCTGAGGCATCTTCTATAGCCCACAAATCCTATGTAGAATAATAAACAATAATCTAGGTCCAGTTTCATTTTTTTTTCAGTAGCAAGGAGGTTTTAGCTGGTGTGCTAAGCATTTTTGCCTTTAAATTTTTGCCTGCTTTCTCTTTCCTTGCTTCTTGTCTTCTGCAACCCTTCCAAACTGGCTTCTGTTAACTCCATCTTAAGCATTAGACTTTTCTCTGGGTTTATGCAACATTTATCAGCCACATCCAGAAGCTGGATATCTTGCCAGTGATTCCTGGTGAAAAACACAACCTCACACACAACTTGAGCACACATGTTTAATAAAGTTCTGTTATAAAAGTCATGCAGAAAAGCTCCTTTATTAATTTAGATCTGCAGAGGTGAGGTCAGAGTCATTTGGAGTCTCATTGGTTCCACCTTGCATATTCTCCATTAGATTGATTTGATTTTTTTTTAGTGTGTTTGGATAAAATGAATCTTTGATTCAATAGTAGTAGTAATGAACTGCTATATATTTAAGTTATCTAAGTGTGTATGTCTGTGTTGACTTCATCTACTTGCATTTGGGTATAAGTAGGTTGTAGAAGTGATTTGAAATTCATCAGTTATAGGGAAATTTCCATATCAGTTTCCCATCTGATTAGTTAGACTAGATGTTTAAAAAGGCAGGTTCAAAAGAAGCTAAGACTTTTACCTAAAGACATTTATGTTGAGAAGCCTAATACTGAACGGCATAACATGATCTATGCCACCATGCTGTGCATTACAGAAAGTTAACTTGCTTAATGTTTGCCAAGTGTGATCATCTTCTTTTCGCATTTCAGGCAAACATGAAGAGAAGGACAGAACCTGAATTTAGCAGCCCCCAAAAAAAGCAGAAGAAGAGGGTGGAAGACTTGGGATTAACCCTCAGTTCTACTTCAGATGATGAAAATCAATTTAGTAATCATACGACTCAAGGTAAGGTTGGAGATATGGAATGTGCTGCTGCAGGAGATGTAAATAATAACCAGGAATTGAACCTACATCTCCTAAGTGATAGCCTGAATTTCAAGGGTATACTATCTCTTTAGGAAAAAAGCTACATTATTTCTTTTCTCAGTCTTGGATTGGTGTGAATTCTTTTAGGCTTTTTAAAAATCTTATGTAAACCTTTCATCTGGGAATTGTATGAATTCAGATACAGAAAACTGAATTTGAGGGGGATGACGTACATGATCCAAAGCTCTAAACATTCTTGTCATATTGATATTTTCAGTCTCAGCTGTTATTTCTGGTTTGGAAACTCAGTACTGAGGTGTTGTGGGTGTTTTGCCATAAAGAAGCATCATAACCATAATTTTGTTTAAAAAAGAAATCAATAGTCTTGTCACATTTCTCCAGATGGGAGAAATTGAGATGAATACAAAGGTGCCAGTTGGTTGGGGCTTCTACTTTGTAGAACCATCTCTTATGCTGGCTCAGTGTGATTTTTCCAGGGAAGAACAGAGTTGTGAGAGCTCACAGTTGTTTCTTTTCAGAAAGAAGATCTATTTCAGAGTTAACTAACTGCGTACTTTTTCTTGGAGTATGCTTTCTCACCTGGAATTGGGATGTACCACAAATGAGGCACTTGACCTACCCAATTGCTGTTGCTGTTGGGGGACACTTTAAACTCTCCCAAGATGGTACTTCAGGTTGCCTCACTGTCCTGCCTGCTATGTCAGTCTTAGGATTTCTCATGGTCGTGAAGTGTTCAAATGCCTGAGCACATAAAGAAGCCTTTCCTTGTGAAAGTGGAAGGGGGTGTCTGTGGAAGATGAGTAGGTTGGGAGTAGCTGTAGTTGCAGGGTATAGTGTGTACCTGTCTGACAAGGCCCAAGGTGAGTGAGGAGGCCAGAGGTGCAGAATGTGAGAGCTGGGGTAGGTAATGCTCTGTGCACTCAGGGCTGAGCTAAAAAATTCCAACCAAAGTTTTTTTCATTTTTTTCCCCCTTTTGATTATTGAATTTATACATGAGTCACAATAGGCTGTAAGCCTTAGTATTTAAGAAAGAAATTGACACAGTTCAGGGACAATATTTTGGATAGAGTCGATTTAGTCTATTACACCCATTGTGGTTCCTAATAAAAGAGAGGTTGTGGAAAGAAGTGATTTGAGATTTAATCTCAGCTGAGTGTGGCTTAGCAAATCTCAAAACCAAGAAGAGTTGTAAAGGGACTCCATTGAAACTTATGCAGTGGGTCATTGTGTTTAAGGCACTTTATGGTTCTCTAGAAAATAAGACACATCTCACAAACAGGTAGCAAAGTTAACTTAAGGTGTGTACTGAAGAAGCAAAAAGCTGTAACTGACCTTAAAGCAAAAATCCTTTGTGAGTGTGTTCTTAGCTAAAAGCTCTGTGAAAGAAACAGAAATATATCTTGTGTGATAGATATTTGAAAATCAAGATGGGTACAGAATGTTGCAAACATAGGTTGAATCATAGCCTTCCTTGTCTGGAGCTGGAAGCCTCAAATCTTGATACTGTAAAACTCTAGTATAGTAGTTATGTGGGAACACAAGTCCTTTATCTTAAAAACTGATTGCTCAGCAACAACCACTCGGGACACTTTGAAAGGGTTTTAACTACAGTTGTATATTTTATTTTGGTTTCTTTCATTTTTACTTCACTTTCTTGTAATGGCCTTTTTTTGCTGATTTTTCAGTTGTTTCCTGTTACATCACTGATGCTCAGTTTTCCAGAACAGGAAATACAGAGATCTGTGAGTTGAGAGAGAAATAGTCTGTGTTTTTTCTTAAATTAGACAAATGTAAGAGAAGTTCAGTCCTTCTTTCTAGTATTATAATATCTTTTGGGTTTTTTTAAACAATTCTGTGGAGCTAAATTATTCCTTCTTAAGAGATAAACAGAAAAAGATCAATTCTGCTAGCAATCTTCCGTTTTATGTCAGGGCAACTTTTGTAGTTCGACTTCCCCTAGTTGTACAAAGCAGCACAAAATGAATTCTAGCACTTGGCAAGCAAGAGAGTTCAAGAAGCAAAGGGCTAACACAGAGCATGGCTGTGCTTGTTGTGGATTGCTGCTCCTGTAGTCTGTATGAATTAAATGTAGTAAGAAACTTGTGCCACTGCTTCATCCTCATAGTGATATTGCCCCAGGAAAAACAGAAGGACTTATTGGATTGTAGGGCCTTCCTTGGCACCCAGCTGTTACAGAGCAGGGTGAGACAAGTGAGACTATCATGATTTCTGCCCAGATCCCAGTGACATCCTGCAAGTAGGTTTGGGCATCTCACAGCTGGAGAGCAGCAGTGAGGACTGTGCAGCTCATACAGGCCTAGGTTCTTACCAACTAGATCCCAAGGTGGAACTGGGCACAGCAGAGCTTCATTATTTGGTGCCCATGAAGATTCTGGTGTATCAGTTTCTGGTGAGAAAGGTTTATTTTGAGTGCTTGCTGTGTATGTTGGTACTTACTATCTTGACTGAACTATTGACTTGATTAAGTTCTTTCTCAAACCTCTCTCAAGGTATTTGAAAAAAGATTGGTGTCTTCTGACCTTATCTTTCAATTGAGTTTGTATGTATCAGTGAACTCTAGAGGTGAAAAACTCTTGCTTGTTGTAGTGACCTTGGGGATCCTTGCTATTTGACTGGATAGTGGGGGTCAATCTGAAGTATAATAAATTTAACTTTCTCTTCTTTCTGCAGTGTTGGCCATTTGGTTGATGCTTGTGTACTTGATAAGAGTCTTTGGCTAAGTTAGGGATGGATTTACACTTGTAGTTAGGTAGGATATGGAAGAAAATTCAGTAATGTTTCATCAAGGTGTAATTTTCACTATTCTCAGGAGAGAATCCCTGTGGACCTTCTCAGTTCCTCAGGATCATTGCAGAGATCAGGCACACCACAGTACTACTGTGGTCCTGCTGTTGTTGCTCTGCTGGTGTGATGGAGTTTGCCCAGCCCTTTGTGGGGCCTGGAATCCATGGTGTCAGAGAGGCTGTGTGTGTCCCTGAGTTGACAGGGAAGATAACCAAGTGTTGGTTGCACAGGGTGTGTTATATTACACCTGCATGCTTTCTGTAACACATTTGAGATACTGAAGTGTCCTCTGTGTGTTTGTGTTCAGAGGATTTAATGAGTCTCACTCTATTCTGATGTAATTACTGAGATGTCTTGCTTTCGTTTTATTTTTGTTTTCATTCTCACTTTTTTGTTTGTTTTCAGAGTCTTCCAGTAGCACCAGTGGGTCTGACAGTGAGAGCGATGAAAAAAGACCAGTCTTCAGCAATGAGTTCAAACAAGACTCTCTTGTGGAGGGTACTTCATCTCGCTACTCAATGTATAACAGTGTTTCCCAAAAGCTTATGGTAGGTCAAAATAGTTTTGGACCTAACTATTAAGAACCACTGAGAGTGAAGTGAAAAAACCAGTTTGTTATAAAGCAAGTCTTTGATTCTTATCCTCTTTGTAGCATGGTTGTCTTTTATTTCCTTACTGTCTTGTACAGTAAATGAAATTGACTGCAGCCCTGCTTCTTGTTATTGTTCTCTTATTGCTAAAATTTACTGAAGGAAAAGCCTGAAAAACTAGCAGATAGTGAACATAGTTCTTTTAACCTAAGGGATGTATATGTTTCAGGAGCAGTGTCTTGCATTCCTCCTCTGAGTTTTACATGAAGTTTTAACTAATACTTCAAATGCATGTGAATGCATGTTCACAACAAAGAATATCATTTCAGCATGAATTTTTCCTGTACCAACATCTCTTTTTTTATGAACCATCCATGCTTACTGAGTCCTGTGATGAATGGCTCCAGGCTCCTCACTGTTTTTCTCTCTGAGCAGGCTATTCCCGCATTACTGAACCTTTTGTAATTTACTGTCCTCTCAAACATCATTCCTCAGATTTAGTTTATTTGTATCCTACCTCAGAGAAGTGAACTCTCTTGAAAGTCCTGAAAACTACAATTGAGGTTAAAAATGCTCAGTGCCTTCAAGTCACTTCAGGGTGATGTGCCATTTTCCCTACTACTCTGACCTTAGCAGTATACATAAACTCAAGTCTTGCCTCAGAGTGCTTCCTTTGTTCCCTTTATAGGCCAAGATGGGCTTCCGGGAAGGAGAAGGTCTGGGAAAATACGGCCAAGGCAGGAAGGATATTGTTGAGGCCTCCAATCAGAAGGGAAGGAGAGGCTTTGGCCTGACCCTCAAAGGATTTGATGGGGAGCTCAATATTGATTGGCAGGATGAGCCAGAGGTAAGTACCTTGTGGTGTACAGCAGAAACGGGGAGAAAGAATGCATAAAGCAAGTGTTGTTTTTATTGGCAGCTGTCTATTTTCCAGTGTCTCTAAACTGTACTTTGAGTGCTAGACTTCTGTTTTGCTTGATTATCAGACTCTATTAAAGGGAAATGTGGTGAGGTTTTTTTTTTTTCTGTTGTGGGGGTGTCTGGAATTGTATTTAATTTTAAAAATAAATAAGACATTTTAGTCCAGGAGGAAAAAAACTCTACAGTTGGCACTAAAGTCATGACATAACCCTTTATGCTAGCAATGGAAAGCAAACTTTTGGGGAGCAATTAGTTTTTATATTTTTCTAGTAAAAACATCTTTGGCTCTTTCCATGATTTGTGTTTGCAGCCTAGTGCCTACGAGAAGGTGGACTGGTGTCCTGAGTGTACCACGGAGATCCCAGATGCCCAGGAGCTGAAGGAGTGGATGACTGTGGGGAAGGTAATTTTTTATATCTCAGTACTTTGCAGTCTAAGACAAAGCAGGAGTACTCAGTTAGGAACAGTTGCCATGTCAAATAACTGTAAAGCAGCACAGACTGTGAACAACCTCTTGAGGTTGCTCGTTTGGCTTCCTGCTTAAAGCAGATCCAGCTAAATCTGATCAGGTTGCTCAAGGCCTTGTTTAATGGAGTTTTGAATATTTTCAAGGATGGAAACTTTACAGCCTGTTTGGGCATCTGTTTGGTGTTTGACAACCCAGTTGACAAAAGAAAATTTACATATGGTTTGTTGGCATTTTTAATGTGGCTTTTGTCCGTTGTTTCTTGTCATGTTGCTCTACATCTCTAGGAGCCTAGGTCAATCTTTTCTCTCTCCTGTCAGGGACTTGTCCCATTGTTAAGTACAGCAATAGGATCTCCCTATCTGCATTCTGAAAAAAACTGTTCTCAGCCTTTTCTGGTACACCAGGTGTTCTTTTACCGTGTCATTTTGGTGGCCCTTTTGCTGCTTTTGTTCCAGTATGTTCTTGTACTGAGGAGGGCTCAACTGGATACAGTATTTCATATGTGGTCTCAAGATGCCTAACAGGAGAAAATTCCTCAGCCTAATTGTCACACTTTGGTGATACAGCCTAGTATGTGATTAGCAGCCTTCATCCATTATTGGTATGTGCTGCATTCTCAAATGACAGTATCATGCTTGCTAATTGCCCTCTGTGCTCTTGTCCTGTTGCAGAGGAAGCTGATGATTGAAGATGAAACTGAATTCTGTAATGAAGAGCTTTTACGTAATGTCCTGCAGTGCAAGGTGAGCCCCCTTTTCAAAGAGGAGCTGAAATTTTGGGGGAGCAAGTGAAATACATAATTAAAGTGGATTGAGTAGTTAGGTAATTGACAAGAGCTCAGAAGTCCTCTGTCAAGTTCTCTGTCAAGTCCTCTGTCACCTTGATATCACTGGGATGACCTAACATCCTGGTTTTTACTATCTGTTCACCATCCTGTTTTGAATCTCAGCCTTCTAAGAGATTGTCTTGGTTTAACTCCAGCTGGCAACTAAGCCCCCTGCAGCTGCTCACTCACCACTCCCCCACCAGCAGGATTGGGGAGAGCATGGAAGGGTAAAACTGAAGAAAAGTTGTAGGTTGAGATAAAGGCAATTTAATAAGTAAAGCAAAAGCCACTCAATGGAAGGAAAGCAAAACAAGGAATTAATTCACTACTTGCCAGGGGCGAGCAGGTGTTCAGCCATCTGTCTCCAGAAGAGCAGGGCTCCCATCACTTGCAAAGGTTATTTGGGAAGAAAAAACCCATAACTCTGCATGTCCTCAGCTTCCTCCTTCCCCCTCAGCTTTATATACTGAGCATGATGGGGTATGGTATGGAATATCTGTTTGACAGCTGGGCTCACCTGTCCCAGCTATGTCCCCTCCAAACTCCACAAGAGTGCACTCCCAGCCTACTTGCTGGAAGGGTGAAAGCAGAAGGAAGAGAGAGCAGAAAAGGTCTCAATGCTGTTCAAAAGCTGCTCAGAAGTAACAAAAACATCTCTGTGTTACCAACACTGTTTCTATCACAAATCCAAAATGTATCTCAATACTAGCTACTATGAAACAAATTAAGTCTACCCCAGCCAAAACCAGCATGGAGGTGATGGAAAGCAGTCGCCTGCCCTTAGGCCGACTGAAAGCTGAAGGCTTGAATAAGCGAAGGAGATGAGCTCCCCTTCTTTTCTCTCCAAGATTTTATCATGCCCTTGAATACTGCAGTAGAGTGTGTGTGTATATATGTGAAAGAAATAGTTGAGGCTGGGACTGCTTTTGAGATGGCTAACCAGATTATCAGGCTCTGGAGCTATCAGTACAGAATTCGTCAGTGTTATTAAATTTGCTAAGAGCTGAGGTGGCTTAGAAGAAGAGCAAATATCATTATGAGAAAGAAAAGCATTTTATATTGGTGAATCAAATCCTGCATGGAGTTTGCTGTCTAAGGAGAGAGAAACAAGGAAATAGGAAATGCTGATGCCTACGCTATCCCTCCAGCCTGTGCCAGGTCCAGCTGAGCTTTGTTTCTGTTTGTGCAGAGTGTATTTGATGAGCTGGATGGAGAAGAAATGCGTCGAGCCCGAACAAGGTCTAACCCCTATGAGATGATCCGTGGAGCTTTCTTTCTGAACAGGTTTGTACACTGTCTGGTAGTGTAGTCACTTTCCCATGTATGTCCATTTTCAGCTGTGAGAGCCAAGGATGAAACTTAACAAGGCCTTATTTATGTGTTCATAGGGCTGCAATGAAGATGGCAAATATGGACCATGTCTTTGACTACATGTTTACAAACCCTAAGGACTGCCAAGGGGTGAGTGCCTCTGACTGTCAAACAGCAGTGCTTTCTCAGAGAATGTGGAAGGTGGGAAGAAAGAAGAATCTTTAGGATGCAAGCTGGGAGAACAGGTCCTTGAAAGATTCCTCTGAGCAGTGTAGTTTACGGTGTATGTGGTTTGACTGATGGGAGCTGTTACAGGTCAGTAGAATTTGCTCAGTTTCCTTTTGCAGGTGCCTTTGATAAAGGAGTATGATGCAGAGCTGCTCTACTTTGCTGATGTGTGTGCTGGTCCCGGAGGCTTCTCTGAATATGTCTTGTGGAGGAGGAAGTGGCATGCAAAAGGATTTGGCATGACCTTGAAAGGACCAAATGATTTTAAACTGGAGGACTTCTATTCTGCTTCCAGTGAGCTCTTTGAACCTTATTATGGTATGTAGTACACCCCTGAGTGTTACCTGATGTTTTTGCTTATGCTGCAGCCTCTATATCAGTGGCAGGGCTGGTATTGATACCAGCGGGGGGGATCTAGGAGAAGCCTAGAGAAACATTTTGCAAGGTAGAAAGGGGCTGTCATTGTAGAAAAGGATTGAGATTGGTGAGCTTGTGTATCAAGTAATTTCTCTGACAAATCATTTTCATTTAATTTTTCCAATAATTTGCATTTATTACCAGTCTGGCCTGGGAATATGTTTCATTGTAGCAGTTGCTATTTGAGTACTTTGCTTATCTGAACATTATAGAGTGCTTAAAGATTGCTTTTCTCACATCACTGATCTCAGCCTGAAACATGGTGAATGAGATGACTTTTCACAGAATCATAGAATTGTGTGGATTGGAAGGGACCTTAAAAATCAGCTAGTGCCAACCCCCCTGCCATGAACAGGGACACTTTCCATGAGACCAGATTGCTCAAAGCCCCATCCAAGCTGGCTATGAAGGGAGACTGGGCATCCACAGCTTGTCTGGGCAACGTGTCCCAGTGACTCATCATTCTGAGTAAATAATTTCTTGTTAATGTCTATTTTAAACATACCCTCTTTCAGTTTAAAGCCGTTACGCATTATTCTGTCACTATACTACCTGATAAAAAGTCCCTTCCAAACTTCCTGTAGCCCACTTTAGATACTGAAGGGTGCCTGGACTCCCTAGAGCCTTTTCTCTAGGCTAAAGTGCCCCAGTGTTCTCAGTCTATCCTCATGGGAGAGGTGCTCTAACCTCCTGATGTGCCCCGAGATCTATTAGCAGAGCCAGAGATAGAAACCTCATTTGCCCAACTGTCAGCATGTTTCTATATCAGACCTTTGTAGCTGTGCTCTGATAATTGATTGTGGGCTCTTAGTAAAGATGAATAAAACAGATTTGGGCTAGAGGCTGTATCTGAATCGCTGTGACTAAATGAGCTGCTTAATCCAAGGAGGTTTGTTTGAGACAGACTAAACAGGTATACACAGAATTGCTGCATCTCATCTCATGCATTTTAACTTGTTAATCTTGATGATGTTTTGAGCCCTCTGTCTGCCTTGCCTTTTATGACCAGGAGGGGAAATACAAGGATTGATAGTATTCGTGCTTCTTATTTCAGACTCTATAAAAGAAACGGGAAGGTGACTGACTGTCTTGTAGAGCAGAGGGTTTCCTTCTCCATTGTTGTGCCTTGTGGGTTTTTTTCCTTTTCCTCTCCACCACTGACTCTTGTTGGCTGCCACTCTTGACACCGGACTATGAGCTCCTAGACAGCATGGTTGATAAGGAGTTTAGTTATCAAAACCATATAATGCATCCTGATCTCTTCTGCTTTCTCGTCCTCCAGCTGAGGTAATAGAATCTGTAGTTGCAAAAGATTTCCAGGGACTAATACAAAATAGAAGGTCAGGCTTCCTTAAGGCACTACTGGTGAGCTCTAGAATACACACCTTAGGTCAGCTTTCTAAAACAGCAGCTGGGGGACAATGTAGCTCTCTTTTAAAAGAGCCATATGGGAAAACTGTATAAGTATTTGTGCACAAACCCTATATCTCTTTCCCTAGTTCCTTTACAAACTTCTTCACGTTTTTTTTGGGGGGGTTTGCTTTTTTAAAGCCCAAATTATGCTTTGTTTGAAAATAGACTATTATGTTTCTTTGGAATTATTTGAATTCTTAGTAGAAGGTTACAAATGCACAATATAAAGAATTCTGCCTTGTCTGTAATAACATGTTTTTAACAAGTGAGCTATGCAGTGAGGTTGAATCTTAACTTTTCAGTAGGTTCAGCTATGTGCCATTCCTGCTTGGATGAGAATATTGTGTTTTCATATAGTCTTCATTTGTCTTTTGCTGAGGCTAATGTACAACTCACCATTTGAGCATGATTATTGCATGGTCTTGTTTCAGCCCGACCACTCAATCTGAATAATTTTTCTGAATTAAAAAGCATCTTTGGTGGCGAACAAGAGAATTTGTTGGTGGTTATTTGCTTATCAAGGTCTTTGTAATTTCTGACTAAATGTTGATTGAATACAATAGATCATCTGCACATACCGATCTTTCATTTGTACTTGCAAATGTGTTATTGAGTGTCTCCTTTTTTTTTTTTCCTTAGGAGAGGGTGGGATTGATGGAGACGGAGACATCACTCGATCAGAGAACATTACTGCTTTCCAGAATTTTGTTTTGGACAATACTGATCACAAGGGAGTGCATTTCTTAATGGCAGATGGGGTTGGTTAATTTCTTTTTCTTCCTGCATTAAAAAAAAAAAACCTGACAAAACTGACACCTTGGTCTGCATACAGTAGGGTGTTTGACATGTGTCTGTAGCTACAATATGAAATTCTACAAGCCATGCCATTAAAATTCCTAGTGTTGATTCTTTTACCTTAAAGAAACAGAAATGATCATGATTCCATGATTTAGTTCCTCAGAATCCTTTGCTTGACCAACAGATTTGTGGAGATACTAATTGTGTGCCATGCACTTTGCAGGGTTTCTCAGTGGAGGGTCAGGAAAATCTGCAAGAGATCCTAAGCAAACAACTCATGCTTTGCCAGTTCCTTACAGCACTGTCCATTGTCCGGACAGGTATGTTTTGTCCATTAATCTTCTTCTCTGAGGTGTGGGTGGCACTGGGGAATGTTGCTGTACAATTTTTATTAGTGCCTTGAAGTCTGCTCTGCTGTGAGTTGTACAGAATTGAATGTGTATGTGTAAGTCCTCAGATGGTTGTCACAAAGCTAAGAGATCTGGTCAGAAAAATAACCTAATCTGTTTCTATTTTGCTCTTAGTTAAAAGCATGAGCTAAAATGCATTAATTTAAAGCACTTAATTTGTTGGGTTTTGTAGCTGTCTTGGGGTAAGGCCATGCAGTGTGATAACTGGACAGTCAATCTGAGTTTTATAGCACTAGCTGGACCAATTCTTCAATATCCCAGCTGACTGGAACAGAGTGGTCTTTATCCAGTTCTTCCTTTCCTCTAACTTCTGAAGGCTTTTCTCCTTTAAATCTGTCAACTGTGTGATAGGAACAGATGATGCCTTACCCTGTCTTAGCTGCACCTCATTGTTGCTAGATGATGGACCTTACACTATGTCTGATTCTGATGGCTCCTGTCTTCCACTGAGTTTAGTTAGCCTTTGGCACTGATATAGAAGGCAAATGGTAACAAAATGATAATTTTTATCTTGTGCCCTATGTTTAGAAGAACCTGGGGCAATGATCTACTAAGGAGTAGTCTCAGATGTAATAAAAGGGGCTGCCTTCTTTAAATCTTTCCTACATGGGTAGATGATAGTTCTGTAAAAATGCCTTCTTTTTGCTTGGAGAAACTGGGAATCTTGTTTGAAGAAGAGTGGCAACACTCTTTTCTCTCTAGATGGCAAATTGTTCTGTTTAGGTAGTCTGCTTCTCTGGTCTGAGGTTCCTTGTTGCATATATCAAGGCTCCACTTCCCTGGAGGCTTTGGGATAGCATGCTGCCAGGCCATAGGGCACAGTCTGGGCCTAAAAGGGAAGGATGGGGGGGAGATAGGTTTGCTTGTGAGACAGCCTACATACAGATTAGATTCTTGCCAATGGAATGCTTTTCTCTCTTTGCTGCAGAGAAAAAGGGAAGATTTTTCATTAAGCGTCGCTGGCCCACTTCATAACTGTGTTCTGGATGCTGTTTAATTGCACAAAATACCGTGTTACTAGTTCTGCAGAAGGATTGAGGTGCTCAGTATCTCCTTGTTTCCTTATAATCTGCTGGCATCAGTGTGCTGCCTCTTTTTTTTCCAGGAGGACATTTTGTCTGCAAAACCTTTGACCTGTTTACTCCATTCAGTGTGGGTCTTGTTTATTTGCTGTATTGCTGCTTTGAGAGAATTTGCATCTTTAAACCTGTGACAAGCCGCCCTGCTAACTCAGAGAGGTGAGATGCTTGAGCACGAGGGTCCACTAAAGAGAAAACCTCTAAATACCGATAGATGGATTTGGATAAGCCTAGTGGAAGCTTTGTGACCTGCCTCAATTAGCAGCTGTCTTGGAGGAGGAAACATTTTGGATGTTTGGCAAATTACAGACAAAGTAAAGATGATATTTGCCAAATTGTCCTTATGGGAAGGAAGCTGTGGAACTGGATATGTAACAAATCTTGTTTTGCTTGGAACAACTATGGTTTCAGTGAAGCTGGGGATAGATGAGAGATTGGACATGAGCTGGCACTGTGTTCTCACAGTCCAGAATGCCAGTTGTATCCTGGGCTGCATCCAAAGCAGCACGGCCAGCAGGATGAGGGAGGAGATTGTGCCCTGCTACTCTGCTCTGGTGAGACCCCACCTGTAGTGCTGCATCCAGGTCTGGGGTCCCCAGCACAGGAAGAACATGGACCTGTTGGAGCAAGTTCAGAGGAGGAACACCAACATGATTTCAACAATGGAGCACATTTCCTATGAGGAAAGGCTGGGATTGTTCAGCTTGGAAGAGAGAAGTCTTAGGGGTGACCTAACTGGGGCCTTCCAGTACTTGAAGGTACTGGATGATCTTTAAGATCCCTTCCAACCCAAACCATCCTATGATTCTGTAATATTATCTGTGTTTTCATAGTACCTGTCAAGTTTAGCAGAATTTATTTACTATTTGATTGAGATCTGTGGGGGTTTGTATTTCCCTGTCTTTCCAGAGTTTAGAAAATGATGACTCAGTGATAGGTGAGTTTGCATCTTCGTAAGGCTATCCAGGAGGAAAGAGTTCCTGGGATTTGGGAAACTGTCCTTATCATGGAAGTGTGGCAGAAAAGTTGGTGTGTGAAAGAACTGAGCCCACCTGATGTCTCTGCCTTGCTCTGCAGGTACGTGGTGTGCAAAGGCCTGAAGTCAGGGATTGAAGATGTGCGGAGTTACCTCTTCACAGTGAACATCAGACTCAACCAGCTGCGCAATTCTGATGTGGATGTGAATCTTATCGTCCCACTGAAAGTGATCAAAGACAACCAGGATTTCTACAATTACATTGTCCAATCCAATGAAAAGTGAGTTACTATGGGTGATGAGGGCTGCTGACTGTAAGCAGATTAATTTAGCATGGCTTTCAGGTGTAACTTCCTGCACTCATGGAAGTACTTACTGATGCTGCCACTCTGCTCTGCTTTTGTTCCCTGAGAGGCTGAGCAGAGCAGGGGGACTCTGCAGACAGAAATGGTGTACTACTGTTAGTGACTGTTTGGCCTCTGAGTACTTTGTAGAAAAGAAAGGAAAGTACTGCCTAATTTGTTCCAGTGATCTTCCTGTCAGTTTGAATCATGTTGGCTAAGATCCCTCATTGCTCTGTGAATCAGACTGGCTTCTCCCTGTTGTCCCAGCACTCTTTCTTGTTTTGAACAGTAGAACAATGTTTGTGGTGATTAATTTGCTCCCTGACTAAAACTTTTCTTCTCTTTTAGCCACTGCAAAGTTCAGATAAAGGCACTAGCCAAAATTCGTGCCTTTGTTCAAGACACGTGAGTATATTCCTCTGGCTTTTGGTGAAGACTGAATTAACCTACTATTTATGAATTGTTTCGCCCTTGTTTAATAAGTTGTTGATTTGAACTGGTACTTGTCCTGGTCTTTGGAGCCAGAAAAGTGAAAAGTGCTTTTAGGTAGCTCAGTTTGTGTCTTCACCTGACTAATTTGCAGAGATGTGTAGGTGGCTGGAGGAGTCCTAGAAATTGATGGTCTGTTATCTTCACCCTTGTTGAGAAGGCTTCCATGCATTGCATGATTTCCTGTTACCATAAGTGAGCTTGCTTCTTAGCAGGAATGTAACCAGAAAAGTAACTTGCAGCTGGTATGTTCAATTCAACAGTTATCATTCAAACTGATTGTGGTTTATAGTTTTTCATTTTTCCATGGGCTATTCAAAACATCTATGTTACAGACCTAGAATTACCTAAAGCTTGATGTTAATTTCTTGCATAAAACTAAAGCCATTGCAATGTTTCCCTGCCATGGCTTTTCTGTTCACATATTATTCAGACATAATATGTAGTAGAAAGCTGAGTGAATATGGTAGTTAGAAATTGTCTTAGAGTTGATTCTAAGCTCTAAGGCACGTTGTTTTTTTTTGTAGGGCCTTCAGCAGGTCTTCACTGTTATTCTTAAGTAGGGCTGTGTACCCAGTTCTTGGAAATAAACATAAATTTGTACAAATACGTAACTTACTGAAATTTTTATACCCGTGGTACTTTCATGGAATGAAGTGATGGCTTATAGTCAGTAGTGCAGACCATGAAACAAAACTAAACACAGGAACTGGAAGGTGGGGAGGGATGGCAGCATCCTCTTTCATACAACCCTTTGTGGAGCAGTTCAGGTTTGTTGTTCCCAAGCCAGATGCTGAAAATTCCAAATTTTATAAGGCTGGGATATGTAATGCTGTAAGATCAAGGAGGTTTCACCATGTTAACAGTCTGCTGTCTTTCTTTAGAACGCTGGTTGAGCCTCGGCAGGCTGAAATCCGAAAGGAGTGTCTCCAGCTCTGGGGGGTAAGTAAGGTGTCAAGCAGGCAGATTATAAAGGTGTCCTTGCTGTAGTGAAACAAGAGTGAAGCTGCAGTAAAGATAGGACTTTCTAGACAGAGGTTTAATAACTTGTCTTGTGGGAAAGTCAGAAACAGTTTCAAGATGTAATGTAATCAAATAGGATGTCCCTGATTTATTGTGTGTGGCTTAACTGAGCAGGCTTCTTTGCAGTTGAGAATATTTCATTGTACACAGAGTGAACTCAGCATCCAGATCCCAAGCAGCAGAGCTCTCTAAAAGGTCTTTATGAGTCTGCAGTTTCTGTTTCCTGAGCTTTTGACTGCAGTGGAGCCGTAGATATAGCAGTTAGTTTCTCAGGCTGATGGTGTGTCTGATGAAAGGGTATTTTATCAAAACATGCAGGATATCAAAGGTTTAGACTAAATCTTCTGGAGTTGCCAGTTGGTTTCTGTGAGATGTGGTATGCCTACATGAAATTTGCAAAACATATGAGACATTTTATTTGCCACATGACATCTCTTCTTCATCTCGAATCCCAGGAGCAGGAGTTTCAGGGGCAGGATGTTCTGTCATATATTGAAACCAGAAATGCTCCTTTGAGTGTGCCAAAGAATAACACTCAGTAGCAATTGTTTGGATTTGTTTTCAGATTCCTGATCAGGCTCGTGTGGCTCCTTCATCTTCAGATCCCAAGTCCAAGTTCTTTGAGCTGATTCAGGTGAGACCTTGCCTAGAGTCCTTTCATACAAATACAACTCTTTTTTTTCATATTGGAATTAAGACATGAAAAAGCTAGTCTTGGATTATTGTTTGATGTAGAAGTTGTGTTTACTTGCCTGTTGATGTATTGTGTCTATCTTGCCTTTTCCATCCCTTGCTCTTTAGGGCACAGACATTGATACTTTCAGTTACAAACCCACTCCCCTGAATTCCAGCACCCTGGAGAAAATTCGCCAAGTGTTAGATTACCGGTGCATGGTGTCTGGAAGTGAGCAGAAGTTCCTCTTGGGGTTAGGGGTAAGTGCTAAGAACAGTCACAGAGTTTTGCTGATTCATTTTAATGCTACTACTCTGCCTTGCAGTTTCATCCCATTCTTTCCTGTCCCTAAAGGCCTAAAAGAATCCTCATCAGCAGGATGAGACTGCTGTTATTTATGTTTCTTTCTCCTGATGTCACTGCTTTTCACACTAATTAACCCTTTTTCTGTAATCTCAGCCTACACAGAGACCTGCACTCCTGCTAGTGTCTCTAATTATCTTCACTGTCCTTTTAAAGGTGTTCCATTTCTGCTTCTTCGTGTGGGTGTGAAAAATCACTGGTAGATTAGAATCGGTGTTTTTGTTCCTTTGCTGTAGAGGTTAAGGTTCTTCCTTAAAACTTATGACAAAGAAACTGCCTGTGACAGCCTAGGACAAAAAGATTCTCTGAGGGTTGCTCTGCAGTTAGAGGTCTCTTCTACACCCCTGCCCTCAGGAGGCCTTGGCTGAATTTGACTCTGTCTTTATGTACAGAAATCACAGATCTACACCTGGGGTGGTCGCCAGTCAGACCGCTGGACAAAACTGGATTTGAAAACTGAGCTGCCACGAGATACTCTTCTCTCTGTGGAGATTGTTCATGAGCTGAAAGGAGAGGTAGGAGACTACTTTCTCTTTTACCATGTTGCTGCAAATACAAAGAGCAGTTTCACCTACTCTCTGTAAGATACTGCACAAGAAATGTTCCATCCATGCTGGGTCCAAGAGATTTTTTGTATATGATCTTTAGAATAACTATTTTGGATTATGTTCCTTCTTTCTGTCCAGTGCTAGAAATATGAGCTTTCAACATTGTTTTGAAAACACTCTGGACCTGATGTGTTGCTGTTCTAAGTGGAGCTGCACATGACATTGCCACCATGACTTCACGTGTCTGTGGCTCTCTGGGTACATAACTGCTCAGTAGTGACTGTAGGCTATGGGGAGAAGATCCTCGTGGTATATTTGCAGTGCAAGGTGAAAAATCCCAGCTGCCTGGGAGTTTCCCTTTCCTCTTGCACCTCAGACGAGGATACTATAGTGTGCTGGGCTTTGTGATACCTGATAAGACACAGACAGCTGGTGATGGCAGCTGTGGTCCCACCCTCTCTCCCTCCCCTAAGGCAGAACTGGGTATTTGAGATGCATAAGTTCTTGGAGGATACCATGTTCTTGTATAATGGGCAGCAGGGAATTTGTGTGCTTTTAATATCTGGAAAGGTGCCTTCTTGCTAGAAGAGGTGTCCTGTCAGAAAACAGGCTATAAATCAAAGCTGAAATATCAACAGTGTGAATAATACTTTTCTGTATTGCCCTCCTTAGGGGAAAGCCCAGCGAAAAATCAGTGCCATCCACATCCTTGATGCCTTGGTGCTGAATGGCAATGATGTTCGAACGCAGCATTTCAACCAGAGGTATGCAGAGTCTAGAGAAGCTTTTTTCTGTACATGTGACTGGGAAACAGTGTTTAGACAAAAAGCAGAATGCTGAGCACAGGGAGACAAGTGCATTCAGCTGAAACACTACTGTAAAGATGAACTGTGAATGAAGGTGCTCTGAACTGAAGTACATATAGGCTTTTCCAGCTGTATCTTCTCTGTGTATGAGAGCAATTCTAGCTTCTTTCTTAGTGTAGGGTGAGCTGGGGTAAACTGGGAATATAAATGAGCTGGGAGAGAAGGAACAAGCCCCTCTGTTTTCTTTCTCAGGGACATAATGTCTCTGCTAGTCCTGCTAGCCTGGTAAATGTATCAGTGTTCAACAGCATGTGGACTTACTGAGTAAGCTATGGAGACTCATTCCTAATGAAAAATAGGCGATATCCTGAGTTGGTAGTGTCCTGAGTTGTCTAATTACTTACTCTGGTGAAACTGTTACCTACCTGTGCTGTGCCAAAGGCCTCGTTAAATTGCTGGCTCTCTTTCCATGTTCATTCAGGATTCGGCTGGCAGAGAAGTTTGTCAAAGCTGTTTCTAAACCCAGCCGGCCAGACATGAACCCCATCCGGTGAGTGATGCCTCCTTCCCTCAGCCTTGCCTGCTTTTGTGTCAGTGTGTTGGAGGACCTGAATGGGAGTTAAGTTTCAGGCTGAAATTCATAGTTCTGCTATGTTCTTTGGAAAGAGGCTAAAAGTTTTTTATATATTTAAGGTAAATATTTTTAATGGAGAAGTTGTGCCCTTCTTTCACATGTCAAATAGTCACATTTTCATTGGTGGTTTGGCTGGTGTTGATTCCAAAATGTGTGATTGTAGATCTAGCACCCAGTGAGTTTAATCATTGCAAAGATTTCTGTCCTTGTCTACCCTGAAGGGTCAGCAGCAGTACAGTGATGCTGACTGTTAGTAAATGCAGGACTGACCAGCATCTGTGAGGACATGGCTTTAGTGACAACCCCCAGGAAAGCTGACAAAGGGCTTCAGCTTTGATTGTCTCCTGGCCTTCCATTTCATTAATTCTACTGCAGTGTAGCCTAAGAGCACCACTGGGAAGGCATCAGATATGGACAAAACAGCTTCTCATTCACAAGCTGAAGTGCAGCAGTATAATGAAAGAATCTGGAGGAAGAAAAAGAGGATCTTCTCCTTGATGGCTTAATGAAGGGTAATGAGTGGAATCTCCACCTAATGACAAACAGACAGTTGTGATAATTGGAGGAGTTCAAAATCCTGTGGAAGGGTGAAGGTGAAGTGAGAAGGAGAGCTGGGGAAATGGATTGCAGAGGGGGCATTTGCTGCTTTTGTGGAAAGGTGTTAAAGTGTTCCTGCTGTGCTCCTTGAAGCCTGATGCTTTTAGCACTATGTGGGAAATCACTGGTTGGGGTGTCCAATCAGAGGCAGTTCTTTTTAAACTTACTGATTGTTTTTCTGTGTCTCAAAACAACAAAACAAATTTGATGTAATGACAGAATTAGGACTCAATCTTTACTGATTGTAAAAAAAAGCTCTTTTTACCTCAGGGTAACTGACAAGTTTGTTGCATCTCTGAGGATAATAATGGAGATAGGATAATTGTGAGATCAGGTTTAATTTTACTGTGAGGCAGCATGCTGAGGCCAGAACCTGCCTGGGACTGACCTTGGTCCGTTTATCTGATGGAGAAAACACAAGCATCTGACTTTCACTGTTTTTACTTTTCTGTATAGTAAATCTGAGGTAAAAATGTGCAGCTTCCTTAGCAGCAAGGATATTTATCTGCTGCTTACAGCAATCCAGCCATGAATATGCAGGTGTCAGGTTTTCTCAAGCCAGGAAAATCTAGGCACTGAAGCATAAGATGGAAGAGAAGGGTGAACAACAGCTGTGCCTGACTACCTCATGCTGTATAAAATCAACCATTTGGCTGCTCTCTGTAGCTGGGCAGAAGAAAAAAAGCACAGTTTAAACTTTTTTGAAATAATGTTTTTGTCTTTACTTCCCAGAGTGAAGGAAGTATACAGATTGGAAGAAATGGACAAGATTTTTGTGAGGTAAGTGCAAATAAAATGTCAGGGCCCATGAGGTTATCAGTCACTGGTGCACAGGAATGAGAGGGATGTTCTGATCTGTGCTAGTGGAGTCATGGAGAAAGAGCTGTTAGAGCTCGTGGTGGCTGCTGTTCCTGAGATGCTGCTCACTCAGAGCATCATTCTGCTGTATTCTAATGCCATAGATATGGCCAATGCACTTCATAACAGCTGGAGTAGCAACAGTGCCCAAGTTTGGGTGCAGAAGTATCAGTGGCTTCTCAGTGGCTTGAAAGGTCAAGAATTCACACTTGAAATAGGAACCCCATTTGGATTAATTATGGTAGCTCGTCACAGATTTTTCACCACAACACTCGATTTGCAGCCTGATCTAGATGGGTCTCTTGTCTGGTTTCTCTTGTCGGGTGTGGGAAGGCAAAAATCCAGTTCTTCAGGATGTGATGATTTGATCTTATCCTGTGCAGTGCTCTCAGGTCTTGCTGTGACACCCTGGCGAAGGGGTGCAGGTGGTATGATGTGTGTACAAGCACAGTAAAGGAAGAAACACTCTCTATCACTGCCTTCTCTCGACATTTAGGTTAGAGATGAAAGTCATTAAGAGTTCAGGGGGAATGCCCCGGCTGTCCTACACTGGCCGAGATGACCGTCACTTCGTGCCCACAGGACTCTACATTGTACGGACTATGAACGGTAGGAAGAGAGAGTTCCCACTCCCTCTCAACTTTTCTTTCTCTCCCCAAGTAAAAAGTATTGACCAGGCTTGCTCATCTTGGTAAAAAACTAATGGCAGTATTCCAATGGCTAGAGATTGTGTTTGCATGTAATGAGGGTAGCTTAGATTTGAGTGAGGTTTTTCTGTTGTGGGTTGATTAGCTATCGTGTAGGTAATTCCATTTATTTACATGACTGATTACCTTCTTTTTTAGCAAGATAATAATTTTTCATCAAGATGTTTTCCAGAGTAATAGGACATGGAAATACCCTGTTTCAAATGTCAACTTCTAAATGCAGGGAGAAGGGATTTTTCTTAGTGAACAGAGAACAGCTTGGGAAGCAGGTTGTCTTTGGGGTGGGGGAAGGAAAGAAGGAAGGAAGAATCACAATTATTCTTATAGATTCCTCCTTCCTACTTGCACTGTATGTGTATTTCTTCTGTGATTTTTTTTCCCCCTTTTATTTTCTACCTGATCCTTGTAACCCTTCTGCTAGATCCCTGGACAATGGCATACAGCAAAAACTTCAAGAAGAAATTCTTCTTCAACAAAATGACCAATGTAGCGACATACAACCTCCTTCCTGAAGCCACTGCACCCTTTCAGTGAGTATGAGCCAGAGCTGAGGCTCTGGACAGGTCTGTTTGGTGCGTGTGTGTGTGCCTAGGTGTTTGGAAGGGAGCTCAGCAGTGCTGTGTCCTTGCAGTCGTTTGCAGTGCAAGCTCAGCTAGTCACCAGCAGGGTGTGCTGCAGGAGCTGGCACTTTCTCAGCCTTTCAGGAAACTCTGATGTGGAATCATGGATTTTGCAATTAATGGCTATATAACAAATGTCTCACAACTTTGTTCCGTTGTCTGCAGCAGACTACAAGTTACTGAACCTACTGCACATGGGGAAGTAGAAATTGAGCCCAGAAACTGTAGCTTGTTGCATCTCTTTGTTTTGTTTCTAACATGTTTGGTTAGAAGTTTTTAATTTAAAAGCAAATCCCAGTTTATTTAGCCCAGGCTCTAGAATAAGCTGTGGGAAGCTGGGAGCTTTTTTTAAAGCGGTTGGGAGAGAAAAACAGTGGCTCCTTGGGAAAGGGTAGAGTGGCTTGTCATTGGACAGTCATTAACATTGTGGTTGCTGAAAACCATCTGTATCTGCTGAGTACTAGGCTGAGGACATTACCCAAGTACAGCAAATCTTCAGTCTGATGCCTCAGGGCTCCTGCGTAGAGATGTTCTGCACTACTACCATTACCCAGGACTGTGCCTCTGAGTGAGAACTTGATATGAAATAGCACTCCTGATTTTCTCACTTTAAACCTCCTTACCTGTCTTAGAGCAGTGCTTTCAAGAATCCTTATGCCTTTCTTCATGGCAGAAGAAGGCTTAAAAGGAGAGGCACATGATGCTTTTTCCCTGTTTATCAGGATGGGGTTAGTTTTGCCTATTTACCCTGAAACAGGCCAGCATGAACCTACAGGAATGGCTGAGGAAGTGGAGGGAATGCTTGTGTGGGGCTCCAGAAGGGATGTGTTGTGGTTAGTGAGTACTAATATGTCTCTATAATTAGCCACTGACATGTGCTCTTGTCGCTGTGCTAGTACTGCTTTGTTAGAACAGAAGCACTAAATAAGCTATGAATATTAAGTGTCAGTAATTGTACAAAACTAAAGGCTGCTGTGTTGGCAGTAATTAGCAGCTCTGATTTCATTATGGCTGGGACTGTGTTGATGCAGTGAGGAAGGACTGTGCTTGATGGATGGAGAGGGAGATGGCATTGTAGGACCAGAGCTCTCAGCAGCCAAGCAGAGCTCAGTTATTTCACGTGAGGGGAAAGAGGGAATGATCCTAGCTACTTTTGTGCAATGGGAAGTGCTGTTTGTTTGCAAAGCTCCATAGGACAGCTGTTACTGATTATAGTAGGTATGTGGTGAGGGATTAGGTTGCTGCTCCTGGCAGACTTTCTAAATTCTTCATTAAGATCTTTCCATTGCCTGCAATGACAGTTTGATCCTCTGAGAAACTTGGGGGGAGGTAGGGTTTTTCCCTAGTGACCTGACTCCTTCCAGCAAATACTGAACTGGATTTGAGTGAAGCTAGAATTAACAAGTTTGTTTCCATGGAAATCTCTTAGGCTTGGCTGTTGCTGTACTTTGAGGGCTGTAAAGTTTGTAAGGTGAATGAATGAATGCACCAGTCTTTTCTAAGGCACCTGCTCTGAGTATTTCTGTGTGGCTCCCATACCAGAAGCAGCTGTCTCTCGCTGGGATGGAAGTGTTTTTCTTTCCCTTCCCTGCCAAACTAATCTTGCTCTCCTCTCTGCCCACAGTGTCTGCCATTACAGCCGCCTCTTCTGGGAATGGGGGGAAGGTGTCAAAGTGCACGACTCTCAGAAAAGACAAGATCCAGAGAAGCTATCGAAGGAGACTGTCCTGTCTTTCATCCAAGCACACTACCCCTAACCCTGCTCTCTTGAGGTTGCAGGGAGGGGCCAAGCCCAGCTTGGATTCTTCAGGGACTGATGGGACTGGGAAGGCTCCACAACTTCTATCCTGGTATTCTCCAGAGCTGATTTCCTGGAGATGATCGAACCAGAGGGCAGTATGCAGAAGGCACAGGATGAGGCTTTACCCTGGTAGTGTATATAAGAGTACAGCCCAGGTAGCACTTGGTGCTAGAGTACCCAAGGTGACTCCTAGAGCCATGGCCTAATGTCCTTTTGTCCTGACCTACTGCATGCACGAGGCCAAGGGGCTGGCAGCTTTCTTTGCTCCTGTTCAAACATTCAGCAAGGTTTGTGGAGCTCTGTATGTGCCAGAACTCCCTAGGCTTCTGCTTCTCCTGCAGTGTGGGAAAGAGCAGAGATGTTTTGATGGCAGAGCTGGGCAACAGCACACTGAAGCAGCCCTGCATTGCTCCTGGCAGTTGTCTCCTTGGCCTTGTCAAAGGCTACACTATCCAGTGGAGGGTGGTAAGTCTTTGGCGAGCTGTGGGCAGAAGTTAGATACGCTTGTTGGTGTCTCCAACACTTCTGTTTATCAAGGCACTCAGCTAGCCAATGGCAGATCTTATGTCATGGTTCCCTGTTGGACAAAGGCCAATGCAGGTGGTGAGTACAGTTCCTGGAACAGATCTGATATGCTCACACCTCTGCAAGCTGCTGTGACAAGCATTTCCCCTCTCCAGGTTAGTGACTGATGCCAAGCCAGCAGCCTGGGGCTAATTTGTGAAAATGTATCATGGTTGGTATACGTGCTTCATGGTACTTCTGAGACCAAGATGCTTTGATTCTTGGTACTCAACATTATTACCTAGACGTTCAGGGAGGAAAATGGATGTGGGAGGGAAGACACAGAAAAGCTAGGATGCTTGAAGTCTCTGGAAGAAATGATGGGAATGTCTAACTTAGTTGAAAAGACCCAGGGCTTCAGTAGAAAGATATCTTGACTTTAACCACGTAGGTTAATCAGAAGCAATCTTGTCCCCTGACTGTGCCCACTGGAAAGATTACCAGACTCTCCTTTTTAAATATCAGAGTGACTTTGAAATCCTCTGTATCTCATTTGGCTCTGAACTGCATCTGAGGTGAAGGCACAAAGCTGGGAATCTCTCAGTATGGCATTTGTGTCAAGACTTCTCCGTGCACTTCTGTGCCAGGCTCAAAGTTGGCTTCTGTTGCATGCTATACCTTCACTTCTGACTTCCATGGCACTTTCCCAAGTCTTCCACATAAATCAGAAGATAACATATAGTTGAATGCTTTTGGACAAGCAGCAGGATAGTCTCCCCCACTTTTTTTTTTTTTTTTTTTTTTTTTTTTTTTTTTTTTTTTTTTTGTTTGTTCTTGGCTTGTTTTTAAACACATATTGACAGTAGGGAGAAAAGTGATTTAGGGGTTTGTCTGAACTGTGCCTTAAGGAAAGCTATAGTTCTAGAATCTATAGCAGTTGTTTAGACTGTCTTTTTCTCCACATCCATATGAATTTGAACAAGCCTGTGCAGTAAAACATAGATATTTTGACTTAGACACAGGTCTGTCGAAGCAACTGAAGGACTGCAGGCTGTTAATGCATCCTCTTGGCTGATCTGTAGACCGTCTCCACTCTCAAACATTGGTAAAACATGCATTAAAGAAATGGTGGCTCTTCCTGCTAAACAGCAAGAGGTGTGTCACTGGTAGTAGCATTGTCTTGGCAAAGGCACTTCCATGAGGGAGGGGGAGGAATCTCTGCCAGTGGGCAATAAAGTACCTCAACCTCTGGTGTCCAGGCCTGTGTACAGTTGGCTTTTTAAACCAACCAGCTGTTTGAATTCTGAGGACCTCTGTGGACTGCCTTGAGGCTGTTCCAGTGCCAGCAATGTATGCTGCTCCCTCTGCCAGGCTCCTTTGCAGACTGTTGTGTCCTCAGCTTAGAGATTTGACTCCTGTGGGCTGGCAGACAGAAGAGTGACTAGGAAGTAAACCAGGATCATTGTAGGCCTTGGAAGGTACAAAAAAACCTGGTCAGTCTGCAGGCTAGCTTATATGAATGGATACTTTGTTTACTCAGTTATCTCTAGTTCTTCATTTTAATTTGCTTTTATTTTTGATGCACTGAACCTTGATTCCGATTCTCCCTTCAAGAAGGCAAGCATGAACCACCAAGCTACTTGCTTCCCTGCTGAGGGATTGTTTTGGGAAGGGCGGGTTAGGAAGGTCTTGCTGAAGGGAGTGTTTATGTATGTTAATTGCACAATGTATTGTTATTAGGCTTTGTATAATTTTGTGTTGACTTCTATGCTTTCATGTTCTATTACCAATACAGCCCCTTTAGTTCACAACAGTGCTTCTTTCCTTTGCTTCCCACAAAACTCAGTGGCAGTGACAGGCACTGGGCCGGCAGTGTCTTATCAGCGTGGCAACAGAGAAATGCCAGCAGAGTTAAATTTTCAAGGCAGTCCATTTTAAAGGTTTTTGTGGTAAGTTTAGAGCATTGGGATGAGAGGCAATTACAGGGGACAGTATCCGGCACTCCTGCAGCATGGGTAGGCTCCTGTTCCACTCAAAGGAAGTACATTCCAGGCCACAACAAACCAGTAACCCACTGTTGAGAGCTCACTGACCAGGGGGTTAAATGCCTAATCTAGTCTAGGCTTACCATGGTGCAATGTGTGCCAGCAGGGAGATAACAGGATGAGAATAAAGCAGTGGCTGAGAAACAGGACAGAACTAGAAAAAAAAACCCAACCAAATAAACATAACAGGAAATTAAAAGGTCAAATTATTTTATTTAAAGCTCTACAGAAGCATTTCCATCTCTGGGGGTTGATTGTAAATGGTCTTCTGCAAATGCTGATTCTCAAAGGCACAAAATGGCTACCAAGCTGTGATGCACTAGAGAGACAGGCAGATCAGCTCACAGCCCAAGCACCCAGATCTTAATGTGGATGATACCTGCTTGCAGAGATACCTGCATCCCATCTGCTTTTGTGGAGGTAGGATTCCTTTGGTCCTGGAAGTCAGGGTGGAGGAGGAAGCATCTTTAGCTCAGCTCTAGGAACATAAAAAATCGCAGTACCTACAGATTATCCTTTGAATCAAGAGCTTGGTCCCTTCAGTTTGTGACTGTGTCACAGGAGCCACCTGGTGTGAGCAGAAAGTCCAGCTGGGCTGGGCAGAAAGCACCTGTCTTTAATCACAAAGGTCCTCTTCAAAAGTGAGAATGTATTGCCTTCCTGGATCAGGCTGGGATGGTCCTGACTCTGTTTTGGCTAAGATGGCAACACCTTGAGCTCTGCTTGACCTGATTTCCAAGTGCAAGTGTGCTGTGATTTCTGGTTTGTCTCCTGTCCTCAATTTGCAGAGAAAAATCTTCCCTACAACAAGGCTTGGAGACAGTAAACAAGAACAATAATTTGAAATGCTGATCCTCACCCTTGGGGGAGGCACAATGGTGAGAGGAGGAAGAGCTCCTTGCAGGAGTCATTTGTTCAGCAGGGTGAATTCTTGAGTGCAATCACATCATCCAGCAGGCGTAAATAAGAGCAATCAGCAATGCCATGGCCACAGCAAGGGCAGCATTCTTGCGATTTTCCTTACGAAGCACACTCAGTTCTTTCTCTGGGAAACAAACAAACAAAAGACTTGCCTGTGAAGGTTCTTCATGTTTCAGCTACACCTCCTTTCAAAACTCTCTTAGAAGCACAAAGCTACCTTGGCCACAGGCAAAAATTTTGGGAGCAGTATGCAAAGCTGCCAATTATAGAATGTGCTGAATGGGAATTAACTACCTAAACTTGCAGGAACCCTTTCATTTGCTCTCATCCTGACACTCGTGGTAACTGTGCTTGCGAATACTTAAGTGCCAGACCAGTTCCTGTTGACAAATGACATTGCTGTAGGCCTCTACTAAGGACAGACTGTGTCATTAGAATAACTGCTTGTTCCCTAAGAGAATGAAGAAGACAGGAGGGCAAAGAGCTATTTCTGCTATCTTCTAGATGTAACAGCCTGGTAGCTCTTTCTAGTGCTAAAATTTAAATACAACTGTGGCCACCTTTGAATGCTGCAGAATCTGTGTTTCCTTATACCTCAAAAGGATCCATGTGGAAAAGGTCTGAACCTGGACACTCTTACTTATTCTGTTGGGGTCTGAAGCTTTTTAGAGACAGGTAAACAAGGGTGAAGGAAAGCAACTTAAGACAAACAGATGCAGAGAGAGGAAGACAGCGGCTACTTCAAGTACAGTCTTGCTGATCTCCATTTTTGTTTGGTTCTGTTTACCAAAGATGAGAACCCCACTCTTGCTAGTTCTGTTCCACAAAACTTTGCTGGCTGGTACAGGCAAGCAGTGAGGCCTCCAGCCTCACACACTGCATGACCAAACAACACTTAAGTGTTTGGTAGGCAAGGTTGGGTGTGGACTGTCTCCAGAGACAGGCTGCTTTTACTGCCAAGTTCATCTCCAGAGACTGCACAGCTTACTGCCTCTACAGTTTGCACAGGCAGCCTTCAGCAGTTCCCCAAGTGGTGTTGGTAATCAAAAGAGACTTCTAGCTGTTCTTTCTGCCCCATTCTTCACAGAATACAAACATTCTTACGCAGCCACGGAGCAATCTGCTTGAATCTGCAAGGCCACAAAGGTGGTGACAGGGTCACATAACCTCGTGCACAGCAGTGCCAGCTTGAACTGATGCTGACAATGCCATTGTCAGCAGCTGCAGTTCATGGCCTCAAGTGCATCAGCTGGAATAAGGAAAGATTTAATCAGGCCATAGCAGTGATGTCACCATTAGGTGAGGCTGTTGCTGTCTGAGCTGCTGTCAGACTGCTCTGACATGCCAGCAGGGATGGCTGACTGCTAGCTGGTAAAAGGGTGGCAGCAATTTTCAGTCTGTCTCTAGTGGTACGCCCTTAGGGAACAGCTTTCAGTCTGTTCAAAGTAACTATTAGTCCTCTGGAAACAGTCCTCTAACATGAGTTATAATTACAAATTTAGAGGGTTGGCCATATCCCAGTCTTTCAGCCCTCTAGACCTGAAACAATACTTGTGCCTCTTTCCCTTGTGTGAGCTCTGCTGCTTGCACAGCTGCAGAGTACTGCCAAGCAGGCAGCACACTGATCAATACCAGGAGCCTGAAGATGTGCAGAGCAGCACCTCTAGTTGGAATGGAAGTGCTGTCAAGTGTGGTATCTCAGAGAGACTTTCATTCTGTCTACAGCAGGACTTGCATCAAGGAAAGACCCTGGCTCTCTAGAAGTGCAGGTAGCACATCAGTGTGAATCACTATGCCCTTGTGCTGAGTGGCCTCATAAACTGATGCAGTAAGAACCTTCCCCAAGGAAGGTATACTTTGCTACACTCCTGACAGCAGCTGCCTTCTTGCCTAGCAAGCCTCTACTAGGAAAAAAAGTGTTTGTGGGGAGGGATGTTAAAAGCTACTCAAGCCAATCTGTTAGCTATGATTATCTAAGGACTGGTAATTTGGGGGTATGTGGAGGGGACATTTTCTCCCCTTCATTAGCTGATGCTTGTTTTTTTCCCTATGGAAATACAGCTCAAGTAGAAGGATGCAGACTACTATTATAATATGCTGACTACATTTCCATTAGTCTAGCTCCCTTTGGTTGAAGCTGAATTCAAAGGCAGAACTCAGAGGTGGCAGGAGCTTGAAGACAAAGCTAAGCTGCAGCACTGATCCCATCCTGCCCAGAGGGACCATTTTTAATGAAGCTCTTACCATAGTTGTCAGCTTTGGTCATTAGTAAGTTTCGCTCTCTCTCCAGTGACTTTCTGTAATGAGAAGAGGAGTTCATTACCTGCAAGGCACAACACAGCCTATTTCTTTGCTTACATGATGGAAGAGAGACTGTCCCCACTGCTGGGGATATCTGCTCAGAGGATAAACCCCTCACCCCTCCCTGTTGTAAAAGTGACAGTTTAGAAAAACCCAGTTGTGCAAGAGAAGAGATGCAGCTTTTAGATTACTTTTTCCTTCCCCCAAATTACTTCCTATCTCTCCTTTCAGAAGAGCAGCGTAGGCAAACAGCTAGAAAGGGCTCTTGGGTCAGTCCCCTACTCTAGGTCTCCCTAGGTGAGGCAGGAAGTTCTGACACAGCTACAGGATGGAGCAGGGTCCTTATATGCTCTCTGGAGGATCCTGCCACTTCACCACATCAGGCTTAGCACTGGAACAGTAATTCTTCTCACTGTTTGAAGCTGGGACCCCTCTGTTAGAGGTATCCAATTTACAGAAATTGGTGAACTTAAGAAACAAGCTCATTCCAAACCCAGTACTGATGAGTTAATTAGACTGAAGACTCATGATAACAGTAAAGACTAAGTCAGGCCAACCCAGTCCTTGTCCTAAACTGCACAAGTTGATTAATTAATATGCAGCTTAAAATATAAACCCAAAATAAAATTCCTGAAAGCAGCAATGTTTCCATTATGGCAGTGAGGACACAGTCGATCCTTTCAGACTGTGCACATAAATAAACATGCACTAACAAATTATCTCCTGGTTAAGAGAAGGCAGCAAGTGTAACAGAGTTTGTTGTTCCTCTTGGGGCACAGTAAGAACAACCTGTAGGAGGAAAAAGATCTAAATCTATCTGTACAGCTTGTTAAATGTAAGGGAATGCAAGAAAGCAAGCTACGTCAGGAGAGAAAAGGGCTCTTACAGAAAACTGGGGAAAGGCAAGGCGGAGAGCAGCCAGGAGGAAGTGAGAAGACAGATTTACCAACATGACTGAAGCTGCTACTGAGAAATTTGCCTTGTGAAGAGAGTCAAGGGAAGAAGCTTTGAGAATGAGACATGAAGAAACCATGACAACTGAACATCAAAGTGGAAAAGCAGAGCTCCTCTTTGTGTGCTATGCACTGAATCGATAATTTTGATCACAGGACCTTCCCTCCAGGGTTTTTCAAAGGGTCTGGAATATGGAAGGACAATGAAAGTTGTGTTTCTATTTCCATAGAAGCTGTAAAATTCATAGAAGGCCCTAAGAATCCAAATTCATAATTCTTTGCTCTAGGCCCTGTATTTCAGACAGCAACCATCATATATCACATCCTATCAAGTTATCACAACTGTAGGTTAGGTGGTTGGCCACCTAACTACTAGATAAAGAATACAGACAGTAAACAAGGAAAATTTAGGCCAGAAAAGGATTGTTGAGATGAGGAGCTACAGAGAAGAGGGACAGGAAGAGACAGGACCCTGTCTAAATAGGGGCTGGGATATAAAACTCCAGTAAAGGAGGAAGGGGCAGGGCAAAGGGGAGTTTAAAAAAGAAGTTAAACTAAGCCTGATAAGTATCAGGGGATGGAGACATCACTACTACTATGATCTCTTCTAATGGGTTCTACAGGACAGTACTGTAGAGCAAACACCAGGATCATCAGGTCCACACCAATGGCCTGTGACAGCTTCCCTGCCTTTTTTTGCTCAGAGCAGAGCAGTAGGATCCTAGTGACTGAAAAAATGTCCTCAAGCAGAGAGATTTGAGAATCAGCTGGGAGATCTAAAATCTCTTGCTTCACACTCAAGAGAAACAGCAGGTTCTGCCTGTGTCTGCTACAAAATCCAGGCCAAAGTCCTTGCTTGAGTCCCAGCTCTAGAAGCCAACAGATGCTGCCTCTAGAGCAGCAAGGATTTCAGGGGAATTGTCCCTCTTAACTTTCCCAAGAAAAGCTAGTGCGTCAACGCATCCCTACATCCAGACACATTAGCAACACAGGCACAGGTATTTTCCTTCAGCTGCTTTTGCAGCTGGATCCCAGCCTGGTTTGGCCCTCAGTAGTAGTCGCTGCATATCTCCCTGATTGAACCCGGGTGGCTTCTGCAAGGCTTGAGCAGCCCTGTGCAGAAAACCTTTGCCAGACTCACAGAGCAGATTCATAACAGGCCAGGAGCAGATCTGCACATGAACTGGCAAGTTTCAGGCACTACATGTCTGGTTGTGGCACAGGCTGTTAATAAGATATAGCTCTCTCTATGTATCACTGCACTTCTCACAGAGGCAAGTTCCCCAAGAAAGCTCCAAGCTGTGGGAAGAGAGTCTTGTCATGGGGAAATCACACATTCCCACCCCTTTAAGAGTCCTTGCTGGGTCCTACTGCAGGATGACACCTCAGCTGAAGTGCACACACACAGCTGTGAAAGGAGCTGGTCAGCAATACCTTCCTTCAGGGCTGAGCTTCTCCCTGCGCAGCTTAAGATCCACCTCTTCCATGCTCTGTCTGCAGCGTGCCAGCTTCTCCTCCAATCCATCAATCTGAAAAACACCACACCAGTCACCATCATTTCTTTTCCCAGCTTAAAAGGATTCATTCCCACTCAGATAGTGGCAGCTCAGCCACTCTTCCTCCCCAAATCAAGGGGAGACGCCCAGATCTGTGTAGAGAACACAACATAAAGAGGTCATCATCTCCCAGATCAGCCTGTATTCTATACAACTGTAGCACCAGCACCCCAGACACAGCCAAACTAGCCCTGTCACTGCCTATTGTGTGGCTGGCCAGCACCTTTTTGCTAGGATCTGATGCCATTCCAGCCTATTATAGTTTCTCTGCCTGTGGGTCCACAAGCAAAGGTGTGATCTAAGGTATCTTTATGCAATTAGAGGATAGAGAGACATTGGCCTAAACCAAAGCCTGAGGGACAGGGTCTTGATTTAGCACTGTGAATGGATGCAGAAATCTACAAAGCACCCTCAGCTGTCTAGCTGGGTGAAGAGGGAACAAAGGGATACCTCCAGTCTCTTTTACCCAACTAAATCTACAACAGCCACAGGAGTCTGCACAGTATGCTCAAAAGAGCGTTCACCACTGCTTCCTTCAACCCGTACCATGTGTTGGCACGAACATGTTTCAGTGCAGAAAAACACTGGTTATCTTCTTGTATCTCTTCATCAAAGCATCTCAGCAGCCACCCCTGTGTCTTCCTGTGGAGGGGAGTAACATGAGAGTTGATTTCCTTGTGTGCAAACAGACTGCCCAGGAGGAAATCCTACCATGGGCAGCAATTATGGGAATCATTCCTCTCTTCTGCCTGGCAACTACAGTGTAGACATCTCAAGAAAAGCTTTGTCTTTCAAACTTGCTTCTAGCAGGGAAACAGTGGGTCTAATCAGACAATATGAACACAACTTAGCCTGAGAGAAAACAGCCTCGGTGCACTAAGGTGGCAATGACCTCTCTTTTGAGCTACTTAGTGCAGCACTCCTGCTGTGGCTGTTCTCCAGGGAAGGCAAGGCTGGCAGCACAGCCTCCCTGTGGTGGGAGCCTTCACACACCAGACGCTAAGAGGCAGCACAGTCCCGGGTAAAGGTGGAATGAGCTGTCTGGACACCAGCCTCAGAGGCAGCCCAGAGCACAAACACACTCCCTAAACTGTAATAAGGGAAACAAAATCAAAGGTAGTGATCCCTAATTATTGCTGCTTTGGGATCAGCTCTGTTCTGATCAGCTCCTGTTAATGAGCTCATTAACAATCTCACACCTTCTGCTCAGGAAAGGCAGGCAAGAATTATAACTAAGCAGGATGGGAGAGAAGAGGCTTGACATAAAGCAGTCCATGAAAAGAAGTTTAACCGTCAGGAGCAGAGCTGGGCAGGGGTACACATATAACAAGACTCAAATAAATCTTTGATTTATCAGATAGCAAACTTCTGGGTTATTAGGCAACTCTGCCAGTGCTCAAGATGCCAAACTCCCCAGAGGCATATGCAAAGCTTCCTGAGCCCAAGAGGAGTACCAAGGCATATCACCTGATCCCAAAGCTCAGGGAATAGCAGTTCTGTGTTTGGCAATGCTTGGGTTTGCCTGGATGAGCATCATTGCTCTCCTCCATTTCCAGCTGTGCCAGTTAAGAATGTTAACTGCAGCTGCTCATTGCCATGTCATCCACTACAGCTCAGGCAGCATGATGCATTGCCCCAGTCTGCTTCAGGGCCAAGAAAGGACTTCACCGAGGCCAGCTCTGACCACACTTATCAGCAAGTTAATTTAATAGCAGAGTGTGGTACAGCAAAGGTAGGGTGTTGGTCCAGTCAAATTTAAGAATTACCATGTCCCTCACCAGTTCCTACCATTTGCAAATGGCTGTTTCTGCTCCCTTACATGTTGGAAACCCTTATGTGCACACACAGGAAAAGATGCTTCAACATCTGTTACCTGGCTCCTCCTTAGCCTGTTAAATTATTTCAGTGCACCATGGCTTCTCTGGAAATGTATTTGAAAATAATGTTAAATAATGTATTAATGAATTAATGAGAGCTTAGTTAGTCAGCTGCCACCTACACCACTAAATTATCCATGCTACTGCACTCCAATCCTCTCCTCCACACCTGCTCCTCCTGCTCAGCTGGCAGTTGCTCTCACTAGTATATTCTCTGCCCATACTCCCCTCATTTCATGGGACTTAACAAGTGTGTATTCTGCCCAACTTCATAAATCCTTTTACTTTCTGCTGACTAAAAATCTCCAGATTCCACATAATACTTTAAAGTTTCAACTGGTTTTACTGCTCTTAAATCAAAACCCAAGTTTGGATCCCCTGCTGGAGAGCAATAATTTGCTAATAAACCGCATGCCCCAGAACTGCACCATCAGCTGTGCTGAGCTGGGGACACAAGGGAAAGAAACCAGGGAAAAAAAAAACCAAAAAAAAACCAAGGAAGGAGGAACAGATTGCTGAATGAACAAAATACTTTTCTTTTAGAATTTCATTACTACTTTTCTTCTGGCTAGCCTGGGTTATTAGGTGTTATAAGGAAGGACAAGAGTGGGGATTCACAGATGGTATCCATTCACTGTGCCTCAGTTTCCCCACTTATAAATTAAGACAATATAATCTGCCTCCTGAAGGCAGCTCATTTGAGTAAGAAGCCTTAGACACTGACCCAAACTTGAGCAGAGCACTATCTTGATATATCAATGCAATTGCCTTGCTTGGCATTTAGGATCTGCTCCTGCAAGCCAGGAGTCTCTTGGCAACTCAGCCATCCAAGTAACTTCACTGCAGGACAAAAGAAAGAAACAGAAAATAAGCTCAGGGAAAAATCAGAGTAATGCCTGAGAACTACTGATTACTCTCTGGGCTGCTGAGGAAACTCCTAGTTTCAAACTCATAGCCTGTAAAATTGTAGCACAAGAAAATCTGTAGGGCTTTGCCATAATTCCCTACTACAGCTATCTTTCCAGGAGAGCAATCCTAGAAGCAGGTGCTCACCTGAGCTTGCTGTGGATGGAAAGCTTTCCCTCCGACTAAATAATAATACATGAGGTTAGCTGGGGTATATACTTGGGCTCACTGGAAGCCCACAGGAAAACAAAGAGCCAAGCTTGCTTAGCTGAACCACCCTTGCACTTCATGCTGCCTTATCTCTTTAGTGGCAACCTCAGCACAGTGCCTCCCAAGTTGCAAAGATGAACCCTTCCTCTTTAGCTCCCCTTTCCTTGAAGGGGATCCCCTGGGACAGAGCTGAAATGTAGCAAGCAGAAAGCTCACATGACAGCTCCTCAGGTTCACACAGATGGCAGCAGGGACACAGGACTTCACTCACAGCACTCACTACTTCTTTAAGTAGTTCCAGCTAAAAAGGGGGAGTGAAACGTGCTTCACAGCCAGGCAGCCGATCTGGGCACAGAGTTGCCCTTTTGAAGCTCCTCAGGAGACACCCCAGAAAGTCAAATCCCAGCAGCTTTAGATGCACACCGAGATCTAAGACCAGATGCCTCCTTTGCTCCACAGGTATGACAAGGCATTCAGCTATTTTTGCTGAATTCTGGCAACATTTGCTCATGATCTGAAACCTTTTTAAACCAGAGAGACCTGGAATGTATTTCAATCCAAACAGACTTACATGCTTATTACAAATTCCATTTGTTGGGACCATCTTGGGCAGGGAGCCTGAAATGGCTCACATAAAGGCAGAGAGAAGTGAAAAGGAAGCAGCTTTGCTTACAGAATTGAGCTGGATCCCATTTAATAGATTTTTAGCAAATTAATGAAAGCTTTCTTTCCAGCAGAAAGGCTAAAAGCGCTTTTCAAGAACTGGCATCCACCCTCCGCTTTTATGAATTCCCTAATTAAGATACTGGCAAAGAGCCATATCACACATACTTCGACATCCAACAGCATTAGGTAATGAGGTTTTCATCTTCTGACCCTCATAAAACAGATCAAAGCCAACTGAAGAGGTGGGGACAAAGAAAAAAAACCTTCCTTGCACAGTCTTTACATGCCTTGTCACCTGACAGCACACTTGTGCTGTTCTTTCAGAGAAGAATTAATGGTTTCTGCATCCACAAATTTGGCTGGATTATTAAAATCAGTCCAGCTGAGAAAAATTTTATTTAAATTCAAGTGCTAACTTGCTGTTCATGGACACACTTCCATTTTCTACATGCTCTTGGAATCATTTTGCATGCTGGAAAATAATTTCACAAATATTCCGCCCACAGCATGCTTGAAAATATTTACCAGACAAGCTATTCACAGCAAAGGATGATCCACCAGCAAAGTCTAAGATGTCTCCTGTAGAACAACTCTGTGTGTTGCTAAAGGAGGAAAGGCTGGATCCTAACTACACCTCCTTCTTTCAGCCTTGCATGGACCATCTTGTTAGTCAGTGCATCCTTCCTCAGTCCAGACTAGCAGCTTTGCAGGACTGCACACAGACCTGACCACAGAGCACGTGAGCCAGATTTTTGAAAACTTCTGCAAGAACAGCTTTACTGAGTATGAACTGTGACGGCCTTTTCCCTATTCTTTATGCTCTTTCATAGATACTGATCAGCCATTGCCCTGCCAGGAGCAGCAACGCATGTAACAATACTTCCTAGAAACACACACCTGACATTTTGCTGCCCAAGCACTGCCTTTAATTTAATGTACCTTTTCTGCTTCTGTGATTTTTTTTTTTCAGTTGAAAAAGACTGTTGGCTTGAGCCACTAGTATCTTTTTAATGGTTACAATTTCCTTTGGCAAGAAGTTTTACAGCAGGTTATGGGAAGAACCAACCCCTCCTGTTTGTTCTGAGCTTGTCAGCTGCTGGTTTCATTTGATAGCCCTAACTTTGTATTAACACCTGTATGTTCACTCTTTGTTTAAAGCTACAAATAGCAAGCAGAGGATGCGGACCTCTACTGGATCCCTTTGAGTCACAGTTTCCAGCTTAAAAGGACCTGGAATGCTTGGTAATTTCTTACATAGCTCTTCACACTTCTGGTGATCTGTGTCACTCACTTGAGTCAATTCCATTTTCACTATTTTGGTACAAAATGGACCAGTCTTTCCAGTTTCATTTTCCTGATGAGTTTCATCAAGCAAGTCCTATGCAACTCAGCATTGTCAACAGGGCTACCTGTCAAAAGACTACAGCTATATGAAAGAAGTGGCATGAATTTAAACCAACACAACATTATGGAGACCCATTTGTATCTTCTTAAACCAGATCATATCAATTACATCTGCAATTTGTAAGTGCAAGCTAATCTGATAAGTGTCCATATAGAAAATTGCATTCATTTAGCATCATGACTTCAGTTAAACAAGCATGACTCTGCTTAGATGAGGCCTTTCAAAGCTAGTCATGCATCAGGTCATATTAAGACTAATTTGAAAAGTTTTCTTTACAATCATAACACTCAGAAGGTAATACTAAATAAAGTAAGTTTAAATTATGAATCATGCACACTGAAACACAGCCTTCTCTTGCTTTGGCTTAAAGGGATTTCTATTTTCTTCCTCCCTAACCTCCCTTCAGTAGTGTTGTCATCACTGCAAGTGGAAAGAATTTTATTTTGTAGCAATGTCTTTACACAAAGATTTTCACCTGTAATGCACAAAAAAGAGTAGTTCTACAATCCTTTCAAAACTAGTATGTTCCATCATTAAAACTTCTAAAAAAAACCCACCCCAAAATCGAATCTAAAGCTACTACAAGTCCTCAAACACCTCAAACACTTTGCAAGAATTTTCTGTGGCAGCTAAAATCAGTCCCTCTTCATTCTGTGAACAGCAGATCCCTAAAAAAAAAAAAAAAAAAAAAAAAAAAAAAAACTCTTCAGTTCTCTCTGGTAGGCTCACCATAGGAACCTGGACAGTCAGAACACCCCTCTGGACTCCCTTTGATGGTTACATTTGAGTTAGAGTGCCCAGAACTGTGTTTCTCTAAAGAAAGCCTAACCAGTGAAACACATCAGAAAACAATAAACCCAACTCCCATTCCACACAACAGAATGAGAGGGACTTCATCAATACATATAAATATCTTAAAGGTGAGTGTGAAGAGGTTGGTGCCAAACTCTTTTCAGTGGTGCCCAGTGACAGTGTGAGGAGAAATGCCTGTAAACTAAAACACAGAAAGTTCCACATCAATGTGAGGAAAAACCTTTTTTTACACTGAAGGTGGAAGACCACTGGAACGGGCTGCTCAGGCAGGCTGTGGGGTTTCCCTCTCTAGAGACATTCAAAATCTACCTGGTCATGTTCCTGTGTGATCTGCTCTAGGTGATTCTGCCCTGGCAAGTGGGTTGGATGAGATGATATCCAGAGGTCCCGTCCAGCCCTAAGGGTTCTGTGACACTCACCTTTATGCTACTAGCTGATGACATATATAGGACACGCTCTGCCATTTCCCTGGCCTTTCCATTCTGGTTACCTTAGTCTGTTGTGCATGTGCTCACCTGAAAAGACTTCAGGGCAGAGAGGTGACCAGTGAGATTCACTGAATGAATTCTGCCCCATTGCAGCCGTTTGTGAGGAACATTCAGGATTTGCTGTCCCCACAGTATCCAAACCCACAGACTTGAACAGCACTGTTCAGTGCAGGAGACAGGAAGACATATGCTTCAGAGAGACCTTAACCAACACAACTGTTTGTTAACAGAGATAAAAGCTTCATCAGAGCTTACCAGCAGCCCTCCTGCCACCCAGGAGATCACAGAATCACAGAACAGGTAAAGTTTGAAGGCACCACAGTGGGTCATCTGCTCCACCTCCCTGCCCAAGAGGAGTCATCCTCAAGCAAAGTGGAATCTCCACTGAGGGAGAGAGACAAAACACCCAAGCATAACCATAAAAGGCTGCTTTAGAAGGGAGGCATACTCTTAAAACCCAGCTCTTCTCCCTTCTCCCCGCTGTGATTTACAGGCCGCTCACACGCTGGTTTACCACTGGGCTCCTCTCGAGGAGCAGCAGCACACGGCTGACTTCCAGCGCCGCACGCACACATCGGGCTGGTGGTCACGGCCCGCCACAGCACCCCCATGGGCACACACAGCCCCCCGCCCCTCACGGCACTGGACCAAGGGCTCGGCAGGAGCAAGGACACCACACGCGGGCCGTAAGGCCGCGGCTCCAAGCCCCCCGCCAGCCCGGCCGCACCAGCCGCAGCCGCCCCCCCTCACCTCCCGGGCCACGCTCGGCCCCGCTCGCCGCCGGCCCATGGTCTGGCCCCGCCCGGCCGCGCATGCGCAGGGGCGCTCCGCGCTGGGCTGGGTGGGTACCATGTTGGGGAGGGCGCCGCTGCCGGCAGCACGGATGGGGCCACTGGGCGGGCCTGGCCCTGCGACTGGCCCTGCGAGCCTTCTCGGTGTGGTTCCCGCACCGCCGAGGGCGAGCGGCAGCCGGAGCGGTGCCTCCCGCGTTGTGCCGGTGCTGCCCGCATCCTGCTCTGCCCTCTCTAGTGGTAGCGGGTGGGGGATGGCTGGAGGACCGGCAGGCTGGGAAGCTGGGGTGGGACTGCTTGGGCCTGCCCGGTCCTGCCTCTGCATCCCTCAGAGGCCCCGGCTCCCGGGTGCTGTCTGGGAAACTTGTGCGGTTTCCCCACAAGTGGAGCCAGCGCATTCCTGGCCACTCCAGACCACTCTTGTAGAGCTGGGGTCACTCAGGAGGAAGGCAAGCTCAGAAACACAAGGCAAACCCAGAACGGCTGCTTTTCAGTGTGTTGGGGTAAATGAGAATTTATTTGGACATCAGGAGGAATTTCTTCACTGAAAGAGTTGTCAAATATTGAAATAGGCTGCACAGGGAAGTGGTGAAATTGCCATCCCTGGAGGCGTTTACGAAAAGATGATGTGGACCACAGTGTCATGGTCTAGATGACACTTTCATCACAGGTTAGACTCAGAGGTCTTTTCCAACCTAAGTCATTCTGTGATTGTCTTATTCAGATTGTCCTTGGGGCTTCCTACTCAAGCGCTGGTGGTGTGCTAAAGCAGCTGAGGAAAAGCTGGCTGTATGATCTACCTGGAGATAGCACTTTGTGCATGGCAGCCAGTTCAGTGCAAGATGCTAATCATGATGTTACATATGCATGACAACACTTGTTCTGACCAAGAAAGCTTTTTATGAAACACCGTTATCTTGTATTAAAAAAAAAAAAAAAAAAAAAAGACACCATTGAAATGCGTCTATTTTCAGGGTAGGACATGGCTGCTACATGAGAGAACAGCAGCCCTATTTGCTGGCAAAAAAGGAAGGCTGAGCAGCAGCAACATGTATTAGACATACAGACTGAGTTTTCATTTTGACTAAATACCCTCTGCTGACTGAAATTTTGCTAGAATGGCAGGAGTGCAGTTGTGTGTCACACAAGCAGTAATAATACTGATACCTAATTAGTGTGTTTCATTTTTCAAACACCCTTCCTTCCTTCATTTTTACTGTGTGAGATGGCATATGTTGGTAACAGCATCACTCTCATTTTGTGTCTGGAGAAAAATGAGGGACAGCTATACTCTTTTCTGCTTCCCAATGTGGTACTTGACTCTGTGGAACAGAGCCTGTACTTCTGAACCCAAAGGAGCTAGAACTCCCACCTCCAAGCTGAGACACTTTGATAACTGCTTTCCAAGCAGGAGCAGCTAGTCAGAAGGCAGTAAAGAAGCTGAGCAGGACCCAGCCAGCAGCTCTGGGGAAGCACAGCATCAAGGGGAGGGAGAAAATGAAAAAGTGGGAGAATGTTATTTTTCCCTTCTTAGACAGAAGACTTGATTAGTGAGTGTAAATACAATCTGAAAATGCATAGAGGTTTGAAGAAACCCATCTGTTATGGTTTACAATGGGCTGAAATAGCCATTAGTTCAACAGAAAGCATTTTCTCCTTCACAAAGGTGAGTATTGATTCAGGGGAGGACTGTCAATTCTCACATACACTTCTGCACAGAGAGACAAGCATACACCATTTTGCGGCCAGATGACTGTGACCTTTGCTGTCACATCTTTTGGGAAGACAGAAAAGTAGAACTGGTTCTTCCCTCACAAGAAAGCCACCATTCCCACCATTGCAAGCAGCAGTTTTCAATTTGTGTATTACTCCTCCTGGCACTCCTGAATCCATCAAGCTGATAACCTTTTTGCCTGTTACCTGACCTTGTGTCTCCTGATTCTGCCCTCAGCTGACACCTTTTCTTCATCCATCCCTGTTATGTCTTTCCTATATAACATCATTCATGTCATCTGCATGCTAATGAAAGAAAGGAAAACTTCCTTTTCCTCTGCAAATGTATGGTATTTTTCTTCTTGAAACCTGAAGAACAGGAAGTTTTTCACATGCAATGACATCAGGTTCCGTGTTTTAGAATATTCATGGACATGAGTATGAATTTTAACTACTCCATATCAAGCAGCTGCTACTGTCAACATGCATATCTAAGCTGGAAATCAAAAGTCTTTAGCTTTGAGAGCAATCATATTATGGAACACACCTCTTGCCAGAAAGGTGGAAGGAAAAGAATGAAATAGTTTTTAGTAGGCTCTGGAATGGGATGGTCTAACAGAAAAACAAGGAAGGTAAGAGGAAGGTGCAGGATGTGATTACCTACAGATGGATGCCAAATAACATATCCAGTAATGAGACTGGATATGGTCCTGGTGAGACCCTGCTCAGTATCTCTGATTATGCTGTCCATACTGCATCCTTGCAGCCAAAATGGATGACAAAGTGGTATAAGAAACTAAAAATACACAACTATCAGCCTTAAGGGAATATTCAGGAGATACTGCACCTACATGCGCAGAGGCAGGGTCAGATACACTGATGCCACCCAGGCAGGTGTTTGCTTTATACAGTAGGAGTGCTGCCACCACCTGTTACACTGCTCATTGACTGGTAGCAGGGAAGGTTTGCCTCCTCTCTGTAACCTAATTGGGCTTTTTGCATGTTGACTTATTCTCAGCATACATGGGGAGCAATTGATCAGCATTTTCTAACAACCTTATGTATTTGAAGTTCATTATCATATACCCTCTTCTGTTTTCTTCCTGTTAGACTCAGTCCTCTTCCTTCAATCCTATGCATTCTGCATCTCTAATACTGTTTATTACCTTTCCCCAGTCCAAACCTAGACTAATCCTATCTAACTTGGGTGTATTGAGAAAGCAAAAAAAGATCTCCTTTGTCTTATAGGCAGTGTACCCTACTAATGCAACCAAGAAGGAAATTTGTCTTTTAATGCAATACTTTCACAATGGCAATTCATATTTGGTTCACAACTCTGTAACTCCTCAATATTTCCTCAGTGCTGAAGTCTAGGCAGGTGTTACCCATTTCTTTATTGGTGCATTTAATTTCTTCCCCTTCTCAGTTCAGTATTTTGCACCAGTTTTATGAAATTTTAGCTAGCTGAATGTGAGCTATTTCTCCAATTCGCCAAAATCTTTTTCTCCCCTATTGTGCCTTCTGTCTTGCGTAATCTTCCAGACTCGAGGCCAACCATGCAACTAAACATACTTTATTTGATTATCCAAGTCACCGGGGAAACCAGTTGATAGATGTGTTCTTTGTAAGTCCTCCTGATCTGATGACAAACTACTGATAACTAGTTTCAGAGTGCATACATGTGATAAATATTGTTTCAAAAAGCCTTACTACACACCAGGATAGCCTTGCTGGGCTTGGCCTCTGTACTATTTCATTTACAGTGACAAAGAAAGCCAAACAGTTTACATGATTTGTTCTTGCTTTTTTCTCTGCTGGCTTTTTCTTATTACCTGATTATCCTTAAGTGATAACAAATTGATTATTTAATAATTTTTCCACATTTATTGAGGAGATGGGAAGGTAATGATTGAGGAATCAAAGTTTTCAGGAAGGTTTAGGAACATTTGCTGATTTTTATCAGGGCAATGCTGACTTTGAGGGTAATTTAATAGAACAGACATTAAGTCTTCACTAGTAATTAAGACTTTACTAGTAAATTAAGCAACATCAGGAAACGTTCCTAGAATACAAACTCAATCATAAGATTTAAGTGTCAGCATATGCCTGGCATGATTTTATTTGGTCCTACTAGGAATGTCTCAGACAATTTCCAGGCATGATTTGGGAGTTATAGGCAGAGGACCATTCCCAATGGACTGTCCAATGAGGTCATGGTTTCAGAGGTGAAGAGAGTTTAATAATATGGATGTGAGCCATTTAGTGCTAGTTTACAGGATGTATCTAGGGCAATGTTCCTGGGCACTCCTGATTTACTACCTTCCTCCCTCTTTTTGCATTCTCCATCTGCAAGATTCACTGTGCTTTGTAAGGACAAATGAATCAGTCCTCTGACAAGTCTGAGAGGAAGCTGAGGTCAGATGTCTCACTTTATTGATGTGAGGCAGTATCTGACCCAATCTTCACAGCAATGAAGTAGCTGGGCTAGCACTGAATCAGGGGCCTGACCTCTTGTGCTTGGCTATACCATGGGGAGCAGCCCTTTGTGTCCCACCACATCCTTCCCCAGCTTCTTAGGTAATGTCTCAATGGACCATGAGGCAGGAGGGGACCTTCCAGGAGCCTTCTGAGAACAAGTGTTCCCCAGCATAGTGAGTGTCCAGCTGTAGCCCAATGCTGTGTCTCCTCTCCCCTCCCAGCCCTGCTGTACCACATGCAGCTGGCCCCTGGGAGCACAGAAGGAAGGAAATCACTGTGCTGTGTCAGTGGAGAAGCCTCTGCAGGGAAAAGCAAAGGTGAGAGCAGGCAGGGTGAGCTGGCCTCTGTCTGTATACTTGCACCTGTGAAGAAATGAGGGAAGCATCTTGATGAGACTCCCCTGGAATGGGGAATCCCTGGGATGTGATGACTCCTAACACATTGGAATAAGTAGAAGATTTTTCTGGGGTAGAGGTTGTATGTTGACCTCCTGGGGGTAACAAAAACTAAGTGCAAATGAGGTAGACAACAAGCTGAGAGGTGACATGAGCTACAACTGGGCTGTGGAGCTTAATTATTCCCCCACTTCCGTCTTGTAGGACCAACATATAAATTCCCTGCCTTCTCCCTAAGCTCTATAAGCAGAGACGAAATTGCCTCTTTGCAATGATGACCAGGGGACAAAAATTCCAGTGCAGACATGTCTGCCCCTACCAGCAAAGATAGTAGAATTAAATGCCACCAGGGAGCAGAAGAGGTACAAAAAGTACTGTCAGATTTCAGATGTTTGAAAGATGCTCCTGTAATGTGGGGTGTTTTTTTTCCTCTGTGATGATAAATATTGAGAATCCAATGGACTGCATCTTCAGTTTGTGTGCATCATGTTCTCTGCTTCCACCTTGATGGGCTTCACACAGATTCTGGGAACAGCTTGAGATGATAGAATTAATTAAATGAAATTAATCAAAACAACCTAGCGGAGACAAAACTGGCATCAGTGAAATGCAGAGTTGGACCAAGAAGGGATTCTGTAGTTCAGGCTGATGCCAGCCCTCATCAATGGATTCTGTTTAGATGAAAGCCCGTGTCACATACAGCTTGGTCAAACATGAGGGGCTCTGAGGAGTTGTGTGCCTCATGCAAGATCGCATCTGCCTGTGCAGTGCAGTAATTGTGGTGGGAACAGATGGAGTCCCACTTTTCACAGAGCTGGGCACAGCGTGTAATCACAGATCTTGCTTTGATGCTGAATGAAGCTGAGCTTCAAATCATGCTGTGTTAATGCAGAGGAAGCAGGAGGACTGGAGCAATGGCTTTTAGAGATGTGATCTAATAGGGTTCCATGGGTCCAGTGGATGTGTCCCACTCTGCAGACCTGGAAACAGAGGTACAGATTTGCCCAAATGGATTACTGAAATTGGAGATTCTCTTCTGCTTTAGTCTCTGCAAATTTCCCTGGCACATGTCAGCCCAAGTGTTCTTATGCCAGGTACCAGTTTGGAGGCATTCTTTTGGGCCTGTCCTAGTCATTTTTGTTCTATGCTTTATGAAAGTATTGCTGTCCTCCTCAAACCACACTGCATCATCTTGAGGATCTAAGAAATTGTGTGAGCATGGTTTCTATCTATTGAGCAAGGATAAGAGCACAGTTACAAGAAAAAAAATATCTGTTTGAGTGTGAAGTGTTCAGATATATTGTGGGGATGGATCCCTTATAAATATCTGAGAACACAGAGAGAGACCCAAGCAGCTTTATGAAGTGCTGTGTTATTGGGGCCACAACCCTGTGCCTGAGTTTATTCTGCAGCCAGCAGAGGTGCATCCATCACAGAGACAGGCAGTGTGATGCAGAGGCAGCACAGGGTCCTGCTGGTTGCCTGGGAAGTCACAGGGAGCTGTGTATTTCTGAATCAGGGCATGGCTGAGTAGAACAGTGTGCCCTCCTTTTAACATTTGCCAAGTATTAGGGGAGGGAAAATGTGGCCATCACAGCTTCCCCAGACAAGTTTGCTTCTGATGTCCTTGAGGGATCTTGAAGAGTCTCTTGAGGAGAACCCCTGGGCTCTCCTGCCAGTTAAAAATTGGGTGACTTGGCTTTATAGCAATGTTTTTAACTTGGGGTCCCTCAGCTATGTTCAGAACCTGAGCCCTTTCTTGGAGATTTATACCCTTGAATCGGCTTCAGGGAATCAGGAGGTACTTACTTGGCAAGTAGGCTGCAGAGATTTAGGGTGGCAGGATTGTTCTGGTGATGCAGAGCTCGCATACTGCGTTTGTGGTCCTGTGCTGGGTATCTGGTTTCTAGCTCAGTCATCTGGTGCACAGTGTCTCCATTCCAGCCCTTGTCACCCCAGTCTCACCTGCTCTACTTCCTTGCCTGTCTGTTAGGAGTTAATGGTTGGGTGGCAAATTCTCTTCTGCTTCCATCTTGGCTTTTCTACTCAATTTATGTGTGGCATTCCCCCATCTCCTTGTCCCAGGGGCATTAACATCTCTAGTTTCGGTTGACAGTGCTGTAAAAGGCATGAGGAAGCTGAATCACATCTGCTGTTTGTAAAAACAACATAGTCTCTATCCAGATCGCATGGGGAACTTGTTCTACAAGGTTCCAGGTGCTGTTAGAGTAGTGAAGTGTTCAAGGATTCTGTAGTCTTGCTGGCAGGGGCAGGAGAAACCAAATCTGTACCTCTTCCCACACTGTCTCCTCTGCAGATCTGTCATGTGGTAGAGAGGCTGCTGAGTGCTGTGGCCGATCCTAACAGAGCTGTCAGTTGTTATGAGAGAGGACAGCCATGTAAATGCATTCCCTGGCTCATGCACCTTGCTGTGCAGTCAGACTGAGTCCATCCTCATCTGCAGGGACAGTGAGGGACTTGTCTTCCAAAGTTTCCTGTGGTTTTCTGGACAGTGAGATGTTTTTTGAAAAGAAAGTGCCAAATATTTATGCTAAGCACTGTCCTTCCCAGTCACCCTCCTGCTTCAAAGCCCCTCTTGTTCATCCTGGTGGTCATCAGGCCCCTGTGCTCCTAGGAGAACATGGGCTGACCCTTTGCCTCTCTTGTTCCCAGGGTAATGGGAGAGAGGCTTGTAAGGACAGGGGGTGGTTCAGGCTCCCTGAGGAGGTAGAAAAGAGGAGTTTGCTCCTACACAAAAATGTCTGCAAATGGGAGGTGACAGCCCTGTGCATCCCTGCATGCTCTTGTCTTGTTTAGGTAGAAAGAGAGTGATTAGATCCTTCCAGGTCTTTGCTGAGCTCCAAGGGAATGTGCGGCTTCCTGCATCTGATCAAGAGGTTAGTAGGGAGTCTGAAAATAGCATTATTTTTCATGCTATCATTTCTGCTTTCTCAAATGACTTACTGGGTGATTGGTGGAGACAAATGCTCCAGAAATGGGAACCTGGCAAGAAATCTGAATGCCCCCAAGTCTGAGATGACCAAAGAGCTGAAATCAGACAGACAGAAACACACACACGCACATCATTAGCGGCTAGCCTGCATGTGAAATCAATTGAGATTTCCTGAGCCGGGATCCAGCTGGTGCCCTAATGAAGACTTCCTCTTGTTCTTGCAAACAGACAATAAAAAACAACCGTGATACACCCCCAGCTTCCCCAGCCATTTCTGTTATATAAGTAGTCTGGGTCTTGATCAGTGTTTCTTTAATTATCTCTGTGCACCCACATAAATATACTGTGTGTGTGTTCACACAAAATCCATCTATTCATCCACCCCACAAACCATTTTGCTGGGAGACAGCATGGTGTCCTGAATTTTTTATGGCTCTACTTAGGTTGGAAACAATCCAAAGGTCAAACACTGTGCTGTATCTCCAGTCACCTTGTCAGTCAGCACTGAGCATGGGTCTCTGATACTTTCTGAATCTCTGGATCACCCACAGGGCACTAAATTACAGCTATTACACTGCAATTCGCTGTACAATTTTATTCTTTGATACACTACCTGCCTTTGTCTGTCTGCATAGCAGTGAGAGCAGTATGCATTATTTACCAGGCTAAGTACACTGCTGCTGCTACTGGGAAAAAAAAAAAAAGAGAACAGGAACAGGCTTGAAATATAAAAAGATGGCACAAATACAGCTTCCTGGGAAATGGTTTCACAGTTACGTAAAGCTTTCTGAAATTTCATAGTGCCTTTTGCTCCCTTCACAGCGGTGCCTGTGGCCACCCAAAGTTCTTTAGGAGGAACAGAGGTTCTATGGCAATGAGAAGTCCAGACTGGCTAGTGTCCTGACTTCAGGAGGACCCCATGGCAAGTGCTGTGCCTGATGGGGAAGAATAATGAAAAGCACATAGTGAGGAGAGCAGGTTGCTGCTTCTCTCCTCATGGGATACTCCAGGTCCTTAAGTTGCCCTGTATTTCTTCTATTTTTATCAGAAATCCTTCTGGGCACTAAGAAGCCATTCCTATGTTACTTCAGTTATGTTCCAGCTTTTCTTCAACATAGCCATGGTTTGTATTCTCTCCAGGTTGTCCCTTTGAACCTTGAACTTACTGGGGCAGGCATCTGGGGAATAAAATCAGTTTCAGAAGATTCCCATTTAGGCAGAGATCATCAAAAAAGTGCTTCCTCTAGTTTGACAGCCTGATAAAATCAGGTTTTGCTGCCCTGCATTGGCTGCTGTGTCCTTTGGGCTTTATTCCAGAGCAAGAGTCTGTCTGCCAGGCAGCTTTTGGAACGTTCTGGGTGGAGCTGGCTGGGTGATGCTGCCCCCGGCTGACCTGCTGAGAGCAGCTCTGGGCTTCGCTGTAGTGTAAACAGCTGGTGGAGGTGGCAAGTCAGAGTCAGGCTGGCCAAATCCTGACAGGAGGGCAAGAGCAAATGGCAGAGCCAAGGCCAGCCCAGAAAGGGTGAGCCTGGACATAGGAAGGTTTGCTATTTCCACCTGGTGAGGAGATGGGATGTGCGTGGTGACCCACTTGTTTCTCTTCTTCCCTGCAGATGTTCCCTTCATTTCCCCCTCTTCAGCTGGCAGCAACAGCCTGACCAGCTTGCTGTGTCTCTGGTTTAGGCACCACATAGAGCAATGGTCAGACATCACCTTATCCATCAGGTTGTGATTACACTGGAGGGAGAGTGAAAGCAGCTCTGCACAAGCCACCTGAAGGAAGAACTGAGTGGAGTCATGCACTCAGACCAGCTCCTGGTCTTTTATTTGTTGAGATAAGCTGCAGACAGAGTGGTTATAAATCTAGTCTGTTGTCAGGAGTTTGCTTACTGTTTGAATATCTTGAGGCAGATTTGGAGGGGAAAGAGAGCTGGAGCTCTGATCAGTGTAGAGCTGGTTGAAACAGCATCATCCTGTATTGTGGCAGTCACTGTTCTGATTGTTTCCACTCTCCCCAGTGACTGGAGCCTTATTCACTTTCTTTCTATCTGCTTTCCATCTCACCTGGTCCCATTATTGCTCAGCAATACAAAGTAGATTGCAGGTTGCTTTCTCTGTTTGGCCCCCAAAGTAGTCCTTACAGGAGATGTATTTCTGATTGAAATTCTCCCTGTCAATTGCTGCAGGGGTGGTTCCTACACAGCATGAAGACACTTCTTGTGAAATTGCTAGCAGGAGATGGCTGTGTTTCCGTGAGGCTCAGGATCCCACTTCTTTCCTTTTCCTGGCAATGCAGTACTGTCCTCATTTTAGAGATGCTTTGCACCCCCTTCAGCTTTTGGAGGCTCCTGAAGTGGGAGCGTCAGAGTAGCCCATGGAGGAATGTCCCCAGCCCTCTCCCTTCAAGAAGCAAGACTGCAGGCTGGGGCACCCTAGATAGGTGTCTTCCTGAAATCGGTGCTGAGAGCTGAGTGTTTTCCCTTTCCCTGCTGAGAGAAACCAGTTCTGGGTGAACCCCAAAGACAAAACCACAAAACTTCTGAAACACAAAGCTTCAGTTGTCTTCCTGTCCCATGTGGGGAGCTGGGCTCAGGCCACCAGCTGTGGGCTGTGCTGGGCAATGTTGTCCTCCCTTGAGCCTGAACTGTTCTATGGGAACGGGAATTGAACCCAGACTTGGATGAGATACTTAAAGCTCCCCTGCTGAGACCCCATTCTGGCCAGCCTCTCAGCATTTGTTCCACATTGACAGTATATTTTTTATCCCAATCAAAGTGTGTTCAATTATGGGAATTCCTAGAACACCAGGTGAACCTGTGCATACAGGTTAAATACAATCTGAAGTTTGGATGGGGCCCTGTCTACAAGCTGTGCTAGAGGAATGCAGGAGCATTCATTTTGTTGCTGGTTCTGGAGGCTGCTCTGGTAGAATGATGTGGATATAGTCCAAGAGACTTTTTAGCTCAGCTGGGAGGTGGTTCAGGAGCAGTTTGATATGTTGCTGCCTTGTTCCAAGGGTGACACTTCAACCATCAGGATGCTGGTGTGAAAAGGGACTTCCCTTTGCTGCGATGTTTTCCTTCTGGGCACAGCAGAGGCTGTGGCTGTGTGAAGCAGAATAATAACCTTATTACCTTCTCCTCTCAGACTGTCTGTCTGATGAATGTAAAGAAGTGAAACATCAGCATCATTTTCTCTGTCCAGTTCTTCATCTGACATTATCAGCTCATGTCTCAGACCTGAGAAAAGCTTTAAGTGTCTGAAAGCTTGTCTGTCTTTTCCAGTTAGAGCAGCTGGAAAACTGATTATCCAGCCTCACTTATTAGGGATAAAGCAGCTGTCCTGGTTGGGCTGATTCCTCTCCCAGGAAAAATATGGCACCTTCATGGCTCTGAACCTGGGCAGCTTGCACATCGAGATGAAGCCAGATACAGCTGTTTGTGCTGCTCCAGGTTGTGTCTCACAGCCATTGCCTTGGCTGTGAATGTGGCATTGGCAGGCAGGAGGGAGACCAGGGCATGGGGGATAGAGGCCACAGCACAAGGTTTGCATTTTCTTTTCTAATTTGGAATTTGAACTGTATATGGCACATGCAGGTGGGGTTTGAATGCTTTTTGATAACTTTATGAGAGGACTCCATTGTTCCTAGATATCACAACCAGGGAAGAGAAGAAAATTAACCAAACTACTTAGTTCCAGCCTCCAGTGTCCAGTCCTTAAAATGACATCAAGCACGTTGCTTCAGAGGTACTGTCAGGGTTTGGAAGAGGATGGAGTGTCATGAAACAGAGAAAGAAATCTACAGGGGAAACAAGAAGATAGACAAAGCTGTTTTGTTTACCAGCTGCTGCTAAGACTGACAAACATGGCTTAGCCACATTTTGCTCCCAGGTAGAGAGGACTTGGGTGTTTTCCACACATGTTCATCCCTGCAGTTTAACTCAAAAAGGCAGCCCTTTCTCTCAGCTGACATGTAGCCCAGCAAACACCATGCCTTACTGACCTCACTCACACTGGCAGATGCTCTTTCGAAGGCTTTATGGATAAACTGACCTGTATCTTACAGGAACATGTTGAAATCTTGGCCTGGAACACCAGTCTCTGATGTATTAAGATTGATGTAAATTCCTTTAAAGAAGGACCCATGCTGGGACTGAAGATGTTGAAATATCAGGAAAATGTGAGGTCCCAGAGCACTCCTGACACTTTGCTTCTGTGTTGTGACTTGCTTCCCGTATGGGGAAATTTGAAGATGGAGGTCATGTTGTTCCCTCACTGAAAAAACACGCTATTCCTCTACTTCACATTTTGGACTCTGGAGGTCTCTGCCAGCAGCAGAGCTTTTAGAGGACTAGAGAAAAGGGGACTGGGAAGAGATCTCATTTCTCCTGGAATTTCCCACATGCATTTCCTATGCTTCCCATGGGAGTGTGCTGAAGGCAGCACTTTCCTGTGCAGGCTATCCTGACTTTGGGCAGCCCTGGCAGCTGACAGCTTTGTTCAAGAGCTCTGTTCACTGGTAACCCAGTGTATGGGCAAGAAAGAGACAGTGTGATAGAAAATCCAGCTTTTGGCAGCCCTAACTCTGTATTGAGCCTGGCTGCTTTTCCCTGACTGTCCTGAGGGACTGTGGGGAGGAGTGGAGGATGCAGGTGGCCTGATGCCAGAGTGAAAGAGAGGGACAGGGTCAGTATTGGCTGTGAACCTCTTGGCTCTGTGCTTCCTCACCATGGGGGCAGAGGATCCCTTGGAACAGAGGGTGCTGCAGACCCTAGCTGCAGGAGTTCCTAAAACCCAGTGCCAGGTGCATGGAGGAGCCTAGGGTTTGGTTGGGACCTTTTGTGTCCTTGTCTCTGCTGAGGGAAATGCTTTTTCCCCAGCAGACATTTGTTTGGCATATGAAGACAGCAGGTACACTAGCTAAGACCCATTCAGTGAACTGCATTGAGGCAATGCTCCTTCCAACTTCAAAAATGCTCAACAAGAGACCTGGCTTTTAAATTAGCAAGAACAGTGTTTTTATGACTTCTCTCGCAGTCCCTGAGTGGCTGCCAGCCCTGAAAGCAGCAGACACCCCAGGCTGTCATTTGAAAGCCCTGACAATGGCAAAGTGGTAACAGAAACACTCTGGATGAGCTTATTGGAGAAACTCTCAGAGCAATTCAGTTCAGAGACTGGTATTAGCTAATTTCTGCTTTCTTGTGCCCTTTATTAGGAGCCTGGAAGCAGACACCTCACCCCTTTGAAATGCCTCCTGACTCTTCCCCCTCTAGTCTCCATCTCCTGTCACCAGCAGCCCAGGCACCTCCAGGGAAGTGAACAGAGAAGCTGTGCATGTCAGATCTACAGGCTTGGTTAGAGAGCAGACACCAGGAGCTGGTAGCAGTTTGGTTCAGAGGTTAATATTCCATATGGGAGCGCTCCAGGAACACAATGTGCACAATACCTGCTATGAAAGAAAAATTTACTCAGCAGGATGGTAGTTGCAGTTCACAATGAGCCAACCCCTCATTAATTTTGTGCTGTGTGCAAAATAAAGCTGTTAATGATATTTAGTCCTTCTTTTGCACCTTCCCTTTGAGGAGCTTGAAAGCATTTTGCTGGCATTAATTAGTAATGGATTGCAACTCTTTTGGGAAACACAGCAAAAACTTAATCTTTTATGCCTGGGGAAACTGAGGAAGAAGGACAAGGCATTTCCTGTACAAGCCCAGGAGGGCACAAATCAGCAGGTAACTAGGTTGGAGACACAGGGGTGGGGTCTGTGTCTGTGTATGTAAAACAACCAGCCCTGCTTGCTCAGAGCAGGCCAGTGTGGGAACACAGGACACACAGCACGGGCAATCTGCAGCCATCGCTGAGACAGCTGTCCCAGGATTTGCAGGAGCAGCTTGCAGGACTGCAGGAAATCCTGACCCTTGCTGTCTGCCTCTCAGCTTGAACTGCAGTAGCTCTGTCTGCCCTGCTCTGGCAGAAAAATGGAAGCAGAAACTGTTTTGTCTGTTGAAAGACAGGCTGAACTGAGTACCTACCAGAATGCTTTGGAAGCTTCTCTGCTGAGGGTCAAAGAAAAGAGGAGTGAGGAAGAGAAGATACTCCCCTGTCACTGGGTGGCTGATGCCTCAACAGCAGACAAGCAACAGGCAAATTTCCCTTGTTCTACCCAGCAAAGACACCAAAAGGAGTGCTTTCAATTGGAACAGTTCTGGGAGAAGGATTTACTCTCCAGGTTACTAGGCACTGCTCTTTAGGTGGGGTTGGGTGTGCTTGAGTTTGACTCTGCCTGTGCTTCAGCCTGAGTGTGAGAGGGATGTGTGGATGGTCACAGGAAATGACTCTTTTGTGGCCACACTGGAGGTTGGTCTTTCAGAGCCTTACAGGCACAGCCAGTAATTTGCAGGCCCTGCAAGCCAGTGGCTCATCCCACCTCCATAAAACAGGCTACAGAACTTCATGCTGGTCCCTTGTATTGTGTCCAGCTAAGGAAACACTCACACACATTAGCCATTGAAGTCCGCTCCCCCACTTCTCTCCACTAAGCTCTGTTCCTCACTGCCAGCTGGGATGATCTGTGTTTCCTGCAGAAATATACCCAGCATTTTATTCTTGGTTTTCTTGCCTCTGCAGTGACAGGCTTGGTGTTTCCCTCCTACCCTTTAAATGAGCACTGCCTCTTCAGGACCTGTTCTCCAGGGGTTCTGCTCAGGTATGCTCAAGATGTAGCATAAACCCTGCTATAAAAGGCAGTGGGATTTTGAACATAGGAGGTAAGATGGGAAGTTATTTATTTTCGTTTTTTGCAGTCTTATCTAAGTTCAGTAAAGGTGACTTTTCATCCAGGGAAAAGGCTAGCTGTCCTCTATTCAAGTGAGAAGAGATTCTCTTGGAAGAGTGTATTTTCTACTTAGAAAAATATTTGTCAATTTTTGTTATTAGGGCCTGGTGGATGCATGGCAGCTACTGTGTGAAATGAGTTTGGCAAGCTTATTTCACATCCTAGACTGTAAGTATAGGTGTCAGAAACCAGGAGCTATCGCTTGCCTGACAGTGGCCACTGAAGAATCCAACAGCCTTTGGGATCTGGGACCTTAAGAACTGCCAAATCAATTGCAAGGCAAGCCAGAGGGAGAGAAGCAGGCAGTGTTCTTTCTCAGCATATCTGCAGGCAAATCAGAGGCTTTCTGGAGGTTTCAGCTGTCTGCCTCAGTCTGGGGCTACACAAGAAAGCAAAGAAGAGGTGTTTCAGGGTCTGACAGGTACAGTCTGTAAGCAGTTCACTGACACCATGTCTTTGCTACCGTTTTAGAAAGGTTGAATGACTATGGGTTAATTGCTGCTGAAAAGCCTCCCCCAGGCAGCTCTTACCCTAATGTAGCAACAGCATGGCTGCAGTATCCATTAGGGCCTTATCTGGAGTTCTTTATTCATCTTATAAAATCCCTTTAATTCATGTCTTCCCGGAAGACGATCAACCGTCTTCTGACTTCATCCTACTTAGCCATGTATATAATCACCTAAAGTAATTCACAAAAACAGTCCTAATACCTTGCTGCATGGGTAATAAAAATCTACTTTATCCTCCATAGGAAGAACTTTTTTATATCTTTCTTCCTTTTTCTTTAGACAGATTAATAATTTCCTGGGTTTATCACATCCCCTATGGGTGCCAGACTATTCGTCATGCCTGGTATAGACTGTACTGTTCTTTGATGCTAAGTTCAGCATCACTTCCAGTATTTTAGTAGCACTCCATCACAAATAGTTGTTTGCTATTAGCTGTGCATTCTGCTCTCAGTTCTTTCTTATTTTTTCCCTCTAGTATCACATAGATTTGATTTATGGGGGTTGTCTGTGGGATGTAACTTGGTGTGTCCCTCAAAAATACCTGGGGCCGAGGGCTACTGAGTGTGGTTGTGTGTGGTGCATGAGAGTGAGCAAGCATCTGCCACTCACCTGGATTTGCAAGGACAAGTTGACTGGTGCACTGGATTAGGCACCTTGGCTTTATGATATGGGGAGAGAAGGTCACAGCTAACCCAGCTTCTTTTAGGACTCGTGCATTCACTTCAGCCTCTGCAATCCTCCCTTGAGGCCAGGAAACACTGCCTGGAACACAGCCTCTCCTCTCACCAGCTTTTCATTTATCACTTATTCAATGCAAGATCCAGGAGCTCATCGAGCTGTGCTGAGAACTAGGAGGTTCAAAAGAGGAACCACATGTTCTTCACACATCATGCAGCTAAGCAGTAGAAGTCCTTACCACAGGGTGTTGTGTATGCTTAAACTATATTTATGTTCAGGAGAAAATTGGGTAGGCTCCTGGTGGCTAGATGGGCTTTGGCGGGACTGAGCCAGTTTCAGGATATTTCTTAGAATCCTTGATCCAAAAGGGAAGTGGGTTCAGCTCCTAGTAGTGTGCTTGGGACGATCAAGCCCAAATTCCAATAGGAGCTGCCTGGCTGAACACCAAGGCTGGTGGCAGTAGGTCATTGCCCAGGCCTTCTCTGGGGAGAGAAGAAGCAGCCAGATGTGGGCTTGCCATGTCTGTGCCTGTGCCTGCTGAGCTGAGCTAAGGCACTGCAGGCACAGCAGCAGCAGTTTCCCCCAGCTGTGCTCTGCACAGTGGCTGCTCTGGCAGCATGCTCTGAACAGCCCTAGCAAGGGGAAGCAGGCAGCTGGAGGGTTGCCTGGTTGATGCATTGCAATGCTCTTAGCTACTCAGGGAGCAATAATTGTGCCTTAAAGGCCCTGCAGGGATGTTTTAAGCATTTGTGTTTTGTGCTCACACAGGCTGCTTAATTCACATGTTAATTTTTCAGGTCCAAATGGAGATGGTTTTCACCTACCTGCTTCCTTGGTGTGTTGGGCTGCTGCGGCAATCTTAATGAAATCTTTTGCATTCTTGAGATGAAGATGGTCCACAGAGAAAAGAGTTAACATGATCATCCCTAGGCAGGGGAAGGTAGCCGCAGAATGAAATTGGTTACAAGTTTTCTCCTTGGTACAGATGGCAAACCACATTCCTCTGCCACTCCTTCTGAAAAGAAGGGATAATGCAACATGCCTCATGGGGAGCCATCAATGCTGGTCTCAGTGACCAGCAGTAAGTGAAGCTGAGCAATTCTGAGTGAGGGTAAATACTGAATGCAAAATGGCACAGAGACAAGGCCAGTCAGCTCTGTAAATACCTCAAAGAATCACTAGCACCTAAATATCTACTCTCCAGCTTCAGATAGGCATAATTATTTTATAACTTTGGCTTTTCTATGAAAATACTGAAGTTATGGGTGATGTCAAGATGATGAGCTGAAAACCAGCCAAATCTTCTGCCAAGGAGGTATACTTTGGTCAGATTTGCAAGAGCTAAAGCAGTAGCCTCATCTGGCAGAATGCAGAAAGCAGGCTGAGTTCTCCTTTCCTACAGAGAGATATTAAGCTGCTTCTTTGGCCTTGGGAACCGGCAGATGGCTGAACAATGCAGGGATGGAAATGAAAAGCAATTAAAATCCCTTCTACCAGAGTGCTGGAATTATCATATGAGAGCATTTCTGGTGTCCCTCTGACTGGTTTCTCTTCTCTCTCTCTTCCCAGCACTGAGATTTGTAGAGAAGGTGGCAGCCACTGTGGTGGACATCCACAGTTTAGAACAGAGAACATGCCCAGGAGACATCTCCCCTTTCCCCTCCTAGTCAAGCAGCAGAGGTTCTCACTGGGCCTGGAGGAGTTAAAATCCTTTCCAGAGAGATTTTATTCTGTCAAGTGTAATGGTGAATATTTTCATTATTCATATCAATGGCTTTTTCTTTTCTGAATGCTGCTAAGCCTCTGTCCTCGGTAAAATCGCATGGCAGTGAACTTTACAGGTTAAGTAGTCATTGTCTAAAAATAGTTTTTCCTTTTATCAGTTCAAAATTCATTGCCTTTCATTCTAATTGCATGTCCTCTGTTCTGACATTATTGGGCAGGCTATATGAGGGAACAATTTACTTCTGCCTGTCCAGGGGTTATTTTCTACCTATTTTTCCCATCCCTTGTATTAATTTTCTTTCTATATTACACCACCTCAATCTCCCTATCGCTTCCCATCAGAAGGCTCCACTGTCTTCTAATCGTTTTTGCTATGCTCTCTGTTTCTTACTGTGTCATTTTGCAGAGCTGTCATAGACAAAGCCAGAAGATGGGACTCACCCTTGTGTGTCCCATGCTTCAATCCCAGAGTCAAATAGGGCTGCACTTGGGTAACCTAGTGGCAGAGCAGGCACAGGCCATTATCACAGAATCACTGAATCTTCTGAGTTGGAACTAATCCCAAGTTCCACAAGGATCAAGCTCAACTCTTAAGTGAATAGCCCATATGGGAATTGAACCAACAACCTTGGTGCTTTTAGTACCAGGCTTCACAAACAGAGCTATTCTGAGTCTGTCAGGTTTTTGTTCTTTGTATCTCGTTCCTTATGCACCCAAATGCTATGTTGACCTTGACAACACACAGCCCAGAGGGCATTTGCCTTGTGGATACCCTTTGGGGTGCCACATCTGGCAAGGAAAGGTGATTCCTGTCAGCACTGCTTACTGTGCTCCACTTCTGTCTGTCATTAAGAGTCCTGCATCATCCCAGCTGTGGTCCCCCTAACGCATCACAAGGCAAGAGGCAGCTCCAAAATGAGTTGGCTTCAAAGCCATGGTGCTGTAAATACTTTGTTGTTGTTGTTGAGTTTCCTTTGATCTGGACATTTAGAATGCTTAGCAAATGCAGCTTCCCGCTTCTGTTTCTGTAATCTTGTGATTTGAAAACCTATAGAGGGATGAGACAAGCTGAGATGCTCAGGAAATGGTATGCCACCAGGAAGTGAGGATTTGAGACTCCCCCTTTTCCTGTCCTTTGGGTAGTATAAGATATATGGAAGAAAGGTAGGCTGATAACAAAGGCTCAACTGGCTTTCCACAGTTTCCTCCAGGACAGGTGAACACAGACACTTGTGTGTGATCTTGAAGAGGTGGCATTGTAACAGAGTGCTATTGTAACAGAGCTACACAAAGGGAGGAGAAGAATGCTAAAGACTCCTTGGGCTGTGATCATTTGTTAATTCTATTGCCCATAGAGCTGCTGCTACCTGTGAAATCACTCACCAGATTGACCACTGATTGTGTTTTAGCAGTTCTTTGAACCTGTTTTTGATCTTCAATAGCTGCTTACATCTTGCTTTTGACTGCTTTGCTTTCAAATAGTGCCAGCCAGCTTGAGGAGTGTATATGGAGGTTTTTTTGACAGTCCAAATGAACCACCTCACTTTTCCTTTATCTTCTGTTTTGCTGACATGCACAAAGCATTCTAGAAGTTGTGTGAGGCATGAATACTTTTGCTGAAGCAGTGTTGGTTTGTTCCTGTTATATCACCACTGTCATCTAGATGTTTTATTCTTTGAGCTTTAATTATCTTTTCAGCTAATTTGCCTAGTTCAGAGTAAGGCTCATTGGTCTGTAATTCCCAGGATCATCACTAATGCCAATTTTAAAGATAGGTATGCTTTTACTGCCCTCTAATCCTCCTTCAATACAGTAGCTTATTTTAATGAAACATCATAAGCATTAGAAGACCTGGATAAAGCATTGCGGCTCTGTGTGTTCATGATCTCTGGACACATTAGGTTCTTCTGGCAGCTACTCTCTGAGTCTCTCAGTCCTTTGCAATCCCCTTTCCGTTTTGCTCAAGAAGAGTGATCCTGGACTAGCCTCATCCTCTTACTCCCCTGCCCTCCAGATGTGTGCTGGGAGGGATGCTGAGGAGAGATCACCTTCTTTCCCTGCAGTGTCTGTCCTTGCTCTAGCAATCTCTCTCAATCTTCTGCAGCTGACTCCTGGTAATGCTTCCTGCTCCTGGGAGTGCCTTGAGCAGAGATTTCCCCTCCATTTTGATCCATGGACTGACAGTCGTGGTCCCTCAGTGGTGGTACAGTACCCAGCAGGTGGCCAGTGGGCACTCCTTACTCCTCTTTACATCCTCAGAGAGGACACAAAGGCTGTGGGGTGAAACTGCCTTGTTACAAATCTCATTTCTTCAAGGCTGAGTTTCTGCTGTCACTTCAGTGGTTCTCTGCAACCTTTTGGGGCTAGCATTTCCTCGTGCCAGCTCCCCCATGGCAGCAGAACTGCCAAAGCAGTGTCTGCACTTCAGACAATGAAACAAAGAGAGGACAATCTACTTTCATCACTTTCTGGGTCTTCAGGCTGCCACTGACTTGTTTCTTGCTTCCTTCAATAGTGCTGAGTTCTCATGAGTTGAGTTGAAGAGCCCCACAGAAGAAAAGTTCTTCGTGATTTGAAGACTGCAGGGTTTGGTGCATGACTTGTGAAGGGCTTGCTGGTGTTCTAAGCCAGGACAAAGGCTGTGCTGTGAATGCTTGTGAGGTAAGACAGAAGTCTTTCCTCCTGGGGGCTCCAGGTGGTCCATGGTACCTCCAAGCCCAGGTGCAGGAGGCCAAAGGAGCTTTGCATGGGCCATGCCAGGGTTTAGCAGAGTCTATTGTTGTCCAGCTTCCCTCAGCAGCACAAAGGGATGGTACACATGCTGAGGCCTTATGAATAACCTCACAGGTGGATAAAGCCTGGAGCAGATCTCTTAGTAAAGCTGAATCCTTTATGAGGCATATGGGGAGGCAGGTACACTGCTTCTTCTTTCACCTCCTCCCATGCTGAACTGTTCTTTTCAACTAGGATTGATTTATTTACATAAGAATGACATTTAAGGGCAATCTGTTCACATTTGGTACATAGCAATTTATAACCCGTATCTGCACCTTGTTTAATCCTCCTGCTCTAAAGCAAGTCTCTTTATCATAAGCTGGAAGGCTCAGTAAGTGAAATGATACATCTTTGCTCATTAAAAACACAACTCCCTTTCTCTGTGATGAGTATGTAGCATAAAATATTTTAGCATCCCATTTGCTTTTCATTTTCTCATGCTCACTATCTGTCAGATGGGTCTTTTGCCTTTTAATATACTGATTTTGTGTGTGTATGCATCTGCCTTTCAACAGCCTTCTCCATTTCTGTAAAGTGCTATGTCAGAAATTGCAGATCCAATGGTGTTTTATAGACTGTGGTTTATATTTACTCAGGTGACCTGTGGCTGAATTTTCTCCTAGCCTTTCCTGGTAATGTCACACCAAGGGACTTCAGTATATGTGTTTGAGACCTGAGTGTGTGCGTCTGAGGATGACACCTAAGCATAAACTCAGTCTTCTGGCACAAGATAAGCTGTGGTGACTAACAGCACATCTAAATCACACCATGATCATCAGCAGTGTCAAACCTCTGTGTCCAGTGCTGTCTGTGGATGGGGCAAACATGGTTTAACAGTATCTGCTGTGTTCCACAGGAGGCAACTTGCTGATCAGCTTGGATTGTCTAATGATTAGCTGTGGGATGGAGAAGACACCAATTGTTCAGTGCCAAGCAGCAGCTCAGCAATCCCATTTCAGCCAGAATAAATGGAGTAAAGGTAGCCAGCACAATCTGGAGGAAAATGCCACACAGTGAGCCATGCTTCTCTGCAGGCTGCATAGGCAAAGGTAAGATTTAGCTGCTGAAATATGGATGGATGCTTGAGCTGTTTGAGACACCTTGGGGAATCCAGTGTGTTCTCACTGGACTCACAGCCCCCTGAGAGGCAGCTGAGGGAGGCTGGATGTCCACAGAGTCATTATGGTAGAGTAGTGAATGGCTCAACTGTGTAGGAAACATGTTAACTTGAACTCTTCTGCTGGGTTCAGACTGATTTTGAGATGGGGAAATGTGTGGTCATAGGCATTGATATAATGACAGAAGGTATTCATAGAATCTCAGGGTATCAATTCAGACAATGGTATCTGAGCATCTTCACCTTGCTGCATTTTGTTAAATTGGTTTGGATGTGGAGAGGAAAAGATTTTTAAAAGTGCACATTAGGGAGCTCTTAAACTTAAAAAAGAGAGTCCTTATCAATGCCAATAGAAATACACATTTTTGCAAGCACTGAACAAGCATCAGTATCTGCTTCTTTTCTCAACAGGATTTCTAGTTCAGAGGGGGAAAAAGCCGTAAAATAAAGTCATGTTCTGATATCCTCAGCAAAGTGCCAGATACCTCTTTTATACACATCCACCTAATCCCTGCACAAAGTCAGTGTCCCGAGGACATATACTGATGACACAGCTTCTGCAGAGATGGATTCTTGCAAAGATACTTTATGGACTTGCTTTCTGTGTGTGCATAGAAAATAATCTGGCTGCAACATGTAAGAAACCTGCCTGGGTAGCTAAGGGACAAATGAGGACAGTGTGTTTAATTTTAACTGTCAGTGCTACATGCTGTCCTCATTTGTTCCTCAGCCAAGATACTAGCATGTTTTTCTCTTAATTTGATCTACTACTCCTAACCTACTTTATTTCTAGCACAACCTTTCACCACAACAGCTTCCCATCTGCCAGCTGCACAACCATTCTTAATGCAGGCAATAAAACAAAACAAAACATCTCCTTCTGTGCTGGAGATCCCGAAAGCACTAGACCAAAGCTGTGGGTGATGCCTGTAGGGAAAACAGCCCTGGTGCCACCTGGAAGAGGATCTGAGGATTTTGCACCCTCTGGGCATAAACCACTGGAGGCTGCTGCCATCTCATTCCCACTCCGGCCCTTCTTAATTTGCTTTTCAGCTTGAAGCAGCTGTATTACACCATCAGCAGGTTCTCCCTCTTTAGATGACTAGCTGAGAGAGAGCATTAGGTACCAGGCAGTCAGTGATCACATCAGGGTGGAAGCAGACTTCAAATGCTGGATGTGGTCAATTTGGGTAATTTGCATTTCCAGACTCTGAAAGATTTGCATGCAAATGACAAGCATCTGGCATGGAGCTTTGGTTCATCCTTCAAACTGTGAATAACACCTGATTAGAGATTAGCAAAGGTACTATCTCTCGTTTATAAGGGTGATAAGTGTTCTCTGGGCATGGGCTTGGCCACGTCTGACCTCAGCAGTATTTAAAGCTTTTGAGCCACTTGTGAAGGATGGACAAATTAGCAGAGGTAAATGGAAAAGGTCATACAATGAAACATGAGTTTTGCCCTTGGCAGATCATGACAGAGCAGTCTGATACCTTTCTTTGAGAAGACAACTGTTTTTCTAGACAAAAAGATGTGGAAGATCTGTTTATGCTTCAAATACAATTCTTACAGGATGCCAGGAGAAACCAATGGGACTGACGTGTTTGGAAATCAGTTGAGCTGACGATTAAGGTAAAAACCTAGCTCAAGAGGAGATGACAGCAGAGCTATTTCACAAGAGTGTACTGACCAGGCTTAAAGGTCTACAGATGTTTCTTAGGGATGAATCTAAGGACTGATCTAATGTTTTCATGAATAGAAACAGTGGTGTCCTCTGATAGAATTTGATGCTTATGGAAGGATAGGAGAATTAGCAGGGCAGAGGAGGATGAGAATATCATGCAGAAGAAATCAGGTTACTTTCAAGTCTGGAGAAGTTTACAGTTTGGTACTACTAATTGCAGTGTCAGAAAATCTGAGAAACTGCATATGAAAAGCTCAGTTATTGGCTGGGAGTCTGTGTCCTTGAAAGAGAAAGATCCTGGGAGTGCTACTGCATCATATTGCCTGGCAAAAATGAAGACTGGTTCCCCGTATGTACCTGAAAGGAAGGTGCAAGGAAAGGAGAGCCACACTCTTTTCAGTGATGCTCAGTGGCAGGACAAGAGGCAGTGGGCACAAGCTGGAACACAGGAGGTTCTTGAACTGCAGGAACCACGTTTTTGCTGTGAGGGTGACCAAGAAGTGGCACAGATTTCCAGAGATGTGGTGGAGTCGCTATTATTGCAGATGCTTAGAAGCTGTCTGGACACAGACCAGGGCCACTCTTCCAAACAACCTTTCCATGAGTCTATGAGAAAATTATACAGCCTGGAAACAGGCAAATAGCAGTCTTCTTAAACAAGGCATTTCCAGCAAAGAGTGGGAAATACTACTGCTCTCAGAAGGGCTGCTTACAAATAAGAGTAGGCTGAAAAAAGGCTTTGTGGGCATCAGAAAACAGTGAGGTTCTGGAATGGTTTCTCAGCTGGTGTAATGGGGAGAAAAAACTCCAGTGGAATCCAAGGAAGATTTTGGTCAACATGTGAGAAGAGTATGGTCATTTGCTTGCCAAAGAGGACAGGGTATTTGGCTCAGATACTGCAAGTGCAAGCCTGTGTTTCTAAACTGCCAGGAAGGGCAAATCCAACTTTTAGGGTATTTTGCCAAACCTGATGCTTCAGAGAGGGTCCCTTGGTATCAGCAGGCCAGTGTTATACATTCTTTCACTTTCTAGATAGTAATTTTTAAGCCCATGCTGAAAGTTCACCTCTTCTTTTTGGCTTCCTAAATTGGGAAAAAGTACAGGCATCACAGACTTAAATACAATCTGTGCTTTTCTTGGTTGTTGTAAGCCTAGGTTTTGGGAAGTCAAATATGTCACTATAATTGGCCTGGGCTGCCTCCCTGATGCTCCCTGCTCTCCACAAGAGATTTTTGCAGTATTTCGTGTTATTGGAGGGTCATCTTTTATAATAATATTCCAAATATATTTAACGGTGCACTCTGGGAAAATTACTCCATTCAGCAGTTTCACATTTCTGGGACACCTGCTAAGAAATGTAATACTTTAAGGGCATGAACAGTGAGCTTAAGGCCCTCATTCTGCACATTGGATCAGGAAATATTTGCATTCCCACTTTGAATTTTCCAGCTCAGTCATGGTGGTTTCATACCCTTCATGGGTTGCTCTGCATCTACCTCTGCTCTCCTGGAGTTGTCACTAGCCTGCTGGGGGGCTAGGATGGCAGGAAGAGAGGTGAAGAAGGCATGTTGGTCTGTGCCACTTAGGGGTGACAGAATCTGGGGGAAAGGAGGGTCAGGGACATCCCTGTGAGCTGACTCCCAGCTGTGGTCTCTGATGTGCCTCCCTCTGCTTGCTGTGCCTCTGTATATGCCTGACATGAACCTCGGTGTTTGCCTTGCAGTGCAGGGCCTCCTGAGCAGCAGCCAGCCTGCTACAGTACTCAAGAGCAGTAGGGAGACAAGATTTCCTGGAGAAAAGCTGATTCCAGACAGGTCTGCACATACCCACCCCTGCCTCTGCCATGGACTCTAGGCCCACTGCGCATTGCTAGAAATTTTTAAACACAGGAAGAAGAGAGATGAAATTCAGGTGCCTTCATCCAGGCAAGCATGTGATGAGTGTGTCCTAGTGCCCAGCCCTGCATTCAGGTGCTGGTCAGTGATAACATCTTGTTTTGGGCTAATGGAGGAGCTGTGGCATAGACTTAACTGCAAGCCACAGGGAACACTACAACACTGATGGATCTGTCAGTGGAGATGGATATTTTTTTCCCTGTTGAAATGTCTGTATGTATTTTACTGACAGTTTCAGCTGTGAAAGAGCAGCAGAAAGATGTTTGTGCTACAAGACCATAATCTGTGACAAGCTGGGGATCTGTGCCTCTCTGCTTCCTGCACCGTAGATAACAGTAATGTTATAGTGCATCTCCACAGCCAAAGAGAAACACCACCACAAAAGCTGCTGCAGCCCAGAGTAACGATGCCATTGCACTCATAACTATTACTCAGAGATATTCTCCTTTCTGTGAATATGTTGCATGCATTCAGGCTTTCCCAGCTGTGGTACATGTTCTGGTCAGCTGGCAAGGCAGGCTTAGAGAGACTGAGAAGTTGGCTTTTGGTTCAGCTTTCTAGTGGTGCTGGGAACACACAGAAACTGGAAAATGAGAAAGGATCTGACTTGCATTGCTCCTGACACTAATGACATTTTTTACTATGGTCAAAGTCCCACCTGGCCAGGCTCACATTGTTGAGAGATGCTGCAGAGAGATGGAGCCCTCTTTGTAGCCAGCGCTCTTAGCTTTTCCCAGCCTTGCCTTGCTCTGGGAACCTTGTCAAACTGGGATTGAAGCAGAGGGGGCTGAGAGCTACCATTCTTTTCTGTGCACCACAAGAATGTAGAGGAAGCAACCCAAGAGGAGTGTTTGCTTTCTGGAAAAAGATGGAGCTTTTGACATCTTGTGCTCCTGGGCAAATTTTTGTTCCCTGAGCAAGGTCTGACAGCTGCGTTTGTTGTGCCAAATCCCCAGCCAGAAAAAAACGGGATAATGAGTCCACTAGCAAATACTTTATTTACCTCTTGTTCCCCCCAACTGTTTCCAATTTGCAGAGCTCACTCCTGCCTGTGTTGCTGACTGACTTGTTCCAAGTGCTACCCTAATGCAAGCAAGTGACGGTGACAGGTAGAAGGTCACCCAGCACAGCCCTCCAGCAATCTGTAGATTCCTCTTCAGTGGGCTGTAACTTGAACAGGCCTGGCCCAAAAAGCCTGTGGAGGCAGTATGGCAGACAGTGTGGAGGTGAGGGGGGTATCACTCTGTTGGGGTGCTCCTCAGAAGATGCACAGCAGGATGCACAGCAGGGCTATGTACTCAGCATTTCTCTGCAAGCTGTCTGAATCCTTGGCTGCTGCGTAGGAGCACACAAAAGCTTTCTGGGTGAGAAAGACTGTGGAAACAGCTTATGATGCTGCTCCATCTCCTAGCTTAGCTCAGAAGAGGCTTAACTGAAGAACAAGGGTACACCCATGTACCCTGAGGCTCACTGGTGCTCACTAGAGCAGCACAGGAGCAGTGCCTGAGCTTCTCATTTGCAGGCGCATCATGGTTCAATGGATTGAGTCTGGAATTCATCTGTGCCTCACTGAGCTGTAGCCCAAAGCCACTCTGGTTTGTCCCCTGCTTGCACTGTAAACTCCAGCCTGGGCTAGGATCTGCCTCAGCACAGGCAACAGGCTGCTGTTATATGCTGGATAGATGGAGCCCACATTGGTACAAGGCATGTCCCAAGCTTGCAGTCCCACAGGTACTGCAGGTGTTTTAAGCCTGAACTACCAGCAGCACCATGAGCAAAAACACATGGGTGACAGAGCCTTAAGGGCTCATCACCCTCACAAATCTCTTAACTGCTTTTCTCACAGCATGTAATATAAGTGATTGGAGTGGGAGAAACCTCCTTAGGGATACATGATGCCTTCAGGTTTCTTTCTATTTCCCTTCCAAGAATGCACACCAACCACTGCCAAGAACTGGTCATGCTGAGCCCATCAGCTTCTCTTTTCTTGGGGAAGCAGGCTGAGCTACTGCTTCTTAGGATTCAGGAGACTGTAGAGAATATTTCAAGACTCATTGCACCAAAGCCTCCCTTGCTTCAGAGCTTTGATACGCAAAATATGGAAACCAATCCAAGCTTCGCCTTTTCTAATTACTGCTCAGTGCTCGAGATGTGTCTCTCACATTTCTGTCTGCCATGGGAAGGTGGTGATGTGGAAAGCTGATGTATATTTAAAGAGCTCCGGTTTGGATCCCTGTTGCTGCTGGCTCTGCTTCTTTGAGAGCCTGCAGTACACCCTGAATTTCTGTAGGTGTTGCTGCATGCCTACAGTCTCCCAGCAAAGCTTTCCACAGAGGGAAGCCCACAAGTCCAGAGGAAGCTGCACTTTCAGAGGGGCCTTCTCTTTCCTCCCTGGGCTCCAGAAAGTGAAGATTAAGGGTGAGGAGGCTGTTCTCAGATGGCTGACAGTGAGCCTTGAGCGACCAGCTAGCTAGGGTGGATTGGGATGGGAGCTGAAAGGTCACTGTGGCTAAACCTGTGAGGTGGAGTTAAAGGTTTGCTGAAAATCATTGTTGGTCTGTGTTGCATTGCCTGTGCCACTGGGGTCCTCAGCACTGGCCATAGAGTGATGGGTAGGGCCTAGTCTGGAAACGTGGCTGCTCCTAATGCCATCCTTCCAGCCTAGGGACTCAAAAGGTTTGCAGGTATCACATTTCCCAGTACATGTCCCAGAGCATCCCACGGTCCTGAGCCTGGCCTTTCTCTGCACTGCATGTACCCACCCTCTTGAGGGTCTTGGAGCAGGGGGAATCCCTGGTGTAACTTTAGACTGCCATGGTCTCTGCAAAGTCATGTGCAGAGTTACCAGCTGAAACTCGTGATGTGCAAGCCCATGTGCTCCCCAGTGCCCTGGGAATATTAGCTGAAGCCACACTAGAGATTGATGTGACCACTCGTGATTGAGGATGGGTAGGCAGGAATCAGCTGGGCCCCAGGAACCTGGAGTAAATCCCAGCAGATGGGAAATACTCCTTTGTGACAGATGCAAGACCTTAGAAGCAAGGAGCCTTCAAAGATGATTACCCTGAGATGTGATCTCTGCCAGGCACACACAGAGTGACTGGAAATACTCACTACCCTCAGTGCCACATGTCACAGGGCCCCTCAGCCCCATGGGATGGACACAGTGGGTTAGGGGAAGAGGAGAGGGATTGGGACAGCAGGCTTGCAGCTAGGGAAGGAGATAGGCTGCTGCACAGCTCTTCTCCCCTCCTACCACCTGCAACAAGCAATGTGCAGGGTAATGGAGGTGGTGGAGCTCTGCTTCCTTTTTCTGTGCCACTCTCAAGTAAGTGCACCCTTGTTTTATTAATGCATGTCTCTAATTTGCAAACACAGGAGAAATTTCTCATGGGAGAAATAACTTTGGTTTAAAAAAGCAGACACAGAAACATGGTAATGGGTTTAAAGAAACGGCCCTGACTGGAGACATAGAGCTGGAACAGAGAACTGAGATATTTATGTCAGGACCTGCAGTAAATGGTAGGTTTGGCATGAGATTTTGGCATGTTTGTTTGTAGGTATTGTTTCTTTTCAATGTTTATGTCCTGAAATGAAAGGTATGGTGTTTTGGGGAAGTTGACAAGTCACTTGTCACTTGTCACTGTCCTGGAGTAGGGACAGAGCTGTGAGCCCAGAAGAGAGGCCAATGGTACTCAGAATAATCAGGCAATTGCAATGGGGATGCTGTTATAAAGCTATGGCTCTGTCCTAAAATGGTGGTAGCCAAAGATCTTAGCAATAAATGACAGATCTGGCAAAGGCTGGGATGCAGGAGTTAGCCCTCCTCATCCTTACCTCTACATGTCACAAGAGCCAACCCTGGCTGCTGAGGAGGAAGTATCAATATGTTGAAGGGAGTGCAAATAGTTACAAAGCCCAAGGAGTGGGCAGTGCCACCTGCAGCAATCAGGGCACAGAAGAAATGCATCCCTTTGCCTCCCCTTCTCTCAGCTCTCTGCTCCCTGCCCATGGCATAAGTCATGGATGTTGTGAAGAGTACAGCAGTGACCTTGGGGCTGTCAGAATGGGCTGCCTGGAGCACAGCCTGGCTGGTTTGATAAACTTGCCACTTTTTGTGGTTTGACCTTAGCTGGCAACTAAGCACCACATAGTTGCTTGCTCACTCTGAGATCCTCAGTGGGATGGGGAGACAATTGGACAAGTTCATGCATTGAAGTACAGGCTGTTTAATAGGACAGATAAAGAAGGGAAAAATAATTAGGATATACAAAACAAATGATGCACAATGCAATTGCTTACTATCCCTTGACTAATATCCAGCCAGTACCTGTGCAGTGGCCCCTGGCCAGCTTTCCTCCTGGTTTATATTCTTAACATGATGTCATAAAGAATGGAACATCCTTTGGACAGTGGGGGTCAGCTATCCTGGCTATATCCTCTCCCAGCTTCTTGTGCCCCCCAATCTCCTCACTGGAGGGGTGAGGTGAGAAGCTGAAAAGCCCTTTACTTTGTGTAATTATTACTTAGCAACATCTAAAACATCAGTGTGTTATCAACATTATTCTCATCCCAAATCCAAAGGACAGCACTGTACCAGCTACTAGGAGGAAAACTATCTCTATCCCAGCCAAAACCAGAACACACTCTGGCTCAACTCAAATCCTGGAGCATTTGTTTTTCCTGTCTGCCCCAGGCTTGCCAGGATATGTGACTCCTGTGGAGACTGAATGTAAGAGCAACCAACAGAGCAGGACTGAGGGCTGCTGTGAAGGAGGCACAACAGGGTGTTCATGCCCCACAAATGTGTGAGTTCACATGCCATGCAGATGTGCAGGACTCAGATAAATGGCTGTCCAGCTTGGCATCTCACCAGCTGGTCATGTGCGCTTGGGATAAGTGTGAGAAAGAGACAAGTGTGCAGTGCAGCCTCTCCAAAATACTCCCTCAGATGCCAGAGATCTGAATTCAGAGATTCTCTGATCAGAGCTGCTTGGTTAAGCCACTGATAGGTTTGCCTTCCTTCACTTTGGTCCACTGCTGTTTGTATCCATGTTGAGCATCCCCAACACCCTGTGGCAAGCAGTCCCACAGCCTAAGAAAGCACTGCATGAAGAACCACCATTTCTTTTTGGCTTCAGACCAGTCCCTTCCCTCTGATGCTCCTCATAGTTCTGGTAGCAGAAGGGACAGCAAATATCTCTGCCTTTGGCAGATGCACTGAAATCTACCTGGCTTACCCTAGATCCAGCTTAGACTACATTCAGCTTGCAAGCTGTAGATTGCCCATCACTTTTAGGATTTTCAGTTTTCTGGACTCCGATGTCACCCTACAGCTTCATCATTAGCAAGGAGAGAGACCTCATCAGATATATCTGCTGCCATGAAATGCCAAGGTCAAGGCACAGGCTGCTGAAGAGGTCCTTGCTCTGCAGGCAGAACTTGAAGGAGGACAGAGTGAGACCAAAGCTGCTCTGAGCTCCTGCAGCCCCCTAGCTCCTGTAGGCTCTCTGTCTGACTGGCACCTGGTGAGCAGATAGGATTAGGGTTAGGTTAGACAAAGTATGATGCAGACATAAGCCTGTTCTCCTTGGCATGTGCATCAGGGGAGAGATAAGACAGTGAGCTGATGGAACCCAGCCACTTTCTGAAGGGCTGCAGCTGGGTGGAAAACATCCTTGCCCTGTTCACCAAGTAGCAGCAGCAGCAGCAGCAGCAGCAGCAGCAGCAGCAGCAGCAGCAGCAGCAGCAGCAGTACGAGCAGCTCATCTCTCCCGGGGTCTCCTGTCCTTTCAGAGTTAGCCCTGCACACAAAGGGAGGCTGCTTTGCATGCCAGCAGGAGCAGCCTAACCTTTGATCAGCACAATCGGCCCTTTCACTGATTTCAGCTGCATTGCTGCTCTCTGTACTCTCTGAAAGGCTGCATGCAGACCCTGGGGCACAGGGAGCCTGGGGATGGGGAGCCCTTGGCCTGGAGACCTGCTGCCCTGTTTATTTGAAGCAGCTGCTTGGCCCCTTTCAATTAGGCAGCTCTTTCTCCAAGAGCTGCAGCACTGAAGCAGTGACACAGCTACTCTAGCAGCTGGGGTCATTGCCTGTTGTCACCTGCACCTCCCTGTGCTGGCACCCAGAAGGACAACAGGTGCTCAGCAGTTCTGCCAAGCCAAGTGCTTTGACCTGGCTACCAAGATCTGGCACCCCCTCTTTGAGAATGGTGCTCTGGTGTGCCATGTCACTCTTCAGGGATAGGCAATAGTGATCCAACCCCTCTCCCTGGACAGTCTGTAATATGACAGCTTGGCTCAGGAAACACTGGTGCTCAGGACAACTGGTCATTCACCCCTTCTTTCCTCTTCCCTGTGTCTCAGGTTCTCCTTCACTCTCTTCAGTCATTAATTTCCCCTGCTTTGACATGTTTGCCCTCAGTTTAGATAGTCCCCCAGAATACCCTTGCTTCAGAGAGGTGTACCAGGGAGTGAGGGATGTGGGGAGCAGCTGGTGCCAGCATCAGTAAGACTGCAGGGAAGGCAGGCCTTGGCAGCCAAAAATATATATAAAAGTATATATATATATATATAATTTTTATTTTTGTTTTTAAAATAATACCATAGAACCTCTAAATGGAAATCTGCTTTGTCAAAGGGCAGCCCTGCCTCCCAGAGTCTGCTTCCTTCAGTTTCTTTGTGCTCCTGAGCAATCTGCTCCTGCATGTTAAGAAGCACTTAGTAAGTGACTAAAAGCCTCAGAAAAGGAATAACCTAAGGATTTAATATACTGCAAACAAAATTATATAAAAAGATTTCCCAGGCAGTTGAGTTTTCAGTGATTAAGAAAATACAATTTCCTGTAATTAAATCTTAACAAGAAATGTTATTAAAAACACTCTGTCCTGGCTTTTGTAATAATTGCCCATTCCCCCAGAACAGTAAACAGAATTAGAGTCTGCAACACACACAGTAATCCATGTGTCATTTTGATCAAATTTACCTTAATAACTTTATCTGGAGAGAAAAGTTGAATCACAGTGTCTGAAATGGAAACTCCTGCACAGCAAATGCAGCATGTGGCTGCTTCAGGGCTGGGGCAGCAGCCAGACTTGGTGGGTGATGCTGCCAGAATGGTTCTGTCCTTGTATGGGCTCCTAAACACTGGGGATAAACAGGCTTGGTGCTTCTCTTCATATTGTGGGATATGTATCTTGTCTGTGGCTCTAGCCTTCATCATCTCCAAAATTCCTTGGTGCTCCAGAATCCACCATGGCAACCCAAACCTCCCTCCTAGGAAGCTCTGCTCTGCAAGGGTCATCTGTCATTTCAGTTCCTTCCCACAATGTCTCTTGTGTCTTGTAAAGCACTTCTGGTGCTTTCTTTCACATGGTGTTTGACAACACCACTGCCACCTGCATTTTAGAGTTGCTGTGGGACTTTGTGCCAACATGTCTCTGTGTCATTTTCCTTGGGTCTGGCTGCCAGGGGGCTCTGGCTGTGTGGCTGCTGCAGCCTTGCCCATGCTGCTTGACTCCCCTTCCCTCTTCTTGTCCATGGCTACAGCCCAGTGTGCCATTTCTGCCCTTGCCTGCTTACAGCAGTGTCTCCCTTCTCCCCTTCTCCCAGCCCTTGACTATTCTTTCAGGCTGCCCAGCACTCTCCCATCACCATCTGGCCCTGGCTGCTGGCAGAAGGGAGGTTTTTCTCCCTGCCCAATAACTCTCCCCAGTGTAGCTGACAAGGTGTCATGCATTTCCCCTCTGATTTCCTCCAAAACCTTCTCCAAATGCCAGGTTTGGGAATAAAAGTTGAGTGGAGCACAGTGTGGGGAGCGCTGGCACATCTTTTCCAGGTAGCAGAGACTAATCAGGGGCTTTGTCAGTTGGCTGACAATTTCCAGCCTAACCTGAATTCAGTCTGACAGCAGCTGGGCAACCCACTCACCTGGGGGGTAATTTTTTAAGCCAGTAATTGCCTGTCATTGCTGTTGTGCCAGGCTGTGCCATTCACCCTGCAGCAAAGCTTGGGAAACAGATGAGGAACCTGCTTGGGAGAGGATGAAGGTTTCTCAAGTGTGCCAAGGGTGACCATGGTAGAGATGGGGCAGTGCCTCCATATGCTGGGCAGGGTTGTCCTGGCTGCTCCTGCTCTGCATCTTGCAGCACTGGGGAAAAATACAGTCCCTGCTGTGAAGAGGAGCTGTTTGAGGCATTGTGAAAGGGGCATTGTGAGAAGCTTGCTGCAGAGAGCTGCTAGATTTTTTTGGGAAGGGCAGAAAGACTTGGGAAGTGATAGTCTGGTACCAAGGGGAGGGGTGTGGGCTTGGATGCAGACTAGTCTAGCTTCAGGTACTGCTCCCAGCCACAGGAAAAGGCTGGTTTCTCTTGGAAACATTGTGCAGATGTGCTACAAGGCTGAACAACCTCTGCCAACAGTAGCAGAACATAGCACTGAAAACAACCTGAATCCAATATCTGCAGGGACTTCTAACATTTCAGTGCTTGCTTACATCTCTAGGTGGAGGTGAGTGAAGAACTGGGGAGGTTTGAGGGGAGCAGAGAATCTTTTGAACTACAATTCCACTTTTTTTGTCAAGAGACAAGCACCTGGACATGCTCTACAGTTTTGTTGAATAGGACATTGCATTTTCCCACCCAGCTTCGTTGTCCCTTTGAGCAGTAGTTTAAGAACCTGCTGTCTTTGTTCCCCTCTAGTGATCCAGCTCCCCAGCTGGATGCACCCCAGCCCTTCTGCCTCCTATGAGAGCCTGTAAACCCATGGAAGCTCTCCTGGATGCATTGCAGGAGATATAGGCTAACCCAAGCAGAGGGGATTCAGCTTCTCAAGGAGAATCTGAAGCATGAGCTATGAACCCTGTCAGTCTCTGCTTGCAAGAAAGAGTGGGTTCAAACCAGGAAGACCTAATGAACTGGTGGCACTGTCCTTGGCCCTGTCAATAGGTTCCTGGCTGTGAGAAGAAGACAGATCCTGCCAAGGTGTTGCTGGCCAGCCAGCTTGGCAAACAGACAGAAGAAAAATGGTGGAATGAATGCCTCTCTTTCCCTCTCTCTCTCTCTCTCTTCCCCCTCACCTATTTTTCATTCCAACCTTCCTTGTTTTACAGGTACACTAATCCATTAATCCATCTCTCTTTAATATAGAAATGCCACGTTGCACTGTTTGATGGTAGCATCTCCCTCTCTGAGCAGTGTTTCTGTAGGGACAATCATTACAGTAGCATGCCATCCCTACCTACAAAAGACAAGTCTTGGAAAGGCTTTGCACCTGTGAAATATGGTGATGAACCATTTTCTAGCTCTGAAAACCTCCAGACAAATAAACAATAGATGTTGCCTTTTTAAGCAAAGGTTCCTTGCAGAAACAAAGTTATTTGCTGTATGGGATGCAGCTGTCTTGCTAGCCTGAAAAGACTCATACTCTCATGGGACTAAGTCCTGCATTATTTCAGGGAGGTGGCAGGGCAGACTGCACAGTCCACATATTCCATTAATGCATTTTGCTGGCCAATTTCTTATCTTTCAGAGTCTAAAATGCCTGCTGCTGTCAGAGTGTTTGAACAAGCTGCCAAATCCCCTCTCTGTGTCACACTGCTGGCATCTGTTGCTTGTTCTGGCAATAAACCAGTTTATACTGTCATGATCCAACCCAACGGTTCTCCTGAGTCAGTGCAGGATGGCTCGGGAAGGCAGTTTCCTTTTCATAAGGTTTTTATTAAAAACAACATTGGAGAGTAGAGTTTCTGTGCTGAGATGGTGGAAGCAGCTGGGGATTGTTGTTTTTTTTTTCCAGCACACCATGCAGCAAGTATTTTATGTGCATTCTTCCTTCAGGGAATGGCCTTGATTCTTCTCTTCGTTCCACAGGTGTAAAAGAGGAGTCTTTTTAATGGAGTTACCCTGCTGTGAAGCAGGTGTAAGTGAGAGGAAAATTATGCCCCTTCTAAAAAGAATTGGCAAAGTTAAAGTCTTTGGGAGCATGTTGGAGATTGCTGCTTCAGTAGGTACTTGAGGAATATTCTCTGTCAACCCAGACAGCAGGGCCGCTGGCAGTAGAACCAAGTTTAAATAAAAACTTCCTCATCTATTCAGTGAACAGCAAGGCTAGGGCAGGGCTAGGCTTAAAATACAAGGGCAGCCCCTGTGGGAATCTGCTTACCTCTGAGGGGAGGACTCGGTGTGACCAAGCAGCTCTGATGAGAAACCTGAGGCTGGCTTGAGCACCAACTGGAATTTGAAAGCAGGCAGCTCTGAACCTTCCAGCAAAGGGCAAATTATTTCAAAAGAATCAGTGTCACAAGTGACTCAGACATGGTGCTTTGAATCAGAGTGTCTTGTGGCATCTCAGCACCTGAAATCTGTTGGGAGTTGAGTTGTTTCATGCTTGATATGTCCACAGCAGAGACTTTAGCTGTGAGCCCTCAGAAGTACAGAGAAATGCAGCAGTCTTGCCTGGAAGTTGGGGTTCAGAGGACTGGGAAAAGTTTGTTCAGAGCAAGGTTGGTTTGTGGTTCTCTCATTACCTGCTAGAATTCCAACTTAGGGTGATGGAATGCTCCTGGTATTTCACCTTGTACCTCTATTTTGGGAGGCCTGGCCTCATTGCCTGCTGGGAAGAGATGTGATTTGAAGCCATCTAGTTTCAGCCACGGGAGTGCAAGGCTCTATCTGTAGCAAAGGAAGGAGAAGGCATCCATCTGGGTCACAGGAAATGTTCCACAAACCCCCTGGATGAGTTATGAAAGCTGGAATGGTAACACTGAGACCTTGGGTAGCAATTGTGAGGGAAGCAGCTACTATACCTTGTGCACACTGTGCCTTTTGCTGGAGAAGCCTAATGGTCACCAGCTTCCCTGGGCTACAGGCCCCACACCTCTGCCATTATTAAACAGAACAGTGAAGATTTAGAAACTGATCCTAAATTCTTGTCCATCTAATGATCCCACTCTTGGAGACCCAGCGCTGGCAGATGTAGTCAGACCAGAGCTGTGCTGATACAAAGCTGTGACATCAGAGGCGTTCATCCATCAGGAAATTGTCACACTGATTTCAGCAGTGAGGGTGTTTAGCACCACCTCTGTGGTCCTGCCCAGCAGTGTACAGGCTTCCCACCTCCCTTCTTTCCCCTGGCCCTGAAAACAGCTGGTTCCCAAGCTCGCTTGTCTTACCTCCAAACTTCAGTGTTCATTGCTCTTCCTTCTTCTTGGCAACACAGTCCCTTCCTGCCTCCACCCCCTCTAGGGAGGGAACAGCATGATGTGATTAAAAGCAGAAGGCTGTAAGGAAAGGTGGCTTTTCTGTAATAGCACATACAAACAAGAAAACTATAGAGATGGTGTGGCTGGCTCAGTTTCTTTAAGGTTTTGAGCTTCTGGCTGATGACAGGTGTTGAGTTAAATCACTTTGGTCATGTTTTATAGTCATTAAAAAACCACCACAAAGATAAAAAGTGAGAGACCGTAAGATGTTTTCAGGATTTCCTCTTCTTTGGTGTTACTGCAAAATTTTAATTCTCTCGCTCTGCACTTTGCACTGATCTTTGGATGTTAAGACTGAGACCTTAAGCTAAGCATCATGCTCTAATTTGGCATCACTGTTGCATAGTATTACAGCTCCCTTGGCACTTTTTGCAAACGTTGAATTCTTCTTCTAAATGTTGGGACAGCAGAGCTCTCTGCTTTGGCTGTGGCTCTTTTGAACATCATTCACTGCACCCACCCCTGCCCTAGGAGACCATGCAATCAAAGTGACATTCTTCAAAGTCAGCCTGCCCTGCAGATGTACTCATGCAATTAGTAACCTCCCTACACACCTGCATATTTGGTATCAACCCTTCCTTCCCTTTGAAAATGCCTCAAGAATGAGTCCCTGTGATCTTTATCATGCATCTGAGGCCCAGAGAATGGTAGAGTCAAAAGAAATGTGAAAATACTCTGTTTTTCCCTAAGTGGACCCAATGCAGGCAAGATCTGTGGGGCTTTGAAGGTGAGGAATTTCTCACAGAGGATGTTAAGCTGCCAAAGTTCATATGGGTCTGAAAGAGACTGGACCCAGAGGCAGCTCCCAAAGAGTACCTGTGCTCCTCCTTGGTCCTGGCACCCCTTCCTTCTGGCTGATGGGTGGGCTGGGCTGATGCACATCTTGCAGACACAAAGCTGCTGCATGTACCCATCTCTGCCCATCTGAGGGACAAGTGCATTCCTGCAGAAGGGTGAGACGAGCAGGCAAGTGCAGGAATATATAAAGTTGGTGCAGGTCAAAGTTACAGCACTTGCTTTCTGGAAGCCACAAAATGCAAAAAATCAGCCTGTCTGCTTCCATTCATTTGAATTTTGCATGGCTCTTTTTTGAGGGCCCCGAAAAGGCTCTAAGTTTGTACTGTGTTATGCATGTTCAATAATGCATTTCCTGCTCACAATGTTTAAATGGTTATCTTCATTGTTATTTATTAAAACATCTTCAAGAATGTCTGGACATTCATGGCTCTGCATCTCAAATGATTCATTAAAACACCCACTTTCCCCGTTGGAAACTCCACTCTTGCATTATGTTTTGATCTCCACCACTGAGTGAGTGAAAGGCTCATGTCAGATGGAATAAAATCTTTATCTCTCTGCACATCCACAGGGCAGAGGTGTCTGTTCAGTTTCTTGCAGATGGAGGTGAGCAGAGACCTTCAGTTCTCCCCTCTAGGTTACAGTGAGTCAGCCCTCCCCTCCTGTTAATCCCTGCTAGCAAGATGCTGAGCTGCACCTGCCCTGCCTGTCTCTTCAGTATGGCTTAGGAATTTATGTGTCAGGCCTTGATAAACCATCTACATGGCTTCTGGCTTAGAGCTGGCTGGTGCCAAGCTCAAAACACAGGCAGACAAAGCTGGCTGGCACAGTCTGCCCTGGTACCTGCAATAATCATGATGGAAAGCTCCTGCAAGTGTGAAAATGGTATTTGCAGGCTCAGGGAAAGCGTGCTGTCTTCTGTCATCTGTCCCCTCTGTCTGGCACTTGGAGAGAGCATCTGGAGTACCAGGTCCAGTTTGGGGCTCCCTGGGAAGAGATACCAACACAGTGGAATGAGCCAAGAGGAGGTACATGTTTGGGGCTGGAGCACCTGGCATTTGAGGAGAGTCTGGAGATGTGGGGCTCTTTGCTATCTTCTGCTATGTAAAGAGCCATTGCAAATAGTATGCCAAGTTGTCCTCAGACATATATAGCAAAGGATGAGGGATAAAAATAGCTCCCAGGAAAATGTTGATCAGATATAAAGGGAAAAAAATCTTCCCTTTGAGAGTGGTCCCAGCGCTGATAGAGGTACCTGAAGAGTCTGTGGGATTTCTGTCCTGAAGATACTCACAGGAGGCTGGACTAGATGACTTCAGAGGTCTCCACCCTTAGTTCTCATATTTTTGACTTATTGGTGGCAACATTTTTATAAAGAACTCTTCTCATACAGTCCTCTTGATTTCCTGACAGAGCCTGTTTCTTAAGCTATACTCTTTTTTTTGCCTCCTGTCACCCTTACAAAAAACTCAGTCAAGAAAGACATTTCTTCCTTCCCAGTGCCCAGACTTACTGGCAGATTTCCCTACCTAAGTTTTGGTCTCCCAGACTCCACCTTGCTCTCTTGAAGGTGAGACCACCCTCACCTCAGCCAGGTGTCCCAGAAGGAGCTTTGCAGGTCTGGGAATCAGTTCATAATGTTTCCTAAAATCTCTGGAGGAACAGCAGTACCACTGGATTTTGGCTTTTTCCCCTCTATCCTCCAATTCAAGAGCAAGCATCATCAAATAAAGCTAGTGGGAGCTGGGCTTGAAAGAAGCAAAAAGAAGCATCTCTTCCCAAAAGAGATAATTACTCTGCCTGACTCTGCTGAAGGAGGTTATGATAAAGTTTCCATTAAATCCAAAAGAGGAAAGCCCACAGCTAATTACTAAGCAAGACAAAACTGCCTCTTGAAACTAAGTGGAAAAGAAAGGGATTAGGAGTAAGTTTTAGTATATGCTTGTCCTGCTCTGCCCTGGCCCCTGGTCCCTGGCTGGATCCTGGAATCCTGTGGGATACCATACAGATGTTCTTGTGGGGGGGATGGCATTTTCCTCACTGCAAAACTTGCTCTATTGCAAAATGCCAAATAGGAGCCTGCTGTCTTTTGTCACACAGTTAGCTGAGACAACAAGCAGCCTGGGCTTCTGTGTTTTTTTGGGAGATTGTGCCACTTCCACCAGCAGCTGTGGAGTCTCTGGCTCTTAACCTGTTCTATCAAGATTTTTCAGGGATGTAACATTTCACCACAGCTGTGCAAATAAGCATTGCTTTTGCTTGCTACAGGAATAGCAGCATTAAAAAAAAACAAAAAAAACCCCAAAAAACCTACAAATCAAGCCCACAACTGGGGGTCATTGGGAAATTAATTATTTTTTCTGTTTCCTGCTGAAATGAAAAGCAGAAAAATCATCTTGTGTTGAGTAAATTACTCAGTTTGAAAGTAAATGTTCTGCTTAGGGATATATAAAAAAAAGGTCTAATGGGCAATTAGAAATCTGTAAAAATAAATTGCTATTTCAAGAAGCTAAACCATCTAATTCAGAAAATGTTGAATTGCAGCCTTTGAACTTCTCAGTTTTCTTCCCCTAAGCTGAAATAATTCACTGATTTTTGTAGCCGTGCATGATTTTGTTTGGTCAATGCAAAGCAGAATCTTTCAGTGAGAAGCAGTGACCCTGAAAGTTGTCTCCTTCTCCTCCTCAGGACCACCCCTAGAATGTCCTCCTGCTCCTGCCACACTCATTTTCAATTGCTGCAGCTCTGCTGCTGTCCTTGTCACTAATCAGCTCTCTGGCACATTCCTGAGACATGGCTTCCCTGGTGAAGGTCCTCTAAAAAATAAGCTGTTACAGTGTTGTCTGCCTCATTTCAGCCTTATCCTCCTCAAGGGTCTTTTTTTTTTTTTTTTTTTTTTTTCCAGAAGTGACTGGGTGGCTTTAGGTGTGCTTTCAGCCAGACAGTACACAGCATTTATCATGGTCCCTGCTTTTCTGCCTGACATGGAAAGTGCAAAAAAGGCAAAACCAGCGAAGGTTGCAAAACTTTGGAGGAGACCTGTTGTTTAGGAAGGTGATAGTGGATACATCATCTGGCTGAAGGTCCTAGGGTGCCATGATGCTTGTGCAGACCTCCAGAGCAGATCCCCATAGCTGGGTTCAGCTTTAAGAGAGGACAAAGTCGATGTTAAGCTTTTGTTAAGCATTGTAACAGTGCTAGTGCATTGTTACAGGTGGATATGGAGCAGTGGGGTGCATGGAGCTGTGGATTTGGAGGTTCACTCAGAAGAGGAACATTTCAAGCACAAGCAGGACTTCTGGGTATGTCCATGCCATCATGGTAGCTCAGGGCTTAGCTCTGTGTGCCAGCCCAAGCTCCTGGTTGTGCCTTAACCTTGAAGCCTGGCCCTGGTCAGGATGGACACAGCCAGCTGGAGCCCTTGATGTGCTGAAGGTGAGCCTGGCTTGGCGGGCATGGGGAGCTGAGCTGGGGCAGAGTGAGATTTTGCACGCTGCTGCAGATGGATTGCATGTCCTCAGGAAAGTGATTTCCTGTGTCTCCATCCCCTTGAGCAGCGCAGGAAGTGTCACCTGTTTCCAGGGGGCTGTGAGGCTGAATTCATCAGTATCCATGAGGAATTCAGAGGTGGCTGTGGGGAAGGCTCTGGGGAGGGCATGGTGCTGATTAGTCACTTGCAAATGCCCCCATGGTCACAGGAATTCAGGCCCTTGCTAAACCCCATTCCAGGAAAGCAGAGTCCCTTCTCTCAGCTGCTCTTCTCAGCCCCCTCTCACTTCCCGGAGAGGAATGCAAAATTAACACATTTATCACAGACTGTCTGAAGAAACAGAGAATGATCAGTTTAGAACAGGTTGTATTTGCAAATATCTGAGCCCAAAATAACACAAACAAGCAGTCTCATGACAACTCTATGGTTGCTTTTCATCTGAAGCCTTTCACTGAGGTGGAACATGCCTCTTGCTTTGCTTTTCACTGTCCTCTGGAAGGTGATGCACTACATTTCCACACTCAAGTCTCCAGTTAATCCAGCAAAAGCTTTTTAAGGGGCAACAGATGAGATCTCAGCCAGTGACAGTGACCCATGCCCACTGCTGGCTGCCCCACCACCCTTGCCTGCTGCAGGGTGCTTCCCAGGGTGGTTTTCTCTAGGCAGTCAAAGTGTCTTTGGTGCTCTGATCCTCAGGAGGAGATGATTTGGTCCACAGTGGACTCCTGATCTGAACTGGGAGAAGCTGGGAGTAGCTGCATTTCCAGGCTGGGAGACACTTTCTCCTCCGCAGTAAAAAGCAGAACCTGATTTTACCCACATTTTCCATCAGCAAACAGAAAATGTGGTGGTCCTGGAGGCAAATGCCCCACCTCTGTGAAGACATTCATTACAAGAGAAACAAGCTCCTCTTCCAATATAGCACTGCTAGTACATCTAGCCACACCCTCCAGAGATTCTGGTGGCAGTGAGGAGCAGCCTGAGCTGCCGTGGTCCTCTGAGCTCACAGCTGATGCTCTCAAGGGGCTCTGCTTCCTAACATATATTGTGGTGTGGGTCACTCCCATGGGGCTAAGGTCTGGAGAGGTATCTGCACAGAGGAGACTCTCTGTGGAGATCTTGGAACATCTGTGTGAGAGAAGGCAGTGATTTAGGAGGGGAGGAGACCTCTGGGGTGGCTGGGACAGCCTGTTAGACTCCATTCCCTGCTGCCACTGGCCCATGCAGAGACCTGACACTGGAAGTGTCACTGTCAGGGGGTTGTTTGTATGGACAGGAGTGGATGGAGGTGCAGAGACATGTGGGAACAGCTGTTTATTTTTAATCTATGCCAAGTCTTCAGAGCCAACTCCCTTCATTATCCTTCTTTCTCAGTTCTCTCATCCCACCCTTCCTCTTGTCACTGTCAGAGGCTCACAAGGATGATGGATGAAAGGCCTTAAAAGCAGCTGGTTTCACATTTCATCACTGTCACATAACTTGCTTTCCTCTTTGCCTGAAATCACTCCTGCTGCCAGAAATGCCCTTGGCATCCCAAGGTGTTTTCCCTTGCTGGTGCCCTGCAGGGATGGCCTGCTGGGATGGCCTGCTGGAATCATGTGCCTCTGTAGTTTTGCAGAGCCCCTGGATGCCTTGAGAGGAAGGATTCATCACAGCCCTCTGCTCCTGACAGCTGGAGACAACAGCATTACTTTGATTATGGGTGGAAAGGATGATTTGGGGTTGGCAGGTGGAAGTGACTGAATAGCTCTGATGAGAGAGGGAAGGGATTTGGGATGGGAAATCTTGGTGGTCCAGGGAGATGTGGGAATGCCTTTGGGACTCTCTGTGCTTGTGCAGCCCAGCCTCCTGCTAGTTGTGTGCTGGGTAGCTCTGCTCTGCCCACAGAGAGGTCACTGTCATGCCCATTGCACCTGAAGCACACCTCTCTGTGGGGATCAACACTGTGTGTCTGGGGTCCCCTGTGACACCAAATAGGGTTCCTGTCATATGCAGGAGCACCCTTGATGTGGGGACAGAGGAAAGCAAGTCCCAGAAGGACTGCAGTGCTAATGCCCTGGTGCCCATGGATAACCACACTGCATCTCCATGTCATCTCCCTGTGCCTGGGCATGGCCAGACCTCAGCCTACATCCCCTGTGCTGGCAGGCTCAGGTCCAAACAATGCCTCCCAGACAAGCCCTGATCCTCAGGATGGATCTGGGCAGGGACTAGGTAGAAAATATTTATACAGTTGCTTCTCAAATTTCCTCTGTTTGCAGTGCAAGCAGGTGGAAAGCTGAGTTGCAACCTCCCCTTGCAGGCAGCTGTGATTGAATGCCTAAGGAGGGGAGAGGAGGGAGAGAGAGGAGGACAAGAAAAGAAATGATTGAATAAAAAAACCCTAAAGTAAAATAAGAATCAGTGTGAAGTGAGAGAAGACATAGTAAATCAAATTCTGCAAAAAAGAGGCAGAGAGCAAACACTTCAGCCAGGTCTAAGCCACCACCAGTTATTTATTCAGATAACATATTATTAGTGAGGAGAGACACTCACATCTGATATATATCTCCCAGTCCCAGAGAAATATGAAAAGGCAGCTGGCTCTGCTCCTATCAGAACCATTCCAGATGTTTTCAGCTGGTGTCAGATGTGCTGCTTGGCATGACAAAGCAAAGGGGGGGAAAAGGAGAGAGAAAGAAGGGAAAAGAAATATCATCATCTTTTTTTTTAAAACCACAGAAGGAAAATAAATCATGACTTCACATATTAAATGTTTCCCCTGGCAGCTCCTGGTGTAGTTGTCATTAGCAGTTGAAACAGCAAGGGAGATAGCAGAACACAAGGCTTCTATTTACCATTGTTAATCAAGCACTAATTGGTAGTTTAGACATTTTAAAATTATTGTGGGGAACATTTCAAAAGTGTCAAGAACGCAAGATCCATTCTCAGAAGTGTCACCCAAATCTGATTTCCACATCTGAGTAATTAAAATTGTGAGAATTTTTACCTTAGCAGTCACAGCTGACACTGGAGCATAAATTCTGGTGCCAGGCACTGCAGCACAGAGCAGTGGCTGTGCCCCAAAGGTTTTGATGAACGTGCAGGAGGAAACTCAAGTCACCCTGTTCTACATCTGAAGGATTAAGTTATGCAGGGATTAAGGGTGGCATCTATACTGCTTTACTGAGTACTCCTGGAAACCATCCAGGCTGGAGTATGTGCACAGGCCAGCAATGCCACCCCACCTGCCCTTGCAGCACACCTCTCCTGTGGCACTTGCTGGTGTCTGCTGGCACCTCCAGGCTCCTGCCAGGCTTCAAACACTAATTCTGTGCTTTGGTGATGAACCATCTCTGCTGTGGACCTGTAGGGACTCTCAGGTGATGAGCAGGGAAGGTGTTGAGTGAGCTAATGGTTTACCTGTGGCGATCTGCTTGTCTGTGGTTAACACTGTCTCTGGGAAGGGAGGCTGGGAGCTGTTACAAGACCTCACTTTTTGCCTTTGGTCATGAGAAAGAAGGAGTAAGCTGTAAATGGAGCAACAAAGATAAACACAAGCACTATTGAGGAGAGGCAAGCATGGAGCTGGGATGCAGCCGGAGACAGTTACCATAGTTACTCCCCATCCCTGCAAGGAGGGAGGCTCAGGCAGCTGCCCACTGCTTTGGCACACAGAGCAGAGGTGTCTCCCAGAGCCCAGGGGTGCTGCTGGCAGTGGGAGTCATCAGTCTCCTTGTCCTGAGCTTAACCCCTTACCTGTGCTGACCTGAGCAAGGGAAATGTCCCAGACACCCTACAGCTAGCAGCCTTGGGGGTGGTGGGGCACAGTTCAGCATGCAGGACCAGGGCAGAGATTTGCTAAAGGGTGGGCAAAGCTGCAAGACTGCAAAGAGCACCCAGAGGTTGGTTGCAGACTTAGCTGAGGTGCTTGTGTAGATACATGCCTGGGAAACTGAGGGGAAAGAGGGCTTTCCTTGAAATTTCTTATTTGGGATCAGGTCAGTGTTTGCAGGATAATTGACATCTCCCAGTCCAGTTGGGGGATGCAGTTTAGATCTCTTCAGGGCCATTGGAAGAGGTGCATGCAGGATGGTTGTGCAGATTGATGACTGAGGTGCATGGAGATGACTAGGCAGCCCCAACTCAAGCTATGCTTTGGGCAGTCAATGGAATGATATGACGTGGAGCACACTTTACTTGTATTCACTATGAGCCTGAGCCCCAGAAAAGCCAGCTAGAAGCTTGAGTCATGCTCCTAGGTGACTACAGAGAAAAGAGTGGTTACTTTTCCCCATCAAGAAAAAGCCTTTTACTCACATCAGCTGATGTGCAGTGACACCTCATTAGACACTAGCTGGCTTTTCCTCTTAGAAAGAGTAAAGAGAGACATGCACATGCAAGAGATAAGCAGCCTACAAAATGAACCACAGGGCCCTGGAAGGTGCCTTTTTAGCTCCAGCCTACCAATGACCATCCAGAGCATGTCAGCTTGTCTCCTGATGGACAGCCTCAGCCAGACCTGCTTATTCTGGCTGCCAGCAGTCCCACTGCTGCTTCCCTTGGGTGCAGGGCTCACTTGGAGAGGGATGTGCTCAGCGCTTCAGTGCAACAGAGATGTGTTTCAAAGCCAGAAGTCTGCAGATACAGAGAGCTAATGCAGAGGTGGCAAGAGAAGTTGTCAATGGAAGGTGGTGCCAGGCTGTCCTGTGCCCTGGGAAAAGGTCAGCATGGCACACAGGCTCCCAAAGGCTCAGCCCACTCTGGAGGATGTAGCTGGGAGCTGGATATTGGCTGGTTGGGACTGTAACCATGGCAGCAGCAGCTTCTGCATCTCAACACGGCTTGGGGACCCAAAAAAAAAAAAAAAAAAAAAAGAAAGAAAGAACAAAAGTAAGCAGAAAATAAACAGAAAATAAATTAGAAAATCTAATAATTATGTAAGCTTGTGGCAGATCAGGTTTGCTGAATGTCTTCCACCTAGGCAGGGCCCACCCCTGGGCACCAGCTGAAGATGTGATTTCTAGAGGAAGCCAAGCATGTGCTCTGGGAAATCAGGTTGTGAGTATTCAGCTGAAGCCAGGGAAGGGCTCTGCTGGCTTGTGTGCTCCTGCAAGCTCTCATTACACTAACAGGGAACATCGTGGGCAGAGACACGGGTACCAGCACCCTTGCTGTGCACTTAATAAAGTGCCTGAAGCTCCTCTACGTTTTTTTATTAAAAAAGTGTCAGTGCCTCAGCGAAAGGCAGGAGGGAATGACTAAATTGCTGTTAAGTGACATGTTCAGACACCAAATCAAGCAGAGTGCTACAATTTTAAATTAGTTTTTGACAGTGTTTTCCCCAGCATCTCACCAGGCTGCAGCTTCTGGGAAGAGGTGTCCAGTCCCTCTCCTGTCCCCACAGCAGTTCCCTCAGCTGGGACCTGCAGTACCAGGTTCTCCTTCTGTGGAGGTGAGATGACCACACTGCCTTATGGACCCTGTGCTCCTGGAGTCTTGGGTACCTGCTGAGAGCTGGGGCAGCTGTGGTGGGTGCATCACCACATGTTGGAGCTCCTCTGGGCTCCCCCAGCTCATGTGGGTGCACCAGCAGCTGTGTGAGTGGCCTGTGACTGCTTCACCATCCTGCATCTTGTGCCAGGGTGATGGGCTCTCTCTGGGGCTCTCTCTCCCTGGAACTGACTGTGATGACCATGCCAGACTCCTGCTTGACCTGATGTGACTCGATGATGATCCCAAGTTTCATGGGTCCTCAGTAGGAGACTCTCCCACTGCCAGAGGCAACTCTTGGTCCATGCTTACAGTCCAGCCCACACCCAGCTGCCCATCCCTTGCCCCAAACACATTTTGCCATGTCCCTGCTCTCCTGTATGACAGCAGAGGCTGGGATGATGGATAGGGTATTGCTAGGGGGGATATAGGTGTGTTGGACTCTCAGCTGTGCTGTAAGCTGAGTGAACTGTATGTGTAGAGAGGCAGACTTGTTTGTGTTGCTCAGCACTAGAGAACATCCCTCTACCACCCTCTCCCCAATAGAGGGGGGAGGGATTCAGCCCCAAATTCCTGAGCTCAGTTTCCTTCAGCTTGTTCTGGAGTTTTCGTGTAGAGAATTTAGATTGCAAAAAAGTGACTTTGCAAGTTAGGAATCAGGGTAGGAGCCTCATTAGCTGTTGCAGAGAAGACAGCAGTAACAACAGTGGGGAAGGGTAAAGGAATGAAGAGAAGTTCAGAGAGAAGCTGTGGACTTGTGCAAAGCACTGCATGTCTTCAAGGTCACTCTGTCCCTCCTTTCCCAGCCCACCATGCTGCAGAGGTTCTGTTGATGTCTGTGAAATGTAGGAGCTGTGAGCAAGGGGCTGTGCTGCTTTAGCATATGCATGCCAGGTGATGTGCTGGTGGATACCAAGGGATGCAAAGTCAGGGATAGGCATGTTGTCCAGCCAGGAGCTGGAGCACATCCCCAGCTCCTGTATCTGAGCATATGCACAGCCATGGTACCTCTCCTGCCATGAGACAGCGGGGCAAGGGGCCCAGGCAAGCTTTGTGGCACACATGCCTTCATCCCTGGCAAGCAGTCTTTGAGTTTAAACCTTCTGAAAGCATATTGAGATTTTTCTCTGAGATTTTCTCAGAGCTCTTGGGCTGCATTTCTGGGTGCAGGCAGCTCATATGTAAAACCTAAAAACTCACCTGCAGTGCATCTCTTGAAAGCCTCTTGGTCAGAGATGTGAAGACAGTCCATGGAGGGAGCAGAGGGGGCAAGCTGTCATCTTCGATGGGCAGGGCGTTGTGAAGAAGGGAAGAGTTTCCTGTCTGACACCTGCTTGTTTCTCCCATCCATCGCTTCTGTTATGGACTATTAAAAATTAACCGAATCTTGTTCGTCATTAACGTGCGCTGCCTTTGTTCTCCAGGCTCCTAGTACCCATTTGTAGGGCTTTTGTTATGTATTTTTCAGCACTTTGTCTCTTTAATTGCTCACTTCTCTCTGATGTGCTGGGCTGTGGTTTGCAAGTCAGCTGGAGGGAACAGAGGGGCATTCTTATTGCTCCAGACTGGATGCCAGTGAAAGGAAAGGCTCGGCAAACCCCAGCTACAGCAGCTGAAGCTGCTATAGACCCTGCAGTCCCTGGCTCCCATGCACCAGATGCTCCTTGCTTCCAGGCAAGCAGACAGACAGCTCTGGAGTCTTTAATCCATTACCAGGGAGAGGGAAGGAGGCTTTTCTGAAGCTTAGGCTGCCTTTGCTCCTTTTTACCCCTTCCTCCCTGACAGAGTCCTGCTGCTTTTCTCACTCTCTGTTTTTAAGATGTAGCTGTTTCTGGCACCCTGAAGTGCAGTGTGAGGCTGGCTGAGTTCTGTGGTGCTGGATGCCCTGGGCTCTGCTGCTGGCTGCACTGCAGGGGCTTGCATGGCTGTGGAGATACCTGGAGATATCCCCACAGGCCTTTCCTGATATTAGTCCCTTCTTCTGAACCTAAGTGCTGCCTTCACTGGAGTTTAGCTGGGCCAGGCAGCCTCCTAACTTGTATGGTCTGAATCCCCACAAAAAATGGATGCATCGTGGTAATCCCACCAGCTGGGCTGAGACTGAGCAAATGCCAGCAGGAGGTGTGAACAGCTGCCCCACTCTTGAGGTTGTGCTGTGGGCATCACTGTTGCTAAAGGGAGGTGGGCATGCAAGACCATGGTGACCACGGGTCCTGAGATGCCTCCTCCTGTTGAGGGCTCCAGAGAGAAGGGGTGAAACCAGAGAGTGAGCTCAGTAGTAGACACATAGGCTGCTCTTGTCAGGAGAGCTTTCTCCTTTGCTGACCTGGGAGGAAGCCAGGAAAAGAGATTATAGGATAGGGTACTATTGCTGAGTCTCCTGGGGCACCCCATCACTTGGAGCTACCAGTCACGCTGGCAGTCAGCTGGAGAGCACCAAGAGATGGGTCAGCTGCTTGATGCTCATGCAGAGTGAGTCACTCCTCTGCCCACAGCTCCCCAGTGGGATGCTGAGCAGAGCTGACAGGCAAAAGCGAAACATCTGCTACAAACCCTTGTTCTTTTTAAGCTCAGAAATGCTCAAGCCAAGAGCTCACCTCATGGAACAGGAGTGCCCAAGGGAGAGGTACCAGGACCTGGGGTCTCTGGTCCAGGAACAGGGGTCTGTTTGGCACTGAATCTTTCACTTTTGCAACTTGACAGGGAAGAAATACTTAGTTTCCCTTTGGGTATGGGCAATTAAGACTAACGCTGGGACTTGTCACTTTGATCAACCAAAAAAGCCTAGACAGCATGTCTTCAGTTCAACAAACCATGCTATTAGCAAAGGCAAAGATAATAAGTTTCTTGTGCCCTGAACCTCTGTGAAGCCCTGAATGGAAGAACATCTTTGGTCTCAACTACCCTCGTTAGTGTTCCTAATGTTCCTTATCAGAAAGGTTGTAGATCCCCAAAGCACTGATGTGTAAAAGCACTTTGGAAGGACTCAAGTCCTTCTGAAAATGATGTAAATATTTTCCATGGCTTCATCAGTCTTTGGATCAGGACTGGAAGTATTGTGGTCTCTGCATGGCCACTGTGATTAAAACACCCAACAGCAGGGGTGATGGTAGGAAGTGTTAGAAGGGGAAAGGCTGGTGTTAGCATTCCCTCTCAGAGCTTTAATGCCCAACATGTTGAAATTTAATAATTAAGGAGATACTTTCAATTTTTCTTTCTTCTTATATTTTTTTTTTTTTTTTAATAGTTAAACAGTATGAACTAAGCCATTTAATAATTAATTGATAAAGTTGAACTGCACATGCCAGCACCTGAGCTGAGGGTGTGGGCTCAATCTTTGCAGACAAATGAAGTGAGAAGTAATTGCTTGATGAAGAAAAGGAAGATATTAACATAAGATTTGTCAGGTCTCTCATAGGAATTCATCATAGTGGGTCTGGGGCTTCAAATGGGATTTGTGCTGCTAATTAATCACTAATTAACACTCTAAATTGGACCAAACGTGAGGGAGGGAGAGAGGGAGGGAGCTGGGGCGATTCTAGACTACAACAAGAGGAGGGAGAGAGAGAAAAACTTTTTTTTTTTTTGTATGGAAGATGATTCAGAGGGAATAAGGAGGAGATAAATATGGACTGCTCACGCTGGACAACATATGCACATGTATGTTTGCTATTGGGAGGGGTTTAGCAACAATGACATCCACAGGGATGATCCCAATGCTGGATGGAAGCTCAGTTCTGAGGAAAGGAATTCCAGTTCCACTCCTGGCTGACTCCAGTCTCCTTCCTTCTCATCATTCTCGGGATATCTCTGCTGTTACAGATGTTACACCTTGTCTGGGTGAGATTCAGCCTGACTCTGGTGCTCTGCTGCCTGAGCCTCATTCCATGTACAGCCTGTAGAAAAAACAAGGTGCCACAGCAAGGGGAGGCACCTCTCCAATGCAGGCTCAATGTGGCTCTGAAGTGCTGCTGTAATATGGGAAATAACAAATCCTCCCAGCTGCCACCCACAAATGGCAGCTCTACCTACAATAAGATGTGACACCTCGAAGCTGCAGCAATAATTTAAGCCTGTCTCACCAGGCTGTCTCTCTGTCTCTGTATGTGTGTTATGTGACTTGGGTCTCTCCTAATTGCTTGTTACCATGTGGGACAGCTCCACAGGGAGAGATGGTGAGGGCTCAGGCTCAGTCAGTGTGCCCAAACCTGGAAGCTGGGTACTAACTAAACCTGGGGTGCACTCTTCCGCTCCATGTGCTCTGATTCCCCAACTGTTAGAGGAGTGTCACCTTTCCTGTGAATTTTTCTTCTTTCTTCCTTTAAGAGAAAGCTCAAAAGCCTATTTCAACATGATAAAAACACTAAAACCTTGAAAAATGTTCCTAGGAGTACAACTTTCTCCTTCCCATCTCCAAGTTTATTCCCAGGACAACAGATTAGTAGCATTTAGAGCTACAAAGGATCACTAGTTTAATCAATAGATTAAAAAAGATCACAGCCATTAGTGCCAGACTTTGATTTTTACACTGCCACTACATTTTATGTGGCTGTCTCCCCTTTTGTGGCATTTTATAGCACTCAGGATACCTCTGTGTTACCCCAGTCTAATATATACCCTAATTTTATCCTAGTCATCTATTCCTTTGCTATCCCTCATCTTCTCAGATCTTCCTGGGTCCATGTCCTGCTGTTTCCATCACTCATGGGTTGTGCCAGGTGGGAAGCACTCCCATGAGAGGCTGGCAGTGTTTGTGTGACATTTCCAAGACAATGCAAGGGCAGTCTCTGTACTGTCTGCTTTTCATTTCAGGACCAGCAACTCCTAATTTTGGCTCAAGGCTGACCAGGGACATGTGATTTGCCTCCCCAGACACTACAGCAGAGTCCTGAGCTCAGCCTCTTCCCCTTGAAGGTGATGATGTAGAGAGTGCCAGCCAGGCTCAGAGCACCTGAGCAGGCTGCCAGAGTCCCCTGAGATGGGACTGCTGGGAATGGGGTCACTTCCAGTGAAGAAAAGGTGTTTCTCTCCTCTCCCCATTTACTGTTTACAGCAGCTGAGCTACTTCCTCCCCAGCCTGCATGTTTTTGATCCTTGTCTTGCCCATGGTGACAGCTCTGAAGCACTCTTGGGAAGGACAAAGTCACAGGCTTCAGGCGAAACGTGCTGCTGTCAGCTGCTGCTCCAGAAAGGGCAGTGGCCAGAAGTGCCTCTGTGCCTCATGTTTGCAAAGAAAAATAAATTGATATAAAGAACAAACTTGTTTCCTCAGAAAGTCAGCTGTGAAGGTCCCCTGAACTTGTGTAATCTTTTTGCTGCCTGAATGTGACTAGATATGTGAATAGATGGATTGAGGTGCTGCAGCAGGACAGACTACAGATGGAAATGAAGGCACTGACAAATTACAGTGTTTCTTTGGTGTGGTTTATTCCAGAGACCTTGCTGCAGCTTCTAGGGAAGGAGTTACTCTTGAGAGAATGCAGCAATTTTTTTAAAGTCTCAGGAGATAAAACCTTCCATAAAAATACTATATTGGATTCCAGCCAAACCCCTCTAAGGAATGTCTCAGTACCATTTGGGCTTTGGGTTATCCATGGATTGTATGCACAAATATACCCCTTCCTTGTGTCATATACCCTGAAAAGGAAAATTTAGGTGTCAACAAGTTTTTATGAATTTTGGAAATTTTGAAAGTTAGAAAAACATAGGAAACTTCATTGAAGAGAACTACAAGTCCATTCTCTGACTTCCTAGTACAAGTCCCTAGATGAGTTTTCTCTAGTTCTGCTACACATGAATGGCAATTTCTATTCTAACCTTAAATTAATTGGCATTGCAACTCTCTACTCCATTGTGTTTACAGATGGGAAAGTGAAAAATCCCCAAATGAGGTCTCCAGCTCTGTATTTCTGTCTCTGGAGAATCAATATTCATGATGTCCTCTTGGGCATTGCTGATCTCGTAGAAAGCACCCCCACAAGATTTTGTTTTCTGCTGATCATCAAAGCTTCTTCTTCATCAGATTTTCTCTTTGGATTTCAGAGTGAGTTGGTAATCTCAATAGCATTTGAGCACCATCTGTAAGCCCAGAACAGGTATGTCCTCTGCTAAAACACTTCCTGTTAGTCTTCTGTCTTAGCTACAGAATGATTTCTGCATTGGCTTGTGTTTGCTCTGGTGGTGATGTGAGTTATACCATGTTTCTCATGCATGAATAATCACACATTGATTTGAGGGGGGTTCCTGCAAACACTGCAGCTTTTGTGACAATCTTCAGGATTCTATGAGGTCAACACCTCACTTGTACTTTGATGAGGACACTGAGGCCCTTTTTCCAGAAGACACTAGATGAACCTGGATGATTGTCAGCTGTCAGCGCTATAACTTCAGGAAAAATTGTCTCTAAAGTTCATCTGGGATGCTCAAATCAGTACTGATCCAAAGGGTAACCTCAGACTAGAAACACCTGTTACTGATTCCCAGTGCCACCTCTGACTTCTGGATTCTCTTGTAAGGTTTCCTTTCCCAGAGCCAACCAAGGACTTAGCTGAGGGTGTGAGCATTGCTTCAGTGTGTACACATGGTCCAGAGGATAGGGCAAGCTTCCTTCCTAAGTGAGAACAGCAAGTAGCTGCAACCTTGAGGAAAACATGAACTCCATTTACTTCCACAGCAGGATTTTTAAGACAGAAGAGCCAGAAAACAGTCTCTGGTCTGTGGAATTTTGTCTTTGGAACTCTGGAATTTTGTCTTGCTACAGTAATGAAGGTGGGTGCAAGCTCGGAAGAAATGCTTGGATAAAATGGCTCTGGTTTTGGTGTGTGCTGGGTATATGGTAACTGGTGGGGAAAAGAATGGCGTGACTGTGGGTATTCCTGTCCCTTCAGGTGGGATTTCTGCTCTTTGCCATGCACTGTGTCCTGCAGCATTTGAGCAAAATGTATGAGGATGAAGGTCACTGATGCCTGGAAGGCAGAAGATTTCCAGTGAATATTTGGACCAAACAGAATTCAGCCAAACTGGGGCCCATTGCACTAGAAAAGACTCCAGATTAGGAGGTGGGGCTGTGCTGGCTAACAGGGATGCTGTTCCCATGTCTTTCACATGCTGGAATGTTTCCCTGATCTCACAGACGAGAATCCCAAGACATATCCTGAAGTGATATAAATCCTGAATCTTTTTGACTTTAAATGGTACAAATCAGATTTCCACTTTCCTAGCAACATGGAGGCTAGAGAATCCTGGTTGTATTATTGCTTCACTGTGCCAAGAACTCCACATCAAACCTGTTACTTTTACATTCCTGCCTTCTGAAAAAAGGGATGCAGGTAGCAGTAGAGTGTAGCTGGAAAACACATCTGCAATGTTAGTTTAGGCTTGTGGCTCCCTGGAAAGTCCTGGTGAACTGCAAGCAATAGCAATGCATCAGAGTGTTGCAAGAAAAAGCAATGCATTAGCTCCGCACAAGCAACTGTTTCGCTGCAATAGCCAGATCAAGCGGCTCTAATGGCTTTCCACTGACTTTCTGCTGAAAGAATGTCTCTTGGCTCAAACAACAGAGATGTATCTGTGGCCAAGGGAGGTTCCCTTGTACCAGAGGCTGCTGTGAGCTCTCTGACGGACACTCCAACACTTCCAGACCAGAAAATCTGCAATCAAAATGATCCTAAAATACCCACTTCAGTGACATTGAAAAGAAAGCTTACAGCTTCATAAATCAAACTGTGGTGAGGAAAGGAAGTGGAGGTTCTGCAGTCTGAGTCTGGAGGGTATAAACAATGGAAGGAGCACCTTGAGCCATAATGCTCAGAGTCAGTTTTATCAAATTTTTAGAAGTAAGCAGTCGCGTCCTGGCTGTGTCTGATAGTTTGAGGACGGATGGCCTGGTACAGTCCCAGAGAGGCAGATCTACAGCTAAGCAAATAGAACTGAACATGCAATACATATCTGGTAACTCAGCCCCTTTTCCTCCTGGGGGGAATGCCAGCCATCTGCCATCTCATTCAATCCTGTTAGAACACCAAATAATGGGAGTGGCTTGCAGAGTTGGGAAATAATCACTTTTTTTGTAAGTGACAGCAAAAGGATCAACTGCCAGGGTCTGATCTGCCATGGCTTGTGGCAAGGCTCTGTAAACTTTTCCTGCCATGCCTATGAGAGCATCATGTGTGGCACTGGAGGGACCCTCCCTTAGACACCTGTGGTATCTGCTTTGCTTCTGTTGGCTACTTAAAAAGTTGCCTGCCTCAGGTAACCTGTCCATCTGCCCCCCTGGGGACTGGTGCCTTCCTCTTCCTTCCAGTATCAGGGATGGAGCAGAGGAAGGTGAAGGAAGCAAGAGGTGAAGGAACATCCCACGGATGCCAGGGATGTTCCTCCACCAGAGGAACTACAGAGCTGACACTGACGGACGAAGTCATCACAGCAAGACCAGACAGGGAGAGCAGAAAGGCTCACCTCACCTGTGCCTGGGGAGGAAGCTGTGTGTTCCCTGGTCCCCTCCACAGCCCTGGCTGGTGCAGCCTGGGAGAGACTGTGCTGTGGGGTAAGCCACCCAGATCTCCTTGGTCCGTCACCTCCCTCAGCAGAGCATTCCCTGTCCAAGAGGAGCTAAGGTGCTGCGGGATAGGGATGTGATGTAGGGAAGGGGTGACCCCATCAGTGCAGTGTGCTGCCCGTGGCAGCAGGGCTGTAACTCTCCCCCTTGTAAACACTCGGCGATTCCTTCGTTCAGGCAGATGTAAAAGGAAATCCAATGCCGTTTACAAGCTCCCAGCCCATTACCGCGAGGGTTCATAAAGCAGCGAACAAAGGCTAATCAATATGCTGAATGCAGGGGAGAGGGAGCCTGAAAGCGTCCGCTAATCAGGGGGATGCTGCCGGCCCTGTGAATAAGGAGGGGGTCTCTGCTGGGGAGTGGGCCCGGGGAGCAGTTTGGCACCTTTCATCTCCATCGCCTCTAAATGTCTCACTCCAGTAATGAGCCCGGGCTCCCTCTCCTCCGCAGCGAGCAGGAAGAGGCAGGCGGAGCTGCCGCTAATGGTGACTTGCCACAGGGATCAATAGATGGGAAGCAAATTAACTAGGATCTCGTGGGAAGGGATTTGTTGATATGCGGGGTGACATCGGATCGGATGGCTGTGCCTTTTCGGAAATACCAGCCTGTAATGAACCCCCGAGGGAGGAGGAGGGAGGGGACCTTCCTGCCACTCTGGAATGCTGTCTTTCCTCACCTCATCCTTCCATTAGCATATACACGGCTTTGATTTTTTCCCCCTAACGAGTTCTCTCTCTGCCTCTCTCCTTCTCCTAAGTGCTGCTCTCTCCAACAAAACTTCTTCCACAGACGCCCCTGGAAACAGGGCAGGATCCTCAAAGCCCAGGGAGGGTGACCCAGGCAGCTTTGCATTAGGATGTATTTGTAGCCCTTTCTAAAAGGCTTCCTGCCCTGGAAATGTGGCATGTGCCTGAAAGAAAAGCCCTGGTCTAGTTTGCCTCACCATCGTGGCACTGTGCTGTGAGGTGGGGAGGTGGGCAAAAGAAGGCTCAGCCAGGTTTTGCTCACCCCTTCCTTCTCCGGGCCTGGGGAATGAGGGACTGCTTCTCCAGGCAATGGTGCTGGCAAACCATGCTCCTTTCCCAGCCAAGCCTGGCAGCTTGGTCAGTCTTTGATTCCTGTGTGAGCACTCCCAGAGATGGAGATCTCAGTGGCTGCTGCCAGCAGCCAGCACAGGAGGCTGGAGGAGGAGACTGTTCCCAGCCAGCTGCTCCACAGAGCAGCCTCACAGCTGTGAGACTGTGACGAGGCTGGGATTAAGGAACAAGCGTCTTCAGCAGAAGCTGATTCAGCCTGTCCAGACTCTTAGAATCAGAGAATCATTTAGTTTGGAAAAGACCTTTAAGATCACCAAATTCAACCATTAACACAGCACTGCCAAGTCCACTGTTAAACCCGTGTCTGTTAGTGCTCCAGCTACAATATTTGGGGAACAGCCCTACTTATAGAGTTGTCTCTCCTTCTCCTGCCTTTCCTCCTCACCTGGCACTGTGGGTGTTAGCCTTGGCATTCTGCACCTCAGCTGGAGCCAGAAGAGCAGGCAGGAGGAAAGGTAAGGCTCAACTGTCTGCTGGACCAAGTCTGGCTAGGAAAGGGCAGGAGTTGCAAGTTGTGGCACCTGCTGGAGATGATTCAAAGAGGAAATCTATGCACAAGTGGTGCTTTTAAGAATTGGAACAGCTTTCATTATCTTCATGCTCATATGAGGCAGGCCTGGCAGAAGAGTGGGTGGATAGGAAGAGCAGTAGCGGGGGAAAACAGTGGGATAAGAAAAGCAAGTCCTGAGAACACACAGAGAGCAGGATGGCCCTGCTGGAGCATCAGTCACATCTACAGAGCACATCCATTTTTAGTACCTCTCATTCAGTGCAGATTTCAAGGCACAGCATAGAAAAGGATCAGTTGTTTGCTGAGGCAGCCAGGAGCTGGATTTCCCAGGGCAGTTACCAAGAGGAGGGAGCCTTGGACTCCTGGAAGCCAATACCACCATCTTTGGAAGACAAACTTTGTGGCTGAACAATGCTGGACATTCCTCCTGGAGCTGACCAAGAGGCTCATAGTCCTGAAGCTTGGTCAACACAGAAGTCATGAGAGGGGCCTGAGTCCAGTGAGAGTTTTGGAGGACACCCAAGTTCCCTTGGAAGTGTGGAGAGTGGTGGGCTGGAGATGTGTCCCTAGCCATGCAGAGGTGCATGTCCCATGCCTCTCGCTCTCAGCACTTGTGGAGGTGGCAGCAGGACAGGGACCATCAGCCTGCTCCGTGGCAGGCAGTGTGAGCAGCGTTCTGGCAGCACTGATCTGAAGGAGCGGGGGCTGAAGGATCTCCTGGCTGTGCCGCCTGTGCCGCTCCGGCAGGGAAAGTTCTCACTGCGCTGGCGGCCCCTCCTCGCTGCCTGACAGCTTAGGCCCCGGGGGGCTCATTTGGTGCACATCCAGCAGCCAGTTCAAATCTCATTTAATTTTGCCCACACGCACAAAAGAGAAATTCCTGTTGTTTCTGCTGCTGGCTGCTTGACTGGCTGCCCAAACAAACAGGCAAGATAAAGTGACCCTGGGCATCTCTGCTAAACCACAGCCAAGGCTCGATAGAGCAAATGGACCTGCAGACAGAGAACAGAAAATGGCATGAATTTGCTCTGCCTTGGCTGTCCTCCCCACCAAACGCTGCTGGTGCCCAAAGGAGTGGAGTGGAGTCCCCTGGGCACCTTTCCTGCTGGGGACTGGGAGGGCAGGAACAGCTTTCCGTGGTGGGGAAACCTGAGCTTACAAGACCAAGAACAGAATTTCTTTGGGAGTTATCCTTTGTCCAGCTGCTGGGACTATAGTTTGCTCATCTGCCCCACTTCTGTGCTTTCCTCTCTGCTTATGTCTGAAGAGTCCAGTGTCTCTGGGCACACTTAGGAAGGTCTGCTAGGGGTCATGCTACTAGCAACTTGAAAATAAACCTTCCATCACTCCTTCAGTCTCCCCCTCACTGCCTTCTGCATCCTGCTTTCTCATACTTCCATCTTTCCTTCCTGATCTCTACCTGCCTTCCTTATCGTCCTTCCCGTCTCTCGCTCCTGTTTGATCTCATCCTAGCTCTGCAGTGGAGCTGTGCCTTTCAAGCAGCCTATTGAAGGGACTTGCTGAAGGAGCCATTAGTTGGGAGCAAAGCGGAGGCCTGTGGTGGAGGGCGGGGAGGAAGAGCTGGTGTGTGTAATACAGACAGTGTGATCGACAGTACAGAGTTAGTGACCCCCTCGCCAGGCATCACTCAGCCACGCTGTGACAGCCATCTGTGAAGAGTTCCAGCATTCCATCTGCATTCCCTAATGAAGACCGAGATTCACAGAGCCCCAGCTGCATAACAACCCCCTCCCTTCAGCCCCAATATGTGAAGCATGAGATCTGCTGGAGTTCCTGATCCTCTGGAGGATGAAGAAGGGCCCTAAGAGAAATCTAGAGGTGACAGCAGAGGCTGGCAAGCTCCTGGCTCTTTTAGGCTGTTAGGAAACAGGTGAGAATGACTGTATTGTCCCAACAATAACCCATTGCCTTGCTGGCTGTCAGGGGCTGGGTGTGAAGCTCTCTTGCCTCTTGGTCACTGCTGGCAGTGACAAGAAAAGGTCTGTGTATAAGAATGGAAAATGAGATGGGATTAGACATTCTACCTCTCTCTGTTAGAGCCATTTGAGGTCAAAATGGTGTCTGGATCTAGGGACAACTTCTGTTGGGACTGCTTGCAGGATCTTCTGAGTATTACTGTTCTTTCTCCAACAGTGATGCCTGGCTGTTTCCCCAGCACCATGTGAGCAGTTTCTCTGCACAAAGCTCTGTCCTACCGAAGAGCCAGTGTGTAGGAGCCAGTCTGCAGGACTGCTTGCTCTTTCTGTGGCATCTGTGATCATGGAGTGCCTTTGCTTGGGCAGAGAGAGGGTGCCTGTAGGATGGCTGGGGTTCTGTGTTCAGGGCTTGTGCACTGCAGCCAGTAAAATACTGGGATGCTAGAGATATAATTTCATGTAAGCAAATGCTCAAGATTCCAAAAAGGAATAATCGCACCACTCTCCATCTGTTCAGTGCTTTGAGATCACTGAAAGCAACGTTTGATATAAATGCAAAATAATTATTATTTTTAAAAAATTATTAATTTCCTTCCATGATACTCAAATGCACCAAGGATTCCATTCCCATTGCCAGGCATTTGCGCACAGTCTCTGGAGAGTGGCTTGTCTGATGTGTTTATTCAGTGTAAATAAGTTAAATGCTGGGGAATGAATGGTTCTACTAATTGAATTTATTCTTGTAAATTTAATATGTCATCCTCGCCAAATGTGCCATCAAAAATGTGCATTATTTTGTTCATCTGCATGGTCATCATTGAAATTCAGAGAACACATTTGAAATCCTGCTGCATGCTTGGAGGAAATGGTCTTCCCAGCAACCCATGGAAATACTGTGTGGGATTTCAATATTTGTATATCCAGAATGGTGGCAATTGTAACGCTGAAATGTGCTCACTCTGAGGAAAGAACAGTTTCTCAGCTTTTCTTACTCCTTGCATACTGATTCCTTTCAGGCTTAGAGTCCCTCCTGTGCTCAGTCTCTGCCCGGAGAGGATTTTAAAGCAGCGAGGAAAGGGACAAGGCAAAGCTATGTAAGAATTATATCTGGGTGCAACTCACCATCAGTCAGGTATCTTTTGCTCTAATTCTCCTGCTTTGTAACTCTTTTGGAGAACTGACTGCAATGAAAGAGCTGTTTGTGAGGACACAATTGATTTGGAAGACCTGAGTGTAGGAGTTTCTTTTTGAATCTGAATGCTAAGAGGGTCGGTTAGGTTTCTTTAAGCTCTTCATCCAAATCTTGCACTGCAGAAGGTCATGTGTCTGCTGCAAACTCGGTATCACACTTTTGAGCCTGTTGCTTGGCAGTTCAATAGGATGGTTCAGAGGTGGAGGAAGCTTCTGCTAGTCCAGCCAAGGAAGGAAAATACAGCAAAGCAGAGAATGTCATTGTGCCACTGCCTGAGTGTTGAGCAGGGTATACAGTTCAGGCTTCTCCAACTCAAATGCCTTTTATACAATAGAGCTAAAACTAGCTCAGAGCAGCAAAGAATGACCAAGGTGGGAAGTGACCTGGGTGTGAATAATTATGAACTGGGCTAGGAATCCCCTGTCTGTAAGAGTCTGGTGAGGAGGTGTGGAATTGTGAGTATCACAGAGGAGGAGAGCAAAGAGCAATTGTTCTGTCTCAGCAACAGGACTGGGCTGGGATAGGAAGGAACAGGCAGAAGGAGTTTTAGAAGAGACCAGAGGATGTGACTCCATGACAGGGGCATTGATGAGCTGTGAAATGCCTGATAGCAGGCATCTGGAGCGTCCCATATATGAGTGGACAACTCTGTGGTGAAAAATCCAGGAAGTATTAAAAACAGGAATGCCACATGTGACAGTATGTCTGGAGGCCAAATGTGGCTGGGAAGTAATCTGGGTAAATCCTGTGGCATGCTTGCCCTGTCCTCACCTGCTGCTCTTTGGAGGCAGGCTGTCATGTGAGATGGGTCTTTGGTATTATCCAATATGATCATTATTGCACTTCTATGTCCATTGCTCAAGAAACACCCTGTGGTAGTCAGCTCATCTCTAAGACCACTCAGGTTCAGAAAGTTATGTGACTATTAACTGCTTTATCTTCATGCTATTAAGTATCATTAAGTCCCTACTATGGGTTTAGCAGAACCCCTATGAGCCAAGAGGGAGAAATAATTGCAACCCATATGCCTGAAATCATCCATCCCACTAAGGACTGCAATTCAGCTTATGAGCTGCAATCACATCAATTAACCTTTGATCCATTGAACATTAGGAGGGCCATAGAATTACAGTTTTTGTAATTAACCTCCTAAACAGGGATGTATCCAAAACAGAAAGAGATCCCTATGTCTCCCAGGCCTGTGCAAAGGCAGGGAGAGGGAGAGATGAGGATTACTGAACAAAAAGAAAGAGGGATTAAAATGCCCACTGAGCTGTGTTGTTGCCTTGCAAAGGGAGGGCTGCTCTGAGCCCTTGGGTCTCATGTGCCTCCCACACAGGTGGCAGTTCTGCAACAAGGGCCTTGGATCCAATGCCAGAGAAAGGACAGATGTGGGATTAGGAGTGGGGGAAAGAGGAAGTTCCCAAAGCCTAAGCCAGGGTGAAAAAAGGAAGCTCCTGCCCCAGAGAGGCACCCTGTGTGGTATCACAGCTCCCTTGGGATCAAGTGCTGAGCTGAAGATGCATGGAATGCTTGAGACCTGGTCTCTGCTGCTCTGTCAGAGGGTCAGACAGCAGAGCTGGCCTCAGGGGGGAAAAAACATGGAGCAACCAGTTAAAAGAAAGAATGAAGAAGATTCACTGAGCAGTAATGGGAAAGTAATTGAGCTAAACTGAAATGTAATTGGAAAATAATCGTAGTGAGCAGCAGTTTAACACATTTTATTGTAATCTGAACAGAAGGTGCTTCATGAGTTTGTGTTCAGCTCCATCTTGGGGCTTGTGGTGTGTTTATGATGTAGACAAAAGACTTTTCCTGTGGGTTGGAACTGAATCCAGAAACAGACTGCTCCCTCATCCTCACCACCTCTGTCTCCACATTCATCACAGGAGGAAGAACCTGGTTTCTCCAGCAGTGTGGGAAAAGGATGGTTATACCACCCACAGCAGACTGTAGCAGCTGCTGGCCAAGGGGAACAATGCTGGGAGATCCCACTTGTGTACTCCATGTTAGTCAAGAGTATTTCCCATCCATGCTTCATGGCTACTGTTCTGCTCCAAAGCTGCTTATACAAAGTGTTCAATAAATATCCCCCCAAAAGTGGAGGAGATGAACAAAATAATGTGAAGAATAATGAAATGTCCCTCAGCCTCTAGGGAAGCAATATTGACCAGCTGTGGAGAGAGCTCATAATGAGCCCACTTTACCCAGAGAGAGCAATAATAGCCTTCCTTTCTGTAGCCCCTGCTTGCCATCCCTGTAAATTGTGTTTGCTCAAGAAAATGATTTGTGCAGGAAAGGAGCCAGGCAGCAAATGTGAAGTGGAAGGGATGGTGTGGAGGGAAGGAGAAAGGTTGCAGGGGGAGTCATGGCTTGGATATGGCTCTGCACGGTCAGTCACTGTTGCAGACAAGGGTAAAATACTCCTCTGGACCTGCTGGCCCAGAATCCTGGGGGAAAAAGACTTTGGGAATGTGGGAGCCTGAAATGGCAACAGGGAGTGGACCCTGTGCTCAGGGAGTGTGACCCTCATCCTGGTCATGGTTTTCCCTTGCTTCACTCAGGTCTATCTGTCCAATCCCCTGTTCTTTATGCTGGTGGTGTGATCTCTGTACTGGCCACACTCAGTCACTCCAGGTCCTGAGCAATGCCCCTGCTCCTAGCCCCTGTTCTACTGCATCCATCTGGATGGAATCAGGGAACTTGCATGCTGGACTCACTGGCCACTCTCCTCTGGCCCCTTTACCCACCACTGTCTCCTGTGGAGATCTCCTGAGCTGTGGCAGAGCATCCAACTGAGACTGTGTGTCTGGGCAGAGGATCAGCTCCGCAGAGGGTAACCCAGAGTGCCCAGTGACAGGGCTGCTTTTGTTTTCTAGCCCATGACCTGAGGTTCCTGGTGGCCTCTCCAGCACCACAATGTCTCTTGTTTCAGCAGGCATGGAGATTTTTAGAGAGCACCAGCTACTCACCTGGTTTTAACTGTGCTATCTGTTCAGTGCAGCATCCTGTCTACATTAACCTTGATCACATCATCCCTTCCATTCCTCATTTCCATTCCTTGCTCCCCTTGTTATCTGGGGAGGCAACAGGTCTGTCACTTTGCCTTTCTGTTCTTCCTATTAATTTCTCTGCCTTTTACTGTCAGAGCTTCCTTTGCCCGCTCCCTCCTTGAGCAGCATGCCAGTTGGGACCAGCATCTCATTAGACTGCAATTCCCTTTGCCTTGGTCCAGTGTACAAAGTGCCAGAACATCTCAAATTGAGCTGGGACTGTTGCCTCACAGACAGCAAGGTCACTGCAATCCAAGGAGTTCCTAAGCCTGTGTGTATATGAGGCAGCCCATGTTCACACAGTGCAAAAGGCAGCTCTGCAAACTTTAGAGCTGTCTGATCCTTAAATGGGTGCATTCAAGCACCCACACTGCATCATTTCTTTGGCAGATTTGGTTTTATTATCATTATTATTGTATCATTTATTTCCTCCATAATGTCCAGAGGAGACACTCCTTCCTGCTTCCGTGGCAGCTGAGAAAAAGGTGCAGGAGAAAACCCCAAACAGTTGAGACCTGGGATAAGGCAGAAACCTGTTAAAGGTGACTGGTGATAAAAGACTTGAGTGTGTGATAGATACATGGTGATCTTCTTCCCTGCTGCACTCTGATGTGGCCCATTGTATGGCCAAACCAGACTGGATTTCTCAATACTTTTTGCTGTTCTCCATGGTCTCACCCCAGCCTTTGCCAACAAGGGGTTTCTCCCCCCTGAGCTGTGGACAATCCCACCCTGACACCCTCATGGTGTGTCCATCATCCTCTGCCAGGCAACAGAGGGGTTAGGCTTCACTGCACCCTGAGGAAAAATCTCTGTAAGCTGTCTAAAGCAAATTGGAAGAGCCCCCCTACTGTGTTCAATCTGTTGATTAAAGCAGTAGCTGATCTTATTGTCATTCCTAACAGATCAGCCTGAGTTTTCCAAGGCTGCCGCTGAGCCCATTGTTAGTTTGGCTGGTTGCAATGATCTGAATTTATCCTAAGGGTTTTTGGTTTTTTTTCTTTCTACAATTTTGAGTCTACTTTTTCATTTTGTGTTCATTGAGATTTCACGTGGCAGAACCTGCCAGCCTGGCAAAAAAACCTTTGATCATGAGTTGCTGAGAACTGCTGAAGCAAATCAAACTAAACCAAGCTATGTGAAATCCAAAAATACTAAGCTATGGCCAAACCAGACCAGATTTAAAATGACCCATCAGACTAGCCTCAACCAGAGCAAACCAGAGACCTAGCTTAACTTGACTAAACCTAATTGAATTAGTATTTGAGTTAGGGGGAATAGAAAGGCTCTTGGGCAGAAAGGCATTTTCTTTGCTGCTTCTACTGACTCCAGGAAAAGCTCTCCTCTGCTTTTCCCTGAGAAATGAGCCTTCTGCTCAGGTTCAGAGCTCCCTAACGTGAGAGAGTTGCATGAAAACTTGCCAAAATGCCACAGCATTTCATCAGGGATGTCTTTTCTATCCATAGTAAAAGCCAACTGAAAGCAGAGAATCATCCTTACCCAGTATATACTTCCTTAGGAATCTCTGGAAAGAACATGGGAAATGGTATCCATTATTATCACAGCACCAGCTATGACTTTTCTGCTGTGGTTAACACCAGATGCGAACCTGGATTTCCTCCTGCCTGGAGGTGACACACAGCTGTGATCTAAATGAAGGGATTAGGAAGCTCTGTGCCTGTGCCACATGATCACAGTCAGCAGCACCAGCTCATGGCCTCGCTGCTGTCCACTCACAAGGTATCCAACAGCAATCAGGATCAGGAGCAATAATTGTCAAATGGAGAAGCTCCTTGGAGACCAGATAATTTACCAGGCTGTCACCATCCACTGAAGTCCCTTATGTTTTTTTTCTCATAAAAACAAACAAACAAACAAACAAACAAACAACCCTGAAGAAATAATTTTCTACCATCCCAACAGTTAGGACAAAATGTTGGTATTTAGACCTTCTCTTCTTCCCTGTGCCTCAGGTTGAGCTCATTACTTTCCCCAGTTAATTAGCATGCAGCCTGCAGGTTCCACAGCATCAGCTAAATATAAACCATCCTTTTATTTTTTCATTTTGTTTGAGGACTGTTGACAGAGCTTTATGTTCACTTGAAAGGTAGAGGATTAGCCATGTGAGGTTCATTCCTCATGTCTGTCTCCTGTCTTTTCATTAGCCAGGCACACATCCAAGGCAATGCACTGGGCAAGGTGTCAGACAGGAAAATGTCACAGCTGGACTCTAGGGAGTGAGTGCCTGGGCTCTCATTTGGCCACAGTCTAGTGCTGAGGACAGGAGCTGAGCTCTCATCACTCCTGGCTTTTCTTACCTGCCTCTTGGCTATTACAGGCAAGTTACCTCTCCTCAATGTGCTTTGTGCTCTCCACATTGTTTTTCTGGAACAATCCTATTTGGAGAGAAGAGTGGCTGAGGTCTATGAATAGAAGAATTGGAGGGGGATTGATCCCAGTCATCATCCTTTTGGTTTAACCAGCTGATACCTGTAAAATTCTATGAGATTTGCTAAGAAATTAGCCTCCAGCATACATGGGGCAATCATGCATGTGCTCTCCATGTCCTTTCATGCTTATATCAACAGAGCTGGCCCCCATATCTCTCTTGTCTGCCAGTTTGTAATGTTTAAGAGTGGTGACATTCCAGACTGAGGAAGAGTGAACACAGTTTCTGATGTTAATTTCTCATCATTTGGTGCCCCCTGTGTCCTTTTCATACCCATTAGGAGGACAGGGTGACATTAAGGGAGCTGCAGACCTCATTTCAAAGCCTAAGGGATCCCATCTTGGCTGAACTGTAGCTGACATTTCACCCACCCTGGGCTTTAAATTGCAGCAAAGACCCTCTGGGCATGATACACAACCATTTTATAGAGCACTGAAACAGCATTTTCCAGCTGGGATAATAAAGGAGGGGATTCTTTTTATCCAATAGCTCCTGTTGGAACACATTATGAAATCCTTTGTGAGAGGCTTTAAAAAGTGCCTTTAAAAATAATTCAAATGGAGTGAGACTTGGCAGAGTTTGAAGTGGAAGAAAAATGTGAGGATGGAGAATCTCTAAACCAAGGGAAATAACTCTGGGAGCATGGAGAAAGCTTGTCAGCAGGGTTAGATCTCTTTCCTCCTCCCAAACAATGAAGCAGGTGGCAAGACTCAGATTTCCCTCCCTGAAGTTGAAACACAGTTGTCCAGTTTATCACTGAGTCAGTTTGGTCACACATTCACTACCCTACAACAACAAACAGCTTGGCGTGGACCCTCAGAATGTGCTTGTAGTGTTAAGATTGGTAGAGCCAGGGCTGATGTGTTAGAAGCTTTCAGGGGCCTCACAGTTCTGCTGGGAGCCTGGTGAAAGTAGGTGCTCTCTGATAAAGGCTTGCTTTCTGACTTAAAGGGTTTCTATAAGAAGTAAGGGATGATATTTGATGAGAGGGATGAGTGTGAGAATCTGTGTGGTAATGTCTCTCCTAACATATTGAAGTTTTCTTCAGAGAAAAGAGATAAAAATGAGTCCATGGCTGAAGCACAAGAGAGCTGTAGCTTTCTTTGGCCTTGGGAGAAGAAGGGAGGAAGGGAAGAGCGTTTAGGGATCTCCAGAGTCTGCCAGTGAAGCCTTCTGGTGCAATACAAGTCTTGTGTCATTGCTGGGGTTTCCAAAAGTAGCATGATGGCAATCAAACCAAAAAGAGAAGCTAGAAATCCTGTGGCTGGATCACTAGCCTAGCTCTGGTATCTCTGCCTTACATCCAGACTCATTGCTACACTAGAACCACTAGTTTCCAAACCTTGATTCCTCTGTGCCTGCTCCAAAGTTGATCCATATGTTAACTGTGCAAGCTGGGGTTTTCAAAGCTGAAAATATGCCTTGGGCTGTTTTAATGTTTCATCTAAATTGGGTCATTCATTTCTGAAGAGAAGATTAGGGAAAAAACAAACACCACTTCTCTGACCACACTGAGCAAAATTCTGACAGATGGGTGGCTGGGAAGTGCAAGCCTACATGCTAGAGACAGGAATCAATGTTTGTAAAATTCCATTCAGCCTAACTAGAGCTGCCCAGTGAAAAGCCATGAATCTTTGTAAACTCCATGGCCATCTTTTTTCTGTAGAGACTGCATCTGGACTGCACTGTCCTCAGAAGAACCTGTGTTTGCTGAGCTTGCTCTGCCTTCCTGTAGCTCCTGCAGCCCAGTTTGACAGCACTTCTAGAGGCTGAATTTTCTGGTGCAGCTGTTACTCTGTTGTATCACAGTAAAGTTTTCAGTCCACAAATCATCCCACAGCACTACTGCTGAGAGCTGTTTCCCCACTTCTCCATTTTCTAGAGGAGTATTCCCTGGGATGCAGGTGAGGGTAAGGCTGGAGGAGGCTCCCCCTCCAAGTGCTGCCCTAGCTACAGCTCATGGTGAATATTAGGAATATTACTAAATGAGGGAAATGCAAAATGCAGCAGAATAATCTCATGCTGCCCACCCCAAGAGACTGGCTTTCTTTCTTCCTCTGTCACTCTGCTCCTTGCTGTCAGGGAAAGGTTTCATAAGGTAAGATGTTCATTGAGAGCAACTCATTTCTCCTTTCCTGAATAATGAGCCTGATTTGTGCTGTACCTTATTATAACCAGATGGATTCATGCTTCAAACATATAAAATCCCATGTAAACCCTGAAAAATCAGACTTCAAGATCTTTGCAAATCTAGCATCCCAAATTAATGATAATTTTGAATGAATTTGGCTTTTTAATGTCCCTCAGTTCATTAGGTGTGAAAATAATAAAGCCACTGGATTCAACGGGGAAGTGCTGATGAATAATTCATTAATATCTGTGGCACTCAAATGCTGTCATGAGCAGAACTTGGGAAAGGCTTTGAGGGAAATCTTGACTCTGCTGAAGGCTGTGAATGAGCAGAAAGGCAGAGGCAAAACTGGGGGATTGGAGCAATGGGAGTCACCATGAGCAAAGAAAAATGGCTATCTGTCATTGTGGTCCCTCAGTCTGGAAGCCTCCCTGGTTCCTCTGAGAGGAGAAGGCATGGGGATACTTGTCTGGGGTGCTTGGTGATAAGACTGGAAGTGCTGAGGAACAGCAATGCCCTGATGGGTTAAATGGGTCATCTCCATCATAGCACTCCATCATGCAATTTCCACCTATAAAGAAGCACCAAGCTGAAGAGAAGAGACAAATGGCTGTCCTTGTGGGAATGTGGTATTAAAAGAGGAACTCCACTAAGCCCTGGCTCTACTCTGTGTGCCAAGCTACAAGGCAGGACAATGTCACCTGATTTACCTGTCTCCATGCTGCTGGCCTTCATGACTCCTGCTCCCTTTAGAATTTAGGCTTTAGACTGGGAGCAGGCAGCTTGTGCCATCAGCCCAAATGCAACTAGCCTGCAAGGGAAGGAAGAACATGTGTTAAATATTAAATAGTGCATAGCCATTAAGCACTTCTGAAGAATTTCAGCTTGGGTATACAAACTCATGTAACTGTTAATCAGTGGATGATCTCCCAAGTGGTAGTTTGTGTCAACAGAGTGGATTAAATGCTTGTGCACACAGTGCAAGGCAAAACCATCCCCAGAGCTCTGCTCCTCAGATGGGTTTCCTCCTCTGCTGTTTCTGACTCCATATGGTTTTCTCAACCCCCAAACTTTTCCCTTAGTGCCTTGAGATGCTAAGTTATTGAAGGGTTTAATTTGAAATATTGGCACTTACAAAATGGCAAGAGTTTTCTGAGAGGTGGCTCACATATACCCAAAAAAAAAAAAAAAAAAAAGAAGAAGAAGAAGAAGAAAAGGGTTCTTTGGCAATAAATGGGGTGGTTCTCCAGTTGCTGGGCACTTCAAAGCATCTGACATGCTTCTCAAGGCACAGTAGTAGTATGAACTCCCTTCATACTCCCTTCATGCCACACAAGTCCATACCTTACCAAAGAGATCAAAGTGATCTAAGTGATGGGAATAATCCATCTGGAGGATTGGTGGAACTCATACACATCCCCAGGTGATTCAAGTGTCTGAAACCCTGGGCACTCCAACTTCTTCCATGGTATATCACCAGAACATGAGGACATGGATCTGCAAGTGCCTCTTGACTGTCTTGGCTCCAGATGGACAGCCTAGGTCAGGTCAAGCAGTGAGATCCTACTTTGGACCAGGTCAGAAATTACCTGCTTGGGATAGAAGTACACTTTGCAATAACCTGAGCAGTTTGAGCTCATATTTGACCAAGAAGTGCCACAGCAATGGTGTTTTCCACTGGAAAGCTACAGTTTATTGAAACCCAGCATGTGTAGCAGTAAGAACTGATTTCAGTGATGGGAAAAAAAAAGTGCAAGAACAGACATTTGTAAGGAAGGAAAAGTTCCTAGACTGTCAAAACCATGACGAAATATTCGTAGCTTTCAGTTTGCAGCAGCTTTCCATTCTTTAAATGTTAGTTAATTCATACACAGAAAAAGAAGAAAAAAAAGCCTTGAAAGCTGTAAAGGTTGAAGAGGCTGCATGAATAGAGGTCTGTAACCTTGGAGCTGTTGGAGAGGCACTCTTGCCATACAAGAGCCAGGCTGTCTGTCAGGAGAACAATATCTCCCATCTCCTCAGAGGAGTGCCCAGGCAGGCTCTCAGCCTGGAGTGGTAGCCAGAAGCTGGCTAAGAGCACCCTGTCCAAAGGGCCATTTGGCAGTAAGAGGACATGCTGCCACTGGACAAAGGGAAAGACAATGACTCCCTGTCCCTGCTGCTCTCCCCTCCCAAGCCACAGCTGGATCCATCCCTCTGCCTCCCAGGCTGAGGGGAGGGAAGGAGAGAGGGGAAGATCTGCCAGCAAGGAGGGCTGGGTGATAGCAGTCTGCTTGTAACCCTCGATAAATGCCAGAGTGCAACCAGCGTGAAATGAAGAAATATTGCTTCTAGTAAATATTTATTTTATATCAGAAATTAGCATACCAAATGTAATTAAAAACAAATTTATGTGCACGTCCCTCCCCCCACCAAGTCTGTCAAATTACAGCTTAGAATAACTAGTCATAAAGAATGTGGCCTAATTAGCAAGCATCCCAGCCTACTGCTGCTGTTTGATAATTACCCTACAATGAGCTTCTGAAATAAGGATTTCATTCCTCCTCTCTGCCCTCCTTCAAACGAAGCCAGCACCTTTGTTGGTGAATACCTGAATGCCTACATGCCAGAACCAGCTGGGAATCCCTAGCTTTGCTGAGCTGGGGACAAGTGAGTGACAGCTGTCAGCAGAGGCACCCCTGCAACGTGGGGGAGTTTGTGCAAGGCAGGCACTGGGGCGTCACCTGCGCTCCTCAACTCCTTATCCAGGCACCTGGGGCTTGCCTAGGATGAGAAGAGTGATGGGATGGGAGGGCTTGGATGAAGGGAGACTGAAGAGAGGCATTGGGATGAGCAATTAGAAAAGTCTCAAGACAACCGGGAAAGTGGATAATCCCGATCTGGCGTGTGGCTGCTTAATTGCTCATCCCAGGGCTGCTCAGGGAGTGCCTGCATGCAGTGAGCCTGCTGCCTCCATTCACCAAGGCATGCATGAGATAAAAACCACTTCTAAAGAGGGCTTAAAAGTCTTAAATTCCCCAGAAATGACCCATTAGCAGCAGGGGGAAAAAAAGCCAAAAAAAAAAAAAAAAAAAAAAAAAAAATCCAGATGGTGCCTTGTGATGGTACAGTAAAACCAAGGCTGGCTTCCCCAGCCCTGCACATGTTGAGCCTGTGGAGAGGGGCTGCTGGCTCCTGGGGACCCAAGGTTTGGGAATGTGTGCAGCTCATTTTCTCCTCCTGAGATTCTTTGCTGTCAATAACACCTGCAACTTGTACTCATGTGCATCCCTGTCTCACTCTGGCTCCCTTCCTTGCAGATCCATTCTCCCCCAAGCATCCATGGCTCCCAGGGCCAGGGTGGGTGGGGGAAAGTCCCTGAGCAGGTCCTCAGGAGACTGCTGGCCTCAGTCTGCTTGTCCCTGAGCCCTTGCTCCTCTTCTCCCTAGGGCAGAGGACACGGTGCTTCTAGGACCTGCTTTGTCTGGCTTAGTTTAAACACTGACCTTAGTAGAGACAAATGATGTCATGGAGGAGTTTGTTTTCCTCACCTGACCAAGCAGAGATCACAGGGCCTCTTGCTGAGATAAGAGAAACAGCAGTGAAACAAATCCTGTTCTGAGATCTGGTTTTCCCACAAATAGAGGCTAACCAAGACAAAGTAGAGGAGAGGGGCAGATAGCATTAAAGAACAACAGAATTAACTCTAATGGGAAGCATTTCCCAAGAGGCTTTTTGAAAGACACTTTTCATCAGCACACAAACAGAGGCATTGGCTTTGTCTGCCTTTGTCTGGGATGCTTTGCCAAGAGGAATGAGGGCACAAAGAGATAAGATTTTGGAGAATACCACAGCTGAAAGGGTCACACTGGAGCTGAGTTCTCTGGAAATGCAGATCATTAATTACTGCTGTTTTGATGGCTTGGTTGAAAGGAGGGGGTGTAAGGGAACCAGAGGCTTTAGGGAGAAACCTTGTGCATGTCTGGGAAGGCCCTAGGGACTTCTGTCCAAGCCACCCACATCTCTAAGGGCAGAAGAACAGCATTGTCTAACTGCTTCCATCCCAAGTGGGACCAGAGACACTTGATCCCCTCATGGCTGGTGGGGCACTTTGGGTGTGAGGAACACAAGAAGTGCCCTACTGCTGAGACATGCTGGTAGCCTGAGGGAGGGCAGAACAGAGGGAAAGGGACCTGGATGGCTTAGGAAAGCTGTCCTGAGACTCTGCAGTAGCCTCTGTCCCCGTGCTGGCAGTGCTCCCAACTTTATGGAGACCTCCTTCTCTTCCTGAAGAGGGCAGAGACCATGCTGACACTGCAAATGCAGCTGCTTCAGGCACTGGTTTCCTAATTGCTGTGCATGGCAGGGTCCTCTTGGGGATCCAGCAAGGAAGGTTACTGAAGATAGAGAAGGCTGGCGTTTCATTTAAGTCATTAGGGAATTCCTCAGGGAGCTGGAGGGAAGACAAAGTGAAAGGTGTGGTGGGGGGGAGAGAGGGAGAGGCAGGAGAAGAGGAGAAAAGGAAGGAATGAAGGAAGGTGTGGGCAAAACAGGATGGAAATATGGTGAAGTATCTGGAAAGCAGAAAAAGAAGAAGGAAGAGTAGAGAGAAAAAAGAGTGGGCAAGGGAGGTGGAGGGTGTGATGGAGGAAGAACGTCCCCATGCCAGAGGATGAGAAAAAAACCCCTTGTACTTACCAAAGCAAGCAACAGGAGCACTGCAAGTTTTATCCCTGGTGTGTGCTCAGGTCCTGGGGCCACCTTCTTCTTGCACCCCTCTTCCCTCTCTTTTATCCTCCTCACCTTCCCAGTGTTTCTCTCCTCAGTTAGTACTCTGCAGCCATCTCCTTCCCCTGAATTGGGCAGCATCAGGCAAATTTTTAACTTTGGAGGTTTTTATTTTAATTTCTTACAGCAGTGAGAGCATGGTTTCATTCACTCACTCTTTATTTTCCTTCTTTCTTTATTTTTACCCCCTTTTATCCTCTTTTCCTTTTCTTTCCTTTTCCTTTTTCTTCCTTCCTTTTTTCCTTCCTGTGTTCTTTCCTTCTTTCCCCCTCCACTTCTCTATGTCTTTCCCTGCTTTTGAACTCCTAAAGTCTTTTCCATCCCCTGCTTCCTTACCCTCAAAGGTGGGAAGCAGGCAGCTGCTTCCAGAGCAAGGAAAGGAGCTGACCAGCAGTGCAGTGAGCTTAGCATCACAGGCTGCACTCTCATGAGCTTCTAATTGGAAATAATTAGCTTGTTTTCTTTGGAAATATTTTCTCATGAAAGAAATATCTCTTTCCTATACACATTTTTTGGGGATAGCAGATTGTTTTTTCTATCAGATGTTATGCTTTTTAGATGGAGGAAGATCATGAATTTATATAACAAATATCTCCTCTATCTCCACATAGGGAAAAATTATATACCTGAAAAAGTGAATTATTTTCATGGATTATTTTGAAGTAATCTTTTTTGGAGATTGTAAAGCAAAAGATAAAATATAGTTTTAATGAATTTTGCTGGCATTCTGAATAGACAAAGCAAAATAACCTCACTGTAGCTATTTCACTGCTGTCTTTCAGCAGGGGAAACTGAGACATGCCCAGCTTCATGGGCTGACTCAAAGGCAAGCTGTGAGTCTGTAGGAAAGTGAAGCATCATTCCTGACTTGCAGGCAGTGCCACACTTGAAATTACTTCCCTGCTGGCCATGAATCCTGTGCATCTCAGCAGCTCAACATTTCTGTGAAGCCCAGGAGGTAGAGGGAATCACAGTTTTGCTTGCCCTGAGGATGGGGGAGTGGGAGAGGGGCTGGATTTAACTAGGCAGCTGTGCCCAGTTGCCTTACAAACAGTTACCTCCTTCCAGGCTAAATTGCACTGTGCTTTTTCCCCAGCACACACAGCACATTTGACCTCACCTGCTCCAGCTGCATCCCACCCCAGCTCCTGCTGCACCCTTCCCTCAGGGCAGTGGGCACACTGGTTGAGAGCTGTCCAACAAGGATGTTTCTGCAAACGAGGAGGCCAGGGAGGGATGGGAAGAAGATTTAATTGCTGAACCTCAGTATGTTTTCCAGAGCTTGCAACACAGATTTCTTCAAATATGGGATGCGTCAAACCTAATTGCTCTCCAGGCTGGCCTGCTCCTTAATTAGAAAGTGTTTTAAAGCCCCATGTCAACTCCCTGCTGATAAAACTGCTTTGCAGTATGAAATGAGATCCAGCTGCTCCAGCACCTTGCAGCACTGCTAGGACAGAGGAAGGAGCACAGGATGCCCACAGGGCTGTGGTGTTGTGGAGTTCAAGGGTGGCCTCTGCTTCTGGCTAACTCATCTTCCCTCAGTCTGTTTCCAAACAGAACTGTCCCACAGGATATGTGTACTTCCCTGTGGCAAAACTCTCCTACTAGAAATCCAGTTCAGTGAGGACATGAGTGATTGTCTTGGGTTCAGTCTTGGGGCTGAACAACAGGAGAGCATTAAGGGGCAAGCAGGGGAGCTGCTCCCAGGCTTTCCCTGGCATGGAGATGCCACTGCCTCAGCCCTCCTGTCTGAGCTGGTCCAAGATGTAGCAGACCCATGGGAGAAAGAGGAAGCAAATAGTTTCCAGCACAGCTTCTTCCTTCTGAATGTACCCCCCTCCTCTGTCTTTCCGCAGTCTGCCATTGTCATTTCCCAGTTGGCCAGCTCCACAAACATCTTAATTTCATGCCTGCTTGTCAGGGCTGCTTTGTGAAACATCTGAATGACATTAGCACAGTTAAAGAGTGTGACAGACTGAGGAGCAGCAGCCTCCTGTGATCTCCTATTCCAGATGGTTAAGTGACAAATCTCACTTCTGATATCTTAACTAGAGAGGTGCAGGAGGAAAACATCTCCAGGGAACACCACCACCCACCCTCAGCTCAGAGCCTTTACTGGGACCAGGCAGTGGTTAATCCAGACAGAAGGAGACATGCAGCAGATGCCATGTTCTTTAGGGACCCTGGAAATATTTTCCCCTCCCTCTGACTTGTTGCTGTCTCATATCAATTACATGCACAGCCATGAACAGTTCATCCATACCCAGTGCTTTTTTCTGCAAGTGTCTTTCACCCAGAGCCTCTTCTCACTGGGGTGATACCCTATCACATGGCTCTCAGAGGGTATTTCTATCACACTGCTCTCAGAGGGTATTTGCAGTCTCATGGGAATGCTCCAAGCCCCAAGTCATTGCAGGACATCTGGGAAATGAAGCTGCATTCACAGCAGTAGTGAAAGACAAACACTGCTGGGGGTGAGTTTAGAGTCAAAATTTGGGGAGGGTGTGTGTGTAAGGGTAATGCAGAGGAGGCTCGTGAAGCCCCTGGCTCAGGTCCTGTAGCCTGTATCTTAACTGCTTTGCTGGCTGCAGCTTTATTTTCCAGTGTAACCTCTCCTGGATCATATCTGGCTCCTGGACACCTCATTAGTGTAAGAGCCTCCTACTACCATCACCTCTGGGAGTGATAGAAATGCACTGTATGACTGGTGCTGACAGGTTCAAACTCTGCTAGCAGGAGAAGCTAGAAGTTTCTGGGTCAGCACAACAATTGCGTGTGTGAGTGTTGCTATTGTAACTCTTGAAATGCAGCTGACCTCAGCCTGAACACAGCAGCTTATTGGAAGGGCAGGACAGGAGGTAACAGGGCAGGAAGTGAAGCAAAATACTGTAAAACTGGGGAGGGGTAGTTGGTTATCACCAACAGCTGGAGTTTTGTGCCTTCTCTGCAGTATAGCAGGGTTACAACGCTTCTTTTTGTCCTGGCAATACAATGTAAATTCCCGTCCTGGCAATACAATGTAAATTCCCATCCTGGCTCAGGATCTGGATCCTGAGGTGATGCTATTCTTTCTTATGCTGTAGCAACAACAGACCACAAAAAAAATCAACACACAAGGTCAATATTGAGAGGCTATGTCCTCCTATGCTCCCAGTTCTGTTCCTATTGCTGCAGTTACAGGATCTGTGTGTTTGCTTCATAAATGCCCGTGCCTCCCCTAATCCCTGCTACCCTCAGCCTCTATTCCCAAGCTCAGACACCTCAGGGGCAGAAATTCACAGAGCCTTTGCTGCCAGCTCACTTGGCTTGCTCGTGTCAATAACCTGTGCAGGGAGCTGAGCAGCTTTCCTAGCCTGCAAACAAGGAAAAGTGTCCATCCTTCTTGCCCTGATTCAGTCTCCCATCCCTGAAGAGAGGGCTCCCTGCCTCCTGGAGTGAGAAGCTGAAGTCATTAGCAATTGATCTGGGCAGTGGGAATGGAAGACAACAGCTGATCAGAAAATAAAACCAGAGACTCTGGAGAGAGGAACTAAATCTGGCTTTTACTGATCTTACACGAAATAGCAGCAACCTGGTAGTTAGATATTGCTTCTGTAAAATGCTTGGATTTCAATGTAATGGTTGAAGGTTTCCAGGTGATGCCACGTGAATAAATCTGGAGTCAATGCAGGAGTGCACTGCTTTCATCTTGATGAGATGTTTGCTTTTGGTGGCAGGCGACTCACAATTGCAACTTATGCTCTGTTCTGTGCTTGCACTCAGCTACTGCAGTCTGGAGGCAGGTCTGACTTGCAGACTCCTGAGAAGTGCTCACAGGAGGTGTCCATCAGCATCCTGGTCTCTGCCTGCCTCCCTCCTGTTGTGATGCAGCACATCTGTTACTTCAGAAATATCCTTTGAGCCTCTTAGAAATAGAAATACATGGGAATTAGTATATGCTGCTGAAATCCTATCTTCTGCCCTCTGCAGATAGGAGGCAGAAATGGGGTTGGATCCAGACAGGATTACTCTGGATGGCTGAAATGATCTCCAGTCTGGTCCCAGAAGAATGATAGGCAGAAAAATGAATGCAGGGGGAACAGATGTCTGAAACCTTGCCAGTGGAGAAATGTTTCAAGTTAGACACTCAAAGAAGAAAGAAAATGTTCAAGGGCCCAAGAAAGGTGACCTGGCCTGATTCAGTTATCCTGAGTGGCTCTGGGTGTGAGGAATCCCCTGCCTCAGCCTTGGCTGGGACATGGTGTTGCTCATTATCTGCATCCCCTTCTTCCCTCCCCAGGGATCCTGGAGAAAAGTGACAAGCAGAGCGAAATGGGACCTGTGGGGCTTGAGAAGACAGCAGCAAAGTCCCCAGCCATGAGTAAACCGTGCATTTCTCAGCACTTTTAATCTCCTTATTATGGTAATGGGCTGATAACTGATTGTGTAGTTAAAATGGAATTTGGCACAGGGCTGCCGTTTCTCTGACTTCAGAGAGATTCTGCAGTAAACAACCTGGTAAAGAGCTATAAGAGCTGATGTTCTGCTTCAAACCTGTGCTAATGGGAATATGAAGAAGTGTAAGAGAATAAAGGGAAGCTGAATTTATGTGGATAGAGGCATCAAATGGCCCTGGATAAATAAAGTGTTTCTTGGCCTAGAAAGGGGATGGTAAGAGAGGTCACCCTGTGGGTGGAGATGAAAAGGCACAGGAAAAGTGGGAGCTGTGCAAATAAAAACTCTAGGGCCACTGCCTTCAGTGTGCAGCATCTGCACAATCCTGCTGCCATGGCTGCACACATAGCCTCAGCAGGCAACTGGCTGAGATGGCATTGGTGGTCCTATCATCCTCTTACCCCTGCAGGGGCACATCACATTCTTCTGATGTGGTTCCCCTCTTAGTCTCAGCTGCTCACCAAGTTCTTTTTACAGCATTTCTTTTCCTTTTCTTCTGCTGTTTTATTAATTCATAGATGCTGATTTTGTATTATCTGCTGTATTGCCTGCTATGAGGTCCAGCGTGAGCCAGCATTTTGGATAAGCATTTGCCTTCCATAGATTTCCTTTGAATTTTCTAAACATTTCAGAACTTAACTCTATTGCTTTACATGATCTGACAGCTTTGCTCCTATCCTATCCTATCCTATCCTATCCTATCCTATCCTATCCTATCCTATCCTATCCTATCCTATCCTATCCTATCCTATCCTATCCTATCCTATCCTATCCTATCCTATCCTATCCTATCCTATCCTATCCTATCCTATCCTATCCTATCCTATCCTATCCTATCCTATCCTATCCTATCCATCCTACTGCATCTCCCACTGTTCAGTGTAAGACTTTCCCAGCAATGCACAGACTAATGTCCATGGGCTGTGGTTTGTTCTTGTATATTCACTCCTGCCATTGATTGGTCATCAAGCTGTGTTTCTACAAAGGAGGAAAGGGATCTCTAACATGGTCCTAACAATTAAGTTGCAGAGGATAAGAAACACCAAAGTGACAGGGCTGTGAACTTTGTCTTCATCCCTATGAGCACATTTCTCCCACACAACAGAAAATGTAGGTGAAGAACCTCTTGCCACTCACCCTTCTGAGATAGGTGACAGCTGATAAGGCAAACTGCAAACCCCTCTGAACTGCTGGACTTCTGCTGCTTTTCTAGTTCCTCAGTTCTCAGGAATTTCAGGTTGATGACCTGATGGCTGCAGGGAAAATCCTTGAGCAGTCCTGCTGGGTTTACCCCAATGAAGATCTGTAGTCATACTCTACCAATTTGCCCGCTCCATTCTCCCTCTGGAAAATAGAAAGAAAAAGACATCATTATGATGATCTGCTTTTACTTTTTTCTAAACTCACAGTCAAATGCATTTGTGGGGGGACAAAAGACCCATTGAATTTCAAGGTCTCAGGCAGCAGCTATTTCATCCATTAAGCAAGCAGACATGGGGAAATGAGGGAATGTGTATTGATTGATTTTACCAAGGTCCATTATAGGTTGTGTGGATTGAAATATCAATCTGACTTTGACATTAGGCAGAGAGGAAGCTGGACTCTGAGATGATGCTGTAATGAGAAGGCACAGGCTTGGGTTTTTTGGTGGGCTCAGCAAGAGGGGGACAAACAGTGTCCCCAGGTGCCAAAACTGAGGCTGTGTTCAGATGCTGCAGGTAGTCATGTAGTGCTCACAAGCAGCCTCCCAGCCCATCCTATTCCACCCAGAGAACCATGGATGGTGCAGCCATGGGGTGTGTGAAGCCTCAGGCCCCACCATGAGCACATAGGGATGGGATTGCCTGGCTCCCCAGGTACCCTCTGCCCATGTGCTAGTGCTGAGAATGACATTTAACACTGCTCCTTCACTGGAGAAGCTTGGGGACTGCACTCAGCCTGTCCCTGAGTACTGGAGGACCCTGGTGCTTGATAAAATAGCAGTATTTATGGAGGAGTCCACTGGAACCTACAGCCTGAAAGGTGCTTCTTAGGGAAAGTGCTGGCTGTCTGGGTTGATTAGGTGAGAATGCCATATGGGGGCTTTTATCCAGCTGCACGAAGCATCTTCAGGTAATGAGAGCAGGATCTGCAGAAACTCCTTGTGGCCTTGCTCTGCAAGTGCTGGGAAGCAAGCAGGTCTGAGGGCATTATACTGTGATGCCCAACAGGGTTCATGGGCTAATGGATGTCTCACAGTCACCTTTATTCTTGGCATGTGTAGAATAAGGAGAATTCACTGTATAAATAAGAGCAAGTTTAGCTCCTTTAGGCAAAGCACTACTGCAAATCAAGCTGTGCTGATGCACACAGCACATGCTAAGCTGTGGAACTCCTTGACACAAGAAATTAATGGTGAGAATAACTTAACCAAGAATGATGACACACATAGATAGGCAAACCAGCATGTATAGTAATACAATCTTTTGATCCATGGCATAAGATGGAGTTTCTTTTCTAGCTGTTAGGTCTAGGGGGTTTTCCCAGCTGTTTTTTCAGCCTGCTGAACACATACATCTTTACTATATGCATGCTATATGCATGCTTCTGTTTGCACTAGTGTTTTTTAGCAGGGAATTAGAGAGGTAACAAATGTGTTTAATCTGCAGGATGCTGCTTGGCTGATGTACCCTGAGTGAGAAATGCAGCTCACAGGAATCTATGAGATTTCTTTCCTTCCCAGACCTGTCAGTAAATCCTAGAGGTCAAGCCCCTTAACCAGCCTGGCTGTTTCAGAGAATTTGTGACCTTCTTCAGTTCTGACAGTCAAAAGCATTTTCTACCCTTCTGCTGGGAGAATCTCCTTGTCCTTTTTTTGTCTGCACCCCAGCTCCCTCATCCCAAACTTTGAACTTGTCAGACATTGTCCATCAGCTTTGGAGCAAACAGACACTGTTTGCTGCCCGCTCGGCTGCCTCCTTCATATCCCTGTCACTGTGGCTGCACACCAGATTCAAGGCAGTGTTCCCTGGTGTGAGCTGGGCTCTTGTCTCTTCCTTCCCCTCCACTGCACACCATTTGTGTCTTTGTCACCTGTCTGATCCACAATGCCTTCTTGCTTTGCCTTCTCCCTGGCCTCCCCTCATTAGATGCCACTTCCAGCTGTCGTGTTGGTCTCCTTCCCTTGACACAGTCCAAGGAATCCCCATTAGCATCAGACTTCCCCTCCTTGCAAGTCACAGGCAGACTCATTCCTTTTGGGCTTAGTGTCTAGTTTTACCATTACTTTTTCTTACAGCTACTCTTCCCATAAGGTCAGAAGTGTCCCTGCCCTGTCAGAGACATTATTCTCTTGGCAGCAAGCAGATACTTGCCATCCTAAAAGCCAGGATTCTCAGAAACAAGCAACCTTTATCAGGCATTAGGTATGCTGTGATGTAGCATTATTAGGCTAGGCTGGCATGGAAAAGCTCACACACACAACAGCTGGGGGGTCCCTGTGCAGCACTGGGCAGCAGAGGAGTCTCCCTTCCCTGCCTGGCACTTCTCTATGACTGTGTCTCCCAAGAAATTCCACACATGCACTGACCTGGACTAATGCCATCTAAGTGCTGCCTCTGGGAGCAGCTCCCTCTTTTTCGTCCCAGTTCCTGAAGGGTAGGTGATCCCTGCAAACTCGCCTGTGGATAACTAATCTTGGTCCTTACCCAAAGATTTTTACTCTGCTTTTGTGTTTCAGAGAGGCATTTAAGTGCTGGGGAGAGCAGAGTGCAGCAGAGGTCTCCCCTAGCTCCTCTGGGAGAAAGATGTGCTTCCCAAAGCAGGCATTCCTGGGTCATTCTACATCTCTTTGAGCATGGCTTTTCACAGAAACTGCCTCTGTCGTCTCTGAGCTGGCTAACACCCTCTGTGAAGTCAGCTGCCTTTTGGTAGCACTGCACTCAGGGTGTGACAGGGCTGTGTATTGAGGTTCTTTGTGAAGAAAGGCAGCCTATGAATTATTTAAGCACCTCTATTTCTGATTAGCTTATGACTAATGCTCATTGCACTAACCCCTGAGACGTAGCACGTTAAAATTAATGCAGAAAATATAATGGATTTAATTGCTTTCTAGGTAGCAAGGCACACACAGAGCTTTTGTGGACTTTTGTGTGTTTGTTTTGCCTTTAGTTCTAAATAGGTATGCTGAAAGAGAGCTCAGAAAGTCTGCTCAGGGACTGGGAGTCCACAGTGGGCCTGAATCATTTTTCAAGGTCAACAGGGAACAACAGGGAGCGAATACCACGGCAGAGGGGGGAAAAGGAAAGAAATCTTCTTCTGATTCTACATTAAGGTTTTAAAAGCCTTAAGATCAGGAGCAAGCAGGAGAGATTGCCTTGATATAGTCTGGGGAATGAAGGGTGCATAAGCAGCACCAGAAAATTTTACATCATATGGAAAAAACACGGAAAACAGTGTTGGTGGAGCTCAGAAACCAGAGCCTGATGTTAGAACAAGTTAATAAATGCCTGGTGTGCACTGACTTCTTTGTGGTTTGTGGCTGAAACTGGAGGCCATTTCTCCTGCTGGAGTGGATCTATGACAACCCCAAGTACCTGCCTCTTACCAGAGTGTGTCTTACTTAACAGCTCAGCTACTAAACACTGTACAGATTGAAAACACCAGCTCAGGGCCTGGCAATTCAGACATTTAACTAGCAGTTTCATGTAGGATTTGGATTCTCAAACTACAGTTTTCCAAATGATTCCTGTACCTATTAGCATACCCCTTTGTCAGGTGGCAGAGCTATCTTTGGGTCACTGGAGACCACAGCTATCTTTTTGTCTGCTTCCCTTCTTTCTGTGGGTCAAATGAGTTTAAAACTCTTAGATTGTGCCTCTTTATTCACATGCAGTGATTGTTAGCTGTGTGTCCCTCTGGATATGTGTGTGCTGGCTTATTAATCACCTGAGTTATATTTGCTAACTAAGGGTCTTGATCACAAACCCCAAGCAGCAACAAAAAAGAGAAAACTTCATTATTCATTGTATTATTCTACCATATCAGAGCCACCTGTGCCATGTTCCCAATGGTGTTAGTTTCCAGCAGACCTTTCCCTCAGCTGAGCTCCCTGTAGGTAAGACAGCTAGAACAAAAGCCACTTAGAACAAAAGTTTGGGGTCCAGAAGGATATTCCCTGCTGGGAAACTCAAACTCCTGCAGCTGGTTCCAAAACTACTTCTTTTTTTTTTTTTCTCCATATAGGTCCTGTTTGGGTTCCTTCCATCTGAAGGAGTGGTATTTCTTGGGTTTATCAGGATTGTCTGGGACCTCACTTAGCATCAAGAAAAAGGAAAAAAATAAATATGTTACAACAAAGCCAAGAAACAAGGTGTCAATAGCACAATGTGCCCTTTATTGAACTAAAGAGCATTTTCAGTGGGTGCTTCATCTGTTCTCTTCATCTGGAATAGATAAGATTTCTCTTGTCCTTAAAATTGCTCTTCTCCAGTAAGAGGATCCTGGGGTGAATATTTCACATGGAGGCATTTACACAGCAGACGTGCAGAGGGTGAGCAGGAGGAGGCAGATTTTGCCCCTAGTTACAGAAGCAGATCAGAGATGAGAGCTGTCACCCAACTCTTCTACTTGCTGCCTTGTAAAGCAGGAGCCAAAGAGGTGCTTTCCAGAACAGCCCTAACCAGTGAGTCCCCATTCAGACTTGGGAGCTTCCAGCTTCTACTGGAAGCAAAGGCAGTTTCAAAATGTCTTCCAAGAGCTTCTCAGTGGTTCAGTTCATTTGAGGGATCCCACTGTGCAGTGGTTTGTGTGCAGTGGTTTGTGTGTGCCTGCTTGGTGCAGGTGAGAAAGTCAAGGGAGCATCTGATCCACAGCCCATTTTCCTGCCATGGGTGGAGAGGGTGTGGAGCACAGGCTCTCCCATTCCTGCTACCCTTGCCTCTGAGGAAGCCAGCAGAGTGCCAGCTCTGAATTCATGTGGGTGCCTGTTGCCAGTCCTACCTCACTCATCAAAGCATCTCCTCACTGTGTGGTGAGTGCTTGTTTTCCTGACACTTTGCAGAGACTGCACATCTCAGGTTAAGGCAAGAGATGTGGAATCTTCTTATGCTTGCTCCCTTCTCTATCCTTGGGGGGCTAACTAGTCTTTCTAGCCTTCTGAATTCACCAGAAGGTCTTACTATAGTCAGGATTTCACCAGATTTCCTAAAATAAGTCAGATTTTGCCTGGTTAGTGTCCCTGTGGGAATCCTGCAGGGCACATGCAAAGTTTCCTACAGGCTTCCTGCTAAAACAAACAGCAGTGGCTTTCAGCATCACTGACATGGTGTGACATGAAGGGAGGTTTAGATGCAGGATGAGCAGTCTTGTAGTTAAATCCTGAAATGCTGACTGCAGTGATGCCTTGACAATTTTTAGCCCTGATTTTATGACCATACCACAAAGCTTTTGAAATTGTTTTGTGCACAATAGTTCCCATTGCTGTTTGCCTGATTTCTGCAAGTGCTGCCTCACAGTCCACCCCAGGGGCAGCTGCACTGCAGCACAAAGGGACCCTGTTACTTTTGGGAGTCCCCTGAGAGAGGAGGTGCCACAGCAGTGTGTTGATGGTGGCACAAGAAGGGCTGTTGCTGGGGACCAGCTGCTCTCCCTCTCTGCCATATGTCTGTTTCTGTTTGCAGCCCAAGTGCAAATACATTTTATTAAATAAAAACGTCTTTAATCCAATGAAACTTCCAAAGCTGGTAGGACTCCAAAAGCAATGTTAGCTCCAGGCACTGCTTTCCTTTTCTCTTTGACTTTTACCCTCCTAAGTCCAAGCATCTCTCAGGTATTATATCTTCTGCATTTTCAATTGGCAGGGCTCACAGGGATAAAATATTCCTGCGCTCAGTTCAAGGAACACCCTGGCCTCAGCACTGCTGCCAGCAGGATGCGTGTGTGAGGCCATCCTGCTTTAGGAGGATCTAGTTTACCTGCCTGGATGTCAGCACCACACCATGCTGTTTGCTTTCCTCACCAGAGAACTCTCTGAGACCAGGAGAAAGGGTGTTTTGTCCATGCACTTCTGGTCTCCTGATGTTCCCTGCTGCTGCTTCAGAGCATTGAAGCTGGGCTGGCTATGGTAGGAGATACTTCACCTCCAAAGCCACCATCCTAGGAAAAGGATGGATAGAGCAATTATCCAAGAAGATGAAAGCACTCAGAGAGGAGACATACAGTATCTACCTCAACAACATCTTGAAGGCATGGCACCAGTGTGGGGAAGAGAGTCCCCTTCTCTGAGTATTGCTACAGCAGCAATTTTCTACTCTGTGTTGTTAGAATCACTTGCAGGAAGATCACGAGTCTTCCTTGTGCATCTCAAGTGCTCCTTTGAGCTTCTTTTCCATAGTGACCTTGGTACAAAACATCCTCCTGAACATGTTCTCTCCTTCATCCTAACAGTGTCAGCTGCTATGAGAGGGTTCCTGTCCCTTTGCTACACTTTGCTACAGCCCAGGAAGGAATCTCTCTTCCCAGAGGTCCTGATCCCCTCTGTACATGCTCTGTGCTGAACTGGCTGAAGCATGGGCAGCTGCACCCACTGCTGCAAGGTCCCATATGACTGGGACCCCTGTGTAGGGACTTTGAAGGGTGACCAGACTCCAGCAGAGCATTTTCTCCATTCCCATGTCAGTCCATGGCCACCACACAGAACTGGCTGTGCTCTTCCCACAGACACCCAGCACTGGAGCATTACAGAGTGATGCTCTCTGGCACCGTGCATTAGGCAACCTTGACATACACTTAACTGTTGTTTTCAAACAAAGACAAAGGCAGTCATTAGTGCACAGACATTATCTCATCCATCCTAACAGAACCCACTCTGGCTTCCTCAGCATTCCTCATGGCAGCCTTTCCACGATGACAAGAGGATGGCTCATCTGTCTGATTCCTCTTCATTGCACTTAACTGCTGCTCCCTGCAGCCAGCATCACAAAAACCCCAGTTTTCTTCTCACAATACTTTCAGGTTTGGGATTAAAGCAGCGAGAAGCCAGGGATATTTCTATACAGTGAGACTGTTGCTATTGAGAGCCTTCATTTGACTGGTTGAAACTTAAGAGTGGAGCTTGGGGATTTGCAATCAGAGCCAATTGCTTCTATCACTGGATGCTTTCAGCACTCACCTGGACACAGTCCCCAGCCTTTCCTATTAGCATCATTTCTTGCAATGAGAGCACTTTGCTCTTGACAGTTGTCCATGCTATACTTTTTGCAAGACTCTTGCTTAATGCATTGCACAGAACATATGATACTGTCACAAATCCCTGGCATGTGTAGTGCTTGTTTCTGGGGATATTCCAATTTCTTGAGCAGGTTTGGGGTCAAATCAGCCTCACTCTATAATCACTGGTTGGGGGTTGTTTTATTTCCCTGAACACAGAGTACCCAGTTCCTTCATGCATCATTTATATTCCCTGCACCCTGGCAAAGCTCTGGCCATTTCTCTATTCCAGCCACGTTTTCAGAAATGTTCATTTTCTTTCAGATTCTCTTTATAAAAACAGAGCTGCTCTATCATCTCCAATGACTCTGAGGATAGGTGATTTTATAAATTTTCCACAGTCTCAGCAAATGCTTTGTCTGCAGATTTAATAGACACTGTTAAACTATGCAGCAGATTATAAATTTTAGCCACTATTATGGTGAGTAAACTGCCAGAATTTTTTTAGATGTTATGCATTGTTTCCTCTCATAGCATAGGGGGAGCAGTTTTCTCCCAAGACACTGGAAAAGCTGTTTTGCCCAGAGCTGAACATGTTTAATCCTTTCTCCTTTGCTCTCTGCATGGGTGGGTTCATGGCTGTACCTGTCCTGGGTAGCTCCCTGTGCTGTATAAGTGGGTTGTGTGGCTCTCTTCATTCACCAGTAGCCCAGAATCAGGACTGAACTGCAATAATGGATGGGGAGAAAATGGCTCTGAGTCCTGAGGGCTGGTTACTATCAACAGCTTTGCAAAGAGGTGATTTTGTGCACCCACATGGGTGGAAGAAATGTGCCCTCACCTTTTGTGCTGCTCCCCAGGTCTCCCTCTGTCTTTTCTGTCTTGCAGAGTTACAGCAGAATCTCTGCCAGGTCCTGCAGTGGGTTTGCATGGCATGGACCCTGCTGTGGTTTAACCCCAGCCAGGCCCCACACAGCCACTCACTCTCTCCACCACCAGCAGGGCCAGGGAGAGAATGGGAAGGGTAAAAGTTGGAGAACTTGTGGGTTGAGATAAAGAGAGCTTAATAGGGAAAGCATAAGACAAACACACAGGCAAAGCAAAACAGGGAATTAATTCACCACTTCCCATGGGCAGGCAGGTGTTCAGCCATCCCCAGGGGAGCAGGGTCCCATCATGGGTGACGATGGCTTGGGAAGACAAATGAGTTCACTGCAAATGCCCACTCCCTTTCCTCCTCCTTCCCCCCACTTTATATCCTGAGGAGGGTGTCATATGGGCTGGAATATCCCTTTGGTCAGCTGGGGTCACCAGTCCCAGCTGTGTCTCCTCCCAGCATCCCATGCACACCCAAATTCTTTGCCAGGCATGGCAGGACAGAAAGCAGGAAAGCTCTGTGCAAGCCCTGTTCAACAATAACTAAAATATCTCTATGTTATCAGCCCTGTGTTCAACACAAATCCAAAACATAATCCCATACCAGTCACAGGGAAGAAAATGAACTCTACTCTAGCTGACACCAGCATGGGCTAGCACCCTTATTTTGGCTGGGACCCCACCTGCCATGGCTCAAACACTGCCAATCTACAGGCAGGCTGCTGACACTTCCATGTTGTAAAAATGATAGAAAAAAACCCTGGTGGGCTCTCTGCAGGTTTTAGCCTTAGCTGGACTATATTTGAAGCAGAGGGTGGCTGCAAACTGAGCAGGTGAGGCATTACATGTACTTCCTCCTTCCCCAGACCTAGATTTCTTTCTGAAGGAAGGGTGCTGGCTGGCTCATGTGGCTGTTCTGTGAGCCTGGACATCTCCAGCCAGGAGTCAGCTTCCCAGTTCTTTAGATTTTATAGGCTGGCTGATGAGGATCTGAGGATGCTCAGCCAACTAGCACAACTCCAGGAGAGCTTCTGAATCCTCTCATTGTTTCCTAACTCTCTGCCTTCTGATCCCATTGTTTTCACATTACACTTTCTCTCATAGCTGGATTTTCTCCTGGTCAGCTCTTCTCTTTCTGCCCTGCAGCTTGCAGTCAGCTCAGTGGATGGAGGCACTGGGGCAGGAGCAGGACAGGAGCAGGAGCTGGGTGGCCAGAGCAGCCTGTGAGTGTGAGATCCATAGCCCTCAGTGTCTTGTGCAGAGGGTTGGGAGCTAGGAGTTCTGGTACTGTTCAGTATCAAGAAGCTGGACACAAAATCCCTTCACTCCTTTGTTGTAAGATGGAAGAGTTGGGATGGCCAAGTGGTCTCTCAGGCAGAGGAAACTGAAGCAGGAGGAGAAGGGCTTTACTGATATCTCTCAGCCCCTGGCCTTCACACTGAGGTGATGAGGTTACACTGACCATCCCAGTCCCAGTGTTCCTCCAGAGAGCTCTCTGCTCTGGGTTGATGTCTCTGCTGAACCATTCAGGCCCTGGAGTCCTGGGAGAGATGGATTAAAGCAGAGCACACCCGAGCTGTGGGAAGCCCACAGGCCAGGATGCAGCTCAGCAGAAAGGCAGCTAGTGAGTCTGCTGAATGTTTTATAGTGCATTCAAGTACTGAGACCACTATCAAAGCTGGACATTATCCATTTAGAGCCTTGTCTTCGAAATAAATGATAACCCTTTCAGGATGAATTGCTGACAAGTGAAGAAGAGAGGTTGTGTGTCTGATATGGGGAGAGAAACTATACCAAGAAGGCTGAGCACTCTCACCTGAAAGGCAGAAGAGATGGAAAATGAGCTCACAGAGCCCAGGCATCCCTCCAGATCATGGCATCATCCAAAGCAAATTTGCCAGCAAGCAATATCTTTATATTAATTTGGAGAATTGTGAACCCAACACTCCTCAGAAGAGAGGGTTAGCTTAGCTTCTGGTGGTTTTTTGTTTGTTTGTTTGTTTGTTTGTTTGTTCTTGTTTTGTTTTGTTTTTGCTTTTGTTTGTTTTCAACTAGAGAGGCCAGTAAAGCCTGACAGTACAAATGGCTTGGGAAGCAAAGGGGAAATAAAGAGCACGGTGCTGGATTGGGAGTGTGATGCCATGGGCACTGGCATGCAAGAGAATGCAACATGAGCCTGAGAAAGCTGAGGAAGGAGCTGTGCTTTTGGGGAATTAATACTGGGGTAATGATGTTGTGGGTAAAAAGGAGCTGTAGGTGTGGGGAGCAGGTAATGGAGTATAGGAAGATCTGCAGGGAGCAGCAGGACTCGTGAGCCCCGGGGGGGAAGGGAGACAGCAGTGGGAAAGAGCAGCTCTTCCTTCTGCAGGAGGTGTACAGAGCAGGTGAAGCATCCACACAGCAGTAAACTCACTGTGTGCCTTGCTCAGACACACAGAGACAACTGCTGCTAGGAAAACACAATGAGCCACGAGTCCAAGCAATAAACAAAAGGGGTGAGGGAAAGGAGAACAGGGGGCCATTGTGAGCACAGGAGATGCCACACTGGACAAGATGAATGTCCCTTTAGGCCCTTATCTCAATCCTGACAGTGGCTGATATCAGATGCTCCAGCAAAAACTATCTTCACAACATGTCTGGGCATCTGTGTGATAGCATCCCCAGAGGGGCTCTTCCTGCCAGACCCCCTTTGCTGATCAGCCTACACATGGAAATCAGAAGACAGAGCTCTTGTCAGTTTTGCTCTTGCTGATGTTGCAGCCAGAAGGACTTTCACTAATACAGCCTGCTAGCCCAGCTAACCTTTCCTTGCCCTGTTCTATGTGTGGTGTGGGGTCCTCAGCCCTCGTGGCAAGTGCAGGCCCATGAGCTATGTCCCTAATCCCTGTGTTCCTGCAGACAAGCACAGCCCAAGGAGGACTACAGCCTTTCCAGCTCCATCTAATTGCCGTGGGTTGGGGGCTCACCCATTCTTCATCCTGCTGTTTTAAACACTTTGTAGCAACAAGCCACCACTGTTTCCCTCTCTAAGGGGCCATTCCCGAAGGATGGGTAGGCAGGAGTGTGGAGATCAAACCAGGTGATCCACACACCACTGCCATGGAAGTAATGGAAGGTCCAACAATGCTCCATGGCCCAACTGGAGGGTGTATACCAACATTTCCAGGTGCTTGAGGCATTGAGTCTGCTGCCTTCATTCTGCACATGGCAGGACTGATGAATAGAAGAAATAAATTTGAGGAAGGATCCCAGGAACATAGGACAAGCATCTGGGATTTACTGACAATTGCTGATCTGGGATTTATTAGCAATTGCTGAGCAAGTTGATGGAGTGCAGCATTATAGCAAGAGATCTTTGACAGGTCCTAGGATGACATTTCATAAGATACCAGAGTGTAATGTACAGACCTATTGTACATAGATCTCCTAAGCAAAAACTGACACAGTATGTTCATACTCAAAGCACAAGGGCCAAATAACAAGAGAGAGGAAAAAAAAACCAAAAAAACAAAAACCAAGGAATAAAAGAGCGTTAAAAGTTTTGTTTGGTGGTATATGAGAGCTGCTCCTGGCTCTCTTCACAAGATGCTCTTTTGGAGAATTTCTCAGCAACTTGGGTGATCACAAAACCACAAGTGGTGAAACTCTGATCTAATAGATTTTCTGGGCGAAGTCCTTCCCATGGATGTGATTAGATGTGAGCCTGGGACTGCCTTCAGAAAGACCTTCCCTCTCCTCAGCACTGCGTGGGAAGCTGCAGCATAGACCACAGGGGACCTCCAGGCTCTCAGCTAGTTCAGTTCTTCTGATAGACTGGTTATAACACTGGGAGGGCCTTTGTTTTTGTTCCTCCTGTCTCTTGCATGCACACACGTATATACATGTGCACAAGTGCCAGTGGTTTCCAGGTACTTGATGTAGTGGTTTGAAAGCAAAATCAGTGAGAGACTCCAAGTCAGAAATACAATTTAATAGGAGAGAAAGAGAAAAATAAAATACATGCAATAGTACAAAGGAAAACCTACTGACAGAGTCAGAATACAACCTGACACCCTGCTAGTTAGGGTGGTGGTAGCAGTCTGGATGAAGTGGTCTTGTTGAAATAGTGATCCTGTAGAAATCCTGGCAGTGATTCTGGTAGCTCTTGTCCTCTGGAAACCAGTGGGTAAGGGCTGCCTTGGCATTCCAAATCTCAGTTTTTATCTAGGTAGGAAATGTTTGGCTCCTCCCCCTGGGTGGAGCATCTCCCAAAGGGATGATGTAATTTTATCAGTCATGCAAATGGGACTCAGTGGCCCATTAACAGAAGATATCTTCCTGGAGGAAGAATGGGCAGTAGAAAAGATAAAGAACACTGCCCCACCTGGTTTCAGCAGCTGGTGATAGAATATATACTTTTGGGCACATCTTTACATTATAACCTAGGACACTTGAATCTGTGATTTCCCCCAGCTTCAGGATTACACACCCAGCCAGCAGAAGTTGTTTTGTCCTGTTCCCCATGCACTCCCTCGAATAACTGATTTTGGGGAGCACACTGCACCAGTTAATTGCTACTCATTGATGTCCCTACTGTAACATCCTTGACCTGGATCACAGCCCCTCTGGCCTGTTAAATGTGTTTGGGTTCACAAGACTTCAGCCCCAGGCAGGGGCTGCATCTCACTGTGCAGGAGGAGCCCCAGGAGGTGAGCACTTGGCTCTCCCTGCTGCCAGCTCTCTGGCTGCCTGCCCACCTCTCCCATCTGCCCCTTGCTCTGCTGCAGCCCCCAGAGGAGGTGGCTTTTGCTCCCTGCCTGACCACATCTCAGGGTCAGGGCCATGCTGGGTGTGCATTGTCACTGCATGGCATGTGAGACCAGCAGGGACAGCGGGTCACTCACAGGAGTTTTAGCACATGGCACTTGGCTGGGTACTCCAGCTGCATTAAAACCCATCAGCAGACAAATCAACAGCTCTCCAGGGATGCTCTCTCCATGTACTAGCCCCTTCCCTCTTCTTTCTCCTGGCCTTTGTGCTGAACTCTCAGGCTCATGGGGAGGTAAGTAAGGACACTTGAAAGCTATGATTCACACTTTTAGGCCTATGCTGCCTGATTTTTTAAGGCTCAGAATTATTTGCTGCTGGGACACCACACTTGTACTTTCTCAGCTGCTTTAGTGCAATGGTGTTCATGCAAGAGACAGCACACAAAGCACTGCCTCAACAAGAGCCTTTTCTCCATGGGTTAATGCTGCCCTTCCTTGGGAGCAGTGGCAGCTCTGCTCACTGCTCTTTTAAGTGCAAGGTAATGGCAATAGGGAAGATTTCTTGAGCTGCTAATGGCTGCTGGTTTGATTCATGTGAGCTTTGTAGTTTCTGGTGCTTGGTTTGTAATGTGGCTTATAATGCCTAACAAAGAGCAGGAAGCAAAGCCTACTCAGAGACCACATGAATTCTTGCACTTTCTTTCCCTTTAAATTAACACTTACACAGTGTCCACATGGAGCTTTCCAGTCCACAGAGATTCGGGGACTTTATCCCTATTTTAAAGTAATTTTTTTCTTCAGTACTCATTGTTAGTTTGTTGGTTAGTTGGTTTAGGATTTGTGGTTTTTTGTTTTTTCTGTTTGTTTTTGTGTTTGTTTGGTTTGTTTTAGAGGTAGCAATCGTTATTTTTAAGCTGCTTTCCAAACAAAAAAAAAAAACAAAAAAAAAAAAAACAAAAAAAACAAAAAAACAAAAAACAACAAAACAAAAAACAAACCAAACCAAACCAACAAAAAACCCCCAAAAACCACAAAAAAAAAACCAAACCAACAAAAAAGCCTTTAATCAGGCTAGGAAAAGCCACAAATAATGCAAAGGCAGCTATGTGCTGACAGAGGATACTGAAGCACTCCGGACTTTACCAGCCCTCCTTACAAGAGCAATGTCTGCCATTAATAAGGAGCACAAATTAAGGAAGTATTCCTTACATGGTTAAAAGAGTCCTCTCAACATATCCTGCCCTTCATATGGATTATAACTACCCCTCTCTCCTGTCTTCCTCCCTTTTCCCTTCCCAAAATAAAAGTGCAGTTTGGAGCTAGGGTAACCCTACTATCCACACAATGTAGTTCCACAGCTCAGGGACTGCACCAGCCAGCTCTACACTGCTGCTCTCCAAGGTTTACAGCAGGGTAGTAGTGCCAGGGGAACGAAGGTTGTTCCTATGAAAAGAGTTTGAAACAAAACCTTGGATTTTGAGCTTGGATACTCACGAAGTCAGAAAATGTAGAGATGGGAGAAGGGCAGAATTGTGCCTCTGGCAATACAAGCATGTAGAAATGTCTTTAGCTGAACAGAGTGAGATCATCTCAGTGTCACAGAATATGTGTCCACGTCCAAAAACTTGCCTCCAATGTTGCTAACACACACGCTGAGGTGGAGGACTGAATGATGGATTTGTAGCTCCCAAATTGCTCATAACAAAGATCCCAGTAGTGATCCATGCAGATCCTGTTATTTATTCTGTGCATAAACAAAATAATTCATCCTCTAGGGACTCTCAGTCTAGTTTCTTTCATTAAGAATAAATGAAGTATTAATAACAAAAAAAAAATATTACAGAACAAAATTTTTTTAAGAGCGTTTTTTTGACTGGAACACATTTCTGTAAAGCTCTGGTTGGAATAAGCAGCTTGTAGTGCAATGTATTTCAAATAGATAGGAATAATGCCCTAAATAACCAGGCTAATTAGATGTACTTTCTCTACAAAACCACAATTCTAATGTTCCTGTCTCGCTGTAATTAAAGAAGCATTTACCATGCATTGGAACTTTTAATTAGGTCTAACATCTAATAAACTTGGAGTAAACTAACAAATATTTTCTCTGCCAGTGGGTAGTTTTTAATCAGTGTTTAGAGGTTTAAAATTTCAGATAGCAGACATCAGCCAGTGTCTAAAGAGCTTGAAGAGGCATTTGAGCATAACCATTTGAGTAACTGTTGTGCTCACCCCTGTAGTGTTGAGAGAACCAGTTCCCAGCCTTTTCCCTTTGGTAGTTTAATTTTGTGGGGAGACTTATTCTAGAAACTGTATTTGCACAAGGTTTTCTGGGCTGTGGAGTGAATGTGAGCACCTGCTGAGTGCCAAGTGTGGGTTCTTTCCCACTTTCAACAGCTGTCCAGAGGCTAGAGCAGCACTCCTGCTGTAGTCAGTGGAGGAAAAGTAGGCTCATTCCCTCCCAAACAGTGTTTAGGAGAGGTGAATGAGAAGATTCCTCTCTGTCTACATCAAGGCAGAGCACCTTGGTGGCCATCCCAGATTAAATATCTGAATTACAGACATCCAAAGAGAGGTAAGAGGCCTCTCCCTGCCCTGAAGCCCAAGAAAGCCCTGCTAGTATGAGATGGAGTTGTGAGTTTGCTGACATGTCCCCACACAGAAATCAGAGCATGGCCCAAGGGGAGCTACTGGGGAGAAGACATCTCCCAGTGGCAATGGGGTTGCAGGAATCCAGTGGGGACAGCTTGTGCTTGCCATGTAAAGAACTTTGTCCCTTTCCTCAGGAGGGAAGGACAAGGCTGGGGGAACTGGGATCTGGATGATGAGGAGGACAGAGGGACTGGGGGCAGAGCTATATCCATGTGCTGTGCCTGTATGGGGTAGGGAAATGGACATGGCTCTTGGTGGCTAGAGGCTGTGAGTAGGAAGGCTGGCAGCCCATCCTAAGCAGTTTGCTATGGCTGTGTTGAGGCTCACATGGCAGTAAGACAGAAAAGACATTGCAGTGGCCAGACATGTACACAGATGGACAAAGTATCTGTGGCTGACAGGTCTGAGCCCAGGGAAGGAGGCCACCTGAGATCATTAGGACAGATTTCCCTGGCAGAGGAGTAGAGTCTGCAATGGAGGAGTGCATCCATCTGCTTTCTGTGGCTGTTTCAGTGGGATCAGACAAGTGTAGACCCTTTAGGACTTGCCCTCTCAGAAAGTTTCCAGTGCAACAGGACAACCCTTTGGAATCATAAAACACAGATCCTTCATGTTTTCCTCTGGAAGGTGGGGCATTCTAGAGCTCCAAAGCATAAACACCATATTGTGTCTCTGCAGCATCCTAAACTGCCTCCAGGAACCAGTCATGCTATCTTCCCATGATGAAATAGCTCAGAAATTTCCACATTCTCTGCAGAAGAAGGGGAAGGGCAGTAGAGTATGGGAATATATGTTAAAGGACCTACTGAGGAAGCAAACAGAGAAGTCAGGAGGCACATGCACAGGGTAAAGACTGAGGGTATGCTCTTGAGAAAGGGAGTGCTATGGAGGATTTGATACAGTGAAGAAAACTGGCAGGATGTGGAAAGATAAAGACTCAGATTTGGTCATGGAAATGGGGTTAGGACACTGGAGGGGCAGGATGAAACCCTGCAGCTGCTGAAAAATAGGCCCAAAAGACAGTGCTCATGAAGGTAATATTTGCTTCAGTACAATTGACACATGCCAGTACTTGTGGAACAGAAGGTCATACATTATATTTTTTTAAGTCTCCTGCATCTAGGGAATTACTTTAATGTAGTTTGAAGAGGAATAAGTATGTGCCATTACCGATAACAATAACAGCTCTGGAATATTTTCTACCCAAAGATCTCAAAGCACTCCTTTTTGTAATTTATTTGTTGACTCTCTGTGTTCTCAGGGAAGGAAGGGATTATAATGATCACCCACTTTGCAGGTGGGTGAAACAGAGGGTAAGTAGCTGAGCTGTGGATAGAGCCATGAGTGTTGTGTCTTAGCATCACCTGTTGAACCTTCCTGATATGGCTGTGATATGAAGAGAGACATTCAGAAAACATGAAGGCAGAGCTAAGCAGGCTCAGTCTTGTGCCAGGCAGGCTCTCTGGTGCTCTGGTGCCTGTGTCCTGGATCCCAGCACCGTTTGGAGGTGCTCAAGCTGCAGACCTGCTTTTGAGAAACAGATTTACATGGGTGAACCCCAACTGGCTCTCCCCTCACTCCCAGGTACCAGGCTGGTTTCTCACCCACTCACAGTGGGTAACTCACAAGTCAACAGGGGTGTTTGGTGGAATCTGAAAGTGTGGAGAATATTTGGGATCTGCCACCTCTCTCTGGTTATAACTGATGTTCAGGTTGACTCTTAAGCTGCCAGACCAAAGAGAAGGACCACAGTTCCACATGGCTATGGGTGACACAGTGTGTGTGCTCTATATGATGTACTGTGTGCAATACATACAAGGTACACAGTTTTAAACACCTTTCTTCTTGGCATCTGCTTCAAATCCATGCAGCTTAAACTGCTCTGCCTAGAGTAAGGCACCTAGGTTAGGTGTGGTTCAGGAAATTTGACAGGGAAACTTATCTCTGCCCAAATCTTTAAGAAACCTACTAGGAATTTTTCTGGGAGCTACCAATGTAATAGCAACTTCCCAAAAGGCAGGTTTCCACAGTTGTGGAGAAGATTGTCTCCAGATGCAGAGCAGAAGTTTAAAACACTCCTGATGTAGTGGGAATAAGCTCAGACCCTAACTGAACAGGATACAGTTAAGCTGCTGGGACACAACTAAAACACTACCAAAGCTCAGTAGGAGGCTAGTGAAGCCTCTGTGTTTGTGAAGGCTCTGTCTTGCTTTTGTATTATCTCCTGACCCTTTCCATCAACATGACTGTCTCTTTCTTCATTTACTGCCTTTACTGGCTCTGACTGAAATCACACACAAGAAATGCAAACCATCAGAGCCAACCTCCTGGAGAGGTTTTTCCACTGGGGGCCAGCAGCCCAGCCCATCCTGGGGGTGGAAGGTGGCCTAACCCTGTTTACACTGGCTGGCTCTGTCTCTCAAACTAGTACAGGCTAAAGTCAACAAGCCTGAACTTGCCTTCTGCAGCTGAGCAGGGACTGGGGGAGTAGTGTGGCAGCCCTGAGAGTTATTGCTGTGGCATTTATGCAGCACGTTGCTATGAATCGATATCTCACCATAATTACCTCATTTGCCCGTTTTTCAAATTAGATAACAAGGTTCAATGCTTGACCAGATCATTCTTCATCCATTTGCATTTCCTTCTCTCCTCTGCAGTGGAGGGGAGCCCCTCTCCTATTAATCAGCAGGCCTTGGGGTGAGGGGGGTTACACCCTGAAAGCTGGTGGCTCCTTTTGTCTCTTATGCCTGAACACTGTCATCAGAAGGTGGGAGGCCAGGCCAGCCTGCCCACTCTGGGAGGACAGGGGCTGTGGGTCCAGCTGGCTCTGTGCTCAGATGGGAGGCACAAAGCGATGAGCTCACGCTCTGTTCAGACAGTGACATTTCCATGGGGCAGGGCTCATCCATCATGGTGTGGTGGCTGAGGAGAGCTGTTAACTCTTTCGAGCTGGCTGCCTGCCTCCTGTGCTGCTGCAGCTGGGAGTGCTCCCTCTGGGAGCTCAGGATCTGCAGCATCCCTGGGGAAGCAGTGTATGGGGTGTGGGGAGAACCCCCACCTGAGCAGGGGCACAGCAAGGAGGACAGGAAACCCCCACCATGACTCAGTGTTCGGGGAACAGAGAGCATCTATTTGTAGGGGAAACTGCTTCTGTTCCACCTCCAGCTCTGGGGAGATTTCTTTTCCCTTTTGTACCTGCTGTTCTCTTTGCAGAGGACAGGCAGGCTCCCCCCAACACATTTGCTGCCTGTGCAGGAGCTCGTGGTTTGCATCACAGACTGACATGCACCCACCTCTTATCTCAGGGGTTGATTTCCAGCTGAACCCATCACTCTCTATGCTGTGGCTGGGGCTTTTTTGTTTATTTTGTTCAGCAAAGCATCATGTTCATCTGGGTGGTGATTTGGCTTTGTGAAAACAGCACTTGCTCAAAACCAGAAGATTATCATATCCTCAACCCCTCTTCATGCCTCATTCTCCTGAGCCAGCCTCCAAGGCAATATCTATTACCAGGTATTACAAGCAAAGCAAATTCTTGTAGTCAGATGGCTCATTAGCTCCTGCTTCTCTGGGGACACCCCTGTGCCTTTCCTCTGCTCTCTCTCCCCTGTGAGGAGCAAAGGACTCCACCTGTGCCAGGGCAAAATAAAGAACAATTAGACAGTCATTAATCTGCAAGAAGGGAGGGCAGGAGGAGCACCAGCTGCTGAACTGCTGTTGCACGGCTGAAGTGTGGTTTTCCAGGGCCAGGTGGGAGTGCAGCTTGGATCAGACATGGGGGAGCTGTCTTGTGTCTCTCCCTTGCTGTCAATTAGTACAAGAGGTTGGCCTTATCTCTGAGTAGCCAGAGACCTCAGGAGCAGCTCTCGAAGCTGCAAGCAGATTCTTTGGAGACTAATTGGGGTCTTTCACCTCCTTTTAGCTGCTTCTCAGCAATGCACTCTGGAGTCCAAGTGGGAGAACAGATGCTTAGTTTGCCAGGGAGTCAGCAGGGCCTTACCAATTCCCTGGAGCCCAAGGGGTAATAGAAGAGACCTGGGAGACAAGGCCCTGAAATCAAGAAAGCCACTTTCAATCATTGCCTATAGTCCTGGCAAATCGGGGAGGTCCCAGATGACTGAAGGTTAGCAAATGTGATGCCCATCTATAAAGGTCAGAGAGATGATCCAGGAAAATACAGGCCTGTCACCCTGATCTGAGCACCAGGGAAGGTCATGGAGCCTGTCATCTTGAATGCCACCATGTGGCATGTATGAGACAATCAGAGGATTGGGTTTGCAGGTTAATAAACCACGGGTTTATTAAGGGTAGGTTCTGCTTAACAAACCTGATCTCCTTCTGTGACAAGATGACCCACTCAGTGGATGATGGAAAGGCTGTATATGTATCTACCTGGGCTGTAGTAAAACCTTTGACACCATTTCCTCCAGGAGAAGCTGGCTGCTCATGGCCTGGATTGGTGCACTCTTCACTGGGCAAAAAGGTGTCTGGAGGGCCAATCCCAGAGAGTGGAGGTGAATGGAGTCACACCAGCTGGTGGCTGCTCACAGGTGCTGTTCCCCAGGGCTCAGTGCTGAGAACAGCTCTGTTTAATCTCTATTGATGATCTGGATGAGGGCATTGAGTGCACCCTCAGTCAGTTTGCAGGTGACACCAAGATGGATGGAAGTGTTGATCTGCTGGAGCACAGGAAAGCCCTGCAGAGGGATCTGGACAGGCTGGATCAATGGGCCAAAGCCAATTGCATGAGGTTCAACAAGACCAATTGCTGGTCCTGCATGTGGCTGACAACAACCCCATGCAGTGCTACAGGCTGGGGAAAGAGTGTCTGGAAAGCTGCCTGGCAGAAAAGGGCCTATGGTGTTTAGCCTGGAGAAAAGGAGCCTCAGGAGGCACCTTATTGCCCTCCTCAATAGCCTGAGAGAAGGCTGTAGTGAGGTAGGGATTGGCCCCTTCTCCCAAATAACAAGTGACAGAACAAGAGGAAATGGCGATGAGTTCTGCCAGTGGAGCTTTAGATTGGGTAATGGGAAAATTTTAATGAATGGATAGTAGAGCATTGGATGAACAGCCTGTCCAGAGAAGTAGAGAAGTCACCATTCCTGGAGGTGCTTAAAAGACATGGAGACGTGGTACTGAGAGACATGGTTTAATGCTGGCCTTGACAATGTTGGGTTCATAGTTGGAATCAGTGATCTTTAAGGTCTTTTACAGCCTAAATGATTCCATGTTTCAATGAGGTGCTTTGTGGCTGGAGACAGACCCTTGCATGGCAGGGTGGTACCTGCAATGGCAGCCAGCATGGGGGCTCCCCATCCCCAGCTTTCAGAGCCTGCATGAGATTCCCTGCTCTCTGCTCATGTCCTTCTCTGCACCCAGGTCCTTGGGCTGATGCTCATCCAACCTGTAAGGGACCACCTGCCTTCTTCTGTACCTTCTCCTCCATGGAAAGGTGTGGGGAGACCTTTATGCATGTGGGGGAGCTGCTGTTTTGCCAATGTGCTGCAGGGGAGGAATATGTATATCCTGCTGCAGGAGGCTGACAGTGGCTTACATGAAACAGTAGCAGAAGTGTCCTATGAAAAGGGAAGGGAAAACACTGCCCAGAGCTCTCCTGAGGGGAAGGTGTTTCCTCCTAGGGAGAGGAGAAAGGGATGAGGTTGTTCTGAAAAGATGCTCTGGACTGCACCAGAGTACAAGGAGTTTGAATGGCGGCTGGTTATGAGCCCCAGTGGGGAGGGCAGCAGGATTCAGGCTCAGTTATTAAGACCATAAATCATGGAGACAGTCATGGGAAAGGCTGATGAGAAGAGTATGTGCAGCCAAGAATGCCAGGAGAGAGAGACAGTGGGCATCAGAGGCACAGAGCTTCTATACATTGTGTTATTTTAAGAATTTTTCTTTTTTATGGCAGTGCTGTCAGTTTTCTCAGAAGAAGGGACCAAATGATTTTAGGTCCCATTTCCTGAAGACCCAGGCATGAATTCCAGGTTGCTCCTGATAAGGGCAAGAGCTGAGGACTGGGGGGTGAAACACATTGGCAAGGGTTCCAGGGCAAAAGTGAAAGGCAAGGACAGGGCTGGAGTGAGGCACAAAAGTACCAGGAGCCGCCCTTCTTTGAGGCAGGGGCCAGCCAGGATTTGGGATTGCACTATTTTCACTGTCAAAAGCAGAAGGCAGGTTTTGGTGAGGTGGGGAGGTCAGTCCACAGCACTGTCTGCAGTAGAGGGTGGAGCTGTTTGAGGTAGCTGGGAGGGAGCTCTGCAAAGCCAGGTGTGCTGCAGCCCCTTCCCTTGGGCAGCCCACATGGCACTGATGGCTTCTCTGAGCCCTGCTGCTTGTGGTCAGCTCTGACACCTCTGTGCTGTGCTGTAGGTGTGATGCTAACTACCTGAAGGGTACAGCAGGCAGATCCTCATCCACTTGCAGCTGCCCAAGCCTCCCATATCTCCTTAGGAACTGTCAGCTCTTCCTGGTTAAATGCTGAGGTCTCTCAGCAATATCTGGGGCAAGGAGAGGCAGTCACCCACAGCTGTGCAGCCAGTATGCACTTTGCTGTTGGGCTGGAGGCAACTGCCTGGCTCTGGCTTAGCTCTGACTTTGGTTTTGGCTCTCTCTCAGAACATCAGGCACAGCTGGAGCTGCACAGGGACACATAGTGAGGTTTAGGCACTACCCATGTACTGACAGCCTCTGGCTGCAAAGCCCATTCAGGACACTGGGTTAGAAGAGGCTGAGTCTTGTGAGTGTAAATCTATTGGATGAAGGATATATCAGAGATTTTCCTCCACAGTGTAGCTTTTTTCAGAGGCAGATGAAGTTGAAATCATCCAGGGCAGCCCATGAGAGCATAAAAACTGGTCCTGTTGTTTTGAACAGGTGAGGTGTCAACCAGGCTGAAACAAGGCAGGAGCCTGTCCAGAGGCTCCAGCTCATTGTTCAGGCATGGGATGGGACCCCCTTCCTTCTCAGTGGTGTGGTGTATTTCCTGATGCTTGCTCAAACAGGAGGTGATACCTTTGATCTGCTTTGTGGTCTTCTGACAGGCTTCACTTGCAGCTCTGCACCTTGGAGGAGCAGCCCTGGCCCTTCTTCCTTGTCCACTCTCAAGAAAAACCCTCAGAAGCACGTCAGTCTGGCTTTTGCATGGAGCAATCTGTGATGCATCTGCCTTCCCTCGTGCCTAGGGGCTCATATAAGATATGGAAAGGCCCTGCAGGGATGGATGGATGGATGGATCATCTCTGAGCTCCAGCTGCCAAAACCTTTGGCTTGCCCTGGCATCCCCCATCATACCCACCAGCTGCAAGGTACCAGGCTCTGGGCTAGCCTGTCTCTTCTAAAGGCAATATGAAATAATTAGCTAATTAATCCCAATTCCTTCTCTACAGCAGGGAGGAGTACTGGCTTGGTGCCAAACCAGAGGTACAGGAGCAGGCAGTGACCTTGCCTTAGGCTGCATGAGTGGAGGGAGTGGGAGGCTGCAGCCTCCAGAGCCCTGGGTGCAGCAGGTTACAGGGCAGCGAGCCCAGGGGACCAGGCTGCACCATCTGTCTCCTTTTACTGAGAGTCCTGAGTGCAGCAAAGAGGGTCAAGATACAGCCCAGAGAGGCTGAAGGGAGTCAAGGTGGCTGTCCTCACACAGTGCTGCTGCTAGGCCATAGAGGGAGCAGGGCTGCCAGAGATCAGAGATCCAGCAGTAGCAAAAACCCAGGAATGATCTGTAGCTGGCATCAGCACAGGGCTATTGCTGACAGAAAAGGGCTGGGATAGGGAGTTAGGTTCAGTCAGAGCCCTCATGGGGATGAATGTGTGGCATGTATAGAGGGCCACATGATGGAAGAGTGTGACAGTGTGGAGACATGCAGCCCCCTCCATTGCCAGATACCCAAGCATAAGCTAATCCAACAGGTCTCCCTCTTGCTGTCCTCACTGAGCTGATGGACAAGGTTTCCCAGCCAGACTCAGGACCCAGCTCTGCTCTGGGGCTCACATGGGCTGGCAGGATGCTACTCTGATAGGCTGCAGCTGCAGCCTGTATCTCTAAATCTTCTCTGCTTTTTAGGTCACTTTGTTCTGCTTATAAATCCTGGTCTTGTCTTACAAACCATAAATCTTCCTCTACAGTCAGCACCATTTATTTTTTCCTCTGGTCTTGTTAAAATAACAGGGTCAGAATATTTAAAATCCAGATTGTTGTATTTTCTGTGGTTTTGGCTCATAACAAGTATTCTCTTCCATTCTGGGAAAATGTCACAGACCTGTGGCCAGACAGCCTTGCTTAGGAATTTGTAGGAAGAGAGGAATAGGGAAAAGGGGTTCCAAAGGATATGCTGAAATAATCTGCCACTCACACAGCCCTTGCATGCATGTACAATTCTATGCATGTGTGTGGCACACCTGATGCACCCATGTGCATGCAGCCTCACGTTCCCTGCCTTCACACACTAACCACCTCATTGGCACTCTCTTCACTGAGACACAGCCTTCCACAGACCAGAGCCACATCTTTTCCCTCCACCTCTAACCCTCATACCCTCATATCCAATCCCAGGCATCTGGCAGGGAACAAGTGGTTCCCATCCTTCCCCTTGCCAATCATGGCTGTTCACACAGATCTGGCTCTGCCATCCCAGCTTGGTGCTCTGAGCCTTTACACCCTCCCCAGTGTCAGGAGCTACTTCTCAGCAGCCTCCATACCCAACTGTGCTCCTCACCCCTACCTGCAGGACACTGGTGGGTGTTCCCCTGGCAGAAGCAGCAGCTCTCCTCTGCTGCCTGCTGAAAAGGGGAGACACTCTGTGAGAGTTGGGTTCATGAGTTGGCACAGTGGTAAATAACCTCTGCCAAGCACCAGGACAGCCCTGCATGGGATCAGGAGCCTGCCAAAAAGTCGTGTGTGATGGTGCAAGGCCAGCACTCCACACTCAACTAGCCTGGGGCCCGCAGATACGCAGTGAAGCATCCGTGTGTCTGCATTACAGTTCTCTTCTTAATGACTGTACAACTGGTGTTCCTGCAGGTTTCACATGAAGGGCTCCACTCACTTGAGCTTGCAGTCAATACTCCTTTCGATCTTCATCACTCACTGTCTGGCTCCAGGCTTTACTTATTGCACAGCATCAAATCACCAAGCCAAGACAAAAATGGCTTGCTCCCTTGTGGCCCTTCTGGTGGGCATTCCCAGAGATCCAGCTTTAACGAAATTAGCATTGCTTCTACCTTTGGAGGTGATATTGCTGTCTGCAGTGCACACAGGAGGGACTGAGCTGTAGCAGCTGTACAATCAATAGTACAGAGCACCTTGCAGGAACAGCCTGAACCTCAGCTTGGTTTCTAATCTGCCAGCACACCCTCTTCTCCCTTAGGGAAGAATTGAAACATAAAGCTTGGGAATGTATTAGTGTGCAGGTAGTGAGAGTGACTGCAGGTGGGGGATCAGGCAGACACAAACTAAACCGCAAATTCTGGGTTATCAGAGGTAATCCCCAATGGTGGTGCCCTGTCTGAGAGAGCCAGAGCCCAGGCTTTTACAGTATGTGTCATTTTACAGCTGACAACACATTAAAACATTTGAGTACTTCTGCAAAGCAGACCTAGTGTAAGGGACAACCAGAACAGCAAGAATTAATAATTAATGACATAAATGCAAAGTTCCAGGACAAAAGGTAAATGGCTGGAGTAGACTCCAGTTCTCTGGGTGATTTTAAACAATCTTATATTTTCCTTCTTTGGCTGCCCCCCTCTACCTCATTTCCCTCCCAGGCTGTGCCTGTTCCTTCAAAATACAGCCTGTTTTCCTGCCCAGTCCCTCTCCAGCCTCACAGCTGCTCTGGCCTGTGTGCAAAGGAAGAGGGACTCTGAGGAGGAGTCATGGCAGAATGGGACTCTGTGTCTCAACATGTGCATGACAAGGGTGAGCTGAACTTGGGCACAATGACAGAGATGAGTGCTATGTGTATGCATATATATGCAAATACATAATATATATGTATGTTACATATATATCTACATACACACATGTATTTGTTTAATAGTGTTTTCCAGTACTTTGACCTGAATCACCACAGTAATTCCAGTGTCTAGCTCCCTTCAGACTCCCATCTGGAACAGTTATTTTTCATTATGAGAGGGAAAAAGGAAGCATTTATTAGGCATGATTACTTTTACAGACTCATAATACCAAACATCTTCTTTGCCAGTGGGTTTCACAATTGCTTGCTGTGAGGGAAGCATAGGAAGCTGAAATGCTGGGTTGTTTTGGAAGACCCTTCTGCATTGCTTTGAGCCCTATCCCAAACTTTCTCCAGGCAGCTCAAGATACCACGGAGTCATCATCATTAACACCACTGAAGTGGAGGGTATGGCTGTAGCTTATGTGATCCACTGCCCCAGAGTTAGGGTAGGCACCTGGGTGCTGTTTTTATTTTACAATCTGGTGAGGTTCAGCCAACAGCAGCTCATGGCATGTAAAACAAACCCATGTTTGGCTTTCACACTCAGTTCCCTTGTGTTGTTCTTAAGGGCTGGGATGAGGCAAAGCTAACTTGAGCTGAGTAGCCCTGCAGATGTCATGGCAGAGAAGACACATTCACCCAAGTACACCATAGGCATCACATGGGTCATGGTTGGCATTGACCATTCTCTGATGGGTCCATGGAGTAGCTGGACCCATGCTGGGGTGGAGTACCAGAACAAGGGGCCCTGGGACCACACTGACAGCCCAGGGTTGTTGGCTTGTGTCACACCTACTAGTCTTGGTGCTGCTGCCTTGGCTCATGTTCTAGTGGGAGAAGTCAAGAGCAAAGGACAAAAGAATCAGTTTTGAGTAGTGTCATCAGAAGTCAGCAGCCTCAACAGCTGCAGGTCTGGGATGGGAAGGAGAGGTTTAGAAAAGGCAGGGACAGTGCTGGGTAAGGGAACAGCAGGGAGGGCTCTGAGGCACTCCCTTCACAAGGGTTCCCCAGCAGTAACTGCCCCAAACCTGCCTGTGCCATGTCCTGTGCCCAGCCCCTGTGCTGGGGTTTGAGCAAATCTGAGAAGCCTTCCCCAGCGACTTAACCAGTGTTTTGGGAAGACTCTGGGTCAAACACTGGCACATGCCTCAGTGCTGGGCAGCAACACAAGCTCCTCCCTGTCCCACTACTGTGAGCAGCAATGGCAGGCTGCACCTTGTCACCCCAACCCCACAGAGAGGGACACACAGGCTCACCCACTGGAGTACTGCAGCTTTATTTGAATGAAACAATCCACGCTGAGAGTCTGTAGGTTACACGGCGGGTGCACTGGGGCTGGGGGGAGGTGCTGGATGAGGCAATGCTTATAAAACATCTCACCCTGTTTAGAAGGTTCAGTTCAGTCCCTTTGTGTTTTGTGCTTTTAACGTTGTGGACAGCTTGGTATCGTGGCAAGAGGGTCCCAGCTGCACTCGTGGTGGTGATGGCACTCTGTGGGATGTGGAGTGGGGATGGGATGAGACATGGTGGCCATGGGGGAGGTGGGTGGAGATGAGGCTCTGTCCCAGGATCCCCACCTAGGATACTGATAGCAAAAAACCCAAGAGACACCAGAGGACCCCCCTCCCTCCTCCACTATCCCCAAACACACAGACTTTGTCTGTCACTCCATTTGGGGGGCTGTTTCCAAACACTTCTGTCAGGTCAACCAACACTTTCTTACTGGCCTTGGTGACCTGGCAGTGTGAGGCAATGCAGTCCCACTGGGACTGGATCCCACTGAAGAGGCTCACTGTTGGGCCTGAGCTGGTTCTCCCTGCACCTCGGGAGTTGAGGATGGGATTTTGGTGTGTTCCCCTTCTATGGGATCCAGGGATGAAGTCTGCTTCTGTCTCTCCAGACTGGAAATGAAACACTTGGTGAGGGTAAGCAAGGAGCAGGGGAATGGAGTGAGAAAGAGTGTGGAAATCACTGTCTGATGCTCATTTCTGACCAAAGGCAGATGTCAAAGTTCTTTCCCCATGAGACAGTTGTATCTTGGATGATGGCCTCTTTCCTCTGCTATGTGTATTGTGACACAGGCAGGATGGTTCTGACTGGGGAAAAGGACCCAAACAAAACCATGCTGGCACCAAATTTCCCATTCCATCTAGAGATTAGAGGTTCTCTCCATGCTGTGTGTCACCTGCTGTGACTAAAATCACAAAGAAAAACCATATATCTGTAGCATTCATAGCTTCTAGGGAATGTCTTGAGATGAATGCGTGCTGTGGAGCCCCTGGAATGAGATGGTACATCTAGAAGATCCCAAAAACTGGAAAACAGGCCAAACTCATCTATTTGAAAGCACTGACATTAGGCCACTTTACCCAGCTTTAACACCAACAATTACATTAAAGTGCTGAGAAGCTGGGGATGGGCAGCAGAGAACAAACAAGGCTTGACAAGAGGAAAAGGTCATATCCAGCAAACTCTGAGAGAGTCTTCTTGTCTCAGGATGCTACATGCATAGGAAAGCTTCTTTGCTCCAGGTCTGTAAATACCTCCCCATATCAGCATCTAAATTTTCCCAGGGAAATGTCTAGTGCTAACCCTTGCTCAGTCTCTGTGCAGTACCTGCTGCCACTCATACAAAAAGACCCAAACACTACTCCAGTCAATGCCTGTGGCATTTTGCAGACAGATTGGTATCTATATCCTCCTCTCAGCACAAGCTAGGTGCTGCCTAAGCCGACCATGCTGCTACAGCCTGGCTGCTCTCTCTTTACTGATACCCACAGTTGGTTCTTGAGAACAAGGCCCACTGAGACCTGATATACCAAATGCCTCACCTTTGAAGGTGCTCCAAGGCAGTGCATGGACTGTGGAGAAGGGAAAAGGGGGGACTTCACCTCCAAAAGGGGCCCTGTCTCCTCCCTGCTGCATTTCTGGCAGCTGCAACACAGCCACACCTCAGCTTTTAGCTTTGATCCCTCTACAAGCTGCTAAGATAAACACCTTAGCAGTGCTGGACCTACAGTGCAAGCAACACCTGGAAACAGCTTCATCTCAGCACCACATTACTTATCTGGGTTACCAGAAGAAAACCAGTTGGTGCCTGCCTGCAGAGGCTGTAATGCAGAGGAAGTGGGGTTGCACTTGCTCTTAGTCTGGGCTCAGCCTTGAGCTGCTGTAACGCTGAGAACAAAGGAGGTGCAGCTCACTTAGGGTGGCACAGCAGGACTGCTGACATCTGGCACGTTCCAGCTCCTACCCAGGGCCTGCCTTTGCTGAGGCTTGCTGTAGTTATGCAGCTTCTGAAGATCTTGGAGTATCTCTCCATTGTAACAGCTGGGCTTTACACAACTGGAAGCCACTTCACTGCCTAAGTGGCAGAACCAGAGCCCATCTCCCCCAGCCAAAGCAGATCCCCACTGGCTCACAGCAGCAGAAGCAGGGGGGCTTTTATCTTCCTACAGACTTGGCTGGCAGACAGGACAGATGCACAGGGGGGCAGAGCAGACAGGTACCCCTCACTTGGCTCCAAGCTTCAGGCAAGGGCCCAGCCATTACATCACAAGGCACATCCATCATTATGAGCTTTGGGCACTGGCACTGCCTGGGGACTGGCACTGGATGACAACTGGCCAGCTGGCCCTCTCTTATAATGAGTTTAGGCCATCCTGGGGGTAAAAAATCCTACCTAAGTCAAACATTCATAGCCCAATTTCCTTTTAGAACAATAGTTAATGGAAGCACAAAATTTTGTCTCATTCCGCAGGAGCAAATTAGCAAATAAACCATAGCAAATGCTAGCAAAGCCTGGATTTACCACAGAACTGCACAGCTCTCTGCAAAAACCTCTAATCACTCAGCTCTACCTTTGCACCAGTAAAGAAAGCATCTCTCCCTTTCCCTTGTTCTCTGTCCCATGCTAGAACCATGAAAGGCAGCAGAGAGAAGGCAGAGAAGGACCAGCCCTTTGCAGCTTTCCTCAGGGATCACCCATGGGAGGACAGTGGCTTGCCTGGCTTCCTCATGAACAGATGTGCAGAGGATCTGGTGCTGGACTAGTGTATTTTACAGGGAAATCTGGTCTCAGGATTTTCTTTCGTCTCCTTGCCCAGCAGCCTCCCATCAGTGAAACAAAGAACAATGCACTGTGGAGCTCATCTTTCCTCTCTCCTTTTCCAGAGAACACAAACAAGTTCTATTCCATCCTTTCAGCCATGCATGGGGCTGTTGTGAGCCTTCCTTTGCCTCTGATGAAGCCAGGATTAACCATGACCCACCCTAGGTCCCTGATGGAGCCCTGAAGTGCTCCTGCTCCACCACTCCCACCAGTCAGCTCCACCAGCCCCTCAGGCTTTGCCAGAGCTGCAGGGAGCAAGATGGAGAAGGTGCCAGAGCAGATCTAGGTGACTGGACTGAGCCCCCATTCCCTGCAGCCACACAGCACAGCGACACAGTAAGCCTTGCTCTCTGTCTCTGCAGCCCTCTCTCCTTTTGAGAAAGGATGCTTATGGCAAAGCCACGGAGCATGCAGCTGAATCACAGCCCAGGGTCTGGATGCCAGGCACACATCTCAGACAACATGGAGTGGGATGGCACTGCTTTTCCATGGCCAAGAGGTTGTCCTGAAGACTACAGTTCTCTGCAAGCTGCATCCTTCCCCTCTCTGGGATGGCAGTCAGAAGTGACCCTGGGCTGTCCCACACTGCTCTTTGGGATGTTTAAAGCCTCCAGGGCACAAGTGGTCTGATGTGACCATACCCAGCTGTAAGTAACCATCAGAAGACCCCAAAATTGCCTGTGGTGTGCTGGGTGTGCCAGATGGTCAGCCAAACCAACATGTGCCTTAATCCCAAGGGAAGTACTAAAAACACACATATACCACAGCTATCATTTGGGATGCTGGGTGTACCAAGGCTATTTAGCTCCCTGCTGGAAACCAGCAGCTGCCAGTTATTACAATGGAGCGCAAATTTGGTCAGGCTAAAATGGAATATCCAGAGCTCTCTAGCATTTTTCTTCAGTAAAAGCCTTTTGTCTCAGGACGAGCAGTTGTGCCAAAGCAAATACAAATACAAATTACAGCAAATACAAATCATGGCAACAGCCTGCACAGGGTCCTGCTGCTGCACACTTGTTGTTATGAACAGGCATTCACCCACATGGAGGGCAGCCTGGAAAAGACAACATATTGGGGCAGTTTAAAGGGCTAAAAGTAATCTCTCCCAAAGCCAGGAGTGCCAGGAGGCCTATCCTTTGCACAGGAAATACTCACAATACAGCTGCTTGTCATCACTGAAAAGCAGGCTCCTTCTCCCTGGGTGCAAGAGCTGGGCATCAGTAGGTGCTGTGGCACTGTGTCCCACCACACCCAGCTCGAGGCACAGAGCCCATGGTGACACGTTCCTCCATGCCACTGCCACGACACCCAAAGGCACCCAGGAGGCAAAGGGGTGCTGCAGCATTTCCAGAGAAAAATGGGTATCTGCGTGGTGCTGACAGACAAGGTGACTAAAACATCCTGAAGCAGCAGCTTCCTGAGCTCTCTGCTTTAAAGAAAAGGTTTGTCTCCTCAAGTGGGGTGAGGTGACACCATTTACTCCATAGAGGGAAAATGCCCTGGTTCCTTTGCCTGCCCCTGCTGCAGACAGCATGAAGGACCCCTGGCAATTCCCATAGGTAAAATTCCCTGCCTCAGCCTTGCTGAGAGCTTAGGGGGAGCAGGGCTTGCTCCTGACACTTCATGCTGGAGACAAGGCTCAGGGCAGTGGTGCAGGGATGCTTCTCCCACCCCCTGTCCCCCCCAGGCTGAGAAGCACTGGCACCAACCCAAAAGCTGGGTGCTTCTTAGCAGAGAGTGATAGGGACAGGCTGAGCAGGAGGAATCCAGACTCTGCTCTCCCTTTGGTAGTAAACTATTTTTTTTTTTTGTTGCTGTTCTGGAGTAGTGCACCCACAGGATTTTGTGTAGAGAGAAATTAAATTTCAATACTTTGAAAAGCAATAGGGAATAAAATACGATTTGTATCATGTTTACTACACTCACTGTCACATGTTTAAATTATTTTTGCAAAAAAAAAAAAATTGCCAGCCTAAATATCTGAAGGACCTCCCACCAGCCCAATTTTCCCCTGATTGCTACTAAATTTTTTTCCAGAATAAAACCAGTTCCCAGAAGAAGGGCTCCCTATCACTGTTGCTACAGCTGTTCTGCAGGCAGCAGGCTGTGCAGCTCTGCTGGAGCAGCTCTGCATGCCTGCCAATCAGGAATCCCAGAAAATGCTGAGTTGAAAGGGACCCATGAGCAGTTCCCAAACCATTTATGTGCTATGCAAAGCTTTTCATATACATGAAACATTTTTTCACTCCCATACAGCTGGGAAGAGTTGCACTCAGGTGTTCCTAATTACTTAACTCCAGATCAAATGAAACATATTAGGTCCATCGCTTTCCAGTGGCTGATCTCAGTGGAAGAAAAATAGTCTATTATTATTACCAGCCAGGAACTGCATTTCAGGGCAAGCAGTAGGAATTGATGTTCATATTGTTAAAAGCCATGGATTAAAGTTCTGTTGATGACCTGCTATTTGGACTTGCACTGAACTGTAGAAAATTATAATTAAAAAGTGTATTTTTCAGAATACGATGAACAACTACAAAAAGAGGTTTCAAATGTAAGTTTCTTTGTAAGCCCCACTTGTAACTACACAGTAGCACTCACTACTTCTAATATCTACAACTTATACCCAGGAGCCTGCACACTCACATATTTTCTGTTCTATACCCTGAAAAAAAATGAAATCGAGTATATATCAGCTAACACCCACACAGCATTCTTTCTAATGTATTTCTACAACTACCAAGCAGAGGTCTCCTTGTAAATAAAAGCAGTCTCTTAAATTTATATTGCACTTTTCTTCTGCAGGGACTTTCATACTATATACAGGAATAATATCCACCATTGCTGAAATGCAGCCACTTTTGGAGTGGAATAAAGCAGCTACTCGATAGGCACAGAGCAACATAAAACATCAGGAAGAGAAACATAACATTGGGACTGCAACAGATATTTAAGAAGACAGACAGTAATTAAGTTTAGGGACTGTAATTTAGCCAGAACACTGTAAAAAATGTGAAGGGATTTTAATTGGAGGGGGTAAGGAGCATGGCTTTACATCTCACCTGGGATGCATTACCACCACAAGGAGACTTGCCTCTCAGGCATGGGGTAGTAAACCACAAATATCATTACCCAACAACCTACTTCCCCTCCACCCCATCACTGCACATCTTTCCATCCTTGCTGCTGAAGTGCCTCTTTCCTCTGATACCCTCTCCCAGCCCATCTGCCAGGGAAATGAGGTCTTTCCTTTTGTCCTTGGTACTTCTGACAAGCAGAAGCACTTGGGTTAATGACTTCCCCCAAACTCACCACCAGCTCCTTTCTAGCCAGAGATAAGAGCAGAGATCTTAGTGGGAAGGGGATTCCTGAGGCTTCTATGAAGCTGATGGACAGCTGACAGCAGGAGAAGGCTTCACCTCTGGCTGAGGCAATCTCCTTCCTCTGCCCTGGACCTATGGCCACCAAAGGGCTTCTTGCCCCCTGTGCCACAGATTGGTGTGGTGAGGGTATCCCTTCCTTACATCCTTCCTCACAGGGGCTGGCAACAGGGCATGGACTCCCTCCCTGCAAGTGACCCTTTCTAACCTTTTACTGACACTTGCCTTAAGGGTAATACTTTGCCCATCGTCCTGAACCTTCAGGCTGCACCTCCCCAGCCCCACAGCACCTCTGATGCCCACTAAACACCAGCAAAACCTGGGTGCTTGTGCAGCCTGGGCTGAGCAGTCTGTAGAAGCAAACCCACAAGGGCCTCTGCCTCAGAGCTGAGAAAGTGAGATGGCTGCCCTGGGCTACCTCTTACTGATGGAGAAGCACTGCTATCTCCACCTTCTGCCCAGCAGAAGCCTCCTGCAAGCAGCAATGCCACACAAATGACAGATCCTGATCCTGACAGATCAGGAGCCATTGTGAAGCTCCCAAGTGCCCCTGGAAAGCACAGTCTCTCTCCTAGGAGTGAAAGTGGACTCTTACCAGGAGCAGGGTGATGATTTCTGACCTTCAACAAGCACAGAGGAAAGGAAGAGCACAGGGCTGAAAGAGCTCAGCCTGAACTAAGGGCAGCACTGGCTGCCCATGAAAATGGCAACAGACAGCAAGACACAGAATTGATGTCAGCACCCACTGCATCCCATGACACTGCCTGGCCCTGGGCAACAGCCATGGGTTTCCTGGTCAAATGTGCACTGTGATTGAGGGCTGGACTCTGGAGGGAGAAGTGGAGACAGAAAAGAGACAGTCCCAGCTCGTGGAAATGGAGAAAAGCAGAATGAGCTGGGGAGACCGGTATCATCCCTCCCACTGCCTTGAAAGGCCTCTTGTGAAGAAGGTCCCCTTGTCCCTCAGAGCTGATGCCTTTCCTCTCTCTGGTGGTGGCTGGATCTCCTGGGAGTTAAGGAAGAGTTTTCCCCCTCCATCAGTGAAGGCAATGAGGTCCCAGCTGTGGCTGGAAGCTGAGCAATGCAGGAGGCAGCTAATACATTCAGGTGATTTCAGACAAACACAGCTGTCTTAGAGAAGCTGATATATTAATCAAAAATGGGTAAGCAGCCATGGGTACTGGGTCTTCAGTGAGACAGCTATCTTAACTGTGGTGCTCCAGATAGGGATTTTAGATGGGGTGTCCCTTAGCAGGAAGAGTCATATTAATTAATTGCCAGTGTGGGCTAGTAAACCCCATTTCACAGCCTTGTGGGGCTAACTCTGCCCTGTGCAGGGAGATAAGTCATGCCCAGAGCTGCTTCCAGATGCAACAAGGCTGTCACAGCTCCTGTTTGGCTGGTGCAGGGCAAATCCTTCTCCTGGGGGCTCATCTGGAGCAGTATGTGCCCCCACCTTGAGGAGGTTAGGCCAGACCTGCTACAGGTCTGCAGCAGAGAGAAACACTACCTTTACCCACTCATGATACCATCAAGAAAAAGGTGAATTTCCCCTATACCTGTTCCCTTGTGCCTCAGTGGCAAACAGGACCACAGTTCAGCACAAGCCCCTCTTTTGGGCCAGCCTCCTGCCTGATCCTTCTTGGAGCAGCTTCCTGCCTGTTCCACCTTCCACCTCCTCTGCCAACTGCCCTGGCAGTGGAAACTGAGTGCCTGTGTGGCTGCACGTCCTGACAAAATTCAGCAGCCTCAGCCCTGAGCAGTGGTGCTGTTGCCACCTTTTTCCCAAGCTGCAGGGAATGCACCGTGCATGCAGAAAGGCCCTGGGAGGTGAGAGGGCAGCACTGAAACCACCTGAACTGGGCAGGCTGGGTCATGAGCACAGGACTTGCTGTCTCGCTGAAGAAAATTTAAATGCCTGATTTTTCCCACAATCCAGAGAACTTGAGGTGGAGGAAGTACTGGAATAAAAAACCGAAATAAATAGGTAACAAAATAAAGGCAGAGAAGCAATCCTGTGTTTAGGGCTGAGGCGGTCATCATCCCAATATTCACAGGGGGAAGCCAATGTGCAGCTGCTCCACCCTTCCAGTCCCATCCCATCACATCCCATCCCATCCCTCAGCCCCACAGAGACCAGACTTTTCTGTCAGCAGCTCAGACCTGCTCCCTATCCAGCAAGAGTGCTGAGAGACAGACAGAGGCTCTTGGAGGCCAGTGCTGCAGCTGGATCCAGCCAGACTTCACCACTCAGCGTGCTCCGTGCCATGGGTCCCCTCCTCGCTCCATCTTCTTCAGGCTGGGGGATGAGAAGCACAGAGCGGTGGGGAAAGGCCAAAGCAAAGCACACTGGGGGCAGTAAGCACACGAGGCCTGGAAGGTGGGGGTGAATGGAGACACTGAAGCACATGCGGTGCGAGGCGAGGCGCTCCGGCCGCCGGCACGCGGGGCGGCTCTGCCCCAGCCAGCAGGAAAGCATGAGGAGACAAGGGGAGTGCTGCAGGGTTCCATCCACTAAGCTGTGGCTCTGCAGCAAAGAAGGTAACTGTTCTGGTAGAAATTTGTGCTTTAATATATTTTTGTTTGTTTGTTTGTTTAAAACAAGTTCCCATTTCCCTGAGGAAGCCCTGTCCGACATTCCCAAGGAAACATGGGGGTGTTTTTTTTCTTCCTTCATTTGCTCTTCACATTTCTTCATTCCTGTTTTTGTGTTTCATTCCTTCTTTTCTTTGTGTTTCTTTCCTTCGTGTTTCTTTCCTTCCTCAATCTCTCTCTCTCTGACTCTCTCTCTCGTGCACGTGCTTTTTAAAAAAAGTTTTGTCTTTATTTTTAAATTTTGTTCTAGACATTATGACTTTCTCAAGGAGTGCTCCAGTTCTGAACCAGATCCCTTTGCATGGTCATGCCTGTCAGTCTTTGGTAACATATGGACACTTTGGTGTGCCAGTGAGGAGGGGAGGAAGAGGAGCAGAGGTGGCTGAGTAGGAAAGGAGCAGGAATGTCTTGGTCCGAAGACAGGAGCGCTCGCTTGCCATCATCTGAGCAGCACGTAAAGGAAGAAAGTCAATGGGCCACAAAGCCAAGGGCTGTGCAGGGATGGGACACCACTTCCTGGAAGAGCAACAGCTGCTGGCCAAGAAGGGAGAAAGAGAATTAGTGATGGGACAAACACAGACCACATCAAACAAGTCAGCACACATCCATGTCTTCTCCCACCCTGAAGCACAGAGAGTTCCCTGATCTTTTGGAAGATATTTTGAGCCTTTCCCAGACGTTCTCAAGGTTCCACAAAACTAACTTTGGAAAAAAAAGTTGAATCTTAGACACTTATGCAATCCAATCCTCCTTTCTTCCCCAGAACTTTCAACCTGAGTCAAACAGAAGACCCTCATTGTGTTATGGTTACATCCTAGGCTAAAAGAAACTTAACTGCACCTAAAATTTAGAAAATTTTAGAGTGTTCTGACTTTTGTTTTCCTCTTCATCTCTGGAGTTAAGAAAACTGCTAGAAGTGACCCTTACTGTGAAGGTTTTCTTGCTTCAAAAATAAGTAAACTAAACTGAAACTTGCTCTCTAGTGCCTGTGTGGCTCTGGTTTGCATATTCTGAAAATCTGCTGTATGACCCACCTGAGGAATGTTATGGAAGGCACAGGCAGGACTGAGGCAGACAGCACACCAGTGATTCCCACCCAGTGCCTACGTACTGCTTACACCTCGCTGTGGCTTCAACCCACAATGCACCCTAGTGAGAGTGGAGCTGCCTGCACTACTGCAGTTTATGTGGGTGGACTGGAGTTTAGTGGGATTTAGACTGGCTGTGCTCTCTGCTCAGATGGCAATGTGGCAATGGAAGGAAGCACAGCCCCCCTTGTTCCATGCCCCGAAGAGCAGATTTTTTTTTTTCCTCAGAGTAGGGCTGACTTAACACTACAGAGGCCATTAAAGCCTACAGAAGAGCTTTCCCTTTTCAAGGTTTTCATAACTAGAGTTTCCATGAAGTGAGATATTGCAGAAGTCCTTAGCTTATTGGGGATGACACCTCCTGGTTGTTCCTTTGACTCTTGCTAACTCTCAACTGCATAGAGCAACCCCAAGAGTCTGACAGCCCCTCTGGTGACTTCTGCTGGATGGATCAACCATCCTGTTGAGTGCCACCAACCTGTCAGTGTGCTCTGAAACCAGCTGTGCATCCCTAGCATGCACATTTGTGAATGCACTCCTAGCAACTTGTTTGCCTCTGAGGCAGACACGGTCTCACCCTTATTCGGTCCAATTGGCTTCCTTGGGCAGTCTCCCTTTTTCAGAGTGACGTCATCGATGGCAATGTCCCCCTCGTAGCTTGTGCCCCGGACACCTTCAAAGATGATCTATGAGCAGAGCATGGGAGAGAGCCAGTGTGAGGCTGCAGCTGTGGAGAGCCCTTCCTGCACTACAGGGCTTTGCAGAGACAAGCAGGACATGGAGCAGATCTTATCAGGCCCCTAAGAGAATTATTTCCTTTGTGTTTCTCCAATATTCATAGAATCTGGAAAGCCAGATCCCACTGTTTATGGGGCCAACCTCTTTGTGCTGAGTGTCTGTGCAGTAATAAATGAGCATTAGAGCTCTGCTTTATTATGTGTCCTGCTCTAACAAGCCAACCAATACCCAACAGAACTTGCAAGAGTAACTACATTCTTATTTACTATTTACAATAATCAGAAAATTTACAGTGCCAAACTGATGCTTGCACATAAAAACCTCAGGGAGAAGAGGATTTGCCTTCTGTGCATCCACCAAGCCTTTGCCTTGCCCCAGTGACCCTTGGGGCTGAGATCTCCCAGTCCCCTCCCTTGTGCCCCACTGGCCCCTGTGCTACAGAGGAAGATGTCTGCCAGGAAATCTACATCCCTGGCACGGGGATAGGCAGGTGGCTCCTTGCCTGTGGGCTTGGCTTACCTGGAAGGGCCCAGGTGGGTTGATGGGCACATGTGCCTGCTGCCACATGTTGCCCCGGTTCCCGCTGAGGGACCAGACCTGGGTGTCGATGGCTCGCTTGTTCCGCACGCGAACCAGCAGGTTCAAGGAGCCTGCAAGAGAGAAACGGGCCTCTGGCATGCTGGGGCAGAGCCAAGCCTGCCTGCTGGGCTGGCTGCTGGCACAGCTCTGGGCTCAGCCTGGAACCACGGCTGTAAACCCCAGCTGGCCCAGGGACAGCCCCAGTGGTCATCTCTGAAAGGAGCCAGCTTTCTCTGTTCATGGATAGGTGCCACTGGCAGTGTTTCATCCACCTGGCCTTCCCCAGGGAAGCACAGACCCAGCAAAGAGGGGCAGGATGAGGAAGAAGCAGTGTGCATGGCTGGGGTGGCATGAGAAGGGAATGCCAGCTGCCAGGGACCTCCAGAAGCATCCCATCCAATCTGCTTGAAGCTGTCTCCTGCTCTACATGAGGGCAGCATGGCTTTGCCTGGCCAAGTCTTGAACCTCCCTGAGGAAACCAAGTTTTCCTACTGTCCAGTATGAACTCCAGCACTACCAGTTGTGGACACGGTTTCTTATAATATAATTTAATACAGTGAAAATATTTTGGTTCCATTATCTTTGAATTTGCCTTTGAAACAGTTGGGGGCCAACAGCTGATAGCAACCTCCTCTTTGCCGGACTGAGCAAGTCCAGCTCCCTTAATTTCTCTTCCTAGGGACTTCTGCTCCTGGCCCTTGACCATCCTGATGCCCTTCTGCTGGACCCCACCAATTTCTCTACATTCCACTTGAAATGGGGAGCCCAGAACACATATTTGGCCCCCTACCCCCATTCACCACTGACCCCTGAAATACGCCATGCAGCTAACAGGGCTCTCCTTGCTCTAGCCCTGGCCATCAGCTGTGGAAACACCACCAGTGTCCTCATTCACCACTTGACCTGGGAGCAGCCTTGGAGTGAGCAGCTGTTCTTTGAAACACCAGACAGTGTTGCCTGTTCCACACCACCTGGTACCATCCCAGCCCAATGTTTTCAGAGGTTCACAAAGATCCTGTGTATCAATGCTGACTTCAAGTTCTTTTAAAAAAAGCAATTCCCAAAAGGTTTTGTCTATCATTAAACCAAAACCAAAGCCAACAAATCTCAAAGCATTTCCAGTTCTCACTTTGAAAACAGTGTCACAGCTTCCTACCCTCCACCCACACACAAAACCATCTCAGTTTGTCTTCCTGCAGCATTTTGTTAGTATTACTTCTAGATTACTAGATTACTTCTTCTCCTTTTTTGCTTCAGTGAAAAAAAAAAATTTAAATGTTCAGTCAGGGATGACCCAAAACCCTTTTGTTTCTCAAGGAATCAATCAATCACAACTCTAGCCATGCTGTTGGCTCATCAGTGTTTCTGGTCTCCATACACAGATATATTACACCTGAGAGTAAGGAGGAAATAGTAACCCTTACTTATCCATCTGTAGTCTGTCTGTACTTGGGATGCTGCATTCCCACATGGGTATGCCCTTCAGAAAAGCAGCAGAAAGAGGTCAGGGGAAGAGACAGGGAAACAGACTTTCCTGTGTAACCTGCCTCCTACACAATCCCCCCAAATCCTTCATTCTTGGCACATCCACCTCAGGGGCACTGTGTGAAGGACAGGGACCTGGAAATACTCCCATCAAGTGCCTGGCTGTCAGAAACTGAGATACATCACAGGGAGTTCAGAGCATAATAAAGATGATGAAATGTTTAGATTCTTAGTAAATGACTTACAAGAAAAGGTTAAAAAAATGAAATATGTATGCAATTTAGTGAAATGAGGATAGAAAACACATTATTGTCTGGAAATATTCAGAAGCATTAGCTGTAAGGCCAGCTGAGAAAACTAGATGAAGGCCTGACAGGACACAGACAGCATATCCAATCCCCTTCCCTGGTGGTACTAAGTTTGGGATGCACACAACAACCCAGGACAAGGAGAAAAATAGCTTGTTTCTCTCTCTCTCTTGAGACCAGCTGGCACTGCACAACCTTGGGGGATCCAAGCCAGTGAGATCTCCCTCCTGGAAACACAGTGCCACAGATAAGAGGAGTCACTACAGGAGTCTCTGGCAAAACCAGCTTTGAGCTGCTGATTTCTTGGCATCTCCCCTGCCCTCAGCAGCTTCCTATGAAGGAAAGTCTCTCTAAGGATACCTCCTTCTCATGGAGCACCTTGTCCAAACTGACAGCTCATGCAGGAACTACATAACCCCATAGATCAATGTCAACAGGAGTGTGTTCAGAGCAGCTAATTACAGACACCAGAGCCGGTGAGGTGAGGGATTGAGAGCAAATGAAGAATTAATATGAAGCTGCTAGCAAGCAAGGATTAAAAACAACCATTGTCTATTCTATCCTCATTTGGGGACTTGTAGCTAGGATTTGCTGCACAATAGCCTGGCTGAGTAGTCAGCACTGGGACAAATCACGCAGCAAACGAACTTTGATGCCCTAAGAAAAAGCAAAGGCGAGATAGAAAGAAACCCAGAGAAGCATCTGGAATGCAAATTACTGCCTCCAAAGCACTGGCTGTGAATGCCTGGCCTAAACCCAAACCAAGCCTGAGCACATCCTGGCTGACAGCTCTGTGTCCTTGCAGCATCAGGAAAAACAACCTTTCGGCCCCCGAATTCCCTAATTCAACAATACTGAATATGAGCAGGCATTCTTTAAATTGTTTACAATTGGAAAGGAAGCTCCCTTATCTATTCACAACATGCAGTGTTTCCCTACTCCTGTCTACACATGGAAAACTGAAGGTCAAAACAGAGAAGCAGCATGGCCATGACTATCTTAGAAATCAGAGTTGTGAAGGGCAGCCAGCTCTCCCAGCCCTACCTGCAATCCCTGCTAAGTTACAGAGGCTCCCTGAGATTGGGAAGGAACTACAATACCTCCATTTCCCAGTAACACTGTCACTAGGAATATACTTCTGGGAGGCATGGAAGAGGCTCCTGGACTTGAAAACAGTGATGAAACCTCTATCCTATCTGAACTGAGTCCACAATGCTGTAGATGCTAAAGTTTGTGCAGCTCTTCTACTTTATTCCCTTCTACCACGTGCCAGTCTGCCACCAGTGGCCAGTCAAGTTAAGGGCACATAGCCTGTGATGGAGGCATCTGTAAATGAACCTCCAGATCTGGGCTTTAGGCAGAGCCATAAAATACTGCATACTTGGACTATGGGAATCTCCAAGTCATCTTCCTTTCCAGAGGTTACAAACTGAAGAAGAATCAAAGTGTGTCTGCTCTCCAACTCCTTATCACTGGAGATGAGAAAGACCTATCTGGAATGGTCTCCAGTGCCAGTTGCTACAATCACCACTTTTGCCTGGTTTTACACTGCAATCATGCCTGGTTTCTCTATCAGAGTCCAAAGCCAGCTGGACAGTTTTGTTACCTATTTCTCTCCTTGTTGCCCCTTCCCCATCTCCCCTGCCTGGCATTTTCTAAGGGCACCTGCAGGTAAGGCACACAAAAAGACAGACCATCTATCTGCTGCTGTATCTCTCCAGCTGACCAGAGACAGACAAACAAAAGGGAAATCCCAGGACACCAGCAATCCTGTTGTTACCTCTTCCCATACAAGGCAATCTTTGCATTTGTCTTGTAATCTGTATTATTCCTTCTTCCCAATCAAAAGGGAGAATAAAGGCAAGTGATGAGTGATGAGGAATTAATTACAGGCAGAGCCAGCTGTACCTTCTGCTGGCTGCCTTGAAGACCAGAGCTGGCATTTCAACAGAGTGGCACACAAAAGACCAGCTGGGCTGCCAGATAGAGTAACCCAAGGGATGTCTTTAAATGTTACCTTCTCACAACAAAAAAAGGTCTTCACTCAGTTTCCATGGACAGGGACTTCACTGTCACACTGAATTGCAGTGTAGCTCCAGAAGAGCCAAAGCAGACAGCAGTGGGAGGGATGGGCAGGGCCATCAGCACAGTCGGTGTGGGATGGCAGGGAAGGAAGAGCTTTCCCCATGAGTTCTCTTGGGGAGTTTATGCAGGGTAGGGAAAAGGCTAAGGAACAGCTCAGTTTACATGGTTCAGATGGAAAGCAGGCAGCTGGAGCAGTCAGGAAGCAAAGGAAGAATGACACCACACACTGAGAGATGGGGTGCCATGCCAAGTGCAGCAGAGCTCTGTGGGATGGGTAGGGAAGGCTGTGGGATCCACAGCCAGGAGCTGGCACACAGCCTGGCTCACTGCAACTGCCTGCTGCACTGCTGAAAGATCCTTGCTCCAGTACAGGGCAATCTCAGGAGATCAGCTACTGCTCAGAATTCTTGACTTCAGCTCCAGTTTAGATTTGTCCAATTGGGAATTCAGGGCTGAAAGCCCCCATGGAAATTCCCATGGCATTTCCAGTTCAGGCAAGACAGATTGAGATGATTGAGATAAGAAGCTGACTGATGCCAAGAGAGATCCAGCAGCTAGAAGAATGGTGTGGGAGAGGACTTGAACCTTGCACAGCTTAGCAGAGTCACTCATAGACCCAAAACCAATCCAGGGAGAAAAGAGCTGTTACATTTCTAACAGGGGCTCTGAGGACATCTTTGAGTGTTTAATGTTAATGCCACTGATCAGAAACTAAAAGCCCAAAGCTTAGTGCAGGCAAATACTAGGAGCAAATGACAGTCTCCAGAAAGAATCTATTACTGTTTATAATCCCCACAACAAACACAGGTCTCTCTCCCTCTCTCATTTAAATGGATGTTAATGAATAGCAGTCAGCATCAGGCTGGTTACAGAGCTGGGGGGAAAGTTATTGCTCTGAGAGCTAGAGAGCAGAGGATGGAAAAATAATTGTAGCACAGATAGAGATGCAGAAAAAATACCAAGTGGTACTGACTCATAATTTCTAGGAATGTAAGTTGTCTTTGTGCCATGGCAGGATGTATTTACTCATTCACAGTCTCTCAGGATGCTTCACACATTAACATATGAGCAGTAAGACAATTAAAGCCTCTGGGCTTCTTTCCACTCCTGACTACAGAGAACTTTATTTCTACATGTCTGTCACTGTTCTCAGCTTGGTGTGCAGGGTCCCTCTGTCCAGTCACTTCTTCTGCAGCCACCGCTTCACTAACTTCAGAGCAGGAGAATTCAGAGAGCTCATCCTGGTCAGAGTTTGGAAAGCACCATGATCCCACCTCTACTTACAAGGCATCTGCACTGGGGCAAGGAGAACATTCAGCCTGTGCTGCCAGCTGATTGCTGTGGGACACTCAGTGCTCTGGTACAGAAGGGAGGCTATGGAGAAAGGAATCAGGGGAATCAAAGCCTCCTGTTTCCTGCTGCATCCAGGACTTTCTGGGGATATAAACAGCAATAAGGTAAGTTTTGATTGGCAATGTTTCCCCTACAGCAAACCTGTGAAAATTACTTATATATGGCTACAGGGAATTTTCTTTGGAGTAAACTGTGGATTTCAAAAACCCAAAGAAACAAACACATTTCCACCTCTGACCTCCTAAACCATCATCAAATGAGGCTGGGCTTGAAGCAATATTCCCTGGCATGGCAAAGCCAATTGCACAGATTGATCTATGATTCATCACTGTCTATCTGACCAGTCTGGCACGTACAGGAATGTCAGGATGGAGGGAATATACCAGCAGAGAAGCAACAACACTCTAGAAAGGGAAAGTGGACACGTGGCCAGGCCCCTGGGGAGACACACAGGGCAGGGGGGACCTGGGCCCTGCAGACAGTAGGGTAAGTGCAGTGGTATTGTCATGGCTGTCTCATGATGAGGAACAGTGGGAGGAAGGCAGGCAAGCTACAGCTATAGCTCCTTCTCTCCAGCATATCCCCACCTGTCTGTGTACATAGAGAGCAGATGGTGATATGGCAGGAGCAGACTCGCAATGGAGCCATGCTTGAGCTCCTTTGCTCATTTGATCCACCATTCTAATTAGAGAAACTATTAGCACAGAAAGATGAATGATACAAGACTTCCATCTTTGATACTGTGTTTGTAGAACAAAATCCTGGCATCCCTTTTCATGGAAAATTCCCTCAGAGGTTGTTTGTGACCAGTAACAGGCTTTCTATGTGTGGACAACAGGATGTGCTTTAGGAAATTCAAAAGAGGGAGAAAAAAAGATCTCCACGCTCCATAATGTTAAATTTATGCTATCTCAGAAGAACAAAGGCCCACCTGATATGCAGCTAGAACAGAATAGAGGGAGAGCACAGTGAGGGTGACTCAGGGGTAAGTTCAGAGCTGGTCACTTGTTGGGGCCGTGGCTGTGTAGGAGCCCAGTGCTGCTGGTGACAACTGCAGGCAGGGCTGGGGGAGCCCCAGGTGATGGGCAGGGAAATGGATGCTCTCCTTCATTTCTACTGCAGCTGCTGACAAGCAGGATGGGAAGATGTCAATGGGGGAAGCTCCTTCACTCTTTCCTGCTGTAGCTACTGGTCCCCAGAAGTGCTGGGTACTACCTTAGAGAGGAGAGGCCAGCCTGGGGGAACATCACAGAGTTGTTTACATTGGTAAAGACCTTCAATATCAAGTCTAACCATTAAAAATTAGAGTATGATAAACCTAGCAAGAAGAAGATCATGTGTAGGCAACTTTTCCCACCAATTTTGCAGATTCAAGAAGCAGAGTTCATCTGTGAGGTCTGTTTGCTCCTTGCTCACCCTCTGTTTCATGACATGCCCAGATGCCTTCAGGCAATGCTCTCTCTCCTCCCAGCTTTGATAACATGCCCTCTCATCCTTGGCACCAGAGACAGCTGGGTCCTCTGTGGGACTCATGTGCTCAGCTCTCAGACTGAGAGCACGCACTGTGCTCAGCACTCTCCGGTGAGCTGAAACAAAGCCTGCTTCATCAACACTGCCAGGTTTAAAAGAGCACAGCAGCCAGACAGGGGACTCTGCCTGTCTCCCTTCTGTGGGCAGGCTTTGCAAAGACCTCAGCAAGAGAGGAGGGAGCCTCCCAGAGCCCCCAAAATACAAAAGAAGTGTGTGAAAGGGTTCCTGACAAAAACCCTGCAGACACAGATGTACTTATTCTGAGGAAAATCTTGCCTGTCTCTTCTCTATCTCCATTAACAATTTCTCTATTTCCCCATCATCAGCCTGTCTGTGGTGTCTCAGTCCCGGGAGCCAAGCACAGCAGCTGCAGGGCTGCAGGGCTTGGAGCAGATGGGCTGTTTCACTGCAACGCTGAAGCCAGAGAGACAGCAGGAAGGAGCAGCTGAGATCACATATTCTTCCTGCTGAACTGAGGACACCCCTCAAAAGCTGTTCTCTGGCCTCATCCTCTGCCTGACCCAGGGAGATGTGAGAGGATGAACTGTTCAGGCCTTGAAGGTGATTTGCTGCAGGAAGGCTGTTTGTAGAGCAGGCTGCACTCCCAGCTTTGAGCTCACTATAGCTGGGATTCATTATGGGATGCATTATGGCAAGAGACTCTTCCCACTTCATGCCTGCCTTACTTGCAGCACAAAACTTCAAGGTGACTAGCTGAGACAGTGGGACTCCAAACCTGAGCTCTCTTTGGGAGAGGAAGTCACTCCAAAGAGTGATGGGGGTGACTGACACTTGTTGAGCATTTTTCTGGTTTTCTGGGATGCATTTCCATACATTACAAAATCACGTCTGGTTGAAGCCAGTTGAGTACAGATAGGGATGGATGCACAAGTAGTGTATCATAGTTTGCACTCTGTCCCCATAGCCTTTATCCTGTCAGAGCACCCAAAGGAGTGTCCAGATGTGAACCTGGAATGACCAACAGTGAAATAATTAATGGTGTATGGAGAGAATAGAAGAGTGACAAGGGAGTGCTAAAGAAGTAGCTGGATATGCTCTGAGAGCTCCTGTTAAGTCTGTCAAGTTTTGCATATACCAATTTCAGAGTCTGACAAATTGATACAACACCTGATATCTCAGGAGATGATCAGGTTGCAGTGTATCCTTACAGATCCTCAACTTTGCACAAGGCTGCTGCTGTGATTAACATCTAAATGGAAAGATGTTCTGCTGAATGAAGGGAGGGGGGATCACAGCAACTGTCCACCAGAGGAATAACTGTGTCTCCAATCAGGTGATCGGGAGAAAAGAAGATCTGTAGGGATTCAGGGCACCTGCAAATGAATGGGTGGCAGCAATCTGTGCTCCAACAGCCTTCCCAACAAAACCTGCAGCAGCAAAGTAGTCAGACATTCAACTGGTGAGACAGAAGAGGATTTTTGAAGAAGGCAACTATCTGCACTGGGAACTTGATTCAGTGCTGCCCTTTTAGTGAGGGGCAAGGAAAGGCAGGGATGAGTGAGCCCACATTCAAGGTACTAAACAGAATGCCTGCATCAACATGAAGACACTATATTTATGTAATGAAAATGGCATGTAGCTAACCCACATCTGAACACCTTTCCCTTGTCTCCATGTCTTCTTTAGATGTTAAGCTCTTTGGCTTAGGGATGATCCAATCCTACATATCAAACATTCTGTTGGTGCTCTTTGTAAGTAAGCATCTAATGAAGGCATAGACACATAGTATTTACTGGGCTCCAGCAAAAGTAACTGAAAGGAATTCTCTGCCCTTGGTTTTGCAGCAAGTTTGATTAGATGATGTATCAGTACCATTGGGTCTTAATAATCTTTAAATCTATGCCTCTAATCCAAAGTTCACTGAATTCTTTAGAAAAACAATGGCTTCATTTGTCTTTGGTTCAGAGCCACTGTATTGAATTCACAGAGGTTGAATGACACTTTACAAATATGTGGTCTTCTTGCTAGGTATTTAAAATCCTTGCTCATGATCAAGGTATTTGACTAACCTCCCAGAAAAACCCATGCAGATACTACTAGATGAGACCACGATCTATCCAAAGGGTCCATGTCACTGCCCACAGGAAGGTGCTGGATCTCTTAACAAATCATTAGTCAAATACTTATTTATTGATGGCCAAGAACACATCTGAGTAAGTGGAAAAAGAATGAGTATTAAAAAAATTGAATACATTTTTTTCATTACAAACTGTTCACTTAACTCTAACTGCAACTTGTTTTCAAGAGCCTAGGGGGAAGTGAATCATACTCTTTAGGAAAATCAGCCTCCCCTCAATCAATCCAGTGATGCAATCTCTACTGTGTAGAGTTATTGCACTGGAGATAATGGCATGGATTTAATTAACTACATTTCTGTATAAGGCAAACTTCATGTATCCAAAATAATGCAGCTCCCTCCAGGGTGCCACCTGTATTACTGTGCAGTAGCAGGGTGCTGTGCTCATAAACAAAGTTTGGGTAGGAATGAGGGAGCTATGATGCTGAATTTTACGAAAATGATGCCTTTGTGTCTCAAGCTGCTTTTGCACTGACACCTCTGGTACCTCTCAATCTGTGTGACCTGACAGCTCTGACTAATGTCACTTGTCAGAAACAAGTTGAAGCCACATGGCACCTGCTGGCTCCTACGTGTGATCATCCACCATGGCCTTTCAGACACACCTTTGCACTGATTGTCTGATCTGAGCTGAAGAAGTAAAGAAGCAATTCAGTTTGGCAGGCCTTCCAGACCTGTGATTCCTCCTCAGCAGGAGGGTTTCACTGGTGACACTGTCTGTGTAAGTGGCCTGCCCACAACCCAATTCCCTCTGTGAAACAGCTATGGCTTTCTTGAACTCAGATGCTGTGGCAAGTGATCTGATCAGGTCTCACTGTTTCCAGTGACTCTGATCCAAAATCCTTCTTAATCAGTCCCCAACACCGTTCTTCATGGGATCTTAGAATAGAGTAGAAGAGAAAAAAAAAAAAAAAAGAAAAGCAAAATGAAGGGAAAGAAAAGGTGGAAAGGACCTATGACCACCAACTGCCTGATCACCTCTCTAGGAAGCCCATTCCAGTATCTGACCACCCTTTCAATAAAGAAATTTGATCCTCCCCTGATGCAGTTTTGAACCATTCCGATGCAACCTGTCACTGGATACCATGGATCAGCACTTTTCACCCCCTTTCCCTCCTCAAGAAGCTGCAGAAAGCAATGAGTAGTTCATAATTTTACTGGAAACTTCTCATCATGATTACACATAGACCAGACTTAGCAGGGGTGGTCAGACAAGGTCTGTGTCAGCACTGGAACAATCACACCCTTAACTGTCCATTCAGTGGCTGAAATGTCCATGTCTCTCTCAACAGCCTTCCTCCTGTGAGCTGACCATGAAGACATCTCTCGCTGCAGGGGTGCAGGAGCATCCAGCAGTGAGCAGGAGCCTGTACAGATGATAACCTGGCTACCACTGAGGTAGGAGGCATGAGAGAAAGGTGGCAGGGGATTGTGGTGGAACCAATCTGTCAGGGAAACTGTCCTCTTCAAGCATCCCCCTCTCAGGCAGCCCCTGGGAAGGGAAGGAGTCTGATGGCTGAAGCAAGGACTTGAGGATTTGCTCCCAGCCAACCTGGCAAACAGGCTTTTTGAACTTGGCAAATAGTTGCTAGCTGCCATGGCTAGCTTCTTCCCCTGAAGAAAACAAGCAATTCCTCAGAAACACAAAATCACAGAATATTCTGAGCTGGAAGGGACCCACAAGGATCATGAAGTCCAACCCCTAAGTGAATGCCCCACACAGGGATCGATGCCATGATGATTGCATCATTAGCACCAGGCTCCAACCAATCAAGCCTCATTTGACATTTCTACACTAGCTGCAAGTAAGACATCTTTGTTCTTGAATGCAAGCTGGAAATGAGATTTCTTTTCTTCCCCTCCCCCCAATTTTTGTGTTGGGGCTGGCAGGATCATAGGGCAATGCGAACGCTTGCTACAGAGGGGGCCAGAGGAAGAAAAAAAGATGACCAAATAACTTCAGAAGAACAGGGATTGCCTCCAGGGAGCTCCCCTTCATACTGCTCTCTCATCAGCTGAGAGATATTCAACAGCGTCCTGCTCTGCTAGTCACTGAATATTTTATACCATGGCTACAACCAGTGCATTTGTATTCTGCCTCTCTCTTTCGTCATATCTATTATAAACGAGTAGTGTCTGGGAACTCTCCCAGGGAAGATTTGCCTGGATGGCTACGGATATTTTATAGTCAAATTGTGAGAGTAAACCAGCTTTCAAGTTCTGTAGTGGGGGAAAAAAAAGGTAATAAAAGGGTTATTAAAAAAATAAATAAGTGTCAGGATTTTATACAGCTACTTTTTGTAGTGACAGAGCTTCAGTTTACTCCACGATGGAGCTGGAGTTGCTGGAAGAGGCCTGGGATGGGAGACAGGATCCCACCCTCTTGTTGGCACTGTCTGCTGACAGGAGCAATGTGATACACTCCTGCTGGCACCTGGCATGGCAGGACTGTGCTGGCACTAGGTGAGCCAGGGGCTGTGGCTGTGACTACAGGCATCAGGGATAGCCAGGTCTTAGACAGCAAGGCATGGCTCAGGACTGCAGCAACCCCACCTTCCCCTTCACATTGTTCCATGTGTGAGATGGATGGGAGGGCAGGGTCTGTCTCCTCATTTCACAGAAGTCCTACTGAATCCTACACCCTCCTCTAACCCAGGGCTAAAGAAGAACTGAATAAACTTCTTGTGCCCTAAGACTCTGAGAGCACTTCAGCCAATAAGGGCATCAAGGTACTGAGTTTCAATTTGCAGGCAGAGATATGGTGGGTTTGCTGGACCAAGTCATGTATGTATTCCACAAGCCAAGAGAAAAAGAACTTTTTTTTCTCATTTCATTCTCTTCCAATCTCTGTCTAATCAGTCTGATTTTAAAATTTGCTCTCAGCTCAGCAGCACTCACCATGGAAATAACATGGCATTAAAGAGTCTCACAGAAATTTATCAGCCCCTTTGTACAACAAGAGGAAAAACAGGGGTGAGGCAGGCGCCATAACATTGGGTATGAAGGGAAAAATCAACAGATATAAAAGGTGTCTGAAATTGAGGAACAGAAACTGGCACTCTGAGGCTTTCTTAGATCTCAGGAGTGACTGTCACTTCTGGGTAATTTGTGGGTAGAGCAAATCAGTAAAGAGTTAAAATGCTAAAAGCAAAAAACCTTTAATGAATTGATTCTCTGGCATGTCCAGTTCACCCTATCTCCAGAGAGACTACCACAAGAGAACTGTTAAACCAAGCTCTCTTCCAAAATCAAGCAAATGTTGATGAGCTTTTACTTCACCAGTGAAATGAACTTGGGAATATGACACAAGAAAAAAAGCAAGAGATGCATCTTCTCTCCACATCTGCTTTTTGCCAATCTCCCACCAGTCTGGGCCATTCTTCCTCAAAGAATGAGACCCCTTTCCAAGCTTCCAGGAGAAGACAAGCAGGAATTAGGCAGCAGAGCTGACTTACCATAACGGCCAGCTGCAGGGAACTCACGAGTTTGCCAGAGAGCATCAGCAGCTGGACTCTATCAGCTAAGCAGGACCAGCAGGTCCAGGAAAATCTGGTGTGAGCCAACACTGGCAGTGCTCTGCCTGAGCAACCTGCCGCTGCTGGCATGACTACAACATGGAGCAGCCTGTCTCCAGGGGGAATCCAGGTGTGTGAAAACACCTCTGACCTAGCCCAAATCTAAGTGCAGAGAGCAGATATGAACCTCAAAACACAGACACAGATGGGGACCTGCTCAGTGAACTCCAGCCCAGCTCCTAGCTCCTGACACCCATGCTGTCAGGGTTTCAGCCTTGCCCAGATTTTGCAATTTAACCTCTCACATGTGCACAGAGATGTGGCCAGACTCAGAAGCATGTTCCCTCCCAGTGACATCTGCAGTACTGAGCAGAGAGTGGTTAATTAACCCCGCTTATTGAAGGGCGGACACATTGCTGCCTGGGCCCTGATTTTCCAGTCAGGCTCTAGTCCAGCAGGTGATTAATAACCCTGTGTGCTGTGGAAAGAGTGCATCTATTATTCAAATTAATGAAATTATAATCAAGAGGTGACGAATTAGCAGTTGCTCCTTGACTGGATATGGAAACTCGTTAGTGTGCCAGGCGCTTCTGTGGTGCTCGCTGCACTCCAGGCTGACAGCAGTGAGAGGAGGGAGCCAGGCAGAGCAGGCAGGCCCCTGGCACAGCTGGGGGAACACATCCTGTGCACCCCAATGTGGCTGTGGCCACCCCAGAGCTCTCTGGCTCACCCAGCCCCTTCACTCTCTTCTCCTGTCCAATGGACAGACTGTAAGGTGCTGCCCCAAGGGTGGGCTGTGACAGCCTCACAGCCCTGACACTGCTGGGCTACGGGACAAATATCTGAGTGCAGCAGCCCACCCTGCTGCTTGGAACACTGAGTAGGACTCCCACCCTCTGGAATTCTGGTCCAGGCACAGGTGCTGGAGCAAGAGGCTGGAGACCTTCCCCAGGAGCCCACCTGAGGCTGAGTTCACCCTTCCCCGGGGGGCACTCACCAATGTGCTTCCCGTACATGTGGTAGTAGAAGGAGACACAGTAATACTTGGCAGAGATATTGTAGAGGGGGCTGATGAGCCGGGCTTTGTCTCCTGTCACCCGGGGCCGGGACGCCTCGATGAACATGTAATAACCTGCAGAACGAGAGGGACAGGTGGGCAAAGGCAGCATGCTGGGTCTCCCTTCCTCCAAAGGATGGGATGCCAGATCACCCCTCCTCTGGGAAACGTGGATCTGCCCACTGACACTTGCAGGATATCCGCAGTGCCTCCCCTGCCTCGGCAGTATTTAGGGAAGTGCAGGAGAGACAGGCATCTGCAGACCTGCTGTGAGCACACGTAGCAGGGGAACCCCTGAACATGCACATGCACATCTGTCTGGCTGTACAAAGAGCCTCAGGGCTGACTGCACTGGACAACACCAGAAAGAGAAACCATTTCAGACTAATTTCTCTGCCTCAGGTAGAGGGAGAGAGGGTTTGGTGTATCTAGCCTGAACAATATTGTTGTCTAAAGAGAACAATACCAAAGCAGTTGTTAACAGCCCAGGGAGGAAGAGATTAGCCATTTAATTTGTTAACATTGTTTTCAATCCTCAATCAGGCTGGCGTACTGAACACTTATGGGAAAAGCCATTTCCTTAGCGGGCCATTGGATGTTTCCCTTTTTTTTTTTCTGTGTTCAAAGATATGTGTTTGCATACAAATTTACTTTCCTTATTACAGAATGAGGGACACAGTATGCAGCTAAACTGGGAGCATGTGCTCCACACATAGCTAGGGTGAACAATACATAACACTAGTTTCCTCCAGCTACAGATGATGCTTCCTCCTGCCCCACAGGCAGCTCCTGTCTGGTCTCTCTGCTTCTGTGCTTGGTACTAAGGAGATCCGTTTGCATCACTGAGAACTTCTTTGAGGAAATAGCTCACTAAAACCTACAGGGCCATTTCTAGGTGTAAGAGCTATTATCCTACTTGTTTATCCACTTTTTTTCTTCAAAACAAGCATCAAACAGTGCAAAGGCATTAAGCCTCAGGCAATTAGCTGACAACAAGAACTAATGCTCACACCATTCCCTTCAACAAAGTTGTGGGTGTTTTAATTGTGTGTTTAATTCCAATCAGTAACATGCAAATTAACTGTGTGAAGTAGGAAGCAGATGAGCCCTCCATCAGCTGCCAGAGCCGCAGGACTCCTGACAGGAGGTGGTGTGGCTCCCCTGCCCTGCCAAGCCAGCAGCCCAGAGCTGTGCCTACCCTCTGGCGTGCCGCTGATGTCTGTGGGGGGCCCCGTGTTGACGGTGCGCTTGGGGTTCTGCGTCAGCGCGTTCTGCCGCGTCCAGTCAAAGTTGTCCATCTTGTCCTGCACGAAGCCGCAGATCTTCTCGTCCTCAAAGCGGCAGGTGTTATCTGTGGGCATGGGGAGGGAAGGGGCTGCTCAGTGCTGCGCTTCCAACACCCTCCCCGAGCTGCCTGGGGGCTCACAGCAGTGCTGTGTCACCGCTGAGGCTCTGGGTCCAGCTGGGGACAGATGGGCAGCCCCTGGCCTCGGGAGGAGGCATCACAGAAATCACAGAAATCACAGAATGGGTTGAGTCGGAAGCAGGCTCAAAGTCCATTCAGTTCCAAACCCATGGCCAAGGGCGGGGATGCCATTCACTAGATCACGCCCATCCAACCTGACATTGAACACTTCCACAGATGGGGCACCCATAACATCTCTGGGTAGCCTGTTCCAGTGCCTCACCATTCCCTGAGTAAGGAATTTACTCTTAAAATCTAATCTAAATGTCCCCTCTTTTATTTAAAAATGTTCCCCCTTTCCTATCACTACCCATAATACATCAGTGATTAGTGTTACTCCAGAAGTGTTAATCCAGGCTGATGGATGTGTTGGTCTGACAAAATGGAATAAAGCTATTATGGCTAAAGAGAAAGAGATTCTCTGAGAGATCTGAAGGGGCAAATATAGAGGAGAGTAAAAAGATCACCGAAGGCAAACTGGCTACAAGGGCCTTTATATCAGAACAACTTGATGGTAGAATAATTTCCCCAGAAGAGCGCAAAATGTAGAAGCAGATGACCCCCCTTCAGGCTATATATTTAACTAAACTATGACACACATGAAAAAAAATCAGCTGTGGAGAAGAGGTCAGCTCAGCACGACAAACGTGTCATTTAGCCAGAGTACATCTAATTTACACCAGCTAAAAGGCACATTTGATTTTGCAGCTTAGGCTGGTTCCCCTAACAAAATAAAACACATAGGTAAAAGATTTTTATGTAGGATCAACCACATGTGCATTAGGGCTCACTTTTATTACTACCACAAGACAGCTACACCCTACAGCAATATTGTAAGACAAATGAAAAATCTTGTGCATAGACATAACCCAATATGGACTTGCAGAGATTGGAATGAATTGGACATGACCAGGCTGAAGATTGTAACCTTTGTGTTAAAAAGGTAGTTTTGAGCCACAAAAGCAAAGGTCAAGAACCAGCTTTACATTGCTGGCACAGTAGGAGAGCGATGGATAAAACAGGCAAAAAAGAATGAGAAAACAGGTCCAAGAACTGATGTGCAAACTGCTGTGTATTTTGAAAGGTCCCTAGGCAGAAACCAGAGCTGGAGATGTGATCTTGGACCTTGTAAATGATGTAGATACAGCAAGCACAGATATCTTTAATTGCTGCTTTTAAGTAAGAGCAAGAAGGTGTGCTATGAAATGGAAAGATAAAGTGATGAAATAAAACATTCACAAAGGAAAACAAGGCTCTCAACAAAGGCTTGGAATGTGCTAGGAACCTCATCCATGGCATGCTGGTGCAAGACTCAACTTTTTGGAGTTTACCTCCCACTATTATTATTTATCATGCCTAGATGAAGAGAAGCCCAAATCCCTCCTGGGGATCCTGCATTGTTGTATGTTCAGCGAGGACTTGATCTGGACAGGAGGCTTTTTCTGCTGGCATGTGTGGCTCCAGCAGGACGTGTAGGACAGAGCAGACTCCTCAACCTATGGGCTGGGTGCCAAGGATGGGACACACAAGGGAAGTTTTCTGCAGTGTCAGGGCCAAAAGCTCCAGAAGCAGTACAATGTGATGGTAGGAGCTTTGTACACCTACCACACACACAAAAAATTTGTTATCTTGTACCAGACAAAAGAGACTACCCATGAAATGAACAGAATCTTGAGTGTGAGATGCTGCACCTTCTTGTGGCTACCCTACAGCAACATCCTCCCATCCCCTCCCTTTTGGAAAGGAAAACAACTGTAATCCAAATGCATATCCCTGTGGTAGCAAAAGGGTTCTGGGTTCCCCTTTCTTGCCCGTCTCTTATCAGCATCCCATCAAAGCAGTGAGAAAAGAGGATGCAGCCTCCTGCAGTAACTGGCAGAAATGCCTTTGCCAGCACAGGCTGGACAATGTGTAGCAAGTCAAGGGCCTGGTTCACAGACCAGGGCAGCTGGGTTTTCAGTAAACTCAGTGGGAAACACTGCATGTCCTCTCCTTTGGGCTGAGCACAGCCATCGGGAGCTTGTCAGGGCTGGCCACTTAACTGCTGATTAACCTTGGCCAAGTGCTTTCCGCTCAATCTGCTCATTTCTAATTAGCATCCAAATTCAAATTAGCCACTGCTCTGCAGTGCCTAACACGGGGACCCAATGGCATCTGGAGCTGAAGGAGAAGGGAGCAGAGGACAGGGCAGATGCTTGCAGGGTCTGAGACAGGGTAACTCTGTGGGATAGGGGGGCCTCTTTCATACCCAGAACAAAGAGATGGAAGGAGAAAAGAGTCAGAAGGCAGCTCCTAAGGGTCCTTCCCCAGCTCTTATGGCTGAGAGAAGGGAGTTTATGGCTGTACCAGATCCCCAGTTGTCCACAAATGAGAGCCTGGAGCCCACAAGCTTGCTGATATTACTGGGTGGTGCAATACTCCTGGTTTCTCTCCACTGGACCAAAAACATCTGCATGATTCCAGCTCATGAGTTGCCAGCTGCAGTTAAAAGAGACACATTTTCTCTTAGAATGACATTATTTTACACAGCAGGATCCACAATGACTGTCCTTTCATAAAAGCACCAGGGCGGTTTGTGCCTCTGACCCTGTTGAGCACACGGACTTTCAAAGAAAGATGACATCTTTCTCCAACACAGAATTACCTTAACAGGGAATACCAGGTGGAAAGCAGAGCTGGAAGCTGTAACACCGAGGTCAGCTAGGCAGCTGATTGAGAGGGAGCAAACCACAAATGAGGAGGCACAGAAATCAAAGCAAAGGCAGATTAAGGAGACAGCACAAGCTCAGGTGGAGATCACAGAGAGTGTGCAAGACAAGAGGACCTGAGGACGGCATCCCCAACTTAGCACCAAGCCCTGGTTGTGACAGCCTGGTGGACTACTGTGCCACATGGGATGAGACTGCTCAGAGAAGTTGACTCAAAAGCCTATAGAGAGCTCTTTTAACACCCAAATAGGGCCCTGAGTGTATCCTCTCTTCTCAGCCAAATGCAGCTCCTTCCAGAAGGCAACGCTTCTAGCAGAGCACATAAAACAGAACAGTCCCGTGCATCACAGACTGGGCAGTGCTGCTGCTTAACCAACAACATGATCCATCTCCTGTGCAACACCACTTGCTATGCAGGAGTTTGGACCTCCAGCACATCTCCTCTGCTTAGCTTGGGAGCTCAAGGCACTTTGCAACAACAAACGAACAAGGCTTAACTTCTCTGTAGCATAGCAATGCCTCTTTCTGTGTATTTTCTGCATTACTTGTGGGGAAACAGATGCACAAAGTATAGGGAGACACATTTAAGGTCACAGCAGGCAGTGCCTAAGCGGAAAACAGAACCCAAGTGCTCCGACTCCTGGTCCTCTGATTCAAAACAAGCCACAGGAAAGCAAAGCTCTGTGGTTCCTCTGAGCTACAAGTGGAGGTGCCATGAGTAACTTGGAAGGGCTCAGTGTGGTTTGGGACAATGCCAGCATGTCACCTCTGGATGGTTATCAACAAGGTTCACCAGGACAAACCTGGCAGATCCAGACAAGCAGAAAACCTTTAAAAATCACGTGCTGTACCAGAGGTGATCTGACTTTTGACCTTGACTGTATGATGCAAATATTCGTGAAGATTTTCACCATTTGCCAGGGATCCTGGCTCATCATCACGGTGTAAAGGAAGCTTACTGTTTTAAATTTAAGCAGTGAATTTAAATATTGAACAGCGAAGTTGCTCTCTGGATTGTTACAGGCAAGGTGGAGGTGACAGGGGAGCTGGCTCCTCAAAAGCTGGATTTAGTGCTGTCTTCACCAAACAGATTTCCTTGGCAGGCTTTGCAGTGGTGGCAGCTCAGAGTGCAGAGATGTTTGCTCTCAGTTACAGACTCCTCCCTGCATTCTCAGGGGAGAGACCCTCTACTGTAGCTATTAGCATTTCTCATTGCTTTGCCTTCTTGAGAAACATAATGGAGGCTTTCCTTTCAAGTCCTTAGGGGAAAGCCATCCCTGGTTCTGAAATTCTGGCTGCCAGATGAATGCAAAAAATAATAATCCTATTCTAGCTGCAGACTATGGGTGAATAGCAGATGGAGTGGACTTGAATAAAATTGCCTTCATCATTTAGCTGTGGTGTGACAACTGACACTGGCTTGGAGCACAAAGGACTGTGCTCCAAGCCCCAGCTCTTTTGCAGACCTGATGTGTGACACACAGGCTATCATTTTCTGGACATCAGTTTCCCCATCTAGAAAATGAAGACAATGAGAACTGCATTGACATCTCAAAGTACGCCATGATCTAAGAAAGAATATTTAAAAGCCTCTCCCACTGGCATTTTCCAGGATTTTATAACCAGTAATGGAAGAAAGCTCTGCAGTGCTGTAAGTGGTTAAGTCATTCTATTTGCCATTGGGATACAAGGAACTGTCACCTTTTTTAACCTTTGCATTACAAAACATTCTTGAAGAATGGGCACAAACTTGAATAATCCAACTCTAAACACAGGTTGACATCTCATTCCCACATGCTCTTACCTGAATAAACTTGGATTCCTCTGGACTCTGAAAATTATCAGAGACCCAATACATCAGCAATAGATGGTAGCAACAAGCCAGGCTAATCTACAACAGCCAACATCTGCCACGGATCACCACCCACTGTACTTGCCCATGGTCCCAAAATCGTGGTTTTAGCACCCCACACAGCCAGACTGCAGGTATGTGAGAAACAGTGCTGCTGCTCTGAAAGGGCAAGACACTTTGGTAAACCAAAAAATAAACCAGTTATGCCATATACTTCTTAATGACCTCATCACAAGGTTATGTCTGATAAAACAAGGGGAACCACTCAGGGATGAGGAGCTGGAATGGCTTGTGGGGCAGCACTCCAGAGTTTAGTTTAGAAAGCAAAGGTTATATCCAAATAAAATTGCAGAGGAGGTAAGGACAAAGCAGATTCCCCAGCACTGGAGTTTGGTCACGACATTAAAATAATCAGTTATTCTAAGAGAACTTTAAGGTAAAATGTTATAATTAAGATAATTCTTAGGCAGTTTTAAAAATACAAATTCTGTTTTTTAGAACCAGATTAATTGATTTTTAAGAGTATTTGTAACCTCTAAATATTTGAAACCCCCAATGTCTTTTGTTCACTTCCTCTGCTCTTCTTTTTCTTTTCCTTTATAACCCAATACCTGGCTCTGTAACCATGCCACACACATGCCTGCCCCAATGTTATTAACATCTTATTAGGATGAGAGAGAAAATGCATGAAGAAGTAATTGTATTAAGTGACTCTCAGAGTTTGTAAATTAATCACCATTGTGCATGCCCTTGGATCAGGCTGCCAGAGGCATTAATCATCTAATCTTTGCCTTTCACTCCAGAGCTTTCAATGTTTGCTCCCAGAATTTGGCTCAGCAGCCTTGTCTGAACTTTTCCCTGGGGGTGGTGGTAGCAGGGGGGGTATGAAAAGAAGAGGTAGCAGAAGGATTTCCATGTTTTTGGGATGAGAGTTGGGGAACTCAGCTGTGGTCCAAAGAAAGAGCTAAAAGCCTTTGGGCTCGTATTTCACTGGCAGCAGGTCTGAAAAGAAAGGGTGTATCTGAAAGCAAGTGTGGTAGGTCTGATTTTAGGCAGTCAGTCTCAAGGTGTGAACTCACAGGCAAGGCCCTCACAACTGCCCAGAGGTCCCAATATCCACCAGAGGCTGGGCAATTTATATCAAGGAGAAATCGTAAGTGTTGGGTTCACTGCATGAAAAACGTGAGTGGCTGAGTTATGTCCCACCATAGGCAAATTTCCTGCAGTAGTTCTGGACTCAATCAGGCTGCCAAAGCTACCCCAGGCAGGCAATCTGAAGGCTCAGGTTTACAAAGACCCCAAGAGATTGACACAATTAGGACTGAAGTTGCTCTGGGTTTACCAGTGATTTATGCAGCGTAAAAGCAAGTGGCAAAAGGCCAGATTTTGTCACTTCCACCTGTGGGCTGATGCTTGGCTCCACTAACAAGTACTGAGAGACACATTCTGGAGTAGGTCCCTGGGAATATGCTCTGTGTTTCCCAGTGAGTCTTCTATGGAGAATATTTAAAGCAGATCAGGAAATAAGGAAAAGAAGGCAAATGGAATCAGGAATTAGAGCCACAAAATCTCTCTGACTCTGTAAGCAGCTCCTACTTTCAGGCAGAGTATTGTTCATCAAACCATCTTCAGAGTGTGAACGTGCAAGAATTAACACCCTGTAGCTGCTTTAACAAGATCCTGATTCTGCCATCACCTAATCCTGACTTCTCCCCCCACTGCTACCCTGCAGTGCAGCAGAAGCACTTACCTACACATAGAGTAATACATAAAAACACTGAATACTGACTCAGCAGCTGGAAACAGGGAGAAACAGCCCCATGCTCTCCATGGAGCACTAGCAAGTACTCTGGCCATTTCTGCCCAAGAACTTTTCCTGGGCTTACATCCTACAAAGTGAAGGGACTTTGTTGCATCTCCTGGAGATCATTCCCCCACTACTTACAGCAAGCTGGAACTCCTCTTTTGTTTAATGGGCACTATCATGTTGGTATTAAAGAACTTTGTTATTAGACATAGTGTATTCTGCTCTCAAAATCAATGGGAACTCTGGAAGCTCAATACAGACAGGCCTGCATCTTGCCAACAACAACCAGAAGGTAAAATAAGCAAGTTAACAGTTATGACACTGAAGGGGAAGAAGAAAGGGACTGTGCTCAAAGAGTTTCCAAGAAGAGACAGATCTGAGCTGGAGACTGCTCCACACAAGCATGCAGAGATACCAGGTAGTATCATTCCTAGTCAGAAGAGGATGGGAGATATTCCTAAACACAGATATTTTGGGGAACATTTAGTAACCTGCTTACTGGAAGTAGATTGTTTGTGCTGGGGCATGGGGATGGGTGTTCAAGATCACAGTCTACCCCATCACAAAGATAGCAGGTGTGAGTGAGAGGCATATCCCTGGAATAAGTCTCCTGGCAATAACTCAAGGTACAACAAATGGCAATATTTACTGGAAGCTTTAGTGTATGTGATTTCACCCTCTTTTTGGGAAAAAAGATTTGTCAAAGTCAGCTGTGTATTCCAGCTGCTTGTCTTGCCTGATCTGCTGGAGCACTCAACTAATGTACATTACATTCAAAGCATTAACACAAGGTCTTGCTGCTTACCTGTTGGATTTGGATAGTTGATTGCTGGGAAAAAAAATAGAAAAACAAGTCAAAACAAAAGCACAAACCATAATCAAAATCTGACAATAAAACAAACACATCAAGAAAGGTCACAAATGCATGAGTCCCCTGGCATCATCCCTGTGAGAAATCAATGCTTGGTGCCTGTTTTGGTGATGGAAAAATACACTGACACTCTGATCCAAGCAGCAAGAGACCTTAAGAAAACCCCACCTAAGGGGTGATCCTGGGATCATAGGGAAACCCTTCTGACAACCCAAGTAGTTTCCTTCTGGAGCATCCAGTGGGATAGCATCCACTTAGATGTCAAAGGTTGGTACCTAAGAGGGACATCACAGCAGTTGGACGCACTGTGGAAGACTGGCATGACAGGAATGGTGGGGCACAGGACATGCCATCAGTCCACGGGACAAGAGGGTGGTGTGAAATCAAGCAAACATAGCAGGAGAAGGATCTGTACTTGCTACTGGAACAGAGGGTCCAAACTCCTGCTGGAGAGTAAAGGAATCATAGAGTTGGTCAATGTATACCAATGGGATAATCTGGGATTCAAGGTATTGGACAGAGTTTTATGAATGATTAGTTAGGAAAGGAATCATTCATTCAGCTCTGGAAATAACTGAAGTCTCTCAAAATCCTCTTACTTTTATGGGTATGTGGCTTATACACAGCATCCAGTGGCTATCTTGTATAATAAGCCACTGTACCAATGGGATTTGTAGCATGACTTGACTGGGGTTTTGGGGATCTCCTGCCCATAGAGTGCAGAGTGTGAGTCAGAGCTGCTGAGTGAAGGATGAGTGCAGATTGACCTTCAGAGATCTCTCGTGCTCTGCATTGATGGCAGCATCAAAACTACAGTCAAATGCAACAGCACTTTGCCATCAGAACTTCTCAGAGCACAGACACCCCCCAAGGCCAGAGAAGAGCACTCTCTGCACGCCCACATCCCCAGGGCTGGGGCTGGACCTGCTCTGGGGCAGAGCGAGGAGGAGACACCTACGTTCCATGTACCGGATGATGCGCGCAGCCATGTCTCCAGCCCCAAAGCTGGTGATGGGCGTCAGGCGCACTTCATAGCTCTGAGGCACCTTCAGGTTGGGCAAGATGTGCTCCAGCAACAGGCCCTTCTCCATTTTCTTCACAGGAATGAAGGTCTGCATGGTGTTTCTCTGAGACAGCTGCAGAGAAAAAGAACTCGTAGTGTTATGATAATCCTGAGACTGGAAACCTGAGCACCCATCATCTTACACCCTATTCCTCCTCTTTACATACAGATGTACACCTGGTTGCTCCACGAGATCTTCATGCAGTATTGGTTTGAAAATTGCCATCTCTGGTACAGAACAGTCATCAGGAGCCTGAGTTCTCCCTGAAGGGAAGCCTTGGTATCCTCCAAGGGAGGGACTGTAGGGATAATTTGAACTACAGGTCCTGAAGCACTTTGTGTCAGAAGCAATGGTTTCAGGAGGGAGAAAATAAGCCAAATTCACCCCTGTTAGTGCACCCAGGTCCTGTGCAAACACAGCATGGCATTGCACCAAGATACCCTTCAGTTCACAATCACTGCTGCAGAATTCATCAATTTGCTATCTGGGCCATGTGGCACTTCATTTGGTGTCTCACTGGGAGCAGTCTACTACCATACTTCCTCAGAAACCTTCCATAGGGTCCATCCTTGGACTGCCTCTGCAGACAGGAGCAAGGGGTCTAGTTCAGGTTGATGGCTCTCTGGGATCACTCACTCCAGTGAAGGCTCTGCTTCCTCTGATTCCCATTGGAAGGGGCTGAATTATGCTAGCTGAACCATACCAGCTAAACATTGTTCAGTTTGCTAAGGCAGCAGGGAAGTTTCAAGAAAACAATGGGGAAAATATCGTTATCAAAATCACCACCACTAAAAATGATGAATTACATGTCAGTGAAACTTCCCTGCCATGGTCATGCTTGCTTGGCTGGGAAAGAACAAGAACGAGGACTGCATTGTGAAGACACTATTTCCTGCCTGTCGCTGTGCAGTGCCTGGATTCTTGTGGCAAAATATATTACTGGGGGTGCTGGTAAAAAGACCTTTGGCAGAACTTTCTATAGTCCAGCATTCACTAAGCTTTCCCTTGCCTCTGATACATCCTCTAGGCTGAAGTTTTCATGTCAAAAGCAGTTCTGACAGGCAGCCTCAGTGTTCATCATTAACTCTGATGTTGCAGGATTACTAGAACTAGGATGCATGGAGGAAGGTTTACAGCAGATCTGTCAGTGTACACAGTGTGGGGCAAGAAGATGGAGTGAGGGCACAGCAGAAGCAAAGGCCACTATCAAAGTAGGGCAGGGGAAAGGCTGATGTGGTGCTTAGTAAAAACAAGTGCATACAATCCCTCCTCTGCCTGTCTCCAGCCCTCACATAAGTAACTCTAAGCTCAAACTCAGAAGCAATGGCTGCTGCTGTAGAGCTTCCAAAGTCCCATTATTTTCCAACACAGCCAGGACCCACTGACCCACCTTGTTGATCTGCCCACAGTTTGGATGCTGGTCCCAAGTGAAGGGGCAGGGACTGGTCCCTGGGAACCTGTGGCTCTCACAGTGAAAACCTATTTTACACCTATCTTGCAGATTGTACCTAAAAGAAACCTTTGTACCCAAATAGATCAGGGTGTAAGTTGCTTGAGGAACTGCTTGCTGCACTCTCCTCCTCCTCCCCTGGCAAGATGGAGCAGAGAGCTGGGAGCTGTTCTGGTGCCTTCCCCCAGCTTGGTGCCGCCCTACAAAGCACCTGGGAGCAGTCCTAGTGGGCAGGACCAGGGCAATGGTTCCCAGAAGCACCAGGATGCTGCCAGGATCTGCTCATATCCACAACGCCCTACCTGCACACATGCCAGCTGGGTTCTGACCCAGCTGGCACTCCTCCTGCTCAGCCCTCCCATCTGCCAGCCCTCCACACCATCGCTCCGGCCAAGCAGTGGCAGAGCTGGCTCCCAGGGCAGGGACTTAAGCTGGGATCATTAGCATCAGACCCCCAATTATCTGGGAGAAGAGGAGCAGTCAGAAGCCAGAAGCAGAAGGCTAGAGTGGTACAGCTCCTGGCATGACACTTTTTGGGGAGCGGAGTGTGACTGGCAAGGCTGGCAGCAGCTCCTCCCCACAGGCTGCTATTTGCTGGGGTGTTGGAAAGGCAGCCAGCAAATAGGAGGAGGTCAGGAACCATTTCCCTCATCTAGACATAACCTTTAGAAGAGAAATAAAATGGGGAGTCAGAGAGAAGCTTGAGGGTGAGATTCAGACAGTGCAAATTCCACCTCAGCTGGGAGTTAGGTGGAATTTAGGTATCTAAAGCCTCTGGGAGCAAGGTCAAATCATGTACTCTCCCACGTCACCGAATCCAGGACAAACTGAGAAATCAGCCTCCAGTCTGGATGGGAAGCTCTGGATCCCCTGGTTGAGTCTATCCTCAGGGACTTGTGTAACCAAATAAATAACTGGCTGCCACACAGGTTTGGCTGCAAAACAGAAATAATTCAAGGCATATATGCTTCCTGTGGGTTGCAACCTCCCTGCTTTTTAGAAGAGACCTGAATCACTAGGTAATGGGAAAGGCACAGCCAAGGCTCAGCATGTATCTCCTCTTGGTGCACAGAGGCAAAGTTTTAAGAGGGTCTTTTCCCTCCAGCAAATATTTTGTAGCTGTATCTTCTCCCAGCGTATGTCCTGTCTCTATCCAATATGCAACTTGGACTGACACAGAAACTGGCTGCCAGCAAGACTGCCCTCTGCACATCTTTACTACAGTCTCTGCAGTCCTGGCATCACAACAGAACTGGCCCTGGATGTCTTTGGAAAGGTTGGCTTCTCTGTGAAAGCAGCATGGGCTCTGAGCTAGCTGCAGCTGTCAGTAGAAAGAGCCAGGTGCACTGCCAGCACAGTTTAAAGGGCATGAAATTAGTGCAAGGGAGAAAAGGGGGCAGCTCCAGCCAGCTGCTTGCTGTGTGCATGTGGAGCAGGTGCTGGCTTGGAGTCACTAGCACAGGTCCAGCAGACAGAAACAGAAAGGCCAAGGTCTACCTCTGCATCCCCCTCCTTAAACATCCTTTGCATCCCTGATTGCCAGCAGCAGGCACCAGCAGGAACCCACTTTTCAATCCACTTCAATTGCCAGCTGTTTCCTTTTCTCCTGCTCCATGTGTTCTCATGCTATCCTGGTATCTTCTTCCTTTCACCCCCATCCCAGCAACTCTCCTCAGGATCACGCTGACCCAGTGCTCCAGTTTAATATTGCTGCAGTGCAGTTAATAAAGCAGAGGCCGGCGCAGAGGACAGGGAAACACTGGCCACCTTATTAGAGAGGCTGAAGCCTCAGTGGAGCAGCTCATGCTACAAGCTCATTCATCACCAGGCTCAGGGAGCTGGCTCAGGGGCCAGAGCAAGAGCACTGCACAAAGCACAGGCTCACCTCTGCCTTTACCTCCCTCCACTCCCAATAATCCGAGGAAGGGGATGGGAAAGGAAAACCAAAAAAAAATCCACTACTTCTACCAGCTGGCTGTGAATATCACACAGGCTTCAGAGGTGAGAATGTTCTTGTAGAATGGGTTCCCTAAAAACACCTTACAAAGGGCAAAGTCAGCCCCATGTGGTTTGTGTGTATTCACGTGCAGTTATGCAACCTGTCCCTTTCCCTGTCTCTGTAAGCAGTACTAGAGATCAGGGCAGAACTCACTCACATGCACTCAGCCACCAAACCTCTCTGGGGGCTGCAAACTGGGGCTGCCCTTCCTCATTCCTCACCATCACCCATGCTGTGGGTGGGCCCTGTCTGCCCTTTCCCCTGTCATACCATTTGAGCCAGTCTGTGATGCTTGCAGAGTGCTTGAACATTAAAATCATGTAGATCCCCCAACAAGCTGATCAGAGCAAAAGAATTGTTTTGCAGGCATCCAGCTTCCCAGCATTGCAATTCACTCCTGATGGCTTTTTCTTTACTTGTCCCCCTTCTTCAGCAACTTCTAAGCTCAGGGCACAAGCACTAGCTCTGCTTTCCAATATCTCCATTCAAATCCTTTCCACACATGCTCACTCTTTCACCCTTTTTTCTCAGCCTCATTCAAATTCCCCTGGCTGCTCCCTCCCGCAGCACGAAAGAGACAGGGGTGGGTGGCTGCATTCCCACTCCATCCTCACTAACTGCAGATATGGGCTGCAGGGACAGCTCCCAGCTCTATCTGCAGCCTCTCCAGCCTCTCTGAAGGCAGAGGAGGCAGCAGATAAAGGCAGGCTGCTGTGGCACAGCAGCCTTGCACTCAGGTTCCATCCCTCTGGCAGGTTCTTTCTGTGCAGCCTCAGCACACCAGACAAATGCTGCCTCTGGCATGTGTGCAGGTGGGGTGTCCTAAGCTCCCCCACCTCCCCCTGCTCTCTCACCTGTGAGTGTCAGGACACTCTGGAGAGCAGATATCCACTGGACTAGGAGCTGTGGAGAGCCTGGTGGTGCAGGAAGCACAAGTATCTCAAAAAAGTCTGAAAAGAAGCATGGGGCAATAATCTGGACAAAACAATCTTCAACTGCCTGTGCAGCTGGTGGGCTGCAGTCTGCCAGCAACCAGCAACCAAGGTGGTCTTCAAAGCTCAGTGCCAAGTTGCCCAGTTTCTCAGCACATATAGACATCCCTGCTCAGCAAGGTCCTGGGGCCCAGGAGAAGGTGAGAGTAGCAGAAGGGCACTTCTGACAGGCAACACCACTCAGGGTGTGACAGAGCCTCCCACTTGTACCATTTCAGCCTGTTTGCACAGTCTTGGCTTCATTACATAGCCTTGTCCTAGAGCACTGCAGGCATCATCTCTTATCAGATTTCCCCAGTGGCTGCCACTGTGATGACCTCATCCCAACATGGTCCAGCTAAGATACAGCTGCTCCCTTCCTAAGGGAGTGCTGCTCACAAAGACCAGAAACAATCACATCACTGCCCTCACCATGATGGGACTGGCAGTGTCTGTGGCCTTGAACTGGTGACAGCCAGGAAAGATACTCCCAAGATACTGGAAGGGGCTGAGCTTGTTCATGGCACTGGTAACAGCTCCTGGGATGAACATGGGGCTCTGCAATGCCAAACCTCCTGCTACCTCATCAGACATTCCCTGTCCTCAATTCCTGCCCCAACTGTGCCTCCAAAACTACAGGATATGTGGCAGAGAGGCAATATCAAAGTATTTGGAAGCCATGGACGTCTTAAAGATTTAAAAAAAAAAAAAAAAAAGGAAATATGATTATATAATTTATGTCTGTTGAAGTTTATCATACCAGAGATTGAAAGCAAATTATCCAGTTCTCAAGAGCTCAGCAGATGAGTTCCATGGGTAGAAGTAATTTCTTGGGAAAAGAGGAATGAACAATTCTCTGAAACAGGGTAAGGAGCGAGGTGGGGATTGGAAATTTTTGGGAACTCTCTTGAACATGAGGCTCCAATATGTCTTACAATGCTGGAAAAATATGCCATAAATCTGGCCCTTCCTTTCCCCCTCTTCCTATTCACTCTGACACACAGCAGTGGACTGAGATGTCACCTTGGCACCACAGGGCAGAGCAGAGGAAGATGTCTTTGACATTCCTTTTGAACACCATGAATTGGATGCTTGATCTCTGTATTTTGGCAGAGGGATAAAGGCCCTCTGCCCCCAGAGTTCAGAGAAGGGCAAAGCATGGCTACAATCTAGGACACAGCAGGGGACATACACTCCTGGCTGACAGGGTCCAGTCTCCTGTCACCAGAGGGGCTGCCTCTGCTTATTAATTTTATGTATGTATCACATCTTATCTTAAAAGTGTTTTTTTCCCTTTAGGCCTGCTCCTCCCCCTGGACATCTGCTCTGGAGCCTGGCTGCCCTAATGCTCTCATTTCCAGACTGAATTTATTCACATGCAGCTTGCACCCAGTTATCTTGTGCCAGTATTGTCCTTAGCTTCAATGGCTCTTTTGCCTGGCTGCTGCTTGACCCCCTGATGTTTTACAGCCAGCAATCTCACCACCTCTCAGCCTTTGCTTTGCTGGGCTAAGCAGGCTGAGTACTTGGTGACTGCTCTTGAAACACAGACTCTCCCTCTCCAGGATTGACTCTACAGTGTTTTTCTGCATGATCCCACTTGCTGGAGTTCAGTGCCTCAGCCCTGCATATAGGATGTAGTGGCACTTCTCCACCTTGCCCAGAAGTGCCTCTAGTTTCATCTAGGAGTACATTTGCCCTTTCTCACACCTGCATCTTATCAGCTGCTCCCTGAAGTCAACTCACTTGCCCACTGCACTCATTTTCCAAAGATGAGCTCCCAGCCTGCACCACCTTCTGCATCTATGACCCTGCCTTTGTACCACTGCATTTCATCCCACCAGAACCACTCAAATAGTTTTCTGTCTTTCAGATCTTTCTTCCAATTCTTCCTAATCCTTTACCAAGGTGGCATTTTCTCCCACCCTGGTGTCAGCTGCACAAAATTTCAAGAGCACAATCCTAAATTCTGAACTCAGGGAATATCTCTGGTATCAGCTGCAGGGAAGATGCCTGCCTATTCTGGAAAAACTATTTGGGTGTGTTTTGGGTAGTGAAGAAATTTGGTTTGGATATGAAGATAGTAATTTTGATGCTTCTTTATAATCTCTCATCAAATTTTCTCTGCCTGTCACATTGAATTAAAATATTTTCTTTGGTTAGTACTTAATCACCATCTTGGATGAAAATGATGTCAAGCACTAACCTCATCAATTAAAGGGCTAAGGTAAGTTTACAGTTGGATTTATTTTATTTTCCTTGCTTGATAACCATTACTCCTAAGGGGTTTCCAGAACAAACAATCACATTGCAAGCACAAAGCTGGCATTTCCCAGACAAGCACATTGGTGAACTGAAATTCATGCCTATGTTTTTCGTCAGCCAAGCACACATGTTCAGATCCTGGGATTAAGCACGGATGGATGCCCAAACCAAATCCATTATTCAGTCTAAATGAGGAGTCCTGGAAGATTTTTGTACTAAACTGTCCTTTATTAGGAGGCCCTGTTTCTTGGCTGAAACATTCCCAGCTCCAGAGAGAGAAGCAACTGCAACTTTCAGTGGCTTCTGAGGACAGCTGGAGCCATCAGGGCTGGGAGTCAGTCTCTCTCTCTCTTCCTCTTGCACAGGCAATCAGCTGCCCATCCTCATTAGGTGCCAAGAGCAGCAGTTTATGGTTTCCTAGAGAAGCCAAATTGGTGCTGTCATGAATTACTGTAAGTGCTTGTTCTACACTCTTCAATAATGTCTTTCATTAGGATCTGATCAGAAAGCAATATGTATTTTATTAGTGTATGTTCCCTGGTCTAAGGAAGAACAGACCTAGCCCTCACTCTGTCAGAGAGGCAGTCAAGCACAAGCCTTAACTGAGGCTCTCTTCTACTGTCTCACAGCCCTATTTTCAACCCTGAGGGCACATGCAGTCCTTCTGTTTCAGACTGGAAGCTCTTTACTGCAAATTCCTACCTGTACTGACTCTTGACTGTGCACTGCAGAGCCTGAGATCACCTCTCTGCCTATTTTATGGGCATGAGCTGGGTAAGAGACAGTATCTCTCATGTTCCTCCACATCCCCCTCTTGCAGAGAGCAATGGTTCCAGACTCTTTTGAGTATCACATCTGAAAATCAGTACTGATCGGTGCCCTACTGGATCCAACTTTATACCCATCCCTACATCAGTAAGCACAGTCTCCTCTTCCACCAATTTCCTTGCACTGGACACATCTGCTTGCAGCCAGACCCACCAACATGTCTATGCACTGTGCTGTCAGCACTTCTGGCTCCAAGACAAAAATAGCAATTTGGCTCTGCACAGCCCAAGTCTGTCCAGCTGCAGTTAGGCTGAGCTCTGAGCCACTTTGCCTAGAATATGGGTGTAACTTGCAAGCAGGACATGCTGCACCAACAGGAGCTTCATTTCTTCAGTTCTCTACAGACCCTGGCAGAGCAGAAGGTGTTAGGGCACCTTCACCCTTGAAAACAACTAATAAAGAATGGGGCTGATGTTTCCTGGAGCAGAAATAACCTTTTTGTGTGACTCTGGGCCTTCTAGACTTGTACCTGTAATGAAGGTATGTAGGTAAGTATCATTCCAGAGCCTCTAGGCTGTCTCTACAGAAGAGGCAGAAGCAGCACAGGATATTTAGGGAGACCCATAAAGCCCTTCACACTGCTCCATGCTGCCACTTCATTTCTTTATGATACATCCATCTAGTGCCTACTCCTTCCATTCATGACTAGCTACGGGAGACACTACATCTCTCTTCCAAACCCTTCCCCTTCACACATTCTTATCTCCAATGTGTTCTAGGAAGTGAGAGCCAGGGGAAAAAAGAAACAAAACCAAAAAAAGAAAAGAAATAAAAGAAAGAAGACGTGGAATATAGGAAGGGGAGCAGGAAAAGGCACAAAGATCCACAAAGAAAAGATGGTGAAGCAGTAGGAGGAACACGGACCGACTACCAAAACAGATGAGCAGAGTAAACAGGGGGAAGCCACATCACTGCCTATCAACAGGGACTTTCAGAAAGACTCAATACTAGCATGTACCCCTTGAGGACACTGGAGGAGTGTGGATAAGTGATGCACAAAAAGGACTTGATACCTGGCAAGCATTTTCCATTCTGTACTCAGCTTTGTAAAACACGAGCCAAGGGCCTGCTGGATATGAACAAGCACAGTGGTGTGAAAGCAACATCTGTATCCTGCAAAGCTGCTATGAGGGGTCTGTTGGTTTGGGGAATCTGATTATCACTTCTCTCACGTTTTTCTTACCCAAAATGAACACTGAACAGTGGTGCTAGGAGCTAGAAAGACATGAGATTTTCCTTTTAGATGTGTTATAAGATCATATGAGCCTTTCCAGCAAGATTATTTGCATTGCTCTTCTCAGTCACTAACTGCTCTGAACACAGCTAAAACTGGGACATGTGCTTGAAATATTACCTTGTACTAGGAAAGCTGAACAGTATCCTGCTTTCTCTCTTGCCCAGTTGAGTACTTGAACAGCATTAGGAGCAGTACTTACGAAAAGTTAAGACAAAATCTCTCTGCAAGGCACCTTATGAACGGCAAGACACCTTGTAACACTGTCACCTACCCTGTTTTGGGCAGGTTACCTTATGCTTTGGATCTGGCTGAGACAGAGGTAATTTTTCCAACTGGAGCCCTCACAATGCTGTGCTTTGTGTGAGCACCTAGAAAGAACTTGGTAACACACCAGTGTTCTGGCTACTGCTAAGCAGAATTCCCACAGCACCAGGGCTGTCTCTCATCAGTAGGCTGGGGGTGGGCAAGATCTTGGGAGGGGACGTCATATCCAGGACTGCTGCTTCAAATTGACCAAAGGGATATGAAAGTGTGACTGTGACATCTGTCATCCAGAGCAACTGCTACAAGTACTGAAGACCTGCTTCCCACAAAGTGGCTGGACATTGCTTGCTGATGTGAAGTAGAGAATTAATTGTTTTCTTTGGTTCTGCACATGGCCTTAGCTGTTGGTTTTTAAACTGAGTTTATCTTGACCCATGTGTTTTTTTTTCAATCTTATTTTCTCTCCCCCGTCCTGCTGAGGAGGGGAGAATGATAGAGCAGTTTGGCAACTGGGATCCAGCCAAAATTAACCAACTACACTTTACTTACTTTGGATAATCACAGAAGAGAAATTACACCTTAAGACTGAAGCACAACTAATCTGCCACTGCTCATATTACTAATTTTCCTGACTAACTGATTACAAATGATCTGTGGACTAGGGAAAACCAGCTCAGAAAAACCGTGTATCATACTGAAGAGCAATTTGTGAATGCAAAAAGACAGAATTAATCAAACTTATTCAGTAGTTAAGCATCATGTGCTAAGCTCTCATGGGCAAAGGGAAGAAGTCCCAGCAGTGGTACTGGAAGCTGTTAGACTACAGAAGGGGGAAACCTTTTCCCATGGCTATCAGTCACTTCCACTGAAATCACACCTGACCCATCAGTGCTGGTCAGGCCTGTGCCAAGCTTCCCTGGCCACCCTTGTAGAAAACATTCTGATCCTCTGACAGAGCCAACAACAGCCATGGCTGGGCAGACATCTCCATCTGCAGTGAACAATGGCCAGGGCAAAGCTCCATTCCTTTGGGCTGGTGGAGGCTCTGCTGTTGTCAACTTAGCCAACAGAGAGTACAAACATGAAACACGGAAAAAACTCCTTGTTTCCACCCCCACCAAACATTCAGCTACCCTGTGATCTTCTCTTATAACAGAGGTGGAGAAGACCTTGTTCTAGCAGCATCTTCTGTGACAGATTGCTAGGGATGAAAAGAGAGATGGTTCTATGTGCTATCAGCTGCAGTGACTGATGGTGTGCCCCATTTCCAGGCAGCAGAGAGCACAGCTGGGGTAAGATCCTGCTGTCTTCATTCCCACATGCCTGTGGCAAAGTCCCTGCTTCACCTCCAGGTCCAGCACACCAATCTTACTGAGCTTCAAGGACTGCTTGTCCACCATCTGTTATTGATCAGCCAGCTCTCCTTCCACTGGCATGTAGCTGACACTCAGCCCCAAAGCCCTCCTCCTCCTGCAGCCTAGAAAGGCAGTGCCTCCTCTCCCCTCTCTTGCTTTCCCTGGCTTTGCATCATGATAGCTGCTCAAACCATCCACCAAGCACAACTCCCAGTGGCACTGGCTTATTTCTGCATCCTTTTCCACCTCTTCCTAAGGAATGAATCCTGCCCAGCATCACATAGGCCACTAACACAACTGAATGCAATTGTCTTGAGAGCACAGATATAATCTGCCTATTCTCACTTCCTGACCAAAAGATGAAATTTAAAAAAAAAAGAGCATCAATAGGGAGATAGGGCAGTTAGAGCTAAAAAAAGACCTTCTTCCACTACAGAGGATGGCTCTGCAGGTAGATGGAATTGCGTTGATTTAACATCCCATATGACAGCAGCCTGTGATCAAACATCAAACCAGCTGACAAGGTAGGCAAAAAAAGAAAAGAGTTCTAGAGAAGCTCTCTGACAGATGTGACTTTTAAGCCATCCTGCAACAGAGCGTCTGCTTTGAGATTCAGTGCTGGGCAAACACTGTGAAGCCAAGTCACTGGAGTCCCCAGTCCTAACACCAGTGAGGGAGGACGAGCAGAGCCCGTATCAGGTGCCAAAATGAACAGTAAAGGGGTGTGGTTTGTCACACCCCATGAGTATTTCTGGCTGCACAGCATCTCACAGGCAGGCAAGGCCACCACGTGCTGCTTCAGGAAAAGCCACACTCCCTGGTTGCAGCCAGCTGGGACTGTGAGAGGCTCCCACATCCCTCTTCCATGTGTCCTACCCTGGACATCAAACTGGCCTGTACGCTGAAGGATTTTTTGGTGGATGTGTCACCACATTCCCTTTTCCCAGGTAACACCAGGCCAATGCACCAGAGAGCGTATTTTATCCAGAGCAGGATGAGTACCCCCCTAGCTCACATGCTGCAACTCTTCTTTAAGTTTTCATTTTTTAGTATGAAAACTAGGATAGCCCTGACTGCTTCTTAAGCAGTTAAGTCCCAAACCAGGTATCACCTCCTCCTCCTCAGCATTGCCCAGCTGAAAACCCCACTGCAATACTACTGTGGGAATGCACGGGATGGGGCCAGTGGGGTCACAGTGCACCAGAGAGCCTTGGGATGAGAGCTATGTACCCAGCCTGGTCTGCAGTGGTTGCCTTGGCAATGGCAGCGTGGTGTGCTGCGGAGCCAGCAGAATGTCAGAGCCTTTGCAGAGCTAGTGCAGCCACCCTGAACTCTGCCTTGTGCAGAGCTGCCTCCTCACCAAGCCTCTGGTGTCCTGTTCCCCCTCACCCCTGAAGTGCAGACCCCAGGCAACCCCCAAGGCGCCAGCTGCTCGTTTTCCCAAGAACCTTTGCCTGAAGCCATGGTTGCATGTGCAGAAGAAAAGGAATTTTGTTCACCTCCCAGGAAACGCATCTGGGCTGCTGCAAGAGTCACCATCTGCTCAAGTACATCACCTTTCTGCAGTCACAGCTTTTTCCAATCTGGGACCCAAAGGCATTCTCAAGCAAACATTTAGGGGGAGCTGTGGGCAGGTGCAGTGCTCGTTCATCCCCCCTTTGCACAGTACCACCCCTGCCCAGTGCACAGAGACACCTCCCTGCCCTCGGAGGGGTGGCTGGCCTGGGAGCTGATGAAGCCAAGAAAGGCAGCAATACTGCAAAGTGGGCTCAGAGGAGAGAAAAAGAACAACTGAGAGGCAGAAATGAAGTGATACAGTTCCATAGTCCTGGGCCTCGGCATAAAACCTCTCCTGCTGTGTTGGGATGGCCATCAGCAGAGTTAACCTTCCACTCTAATCACAGTCATTAAACTCCTGCTAATGCCCCTGTCCTATGTCTGTCCCAGCAGCTCTGTTATCTGTCACCTCCCCACATGGTATGCAGGCTCCCCACTGCCCCAGCTCTCATTAATGCTGCTCTGGCTGGCTGATGAAGCAAGTGGCAGCTGCTCCCAAGCCCAGATGAGTTTTGTAGACAGCAGGGAATGTTTATCCAACATGGAGGAGATGAAAGTACAAACAAAGAGAGCCCATACAATTACTCAGGCATTGCACAGGGCCAGTCTCATTAAAGACTCCCTGACAGGAATTAATCTGAAGTGACAACCCAGGGAGCTAATTTAGCAAACGGGTCTGGGGCCTGGCCCAGTGCAAATTTCAGGGGTCTGTCTGGCAGGCAGACTCAGCCTGCTCTGAGGAGGGGAAAGCCAGGAATATGCGAATCTGGCTCAGTTCTGGCCCGAGCCTGCGTATGAGAAGGTACAGAGGAGACAGCAGCCTCAGGTTGCCTTGAGGGAACAATGAAGATTAAACTTTCTACTGCACCAAGAGCTTCTCCTTCCTCTTTCTCTTGCAGCCTCGGGTCACGGACGGGTTCCAGCTCATTAAGTGCACAGTTATTCTGCCACCATCCCCCATAACCATAACCACCAGCCCAACTTAGATCTTTCCTCCATGATGCAACCTGCTTGCAGTATTAGATGGCTTTTCATTTCTCTTTAATGTGAGAGCAGAGCCCTGGGATGGGTATAAAACACACAAAGAGAAACAAGCAACTTAAAAGGCTTTTTATTTTTTAAGCAAAGATCTGGTTTGGGGAGGCTGCTTTGAATCCCCAAGCAATGAAAATAATTTTCAGTTGGAATGCAGTACTTCAGTGCCTTTTCTACACTGCAAGAATACATGGCAGAAAAAAAACTTGACCAAATAGCCCAAAAGCCTTGTGGCATCTACCCACAACCAAACCACCCAAGGCTGTGACCTCACTGTGGTCACCAACTAAGGTGAAGTAAGGTGGTTGGCATTTGGATCAGCTGCCTTGCAGCAAGCAAGGAAAAACCTCCCAGGCTGTCAGGACAGAGAGCTGTGAGGCCCCTGCTGTTCTTCACTGGGCACATTTTCCCCTCTGAATTGTTGCTCAGCAATGCCCCTGCCTAAGCCCACCTGAACGATACCTTCCAGGAAATTACAGCCTCTTTGCTGAGACACAGAGTAGAGGCTTCACAAGAAGCTGGCTCCAAGCTACTATCATATGCACTTTCCTGGGTCAGTGGCTCCAAGCTGTCAAGCTGCTTATATAGTTTTAATCAAAAGTTAATTCTTATTCTACTGGAACTGGTGTGTCTGTTGTGCCGCTCAGCCTGCTCTGCAGCGCTGGGAACAATCAGCTCTGGTGGAAGTGCATCTGCCCATCTTGCTGGAAGCCCCCATACATTGTTTAGAAAATCAAATTCCCCCATCCTGCTTGCAATCCCCCCAGTAATGCCCTAGGAAGCTGCTGAATAGAAAGAACTGGAGGAGGCATGGCACCAGCCAATTAATAAGCAGCACTCTGACTCTCACCCAGCCCCATTTTCAGCAGCTGCAGCAAGCAAATTTAATTCAAGTGTTCCCAGGTGCCTTGCAAAGCATCCTGCTACTTGGGGATCTTCACATTACATATGCCGAGAGCTCCTTCAGCAAACCAGGGAATGTGAAATGAAAACCAGCAAACTAAATTGCAACCAGTGGGCATCACAGCTGGTTGCCTTTTGGATTCCAGTTCAGCAAGAGCTAATTCTCCTCTTTCCATCCCCTCTTCCTCCTGACAGCCCCTCACCAACCCAAGACTGCAGGCTGCCACATTTATTCATCCTTAAGGGGCTGAAGAGCCCCTGCCATGACCACTGAGGCTGCAGAGCTCCCAGGACTGGGGGAGAGGCTGGGCAAGTTTTCACCAGCTTGATGCTGGCAATGAATCAATTGTGAAAGGCCTGTTCCACCTAAGGAGACTATTCCACTTCAATCTGAGCATTCCAGGACAATTTTTGTGCCACCACAGCTAGTGCCTGGAAAGCCAGCATATCCAGTGAGGAGTGTGGGCAGGCAAACAGCAGCTCCACACTCAGGCACACAAATCCCCTTTCTTAAGGGCTCTCCAGCCAGTAACACTTTCAGGCTTTTGAGCTTTTCAGTTATATTCGCTAAGGTCCCTATGTTTTCAGTCCAGTGATGGAGCAGAAGGATGCACAGCTTAGCCCAGGTGCCCCAGCACAGAGAAGAAGGTGTGATAAAGCAGCAGAATCTGCAGGACATGGGAGAGGGTGATGGAACAAGGGAAGGCGTGAAAGGTCAGAAGGTGTCACAAGGCTGCATAGAGCCCAAGTGAGATGTCACAGCGAAAACACCGGGAAGGCAGCAGTGAACAGAGGGAAGCAGCAGGCTGGATGTGAGAGGGGATGGGATCCTCTGCGACAAGCAAATGAAAAGGGCTCCATAAGACCTCAGTATGGCTCATGGGTGGAGACATCACCATGAAATGCCAGCATTTTAACTGGAGAAAAGCCAGGAGGAGGCAATACCATGAAAACCTTTTCCAATGTGTCTTAGTTTCAGCCAGGAGCGGGTTAATTTTTTACAGTAGTATCACAAAAAACTGGTTTTTTCTTGTGCTTGACAGAAGTGGGAACAAAGCTTCCCTCTCTCCTCCTCTCTGCCTTTCCTTGTTCAGTTCCAGGCCACCATGATGAGACCTGCAGCCATTTCTAAAACCTTTCCCATACATATGATTGGGCTACAGCAGGGTCTCGGCATCATGCTCCTCTAAAACACAGCACTCAATAGTCACAACTACATCCTGACTAAACAAACAAAACAATAACAGCAGTAACCAATGGGGTATGAACCAAACTCTGTGTGTGTGTTTAAACCTGCATGGCACTCAGCTTCCTTCATGTTGTAACTTAAAGCAGAAAAGTGATTTTCCTTTTTTTGATCCCATTTAGTAGGAACTCAGTGAAGGCTAGAACCAAGATTACTTTTAGACACTGTGCAAAAAGAAAAAATACCTCAACTTACTGGAGAAGGATAAAACCCACAAATTTGTTCATTGAGTTGCAGTGCTGATAATGGCGAAACTTGGCTCAGAGGGAAGATCTACTATGACAAACTGCCTTCATTATTAGAGGCTCCCCCGGGTCCTGTATTATTATTAAGTACTGACAACGTGCTCCATGCGGTGTGAGTAACAAACAAAGGCTGTCCCACCCCAGAGAGCTCACAATCAAACGGAGACATAAAACTGGAGCCTACTGTGCAGAACTAGAGCAAAGAGACACTTGAATCTTTTTAATTATTTTGTTTTCTATCTACAGTAAATAAAATTTTCCTTGCAAAATGCATTTGCTTCCCAGCTACCACTGAATGGCACGAACCACCAATTTTATGTGTCCCCGTTTTTCAAAAATATTGAATGCGGGTGCTTTGCTGGGCGTGGATGAAAGTACCTGGCAATCCTGCTGAGATAACGTGCTCTTTAAAAACATCAAACTCTTTTCCCTAACCTTCTCCAACCAATGATGTCTTCAGATTTCACTCAGCTCCCTCCCCCAGCCCCCAACCCACAGTATGATTTCCCTTCAAACCCAGAAACCTTGAAACCCACTTCTCTTCCCCTGCAGAGTTCATATAGTCCAAATAGCTTAGTTAGTGTGGCAGGATGAAAGCCCTTCTGCAACACAAACAGCCATTGACTTTTTCCTGCAGTTCCTGCCTGGAGAGCTCTTCAGCTTATTCCCTTTTTTCCATACGAGTGAGGAGGATGGAATTCCACTCGCTTGAATCTTTGGCCTACAAAATCCACACCACCAACTAATGACTATAAGGCATTGTTCCCACTAAAACCCCATTTAAAACACTGAGCATGACCAGCCCAATGGGGGCCGCAGGGCTTTGGAAGACCTCAGCTGTACCCAGCCCCAGAGTTAAAAAAATGAACACTAAGCTGTGCACTTGGCCTGTCTCTTCCATTCAATGGGGAAGGTGCAAGACTGTCAGGATCTGCCAATTTCATCACTTTCATCACTTAATCAGCAAGGAAACCTTGATGTAATTGCCTCCTGACAGCCCATCTGCTGGGGCTCCAGGAGAGCAGACCTTACCTGCCGGACCTCCAGGCGGTACTTGAGGATGGGATCCACTGCATCAGGCTCCTTCTGGGTCCACTGCAAGACGTAAGAGTAATTCTTGGATTGCTTCTGGCTCAGGGTGGGGTTGGGAGTGTCATAGTAAAACTCTGGGCTATAAGCTTTTGCTGGAGGGGAAAAAAAGAAGAAAGAGGGAGGAAAGTAAAAGAGTGGGATCAAGGGGAACAAAAAATTACAAAGAGACGTGGTGAGAGTGGAAGAGCTCCACTCACCCAGCTCATCGACCTGCCTCTAACACAATGGACACCTTTAGTGTTGCACAAATGTGCCACTCTTTTCTGTGAATCACTACTTCTTTCCAGTCTAAACTGCTGGGAGGATTAGCAGCCCTGCAATACCAGTGGGACACAACCAGCACCTGAGAAGGTGGGAACAACTTCAGTTCTCCATCTGGAACCAGCTCTAATCTTTTCTCTCTTGCTTTGTAGTTTAGATTGAAGTAACAGCTTTAAACTGGCATTTCTCCCGTTTCATCTGCTGCTTTACAGAGACTCCTGCTAACAAACCCTGAGGAAAGATCATTTGGCCAGTAGGTCATAGGAAAAGTGTTATTTATCACACAGAGACCATGGCATTAAAAAGGAGACCTTGCTCCTTCTGCATCTCCCCTGCCTTGGCAACACAGTGCTCCAGCCTCTTTGTAACACAACAGTCAACTCGGCAGCAAAGAGGACACTGACCTCAGCCTGGCTAAAAGCAGTGGGAGCTTTGGCAGGGGCAGAGATGTCTTTTTTAAACCCACATCTCTCCTTAAAAACAAAGTGCAGCAGGAGAAGGGAAACACAGAAGGAAAGACGTACCAGAGAGAAAACGAGCAGTTCAGAGCAGAAGGGACTTCCTGTCACTTCCCCAGCAGTTTCTGTCCTGAATCACTACCAAACAGAATTTGAAGGCTCCTGCCATGCAGCCCAGCAGCTGGCAGACTAATGCACAAGGAGCACAGGAAACTCGATGTCTTACCCACAACTGGTTTTGCCCTATTTAAAATTATGATCATTTCACTCAGTGAACTTCAATTTTTGGTGGGTCCTGAGCTAGGCAGAAGTTGGACCTGAATGAAAGCTCAGGTATCTGGGTTCAGGTCCAGTCTGAGCCAGCAGAGACCAGGAAGATGCCTGAGCAGCAAGGGATGCTGGAGAGCAGAACAGGAATAACCACCACCTCCCCAGGATATCTGCTGCACCTTTCCACTTGAATCATGGGCCCTGCCATTCTGTGTGGTTATAATTAGGTTCGACAGGATTCAATGTTTATTTTTTATGAACTCAGATGTACAATATTGATATTTATTTCCAAGTCCTTTTTCTCTTATTATTTTTATTGACTTGAATTTTTGCGCAAGCAAGAAGTTCAGAACCACCTCAGAGACTAATTGCTGCTTATTCAACTTGTATTGACTATGGAAGTCAAGCTTTATAATGGATTTCGAAATAAAATCAGAACTGATGATAATCATCATCTTGCATGATATTAATTCATTATTAATTGACTCCAAGATGGAAATAGAAGGAAAAAAAAAAAGCGCTTTTTGACAGAAATGCTGCATATCAAAATACTTTCAGAACTTCCTTCTGGAAGCTTTTACTACTGCTAGAAAGTTTTGTCTTTTGCTTACAGGTGATGGGAAGAGCTGAAGACTATCCATGTCTCTCTTTCAGGCTCTTCTGTGCTTGTGGCTAGTGAGGGAGCAGATGATGAACAGTATGGGCTGCCCTCAAAATTTCCTCAAGAGGTATGGGCTGGATGTTTCACTACCCTTCCAAAACATCTTGGAAAGTTAATCACTCATCCATAGAAGAAAATAATCCCATCCTGGTCAGATACCTGTACTGTATTTTCAGTGCACCTGAACACCCCACAGTCAAAAATGAGTCACTTTCTGTTGCACAGGAAAGTTTATGGTATTTTTTTTTTCACAGAGAAGAAACAGAAACAAAGATACCATGCCATTTTCTCTGCTCAAATAGGAAGGTTGTGGCTGATGGGAATTAAAACTCCAGCAGTCCTGTGTCCAAGTAGAGCAGTCTAGTTACTGGAACATTTTTCAGGTTGCTCTACCGGCTCAGAAGGTCTAATTAATTTATAACTGTCCAGGACACAAGCAGAGATGTCTGAAGTTGAACAGCTACCATCAGACATCAATGTCTTGGAAAAGGAAAAGGGATGCAGGAAAAATAAAGGCTTGCTGATTTCCTGATCAGTGCTCTCTAGGCATGAATCCTTTCTGCTGAGGGGATTTTATCTCCAGCACAGCATGGCACACTGGGTGCCAATATGTATTTGTTGTTGCCACCAGCAAGAAATTCCTGGGAGCATTCCCAGGCTTGACAGGGATGCAGTTTTCTGTGATGGCTCATAGGGGGATATGGCTTAGTGATGTGACTTACAAGCATATGAAAAGGGTAAAGAGGGCTGAGAGGGCTCAAGCAAAATTCCCTACCAGACAAATGCCAGGAAATCTCAAGGGGTGAGAACAAGGTCCTGAAAAGGGACCCAAATAGCAGAAGTAGTTTGGTCTCCCCCATTTCTGTAAGCATCCCAGAGTTACAGCATACCTGAGCTTTCCCAAACCCTAGGAAAGACCTGCTTCAAAATCAGGCCTTTCTGGATGTTATTCATTCTCATTTTTTCAACCAAGGCTTGAAATGTATTATAAATTGGTCCTGGACTCAAACCTGAGTATTTGGACTGAATTTATTGCTTATTAAGGCAACTTCATGGGAGAGCTTTTCTAGAAAATTGTGCCCAAGTCAGTTCTGGGGTCATGGGAAAAGCAGATTTAATGATCAGCTGGAGAGGCCAGGTCAGATGTGCACTTTTAGATGCTATAACTCTGCCATCCCTCTTTGCAGCTGCAGGTGCTGGAGAGGAGTCCCGTTAGAGTGGATGATGGATTCAAAGGAAACTGTGAGCAGCAAATCCACTCTGTACTAATGACCATTCCCAGTGCATGTTTTTTTTTTTTTAGAAAGCACTGTGAGATGAAGATAGACAGGAGTCATAGGGAAGGCACAGGAATACATAATACAGTTTTTTGTTTGTTTGCTTTTAAAGGGGAAATCAAATGGTTTGGAGCCTGTTGAAGGGTTGTACAGAGCTTTCACTACCCCTTGGTCAATACTTATTGATGATGCAGGTTGTCCAAGCTTGAAAGCTCATGGCAGCCTTGAGTTTTAGTCCACTACTAAAATGTAACAGTGGCTAGCACTTAGCTGCTCCAGGTCCATCTGCCTGAATGATGGAGAGAGACCTCCCTGCTTTATGGAAAATCATGTCTCCTGAACAGAATGCTGGGCACAGAGGAAGCAACAGAGGTGCACTGTGCTGGCACCAGCTCACGAGGAGCAAGCTCGCCACGACCCCACCCAACAGCCTGCTCTGCTGTGCACCCTGTGACTTACCAGACACCTGGAAGAGGCAGGCAGAGACGCCCACATCGTTGGAAATGCTGCACTCGTAGGTGCCACTGGTGTCCCGGCTGACGCTGTCCACCGTGAGCTCCGAGTAGTCCTGCTGCTCGGCCTGGGGCTGCGCCACCAGGCTCCCGTTGAAGCGCCAGACGGAGGTGGCCACCTTCATGGGGCTGCCCTTGAGCATGGTGCAGCGCAGGGTGACGCCGTGCCCCGTGCCCTGCCGCACGTCCTGGAAGGCTGGCTCCACCACGGGCGGGACTGGGGACCCAACAGAGCAACAGACAGGGGTGCCATCAGGGAACAGCTGCCTCAGCCAGCATGGTCACCCCGACCGCCTCTGACAAGACAGGGACCTATGATTTCCAAGGGGTTGAAGCCAGGATCCATCACACCAAAAGCAGCAGTTGTCTGACATTCCCTTCTGACTGGGCTGGAGCCACATTCTACCTCCCTCCTGCTTCATGAGTAGGGGCAACCTTTACTGAGTACTCATCCCACAGGGAACACTGCTTGGGGGAGCTACCAAGCTCTGCTCTCTCATGTGAGAAGTGCAATGCCAGCATCTGTATCACAGCTTGGATTCAATCCTCAGATCTAATCAGAATGACTGGTCATCTTATACAGCATAAAATACACTCTCTGAGCAGGCAGGTAAGCTCCCAAGCAGTCATTTCTTCTTGTCAGTGTTTGGCAGGGTTATCAAGGACACTGTGTTTAGATGGAGGGATCTGCACTGGTTCTCCCCACAGACCTGAAGGGGTTTTGGAGGGCCTCTCCCAAATACATCAGTACAACACATCACAGACAGGCTACAGGGACTCTGGGTCCTATTTTTATCTCTAGCAACAATTCCCTTGGGATGTTGGGAGGTGAGTCACATCTATCCATGTCAGCTTCTCTGCTAGTAGTGAGAGAATGGAATAGTGATGTGTGTTCACCTCCTTAGCAAAGGGAGACTACTATGTCTTTTGCACTTCTTCAGCACTTTTAAAAATTTATGGGAACCTTATGATTTAGGCATGGTTTAGGCACAGCAAGGAGAAAGTCAGATTGGCTTATTTAATGCAATGAGATTGCATTTAATGCAATCTCCACTGTCTCTGACAGACATGTTTCACTTGCAATAAACTCTTAATTAAAACATTACAGCATTGGGATAACCAGAAGCTCTCCATCTAAAATGAGAAAAGATTTCTGAACACAAAACAGCTCTTAGCCTGAATACAAAAGAGGGAGAACTGATTTATAGTGGCTTCAGCACAATCACAACTGACCTTCTCCAGGTCCAAAGAAAGTGCTCTTCCACAGACAGTTTCTATGCCCTACATACATTGACAGAGCATCTGCCTCCTCTAAAGGTCCATCGAGTTGCCAAGCTCAGCCAGGCCCAAAAACCTGCAACACCCAGAATCTGCAGTGCCACAGACACAGGTCGACCAACAGCCATGGGTCACTCAGCATCCCTGCTGCCCTGAACAGAGCTATGCTGGGAAAGGCTCCAGCACACCAGTCAGCTCCCATAGCCTGACCCCAGCAAGACCCAACAGCTCTGTGACACGAGTGACATCTCCATCTTCACCACAAATGAGGGTGGTGCATGCACTGTCCCACAGGTGGGCATGCAGTGTCCCATCTCCAGGGGACACAGATGCATCTGAGTATCCCATGTACAGCTATCCCCTCCACCTGGCAGCCTTTGCTTGATGTGGCTCACTGTTTTCAAGGTACCTTGTTCTCAGCTCTAAGTCTCTGGGCCCTTTGCTGCACTTAGGTGCATTAATAGCAGCCCTTGCCTGAGCTGAGGCTGCTGTGCTGAGTGGCATGGTCAGCTCATTACAGATGGCTTTCCTGGGAATGTGTTTCTGCAAGTGCTACAAGTGCTGACTTGCCTTTGGCTCACACGTCTCCCACCTCACAGTGAGAATAATGTGAGAAGCTGCCTGATTAGACCTGGTGCCATGCATGTGTCATCTCCATCCTATCTGCTATCCCATTTCTTCAGTCACATCTGATCCTTAATTGAAGCCAGTGGGATCTCACATTATAATCTAGGCCAGCTGGTGACATAGGGAAAAGAAAGGGAAAAAGGGGAGAGAAAAGAGAAGGCATGAAAAAATGGCACAGCCACTTCACATGTACTCAGAGCAGTCTGTCTCCTGAGGAGGAGAGACAGGGGTGGAAAACAGCTTCCCTTGCTGCATCTAGTTGTGCAAGGTATGGGGCTGGGACAGAGGAAATGGTCTGAAACTGCACAAAGTGCCACCTGCAAGGACATGCTGCAAGGAGAGTGCCCTCCTGGGCCTCACTGTGGGAGCGTCTGGGGCTGGTAAAGAGTCACAGGGGAACAGAGGATGGGGATGCCCAAGAGGCTTCCTTAGGTCACTGGAACAGCAGGGCAGCCAAGGATGCAGAAGATACTTAATCTTCTTCAGCTGGAAAATGGGATTTTCTTGATTTACACTGGGACAGGCTCTGGGAGTATGTTACCATCTTGCAAAGGGAATGTCTGAAAGTGTCTATCAATTAAAAATTGATAACATTTTCTCCTCTTATCTCTGGCACTAGAAAACACCTAACGAGCATTAACTCTGCAGGTAGTCCTGGAGCTCCTGGGTTTTCTGGAGAGAGAGCTGAAGCAGGTTATCCCATCACTACAAGGTACAGAGAACTACACCAGGGGTCAGTTATTCCCCAAGGTTCCCAAGGGATATGAAAACAAAGGAAGGTCAATAGCAATTACAGAGCCAGACATTAGCTCTGGCCTCCAATGCCTGCTGGGGAGTTCACACTTCTTCAAGAAGGTTACACACAAAAGGCAGACTCACCACAAAAGCAGGGATCCAGTCCATAAAACCTCACCACTAACAACACAGCCTTTTCTCTTTCTGTTCTTTTTCCCTGGCTTAAAGACAAAAGAAAGCTTATTTAAAGGAGCTGGTGCTCCTGCTCCCCAGAACTAGGAACTGAACAGCTCTAATACTCCCGAGATGGGAGCTATTATGGAGGAGAGACCTGTGATATGAGCCCTGGACAGGCACCTTTAGGGCGCTGCAGAAAGGATAACAATTTTCAAGATGCCTCTTATAGTCAAAGGGAAGCAGCATTCCTACTGGTTATAAGGAAGTTGTATTTGGCTATTCTGGCTTGCTAAGCTGATATGATGCTCTTCAAGTTTTTAGCCCAGTTCCAAAGGTGAGTCCTCATCCAGATGCTCCTCAAATGTCTTTTTTAATCTCACTTGAAATCCAGCACCTGTATCAGAAATGCTCTTTTAAGCAGCCTCCACGTTGCAGGCAGCAAGTTACTATGCCTCCAGAAGGTATAAAACCCTCTGTGCATATAGAGAGCTTCAGGATACCTTGGCAAGAAACACAGCAAACAAATATAGACAATTACTCTTCTTTCTCAGCACACAGCTTAACTCTGGAAGAGCTCACTGGCAAGAGCAGTGATGAAAGGGGTAAAGAGGCAATGTTGAAGCAAAGCTCCTCCACTAACCTTGTTAATTCGTAGCTGCTGTGAAACACAAGGCAGGGCAGTCTGCCTTTGCAGCAGAATTAGCTAGTTAGGAGCAATTCCAATCAGCCAAACACAGGCAACCTACTCCAGCATGCCAGGCACCCTAAAGCAAAGCTGGGCTGCAGGCAGCTCCTCGCTGTGAGCTAGAGCAGGTGCTCTGCACCAAAGGGCTGCTAAGCTAATGCTGCTCACAGTCATGAAGGGCAGCACTGAGGGAAGTACAGCAGCGAAATGTCAAGACCAAGGAGTGTTGCTTTGTGTCCCAATAACCTCTTATTTTCTTAGTTTTAGTGGAAATAACTGGAACAGAAATGCTTATCCTGCTAGGAGAGTGAGAAGCCTTCTCACAGTTTAGAGTTATGGTCTGCTTGGTTTAAGTCTGTTTTAATTTTGGCTGTCAGAAAGGCTAAAACTAAACTAGGGCTCTTCCTTACCTGAGCCAAAGAGCTCAATGGAGACACCACAGTCTCTCACTGTCACTGTGCTGTCCTGCTTGGGCATAGCTCAGCAAGGGATACTTGGCCCTTGCAATGCTGTCAGATTGCTGCAAGTTCCCATCAAACTCAGTTGTCTCCAAAGGCAGAGATGTTTCTTTCACCAGTGATGAAGTCAGAGCATCCCAGGATAGCAGAGATGCACTTGGAAGCTTTTTACTTGTGGGGTAGATAGAGAAAAAAAAAAAAATCCCCTAAATTAGAAACTGACAATGTTGTCAGGAGGCTGCTCAATCCAGTATGGATGAAAGGCAAAGAAAGGCTCCTCTTAGGGTGAACTCATGCTGATGTCTAAAAAGGCTACCTAGAACAGAGGCTAGACAGTGTTAAAGGAATAAAGTAGGTATTTATTAAAAGGCCTTCAAAGGATAGACTTTGGGCAGCACAAGAGCCTGGCTGTGGCTCCACCCAAAATGGACCCAGGATGTGCAGTGTGTCATGAGTTTTCACACTTACAAGTTTTGGCCCATTTACATATTGGGGTTAACTGTCCAGTTACAGCTTCAGGTAATGAAGTCCCATCCTCCTTCAACTTGCTGTTGTTTACACTTTTTGGGCCTGAAGCTGCAATGGTGTCCTTGGTTCTCAGGCTGGAAAAGGATTGTTTTGTCTAACTAAACTGTGAAGAGAACGTGCTAACACTTTATATGAAATTCAGAGTAACATACTAATGCAGCACAGAATCTGGAAAATATAAAGGCTAAAATTTAAGGCATCAATGCACAGAAATCAGTGACAAGCTTAAAAACAAACCAGTATCTGCAGAACAGGGGAGCATTGAGTGAGCAGACCTCACACAAATTGTTCAGGCAATAATTAAGAAGGCTGAATATCCTAGACATCACAGGAAAACACTACTATGCAAGACACATGCAAACTCTGCTTCCCCACTGCAGTTTAGCACTGTGAATAGCATAACCTGATCAAATCTCAAATGCTGGCTTGTTTTGGAGGGGCTGTCAGGGCCAGGGAGCTCTCTCATAATCTCCTTTCTGACTCACAAGCAGCCTTGTCCCCTATGTAGCCATGTACAGCTGACAACAGCCATCTCTGTGGGTGGTGAGCTGCCAGCATTGTACTGCCAGTGTGTGCAGCTGCCATGGGCTGCTACAGGCCTATTTTGCTACAGGAATTTACTTCCCACAACACTTCCTCTGCTGCAAGGAGCTCCATAGCACAGCAATGTCATGGGGAAAAGGAGAGGCACAAAGAGAAAGATGCCCCGATCAAGGTCACACACATACAAATCAGACAAAAGCACCACAGGAGTCCTGTATCCTCACCTGCACTATCTGGTGTCCTGAAACAGGAAACCTTCCACATTGGGACTCATATCCTGGTCCTTCCACTCTTAGCCCAGTCTTCCTTGTCTGTGAGAAACACCCTCTCCTCTACCCTCCAGAACCAGTCTTTAATTTTTTATTTAAATCTAGACAATGCTGTACGTAACACAAGTGATGAAAATAGCAAGCTGTGCTAGATTAGCAAACTGCTTCATTTCAGCAGCTCTCATCCCAGCCTATTGACTGACTACCTCAAAGCTTAGCCATGCATCACAGCACCAGTGGGACCCCTGACTTTGGTCTTCTCACCTTGGTGAGACCCAACTGACCACTCATTTGTAGGATTAACATTGCAAACTACACAGAGATAACCTGGCATGAAAGACTGTGTTAGTTACAATTCTTAACTATGTCTTGTTATCCAAAGTAGCTATTGACAACAGGAAGTCATTTCTCTCTCCAGAATGCAAATCAGCACAGGCAGCTACTTGGACCTTATGAGACCTGTATGAGTCTATCCAGCATCCATTTAATTTCTTACAGGTATCCTTTTGTAGTCATGCTGGATGCAGTCTTCCTTAATATTCTCTAGACAACCAAAGCAACCTCAGCAAAGGATGCCTCCCTTTTCCAACGCCCAGTCCCAGAATCTGAGGTAATACAGGTATCACAAACAGCAAAGATACTGCAACCTTTTTCTCACAGCAGGTAGAAAACTCCATGGTTTCAGCTCTGGGAGAGACCAGAACTCTCTACCCAAACAAGAGGGAAGCTCTTTTATTGTCACAATGGTGGAAAATCACTGCTGAGCAATTCTGTTCCTTGCAACTGCACCTTCACCCCACACCCTGGGAACACACATCAGGCACCAACAGTTTTCCATGTGGAGACCAATACCCAACCCATATTTACAAGTCCAGTCTCATTTGCTTGTTTAATATATTATTGAATAGTTAGAAAAAGGGAGATCCAGGAAAGCTTGCTCAAGCTGTTTCAGCTAAAAGCCAAATCTCATTCTTTTATCTTATATGACTTTTGCCTTGGCACTTCAGTGTCTCCATGTATTGATGTCTTGGAGAGATAAAGCATGTGGTTTTTGCATAGTGCTTGAAAGCCAAGTTGCAAATATTGTTATTTCAAAGCAAACAAATTTGTTTGAGTATATTTTCTGCTAGACAAGTGAGTGCAGGGTCTGGAGAGGCAGGGCTCAGAGAATGTTTAGATCTGTGCTTTTTTTTAGTTGACTGTTTTTAAAAGAAGAGAGAATGAAATGTATTCACTACCAGCTTTTCTGCTTTCCTCTTCTCTGAACTTTCCAAGCCAATTAGCTCAACCAGTCATCACCTACTAATAAAGAGGGATTTACTAAAGGACTTCCTCTTCTGCATGATGAACTGTGCTGATTAATACATGAAACCCTTTGCTCACTTTACAGAGTGCTTTGAAAAAAGTCCATCCTGGGTGGGAATTTCCAGACCTTTAGCCTCACAGATATGCCTACTCAAAAAAAGATTTGTCCCAGACATGTTGGAATGCCATTTAGACTCACTGCCCAATTAATTCACACTAACAAGACACTACAAAGACAAGTATTCTTCTGCAGTATTAAGACACCTCATTCCCATGCCTCACTTACCTTCTAGCACCTCGTTTTAAAACAGTACACTCCCCCAATTGAAAAAGATAAGTAGAAGAAGATGGTGCATATACAGAAAACACAGACACATTCATATGTTAAATGCATGCTGCTAAGCCTTCCCCCACCCACACACCACCCAATCAGCCAAGCTGTTCACAGGAGAAATACAGAGGGTGAGAGCAGACATTTCAGAACTAATACCTTCAAATACTGCCAGACCAATGGCATAACCCCAAAGTTAGATTTTTTTTTTTCCCACAGACTAGCATGAAAATATTTTCTCTAGCTCACAACCAAGTTTTCTAATTACAACACAGTGAAGCAGCCAGGGTAGATCTGCCCACCTTTCATTCTCCTGCCCACCCACACACCCACAAGAGGGGAGCCCTCCCATGTGCAGCAGTCAGACCACCAATGCTTTGTTCAGGTTCTGCCTGTCTTCTACAAGACAACAAGGTGTCACCTCATACCCATGCATCTGTTATTACATGCCTCTGTTTAACAAATTGGGCTGGCAGTGACACACCACTCCTAACAGCATATAAATAGTTTAGATGCAAACATTCACTAGCAGTCAAACAATGATGCTCTTTCCCCAAAAGCATCCTATATGCATTAACTTTTGGCAGAGAAACAGTTATCTTACTATTCAATAATTCATAGACGAGCTACTCAGCTGGGCAGTTCTGGGAATAAAGCAACTCATTGCCAGTGCAAACTAAGGAAAAGAAAAAGAAAAAACCAAAATCAACCCCACAAAAATGAATAAACTAGGTTCTTCCAAAGCAAAGAATCCACATCTTTCCTCTTACTTCAAAGTTTGTCACTAATTTTTCTTACCACCTAACCTAATTCCCTTGCTGCAGTTTAAGCCTACTGCAAGTTCTCCCTATAGGTGTTTTCATGTCCTAGTAATCAACCCTGTACTATCCCCAGGGTTTGAAGAAGGGAAAATAGAGGGAAAATAGCTAATCTATGAACTTCATCATCCTAGGATAGGCCCCCCACATTCCCGAGAAAGATTTGGAACAACTGGGAAAGGACTGATAACCTCCCATACTCAGGTTTGCCAGCAAACCTGGTGCTAGCTGAATCAGGACTTTTAAAGCCCAAATTTATCACATTTGTCTTCATTGAAACACTCATTTTAGGAATGCCACCTCCCTCCAAGGCTATTGAGTGAAAGGGACATCTTCAGAGGATGATTCAGATGGCAGGAATTCCTAGCTGGCATAGCAGCCTCTGTCCTGTACCAGCACAGGCAGCCTAGGGTGATGCCAGCCCTCACAGCCCTGCTAGGTGGGATGGATGCAGAGCAAAGCAAATGCACTGAAGTGTCCAGTGCCCCCCTTCCACATGAACCTGTCATGAGCTCCCAGTGTGCTTTGTTTGATGAGCTGATCACTAAGTTGAGTCTAACACACAAACCTGGGCAGTGTATCCTGCTCTTGGGCAGGAGACACCTCCTGTGCTCCAGCTGCTGCGTGCCACAACAGGCTCAGGAGAACAGACAGGAGCCGGCACATTCCCCACAGCAAACACAGTGAGAAATCTCTGGACTCCAGGCAATGCCCAATTAGTGCCACCACCAGGGCTCCTGTCCAGAGCATGCAGCTGCATCCTCCAAGGAATTGTCTGAATTGGCCCTTGTCTCCTGGAGGCTCTCACCCCCACCAGAGGAGCTACTGGGCAGTGGTGACTGCTGATTCCGAGCATCAATCCAATAGCTCCTGTTCCATTGCCAGCTGCTGTAACAATTCAATTACTTCTGTATATTTACACCCCTTTAATAAAGGAACTGAAATTTGAAAGCCAGGAGGCTGCAGGAGAAAAGGACCTCTGAGGACTGCAATCCTGTCAAAATGGAGAAGAGTCCCTGCTTTAGAAATGCAGTTATTGTCAGGGCTGCAGGGGATCAGAGGCTCCTGCTCACAGCTGGACCACGGCATTACCTCACCTTCTGTTTTCAGTTTGAAAGCTAAATTGGGACCACAAGACAATCCCTCCACAGCTGCTTTCCAAACAGGCTGGCAAAGTGGGAGGCAGCACAGCCAGAATCAGAAACACTGATTAAAAAATCAGGCCTGCTGCAATGTTGGTGTGGCAGGATCAGAGCTGGAGAGGGAAGAGATCCAAGGCAGAAAGAGCCTGGTAAGGGAAGGAAGGCCATCCAAAGCAATTAGTATAATCAAATACTAACCAGCACTCCTTAATACGTTTACTTTGAAATCTTCAGTCACAGCAATAAACAAAAAGGATGCATGGGGCAAAGCTACACTAGGAAGAGTTAAGACAGTGGTTCACCATTTATCTACAGCATAGAAAGAGTACAAGCTTCCCCACACAAAACAGGCTGTTCCTCAGCTTCTCCTTCAGGCCTAGCAGAGAATTTGGATCAAGGGTTCTGTGCAGAGCTATGCTCAGTTCTCCATCACTTCTCTGTCTTCTACCTCAGAGCTCTGCTGCCAGTTGTTTAATATCCTGCTCTACTAACTGCCATCATTACCCCATTTTTCCATCCTTCACCCTTGATTGGTCTTGATTCATCTGAGGAAGATGACGACAATGAAAACGTAACTGTTCAGGAAAAGGCTGAAAGGATGCTCAAACTAAAAAGATTTATGGCAAACGTTCAGTCTCCTAGATGAAATAGCTGAGGTCAACAGATATCAAAGCAATTTTTCCCATAAGAATTAATGTAACAAGGGGGGCAGTGCATACAGGAACTCAAGAAATGCATGCAATTTAAAAACACGGGATCAGTATATATAGCATACAGAAAGGAAAGGCAAGAACATTTTTTACTGTAAGCATTTTTACTGTCATTCTCTAGATGGTTACCGCTTCATCATTGTCATCATCATTTTCAGATGAATCAAGGTAGATCAAATCAATCACAGGCAAAGGATGGAAAAATGAGGATGGGTTCAGAAGGTCTTCAGATGAAATGGTTGAGGCCTTTCAGAACAGTGACTGGCTTCAAAAAGCCAGCTGCCAAACAGCCAACATCGCTGCCATCTGTACATCCTGTTTTTTCCCCTCCATCCTTCACTCCATTACCTGCATGAATTTAAAATGTGTGACATCCATCAGGACCTTTGCCCAACATTCCTCTACTAATTAATTATGAAAAAGAATACTTTATCTGTCCTATTAGTACTGCCATAGCTTTTCATGAACATATCTTCAACCAACTGCTCGTTACAGAGAATCATCTCCCTGCACTTCATTCCAAAAAATGCTGCCTGCCTTTGGAGACAGCAGAGGATCTGGCAGTCCCATTTCTTCAGGAATGGGTTATGTCACCCACCTCAGAGAATGATACGGACTCAAGATACAGAGGACTCACTCCTGCACTGGAAACCTCCTGTCTTCTCTCAGTGCTGGCTCTGTGTTTCCAAGGCACACCAGCCCTGCTGCTGAAGCAGGTGCAGCCCTGTAGCCCCTATCTTTCCCTGCATGAGGCAGACCACTCTCACTTCTGACAGTCACAGGTGCTGTGGGCACCCAGACATCACTTTTCAGGGCTCAGGGTCTCTTCTGCAGCACAGGGCACAGAAAGGAGGCCAGTGAGAGAACTGGCAGCCATTCAAGGACAGCAGCCTGCTCCTCAACATCCCCATCTGGCTATCGGCTCTGTCCCATCTCCTCTGGACTTGGACCAGGAGAGGGAAGTTTATTAACAGTCCCACTCACTGGATAAATCTGATCTGACATTCGATTTTCCATGACTGACCTCACACTGGGCCAGTACAGCAGGAACTTTTTGGATGAGCAGCATCCCAGCAATGTGGTCACTTGCCTATCTCATACAGACACTTCTTTGTGCTGGCCAGGGAAGCTTCAGCTGCAGCCAAGGTGCTGTGCAGGATGAGTGGAAAGGATGGACTATTTCTTCTCCCAACTCCTGGATTTTGGTCCAACACATAAACATCTAAAGTTGGTTCCGTAAATTTTCATTATTCTCATTCTCAACTCTCCTGGGACAGAAAAAATTAAAGCTATTACCTTCCTCATTCTGACCCACTGCATCAAGATCTGAATGTGGATCCTGGCCTGAGTCAATCCACCAGCAATCATCATTCTGAGGGGTTGCACCAGCACACACTGCAACACAGCATCCTTCTCCTCTCACCCTCTCCATAATAAATAACAATGCCTCCCAGAATCAGCTATCCCAGGTAGAAAGGACATTTTAAAACAGTTTCAGCAACATTTGCTGAGACATCCCAATGTAGTGGGCAGGAAGTAAATATAATTCTGCATGCAGTTTTGGAAAGAACCTGTGTGGACTTAAATCTGGAAATATTTGTGGCTAAATCTGTGATACAAGCCAGACAAGATGGAAGAACAGACTACATCTGTTTGTAAGACTCTAGCTAGGTCTATGTACTCTGATCTGAATTCATCAGTGCAAAAATGGCAGACTAACAACAGACCATGAAATCTTTAAATGACACAGAATGTAGTAAAAGATGAGGGAAAACTTAATCCAGCCAGGCCTTTGAGGGGAAGTTTGTGATAGCACCTTGTGAACACCAGAGACGATAAAATTAATCTGTATCCTCCATGCATGTACTGCCTATGCAGGTACAAATACAAATCAATTGGGTCAACCTAAGCAGATGAAACCTCAGAACAAACAGCAGAAAACCTTTTTATTTCTCACTGATTCCATTAAAAAACTCATGGAAGATGAATGTGGGATGCAGCATTCCAAGTTAAAAATGAATGATGATTAATATATTTTTATGGGTCCTTGGCAGACTAACCGGGTAGTGTTTGAGAAAGCAACAAGAAAAGTAACTATCTTGTCATAACATCCTCAGGCTTTGGGAAGAACCTGGCTTGCTTCCACACGACAGACTAATTGAAAATGTAATACTACTCAAATGCAGCCCACATTAAGCAGATTAAAAACACATTAACCGAAAGAGTTCAAAAAGAAATTTTAAATGGCTGCACGTACCATTGGGATCTCTCTAGAGAGAGGGAACACCTATTCTAGGAAGACATCTCTAGAAAGAACTCACATGAACCTCTTAAACTGGTGCTATTTCACATCTCCATCAAGGTCAGAGATCCAGGGGGCAGGTTGGCAAAGCTGAAGTATGCCAATTATGAAGTGCCCTGTTCAGGCTGTGCAGCCAACATCAGACATGGCCACCTGTAGTGTCTGAATGACCTCACATCTGTTTGCAGCTGGTGTGACTGGGTGCACACTTTGGCACCTCTGTGGCGTGTGGCTTGGGCTTTGCCTCATTCCCTCCCACACAAAGGCAGTGATAAGTGGCAATCACTATCCCTAAACCCCTGTGTCAGGGTAAGAACCAACATTTCTAGAAGATACAAAATACATAGCAGTAAATAACATACTAAAGAAGTACCTCTTACAGGACATTGGACCTGCCTGATGGAATAGTATTTTGGTAACTTCATTCAGTATGTCCTGGATATTCGCAGAACCATAGAAAATTTGGGGTGGTAGGGACCTCTAAAGGTCATGGCATAAAGGTTCTTGAAAGAAAACTGTTGAGGAAAGAATGAGTCACTCTTGCAAGGAAAGAGAGAATGACTCCAAGAGGAGTCTGAGTTAATGTAACCCATTAACACCAGCTTTCATCCTAATTCTGTAGTCCAAAAATGTCCAAATCCTTGGATGATTAAGCTAAAGCTTCCTAAACATATCGTGAGATGGGCATCACATCTGCACTGGTGAGATCATTTTTGAAAGCCTGTTTAATATGTGTGGCCATGCTGACAGAATGATGTTGAGAAAAAAAATGAGAAGAGGGCCATAAAAATAAATATAGGGCTGGAAAACATGCCTTGTGGTGAATGGCTAAAGAGACCCTTTCTGGATTGCATACTGAAAAGGCTAAGAGATTACTTGTTCTGGTGTCTGAGACTACATGAGGAAGAGACTGCTGATAACAAATAGCTCGTTATGTGAGAAGACAAAGACATAAAAAGAGCTTGTAGTTGGAAACTGAAATGAGACAGGCTTAGATTAAGAGACGACAACTGAACCATGAGAGTAAAAAACGACTGGAACAACTTACTGAGCAACACACTGAATTCTCTGTCATTTCAGGGTGTGAGGAGATGCTGCACTGAAAATGAACAAATAATCCAAGTTTAGATGCACAAAGGTAAACTCTCCTTGTTCCTCAGCTCCATCAGTGATAGAGACTACGCCTGGCATATAAATAAGTCTCCTGTCCAGAAAAACACCACAAAATGGTTAGAAAGAGATGCAAAGAGCTCTTGCTTTCTCATAGTGATTCGGAAGCTGGAGTCACAGCATTTTGGAAAAGAAGATTGGAACACATAAGCTTCTCCAAAGGCTTTAAAAAAAAAAAATCCCAACACAAAACCCAACTCTTTCCTCCTCTCTTTAAAATCTGTAGGTAGTTTCATTTGCATTTTTTCATTTATACATGTAAGTTGGTTCCTAGAAAGTGAATCAGTATGAAAACTTACCCACTCCCATGCATAAGTTTGGACTTTTGCAGAGCCTCATTACAAACAGCCAAAGGGGAAGAGAAAGATTTCCAAATCACAAAACCCTATTTTGACTTGCTCTGTTTTCCTCTGATTGAGCCGACTGCTGCCATTTTCTTTTCCCTTTAGATCCACTACAGTCTCTCCAGCAACCCATCTTAGATGGAGGGCTGCTCACTTTCCCTCAAGCCCCATTCCTCAGTTTTACAGCATACCAGAATGTTGGCTGAAGGGCCTGTATTATGCATAAACTATGAACTGCTCAGAAAATCCCAGCTGACTTAGTGCTATTAAACTCATCTATATTGCATTAAGTTATTAGCTACTGTATTCCAGCTTGTGATTAGGACAGTGGAGCAACTCCTTGCAATCAGCACTTCGTAAGGAAAATCCCTGTTCAGTGCAAATGCCACTGTCATTCATTGTTCTCTTGACCTCAATCACAGCCACTGTTGGGAACCTCTGTTAGTTCTGGCACTCCAAATAATTCCTCCTGTGAAATGCTTGGCTGAGTTGGGCCCACTTGGAACATATTTGCATGAGATTTGCAGCAATTTTTTCATCACCTGTGAGAGCAGATCACAACAGATCATGAACCTTATTTTTCCTTCCATCTCTTTCTAATCTGTGCCACCTGCAGAACTTGAGATCTCAGTCTCAATCCCAAACTGCCACTGTGGTCTAGCATGGCCAGAACAGCTGACCTGAACAAACCAAAGGAACGTTCCATACCATGGAATGTCATGCCCAGTATATAAACTGGGGGGAGATGGCTGGGAGGCACCAGTTGTTGCTTGGGGATGGGCTGGGCACTGGTCAGTGAGCTGTGAGCAATTGTACTGTGCTACACTTGTTTTTCTTCAGCTTTTCTCCTTCCCCCCCCCGCCTTTACATTACTATCATTGTTACTAATATAATACTGTATTTCAGTAACTAATTTTTTCCTACCTTAATCCACAAGTTTTACCTTTTTTGGATCTTCCTCCCATCCATAATAGATTCCACGTGAACTCAGATACCAGTGCTATTTATCACCCTTAGCAGAGAATATCTCATAACCCCACATTCCAGGATCCACAATGCTTTCTCTGCCTTGGCCAAGTTTCCATGTCTCTTGGACCTGTACTGGTGCTGCACAGGCTCAAAGAGAAAGCAACAGCTGCAGTGCCAGACTCACTATCTCTGACCTACTGACTGGAGATAAGCACATGGCAAAAGTACTCACAGTGTATGTTACATCCCTGTGCAAACAGAAGCAGAGCCAGGACAACAGCTGGGGTGTCTTGATGCAATCTGGGTATCACCAGATGTATTGCACTCTGGAGAACTTTGATACAGGTGGTTTTACCCATGGTCTAAGCCTAGACAACAACAGGACTCAAAAGCAAAGCAGTTTGCTCAGAATGGCAAGATGGGAAGCACTGGGAAAGTGTCTGACAGTCCTTTGGCAGCAGTATGTTCCTGTGGCTTAGAGACAAGCAGATGTGTGGGTGAGACACAAACAAGCACAACCTTGCAGGATGCTCAGCACAAAGCATTTGAGAGGATTCTGGACTTGTTTCTTATCCCAACAAGTTGATATATACCTAGGTCCTACGGGGAAAATAGCTGCCATGGCAGGAAAACTATAGAAGGAATGTCTACATTAGAACAGTATGAGATTTGGTGTTCAGCCCTGAAAGGGCTGCAGGTGAGCAAATATTTACAGAGAGATGACCAAGATTGTCTGCCATCCACTGTGTCCATACAGCTCTTGTCTCTCCCTTCCTGACAAAACTGTACAGCTTTAATGTGCCTCTCTCGATAAAATTAAGTTGCCCTTCCTGCAGAGTCTGGCCAAAAAACAGGATAATGGCAGATTATGGAGCATGTATTTGTTTCTCCCAACAACATCCGAGAAACGGATTAACTGATTTAATCCAGTTCTCTTCTGAACAAACAAATTCATCTCTCTAGGCAAGGAGCTCTCACACAAGCTTTTACTCAGCCTATTATTGCAACCACAGAGGTGCTGAGAGATGAGCAATGAGTTGCACAGGTGGGCTGCAGTCTCACATAGCAGACTCAGGTTCCAGCTTTAAGGCGGGCTCCCGCCTTCCTGGTGCTTATGTCTGGGGATTTTCCTCTTTTCTTTCACAGCCTTTTACCCAGGGCACAGCAAGGAGGCCTCACTGTACTTTGCATCTGATGCATGGTGCCACAGACTGGACATGCCAGCTTTGCAAAATCTGCTCCCCAGCCCCTGAAATCCCCCTGCCATCTGGGCCTTTTGCTGCACGTCTCAAGTCTCTTGTATCTCCTGGCCACCACAGCGTGCAGACATGCTCTGTCAGACCAATTTCAATCAAAGAGGTAAATCAGAAAAGCTCTCAGGGCACAAGGGAGACTTTCCATTAAATCTGAGGGAGTGGCAGCACATAGGAACCTTCCCCACAAGGCAGCAAGCAGAGAAGAGATCACAGCTCTGCAGGGTAAGACCCAAATGTTAAACACTGATGACAAAAATTCAGACCAGCCAAAATTCATATAACTGCTTTACCCTGTGAAATACCGATTTTTTTTTAGGTTTTTTTTTTTGTTTTTTTTTTTTTTTGTTTTGTTTTGTTTTGTTTTGTTGTTTTTTTTTTTTAAGCTGCATATAACAAATGCTACAAAAAGCCCCCAGCACTGGGAGTCCTGGGGGTCTGCTGTACGAACATAAAGGTGTTCCAAAGAAGAAAGCTTTAGTTAAGCATCTTTAGCCTGCCAGACTATCTGCCCCTTAATACCATGAGGCTGGCAGGAGGGTAGGGCCAACAAGTCCTGCACAGTAAGTTTTGGTACAACCCCATGTGAGGACCCATCCTAAAGTGATGTAAGCACTGTCACAGACCCCATGTATCAGGCCAAATAGATGGTAATTGTTATGACAAATCTAAGGCCAGCTGTAAGTGTCTGTGGCTATTACTTTGCTCTGAGCTGTGGCCATTTGGGTTTACAGCCATGACAGAGTAAAACTTCAGCCTGTCCTGAGACTGACAACTCTAATTAGTTGTCAGCAGCCCAGGCATTGGGAAGCAGAGTGAGCAATCCTGATGCTGTATCACCTGGGACAGGGCTGTGTCCAAAAACATGAGCTCTAAGGAGCTTAATCCCAAACACAACACTGCAAGAAAAAAGTGTGGTGACAATCAGGATTGAAATCCTCTACTCTTAACAGGAGAGAGCAGAGGGGTGCTGTGTATTGAGAGAAATGCAGAAATTACATGTATACTTTCAGCTCAGCCACACAAACCTCTATATTTGGGGTAAATATCAAAAATCAAATAAACTTATTTGGGGATAAGCAGAGAGAATTTCCACCAAAGTGAAGCATAACTACCAGGTCAGGCTTTGTTCAGACTGGTGGTTCAATATCATGCCCATGGCTATGAAATAATTCATGACTATGAATTATTTTATTCTTTTTACCAATTAAAGTCTCTAAGTTTGCAAACACTGAACTTGCAGAAGGTACAGTTTTCTTTTGACTTTGAATACAGACACACTTGCCCCAGAACATCAGTTCACTCCTAAGATTCTGATGGTGTAAAATGAACCAGAACACACCAGAGTTCTAGCTGGCAGGAGAGCCTGAGGTTTCCCTCTCTTGGCAGCAACAGATGTACCATGGAGAACAGCAATACTGAAACATGAATGACAGAGTAAGAAAGCTCCAGACACTACAGGAGCAGAAAAACCATCTTATGCCCCCAAGTTAGCTCCTGAGCTGTGCTCCTCAGCTTGGAGGAGGGTAGCAGGATGGATTTCACCTATGAAAATAATAAAGAAAAACAAAACAGTCACAATAAATAAATACACTCAGAAATTAAACCAACCAGGTCCAAAATTCTTAGCAGATGGCTCCACAGTGCAGCTCACATGGCCAAGCAGCAAGACAGATAAGCCAGCTCAGCCACAGACAGAGGGGTCAGCTCTAGCCTCTGACAGTCTCATTTCTCTTAGACTCCCTTCATAGCAGGGAGAGCTGCAGGGAGCTCTTAGGAGCCAAAAGCTCTGTCTCAGGCACTCTACAAAAACATATCCATGCCAAAACATGTCTCAAGAGCACTTTTAAAAGAGCAGTTAATATCCAAGCTTATTTTTCAGGAGGGGGCAGGGCACCAGCAAGAAGCACTGACATTGAGCTATGGCTTCAACAGTTGATCGAAACAGTTTAATGCATTTCCATTTCCAGTTGCATGGATCCAGCGATGTTTCTTACTTATTTACAGTATCACCCCCTCCCCTGCTCCCCGCTCCTGTGTTTGCTACATAGATAACAGGGGAAATTGATGCTGACTATCGCCTGCCTGATGTACAGCACTGCCAATGGGCTCAGCAAGATTTTAAAGAGGAATGAGTCAACAGTGTGTGACCAGGAATAACATTTGCCAGTGTGTGAGCTTGAATAGGAAAACATATCTGTGCCCACCTGAATATTAGTTAAAGTGACAATGGCAACAGATGCCCCAGCAGGATGTGTTCTGGCAGTCTTCCAGGTCAGGGCAGAGCCAGACCTGCTAGTCACCAGCCCTAAAGCAAAGCCTGTGTCTAGGACTATAAATGGCTCCTGAAGTCCTGATAACCATCCCTCCAAAGGAATGCCAGTCTGCTTTCCTGATCACACCTAACATTCACTATGCTTTGAAGATAAAGCGCAATAGCCCACCTGCTGCCTAATGTGGCAGAACTTTATCTAAGGACAGTAAGTGTAATCCTTTGGAAATCAATCACAGATGGTTGTGGGCTATTACTTTAGATCCAGAAGAGGTAAAGTTCACAGCCCATGTTATTGCAGAGGAGATACTCAGGTGAATTCCTTTTCCTTTTCCTGCAAAGATTTCACCTGCTGCATGATCTCAACATTGGAAACAGGGCCAACTTTCAGACTTGACTATTGAAAACAAAGTGAGCCCTATATAACTATCCCCCTTTCCTCCTACTCTTCTTCCATTGGGCACTCAAACACCAAAACCTCTGCCAAAGAAAAAAATGTCAGCAGCAAAAATCTGCTTATCCCATCTTCAGAACATGGTGAAGTAATTAACAATTCAACAGAAGACAGAGGTTTGATGGTTATCCAAAGGGGGAGGGGCCATTCAGATGGACAAGTGTAGGCCTGAGACAGCAAGAAGTGAGTGCTGTGAAGGAGGATAAACCTACCTGCAGGAAAATATGGGAGCAGATGTAGCGAGGATCAGGTGGGATGAGGAGTGCAGGGTTGAGCTGGACTTGGACAGAGCTGTGCAGTAGTTATGAGATGCTGTTCAGGACTGGCAAAGCATCAGAGCTGACAATATTATTTGAGCACAAAAATGTACTAAGATTGCAATTTTCACCGTACTGTTTTATGAGGCTCTAATAGAGCAAATGTCATATTCACCATGGTAAGACAGTCATCTTAAGGGCTACCTCTAGCAACAGCCACAGCTTAGAGTCCCTACTAACCTTTGTAATTCCTGGAAATACTGTTTTGACCCAGTCTTTTAGGTTACATGGCTAATACACGTCTTCCAATTTGCTGTTACATACTTGCTAAATTAGTATCTAAGTAGCATCATTTCCACCCATCCACACATGCATGCTTTTTTTCCTCTTCTCATACACACAAGATCAAAAGACACTATTGTGTTCCAAAACCCAGACTGCTGCACATTTTCAAGCCCAGTGTCTGTTTCATAGCCTAAGACTAGTTCCCCTTCACAGGGTGGCCCAGCCCTGATTTTAAGCATATCTCTGCAGAGGATTCATTTTTCTGCCAGGATTTTATGAAGTACCTGGTCCTGAAAAAAACCCTTGATAACAGCATTAGTGATAGCATTGATATTATTAACAGCACTCTGCCACTCCTTAATATGTTTATTTCAAGACTCCAAAGTTCTATGTTTCTTACACTCCACAAATCTTTGATGAGATGGGTCAGTTCTATTCCTGTTTTGAAGATACAGGAAAAAATGACAAGACATTGGCAATCCAAGTGTAGATTCCCAGGAGTTCTGACAGTTCCAGTCTCTCGCTCTAACCATTATCCAACATTTCTTCATCTTAAGCACAAAGAGATAAGGCTGCACAGACTTCCATAAACTAATTAATCTTTCAAAGCTCTATACTACAGACCAAGAAGTCCAGGGAACAGATCATCCATCCTGTCAGAGAGCTGATGATAGACAATTTCAGCTCATAAGATAGAAGAAAAGCAATTTCTTCTGCTTTCTAGATACAAAAAGAAAAGAAACTTTTTCTGCTTTCTAAATAGAAAAAAAAAAAAACCCTAAAAATCCAAACACCTTTCTTTGACAGCTGACTTTTCTTTTTGTCTTCTTATTCTCTTTCCACTATTGCAGTGCAGTTGAAAAAGCCTATTTCTGGACTAGTTTGTTACCACACAGCACTATATGCATGAGGACGAAGGGAGAAAACCAAGGGGAGAAGGGAAACACAGAAACAGGTTCTGACATCTAATCAGATCTGCTGTATTGATTTTGCAACTTCAGCTTTGGAGCAAATCAGAGGAACAGCCGCACTGCCATGGGGAAGGCGCTGCTCCCCGGCGCTCCCGCGGCCGCACAAACAGGCGGCCGGGATGCGCGCACACAGGCGGCCGGGATGCGCACACACAGGCGGCCGGGATGCGCGCACACGCGGGGCCGGGATGCGCACACACAGGCGGCCGGGATGCGCACACACAGGCGGCCGGGATGCGCGCACACGCGGGGCCGGGATGCGCACACACGCGGGGCCGGGATGCGCACACACAGGCGGCCGGGATGCGCACACACAGGCGGCCGGGATGCGCACAAACAGGCGGGCCGGGATGCGCGCACACAGGCGGCCGGGATGCGCACACACAGGCGGCCGGGATGCGCACAAACAGGCGGCCGGGATGCGCACAAACAGGCGGCCGGGATGCGCGCAAACAGGCGGCCGGGATGCGCACACACAGGCGGCCGGGATGCGCACACACAGGCGGCCGGGATGCGCACACACAGGCGGCCGGGATGCGCACACACAGGCGGCCGGGATGCGCACACACAGGCGGCCGGGATGCGCACACACGCGCGGCCGGGATGCGCACACACAGGCGGCCGGGATGCGCACACACAGGCGGCCGGGATGGATGCGGCCGGGATGTGCACACAGGCGGCCGGGATGTGCACACACAGGCGGCCGGGATGCGCACACACGCGGGGCCGGGATGCGCACACACAGGCGGCCGGGATGCGCACACACAGGCGGCCGGGATGTGCATGCAGGCGGCCGGGATGCGCACACACGCGGGGCCGGGATGCGCACACACACGGGGCCGGGATGCGCGCACACAGGCGGCCGGGATGCGCGCGCACGCGGGGCCGGGATGCGCCGGGACGCGGGCCGGGATGCGCACACGCGCGGCCGGGATGCGCACACACAGGCGGCCAGGATGCGCGCAAACAGGCGGCCGGGATGCGCGCACACAGGCGGCCGGGATGCGCACACACGCGCGGCCGGGATGCGCACATACGCGGGGCCCCGGGATGCGCGTCCCTCCCGAGCACCGCTCGCCCGGGATGCGCCGGGTGACAGAGGCGCTTATCGCCGAAGCTGCGGGAGCCACACCATCCCCATTTCCAACGAGATGAGAATTCCAGAGCAAGCCACCGAACTAATGAGCTGCCCACGCTGGAAAGCTGTGTTTCAATTAACCGCAGCAGCCCCTGCCGCACCCACATCCTTCCAGCAGCACAAGCAAGGAGAGGGATAAACAGTGACTGTTGTTTCTGAGTCTATTTTCTGCATGAAGGGAAAGGGAGGAGGTTGTAAAAGGGACGAGGACAATTCTTGCCCTACTTTCTTGGTTTTCAGTTTCCTTTTCATACTAATGGAAGGAGCAATTGGCGGCACTGAAACCAAAGCTGCCTGCTGAGACGAAGAACAGGCAGTGCCACCATAAAGCCCTTCCATGCTTTCCAGGCAGGAGACAGCTCAGGTGTACAGACACTTAGTGTGCACCCAGCTTCCACTAAGGGTACACAGAACTGATTGACAAGGGAAGGGGGCTCTTTGGGTGGGTTGGCACATGGACTGTATGGCCATTACTTGGGCAAAATCACAATAAAGCATTGCCTGGCCATGGGAAGAGCTATAGGAAGAGCATGTTCAGCTAGTCTTTACACAGAAGTTCATCACATCTTTGCTTTCTTGAGGGTCACATCATAGTCTCTGCCCTAGACAGCTTCTGGCTTGCACCTCCATCTTTCTTGTGAGGGGAATCATGTCCTTCCCCTTCAGCCCAAGATTCAGGCCTGTGATCCCCCTCCAGACCACCTGGCAAGACTGAATTCGTCCCAAGCTCAGCACTGCTGCTCCCTCTGCAGGGACAGTGAGGGTCAAGCGAGGTCCACACAGCTTTCAAACAGCAACACCAAACCGGGGACACCCGCAGGTCTCATTGTTCTTTGCTCCCAAGTGAAATTTTACTGTATTTCTCATTGTCTCTTGATGAGTTAAGTAACCAAGAGTTACTCTCCCTGCCATCTCCCTCCAAGTTCCATATGACTGAAGCAGGCTGCCTTCCTGAACAGCTCAAACCAAGACCTACATTTTCACCCTGCTTAAGAGAAGCTTCTCCACACATACTTACCTGCCTAGAAATCTTCACACATTTCCCCATCTCATCCTGTAATCTAAACTCACCACACTCCTGAATAGACAGAGATAATTTTAAAATGAGCTCTTCAAATACTCAAATTTGAATCCTGAATACTCAAATCCTTCATGATTTCACACACCTCTGTTATCGCTGTGCTCCCAGCAGCTCACATCTGTGAGCAGTTTGTCTGGCTGGTTTCAGCCAGGTTGTCTGCTCCGGTCTCACTTCTCTTATTCCTGGGGAGTGAGCTGGGAGAAGTGTGGCAGCCTGTCTAATGGGTGCCACTGTGCTCTGTCTGGAGGCTCTTCAGTCACAGCCCACAGGCAGCATGCCCAGGTGTAAATTAACCTGTTCCCCGCCTGCCCCACACCTGTCAGACCTGCGCTGCTCAGAGAACTCTGCCAGGGTTCAGCAATCGCACTGCACTAATGGGACGAGATCTGCAGGGAGAGCCAAGGCATTTTATCTGGCTGCCTTCCCCCAGTCTGATTTGAAATGTTGTAAGAGAGAGAGCACAGACTGCTGCATGTCAAAACACACCTCAGCAGCTGTGGGAGCTGAGCAGGCACTCACTCCTCTGGAGGGAGAAACCACTGCAGGGAAAGGATGGAAATCCCACCCTCTATGTTCACCTCTGTGTATAGATACTGCCTTCAAGTGGGGCTGGGAGAGCCACCCATAACTTAAATGACCCCACACACCTGCTAGAGAATTAGTTTCCTGTTACTCACAGCCTGGTTGCACAAAAACCATCTGGGAGTATTAGGTCTACCTGTCACTGCTTTTCAGGCAAAGTTATTCAGGCATATCCAGAGGTAACTGAGTTGAAGAAAGCGTTGTGGTGTGGAAGTGGTCTAAATAACATTAATTTTCCCCCTTTTTGACTTTACAAACTTACTAACATATCCTGAGGGTATTTTACACACATGTAATGCACATAAACACCTGGTAAAGCTCCACTCATCCCCTGACACGGAAATAGAAACCATTGTACACAAATACACACAACCTCTCCCTTCCACTCACAACATGCTTGCCATATGGTAACCTGCCCTTAGCCTTGTGTAGCCTGACCAATTAAATATAAACTGTTCAAAGGTCCCCAGATAAAAGAGATGTGTCTGCTCAGCCCAGTAAGAAAGGCCAACCCTGCAGCCCCCGGGTTTCTGTGTACACAGGCATTCAGGAAGGCACTCCAGCACTGCATGGCTGTACTCACACTGCACGTTGAGCTGCACCAGGGCTTCCCGGGGTCTGATGTTAAATCCATTGTACCTGGCTGTCTGACACTTATAGGTCCCACTCATCTCTCGGCTCACGCTCTCCAGGTGCAGCTTCCCATCGTAAGTCTCCACTGTCATTGTCCCTGAAGGCATGGGTGTTTCCTTATCTACCCGGGACCAGAGGACGGGTGGCTTCGGCTTTCCCCGCACCTCGCACTGCAGCTCGGCCCTGGAGCCCTCCCGCACAGTGATGGAGGACTGGCCCTTCGGGACACTGATTGTTGGTGGCACTAAAAGACAGAGACAAGAAGGGAATCATTTTACACTGGGTTTGCAGCAAGTAAGGAATATTCTTCAGATGCTTCTGGTTGAGTCACACCAACAGCCTTGAACTCCAAAGGTTTCCACTTGACACACTGCAACCCCCCTACGGACACACTGTCCATGCAAGTTATCCTACAGGGTCTGGAGCTTCAGGGTGCCAAGGAGGATTACAGCCTTTCCAGCAGTGTGTCCCAATATCAATGGTAAAGGCCAGTTGTATTGGGGCAGACTCCAGGCTCCCTTTCCTGTTTGCAAAATGCTATCCAGCAGCAGGGATAGCATCAAGGAACACAAAGGCAAAAGCCTCTTTGATCCATTTCTCAATTTCTGGTCAGTGATTTTCTCAAGTGGAACTGCAGTCTTTTGGCCAAAAATAAAAGTCGTATCTGCTGAGGTATCTAGACCCCTTATCCAGGTCAGACCAAAACCAAGGCTTGAAGGCTAAGTGCTTGTAGATCCCATCTCCAGCCTTCTCAGAGGTCCAAGATCCCTGTTCCTAAACCACAGCAAGGAGTCAGCTCTGTTAAGTGTCTTTTCTTATTTTACTTTTATTGCCTATTTTACTTTTATTATTTATTTTGTTTTTGTTGGTGAATGCACTGGGAATTTGTCACACCAATAAGCCTCTGGCTCACCTGAGTGAGAGATGGGGCCCAGCAACAATCACTCCTGGCATCCCTTCAAGGTTGGGAAGAGCTCACACAGCAGAATTGCTGCCAAGCTGAGGGTAGAGTTGGAGGCACAGTAACACTCAAAGAAATACCCTAACTGAAAACCAAAACTTTGCTGATAAACAAAGCTTAAAAGAAATCCACTGAATACAGAGATGTCAGTGGGAAGATGTTTGCTGTTCGCATCCTCAATTCCACCAAGAGCCCAGGAAGGGGATTTTTGTGCTAAACCACACGTAATATTGACAATTTATTTGTGCTAGACTTTAGAGTCAACAGTTCAGCTGAGGCAAATATGGTCACAATCTTTTCTGAAAGCTCCTTTTTCAGCCCTTCCTGCTGACAGTGGAGACACTTGGATTGACACTTCCATAACTGCAAGGGCCATGTACTTAGTTTCCATTTAAATCAAAATATAGAACTACAGAAGCTGTAACAAGCTGCTCTGACCAACATTAGCTCAATCAGCTCCAGCAAAGGAGAGTGTGCTATGGTAATTGCACATGTTACAGCCTGCAGCTCTTTATGAACAAATTTAGGATGAATCCAGCCTAATCTCCCTCTGCAGTGACCTCCCTATGCAACAGGGAGGCCACATTTTCAATTTGCAGGTCTCCTGTGGGCTGGGGAATCTCATCACACCCTGTCCTGCACGGTGTGAAAGGACAGCAGCACTTTCAGTGCTGACGCTGCCGGCAGCCGCTCACCTGGCGAGCAGCAATTTTCTCCACAGGTAAAGTTGTAAATTGCATTTGAACATTTTTTTTTTTTTTTTAATTAAAGCTATCTCGTTGGAGCTGCTTGGTGGAGGCAGCCACTTTGATGAGCTCAGGCTTTGCTCAGTGGGGAAACATGGAGCCACTGCTGCTGGCCTCTTGCTCTGATCCTGTGGTCGAGGGAAAACCTGGTGTTTTATGTGGGAATCACATGTTGGAGGTGGCTCGTGGCTGCTTGTGGGGGTGTTGCATGTTGGACAGCCTTGGAAGCTGCATGGAGGCCTGCTCCAGCAGGGATGGCTGTTTTCATTCCCTGGGACACAAAGCAGTCCTGCTGTCCCAGGCTGCCAAAGAGAGGCTTCAAAACACCCAAGGCTGCCCTCCTTCCCTCCTCATTGGCAGCATCCACACAAGCACATGGGACTCACTCTCCTCCAGACAGGAACAGGGCAACCTTGCACCACAAACACCTCCTTTAAGGCAGCAACTAGCTGGTGCTTGGACCAACACCTGCACTGACAGACACTGCCAAGTCTCTTGGTGGAATCATCCAGAGTCTCCCAGCTCTTCACAGCCTCCTACCCTTGCAGTCTTAAACACAACTGCACTCTGCCATCTAGTGATCTTGGGCAAAAAGAATTGTTCCAGGTGGTATCAGCCACACAAGTTTGGGAGAGCCGATTTTGCACTAGGATTGGCGAGTTGCCCCAGTTCTGTTCCCTGTTGGTATAACAGGGCTGGTATCAGCTGACATGGAGAGGTCCTGCCTTCCATGGCTGTCCAGAGGAAGGAAGGACCATTCTTCAGTGTTTAGTGGATCCATGGCACGGCCAGGGCTCAGTCTCCGGGCTGCCAACAAGAACTGGATGAATCCTATTGGGAGCAGGCTGGCCCCCAGTATTTGTCATGGGAAACAAGGGCTGCCCAAAGCATCAGCAGTACTTGCAGCACTTTTTTCTGGGGAGCTGGAGTGAGCAGCATCCAGAATCAAGAGTGAGATCAGCCTGGCCTGTGGATCCAGCCCAACCAGGGACTGAGAAGTAACATTCTCTGAAAGTGCAGGTCAAAATCTGTGGGAAGCTGACTCCCCTGAGGAGTCTTCCATCAGATTATTAATGCAGTGCTTCTTTGTACTGTACCCTCACAGTCCTGGAAAGGCAGCACAATAGCATGGATGTAATGGAGAGCACAGCTGGACCCACTACTTCCCCAGAAACAGAAAGACAGCGCTGAGACTGCATCTCAGTCCCCATAGTGACTGACACTGACATATTTGTCCTGTCCTCACTGAGCCATGGGGTAGAGCTCTGACCCTGATTTTAGGGGGGAGGCATTTATAACACTGGGACTCCTACAGAGAGTGCCCAAGACAGGCTGCATTTGCAATCCAGCAAATATTAAAAGTCTTCACATAATTTCTATCCTGGACATAATGCCAAAGAAAGGAAAGAGCAGCCTGCTTTCTCTTTTACTCTCTTCTAAGCAAAGAGACACCTGAAATTTGCTGAAATACTACCACTTCTTCCTTCCCTCCTTCCTTCACAGTGTGGAGTTTTGTTTGAACTGCAAAGCTGTCTCTGTAGCTTTGACTGGAGTGCACTTTGGACTTTTCATAGGGAGAAAATATAAAGGAAGATCTGCTTGGTACATAATACATCTGACAGAGAAGTTGTAAGTATTACCCATCTCCAATCCAAGCCAAGTGCTTGCCTGGGGATGTAAGACCTTTCTCCACTAGCATTCAAGACATGCATGTGAGGTTCTTCAAAAAAGCCAGAGGTATGGGGCTATGGGGCAGCCAGTGATGCCCCTAGGCAGAGAGAGGCTCACCTGTCTCTGAGGAGATGTTCACCTCCACACTGAGGTCAGGAATGGGTGCTCCCTGGAAGGTAGCCACGCACAGGTAGGTGCCATAGTCACTGAATCTCAGGTCAATAATCTCCAAGCTGCAGGTCACAGGTGGGAGCTCGGGGTCATTGCGGGTGATGAGCAACCGGTCAGAGAACCTGGCTGGTTTTCCGTTCTTGTACCAGGAATAGACAACCTTCTCCTGGGGGACAGCATCCACATGGCATGAGAGCTTCAAGTCCTGGCCTAACTGGATGGTCTCACTCTCTTTGATCACATCAGGAGTGATTTGGAATGTGGCATTCTTCATGGCTGAGATGAACAGAAGTGCAAAACTGGTTAGGGATATCAAAATATCTTGTGTGGGACAGGAAAACTGTTATTTGTTCCTCAAGAAGGCAACATTTCCATGCAAAATCTGCCCAAAGATCTCTCCCACTTATGTTTCCCCAAAATGTCCCAAGTGCCTCACATCTGGCAGTCTGGGATCATCTAATTCAGGATAATGCTACAGCCCAGGATGAAGCTGCAAGCAGCTGTTGGTCTGGGAGCAGAGAAACTTGCACAGGCACTTCTCCAGAATATTAATTACTACTAAATATCACATTCGCCCTCAGCTGTACAAGAACAGCCAGGAGGAATGCAACTCCCCTGCTCCCTGAAAACACATGCTCAGAGAAAAACAGCAACTTACAGCGCACCAGCAGGTTCACAATCTTCTTTGCTGGGTTCCCCACGTTGTTGATGGCTGTGCAGTTGTAGTAGCCTGAGTCCTCCACGCGGATCCTCCAGATGGTGAGGTTGCCTCCTTGCACAAGGCTGTTGGGAGGCATTGGCCCAGGAGAGTGGGACCAAACCACTTCTGGCTGTGGGTCACCGCCTGTCAGAGAGCACTGCATAGTGATGTTGTCACCGGGGTTCACCACCAGAGTCTCATTGACAGACAGCTTCAGAGCAGGTGGGGCTGGAAAAGCACAAAGAGGGACACCTCAGAGCTTGAGAAAGACCCACCCACTTGCCTGTGCATAGCTTCATGCTTTTTATGATTTGTTGTTACTGATGGCTGGTTTGAGTAGGGACAGCTGGAAAGATCTATGAATTAATTACAAATATGAGGTATTTGTGAATCTAAAGCATGATCATTACCATGTCTTCGAGTGAGAACACTCTACTATTTTATGGTTAGGAAACAGAGCAGGCAGGACCTCACACTGCCCCAAAAAACACTCTACCAGTGGTGCTTAGGCCTGGGGCTCAAAGCAGCTATGACATTTTATCAGTGTTTAGTGCAGGTTCTGTATGGCTTAGGATGCAGGTCAGAAGAAAAGCCCAATAAACCCACCCTGCACATATAGGGGTGGCAAACAGGCAACATTTGGCAGTGAAAAACCCAAGGCCTGAAGTTTCTTGACTCCTGATGCAAACAACTGCAGCCAGGCATGAGGGCAATGGAAGCCTCTGTAGCCCTGATGGAGAGGTGAAGCAGAAAGGATAGCCTCAAAGGAGCCTGCTTGAACACAACCACTGCTTGTGCTCAGGGACAGCTGGCATGAAATCACTCCCCTCATTCAGAGTTTCCATCCCAAGCAGTGAGCTTTAGGGAAGGTCTATCATTTAAAAAAAGCTATCCTCAGCTATGCCATGATACACCTCTCTCTCTCTCACACCCAACTAGGCATCTTTGAGAGGCAAAGGCTTTGCCCAGTAGACAGTCCTTGCAGCTTGGAGACTGATGTGGAGACCAGGACCTGTCTGCACCTTAACACACCATTAACAGCAGCTCTGAACCTGTTCTTAATCTCCTTCACCTCCTCAGGTGTCAAACATGCTTTTCTGTACACCTGGGGGCTACCACAATCACAACGGTTCTTCTTCACATTCAGTTGAGCTGAAACTGATTCTAAGTGTCTAGACAACCTCTCCTTTGAATGCCCTGGTACCTGTTTTTTGGTTTTATTTTATTTCTTCACCCTTCTCACTACAGTCACCTCCAGGAACTGATCCAAAATCCTTCTCTTTGTATTCTCTATTTCATTCCATGAAAACTCTTTCAAAGCTTCTATGAGCACTATCACTGACTCCATCCAGAGAGAGCTGAGAAAGTAGCAGTCCCCAGCAAAAAAGCAGGGAGTATGTTTTAAGTAACAGCCATAATAATGCAAAATAAGACATTGTTCCATATTCATGAAGCCTGATTTAACAGCATCATTATTTCTGCCTCTTCTCTCCCTGGACCCTGTGTTAATGAGCTGTGCTGGATTTGTGTTTGGTCTCTGAATTACAGCCCATACAAACAAGGCAAGGAGGACTCTTCTCTCCTCAGCACCAGTGCCATAATTTAGTAGCACAACTACTGCCATGCTTGGATATTGCTTTGGTGTACTGACTATAATGTCCTCCCTGGCCACTGCACATGATATTTGTGTCAGAGGTGGCCAGCTATGCCTAAGGAAGAAGATGGTTCTTCTGCTACCTGCACTGGCCGTTTTGCGGCCAGTGCTTGGAGCCTTTGAATTTTGGGAGGCCACAGCCTGCACTCAAAGAGACTTTGGCAGGTCTCTTTGCAGGAATCTTGTAAATAGTGTGCAAGGGTTATTGCTTATTAAATAGCAAAGGAAGGATTTGCATGTCCGCACCAAGCTCCAGATGGTTTCATGAGATATTATGAAATCCAGAAATGCAATAGCTCAACTCACCATGGCTGGGCAGGACACATTCCTGTCACTAACTCAGCGTGGCTGACACCGAACAGCTGTTTCTGCCCTCGGACATTGAACTGGTCTCAGGTTCACAGTGCACAGACAAACTGGCAGAAGCAGCACCTTGCCTGGGCATCTCCATCCATCCCTGTCAGAGACATGGAAAACCTGAGACCAGCCCATGTCCAGAGAGAAGGTGTCAGAGTTGGGGAGCACAAACCAGAGGTCCTGTAGGTTCTGGTTAAAATTTAGGGCTCTTTAGGGTTAGATATACATATATTTGACACATACTCATCTTGCCCAGCTTTGGGCAAGGCAACATGTCAAAAAAAGGTGACATGCTGGTGCTAGCACTGCATCAGGTCAGGCTGTGTGTGCATGCATGAAGAAGGCAGGGAAACCGAAAATCTGCCATGTGCATAGCTCCAGGAAGCAAGCTCCCATGACATGCCCCAAAATGGAGCCTTGGCTGTGGCAGCCTGCGTGGGCTACCACTCCCACTCCCATCAGTAGACAGAGGTTAACAGACTGCAGACATTGTTATGCAGGAGATGATTCTCATTTATTTGTAACCTGTGGCAATTCCTTTTGTTCTTGGCTCAGAAAACCTGCTGGCGGAGTCTGCTGAGCAGCGAGGGGACCATTAAAAACAAAGAATCGCTTTCAATTCCCTTTGAAGTCCAATTTGCTGCAGTAAAACTGCAGGAGAATTAACCAGCTGGGCGGCTTCATTTTGCAGAAATTGAGGAAGGGGGAAAAGTCAGGCTGACCCTGCTGGAGCAGGTGATGGCAGCCTGGTGCTGGGCTGGTCCTGCGGCTCTGTGGACCCAACCTGCTGCTCTGGAGCCAGGCAAGAGCAGCAGAACAGAGGGGGAGCAGGGACATCTCCTTCCACTAAGGCTGCAGACAAAGAACCCATTCCCTGCTGCAAGGCCCAAGCTCTGAACAGAGCTTGGGAGAAGTCCATCTCCTTACCAGAGACTATGATCTGCCCAAAGGACACGGAGGAGCCAGCTGAGGAACAGCCAACAAGCCGTGGAGATTCCCCTGGTCTGACCTGACCTGACCCACCAATTCACCTCAAGGTCTGGAGTGCCTGGACTATAAATATTTAAGAGAGAGAAATTTCCAAGCATTTCAGCACCCTTTGGGCCCTTCTCAGTTATAAAGGCAAAGGCATCCTGAGTGCAGCTGCTCAGGATTCTGGGCACAGCCAAGTTTAGAGAAGCTGTGAAAGCACAAGCACAAGGGGAACAGAAAAGACCTAAGCGAAAAAGGAGAGAGTTAAAGAATTTCATTTAAATATTTCCTCATCTACACACTATACTACCTACAGGGCAAGTAACCCATATAATATTTCATGTTAAATATAGTCATGCTATTTAACACAAACCCTGCTCACACAGCAATGCCAGCTTCATTTTCACTGCCAACTTTTAATACAATTTGCTAAGAACACATTTTCCATGGCCCCTTTGAGCTTGTAGTGCCAGGCTCCACTGTAACTACGTATAAATATGCATCTATAATTAAAAACAGGGGAAAAGAAACCAACCCTAGATAGATGTGCTTAAGAAGCTGGTGTAAATTGAGCCATATCGCTGACATGTCATCAGGTACAACCTGAAAATACATTTTCCCCATTCACTTAGTACAGGGGCTGGATTGAAATGAAGAGTAGTTTGCTACTCTTGGGCTGGCAGTGGGAGTGGACATGAAGAAAAATTTGATTTTCTAATTCTTCAAAGGTAAAGGTACACAGGGAAGAAGAGATGCATAATATCTCTCTCTTCATTATGAACAGAAGGTAAGTTTTAAAGGGAATATTTCAACATTTGCTACACTCTTATCCTGAGAGAAATTCAGCTAATAGGGTGAGTTGTTCAAGACATGTTCAGAGATCTTACTACAAAGAGAAAACTTTTTTTCTGACATTAGCTATAATTCACTTTCTTAAGCTTGTTATTTCTATTCTTCCGACCTAAAATGAGGCAACTATTGTTCAGCACCTTGGAACTCAACCCAGATCAATAAACATAATTTAAACAGTATCAACAATATCCTGTCAACAGTTAACAACATTAAAAAAAGTTCTGTTTCCACTGCACAAAGATGACACAAGGGATGCAAAATACTTTGTGTTACATTAGAGAGGTGAATAATTCAAACAGCTACAATGCCTTTCTCTCTGATCATGGAATACCCCAGGGCTGGAAGCAATTTCCTGACATTTACTTATTATTTGCAAATATTCAACGCACATGGGGGCTTTGCAGGTGGAGATTTTTTATTTTGTGTGTGGTTTTGGTTTAGATTTTTTTTTTAATGGACAGGTTGCAATCAAGTCCTTGCCAGAATCTGATACGAGACACTCAGTTATCACTTACTGCACGTCAAGCAAGAGTCCCCAAAATGAATCTGCTCACAACCGGAGGTGCCCTCAAGCACTGCCAGCATGAGTATGAGTGTAAATTTATTTATTGGGAAGGCACTGGAGATGTAGGCTTTCCAAAAGCACTGGTACCAGCAGAGCCTGTTACCTGGGAGGTGCTTAGAGCACAGCCTGGCAAACCAGGTTGGAGTCACACATGGATGAATTATTTGTAAGAACTCCTGCAGCACTGCCCCACTCTAGGCTGTATCAAATCTATTTTTAAAGTCACTTAGAATTATAAATAAATAAAACAGTGTATGAATTGGAAGCTACATAGTGCCTCAACACCTACACATAGTGTATTTTAATGATCTCATGGCAGGCCTGGCCAAGGCAGTGGCTGCATGCAGTGCTACAAGAAACTAGAGCAGCCACAAGACTTCCATGTGAAGGATCTGAAATCCCAGCAGCCATGTCCATGAGGTGCTGCAGGCCCTGGACAGAGGAGGAGTAATGGCTGTGGAAGAGGTGATGGCTCAGAGGGCTGCAGGGGCCCTTCATGTCCCCTCTCACCTGTGGTGTTTGTGAGCTGGAAGGTGATGGCTTTGTCAGGGATGCTGCAGACATTGCGGACAGACACCTGGCACGTGTAGCTGGCATAATCCTGAGGTCGAAGGTTCTTCAGCTTCAGGACTTTGGTTTCACCCTGGGATTTGGGAAAAATAGGGGCAAAAATGACACAGGTGTCCAGAGCACAGATCATCATTCCAAGCCCATATCCTGTCCCAAAGTTTACAGATTACTAGCAGCTCCCATGAAAACCTTAGGGAACTGTGCAATTTCATGCCCCTCAGCTCTATATAAAGGAGAAACAAAATGTTTGCAGTGGTCATTTCACCTACAGGGTTTCACAAAAGAGCCAGCAACTGTCTGACATGATCTGAAAGCACTGCCAAACAGGCTTGGGCATAATTTCTCATTTACTACTGCTAAAAACATCTTGTAGAATATGACAAACCTTAGCCATCCCAGAAGAGACATTGAGATCTAACTCTGAGACGTCAGTAGGAACCCAAAGGAAGTCACTGGGGACTCAACATTGCCAAACCAGAGTAAATCAGAGCAGATTGAAGCATTAATACTGGCCTAAATATGATAAGTTCAACAGAAAACTGCAGTACAGGAGGTAAAAAAAAAATCAGAGAAATACTCCAAAAACTTCCAAAACTTTCTGATCCCTCCTCTCCAGATTCTAATCTCATTTATACTGATGTAAATCCAGAGTGACTGCAGAGACTTTGATAGCCTTTTCTCATTCTAAGGTAACAAATAAAATCACTCCCTGCACTCCATTAGTTACTGGCTTGTTATAGAAACAGAATCAAGTTGTTATATTAACCATAGACGTGTTCTGTAGACTTTTATTTATGGAATGCAGAAAGCTCTGAGAAACATCCTATGGTCTGCACACCCTGCAACTCGTATGTCTTCCACTGACAGCTTGGTGCTGTTGTTCTCCTTGAGATTGTCTAAATCTCTTTTGGAGAACCCATTCCATAACTGCCTGAAAGGGTAAGGAGGTGTCAGCATGACAAATCCCCCTGAGGACAACCTCAAGGGACTGGACAATGAGCTCAAGAATGCTAATATGCAGAGAACAAGGATGTGAAGTGAGTACATCAGAATTATAAAACCTAGGGCACCAATAACCCTAGGAAAGTCCTGTCCCCTGAGAACTGTTGCGATGCCACACAAATTATGGCATTTATGATATGCAGGTCATCTGCATACTTACAGGGTCATATGTATCCTATTTATTGATTAGTGAATTTAGGTATATCTCTGTATAAACCCTCAGTGTAAGTAAGGTTTAAAAAGCTTAAACAATGAAGCCTTCACCTTGTTTTTAATGTAAAAGCCCATTTAAACCTGACACTGATACAGGTTCATCTCTAAGACAACACTGCAAACTCCAGTGAAGGGTACTTTGTTAAACATTCCAGCAGGATTTTCCCCTTCTAACAGCATTGCAGAGATATGTTTTTGTAAACTTCAACTCTTACCAACCCAAATGTACAGGTTTATGCTGGTGCTGAGAACCACAAGGGCATGCCTGTCTGAGTACAGCAGTCCCAACACCCTCCTTCAGAGCTGGGAATGACCCACCAAGTCAGGAGCATTGCCTGACAAGAGCTGCAGCACACTAGGTCATTTAAACATTAATGCTGCAACATGGGGAATTTTTGCCAGATGCCTTATTTAGCTAGAGAAAATATCCCAAGTCCTAAAACATCCTCTCATTAGGCAACGTCTCCTGCTAATTACACTGAGACTAGTGAAAACTGGAAAAGCCCATGGTGGCTTCCTCCAAGGCCAGGGATGTCCTAGTTGGGAGCCACATAGCACACAGACACAGCTGTCTTCAGGGCCAAACAGCAGTGCTGACCTACAGCGTTTCTGCAAATCTGCCACTAACCTGCAGCTCTCTCCTCCCTCCTCATCCCGCTGAATATTTCCATTTGGATGCCCATTTCCATGACCTACAGAGATGGCGTGTTTCAATAAAATATGAACATGACTACATTAACTTAAAGGTTGCCTGGGGCATTGCTCAGAAATCAAACTCAGCCAGAATGTGCTCTGGGCCCAGATTTGGGAATGCAGGAAGGTGCTTGGGATGAAACAGGTGCCCTGGGAACCGCCCTTTCCACCCTTCCCTCCCACCCATGTGTTCCCTAGCAGCCTTGCTGGAAGTACTGGGGCTGATTAGCATCTAAAGGACATTCAGATCCTGAGCTCAGCTTAGGGTAACATGCCCAGAGTGCCCTGGCAAAAGAAAAGTTCCCTTCCATCTCCCATTGCATTGGCAGGCTAATTACTGTGAAGAAAGTGGTGTTTACAGGGGAAACCTGGTTTTGTAGGGCAAGTCCAACATGGGTGAGCAGGAGAAGGAGAAAAGATGTGGACTCCTTGTCACAGGACAACAGTCAGGTAGTGTCCAAGCATTTGGGCTCCCCATTACTTGTGGCCATTAGAAAAAACTCATGGATCTCACAGCAAGGCCTGCCATTTGGTCATACTGCTGAACAGGAAGCCCTTCCCTGATAAATGGAGCCTGGGCTCTCAATTAAGGAAAAAAATAGTGATGGAACATAGAGGAAATCCAATCTTGGGATTGTTGGGATTTCAGTCTCAGCCATCCAACAGCTGCATAACCTCAGTGGGGGAGCAGTGTCACTGCTCTCAGGGACAGTGGTAACAAGGGAAAGATCCTCCTAGGCCACACTCCCTCCTACTGCTCTGCTCCTCTTGCACCCTGGGAATCTGCATGCCCTTCTGCAGGCAGCACTCCTTGCATCCCAATCCATGCAGGGAAGGAAACACCACCCACTGCGGCGCCCTGCATCAGCAAGGCACTCAACACAAGCTGGCAGAGGTTTGCTTGTTTTCACCTGTGTGTAGAGGGGTTCATAGATGTCCACGCCGTTGTCCTGGCTGTGGGAAAGCATCTCGGCTCCCCGTTTCCAGATGAAGCGAGCGGGCGGGTTGGAGTTGACGGTGCAGCGGAGGAAGACGGTCTTCTCCTGGTAGAAGCTGCCCCGGACATCGCTGATGGTCTGGTGCACGGTGAGAACAGGCTCGTCTAGATCTGCAAGGGAGGCAAGGAGGGTCGCAGCCCCTGTCAGCAGAGCTTGGTCTGCCTGTGCAGCCTGCAGAGCAGATGGTGCTGCAGGTACCACTGAGGAGAGGGGAAGGTCCCACACATTTGGCTGATGACAGCTGATTTAAGAGCTGATCTGAAGGCAGGTAGTACAACCAATATCTAAAGGGAACAGACAGGAGAAGCCAGAATTCTCCCACTCACCGCACAAACCTTCAGAGAATAGAAAGCGGTCTCTGGTTTGCAGTCCTCAAAAAAAAACTACCTGCCTGCCATGAGTCCCAGAGCAGTGGGATGCCTCACATTCCTCAATGGCACCGCCCTACAGAAAATCACTACTTTCTACTTCAGTGAGAGGTCAAAAGGATCCCAGGAAGCTCTGTTCCATCATAATTCCTCCATTTTCTAATTCCCAAATCTCTCCTGAAATCATGGGGCTCAGCCCAGGGCTGTGAGATGTCCATAGAAGTGTCATGAGAAACCTTCAACACAAGGAATTAAAGTAAAAAAATCAGGACAAGATCAAGGAACTGAATTGGAAAGTCATCTAGGCAGAGCAAATCTTGTGAGGAGTCATGGTAATATGAGATTCAAAACACTGTAATAGGTATGTATAATTTCTCTCTCTTCCTTTTAAATATCCTCTGTGTATTTTCTTCAAAGTCTCTATCAACTGTCCAACTTCTAGTCACTGTAAGTCCATTACTCCTCTCTAAACTGATGAGATTCTTTTATTCTCTTTCTTTTCAGAAGATGCTCCTTTCAATTCCCTTATTGTACCTGCACCAGACATTCAGCCACAACTGAATCAATGGTTATCAGTGGCTACACTTGCAAGGACAGAAGCAATAGCTCTGTAGGAAGAGGGTTTTCTCCATCCACACAGTGCATAGTGCTCCCCTACAGTTGCCCACTGGCTAAAAAGGGACAATTTTCTCAGAAGTTGCAGCAGGTATCAATGTTTGAACATCTAGGTAGCATGAGGGACACCTCAGAGGCAGTGGGTCTCACAAAACCACTTTGAGACTGAGGTTAAATGCAAAGATCACTTTTGACAAGAACTGGCCCTCTAAAATGGAAATCAGTTGCTGTGTCTTTAAGTATGTCTTATAAGGCACCTTTTGAGCTCAAGCTGAAGCAATTTTATATTTTCAGGAGCATTATCACCCCATCTTCAGCTACAAGGAAACTGGGGTACATGTACCCAGTATCTTCTTGTGCTGCCAGCATGATCCTTAGCATGTGCTCAACACGCTCATCACCTCCTGCCCTCCCATGCCACTTAGTTTTCACAACATTTTATTTTACAAATTTGTAAGTTTGGAGATCTGACTCCCAGAAAGGAAGAGGGAAGCAGGGATGAGTTTCTGCCAACAAGTCATCCAAACAACGTATGCTCTCTGCTGAATCACAAGCATCAGCTTGTGGGCTTGCATCTTTTAGTGAGCTGTATGCTCAGCAGACAGCAATTGTTATGCGACCTGAAATTTGTCTGCTTGACCATAGCTCAGAGATAGGAGTAGAGCCATTAATGGAATAATGGCAAGACACAAAATATATCCCAGAAAAAAAACTCTGCCAACCAAAAAACACCCATGGCTGAAGAAAAACATATTCAGATAGAAAAGTCTCCTCTCTAAATAGTGCTGTCTTCCACTGTACTGTGGCCATAGGGTAACATCAAATTCTTTAGGACAAGGACCCTGAACACAACCTCTCTTTTTCCTGCTTCTTAACCCTCCTTTATTTTTTAAACTTCACATGAGTGACTCTACAGCTACCATCCTTCTGAGACTGTTTCTCAGCAGGTAAAACACTTCCTAACCAAAGAAGCAGCTCACCATTCCAGTCTCCTGGCTCCCAGCTACTCCCTACACAGAAAACAACACCTTCTTTTTGGTTGCTAAAACTTTCCTCCTTTGAATCCTTCAGCCTTCTTTTGTAGAAGTCAGCTCTAGGTCTAGCCCTCCTGAGAAAAGCTAAAATAAGACCTACGACAATGTATGTCCTTGGATGTACGAGTAATGCCACTGATGTCAGTGAGCTGCTCAAATGATAAATTTGGCCCAAGGCTGTTCAAGGAGATGATCACATGGGATGTTTCATGCACAATAAAAGCTTGTAAACATTCATTCTTTTCTTTTCTTTACTTTCTCTCTCCCACATGGAAATACTCAGAAAAGCAACTGCCTCTCTGCCAGTATCCAACCAATACTTTAAAGCCTCACCGATGCCCACTTGGAGCAGAGGAATATCATGCTACACAGGTTAGTGTTTCCAGTTTAATATCCTCTTGGCACCAAGGATGCTCTCTGAGCAACCTCACTGTCAAACACTAAGTATGACTGAGGACTAGCAGCAGCTGTCAAGGACACCAAGGTACACAGGAGAGTGATTACTTACCTCTAACTACAAAATGGGATGCAGGAAAAGAAGGGGTTTGTTTTCAAATTCTGGTTCATTCAGCTGAAGGTTGCCTGGGTGAGCGTTCAACAAAAACTGTGGCTTTTCCCATGTGTTCCCTTTGTACCTACTGCAAATACTAGCAGAAAATAGTCTCTCCTCCCCAGAAACCAAGTGAGCAGAACAGAGGTACAGTACCAAGTCCATCTGCAGAGTAGATGTTAGTATGAGAAAGCCCTTGGCCACCCCATTAGCCCCACAGTTCTACAGGTCAGAGCTGCATGAGGGACCATGGGACACTACATCACTCTAGCTCCAGCCTGCACCCAGGGAGCACCCTCAGGGCAGGAAGAGATTCACTTTTAGGACACTCCTGTTCCTAAAGACACAGGCCCTGGCAAGGTGTCACACTGAGCCTTGAGAAAACCAAGCACCCTTTGCAATGGAGAGATATCATATATCTCCACTGTATGTAGGAGAAGAAGCCAAGCAGATCTAGGGCAGGTGCCAGAACTTCTCTAAACAAAGTGATGCAATGCCAATGAAAGAACACTCATCCCATCCACAGTGGCTGCTGTTGGAGCAATCCATTTCCACAGCCTAGATAGGACAGTGCTGACACTACACTACTCCAATAAAGGGTAGGGAAAGGAAGGAATAGATGGGAGCTATTCCCAGCCATATAGTATCACAGTGGATCATGAACCTGCCAAAAGCTAAGGATGTCCAAGTCTGTGGCACATTTTGTGAGAGTCACATCACAGTAGGGCTGGACAGCAGGACTAAAAGGAAAGCAGTCAGGCAGCAGTTGCTGTCAGCAAAAAGGTCTGCCCAGACTCCAGGCATGTACTGGGGTTTTGAAGAGGGGAGGTTGTTGCACTGGCAAATGACCACAGTGCCCCTCAGCTCAGAAGGAAGGACCTTCTTGCTAGAAGGAATGTAGAACAGCTCGTGACAGGTTCAGGGACAGATTCAGCTGCTTTATCACACTTTACAACTTTTTAACATCAACCTTTTTCCTTCTCAGATAAAATGAGTGAGGAGAGGGATTTGGTGTTAGTTGGGCTGGAAAAAATTGGAATACTGAATAGTCAAGGACAATGTAATGGTAATCTTCTCCAAGAGAGCAAAACAAGTTGCCTAGACATTAAATCTTGGATTTCTCCCATTCAGGCCTTATGGAGCAAGTTTAACTTCCCTTCCTTTTGACCACATCAGCCCAAAAATAAAGTCCAAGATAAAAACATTAAGAGAAACTCTCAAAACTTGAAGCCCAAGGTGGAAAACCAGTAATAGCATCTCCAGGACTCAAGAAGAATGGGTACTAGCCAGAGAAATGTTGAGTCACCTTCACATTACAGGCACTATGACCAACCAGGGCAATGTTGAGTCACCTTGACATTCACTCTATCACAGCTCAGCCTCAGCTGTGTTCCAGAGTTTTCAGCTCTGTTTCCAGCATGCTACAAAAGCAGCAATGCTGGGAACAGGACATTGGTTTCAGGAACGCCCCCAACATCCAAGGCACTACCAACTTCAAGAAACATTGCTTGCTTCAAGCTCTGCCAGCTTCAAAAGGAAGACAAAGAAAGCAGAAGCCACACTCAACGCTACACCCCAGACAAGTGATGGGGAACTCTGTCAGTGACAGACACCATGACACCTAGGCAGGAATGACTCACAGGGACAGCAGAACTACATTTGGGAGGGATGATCTGACCTCCCAGGCAGAACAGGCACTGAGGAGAGCAGGGCAGTCACTCTGCTCCCGAAGCAGGTGCACGTGGTGCTAGGGCAGTGCAGCTCCCTGCCGGCCCCGCAGCGAGGCACAGACACGCAGTAGAACTGTGGGAAGGGCTGGGTGCCACTAAACGACTTACACTGCACATCTACTCGAATGGACTTGATGGCAGGGACCCCAACCCCATTTTCTGCTTTACAGTAATAGCGGCCCCCCTGCAGCCTTTGGATCTTCTCAATCCGAAGGGTCTCGTTAAGCACTGACGTCTCCTGGAATTTGTCCGACGCGCTGCCAGCAGTTTTGGTCCATCTCACCTGCATGATAAAAACAAGAGAAATTAAATCAGGGACACAAAATACAGATCCCAAGATTCAGCAGAGCTCCCTTTGCTGCTCTTTCCCCTCTTCCCTAGCTACTTCCATAAAGAGGTCCTACAGCACTACCAGACAGCCTGGTCCTACAGCACCAAAGCTCAACTACTGATCTCAGCATGTCTCAGTAGCCCAGCTGCTGATTCTGGTCCATTGCCAATCCCAACATCCAGGGGTCCAGGATAACCCCTCAATTCGCCCAGACACACCCTACATGTTTGCCACTCCTACTCTGATCCTATGAACCCAGCAGCTTGCTCAGTTTTATGTCACTATCTGCACAGCACAGGACTCAGCATTCAGCCTTGAGACCCCACGTGGCTGGTAGGCCACGACACTACAGCAGACACCAGCTCACAGCTATAGAGCTTTTACTGCAGTCCACACTCATCTTTTTCTGGATAGCAAGGCTATTTCTGCTTTTTGCTTTTCCATGAGTGAGAAAATGCAGTTACTATCTGACTCTTGCCCCTTTCCCACTGGGAACCCCTGTGTATCTTATTTTTCTAAGTCATCCTTTCGCAGTACACAAGCTTTTCCTCTGCTTCTAAGGATACAGAGGAAAAAAATAAAAAAAAAAAAGAGAAAAAACACCTCTTCAGATTTCAAGCTTTTCATTTCTTTGTCCTTATGCTACATGTCTTAATATCCTGGCTTACAGGGGCAACAGAGCTGCCTGATATTTCATGGTGAATGGTGGCAAGAAGACAGCAATGCCAAAGACTGAAGGGTTTCCCTTTTGTCTGGAATGAGCTACAGCCCTCACAATGGCAGTACAAGCTTCCCCCTTGTTTTGTGCACTGCACACAATGAAAGAGAGAGATGGCTTTTCTCAGCCCATTGGTTTTCTATATCTACAACCTCCCTTCTAAAGGCTGCTGACCACCAGCCTCCTACTCTGGGACAATTCAGACTCCAGAACTGAGATCCAGCAAGATCAGCCAGCAGAAAGAAGAGAGACTTTTATTCAGCACTGGCCATAGACAAGATGGACCAAATACCTTGGGCACTCTGCCAGACTTTGCCTAAAGCTCACTGCCATCAACCGATTGGTGATGATGCTCTAGAGGAAGCAGGGGAGTCTCTATCCCACCCCAGAGCACCAGGCTGAGCAGATTTTTGGAGCTATTGACCATAGATTTATTCAGCCTTTGTAGGCTTATGAAATTGTCTGAGGGCCCCAAGGCTCTTGGAGTCTCCTGTTTTGAAGGACACTTCAGCCAGCTCTTTAATCTTTTCAATCACAATCTCATTTTAGTATTTTGGCCACATTTTCATGCTTTAATGACTGGCTGATAGAAAGGGAAAGAGAAGATTAAACAAAGGTTAGGATAAGAGCTTAGCTGGGGAAGAAATCAATCCATTAGGAGGGAGAGTAGAAATAGGGTGCATGCCACATTTTACATGTGCAGGTTCCACTGTCCCTGCTTCTGCCTGGTTCCAGGCTCTGGTGTCCCCTAAGCAGGTCTGGGCAGTGACAAGCCAGAGTGTTGCCCACTAGCATGCTGTCTGCAACAGGCTCTGCTCCAGAAATCTTTCTAGCTACTCAAGCTCAAATCCCTAAAACCTGCCAGGCCCTTTCCATGCATTCAACAAATTCAGGCAGGGCCACTGCTACCAAATTCTCCATTTCTGATGCACATCACTGTATGTATGTGCATCACTGTATGCACTGTAGGTATCATTTGCCCATCACTGTCACAAGCCTAGGCTGGTTGTTTCTGCTGACTTGCCTCAGGTAATTTTCTTTTTGTTTCCAGGATATTCTTTTGTTGGAAAAACCATTAAATATCCTCACCTTTGTCATCACCTCATTGCAAAGTAGCTCCTTACAGGCATGCCCACAGAGGCATTGGCTGGAATAAGAAGATGCATGGCTTCTTGCCACAAATATCTTTGGCAGGACTGAGGAATGGGGCTAAGCATGTATCACATGTGGCTCCCCTGAGTGTATTCTGGCACATCCAGCCTCACAGTGTGCACCAGCTGCCCCTCCAACCATGCTCTGTCCAGAGCTGGCAGACCCAGGCTCTAGGCCAGTACCTCTATGGACACACCCACACTAACACTGAACCTTGAGTATCTGAAGGGTGCTGAGCTGGCTGTGGGGGCCTGAGGCTGTGCAAACCTCTGGGCACCCCAAGTAAGGACTGCAACCATCAGCCCAGCTCAGCTTTGTACCTCCCCATGGACTGTGTCTCTGGCCACAGCATGGATGTGTCTGTGCTGCATGTCTGACTGCCTCTGCTTGATGGCCACAAAGCAATGAACAGCAGGCTCTGCCTGGGGCTCAGGGATGTGCACTACCAACAACTTCCCAAACTCTCCAAGCAGCATCCCCTTGGCTGTGCATCCAGAGAAGCTGGGAAATGGATGGACCATGAAGGACCAACTCCTAAGGCAAGCATAGGAACCATCTTCTAGGATGTTCCAATTTGTAGAAAGAGGGTTAAAGATCTGAGATTTCAGTTTGGACTTTCAGTTTTTGGAGGGACTTCACATGCTGAAGACAAGTAGAAGGTCTCTGTAAGCTTCTGCAAAGCTTTGTGGACTCTTTTCCATGAAAGTGAGCTTAAATGCTTAACAGGCTAAGTGCTTTCAAAATGGGGCATCCCTACCCGAGTCCAACATGCAGGAGAAAGCTGGACACCCCACTGCCCACAGTTCTCCTCTATGTGGAGACTACAAACAAGTGCCATGGGGGAGCATGGGTGACAGTGAGACTGGAGGCTTACCTGTGGCCGGGGGTGTCCTGTGACCAGGCACTGCAGGACCAGCGTGTCCCCCTCCCGAATAGTGTACACGCGCTCGCTGATGTTGTCTTCCTTCACCACGCATGCTTGCCCAGCATGGATGATTTGGGCCTGGGCAGGAGCTGTAGAAAGGAAAGAAGAGGTGAAGATGGAAATGAGCAGTACCTCATCTCCTTGTGCCCACTGCCCAGGGTGGCTTCTCCCACCTCTTAAGCCACAGAGGGGAAGAGCCAGGCAGTTCTGGGAATGAGTCACAGAGGTCCTAGGAAATATATTATTAAGCAGTTTTCCCCATTTTCTGATATCAACTAATATTTTAAAACCTTTGGCTCTGTTGGGATGAGCAGCTCTAGACACTAAAAAGCAGAATATGGAGCTTTTTTGGGGTGGACCCTACTGCATGGGTTGAGGACTAAAAATTTCCTGCTGTTGTCTCTCCCAGAAAGGAGCATGTGCAAGCAGCTACAGCAGGGACCTGGTCAAATCACAACTGCTCCATGCCTGTCTAAAATAAGCCTGATTACTATGATTTACCTTGCAGGGGCCTGGGATAACTACTGAGCAGAGTCAAAAGGGGCCCTGAAGCTCTGTACAGCTATTAGCACATATCCCAAGAACAGACATAGCACACACTGCAGGAAAAACAAGTCTTTCCCATATTAAATAGCAGCCTGTCTCAGTCCTGAGCCAGAGGAAACAGTCTCAGCAGGACCAGAGGACCCCATAATCTGTAGGGATTTCTCCACCTAAGGCTGCTAATGGAGACCAACTACTGCCAGTCCAGCCAGGAAAATGGGTGAAAACCAGTGCAGTGGAAAAGCACATAGACAGAAAGTTCCCAAAACAAAGTTATAAAATGCCACGACCCTAGAATGCACCTATAGCCCACATCAGCCCTGACAAGAAGCAGGAAGACACAAGCTCTAGCAAAACAGGATTTTATAAAGAAAAAAGCCTCAGCTCTGAAATTCTGTGCAAACAGCCTTTGGCTCCCTACTCCAAAGCATTTGTGTGATCAGAGAAGTGGCTGAGATGCACTGAAGGTGACCGTGCAGCCCAGCTGAACACCTGTGCTTGTTTGAGGGGGAAACTCCAGTTGCACTTGAAGAAACTCAGTTGCACAGAGAAACCCACAAACATGTCTAAGAGTTGGTGTCTCACTGACAATCCCCTGTGATACTTACACAGCCTGCCAGAACGCTTTCAGGTGACTCTGGAGTCACAGCTCTAGCTCCCATTAGTGGAATACAACAAAAATGAACAAACCACAGAGGACATGATCAAAGGGTTTAAAGCAATGAGCCTTAGAGTGCCTTCCTAAACAAGAATAAATTTTGCACAACCTGTTAAAGCTGAACCAAGCACCCACTTTTTCCTGAAGGTTAGTTGAGCTTCAAAGACTGCCTTTTAAAAAATTATTTACATTCCCTTGGAATGACCAAAATGCTCTAGACCAAACCCCCTGGGCAAGAGAAGAGCTCAAGATTCTGCTGGTTTAATCCACCAGCAGAACAGACAGCAGAACAGACTGAGGCCAGGCAGTGGAGAAGATCTGCCTTTGAGATCAGCCTTCATAAACTGGTGTCACCACAATGCACTGACCAAGCAGCAGGGACATGAGAGTGGACTCAGGGCCAGTGGGAAACTGCTGCTGGGGCTTTAGAGCCTGCCATGGCCACCCAACATCCAGGCAGCAGCACTGCACATACAGCAAGCTAATCTCTCATTTTCCATCTCTTCTGTCTTTCCAGCATGTGGTACTTTGTTAAAATCATTATTATTCTCCAAACTGTTGACAAATATGTCTATTTGAATGATACAATGGCACAAATATGGACAAATCCCTCAGCCTCTACCATCTTCCAGTTCTGCAGGCCTCCCACGATGCCTGCCATCACTCAGGCACCCATGGAATGCCAAAACTGACTGTAAAGGCTTCATTGAATCAACTGAGCAGAGGAGTGACCTACCCCTGGCTGGATGGCAGAGAGTCCTGTCCAACCCAGGTGAAAGCACAAACCTGGATACTGTGCTTACACACATCTGTGTGCTGGTACACACATACATGTGTGGACATACATGCAGATATGTAAATGCATTAATTAAAATAGTGATTTACCAGAAAAGACATCACAAATGCTTGTCAAGCCAACAGTTGCAGGAGAGGAATTCAGAAGCCTCCATAACCTTTGCTACTACACCTTGATCCAAATGACAGCCTCTTGTGCTGTTTCAGCCCTCAGATCAGTTTTCTGCAGATCTGCCATAGCACCTTGAGCTCCCCTGTACTGCAGAGCACTGCCTACAAGGCTGAGACACAGGCTGTGATGCTGATTGATCTCTGCTCAATAAAAGAGAGACTCCATCCCTTCCCATCCTACGCCACATTCCCCCAACCCCAAAACTGTGCTGCCTGCACTTCAGCAGGGTCCTGGCACCCTGAAGCAGCAACGCTCTGGTAACCTCTCTTCACAGCCTCTGGGCTGCATTTGCCAGCTGGTGGCTCTATTCTCCCTTTGCAAACATGACCTTGCTGTAAAAACAAATTTTCAGACACCCCATGGAGAATCAGAATATTTATCTGCAGCTCTAGCTCCCAGTTAAATGTTGCTCTTACGTTGCTCTACTGTACCCCATATGGTACAGCATTGTAAGTAAGCATTGCAACTTTCACTCTTCCTTTTGTCTATTCCACTTCCATTATTTCACCTGTGTTGTGCAAATCTTTTATACCGCTCGTCCAGAGGCACTTCCACATGGGGAACTTCCACAGCAAAATCATTAGGTAGAGTGGTACAGGATTAGAAGGCTTTTGTGCAACTATTCTGGTGCCAAAATACCTTGGTGTAATTTGCTGGCACATCCCTAAGTTTGAGAGAAACATTATTTAAACTAATCCTTGTAAGGCACTAGACTACAACAAAACGACAGCCCTGGGGGTGAGCCCTCGGGGTAAGCCCTGGGTCATAATTTTGTCCTCTTCTCCCAAACTCTCCCTGGATAAACTGAGTTGTAATGAAGCTTACAAGCAAGAGGACACAAATCTGGCTTTGTTTGCAGGTGTCTGAACTTCCTTGTGCCACCATCACTAACACCTTTCAGCTAAATCATTGGAAAGGGACATCACTTTAAGGGAACCTCCACCACTTAAGCTGTAACATTTTCTGGCAATAACAGCACCAGGTTCTCAGCAGAACAACCACCATTTTTTCATGTCTTAAACCCCATGTGAACCCAGATCTCTCAAAAGGGAGCTCAGAAAGCTTGGGGTCATCTTAGAAAGAAGAACACTCAGGTAGATGGCACAGGAACATGAGACACTGCCTCTGGTTTGGCTTTAACTTGACATAAGTGGGTGGGGGCTGAGCAGTGAAAAAACCCAGCTTTTTGGGGACTGCATTAAGTCACAAGATGAGACTCGGGAAGGTCTCTGTTTCAAGCTCAGCCTGCCACAGCACACAGAGGCTGGGAAATCTCCCCATGCTGTATTACAGATGGGCAGGGAGACTGCAAGGATTAATTGCACTTTTAATGTGCTTGAACAGAAGGAATACATTATTGTTTGACATCACCCCACGTCTCCTGGAGGATTTTAGCATGCAGACAGCTTGCACACTGCCAGCACAACAGGATGGCAGGACCAAGCCTGTCAGAGTAACAGTTCCACAGAAGGCCCTTAGGAAGGCAAAGAAAGGCTGGAGAGCAACCACAGCCATTCTCAGCAGTGCTGCACACACAGCTCTTGAACAAAGACAACCTCCCCTGTTGAGTCCTTCTGGGGCAGATTCCCCCACCTCAGGCCAGCCAGCCCCAAAGCAGAGGTCCAAGGAAGACCTCTGCTCCCAGGAATTTCAAGGGACAGAGGTACCATTACTTTTATTCTACTTTCAGGTAAGACATCAGCTTAGGAAAGGTTCTCAATACAAGGTCCTGCAGAGAAACTAGGCCAGCCACATATTGAGTGTCAGATGCTTTAGAAGGCAAGAAAAATCAGACTATGAACATGCAGCATTAGGTCCTTGCTCAGAAAATGGCTGGCCTGTAATGCATTTGGCCTCTGCATCAAGATTTCCTACTATACTTTCACTTGATATATTTACACATTAAAACAAAAGGAAATTGAAGTGGATAAAATAACTTTATTCCCAGTACAGTGTACTGTACAATGTTATTATTACCATAACCTGGAAAGTTTATGAGACTCTTGGTGCTTAGAGGTTGCTAATACCATGAAAATGTAGAAAAGGAGAGAGAAATAGTCTTTTGGAGAGGACTGAGTCATCTGTATTTGGTTCACAGGTCTAGCCATTCATCTTTTTGAACCTCAGATATCATCAGTATAATGACAACAATGAGAGCTCCTTCACAGAGAGGGTGGTGAGTGACAGATACTGCTCTGACACTCCCTCAGTCACTGTCAGCACAGGGGCAGCTGCTCCCCTGTTTTGCAGCACAGCACCTACTGCTGCCTGCTCAGCCCTCTAACACAGCCATCACTGTTTGACTGTCCCACCACCACCCCTGCCATCTGCATGTCCTGCTGACTGCCTCAAGGATGAAGAATGTTCATCTCCAAAGCTGCTGGGCCAGTATCTGCAGCTGAATGCAGAGGGGCACAGAATCCACCCACCTCTGCTACCATCCTCCTCCAGGGTGGGGAGAGAGGGAAGCAGCACTTGGAGCCTTCCTCTTCCTCAGCCTGAATCTACCACCCTGCTTTGCAAGGCAAGCACTGATCTTCCAGGCATCTGCTGCAGACATAATCAGACTCTTCTGCACAAACCCTAGGCAAAGAAGCCAAGGTCTTTCCCATTTCTGTTCACAGGCTCCCTGGACTCACACTGCTTAGTTACACTCAAAGGAGGAGGACAGCAGCTGCTAATCTGCAGCTTAAACCTCTTAAGAACCTGTCTGCCTCCCTTCCTCACCTTTTCCACCCTAAGTGGTGTGTAACAGATGCATCTTGAAGGCAGTTCCTAGAAGTGGGAAAACACACGGTATTTATGGACCACAGTGGGGTTCAATAAGCATTTCGCTAAGGAAATCCCCATGGGGAATTTCACTGCCAGGAGCTGCCTCTCCAGGACCTGCCCTGCAGCACTGTTAGTTACAGATCACACATGGCAGAGCACCCAGGGGCAGCTCAGGCCTCCAAGCTGCTGCTGGCAGCGTTTTATCCTGCCTGCTCATGCACAGAGCTGCCTGGAGAGCTGGGGCACTCAAACATGGAGAGCCATGGGGTCATGTCACCTCAGGAGAGCACAAAGGAAAGGCAGCACACGTGCAAAGGGAAGAGATGAGCAACACTCAGCAGCAGCAAGGAAGCTCTAGTACAACAGGAAGGGTCTGCAGGGGCAGCATCCTGATGGCCAAACAGAACACCCTGCTCTGGGAGGGGATGGACACTGCCCTGATGTGTGCTCCAGCACTGCTCAGCTGCTCTCATGATTGCTCCACTAGGAATGAAGACCACAGGCTTTGCTCAAACTTTAGCCAAAACAAATTAACCAGGCCAGATCCAGCCCACAATGCAGGGCACGGTATCATGGGCCATTTGAAAAGGAGAATTCACTTCAGCTTGAGGACAATTATGGAAATAATAATACACAATCAGTGTCCATTAACACTGTCAGCAGGGCTGTGGATCGATACTGTATTAATGGCTGAAGAAAAACCAGCCATACCCATCAGTCAGCAGTTAAGACCAGCACAAGAGCAGAGGGACAGGAGGTGACAGTGGGTGGGTGATCTTCCAGGTCATGTGCTGCCTTGGGCAGCTCTGTGCTACCACAGTACTGTCCTAAAGCAAAGGACATCAGGAAGCCCTCCCTGCCTACTGACACTAAGGGGTACAACCCCAAACAAGGCAGATCTCCACTGAGGCTCTTTAGCTCTCACTCCCCAGTGCTCCCACTGCAGCCCAAACCACATATGCTCAAAAAAAAAAAAAAAAAAAAAAAGGCTTATCAGGGAACACATCATATTTCAGTGGCATAATGTCTCTGACTCCTTTGTTGTTTATACACTCATCATGATAAAAACACAAACATCAATTCACCCACAAAAAAAACCCACATCCAAGATATACAAAGAACAATGCCTGACCCCACACAACACTTCACAGCTACTCTTGAGCAAGAAGAAAAAAAATAAAATTTTCAATAAGAAGTGCACAGAGAAATTACAGAGGTGTGGAAAGTAATCACAGAGCACGAAACTTGGCTACTTGAAATAGCATGGGATTCTTCTTCACTTGGAAGAGACCAAGACTATGTCTTTACATCTCTGATTGCATCTCCAGAAGTCGAGTTTCTTATGGCAAAGCTCAGCCAGATGATTTCCACAGCCTTAAAATAACTTTTTGCTTAATCAATGTCACTTCCTTCAAGCATCTCTATAATTTTGTTCATTTTAGAAAAACACCAGCAACAAAATCATGAGAGATGTCATGAATAGCAGGTGCACCCCCCAGCAACTGCAACACCTGCTCTTGAGACCACTGCTCAACTTTAAACTAAAGCAGGATGATGTGCTTTATTAAAGTATCAGTTACCAGATCATCACTCATCACCTTAATCCCCAACTCCACTGCCTGCAGCAGCTCACTAGCTTTCCTAGATGTTCCCAAAATATTCTTACGCAGATCCACCTAACTGCAAGAGTGGTAAGTAGAAGAGCAAAATTGATCAGCAAGTTGGTTTGATAAGAATCAAGTGACAGATGTTACAGACACAGAGCATTATGGTGGCATAAACTCTACATTACAGCCTAACTCTTATGCCTGAGTGGAATTTCTATAGACAACTCAATGCCAGCAATATGAAGTAGCTTGTCTTTAAATCTTTAGGGGCTCCAGATACAGCAGCAGTCAGAGCCTGCACCTCAGCAACACTGTCCTGGAAGATTATAACTTTGGTTGGGAAATGAAAAAAGCATTCCTGTCTTATAATGGCCTTAAAAGAGACTTTATCATCTCTCCCAACCCACCTCCTGCTGTGCCAGCTATTCAGCCTGACCTGTTTCTCTAAATCTGTATCTCTAAATCTGGTGCAAAACCCAATGAGCCACAGGGCCACACTTGGGTGAGGAGATGCTGCCAAGCTGATTGCTCAAAACATTGCACATTTCTTCTCTGGTTGCCACTTAAATCTGAGCATTTTAGGGGAAAACACAAATCAGGCAAGCAGCCTGGGGGAGAAATCCTCTAATCTACAAGATATAAACCACTAATAGAATTACTTGTTTGTCAGCTGGTAAAATACCCAAAAATGAAGCAGTCCAGTCGGAGAAAAAAGGGCTACAAAGAAAGGAACTCAACTGGACATGGGCAGCACAGACACTTGTTTATCTGACCCCTGTGCTGCAGGAACAGGTGAGTACTGCAGGACAGGTAAGCACCAGGCTCCTTGGTAGGTCTGATCATTTGTCTCCTTTATGTAAACTCCCACCAGGTCTCCAGTTCCCTGAGCCAATCTCCAGCTGCTCCATGCACCCACCACTCTCTGAAGGGTAATGAACAGCTACAGGCAACCAGAAAGACTGCAGCCCCTCTGGCCTTTGGTTTCAGCTTTCACTGTGCCCATCTCCCAGGGGCCAGCTCACCAGAGAGCCAAGGCTGGCTCAGATGGAGATGCAACTCACACTTCTGCTCTCCCACTTTTGCCTCTCTGTCACAGCACCACTGAAGATGCATATCCCCACTCAGACAGGAAAAATGCCTTTCACAGACATGCTGCAGCTTGCCAGCACTCGTAGCAAAGTCCAATAGATGATGTCTCCACCATCTGTTGCTAATAACTTGTGCAGGCAAATGGGCTTTGTTTGAATGGTCCCAAGGGCTCTACCCTCTCTCCCCTGAATTCAAGACCAGCTCATTTCTGAAGCACCACTGGTGCTGCTTCGTCTGCTTTTTCTCCCTTTTTATACTTCAAACCCCTTTGGTATAACAGTGACTCTTCAACAAAGAGGTCTATGTGCACAGATCTTTAAACCAGAATACTTTGAAACTCATCTGTTGTTTCATGGCTGGATCATTTGACATAGGAGATAAAAGGAGAGCACAACACAGACACTTCAGTCCTTCAAAATGGGGAAAAAAGTCAATTTGCTAATCATCTGTCGACTAGATTAGCAGCAAAGGTGCATGAACTCCAATCAATGAATAACTACAGGCTCCTTTCCATATCAAAACCAGAAAAAAATATCAGATGACAGCTGTTGTTCCTGAATCATGAAAAATAAGGCAAAGCAGAGGTAGTGGTTTCAAACTGGATTCCCTAGCTAGTGGGACAGAGGGGGAATGCCCCAGTCTTCACTGGTAAAAACTCTACAAGAGTCACACCCACAAGCTAAAATCCACTCTGGAAACACAGGAAGAGAAACGAATTCAAGCTCCAGGTATACTAAAAATAATAAGAGAAGAAACAGAATAAAACCCAAACCAGTATGCAGTCTAAGTACACTATCAGAAATTACATAAGAATAGGAGCATTTCCATGAAACACCAGCTGATGCTGTTCAAAATGCTAAACCCTGAGGTGCAAATTTTTCAGTGCCAGGTGGAAACTGGAGGCTGGTGGGCAGGAGAAGGACTGACAGAGAAGAGCTGTCAAAGGAGAGGACTTCTCTCTACATGGGGAGCCAAAGGGGATGATAGCCCCAGAGGGTGGGTGTGCAGACATGGGGCACCAAAGCAAGGCACTGACTACCTGGTGCCCCAGCTCTCCTGAAAACTTCCCCATGTACATGCCCAAAGCTGCCAGGAGAGCTTCTGCAGAGGCACAGAGCTCTGTGCAGACCACAAGGCTGGGTAAATACTCAGGCACTGAATCAATGCTAAATCCTCACCTGTCACAGCTCCACTGCTTCCAGGGCCCCATCCAGACGGCTCGGAGTGAGCTGGGGACGTGAGAGCAATCATGCCATGATGGCACTGCAAACATTCTCTTCATGCAGGAGAGGAAAGATTCAACAAATGGCCATGTTTACCTACTGCTATCCCCATCTTCCAAGGAAAGCAAAAGGCTATTTCAACTGTGAAACACAGGGCAGGAGTGGGGGGCAGGGGAATGAGAGCAGGAGAGAGTGGTAAGAGCCACAGGAAAACGCCACTGAAATAAAATTTAACTGAATGCCTGTTTAAAACAAAACATAGAAAGAGATGGAAGTACAAATGCTACCCTTAATTCAACTATCTAAAGCTCAATTTTACTACTGAAAAATGATGGCCAGCAGGGACTTGTCTCTGTCCAAAGCTGTAGGAACAGCAGTGCCCATCCCACATACACCCCACATTCCCTGCAGCCAAGTCACCTCTCAGGGAATCAAAGCACAAGATCTGCTCTCAGCTCCAAGCCACGTGGTGGGACAGGACAAGCAACCAGGGCACCAACCCCAGCACAACCACTCACTGGCAAAGCTGGCAGAGATGCCAAGGGCCATGGGGACCATAAAGACTTGGCACCCCTCTGCTGGGCACCCATCTGCTCCCAGCAAGAACAAGAGTTGGAGAGAGGTGCTGCTGATGATCCATGGAGGCTGCTTGTGACACAGCCCCTCAGTGGAAAGAAGCCTTTGTGCTTTAAAGAGTTCCAAGGCAGACAGACCCTCACAAAACACCAAGGCTTTTATCCCCCAGGCTCTGCTGTAAAGCAGGGAAGGGCTGCTCTTGCACTCTGCCATCGTTGGGCAGGAAGCCTAAAGCACAACCAGGGATCAATCCATACCTAATTCCAGTCTACAATGCAAAGGCCAAGCTCCACCCAAAAGGAAGGGATAGAGCCTCAAAAGCAAATGCCAACAAATTGTCAACAGAACTGAGCCAACAGAGGCTGAGTGACACCCCTGGAAATAAAGCCAAGTAATGTTTTATCCTGACAGCATCTTTTATGTCCCTGCAGTGCCTTTGGTGAGCAGAGTCCTAGAAAGTCCCTGGTACTTTTCCTCTTGAGTACCAATAATTAACAGCCACAAACTGGCAGGCAAGTGAGCAATTCCCTCTGGTTCCGATAAGAGGAGCTGACATCTCTCTAGCCCCAGCCACCCCCATTGCTTTATCCTCTTTGTTTATTGATCCTTTTATGCACATAATGCAAATTGACATTTAATAATTCAGCCGAGTTAATGGTGCTTAAATATTAAAAGGCTTTTCTCTTTTAATTAGCTGTAACAAAATAGGCAACAAAGGAGTGCTAGATAGACGCCATTTAAAATACTCTTGTCCAAGTTCCTTGGCATTTTTCTAGGGATGGAAAAGAATAGTTCAATGGAAATTTTGTACAAGTCCCCTACTCTCACCAGGAAGGTAACTAACCCATTAGAACCATTTCCAGAAGCTTTGATTCATAGAGCATATTAATCTCTGTCAACTCTTTGTTTTCTCTGCCTTCTCTTCCTCTAATAAAGACAAAGAGGAATGGAAGGAGGAGTAGAGGGTAGAATAAAAATCCTTCCCCATAAGAAGTGCCAGAGCCCATGTAACATGTTGCAGATGTGGATGCAGAAGCCTTCTGATGCATCATTGCAAGACCTGCATCCAGGTGAAAACAGAGCTAAGAGATAGCAGTGCACACAGTTATTTGAAGAGTTACAAACAGCACAGAAATCTTGCAATTATTCCCTGGGGCAAGAATAGCTTACTCAGAAAATTAATTGAATATTACACTGGGAAAAAAAATCCCATATATAGCAAGGTAAGGGAGCACTCATTTCTCCTCTGCTCATTATGCCAAGGGTTCAGAATAAGAGGGAAAATACATTGTATCTTTAAACCTTAGTTCCATCTCAGCTGGAGCTGATGGCAGTAATACATCTTAGTCACAATGTTGCTGGTGTGAATCACCAGAACTGAAAAGACTTGGTATTATTTGGGGTATTTTTACTGTGCATACCTCCTCTCCGAATTAGTGCTCATTTGAAGTCCTCAGTTGGTTTGAGTTTGGGATAATGGTTTCCCACCTAACCCAGAGGAGAACCACACAGTCACAATAATTAGATATAGAAACTGTTAATAACTTAGTTTAATTACAACCTATTTTCTTCAAATTTAGCCTAGACATAATATTTCAATGAATTCTAATTACATGCCATGTTTGAAGAGCCTGTGTTATTACATTATTAATTCCAGACAAAGAAACAGACTGACAAACACTAAAATCCTTCTTGAGGATACTTTAAAAAAATTAATCTTAATTCAAGTCAATTAATATATTGACTTGCAAATTCTGTGCAAATTCATTCTTCGAGGGAGGACTACACATTGTAAATCTGTAGACCGTAAGCTGCATTTTTCACACGTAACAAAAATATCAAATTCCTAGTTTATGTGCAAAGTTGAGTTCATCCTTACCACCAGATCTGCTGGGGGCATTTCCACAAAACACCAAGTCACTGTTCTGAAGCTGCCAGGCAGAACATCGTGCTAAAGGGTATCCCCAAGTGCAAAGGCACTCAAGGAGTTCAGGATGATGGGAGAGGGCAGAGCACTGCTCCTTCTGTCCAGAGGTGACAGGGGTGTGCAACACACACAGCCTTGTATCCCCCCAAGCACACAGGAGAGGGCAGCGGTGCATGTCTGAGACTCAGCCCATCATACTCTTATGACCGACTTTAAGATGGTGAATTTTGGGTGCAGGAACTGCTACTTCATCTCCCCTCACACACAAGATCTAGAAGAAGGTCTTTCACAACCCTCTTGGACTCTGGTTACCCCCTGCCCATTGTTTTGGAAGAACATGGGGAACCCCTCCTTGCCTCTGTAAGGCTCTCACTCCACATCCAACACATGCAGCTCATGCACTGAAATACTCTTGACACCATAACAAGAGTTTGCATTGTTTCCTGTTAACAGAATATCCATCTACTCCTCTCCAGCTGTGCAGCACATCTGGCTCACTGCCTCTCCTGGGCAGGCACTCCTTACTCCAATTCTCTGTTTATTGCTGCTCAGGAGGCTTAGGAAGTGATAAGGGAGTAAATACCCAGCGGACAAGTGGCACCTCCAGGTGTTTTCAGAGGCAATGAAACAAAACTTCCCTTGTAGCCTCTTCAGTTCTGAGCTACCACTTCTGGCCTTCTGTAGCTGTCAGGACTTAAAGAATGCAGTTAACTTGTCTCACAGCACTGCCAAAGAAGGAAGTTTCCCTAAGATAAGCCACCACAACTGGCTAAGATGGGAAACAGGAGGGTGATTTTCAGTTCTGCATGGATGTGCAAGGTTTGGAATTGGCACAACGGATAAAATTCCATCATGCACACTGGGGGGAAAGTGCAGATGGCAACAACAGGAAGATGCCAGGCCTGGTGAGGTGGATCTGAGCAGCCTATCTGGACAAAGATTCCCATCATGGCAAACTGTGAGAAAAGGAAGCAGCTGCTTACAGACATACCATCCCAAGTTGTGGGAATTGCACATACATCTCCTGGGCTGTATAAAGTGAAACCTTCACAAGATCATCTGGGGACTCCCAACACCAAAAAGACAAGCAGGAACCCATGTAGTGGTGACCACAATCTGTCTGTCTCCCTCTAACACCCTCTCCTCACCCCTCCCAGTTTTTATCTCTCTCTCTCTAAGTCACATTTACTGGTAAATAAAATCCATACAATTGACTCTGGCATATGGTCTCGTTTGCACCTTAATTTGGGCAAAGGCATTTTTAATAATCAAATCCTAACATAATTTTGTGTCATAACATTATTTTTGTGTGAGAAGTGGGATCATAAGAGTAGTCTCCTTTCCTTGCAGCTGCTCCCAGTAAGATGGGGCCACACCCTGGATACACATGTGATTAATTAACTGGAACTACTGTGATTAACTAACACACTACTGAAAGGCTGTTCCAGCAAATGGGATGAACTTTGGGTCATTACTATAAAGACCTTTCTCATTACTATAAAGAGCTCTCCTCAACCCCAAGGGCCAGATATTGGCCTCAAGAGCATCCCCCAGACCCTGAAAAATAAGGGTAACTCTGGCAATGACACATCCTGGCTATATTGATGGACTTCCTTCTGACAAACAGCTGAAGCAGCTCAGACAATCAGATTGGGGGAAGAAGAAGGGGAAAAAAAGGAAAAATGAAAATGGATTAGCAAAGAGTTTTGCAAAAAAAAAAAAAAAAAAAAATCTAATTACAACTGAAACACAGGGAAGGAGAAGTGAGGCAGGCTGATGCTGGTTTGGCTGTTCCCCAGTGAGAGACCAAGAGCAATGAACTTAGGAGCAAAAGTTCCACTAAGCAAGGCTATGAATTTATTCCTCTGCATCTGTGCAGAGTCAAAAGATCATCTGAAACACCAGAGACTTGCAGAGGAAATTGGGAAAGCACTAATCCACATGGGATAGTGTTTAAAATAATTTCTCAGCTGGCTGGCTGCACAGGGGGTAAGAACAGGGATTAATTCTCTGCCCAAGATCATGCATTTGTGCAAACATTGTTGAGCAACTTGTTCAACAGGGGACTCAGGGACTAATGCAGCCGTATCAAAGCAGCCAGGGTCTGGCTGACAGCTTTGCAAAGGAAGTAAGATGATCTTTGACATGAAGGAAATAAAGCTATGAGAGACTAAAATGCTGACAGGCACCAGCCTCAAAGCCAAAGCATCTCTGAAGAGGAAAGCTCTTTAAAGACTTTTGTTCTCAAGCTCTCTTCTGCAAGAGAAAAAGCTTTGGCCTACTTAGGCGAGGCCAAGGGCAGGCTAAGACCTCAGTATATTTTGAAATCACTTATCCTCAGCTCCATTTGAGGTTTTCTTGATATTAGTTAGAAATTTCACTTTATTTAAAACATGCCTGGTCCTTCAGCTGCATGTGGAATGACACAGAGCATCCCTTGGAGAACGAAATGTTCCCTTGGTCTCTGAAGGGGACAGGAGAAAAGCAAACCTTCACAGAGAGCAAAGTCTTGAAACCAGCCTCCTTTCTTAAAAGACCTCAACCATCCCAGCTTGCTGCACAACACCCTGGGACAAATGAACACAAAACTAGGGAGTGGGCTTCCAATTCAAAAGACCAAATGTCTGCAGAGGGGAGGATGCACAGCTTCTGAAAATGTGAATTTACTGGAATTTCCAACCCTTAGATGAGCAAATCCTTTGTGCTGCCTGTCAGGCAAGGAATTGGTTTACTTTCTAAAATCTAGTTTTGCACCCAGTTTCAGTCTACTCCAATCTTGCACTGAGGGTAAAGACTCTGGATCTGGTTCTGCCCCAGAGGAGCATACCTCTCCAGCAGTCCACGAGACTGATAGCTGACAGGGACTGTGAAGCTATTTTGCAGAGTTTGTCCCACAAGACTTGTCACCAACCCCCAAAGCACCACCAGTCTGGGTCACTGAGATGGGCAGCACACCTGTCTTGGGGCATTTCGAAGCCCAATGTGATGAAAGTTTGCTTGGGATAAATTTTGGGGAAATGGCCAAGAGCCATTTTGAGTCTCGCAAATCACTTTTGCTAATCCTCATCTGGAGGGGCAAAAGTTAGCCTGGACAAACTTAGGAAACTGGCTAGGGCAGAGAAAAACAAATCATGTCTTGCTCCTGCAGTGGGTACAACCAGGACTGCAGCTCCTTCCACAGGCCAACAAGCATGCATGCTGCTGAACACCCAAAAATGAGCCACTCTGTCATATCTTAGAATATCTCAGAACTCCAGACTTCTCTCCTTGTTTGATCATATCCTAGAACACGTGGGGAACAACAGGCTGTGATCAGCTATGTGCTTCCTGTGTCCATGCCTGCCACAGAGGAGGCAGAAAGTCATCTCAGGTACCTGGGGAGCTGCTCAACACACTTCAAAGATTTCATCTGCAGCAGCAATGTTCCAAACCAGCAGTCACCACCGAGCACTGATGTGAGCTCTTCAGGACCCTATTAATCTCAAACTACCCCAACTCCAGCCAGGAGACAGGGCATCCTGTATTTTTGCTCACTTACATGGACCTAATGGTGAAGATTATAGTCTTCACCCTCTACCAGTCTCATACATCCCTGCTCAGCCATGACACTAAGGAAGACACACAGTGAGAAAGAAATCCCAAAACCAAAAATAATCTATGATGAGGACTTAGTAATTGCCTTGATGTGTGACTTTGGGCAATCAGGTTCTCCTCTTTTTGGTGCATTTTCATCTCATCACGTGTTATTTGAATAATTGCACTACCATGTCACACAGGGTACTTTAAGGCTTAGTGTTTATACAACTTTTTGAAGATGCAAAAATCATATAAATGCTAAGTCTTATTGTGGTTATTACCTTCCTCACAGGGTGGTTATGAAGCTTTGTAATTAATGTTGGTAAAGCAAACTTCTGTTATTGGATAAAATGTAATGTGCTAGAGAAGTGTGAAGGATTAATATCCTCAGTAATCTGATGTGGGTTTTACTGTTCCATGCAACACTTAAAAAAATAATTAAAAACAAACCTAAGCTGATACTAATAGGAAGGATGAGGAAGCAGAGACAGATGCATGTGGGGACAGACTGCTCTCCATTAATTAAGCCAAATATCATCCGTCTCCAAGACATTTCCAAGTATTTTCTTGCATCTGGTGATAATCACACATTCAATTTAAGGCTGATTTTGGGTAACCAGAACTCTTGAGCACCCCAGAAATCCTTTCAATGCAGTGAGAAATACCAAACACAGCTAAAGCAGCACAACTCTGACCTCCCAACTTTTACACAGGAACTGCTGCCTGGGGTAGACAGCAAACAGGTGAGATATGCTCAGAGACATGTAAGAGAGCTGAAAGCAAACTGTAAATCCACAGGGCCACACAAAGTGCCAGTCTCCAGTCACTAGACTGGAGGTGTAGAGAAATTTCACTCCTGAGGCTGTGCAGGATTCAAGTCCCCTGCAGCACTGGCAGCTACCATGCATTGAGAGCCACCAGCTCAGTGGCTCAGCAAAAAATACACAGCAGATTCAAATTTCTTCAGCATGAGAAATGTGGCTGCTAAAGTGTTCTGCAGTACAGTTACTTCCAAGTACACAAAGATGGAGAAGCGTTTGGAAAGTCTCTTGAAGAACAATTACCACCAGAAAAGGAAAATTGCTGGCAATTGCTGCAACTGCTTGAGTACTTTCTGCCCAGCACAGCAGATGCAGCCAGAGTATCTCCTCCCAGTGTCTTCAGACATGCAAACACCCCTCCAAATACTTCACATGACTGAGTTCACATCACACACCCTTGCATTTGGGACAGTATAGGTACTATTTTTATACTGCACATGTAGTATTTATATACTAAATAAAGTGATAGGGGCTATCCTGACTTTACACACACAGCTTGCAACAGTAGTTCCCTGGCAGACTCCAAAATCAACAGGATGTCCAAGCACTGCTGATTTTTTTGTACAACTGTTCATCAGGCTTCACTCTTATTTACTGAATTTGCCCACATGGTTTCTTCTGGTGCCAATTCTCTTTGCCAAAAGATAAAAGCAATACTGGTTTTCCCCTGAACATGTGCATGCAGATATGCCAACACTTTCCACAGGCAAACAGGCCAACAGCAAAACTCAGAGAAGCTTCAGATAGAGTTCAGGGAACCACACGTATTTCAGAGTCCCACAGTACTGCCAGGTCATCTGCAAGCCTTCCCATCTGCAAGGCTGCTCCACAGTGATGAGCTTGACCAAGCTTTAAAATGTCCCCAGAGAAGCATCTCCACAGCTGCTTTCACGTTTGCATCAGGAACTTGTTCTGGCATCCAGCTCCAGTTATCCCTACAGGGAGAGGCTGGAACAACAGCACCCAAAGCACCTGTCTTATAGGAGGCATGACATCTCTTCTGTTTATCATTTGAAGGCACACAGCAAGGGGATCTGAGCTCACAACAGGTATTAGAGTAATAGGTGTGATTATCAATAACCTTGGTAGTGTCTGATACAGCAAGCAAGACACATCCTTCCTCTTTAGAGGGCTTCAAGTGATGATGGGAAGCAAACTGCACCACAGCAAGAAAGACAACACCCACCCAAGAGTCCATGGGACGGGGTGGGAGTGTGAGAAACTAAACAAACACCCCTCTTCACCTGTGGGACTTCACTCATTACTCACTTTTAAATCCTGAGAAGCCACTTACACTGACTGCCTTGAGACTCAAAAGGAATGCAGAACGTGTGGCGCTACAGAGCAGTGTAAGACACCTCCTCTCCCTGCCCTGTGTAAAGCCAAACGTCCCTTCACCATCTTGGCTTTTACAGGGGAGAAGCTGGAGGGGCTGTGCTTCATTGCAGGAAGCTCTGCTAATCCTTGCTATACATGAGCAATAAGGGCAAAGGATTAGCATCACCAGCTGCTCTGCTGGAAAGTGCAACAAGGAAAATTAGATGCATATATGCAGTGTGGAGCCATTAGGAAAAACTGCCTCAAGCACCTCCCCCTCCCCATATTGCAGCTCATAATTCCCCATGACATGAGCACTGCACTCCCTTTCAATCCTGCCTTTATCTCTTGTCTCCCCTGCAGCCTGCTACCCCAAATGCCACTGCCACCCCTGAAACACAGCATCCCCCCTTCCTTTCCCATCAGCACTGCTACAGAGCCTGATACTCTGATCAAAACCATCCTGGGCAGCTGGTGCAAGCTGCAGAACCATGAGTGAATTCAGCACCTTCTGCAGCTTGGCCTTAGCAGAGTGGAGATGCCAGACACCCCAGCTGTGAGAAGTGGTCACTCTGCCTCACATTTTGCTATCATTTGTCACATCAAAAAGACTTCATATATACACAGGTTGGGCATCAGGGGCTGCTTTCACGAGAAACAGAGCAGAGCTTCCTGTGAGGTGGAACACAGCTGGTTAACAGGGCTCAGGAACATTATCTAATTGCTCAGGCTAGAAAGGGAAAAGCAATCTAAACTGATTTGAAGCTTCAGAGGGAATTAGGGAACAGAATATAATAACCTAAGTTGGAATTTGGCCATGACTCATGGGAAATAGAAAAAAAAAAAAGTGATTCTGGTCTTTCACAAACACAAATAAATTGCAACTTGGTGTTCCATTCCTTTCCAGAGTGGTACAGGCATGCATTCGATTTTGTTCACACTAACAATGCTCTTTGAGAAGCGGCTTTGAGGTAAGGAAAAATGCACTGGCTTTATACCAACACAGCTGTCAATCACACTGTGACAATATGCTAGAGAGGACACAACTGCACAGGTGACCTCAGCTTTGAGAATATGCAGATTTTCAATCCTTGAACTTCACTGTTTTTAAAATTCTCCAGCAAATTCAATAGAGCAAATACACCCTAACAACCAACTGCAGCCAAACACTTTTCAGAATATTCTGTATCTGTCACCTCTTTTCATAAAGCACCCATGGAAGAGTAGCAGTTTCCTACGGCCAGGTGTCAGCTGCACAGCTCTGGGTCCATGGCACAGGACAGGGGCACTGCCCTGGGCTTGTGCCCCAGCTGAAGGTCTTGGCAGCAAAAGGCTCAAACCCTGAATCCCCAGAGCAACGTAGGTACAGGTCTTAGCAGTCCTAAGGTGCAGTCAGGTAAGACCAGAAAATGTGCATTATCAAGGCAGGCAACATTTTACTCTCATTAGCTCTGGCATATGGCTAATTTGAAGCTTCCCTGGTATTTTACAAATTGTGAGAAGCAGCCAAGCCAAACCTGGTCTGTTTTTAAGAACAGCCAGACTCCCACACAGGTGGGAAACACTGCACAGCTGCCTGCAGCTCACATGAAGTCCACATATGGGACAGGTCATAGCTACAACTGTGCTTGGAAAAAGCTGTCAGCAGTGCCAGACTGCTCCTTTTCCACCTCCAAACTTACAAGCATCTGTGAACAAGTAAAGACAAGGCTGGTCCCCTTCTGCTTCAGCCTACCCAGAAATTCAGCTCTGACAAGGTCTAAGCCTTGGCTATTCCTGTTGCAGACATGGCAGGAACAAGCTGGAGAGCACAGAAGACCCTGAAGAGCAAAGCCCTCTTCTCCTGTTCCCCTGAAGAGAGCAGCCACTGCCAGCCCTAACTTTGAGAGCTCTGATAGGCATGAAATGAGCTCGAAGGCCACAGCCCTCATCATCCTACCTGTCCTAGCCAAGTGCCTGCTTCATCCACTCCCTGATGTAAGCCTTGTCCCACTCTTAAATAGCAAGGACAGAGCTAATGCTGGGCTGATTGATCTGCCATGAAATTCATGCCCAAGCTCTATTACAGTAAGGTGTCCACACCCACACAACCCAGCACCAGTGTTTGAGCCCATGGAAATAAGTGGATGTATTATAAGCTACAGCCAGTGCAGGTGCTGTGTCAACGTGGGCTGGAAGATTAGTCCTCTACTAGAAGTATCACAAGGGGACAGGTAGGACACCAACACCACCAACACCACCTCTGCTGCTCAGCAGCAATCACACAGCTTTGATTACATTGCTGTTCTTTTCTGATGTAAAAGACAGAGGAGGTGGGATTGGAGCTAGCTGGGGTGGGGGGAAAGGGAGGTCTGCCAGGAGGAATTAATTTCAACAGTTTTAATGCTTAATATAATCCAGAAAAAAGCAAACAAAACGAAAACCAAACAAAAACTCCAAGCCTTCACAGAACAGAAAATGCCAGAAACTAAAACACTTAACACTTAAAAACCATGTACAAACAAAGGAACAAAATTAATTGGCAGTAGCCTTTGCTCTCCACCCCATCACACATAATGTGGGTGGTGGGAGACACTGACCACTATAGACTGAGTGAAACACAGGTCACAGACACTTAGAAAGTGCACTGACCTTGGAAAAAAGCCCAGTGGAAGCCAATGATGGGTTTTCTGTGTCAAATATGCAGGGATACAATTCCACCTCCTGCTGCAAAATGCTACCTTCCACTGCAGTTGATGGGAATTACACCTATTTAATAGACAGACGAATTGATTTTGTGATCCCACGTGCCTGGGCCTGCAAGATTTCCAGCCCACATAACCTCAGATAAAAATCCAGCAAACCCCAAGATAATGAAGTCTGAGACTCCACAAACACTGCTTCACCGAGCAAAGCTCAGATGTGCTTGGAGCTCAATGCAATCACAAGCTTCTGCTAAATTACCTTGGGCCAGAAGCATTGCAGATCAGGGTATTTCCAGGCAGGTTAGGGACTGATGTCATGAGAATTGCTACCTAAGGGATATTTTTATCGTTACTGCATTGCTCCTGGGCAAAATGCAAAAGGCATTATGTGTACAGGGAGCTACAATTTCCATCTAAGAGCTGAGCCCAGGCTCCATGTCGAGCTGTTGGACTTTTCTGCGCAAGCTTTGCTATCCCAGCACAAATCACTGATGTGTTTAAGGAGATCCTGTTACAGAGAGCAAGCCAGGCAGCAGCAGCAGCTGTCACCTGCAGGGACCAGCCTTGGCAGCTCAGGTCTGTGTCACACCGAGGGCTCTGAAGTGCCTGACAGGGGCAACTAAAGGCGCTAGAGATACACTTCACTAGTTGATCCTGGCACCTTGATCAAAGCACTCTTGGGAAATGGGAAACTCCTCAGCTCAGCTCAGCTCAGCTCCCCTTTGTGTTCTCTTTGCACTCCCCTCGCTGAGCTGCTGAGCACAAGTCAAAGGCAAGAGGCTGGAGCTAGCAGGTGCCTGGCAGCTGAGGAGTTTGATAGGCAGCAGGAAAACACCTGAGGCACGAGGACAAGCATCTACACATCTTCTCCTGAAATATTTACTCTTTTCTGTGGCATAGAAAGACTCGACATGCTGGAAGAGCACGAGGCATCCCCACAACAGCAGTGGGGTGTGAAACTGGAGCCACACTGACCAACAGCCTGGGAGCTCAGTGGGGCTCCCTTAGCAGTGCAATCCCACAGCAACACCTGCTCCAGACCTAAAGCCTGTCCTACAGTCCTACAGATGAATTTAGAGTGTTCAAGCAAGACTTGGGCTTGCAATCCCCGTTTCTTCACAGAGCACAGCCTCTACTATCCTCTCCCTTAGGAGCACTCAGGGAGTGTTGACTCCATTCACTTCAGCATCCCACATCCATTGGCACTAACTCCACCCCAGGGGACCCTGAGCACCTTGTGTAACATTGTTCCTGCTGCACAGAAATGACATTGATTAGCAAGGCACTGGTCACAAACTGTGTCATTGTGCATTATTTTGCTAGCTCTTGGCCACAGTGATGGCGGCCTCCTGCAGCTTTCAGTGAGAAAATCCTGCTCTGGACCTACTGCTCCTCTCCAAAGGAGACAGCTCAAAGAGGTACTGTGACACCTCCTGGGAGCCTGCATCACACCTGGAGAAAGGGAGGTGGGAGAAAAGGGAAACAGACACCTCACCTCTCCTCTCTGGAGGGCAGGCGTTTGGACTGGAGGGACTCAGAGCACTGCCTTTCCTCTCAGCCTTGTACAGGCCTCCCATTTGGAAAGGGACAGATGCTCATACCCTCCTGGTAGGCTGCTCAGCAGCTGCACTAGTAAGGGAGCTGGGCACAGAGAGATTAGGGATTGTGATGGGGATATTCAGCTGTGCAGTCCAGGAGCTCACAGTATTCATTTACTCCCATAGCTCTGGCAGTCTTCAACAACAAACAGCGTGGAACAGCAACTTTGCTGCTCATCCTTGCAATTTCCACTCCAACAGCCCAATCACACGTTTACCAGCCTTCCACAGAGGGAACCACAGTACAGGAAACACCAGGGCCCTCAGGGTCTGTTTTCTGTTTGGTATCCAACACAGGTTAGCAAAGCTGCCTGGTGCATCCCTATGGTAACTCTCACAGCAATAGCTCACACCCCACAACACCCCAAGGGCCCAGAAAAAGAGGTGCCACGAGACGGGGGGGTTACTCCACTCATAAGCAACCTGATTTGCTGCTGGAGTAATCCAGCCCCTGAGGAAAACACAACGGAGAGGAGTGATGAGCAGGCAGTAGGAAACTGAGACAGAAAGCCTTCCTGGTGTTTATTAAAACAGTGCCTGCTAGTCACCTCCTTAGCAGTGGTGGCATTTAAGCAGCAAAGCACTGCCTTGAGGCAGAAGCCAGCACTCTTGGTGCAAATGCCTGATTCCCACAGGAGGCTTCCAGCAAAGCCTTGCCAGCAGTCCACACAGCTGCAGGTCTTTCAGTTCCAAACTGCCCAGACACATGGAGCCCCTCAGTCACCTTGAGCCCTGTCTCACATCCCCACAGCTCTGCCTGCCAGGAGGGGCTGCACTGCCTGAAACACCCAGGGGCAGGGAGGAAGGACACAAGGGGAAAGGGCAGCTGGAGATGCAGGAGCTGCCTACCTCAACTAGACACACGGTCAGCCCGGCCATGAGAACTGGCTGGGGCCCTCCCAGTAACCTAATAACACTCATTACATAGGCTGGATCCTTCATCAGAGAAAGCACAAGGTGTCCCATGCAACTTCTTCAACAATGGGTTTCAGGCTATGGAACATGCAACCTGTGATCGACTCCACCACTTGAGCCTGGGTCTTCAAACTTGAGGCTGATCCTTGCCTGCTCACCTTAATCACTTCTCCCTTTCCAAGCTCCCTTCTTCCTTGGGCAATTAGACACTTGTAGACTGTTTCATGGTGTCTCACCCAAATCAGCCCACTTGCCACAGAAATGCATCCATGTGGGGGCAGAGCCCACACACAGTTTAATGATCTGCTGCAGTACCAAACACCACTTGAATAGGGCAGGAGAAGGAGGAACATGAAATACCATCTCACATCAAAAATGAAAATCCTTCTGCAGTCATAAAATTAAAGCCTAGAATAGAACATAAACCCACTGGAGGATTTTTTTATTTTTTTAATCTCTAGGTAACCAGGCAAACCAAAAGACTGGACAGTCACACTGACACAGAGAGCAATACAGCATTCCACCACTCACTGCCCACTGATGCTACCAAAGCACTGGGAGATGCTTCCATCTTCCCCCAAACCAGAGATTTTCTGCTATATCCCATGTTCTAATTCATGCAGCTGAAAAAAGAAAAGGTGAAAAAACCAACCTGGCAGCTAATGGCTAAAGGCTGAGTGCCCTCACCTATGCACCCATGGCAGTAGTGCTGCTGTGCAGGCACCATGACACCAGTTCCTTCATAAAAGGCTTGAGTTAGAGACCCAGGGAAGGCACATTTTCTGTAGCTTTAAGGATGGCTGGTTGTGATGTCAGGGTTTGAGGAGGGTGGGAAGCAGTGAGGACTTTTAGCCCAGGCAGGCCCATCCTAAGCTGTTAATTCTCCTGGGGTGTGTGAGTGCTCTGGGAAGGACTCGTCACATGAGGCACTGGAACCAGCCAGGTCTGCAAATGGATTTCCCAGGACACCATGACAAGTAGGAATTCCAGGTTCATCTGGCTGAAGGCAAACATGCTGCTTTCCTTCTAATACCTTCCTGCCTAATGCTGCTGGCTGCCAAGCCCAAATGAGGCTGGAAAATGAGTGGGTGGTTTTGGCGAAGAGTAGAGGGAAAAAAAGGAATAGCCTGCATCAGATGTTTGGAGGGAATTAAGGTTACTCTCAGAGAGAGAACAACAGGGAGCAGCATCTGACCTGCCTGGGGAAAAGCAAATCTCTGCTCACCTGGGGGATGATATTTTATTGAAAGACAGAATAGTTAAAACTCAGTTCTCTGCTCTGTATCTAAGACGAGAATAGATGTGCTATAAAGAGCAAGCCTCATCCTGTAGCATGAGAATTGCCTTAAGTTTCTTTGGATTACATTTCTCAACCTTTTTCTTCCCTCCATGCCCACAATCCCTTCCATAACTAAATCATGCCTCTTATGCAGATACAAGGCTGGTGAAGAAGCAGGAAGCATCCAAGCTGGGAACCAAAAGCTCTGATGGAGATTCTAATGGAAATACAGTGGGTTACAATGATTTAAAGGTAACATGATTCTAGCTGCACGTTAAGGAATTACTATAGCAGGAACCACCTGAACCAATGGAAGGCAAGCCTTTCAAGGAGCAGTGCAAATGAAGCAGTGCCATGACCTGAGCTGGCTTTGGTACCCAGTGAGTCCACGCAGCACAGCACATCTCCTGTCCCAAGTGACCACCCTAACAGATGGAGCCAGAAGTCATGGACTGAATGAACTCAATGGACATTTTGTAGACATTTATGGACATTCTGCAGACCTTTCACAGGGCTGGTCCATCAGCTATGGGAATGGTAACTGTGTATTATACCAAAGGGTAGGAAAGGGGGTGCATTGGATAGTGTGGGCCTGAGCACTACAAACAGTATCTTTAAGGGATGAAAAATGTGCTGGGTTGGGCTGGGATAGAGTTAATTATCTTCATAATAGCTAGTATGATCTGGTTTGGGTTTGTGATGGAAGCAGTGTGGATAACACAGGGATGTTTTCTTCACTGCTGATCAGTGCACAGCATCAAAGTCCTTCCTGCTCCTCACCAGCAATGGGGCTGGGAATGCACAAGAATTTGGAAGGGGACACAGCCAGGACAGCTGACCCCCACTGACCAAAGGGACATTCCACACCATACAGCATCCTGCTCAGTACATAAAGCTGGGGATAAAGGAGGAAGTGGGGACATTTGGAGTTGCTGTGTTTTACCTTCCCAAGGCACCATTACCCATGATGGAGCCCTGCCTTCCTGGGGATGGCTGAGCACCTGCCTGCCCATGGGAAGAGTGAATGAATTCCTTGTTTTGCTTCGCTTGCATGAAGATTTTTACTGTCCCTATTAAACTCCCTTTACCTCAATCCATGAGTTTCCTCCCCTTTGTTCTTCCAGTTCTCTCCCCTCCCTACACCGTGGGACTGAGTGAGTGATTTTGTGGTGCTCAGTTGTTGTCTGGGGCCAAACCATGGCACAGGTCAGGAGCAAGGGCCATTGGAGGGAGCTGATCACTCTGGCGTCAAGGCATCACACCCAGGCAAGGAGGAGATGCAGCCCCACATGTGCATACACACCTTGTGCAGCATGAGACTCAGAACTGGAAGAGACTTTGAGTGGAGCAGTGCCCTCCCCCTGAGTCACACCAAACCCCCAGCAACGTGGGCAGGCAAGCACGTAAATAGGCAGATTGCGAGCGCAACCTGCAAGGAAGGCTTCCTCTCATATTGCTGGGGAAATTACCCTGCCAGTGGTCTCACCTCCTAAAAAAGAAATACACCAGACAAGACATTGAAAGGGACACATGAACACACATCTGCAGGGTGGTGGAGAAAGCAGGTGCTGTTTGCTGTAGTCCTGAACCAGACAGAGCCCAATATCCTCTCTAGGAGAAACATGATGGATCTGTCTTGCACAACAGCAGGAACACCAAGAGGGTGCTATTCTGGGGACCTGCCACAAACTGTGCTGTGCATCCCAGGGACACACTTGGCTTCTATAGACACCCTGTATCACTTTTCCAGTAGTCATTTCCAAGTCACACTCCAGAATATATGCTACAAGACTTTAAATGTTAACTGGAGAAAACAGTTTCCCTAAATCCTTATGATAACTTGTGAGCACTATCCCTCCCTATCCCCCCTTCTCTCAGCAAGGGTCACTCCCAGCATTTTCTCCCTACAGCCAAGGCAAGGCAGCCCCCAGCTGCCTTCCTGCCTGGTGCTACCCCAGCAGTCCTCTCCTGTCAGGCTGCTGCTTGGTGCTGTGCACCACATCCCCCCATGGGGGCAAGCAGAGACCTGGTACCAGCTGAGCTCCATCTCCTCAGCACACTACCAAAGCACAGCTTGCTTGCTTTGCTACAGGAACCAAAATTGCAAAATTAACTCTTAACAGAGACAGTTCAGCTCCCTCCTACAGCTTGTGCCACAGCCCAGGAGGAAGGAGGCAGTGGAATGAAAGGGCAGCACATTCAAAGCAAGGCCAAGCACCTGCAGTTTGACAGCTCTGTTTCATGAGTCATTCCCCTTTCTGCTGAGGCGCGGGGCACTGGTCATGCTTAGGGCAGGCATTGGACCAATTAGCTGGCATGAAAGGCCTAAAATCCAGCATCTAATGGGAGCCAATCACTGGTGCATGTCAAGCAAGTGGTACCTTGGATTTTAATTGTCTCCCTCTAGCCTGCTCAGAAAGCCTGGCACAGCAGTTGTTCTGCCTGTTGTCCAGAAAGCCACGATACAAGCTGGAGGAATGGGAATTCTCCTTCCCTTGGGAATGTGGCTGTCAGCCCTTCTGCAGCAGCCAACATCCTTGCCAGCTGGGCAGGGGAGCCTCTTCTCTGCCAACACTCCCCTCCAGCACCATAACAAGCCTTCTGCTAAGCAGCATCAGCTGATTCCACAGCCCCAATACTGTTAAATACTCTCCTAAATATTACAAAATGCTGCTGTCATTGTACCCATGCACATTCCCCTCATGCCATCAGCTGCAGGGACCTCTACCTGACTGCTTTAAAATCTCATAAACTTTCCCTCTCTTTCTCAAATCTGGAGTTACTCTCTCCCTTGTACACAGGCTGGTTCCCTGAAAGTTATGGCCAAGTCAAAAATAAACTTGTGGTTTAAAAATTGCATAGATCTGAGATTTAAAGTCATTATTTATTTCTGCCTTCCTGCCTCCTTCCTCCCTCTAAGTGTTTCTGTAACCAACACTAAATTAAAGCAAGTATAAACAAGGCTGAGGAGAATTCCAGTTAATTTTGAAAGCTAAAAGCAGCATCTCTCCCACCCTATTACTCCCTCCTACTCTTATCCTTGTATTTTATACAAAGGATGGTTTCCCCCTCTTCCCACCTTTACTAAACAGATTTTCCAACTCATGCTCCCACATTTGGGCAATTAATGGAAAACAGGCAGCATGGTGTCACTCATTAATGTGGAAGCCCAATATAGACTTAAGGAACAGGAGCTTGGTCAGGGAGCTAAGTTTAGAAGTGAAAAACACTTCCTACATATTTCAAGACACAACCCTGATGCTTCTGGCCTTCTCAGAGGCAGAGCAGATGCTTGTATGCACATAAAAAGTCTTTCCAAAACATTTTCACATCTCTCCAACCACAACTTTACAACTTCATTGCCACGACAGAAAGGCTAACCTCCAAGCCTGGAGAGATCCAAGCTGGCAGGGGTTGGCAGGAAGCAGTTGGCATCAGAGCTGCTGCAGACCCAAAAGGTACTGGAAGCCATGAGTCTTGCTAACCTCATCAGGTTTTTCACCACTGAGATTTCTGGAAGCACTTGATAGCTGCAGCATGTGGATTTAAGGGACACTGAGACTGTGTTTCTTTGTCTGGATTTCTTCTAAAGCAATCATGGAACAGGCAGCCAACAGGGAGGAGTGAGAAGGGGAGCTCCACGACTCTGTGGCACCTTCAGCACAGCTTTGGGTGAAAGCTGGGACCTCAAGCTTCTTGTTTTTAGGCAGCTCCTGTCAGACTCCAAGAAAGCATCAGGATCCACCCACACTGGCCTCTCCAGCAGGAGCAAACTGGGATCAAACCAGTTACGGAGCAGAGCTGAACCAGGCTGAAACCCAGCCATGCAGAGAGCTGTGCAGCCATCCTTGCAGGAAACCTGCTCCTGGCCACATGTGGAGGGAAGGAATGGGCAAGAGGCAGAAACCACTTTTGCCCTCTCCCCCACCTCTTTAAAAGGCTGCAGGAAGGGCAGCTTTCTCCTTTCTGGGACAGCTTGGACATGCCATGCCTGTGTCCCCTGTGCTGGGGGGATGCAGCAAGCTTTCCCACTGCCCTGCCAGGCAAGCCTGCTGCAGTGCCCAGACAGCCCAGGGAGGCACATGCAGGGTGCCCAGCTCAGAGTTTCATCAGGCTTTTTTACAGCCAGTTACCTGGCTCAAGCTGCATTCCCACTGGAGAAGCACCACCCTGCAAACCCCCACGACGGGGCCCCCCTCTGTAGGCTGTGCAAATTGGAATACAAATCAGAGGAAAAAGCTTTCCTCTGTTTGAACAAATTGCTATAGATTCACCCCCGTCTCAGGTCAGAGCCCCCGATGGGAAATATTTTCACTGGCTGACTGCTAATAGACTCTGGAGCAGCCACTGGATCAATACCTGAATAAGAAAATTAGCCAAAGCACACAATCTGATTTTACCTTGTTTTGAATTACAGCAGGTTTGTGTTTATTTCACTCCCCTTTCCCTCCTTTCCTCTCTAGCATGCTTCCCTCATCCTTGCTCCCTGGTTACCTATCTATCAAATCTAGTCAGATTTGTGGGAATATAATAAAGTACGTGCAGGAAGATGTAATGCCTTTTGAAAAATGTTTACATGCATTAATATTTTCTAGTGACACTGCAGTGCTACCACTCCCTCAGAAGAGATAGTTCAGGAGCAACAGCAAGATTTCTATACATCCCCCTCAAAAAAGCCATATGCAAACAATTTTTTAAAAATCTTCACAGGAAGATGGAGACTCAGCTGCATATTCCCTCTCAGAAAACCCAAGAGGTCAGTAGCAAGGTTGAGATATCAGGAATTTAACATAATAATAGTAATAACAACAAAACAACAATAACAGCTCAGTCCTTTCCTTTGGTGTTGGTAGCAACAGGGTTGTGTAACCATACCTGGACTATATTTCAGATGCAGAAGGCTACACAGAAACCAGAAGTCGTTCTGTTCTATGAAAGACTTCACCAGCAAAGGGACAAGCAAAATGCTGCCTTTCACAGAGATTCAGTGCTGTGTTTCTGACAGCTGAACACATGAACCATCCCAATTTCCTAATCCTTTCCTGCTGGTTTAGAGGCTATTTCATTTTAATCTGGGAATGGCCCTACAAGAAGGGGAGAGATATAGATCACAGATACTAAGTACATTAAAGAAAAAAAGCTGCCAAACCAACTGTTCAGATAGGGCATGTTGCCCAGACAAAATTCAGTGGGAGTAAAATAATTCCTTCTACTTCCTACCCCAGCATCCCACTCTTCATGCCACCTACAACTGAGTCAAATGAAGAGAGAAAGCTCGACTCAATCTTCAGCTTCCTGCTCCTGCACATCATGCTGTGAAGCAAAGCCACCAGCCGGGCACCCACGGAGAACTTGAAGCAGAAAGAAGCCCTGGAGCCTTTAACGTGAGATGAGGTCCCCCTGTCACATTACCACACCACAAGTGGCTTTGAACCAAACAGTCTGAGCAGGACCTCACACCATCCTCTTTATGAAGCTTCCCTGAGAAACTGCATGTCTTCCTTCCTACCCAGTCACTTACTGCTACACTCTGGGGACAGGATCCTCTTCTCTTGACTTGGCACACAGCACAGGGCATCTGCTGGACATTCACTGCTTTCTATTCAAGGAAACAGACTGGGTATCCCAAGGGCAGCCCTGCAAAATCACTTGTGTGCCTAATAAATAAATAAATACATATGTGATATATATATACATGCAAATACACATATGAGTACACATGTACATACACACACGGCTATTTTACTCCCTGTGATATGTGGTTAAGAGGTTTAATAACCTTTTCCACTGTCTCTAACCCCATTTTTGTTTAATCTTTATGTTACACTCATGGTAGACTACTAAGTATAATTGTCAGCACACATTATGCTGCACATAATGAAATATGTACAAATGTCTACCAGCACATCCTCAGTTTCCCTCTTTGTCTGTAGCAGACTACACCAGGAGGTTGCTAATTACAGCATGTTAATCAAGGAACTTGAAAAAGGAGGATAGGCCATAAATACATTGTAGCAAAGACAATCTCAATGAAAGAAAACAGAAGAGACAATTTTTCTCAAAGCAGTACTTACAGTATGTGATACTGAATCAAGTCCAGTGAAACACCCCAAAATGGCCAGGCAGCTGGAGCATATGGTATATGAAAAAAAAGCTGAGAAAAATGTGGGTGGGGAGAACTTACTAGTATTGCTTAATTGAGAAGGGGTGGATGGAGGAAAGATGGACACAAACTCTCCTCAGTGGTACACAGTAAAAGAAGGGCAAAACCCACCAGGTACAGCACAGGAAATTCACATTTCTGAATACAGAATCTGTTTCACCATAAAGTTGGTCAAACACCAGTAGAGAGGCCCAGAAAGTGTGTGGACCCTCCATCCCCAGGGAAGATCAAAGTTCATCTGGATGAGGCATTTAACACCCTGCCTTAACTTCTAACATCAAAGTAGCTCAGCTTTGAGCAAAAGGCTGGACCAAGGGACTTTCAGAGGTCCCTTCCAACCTCAATCATCCCATGAAGTAACCACACATAAAACAGGTTTAAACTTGGAGATGTATAAAAGAAGTAAACACCAAAACCACAAAGGAGAACGATCATGGACATCAGACTTGTTAGCACATATTTTTCTTCTGACTTAGTTTGATTTTTAAGATTTGTTCCACTATTTCAGATGCTATCAGAGATTAACAAGGGTTTTTATGGTTTAGGGTCTCTAAACCAGGCTGTAATCCAGGAATTTTTGTTAGTCCTTTCACTGAGATTCAGACTGAGCCCTCAATTACCATTACTTTGGTGGAAATTTAAATCTCTGGACCTTGCTATCTCCTAGAAAAATGTAAGAGGAATGGAAAGTTACCACAGAGCAGCTGCATGAGCTCAGTCCCGATGAAACAGAACTTTTTTCCTTTAAAAACAAACATATACTTCCCTCTTTGCTCTGTTTACAGTGTTGATTTTCCCCAGTAGGAAGGTGCTGCACCACATCCCTCCTCGAGGACAATAAAACCCAGAAAGAGCTTCTGGGAAGGTGGCCACAGAGCTCCCAACACAACAGAAAATGTCACAGCTTTCCCCAGGCAGGATTCTAGAGAAATCTAGCAGATTATCAGAGACAAAAGCAGTTGTTCCCAAATGGATGAGTGATGCCTTTGCCGCAGTGCCTACAGCTGCACTGCTCCTCTCAGGCACCTGGCTGCTGCCATCCAGGGGCTGCACATTCCTGGGGGAGAGCCTCCAAATACTGGGGAGGAAGAACAGACCAGCTATGAAAGGAGAAGAGTCACATTCCTGAGACTCCTGAAAGAAAAAAAAAGGAAGGTCATTCTATGATTTAAGTAGGTGAGAGCCTCCTGCAATTCTTTTCTTCAGCGAAAAGGTCTGCACTTGTCTCTGCTCAACCTATCCATCCCCAGATGATGCAGAAGTGCAGATTTGGATGTATTACTCATTGGTTACCCAAGAAACAACAATACACTGATCCAGCAGCAACAAACAGTACAAGCACAAAAGTATCTTAAGGAGACAGCTGCTTTCTCCACCTAGGGAAATTTAGAGTCTGGAGGTTGCTCTGTCCCAGAACATGTGGAAGTTGAGTTTTGGATTTGTTCCAGCAGCAGCACTGGGATGAGAGGTACCCTGGCCCAGCTGAGCCCCACCAGGCAGGGCAGTGCTATGGGAATCACACCAGCTCCAGAAGCACTCACAGACCTAGAGCCCACACTTCTTGGAGGGTGATGAGATGATGGACAAGTGATCCAGAAATGTATCTGTCCAATAAAGAGGCAATAAAAACATTTTAAAAATAAAATAAAGGCAACAACAGCAATAATGAATGTGTTAGGAATAACATGAACTGAATTTGCATATGCAGATCAACACATCTAGCTGGACAAGGAAGATGGTAAAGCTGGAAAGAAGTCTCTAGGAAGAAAGGCAGGATAAGGGAGCACTGGGAGTCTGAAAAGCCATTTGACAGAATAAAGAAAACAAAGCAGCTGACAGTAAGTTTGCTCTCTTGCTCTAAAATGGAAGCAGTGATGAAAGCTCACACCAGCAAACACTACAGTAGATATTGCTGCTGTGGCTTCAGAAGTTTTCAGAAAATTTAAGGGCTCAGATCACATCTGATCTCACACACAGACCCCAGGAGACCCAGGACCCAGACCCCCAGCTCCAGCAACAACCACCAGGCCAGGCACTCACCTCAGTGAGACCATACATTTAAAGTCAAAAGTGTACAAATAAATACAAAAACATTCACAGAAAGGAAAAAGAGACATGAGCACAGTGCAGATGTCCATCCACTCTGGTCACCAGGGCAATCTAACCACATTATACCCAGGTCTTTCTCAGCTGTTTCTCTGCTGTGCTGAGCTCTCCAGCCACCATTCCTTCAGCAGGTGCTGAAAACACTCTGTTCTTCTTCATAAGTGTTCAAAAGCTTTGTAGAAGAGGGTCAGGAAAATACCCCTCATGAGCACTGTGCCTGCTATTTAATCTTATTCATACAAAAAGATCAAACCAAGCTTCCAGCTGCTGTTTGCCTTCAGTGTTGCAACTCAGTATAAAGGCATCACTTGGGTTTTCTTTGCTGCTGCTTCAGCCATAGGAATTTCCATTGTATCTGGAATTAGCATGCAGGAAGCAGGGGAAAAGGGCTTTCTTCAGTTGCAGACCTCTTACAGGATTTTGTTGACATACTCACTTTATGTGTGAAAGCATACAGTCCCTTCCTTTGCAAACCCCTCTCTCACAGAGCTAATATGTGTATTTAAAATAATGTGCCCCTTTAATGCAGCTTTTATTGTTCAAACAAGTATTATTTTAAGCATAGTGAATTCAGGAAGAATTCCAAAGGTGAAGTGACAGGAACTGAGGAAAGAGAGAAGGCACATGGGAAGAAGGTGGTGACAATGGGATAAAGACTCCCCCCCAGAAGGCCTTATCTCCAAAACAAAGTGAGATCCTGAACACAAGCTCTATTTATGTCCTTTCCTTCTAGCTGCACTTTTTAAAGACACCAGAAAAGTTAGGGAACAAACGCAGGTGACAAAGAAGAAAAAACTTCAACAACTGTAATGGAATTAAGAAACAGAAAGGAAAAATCCCTCTTATTCCAGCATAACAATCCTGTGGGAAAGCAAAGGATGGAGAAAATAAAAAAGAAATCCAAATAATTCTTGCCAGATACCTCCAGTTCACTTCAAGACAGCAAAAAGAGACAGGCCTGCAGTCACTACAAAAGGATATTTGAGTGGTATCACATATCAGACAAAAGAGTCAAAAAACTTTTGGGGTAGGAAAGACTGCTTTTCCCATTATTCCAGACTGGCCAATGTAGTGGGGGCATGCCTTGCAGAGAGTTAAGCTCTGTAGTTCAAATATAACAATTATCCCATTCTGGAATAACCACAAGCACAAATCCAAGTCCTCCAGAGTAGTGGTATTTGAAATCCAAGTGCCAGATACTTTTCAAGCCAAGAGAAACAAGAAATCCCCCTACAGAAATGACCATCTCAGAAGGCAGATCCAAAACCCAGTGAGTGCAGTTCTTGGCCTCTCTGGTGAGCTAAATCTCGAGGCACTGCACTCTGGTTAGACAAAGCCAGCACACTTTTTGGAGAGGGCTCTCACTCCAGGATGTTCTGTGCTCTGATGAGAGATCTGCTTCAGGTTCTCCAGCAGCAGCTCACCAAAGGCAGCTCAGGGAGTGCCTGAGAGTGGCAGCAGGGCAGTGACCACAGCAACCAGGCTGTGATGAAAAGATGCTCACCAATGCAGCCAAGTGGAAACTGAGGTTTAAAGCTAAAAATGTCTTGAGTGAAAATTTAATGGTGATGGGGTGGGGGTAAAAAAAATCAGATGTCCATGAAAACTGTAAACTACTAAGGTGGGATACCACACAAAAGCTGTGGCTGCCCTGTCTATGCTCCCTCCCTTCATATCCTGGTGAAATCACCTCACTGAAATCACCAACTTCGTCTCCAAAACCTCTGTCTGAGGCAGACAAATGGCACCACCTTCCATTCATACAAGCAGAAAAGCAGAAGAAACAAACAGATTTAAACTTTTTTTGTGATTTAAAGTGAGTTTATTTGTTGCTGGTTGTTCTGTTTTGAGTTTTTTTCTATTTGGCTTACACTGAAGTCTTTAAAATAAAAACATCATGAAGAAAGACTGACAGCAACAGGAACTAAGTCATTATGTGCAACATTTTAGGCCAGCATTTTTATGAGAACAACAGCTCAGTTGGATTTAACTCCCTTGTCTTAGAATTAAATTGCCATCCAAAGCAGCACAGCAGAGCAAAAAATTGTATCCAGGGAAGTGAATTCTCTAAGCTTTCCTCCACCTTACTTCTAACATTTTTTTTTTCCCTGAGGAAACTCAAGCATTTCTCCTGGTCAGGCAGTAGCAGAGGCTTGAGTCAGAGTTTGGGCAGCAACTTTTGCTGACAGATCACAGGCACAAGGGCTGCCTGCTCACACCCCCATAGCAGCATCACTTCTTCTGGGCTAATGAATAAAAAGTCATCCGTGTCATCAAGGTGAGCTGGTGTGACAAAACACATCTGAGAGCTAAGGTATCAACAAAAATCCAATCAGCCAAACATGCCTCGAAAACTAGCTACAATGACTCTCTGGATCAGACAAAGAGGGAGAAACACAATTCAGGAAAAATCAGTTAGTTCAGAAACTGATCCCCTTAATTACAAATTATCACCCATTTGACACCACCCTGGGGTTTGGGCTCCAGCCTTGGTGTCACCCACATTTGTTCATCCACAGACATCAGCAATTCTCACAGAGCACCTGGGACCCAAAAAAACCAAAACAAAACAAAACAAAAAACAAACAAACAAACAAACAAAAAAAAAACCACAAACACACACACAAAAAAAAAAGCATCTAGAAGTACTTACACAAATACTACATTTATCCCCCTCTTTCCTGCAATGGAGGTGCAGGACCTCAAAAGCCCTTTCACATGACCCTGAACTTACTGCTATCACTTTTTGGCTCATGTGCAATCCTGTTCAGGGAAGGCTTCTGCCTGATGGAGATGGCAGTTCTCATTTGCTCTTCCAATCCTTCCCTTTCAACAGCAACAATGTCATGGGTATTATCATGAGATCAATGAAAGAAAGAAAGATTCTCATTCCTCAAATTTACACACCAATAACAGCTTTTTTTTTTTTCCCTCTCTCTCTCCTTTTTTTTTTTTTTCTTTTTAAATCCAGCAATAGCTAGAAACATTTCCTTCTCATTTCCCTGTCTACCTCACCAAGCATATCAGAGACTCTAGTACTTTTTGGCATTTTCCTGTTTCTTTCTTCTGCAAAGTTTTGAATTAGGGCTAGCAAGCAAAAAGCTCATAAGCATGGTTTCCTTTCCCCAAACATCCTCACTTACTGCTTCCTCTAGATTTGCTTTGAGACAATCAAATGTAATTCTTAAATTAAACTCCATCTATTAAGTATCAGTTCTTCTGGAGCTTTATAGCACACTGTTCTATGCAAGGAAACAAAGTTTGTGATGCTATGATGCAGAGCTGCTTCCTCATTTTTCTCTACTGCTCTTTTAAGTGTCTGTACAAAATGCCCTGCTGATCCAACTGAAGCTGAGTGATAAACAGCTGATCTACTGCATTTTACCCAATGTCTCCTATCTAAAACCATCTCCTTAAGCAAGCCATATGCTGCAAACATACTTTGAAATGTCTCCATAATAATCCAGGAAGCAGGACTGTTTGTCAAATAGCACAGGCACTACTGCTGGCCACTTGGAATAACCATCAGCCACAAGTAGGTACATATGCTCATTGTGACCTGCAAAAATCAGCATGGCTTCTTTGCCAAGGCTTAGCAAATGCCAGTGTGGTTTCTGGTTTCAGAAACTAACATTCACTTTGGCTAATTTCTCCTTCTACATGGAGTTCCAAGCCTGATTACCAGCCACAAATATGTAACAAATTGCTTCTTTCAATTTGTTGCAGTAATATTCATGCCTCTCACCCAACATCCCAACATGAAAGATTTATGGTCTTAATCATGCACATCATAGTAAACAGTCATTCTCTACTGTCAATTGCATTTTTCTGCTGAAATAAGGATGAAAGTGCTGAGCTGCTTATCGTTTGACCAGACAGAACACAAACTATTATTGTGCTATTTTAATCAAAGCTGGGGCTTAGTTTCTATGAGTAACATCTTCATATGCAGCTACATGGTACAAGAGCTTGACTATCCTATTTTGAAAAAACAATTTAGAAACTTAATCACAGCTAAACACAGGTCTTGTCTATGCAAGGAGTTATTCAGAAACAGCTTTTCAAAATTAAAGATTAATTCCAGACCTGTTGTTCAGAGGTTCTCTTTCACCACAGCAAACTGCATTAAGCCAGTTTACACTCCTGCATCTATGCTTGCTTGAAAGACACCACAGATCAAGGAGAACTCTGGCGTTTGTCTTGCTGGAGTTCACAGCTGAGCTGCTGCAGCCATCAAACTTCAAGCTGCACCCCACAATAAGCCAGCTAGTTGGGCTTAAGGGCAGCTGGATTTATGGACTGATGTTGGATTTACATTTACGCAGTGGCACAGGCAGGAGTTGAGTCCACTCCACCTGCACTGCAACCCAAGAGGTCGCACAAACCTGGTTAGGTGTCCCACAGTTTATTTATCAGGGCTCCAGCACAGCATGCCACTGCTGGGTGACCCCAGCACAGGGGCTCAGCACACACCACAGGGCTCACTCAGGATGCTGCACGAGTGGCTGGAGCACAGGCCAGGCTGGGCTCCATGCTGCTGCTGCTGCACTGCAATCAGTAACCAAAACTGCTAATTTAAAGCTAGCTCAAAAGTGCACCCACAAGTCACAGTCCCACTTCTGCGTAGGCGTAGTGTGTGTGCACTGCAAGTCAAATTGTCAAACAAATACCACTGACACCAAGTCCTTTTGGTCTTCATTAGCATCTGGGAAACAAACACTAGACATTTCTCTCTGTCTTCATACTTGTAAGAAAACGAAGAATACAGTTTAGTACATACTTAAAATGACAAAATGTGTTGGAATATTCATGTATTCCTTTTGCTTCCTCAAAAGCTGTGCTCTGCTCTGGCACCCAGCCATATTTTAGAGTCACAGCACTTGATATCACATTTTCTCCTCTGTCCTAGGCACTGTCCCTAATCATGTACCTGCTTTTCTTCCCATTCCCAAATCTTTGCTCCTTCATGGCAAACACAGCCTTTCTGTCTTTCCACTGGGTACCATCAATAGCCATTTAACCTCCTCCATTCATGCCAGAAGTTTTCCATAGCAAGAAATACTGCTTCTTTGATCAAGTGCAAAATAACTTAAATTGTTGCAGTGAGTCAACAGTTTCCAAAACCGATCCTTCTGCAGATCCAAGCACAGCAAAATCATGTGTCTACCCACAAGAAAGATTCCTGTCTCTCCCAGTGCTGTACAATAAGGCTCAACTTCTAGAAGATCTCCAAAGGGTGTCCGAAAATAAATCCTAACCTATGTCAAAGATGAGCTAAATTAGTAGTGAATGACAAAACATGGTTTTATTTTCTAACTAAAAAAGTTTGATTCAGCTATAACTGGATCAGAGCCTATTTTCAATGGCTTATGCTTTCTTATTGAGGATGTATTTACTTGGATCTGTCAGCCACAGGGATTGCACTTAATACCAGCTGCACTTTACCAGGGAGAAAAGGGTGGTTAAAACTTTGTTGATGTTCGATTCTCCATTCTGCCATGGGCAAATCACTTAATCTCCATCTCATTTCACCACACGCAGAGTGGAATAACCAGGCAACAGAAGCATTGTAAAGGTGGAAGTTCACAGATATTAAAGCCCACAAGAAATCCTATATGTACACTGAGAGGAAGGGGGTCTATCAACTGCAGATGCCCCTACCAGTTAAATATTCTTAAAACCCCAGCTATATTCACTTGACTGGCAGGGGAATTCAGTCTCCCATCTCCAGCTGGCTTTTGCAACTCAGGTTACTTTTATGAGCCTCAACTTCTCTATTTTTTGCTACTTTGAGGAATACTCCAAGTCAGAATATTCCATTTATTAAACTTAAGAAAAGACACTCACTCTTCACTCTAAATCTATGAATGCCTTTTTCTGCCATGCAAGGCACGCAAAAAGCACCAGAAGGTGAAACAGTATTTGTAAGCAAAACCCATTTTGACACGTTTCTCAAACATCTGTCTGAATCACATCTTTGTTTTTCCTTTTTATTTCATCACAAAGGCACACAAGAGATGCACAAGATTCCCATCCACATTTATTTTAAAACAATTTACGCTAATTAGTGAAGGACCATTTCCTTCTGAAACAGGAGCTGCAATAGCAAGCAGTTACTCTTGTATTAAATGTCCACCTGCAGACATCCTAAAGCTTTTCTCACAGCTTGACTTTAGCTTTCAATGTTTTGTCAGTTCTTCTTTAGGCAACGTTTGCTAATTTGTCTTCAGAAACTGCCGTTCTTACTGCACCTTTTTCAATTGCTATCCTCACCCTGCCATTTCCATTTACAAAAACCCAGCAAAACTACCTGGATACTATTTGTCCTACACTACAGCTCACAGTGGAGAGAAACCACAAGCCAGCAGATCACAGCCAGGAGGATTTTTAGTTACTTGGTGGTATCTCTGCTATGCAGGCTAAAGCAAAGGGTAACAGCCATGAGTAATTTACAGCATGAGAGAAAAAGGAGCCACAAGAAAGCAAGAATCTGGCCAGAGCAGTAAAAGCTGCTTGAGGTCCTTGCTTGCTGCCTCTCCCTGGAGGTCTGCAGCCCAGCACAGAGCCATGACCTGCTCACAGAGTGTGACTTCACATCACCAGGCCACTCCACACCACAGCTGTCCCCAGTGGGCTGCCCTACCCTAAACACAACCACTGAAATATGTAACTGTGTCTACACAGCTGTTCCTTGCTAGCACAATGCTGAGAACACTGAGTGCTTCACAAAAGGAGCATCCTTCTCAGAGGAGTTCAAGCATTACTAGAACCATAAAGCTCTCTGTTCATTTTGGGAATACAGTCACAAGCACACACTGGAGTAACCAGACTGCCTAGTCTAGAGGAACAAGTGGAAAATTTAAAGAACTAATCATTTATATTCAGCTGCCTCTCTACTTCCCTGGTTAACTTTAGGTGTCTCTGTCTGCCAGCCACGGGCTATAGTATTTGGGCATTGAAATGAAAGCTTTAGTAGTCAGAAGATGACCTTGGATACAGCCTGGCAAATACAGTGCTGCAAAGAACTCCCTGCAGGCAGCCACAATGCTCAGAAGACACTGTTGATCTAGGCTAGGGTCCCTAAGCCATGTTTTCCAAGGGCCAAAGCACTAGCATCAATCCTGTACCTCTGGTGTGGGCCACTCAGCTCTCCTGCATCACAGAACCAAGACTATAAATAAATTACATGAATGACCTCAACCAATAATTTTAAAGCCCAATAGTCAGGCATCAGCTCGCCATCTTTTCCTCCTCTCCCAGAGCAAGGCCATGCATTCCATCCCTCTTTCCTTACACCCATTCAGATTGCTTTAATCCTACCTTTTCGAGAATCAAAACCAAACAAAAGCCTAAACAAACAAAACAAAAATCCCCAAACCACAACTACACAGATATGTTAAGGAACGAGAAAGAGAAGAGGGGAAAGAGGGGAAGAAAAGAGGGGAAGGAAAGAGGGGAAGGAAAGAAGGAAAGAGGGGAAGGAAGGAAAGAGGGAAGGAAGGAAAGAGGGGAAGGAAGGAAAGAGGGGAAGGAAAGAGGGGAAGGACCTAAAAAGGGATTTAAGAGGCCTGCGCTCACTTTTTTGTATAATCTTTGTCTGGAAATAGACAAGAAGAAGTGGACGAATAGCACGTTCATAATCCAGAAGAGAGTGGGAGAGGAAGGAAAGAGAGGAAAACAAGTAGAAAAGGGGAACTGGTTAAAAAACAAACGAAGAGGGCAGGTTGGTTATGTAGTGCTTGGGTACAATTTGAGCTCCAAATCCTAAAACACACCCGGGACAGATGCAAAGGCACACGCAGGCAGCCAGCGCCAAAACCTGGAGGCGGCAGCTCGATCCCGGGTCCCGCCCTAAGTCCGCCAAGGCGGCCGCGGGAATAACGAGCCTGCGGGAGCTCCCCGAGCTGCGGCCGGGACGCTGCCGCAGCGGGAGCCGTCCCGGGGAAATCCCGGCCCTGGATCCCGGGAAAAGAACGAGCCGCCTGCGGGAGCTCCCCGCGTGTCCGGCCGCAGCGGGAGCCGTCCCGGGGAAATCCCAGCCCTGGATCCCGGGAAAAGAACGAGCCGCTTGCGGGAGCTCCCCGCGCCCCGCCCCACGCGTGTCCGGCCAGGACATCCCGGGAAATCCCGGCCCTGGATCCCGGGAAAGGGGCGCTCGCCGGGGCCGCGCAAGGCCTCCCTCTGCCGGGCAGAGCCCAGATGTGCTGCGCTGCCGCAGCTGGAGAGGAGCCCGCCGGCAGGACGGGCAAGGACGGGCAGCCTTTCCTCGGCGGGGAGGGGAAGCAGGAGCCGCCTGCTTTCTGCCTGGGCAGAAGTCACGGAAAAGAAGCGGGAGTCTAAACCTGCGTCCGAGGAACAGCGGACACCGGGCACCAAGGTACTCTGGCTCCCATCACGCGCTGTCCCAGCTAACCCGCTGGTAACAGCCCTTCTCCGCTGGAATTTCATTGAGACGAGACCGACTGTAGCCCAGGATCTCCTTTTCCTGCTCCACTTCTTGAGCTCTTTCCTAGCTCTTTAATGCAGCACTTTTGAGCCTCAGCTCTATGACTGTCACACATTTAACTTGTTCTTTTAAACTGCAGGCAAGTGCTTAGCTATAAGAAACAAACTTTTGTTGTTTCTTCAATCACTTTCCCCAAATGAGGGGCAGGTGAAAGCCCTTTTTTCTTTTCAAATCCATGTACTTTTAATCCCACCAGAGTAGAGATCTCACCAGTTAAACGTGGGCACAGAGACACAAAACACACAAATTCTCCTTTGCCACTTCTCAACACATCACTGTCTCTGGTGGATCCTGGAGGCCATCCCAGACCAGCATTCTGCCATGAGTTGCCAATGCCATAGCTCTCCCCTTTTCTCCACAAGCCCAGAGGACACTGGCACATTTTGCTCTTTTGAATTTAAACCTGTACCACACCAGAGGATGATGATCACCAGAAAGTGTCTGGGACACAGGCACTGGGTGTGCTCACCTTGACTGCTTGAGAGCAGAAATGGTGTCAAGATTTCTTCAGAGTTTCAGTGTACCTAAGATCTGGGCTACCAGGGATGGCCTAAAGAAACACGTTGTATCACCAGATGGGGGTACCCACAGCCTTTCCAAGAACAAACCAACATTATCCACTGTCTCTTGTCTAGAGGGTTCATCTTCCCCATAGCAAAACACAGCCCCTTCTGACCACACAACACAGCAACCCCTCTGCACAAAAGACACCAACATCTCACCTGATGAGAACTTCACCAATGAACTGTCTCTCCAGGGCTGCACATGCAAACCAGTTGCCTGTGGACTTAGCTTATGCCACCTAAAAAAGCCTTTAGCAGGTAGGGTTTGGGACATTTCCATGAACAGCTTAAGAAACACCTTCCACCCCAAGCTGTCTTTCACTAGTAGAAATGCATCTCTCCCTACTGCTTTTATCAGCACACTGGCACTGGGCAGAAGGCAATTTTCCCCCACCCCCCCCCCACCTCTGCCCTTCTGATAACAAGCCATAGCCATGCAGGCATGGTTCTTAGCTTAATGCTAATAGACTATGCTTAATGAACCAAGAGAGCACAGTGTGTATGGAGGGAGGGACTGGAAGCCTGAAGCCGCTCTATTCAAGCAAGCAGAATAGCAGTAACTCATCAAAACACAGGCAAAACAGTAGGGCTTCTGGTTGATGGGAAGTGTCACAAGATCCCTGAGTTACCAGCATGGAAATCATTTTTATCTTTACTTTAAAATAAGAACAGCAGCCTCAGCAGCACGGCACCCCTTACTGCCACTACTGAATTACGGTCTTGAACCTCCAGAGCTATCTTCTGCTGCATCTCCCACTTATTGGGAGTCACTTACCATACCTAGCTTTCCCTCTTTCAAATTTATCTGAAATCATACATATATATTTCAGAAACTCCAGTATGAACCTGACACGGTGATAATTTTAAAAGCTGTGCTGCTCATGTCAAATTATTCAACATCTGTCTTCATGTTCCCACAAAAATTAGCATAGGATGGTGGTTTCTGATGACACCTATAGTGAAATATTTTGACTTCATCCAGCAAGTTGCAAACAACCTGTCAAGAGGATAATGTCAGTTTTCTAGTACTGCATAGTAAAGTCAATTGAGGGCTTATCTGGTGTGTGAATCTACTGACCTGACCTAGAACCAGAGGCTCTAGTGCCATAGAAGAGTGAATCTGACACATTACAGCTGAAGAACAGCAAGGCATTCTGAGCACTGAGCTGGACAGATTTAATGCTTTGACCTTAAAGAGCTGATCAAGAACTATGCAAATCTTGCACCAACCTAGTCCATTGGTGAAACTAGTCCTATGGCACTCCAGTTAGAAAACTCATTCCTCAAAAGCCTGTATACAGCCTAGGCCAACACAGATTTAAGAGCTGAACAACAAAGAGAAATGATCGAGCACAAAGATGTGTGTACATTCAAGTATATATGATTAAACACACAAATATTTAGTTTGTAGGGTCACTGTGCTCAAATATTGCATTTTCCCAACACAATCAGCCAAGAAGTGGCTCACAGGAGCCAGGTCTATCATTGTTTTAGCCAGCAATGTCTTCAGCCATTTCTGAGGACACAGGGTGCACTGAGACAACAGCAAGGTAGCTGAAGAGCTCCATGTCCTGGCCCCCTGTTACTGCTGGCAAAACAGATCTAGGCAGAGGCACATGAGAGGGATGGATTCAGATCAGCAGGTTCCAGGTGACATTAGAGTGCCTGTGCCCCAGAAACTGTCAGCAGAAGACATGGACACATACAGGTTGCAAGAGGGTGTGAGGCAGCCTACATTAAAAAAAACCTCTAGGAAAAGTGTTTTTACTTAAAAAAACAAAACAAAAAAAAAAAAAACCCAAAAAACAACAACAACAAAAATGAAACAGGTAAAAGGAGAAGGAAACAAATCATGTCACGTGTACATGAAATTAAAAAGTGTGGATGTTTATGGCCTAAACATTGGATATGTTTTACTATGACACTCCTCCATTGCAGACACACAAAAAAGTCTTCCACTAGTTTGAGTTGGTTTTTTTTTTTTTGCTGTCTGTAGTGGTATCTCAGGGCTAATTCAATGTGGTGGTGCCTCCTAAAACAAAGAGCCTTCACAGGTCATTTATTCCCCACCTCTGAGGCCAGGGCAGGACACTCCAAGTGCTTCACTCCGCCAGTTTCAAGAGCAGCCCATCCAGTCCCCTCTAATCATAGCAGCTTTCCTTGCTGCCCAGTCTAAATATTTCTTTTTATTCCCTTTCCATCATCTTTCTGTATGTAGCCCCTCACCACACATTGTGATGCCCATTCCTGCAACACCTTTTCTGCAGTTGAATTAGGAGAGGCAGGGGACAAAACATCCCACTTTCTTATTCTACCTGAAAGGCTGCTGCTGATCACTGGGACTGTGCTAATTGCAAGACAACCCCAAAATGTTAATTATATACTGCACATGGATCATCACTGTGCACACCGAACCAGAGCTACCCAGGTTCTGGAATCTAGAAGGCAGAGTGGGAGGCAAGAGGCATACTTTTCCCTTTGAATGCCACCACCACACCCCAATCCTCCCCTCTAACTTAAAGTCTTTAAATGTTGGTGACTCCAAGCTGTGAAGGGCAAGTCCCCTGTCTCCTTACCTCTTCCTTCCTCCTCCTCAATTCTGACATTTTCTAGAGATCTATTACAGTTGGCTTCTCATCTTGACCAGCTGCATTAACACACCAGGACTGAAAAGCACATGCAATCTGGGAAATAGGCTACCACAAAAGACTGGTAAAAGTTGCCTCTTGGCAGTCTGCTGAATTGCCTTCCCCATCAGGCCAGCCTTCTCTCACTGCAACAAACAAGGCTGAAAGAATGGGACTGGCTAATGAGAAGAGGGTTTCAGACACACTTCAGTCATTACAACAAATGCCAATTTATATAACAAGCCTCTTCAGGTAGCAGGCAAAAAGCACCTTGACTCCTAATTAAATTGCACCTCGATTGCAAACGCTTCTTTCCCAGAACCCCCCTTATACACATTTTATTTATACCATTCATCTCAATAAACCTCTCCAACAACTCTGCTCTCCCAGACAGAGGTCTTTTGTGTGCATCCATGTGGGTGTATTATTTAAAGGGTACATCACATGGATACTTTATCTTGTTTAATCTGATTTAATCTCAGGAGATTTGCTAAAGTAAAATATATTTATAGACCCATATACATGTCTCCCTCAGTCTCCCCGCCAATATGCAAAGGCAGGAAAAGAAATCTGAACCGTGACACTTGAGTTCCCATAATTTTTACATTAGGTGCCACATGAGATCGACATTCACAACACAGAATGCTGAAGTACAGTTTAAAGCTATGGCAAGAGACCAATATAGAGGAAAAACCCAAGTGGAGCGGGGGGCAGTGGGACTAATTTCTAATCCTGCTTTTTATTTATCCTTGCACATATAACAATATTAATCCAGCTCTGCTTGAGCCATCAGTAACAGGCATCTCACATCCAAAGAAACAGTGCTGGCTGAAAAAGGCATGAAATCAACCCAGGGTAGTGGACTGAAGGCAGAATTGGTAAGGACAATATGAAAACTATTAGTCACTGTCCAAGTTTGCAGCGTGCTGATTCCATGAGACACTGCTCTGGGCTGCACTCAGCGACAACTGTGTATTGAGGCTCTTGTTCGATAGTTTGGAGAGGTAGGGGTAGGAAGAGGAAGGAAGACATTAGGTTTCCCCTTTGTGTAGCTAAATAAGAGAACAGATAGAAGTAGTGGACCATTTTGGCTTAAAAGGATGCCTTCATCTTAGTGTATGTCTGCATCTGTGCTTTCTTTTGTACGCAGCTTCTTCAGTCTCTCTCTGAGAGAAAAAGACAAAAACATCAGTAAGTTAATCTGAAGATCTAATAGCAGCAGCTCTGTCAAATGCAAGTTCACTGAACTGTATGAAAAAATACAACAGGCAACCCTCTAAAGCACATTTAAGCAAACCTGGTTTTAAGTTCTGTCCCTCTTGCTACAATCCTAAGCAGTGAGTCCATTCTACAGAAACTGACAGCTATTCAGCAACAAACACGCTGAAGTGAAATAATAAAAGTTCAGCTAAAAGCAGATTACCTGTGTTAAAGGAATAAATTATATGCCCTGACCAGGTTTCTGTACCACAAAGTCATTCTACTCCTCATCTTTCCAGCCTTTCAAGGGTCATACAATTTTCATCTGGATATGCAGACTGGGAGAAAACACATATACTGAGAAGAAGAAAGAAAAAATAAAGGAAGCTAAACACCCTCTATTTAAAACGGTTATTTTACAAAATAGACCCAAACTCAAATTAACATCCCAGTCCTCAAGGAGAAAGGAGGAATTGTTTCCATTAAAGAAATACATCATTAAAAAGTGACCTACAAAGACTTACCCATAGTCAGTGAGACTGAACTGATCTTTGCCAGAGCTCACACAAGAGACTGGCTGCGTGCTGTTAAAAAAGAGGGAGCGGGGGGGGCTGGATTCTCTCACTGGGGTCTCTCTTCAGAGCTCAGAGAGCTTGGCTTGTTAGACGCAGTGGCATGCCTTCCAGAAGGACTTAACAGTAACGTACAACTGAGTTGTAAGCAAAGATAAAGCCAGCTTGTTATGAGAGACAAGTATTGTGGGTTGCTTTTATTTATTTTTTCCCAGTGTATTGGAAATGCAGATCTTGTAAAGCAAGAATTCAGAGAGGGCTGGGAGAGGGAAAAGGGGGGCTGCATGTCTGGCTGAAGTAAATCCCGGGTGCTCTCTGAGCCCGGGGCTTGCGTTCGGCTGCACGGGTGTCATCCCCGCCTCTGCCCCCGCACCGAGGGGCTGCGGAAGCCAGACCTCTCATGAGGAGACCACCCGAGCTCGCCATTTGCCACCCTGCCTGCGAGCAAGGAGAGGAAGTAAGCTCCGTGAAATGTGAAAATAATAATAGTAAAAAGGGGAAAAAAATCAAGCAGCTCGGCATCATCTCTGCCACAGACCACCACCCACCCATCTCCATCACCTTAAGAAGAAAATCAGCAGCAAAGTTGCATAGGGTGCAAAGCCAGTCTCGCCTGGCCCGGCGGGGCTGGCCGTGGGGAGCGGCCCCGCCGGGCGGGGGGAGCCGTGCCGCTGCGGGCAGGGCAGCCCCGGCACGCAGCGAGCGACACCGGCCAGCCCGGCCGCCCTTCTCCCTGCCTCCCCGTGCCGGGGGTCCTGAGACCAGGGAAACCCGCAAGCGCATCGCCGGGAAGGCATCCTCCGTCCTCCCCCTGCCCCAAAGAAAAGCAACTCGGAGGTGCTGCCGGAGCCGCCCCCGCCGGCACCAGCGTGGCGTCCCCACGCCGGGCGGGTGGAGAGGGGAGGCAGGGCCGGGCTCCAGGCGCTCCCCCGGCGGCAGTCCCGCCGGCGCTCCCTGCGTGCCAGCTCGGCGGACTCGTACATGGGAGGCGGCCAGAGGTTACGGCGAGGAATTATGAAGTAGCTACAGGCGCTGGAAGCCCTATTGCTGCGTCAGTCCCTCCGCTCAGACTGAGACGAGGTTCGGCGGCATCATTTACTTTCTCCTGCAGGTGCTTTTTAACTTTGATCCCATCGTCGCCGTCTGCGCCCTCGCCCCCCACCCCTCACCCCTCCTTCGCAAACAGCGACAGCGTCTCTTACCGTACACTCCTTGTCCCCTGCTGTACACCGGCACCAGAGACAGCAATAAAAAACAGATCATGTCCATCTTCAAGGCAGAGCCTTCATCGCCGGCGAAGAAAAACAGCCAAAACAGCTCCGGCAGCATCCGGCGGAGGAGCAAGGAGCAGCCGAAAGCCTCCCGAAACGCCGCCCCATGCGCCCCGCTCCGCGCCGGGCACCGGCGCCCCGCGGGCGGAGGAACGGACCCCCCGCACAGGGGCCGCCCGGGGGGAAAATATAAAATTTAGGAGAAAAAAAAAAAAAAAAAAAGGAAATAAAGAAATAAGAAAGAAAGGAGGGAGGGAGCGAGAAGGAGGCAGCGAGGGCAGAAACGCGGAGCGCCGCTTCCCGCTTGCCCTCGCCAGGCTGCTCGAGGATCTCCAGGCGAACAGGCAGCCGCGCCCGCGCTCGGGGCACGGGGAAAGGCCAGCCCGGGGGCACCGGGCTAGGGCAGGGGCAGGGCCCGGGCCAGCCCGGCGCTATCCCCCGATCTCTGCGGGAAACGGGCTTCTTTGTTCAGCAGGAGCTGCCGAGCGCTGCCCCAAGTCCGCGCTGCCCGAAGTGCTGCCAACTGGGGCCAACTTGAGTGAGTCCTCACCCTCCCTCCTCCTGACGAGGCTCTGGCCGCAGCCCCTGGAGCGGACGGGGAGAAGGAGGAGGTGGAGAAAAAGGGGGGAAGCGAGGGTGGGGGGTAGGAGCCAGCTGCTGAAAGGCGGAGGAGGGGATAGGTGATTCTCGCTCCTTTTTTCCAGATCTTCTGAGGAGGAGATTGTTGTAATTAATCAAATCCAGGAAGGATTTTTAAAATTTTTTTTTAAGCGGCTCCCAAGAGCTCCCCCAGCTGCACTGCACCGCCCCAACCAGCCTGAAGGGAGGAACAACCGAGGAGCAGGCAGACCCCGCACCCTCGCTGCGCCTGCAGCTCAGCCCGGCTCTCCTCGCCTTCTCCCCGACCAGCCAGGTCCTTCGCCCTTCAAAACTTTCCCTGATGCTGTGTGCCAGCCTCGTGTGGGTGCGTCGCCTCCGTGCTTGCCTGCTCCGCCTGCCTCGCAGAGGATCTGCAGCTGTACAGGGGCCCGAGTCTCTCTCCCTCGACGGCTGCCGGAGCTCCTAGTGGGAACTAACAGGCTGCAGCTGGAAGGTAGCTGACAGTGAGGGACAAGAAGACGGACAAAGTTGAGCTACTCCTGCCAGACGCCAGCTGGAAACCGCTTGGGAGGTCTCTACCCCACCTCTTTTTCCTGAAGCGCCAAAATCTCCTGCAAAAGTTGCCCGGAACGCCACCGCTCCCCAGCCCGGGGGCACTCGGCTCCGCCGCCCCCTGACGGGGCGTCCGGGGGCTCTCTGCCCCGAGGGCGCCTCGCCCCTCCCTGCCTCCGGCTCTGCCAGCCGCGCCTTATTTTCTGCTCTATTGGCTTTCCGGGTTTCCCCCCTACCCTCTTCACCATTTCATTCCCCTTCGCTTAAAAAAAAAAAAAAAAAAAAAAAGCCAATTAAAGCGGGCGTGCTGGGGACAGCCCTGCCTCCTGCCCAATTCTGCGAGCCTCCCCGCACCTCGCCCGGCCCAATTATAGACAAGACCGCAGGGGTGGGAAAAGAGGGACTTGCTTCGGGCGGGAGACAGCTTGTCAGTCCGGGGTACTCTCATTCTCAGCACCCTCGCGACAAGGTCGGCTTCTCCCGGCTGGGACCTGAGGTGCCAAGGGATGGGGGGCAGCTCAGGTTCCGGGCCGTCTCCCGTGCTGGCGCTCGCTGGTGCCAGCAAAGATTTTTGGGGCCCCCCAGGTAGGTTGCAGGCTGGCGGGGCTGCCCTGTGCATGCTGCTAGGGAGCGGGGGTGCTGTGCGGGGCCCCGGCCCGGGGCGTGGGGCCGCGGGGCTCGCCGGACCAGGGGATGCTCCTACATGAAACCCGGAGCGGAGAAGCTGTGCATGCCCCGCTCCCCGTGACCCCCGCGTAGGGCCGGCAGGAGGAAGAGGATGCTGCGCCAGGCCCGAGCATCACCGCCGGCAGCGGGGCTACGCGGGGCCCTGCTTTGCCATCCCTTTGCTAGGGAGATAAAACGCTGCTTCTGGGAAGCCTAGAGCTGCTCGCCCCCGAGCTGGCGAGCCCACCCGTGCCTGGCCCGGGTCCATAGCAATGAGCCAGACTGTAAAGCGGAGCCAGCGCCGTGGAAACCCCCCCTTAGCGGCTCTCTCCGCTCCCGAGAGCCGGGCTCCGGCTCGCCTGTCCCCCAGCGCTGGCCTTGCCGGGGCTCCCGGGCACGGGCTGATGCGGGGGTCCCTTAGCGGCAGCGGCTCCTCTTCGGCTCTTCCCCGGGGCTGTGCCCCCCGCCTCGGCCGCGCGTGGGCTTGGCGCGCAGCCCCGGGGCTCCCGCATCCCATCCCTGCTCCCCGCGGCAGCTGGCGAGGGGTGCGGGACACGGCAGGCACCGGGCTGCCACGTGAACGAGTCACTCCTGGATAAAAATGTAATTAAAAAATATGTAATCAAAAGATACGGCCCAAAGAGCGGCTGGCAGCTCAGTCGTGCTCTAACAAACAAGCAATTAATAGATATAGCCCCTAATTAGCAAGTAGTTATTCGTATAGTAAACGGTGCTCAGTCAGAAAGAGAAAAGCAGTAGCCTGCACCGGGAAGAGAACAGGGATACTGACAGGACAGCATCACCCCAGTGCCCAGCATCCGTGCATGTGGGAGGCATGGCAGGAAATTTCCCACTGGACTCTATTCTGTCACTTCTCAGGATACCACAGTATAAAACTGCCTTGTTTGTTTTAGTGATGGTTTAGGATTTTTTTTCCCCTTTGTATTTCTTTTTGCTATGACTAAGGGAAAATTTGCCAAGAAACTGTGGTTTTCACACTCTTAAGATGCCTTTTCCATAGCTGATGGCATAGAGCAGGGTGCTTGTGAAAGCACCTGATGTGAGCAACTTTATTCTTTAATAAAATAAACTCCCATCTGTGAAGGATTTAATCCTTCCCACAGTGGGTGGTTGCAACGTCAATAAAAGGTGCATAGGTAGAAGGAGGCAGCCAGCACCAGGAGGACGGGTGGATCAACTTCTTTGAGGAGAAGCAGGAGCTGATGATAATGAGACAAAGTAAAATTGTCTACATCTCCACAAAGCAGGCTGAAGGCAACCCAAGGAAAACGACATGAAGAGATACTTGCAGATCCAGGAAGCTTTGTGGTGATAAAATAAAAACCGTGGAGACATGAGTCTTGTTCCTTTTCTGTGCATTATTTTGAAATACAGATATTTATGTGGCATTTTGTAGCCTTTCCATTATTTTTTCTCAGGGATTCTCATTAAATTATGGAGTAGTGCCTTGGTGTTTGAATGAGTATGATTTACATATCTGGCTAATGAGTAAAAAAAAAATTCCAAAAAATGCATGCTTCACACCCCTTTTTGTGTTAGTATTCAATACACAAGCTCATGTTTCACTGGCACAAATCCTTATGAAAGATGAATTTCAAAGTAAACTGCCAAAGTGTATTCTGAGTAGGAAAAAAATACTGCCAAAACCCAAGAACATAACTGCATTTGCTAAATAAAGTAATTAATAATTATTGCTTGAGGCCTAATAAATCATAGCATTCATAATTATGGAGTTTCCAATGCGTGACAGCGAGGCAGCGCTCCCATGCACACTTGCTAAGCAAGCTGCTTGTTACAAGGAAACCATACCCTGTAGTGATTCTACTTGTCAGAAAGCAAAGATGAAGGATGCCTTTCCTCCCCCCCGACTGTTTCCACAGAACATATTTGTCCCATCTTTCCGTCTGGGAGTCAGTGTCTCCGGTCACTTCTCAAGACCCCACTTGTCAAATGAGTCCTGTCTCTGAAATATTTATACATACTCCATCACCTATATTTCACAGCTCTGTTAAGAGGTAGACAGTCTCTGGGACAGCTGCTGTGTTCAAAGAGAGCAAATCATATAAAACATGACACCAGGCCAGAAGCATTGAAGGACCATGTGAGGCCAAGGTCCAGTTGCACAAACATTAATTATCCCTGTGTCAATGTTTTCATGCTATACTCTGGTGCAGTCAGTCATTTCATTCTTTCCTGGAATGATGCAACTATCTCTGGGCCCTGGTGACCTCTTCAGCTTGTGGCTTGACATTTCTATCACCTCTTTCCTGTTCATTTTCTTCTCAGCAACCCATCCAAGAATGTCGCCAGGATCTATGAAGTTTGATGTCTTCCTCCCCTCCCTCCTTCCACACATATATGGAAGCTTTACAGCAACATTTCCCTTGCTATGCCTACTGAAAGGGAATAGAAATAGAAAGTAGGAATAGAAAAGGAACATAAAGGAGCACCTTAAAGGCAATGGGCGATGCCAGGTTGACTCCAAATGCTGCAGGAGAGATAAGAGTTGGGAAGGGGAAAGCTGGAGGACTCTGTAGCACTGCAGCAGAAATGTTAGCAGGGAGATGGGAAAACAAGGGAATTCCAACTGCATCATGGGTCTGCATCCAGGAGCTGAGCATGCAGGGTTGTTCCTGTGCTGCTTCTGAGCTGGAGCAGGTTCTGCAGCAGTGTGGAACAGAGCAACTGTCTGACCTGAGGCAGTGAAATTGGGCAGCAAAGGAGCCAAACAGGGGGAACTGGGAAAGGCAAGGGAAAACCAGTGTGTGTGAGGAAGGAGAGCCCTTTGAACTGCTACAAACCAACTAGACACAACAGCACCAGATACTCTGCAACACACAAACTCCTGGAATATGAGAAACTGGACAAAGCTATGGTGATAGGATGCAGCTCAACTGTCTGCTGTCTGTTTTCTTTCTGTTTAATTGGTCTTCCCAGACAAACTATAAAAAAATACATTTAAAAATCCTAGTTTGCCATTCTGAAGTGCTGGAATCAGAATCTCTGTGCAAAAAAATTCCCCAGGCCTAGAGCAGTGGTTCCCATCATTCATAACACCAGGCTGCTGCTGCTGCAGCCCTAGATTCTCCTGGGTATCTCCTGCTTTCAGTCTGAAGCGTGCCAAGATAGGGCTATAAATCCCAAGGGCTCTGCTTTGCTGTCCTCAGTTTTCCTCATCTCCACTCCAGGGAATAGACCTATGCTGTGCTCACTTTCTTCCCAGATGCATTTTACACCACTGTAGTGGTACCTCTGAGCCTCTTGTGTATTCTCTGCATTTTTTGTTATCTCTTCTCATCACAGATAGTGTTGGTGCTGAAAGGAGTGATGGAGAGGGAGTCCATCTCTATTGTTCACCCAAGGTATTCATCCTTCCTGGGTTTTACCACCCTTCCTCCCTGCACCTCCCAGATGCTGTTAGTCACAGGGCTGTGCTGGGATTTCTGACAGCTGGTTGCTATTGTATTGGATTCTGCTATTCCTGCCTCCTGCCTTTACCCAACTGTGCTTTGACGAACTTCTGCTTCCTGGTTAAGGCTTATTTGAAAGCCATTGCAATCCCTTGCCCTGTGATCTCAATGTGTGGCCACTCTTCTTTCCCTAGCTCAAGTGCTCACCCCGTGCCCTCCCAGCTTCCCCCCTCCCTGCTTGTGCACTAAACCCACAGGCTTTTAACACAACATTTTCTATCAATCTCTCTGCTTCTTAGCCTATATATCTAGTTTGACCGAGATCCTGCTGGGTTTGATTTTTTTTGCTCTTATGCTTTAGGACAGATTTGGGCTGGTATAGGGGCACAGACAAGCGTCTCAGCATCACTGGGAACATCTTCTTTTTGTTTCACCTTTTCTTTGATCTTTTTTTTCTTCTGCCTGCTTCTCCTTCTACATTCATGCTTTCTGCTTCTTTCCCACCCTCCCTTTCATGTGCTAAAAGTGAGTTGAGAAAATGTCAAGCTGGTGCTGGTCAAAGGAACTTGTTCTTCCTTTCTTCCACTTCCTTTTATTGCCTCGGTGCCCTCTCCTAGCCTACGTCTCCCAGACTGCGCTGGAGAGGAGAGGGATACTTTCTCACAAAGAGCAGATACAAAGGGTTCGGGCATGATTTTCCCCTGTTCATGACCTCTGCCACTACAAGAAAAAGGCTCATCGATTACAGCTTTTGTCGGTGCCAGGCAGCTGATCTAAAACTTGTAATCCCTGCCCCGAGGTGGAGGTGGTGGTGGTGGAGGTGACAGTGAAGGAGCTATTCCTGAAGTAGGTGCCTTCAGCCAGAGGGCTGGGTTTGAACCAGCTGTCAGCACTCCCAGGAGAATGTGCTACTCGAATTTCCCTTGAGGGGTTTTAAACACCACTCACAGCACGGGGATGGTTTATTTGCTCCTACAACTTTTATATGGACCTTGCTGTTCAGCCCTTGGTGGAGGCAGCCTTTGGCCACAGACAGCACATCGTGTCTCCCTGAGGAGAGGAGGAAGCCATCCTGCAGTCACTTCTGTGGAAGCACTCAGGTGAGGCTGTGGCTCGCATGTCCTGACACCTCTAGTTGGTGAGGAAACACTCCAGCTGGTGTTCTCACTTCAGTTGCCCAGTGGCCACACTAGATATTGGGAAGCTGATCCTATCAGCATACAGTGACTCAAAATAACTCACAAGAAGTTCTTCAGTCCCTTTTTGTCCTTAGAGAGAGCCACCCTCACTTCAAGAAGTTGATCGTTTGTGTTTTGGATATTAAAAGGCAGATGCAGAGTAAACTATTTTCGTGCCAGAATCTCTCTTCACTATCCATCCCAGACCACAAGAGCTGGCAGAGCTGATTGCAGAAAGATCCAACAGTGTGCCAGGCAGGCTGCAGAGAAGAACATCCCATTCAAAGCCTGAAGGGACCCCACTGCTTCCTGAGGACCATACCCTGCTGTTCAGAGGTGCAGCTCTCCACCAGCCTCTCAGGGCAACACAACAATGAAAAAAGAATTAAAATCCATAGCTTGAAAGCCAATGTGCATTGCCACAGTCCAAACAGCTTAGGCAGTCAGACCTTCACAGGGATGGGCTTTGTTCCACCCAGGAGAACAGGTGTGCAGTCCCCAGCTCACCTGGCTGTCTCTGGCTGTTTTGACTGGAGATACCTGAGCCAGCCCAGTGCCTGGTGGAGGCTTCCTCTAACTCTTTTTTTGGCAGCTCTCCAGCCAATTGCTATTTTCCTTCACTACCACAAATCCACTCTCCAAGCCTGACCCATCTTCCCTCTGCCCAGGCTCCTTCCAGGAGAGTTATAAATGTGTGTGGCTTTGACCTGAGTTTTGGAAATCCTGAGGCCAGAGTTCTTCTTGGAAATATAGTGGCCCCAGTGTACTTATCTCTTCCAGAGGCACCCAAAGATGGATGTGGACACTTATTTTTAATTCAAAATGACTTATATGGCCTGTTTCACTGTCATTCCTTGCTCTGCTCATACCTATAGCTCAGGGTGGCAGGTGAATACATCAGAGGGTTTCTAGGCTTAAGGAGAGAATGCAAAGAGCTACCTCATTGGGCAACGCATGTCTCAGTGCCATTGAACTTCCTTGCTTTGGCTCTGTAAGCTGATGAGGTCTGGAGGGATAGAGTGCTGCAAATCTTACTTCCATCAGGGAGGATGCTCTGAGCTCATCTGCAAGGACTGGGTCTCTCAGCTCTCATTTGTGTTCCTCAGCAGTCTATGCTCATACGTCACTTGTATAAAAACATTATTTCATCTCAGTGTTTTGATCCTGTACTACATTAAGAAAATGTGGATGCCTGAAGTCCAAGTGCTTTGAGAAGTATGGAACACGAAGAAAGTCAAGGGATGTTGGGCCCTCTGACTAAATCTAAAAGCCACTCCCTTCTCATGACCCAAATCTAGCCCATGGTGCAAAAGTAGCACACAAGGCTCAGCTTCTTTAAGTGAGTTTGAGAATAAAGCCCCTACAGTTAACTTGTGCAGAAGTAGTTTTCTTGTTGGATATTATATAACAGTCTATGAGCTACCTTTAAAAGTTGCTATTGCCTCTCCATTTTCAGGTGTCATTTGCCACTGCTGCAGTACTTGATTCAAGGATCCAGTGATTTTTTTTTTGTGTTAACCTGTATGTGTACACACACACACACACACACACACACACATCCTTTTTCCTTCTGACCAGTGACACACTGCAGCTACACTTTTAACAAACCTCCTGTTGAAGTGAAAATATCTCAGAAACTCATTGCACAAATTCAGAAGTTACAAAAGAAATGTTGAAAGAAGAGAAAATGTTCAAAACTGTGCCTGCTGAAAGGATGAAAAACACAACATATGCAGACACACACACACATGCACCAAGGATTGCTGGCTCCTGTACCTTTGGGGTGAGTCTGAAACACAATTCCATGTTGCCTCAATGCTTAAATATTCTCACAACCTTAAGGCACAGTAATATCCTTGGTTTTTCTCTGTAAATTGATCCATTTTGGAAAACCCATGGTGAAATACTCTGTTTCAATTCAATGTGACTATTTATAACACAATTGTACAGCAATTCAGAGTTAGAAGAACCATTACTGTAAAACTAAGCAACACTAGGTGCTACATACAAGAGATTAACAGAAAAACTCTACTGGGAGGAAAATATAGAAAAACCAACCCCATTTACCAACATATTTTTCATTGGGGTTGCTCTGATCGTTTTAGAGAAGCTGGGGTGAGGCTAGCTGGGGACACAAGGCAGGTGTGTGAGTTCTGTACAGCATTGAGGCACTGCTCCTGGGGAGGCAGTTTACCAGCAGAGCTGCTCTGGCCAGGATCACCCATCTCCTCCCTGCTTCCAATCAACACACCCAGTGAACTTGCACTCACACAGAGGGGCTCTGCTGGCACGGCTGTCTCAGCCAGGAGCTGCACCCCTGATCAAAAGCCAGCAGGAAGGAGCACTCCCCTGTAAGAGGAGGGGGCTGAAGCACAGAGCTGAGGTGTGACTCACCCAAACTCAGACAGCAGGGCAGGGAGATGAGCAGAGCTGGAACAGAGTACTTTCTTGCCTCATTTCTCAGCATGGCTGCAGACAGACAGCATTGCCACTGAACTGTGTATTCCAATGTATAATTACTTGCTTATTAGCTGGCTAGCTCATTATGCCAAGAAAGATATTGGGAATGGGGAACAAAGACATTTCTCCTCTTCCTGCCTTTCAGACCAGAGAAATGACAGATCATACAACCTGCTGGGAGCCTCCACCTTCTCCACCCTTCATAGGCTGGCAGAGGTTGAAGTTTGATTGATTTCTCAGTCACATCTAGTCCTCAGAAGAAAGAGAAAAAGAGCTAATCATGCTAGCCTGATAATAAAGTCAGGGATTTGATGGCTGTTGCTGTTGCTGCTTCCAGAGTGATGTGCTGGGCACACAGGTGATCTTGTACCAAGCCTTGAAAATGTTGGGAGCAACCAGATTTACCACACACCATTGTGTGTACCTCACAGGTGGGGGGGGACTAGGATATGGAGTGTCAGCCTGGGGTAAAGCCAAATGCAGGGTCACTGGAGCCAGCATAGGGATTGACTTACCTTTTGTTAAGGTAGCCCTTTCCTAAAGCTTAAAAATGTAATCCCCTCTGTTTAAACCTCCCTCTAGGGGCTCACCAGTCACTGCAGTGCTTTTAGGCATATCAATTAATGTCTGAAGTGTTGCACACTCACCCTGTGTATTTCCAAAGAAGTTTGTCCATGCAGCTCCCCAGGTGGCTGCCCTCCCCTGAAGAGTGAGGTGCTTCTCCTTGCTAAACCAACCCCTGCACCCAAACTTCCCCAGGCACAGCAGTCGAAGGCTCTAACAGCAGCAACAGACTTCCCTATTAGCTATGTCAATCAGTAAAATTAGTGGGAAATAATTTTCAGATGGACCAAATCATTCCGATTACAGAGAGGGAAGGCAACACTGCTGGCCTGATCTCCTGTTCTAATCAAAGTGCATTGTGAGGAGAAACCTCCAGTACTGATTTCTGATAAGCCAGTAATAAACTATTCATTTCTATTTCACACAGAGCAGTGCCATATTCCATCAGGATGCACAAACCAGTATTCTGAATGAACAAAACCCATTTGGAGTCAGATTTACATCTCTTCAGCAGCCCTAAGATTTGCAAGTAGACCACAATATCTGACTTTCTGGAAGGTTTCATGACATGTGATGCTGGCACTGAGGAATAGATGTCTCCGATTTCCCCACTCTGATTTTTCCTGGACTTTGGCACGAAGAATGAAGGAGAGGAGCTACCTCTTCACCCAGCTTCAGAGAGGACTGGGGGAACCAGCAAGATCCAAATCAGAGGGAGGAGCTAGTGAAGAGTCAGGTAGCACTGACTCAGGAATTAATGGGGTGGACAGAGAAAGGAGGGGCTGGAAAAGGGCCTGGGGGAGGGATGAAAGAGGGACACTGGGGCAGCTTGAAGCATGGAAGGAGAAACAAGGACTGCTGGAAAGATGCTGGGAGCAAGTAGACAACTGAAGCTTGGGGGAAGCTGGGATGAAGAAGACACTGCTTGCTGGGGCAGGGACTGATGGCCCCTGGTTGGGCTGAAATGTGGTCCTGGTATGTGGGTATGGCAAGGGGAGACTCTCTGGGGGGAGGCTGGGCAGAGTCCCCAGGACCTGGCAGCTCAGCCCCTTCCTTCTGCCCAGCTAGCCCTTATTTTTTCTCCATCCCACCTCTGTGCACCCCCTCACTTGCCTCACACCCTGCCTTAATTCCCTTACAGTCCCACGCTTGCAATGAAGCCAGTGGAGTTGGAAGGGATGATATGAAGGGGGAGTCAGGGAAGAATAAGGTGAAAAGTGTTTCCTTGTGCCTGAAGATCCAGCCCAGCTACCCTGGGCACACCTGGTCTTGGGAGTAACATGGACTTGGGTCATTGCAGCTGACAGGGGATGAGCTCATCCCTGCTCCAAACATCCTGTGTGAGGTGTCTCATATTAAATACTCTTCTGTATTCCCCATGTACCTCTCAGTCCCTGAAAACAGCAAAATATTGATAAAAGATGCCTGAGAAAAAATATTTTACAGGAACCAATAGATGCATTTCTCTCTGGAAAATGAGCATTGGTTAATCAAGAAATTACCAATAAAAATTTCTCATATGAGCACTTTTCCCCCTTGTTTGTCTGGCTAGAGGATCTCATTTCATTTTCAGACTGCAGTTCTACATTTATCATCCCTGATTTAGCAAATTGCCTGTTGTGGAAGCAATGTCTAACCTACCTTTATTTAAGATTTTGCAGGATAATGTGTTTATGTTGGACTCAGAGAGGCTCATGAAAAAGTGGCAAACATATTGCAGTGGAGGTAATATAAATGATTTTAGATTCAAAATATTCCTCCTCAAGTAACACTTTCAGAAAATATTGTATTGTCAGTAAGACTTAACTCTAAATCTTGAAGCAAGAGGAATTTTGTTGTCTTTCCCCTTTGCTTTTTTTCTTAACAAGGATGAGAATCAACCTTTCAATGAGCCTCTTTGTAGTCAAAATAGAAGGTGAAGATACCTCTTTATTCAGAGTTCGCTCAAGGCTTATTATCAGGGTAGGTAAAATTTAATTTTGCAGCCCAAAGATTTTCACTTCACCCTTGGGCAAGCAAGTCAACTCTGTGGCAGCAGCAAAGTGGGTCTGTCCCTGGATGTGCTTCTTCTTTTCTATTCTCTTTATAGCAGGCAGCTTGGAGGGGAAAGGCTGGACAGTGGGGTCATGCCTGCTGCAGTCACAGCCATCCCCACCTCTTCCAGCCAAGCAAACCAGGCTGCTGGTAGCCTCTGGCAGGCTCCCACCTTTGGCAGCCAACAGCTTTGCCCATGCTTGAAACCGCCCTGTCTGTAATAAAGTAGAGAAACTCATACTTGCAAAGCTGAGTCTGGAATCTTATAGCAAATGGAGTCTCCCACTTCAATGGAAGGATGCAGATTACTGGGCTATCTTGTAGAAAACAAATTCTTCTGCCCTACAAACTGCAATCAGTACACATGATGCAATCTCACTGTGCCAGGGTGGAAGGGGACTCTTAGGAATGGGGGTGGCTTGCTCACCCCAAGCAGGAGAGGAATTCTGTGCCCTTGGCACACACAGCTAAACGGCAGGAGATTGTGACTCTCACACATATGACCCCTTTCCATTGAGCTCCATGGAAATACTATCAAGCTGATGATTTCCAGTGAAATCAATAAGAAAGTAAGAGGGCATCAACAAAATCATTAATAATTTCTCCCAATTATAATCTAGTTTCTTCAAATGCAGCTGTTGCTGGAGCCTCCAGTCAGAATTAATGATACGGAAAATCTGAAGGACAATAAACAGTATATCCTTGAGCTAGCAGGACGTGAACAAACAGTAAACAAAAATGAAAATGTCAAAGGGGTTAAATCTTTAATAAACTACCGTTCCACTATTGTTTGATAAGCTCTCCTTCAGATGTTACACAAATATTCTCGCTTACTTTCAGAGCCAGCCTGGTCTTTTTCAAGCCAAACACATTTCACAAGACAAAACTGTAGAGGAACTGAAATGGGCTTTTAAAAGAGAAACAGATTGTAACCTCATTCTTACATTTTAAAAGCAATAATATGAATGCATGATTACACATTCCTCATAGTTGGGATTCCTCATTCCTCATAGGCACAGAGCCTGTCCTGCATTCAGCACAGAGCTCACGGATGTTCAGTACATTCTGCTTGTTTATAAAGCGAAACCAGCAGGTACATATTGCAGTTGTTAATACCAAGGGTAATAATATACACACACACATGCATCCACCCACACAAACACAGAGAGGTTAATTCCAATCTAAAAATATTTTGTATGGCAGAAATAATACAAAACCATTGTCAGTGGAGCTGTTGGAAGACAGTGTCAGTTAATGGAAGTTTTGTAGTCTTGGGCACACTGTCCATCCGGGGCAACCACTGTATTACCTCTTGTAAAGTACTTTATCAAATGCTTTGTGATGAAAAATGCTACAATCCCTGTCTGTCTTAAATAAGCAAACAGCAATGCAAATGAAAGAGGCACATTTATGAAACCAAGGAAGGAAAGGATAAGGTATCTTAGGCCTGATTTTTTGTCACAGGTGCATTTTTGTTACTTTTAAATTTGTCATGAGTGACTCAAAATGCCAAATTCTAATCTCCCAAGACACAGAGACAATCAATCAAAGGGGAAAATGCAGAATTCCCAGTATCCAGTCTTCTCTAAGACAGCCGGTCAGCTGTGTAACGCAAACTAATTTGTTTCAAGCATCAGCTTTTTTGTTTTTTTCCCTGGTTCACATATATACACACACCCAGTGTGAGAGAGAGAAAGAAAAAAAAGAAGAAAGGGAGGGGAAGAGAGAGGCTACATCTATACATATCTATAACAGTTGGAAGAAAATAGCTAATATGTGGAGTTAGACCTGGAGAAGGTGGGACTGCCCTACAATTCCCGTGGTGTGCTGTAATTAAGATTGGTCCAAACATATCATAAATAAAATATTTCATGGAAGACAAAAATCAAGGCATGTTTTTAACAGTCTGGTGGGGGGGAAGTAGCTATAGATTCTGACTGGGAGAAGCAGATGGCAATGCATTATGAGAATAGGGCACTGCTGCTGCTGCAGCCGCTGCTGCAACTGCCACGGCTCAGCTCTTTTCCATCTGAGAGAGGAGCCCCTGGGCAGCCACAGATGAGTCAGACTCGTGTGTGTACAGGCATCTCTGGAGAACCCCAGGTTTTCCCTTTCATTTTTGTGACACTGCTTCAGGGTTTGAAAAGAGTCGCACAGCCCCTACATCCTAAGAACACCCTTTCCCCTTGCACGCACTTTTCCCAGTGTCCAAGATGTGGCCAGCCCTGACCAGCACAGCATGGCTGGCTGGCATCTTGCAGGAGGGATCTCTACAGTCTCCAAGCAATTGATATTGGCATCCTCTGAGTGGTGCACCTAAAGTCGTCAGTGATGCCGAGATGCAGAGAAGGAGCCATTGAGGACACCCATGCTGAAGCCATCTTGCTTGCACTCCTTGGGAAGACCTGCATCCAGAGGTGCACAGCAGCCACTCTGCAGAGCATCAGGATTTGGCTGACCCACTTAAACCTGCAGGTTTCCTGTCAGCACTGGTGAATAGTCCCCTTTGGTCTGGGAGACACCACAGCCCCTGAGCAACGCTGGCCCAAAACTCCAACAAAACAGTGGAAGCAGAAGGAGAGTGTTCTGAGCTGGAGACTGGCCAAAGTACACATCCAGAGCATCCACAGTGTGAGAAGCTCTTGCCTGCTTGCAAAAGAGAAACTATGCCAGCACTGGCACCCTGGATTGCTTTTTTTTTATAGAAGACATAGATGTTGGATTGAAGCTGAGATGATTCCTATCCTCAAAAGACTATTTTAAGCTCCACAGAGAGCAGTTGTTGAACAAGCTCTGTAAATACAGAAGAGCAGTAGCTAATTCATTTCACCTTCTTAGCTAATGGCTTCCCCTTCTGGAAAAGAGACTCCTGAGGAAAGAAACAGTGTCTGCCACCAAGCCTGACCTGAGCTTCCTTGCAGCAGGCTGCTCCCTTCTGCAGGTGGGAAGGAAAGGAGCACCTCTCTGATAAAGGTGTCTGCCTTCCAATACAGGACTGCAGAATGAGGGCTCTGGTAAAGGAGGGGAGATGAGCTGGGTGAGGAATTATTGTTTTCTGTTCTTTGATACCTTCTGGGAAAAAATTAGGGATACTTAGCTGCTGTCACACAAACATTTTATGCAAATCTTATCTTTATCTTCTGCATACTGGTACACAATTTGCATCTGATTATCAACTTTGGGTCTATTGTTTTATTCTAAACAGAATTCTTGCTGCTGAAAGGTGTTAGATTGACAACCCCGGTGAATAAAATCATCTCATCATCTCTATCAAGAGGGTAAGAGAAGAACAGCTTCTCACACAGGGCTCTGCCATTATTCCCCAGCCAGGGCCAGCAGTGAGGATGCCAGCCCTCAGCATCTTTTGAGCCTGCCAGCTGATGTGCAGCAGAGCTATGAATATGGAATCCCTGTGAACTTTCTACAAAGACAACCTAAAATCACTTTAAAAGGCAGCAAGGCTGTTGGGTCAGATTCACATGTGCTACACACACAAAGGGTTCCAGCACCTAGCTGGTTCTGGAGTCACACCCAAGGATCATGGAACAGTTTGCATGGTGGGATCTTCACAAAATGAAAACCTCTACACTCTTGACTTAGAGGAGTGGAGGTATTTGCTCCCTTTAGCACATGCACAGATATTGCCAGCTGGATGCAGCCCTGCCTCCAGCAGCAACACGCTGAGTCCTGTTCCTGACTGTAGCAGGGTGTCTTACCTTGTGTCTTACCTTGTGTCTTAAGTTAAAAATATTTGCCTGGAGCTCAAGTGTTTCAAGTCCACTGGAGTCAGTGACTTGACTGTCCCACTTCAGTTCACTGTGGCTGAGAATTTGTCTCAGGTACACACATCAGCAGGAACATTTTTGGAAGCCCCATGAAGGAATCCATGACAAGCAGAGATCATGGACTTTAAGTTTTGCAATATGTGGGTCTTACCACTTACCTTTTCTATCTCTGGAAAAATACTTTTCTGTCACCTTGAGTGAGGGCACAGAGTGCCTTCCCCTCTCTAATTCTGGAGAAGAACAGGGAACTATTCACAGTGGCTACAGGATGAAGTGGGGACTGAATCAATCCTGCAACACAAGGCTGCTTCAGTCAAGCCAAAGGATGAGGACAAACAAATGTTAACCTGATTCTTGGGCTTCAGCAATCACAGCACTGAGCTGTCCACTTGACTTTGGGATGGATGCCTGTTCTAGCTGTATTTGTCCTGTTGATAAAATATTCAGGCCCAGTAACAGCTGCTTCTGTAAGAGCACCAGATTAAGACAAATAATGCAGACTTAGTGCTCTTTACATGGATTGCATGGGCTGACCCTGCTGCAATATGCACACTCACAAATCTTCTCAGCTCATTACCTCATGGAACATGGCTGCTCTCTGTGAGGACAGGAGCCTGGTGACACCTCGACAGATTTCCAACATGACATGCCGAGTCAGAGATGGAAGGAGCTGACAGAGCTCAGGGCCTGCCTCGGTGGGAAGGTGCATCCTGTCAAAAGATGGAGCCTCAAGAAAGACAGACAACAGCCCTGATGGACAGGACCCTTGGCATTGTGGAGGAGCTCATTAAGACAACCCTCATTATTTCTTTTCTTTTTTCTTTGCTATCACTCCCTCAGTATTTCACTTCTCTGCACACCCACTTTTGGGTTAAGAAGGGAGGAATATGCATTGTGTAAATAAAGCTTGTTGTTTCTCTTTAAAGTATGTGAGAAGGCTTTGAAAACCCAACTGTGGCTGTTCCAAATAATCTCAACTTTCTGCTCTATTTCTCTGGTTAACCTTGCTGACTCAAAACAACAAAAAGCATAGCCTGAAGGAAATAGCGCTCAGTGATTTCTTAACTTTCCAATGGCATTTTCCCAGAGATTTTTTTTTTTATCTTTGAAGTCCATTCCTCTCTTTCTTTGTGTATTCCCACTGAGAGAAAATGACTTCCAGCCTGCTCCTCCAGGCCTCCATGGGGTAGGAAACATGACTGCCTTCCCCAGGTGATAACAAGAATAACAAGATAACAAGAAGGAAGAGTCAGTGAGGGGCTGCTAAGATGACAGCAGTAAGTAACTGAAAACAGAGATGTGTTTTGTTTTCTTCCCAGAAGATGGAGTGAGATCTTCCCTCACACGTCCCAGTTAGAAAATGACGTCATTGTCTATTAGGATTTTTTATTATTTTTATAATTTAAATACTAGGATTATGCTCTGCCCATCTAATAAGACTGAGCAAGTTTCTTTTTCATATTTCTTTGCAGTCAACTCAGAAGGTCATTCTTAGCAAATTTTCTTTTCCCACCCACACTTGTTGCCCCTCACCCCTAGCTGCAGTTACAAACTGATTTGCTGGAGAAGGAAGTGATGGGAACTTCACATTAAGTCAGGCTCCTGTCAAGTTTTGCCAAGATACCTGCTTGGAAGAAGAGGGTGAAATTGCCAACAAGATCACCTGAGGCAAGGCAGACACCCTTCCTTGCTCCATTCCTGCTGCAGAATTTCTGGGCAAGAGTCTATCTCCTCTCTTGTCTGAGCCCAAAGAACTGTGGCTTCCTTGCCAACCTCAGACACTTTTCCACATGCTGGTCAACCATCCCATGGCTGCATGGCACAGATAATGCTTCTGCCAAGGTACAAATCCTGAGTGTGAGGAACGTGATGGGAGAAGGGCATTTGCCAACTGTGAGGTCAGCACCACAGCACTACACCATACAGCAGGCTGAAAACAGGAAAGACACACAGCTGGGAGATGTCTTTGCTAGGAAAGCCTATCCCATAGATAGAGCTTTCATCCTGACCAAGCCAGCAGAAGCACCATGTACCCACTCACAAGGATTCAATATCACCACCTCTGCTTCTGTCTCATCTCTAAAGAAATTTCTTCAGGGGACGATGAAGAAAAAGACATGTTCTGTTTCCATAAACTCCAGCTCTTCATCATAGATGTGACATGTAAAGGGAGGGAGAAAGGACTGTATAAAGAGGCCCCTTGAACATAATTGGAGAACTGGACTAATTTGGCTTGTCTTTATAAACAGTCCAGAGCTGGGCACTAGACTTACCCACAACAGATAGAAATGAGTAACTGCATAATGAGGTTAAAATATTCATTAAGCTAATTGCATGTTAATTAAGTAAATGATGCTATTAGGGATCCATTGAGCTCCATCTGTGTGCAAACAGGAGTGAGAATAATCACATTAGAAACAGGGAAAAAGATCATGGCAGCACACAGGCACCGGGGTGGAAGGGACAATCAGTGGGGGAAGTTCCAGGTCCTGGGGGGACTGACAGCTGTGAAAAGGAGAGGAGAGTGGTCTCATGAGAAGAGGGGGTCTGGTCACAGGAAATCCTAGGTGCTGTTGCCAGCCCTGCAGCTGGGCATATCATATTCCCATGCTCTGTTTCACACATGTAAAACATGGACCATAGCCTTTGTCTCAAGTGAGAAAATTCATGAGGGAACTCAGGAAACGGTTTGGCCAAACTCACCTTCACTATTGTGTCTGTTGGTTTTATCAGAATTGCTTGCAGGGGCAGAGATCCATCCCCCCAGAAGGAGCAGTAGGACTCAAGCCAACAGGCCATAAGGCACCAGAAAGGTCTGCTATTGAAAATGGCCAACAGGAAGGCTAAAAATAAGGAGGCAGAATAACTCTTGCATTTAAACTTCCTCTGTCAGCACCATGGAGTTTCTAATAGGTACTTTCTTGAGAAAAAAATTCCATCTGACATAATTACAGCCAGTGTTCTATATGGCAGAATAGGGAAAAAGCCTACATATTTCATGTTAAAATTCATTAATAATGAAAGGCAGGGGTTAAATTATATAACTGTCACCCTAACGTTAAATAGTATTTTCAGCAAAAGGAAAGGGAGATGGGACAACTCCATAACCAACACGTTTATTTCAGCTCATGAAAAATTTAAGCAAATAATACAACAGCTTTTTAAAGGGGAGAAGATTTGAGGAGGAGATTGGGTTAGAAAGGACTCACACTGCAATTGGAGATTTGAAGGACTGGGAGAATAATTCATAATCAATCACTCATTTAATTAATTTATCCTTTCTTTCAGGCCATTAATGGGCAGATTGTTCTTTTCGCAAATGCACTTACAGTTTGAAGTTACTGGAATAAATCTGGTCCATAGCTTCCCTTGCATGGCCAGTTTTGTGCAAGGAGACACTGCACAAAATGGAAACAGGTTTGGATGGGAAGGTAATCTCCCAGTGGGCTTCTGATCCCAGACTAGTTCCTCCTTAAATTTAGATTCTATGAATCTAAATTTAATATCTTGTCATTCTCTGCAATAATTGCTTAAAATTTCTTCTTGCCCAGGTAGACCTGGCAGCTCACCCCAGTTATCCTGCATGGGTACAAAGTAGAAGAAAAAACTGAACTGAACATGAATGAAGCAGATTCAGTAAAAATTTTAGACCATTGTTAATGAAAAATTAGTTTATTGTGTTAGCTTGTCCCCAGTGAAGCTGGCATTGTTCCAAACAACCCCTCTGATGAGTGGGAAGGAGAATTGGTTAAGTCATTCATATTTCTGCAGTGAAACCTGACAGATGATGCTTTATCCAGAGGCTGATTATTGTCTCGGGAAAAACAAAAATATCCCTGTAGATTCTGCCAAGTGCCCAAACATATGGGCTCTGCTGTGCAGACCCAGAGCCTCCCAGAAAGACTCTGGCTCATGAAGGATGCCCAGGAGAATTGGCACAGCCCTTCCCAGAGGCTTCCAGATAAAACCTGTGCAAAAGTTAACCAGATTTCTCTGAGTGGCTGGAGCTGCTGGCAAGAGCTCTGCGTGGGTCTGGGGATGATGATCCCTGCGTAACAAAAGAGCTCTGGTGCCCAGAAACCATTCCTGTGACTGACTCAGCAGGAAGCCTTAATCCTGATTATTTTATGGCTCTTAGAGGCCGGTGCCTAATGATTTTTGTCTGGGTTGTCTGCCCATTTCCAGGTAGATAAATGTCTGTGTAGCAAAAACAGAAGCCCTGTTTGGCACTGAGAGTCCTGCCAAGCCAGGGATCTCAACAGGCAGCCTCAGGGCTCCTGCTCAGTTCAGTTTCCACATCCAGGGAAAGCTGTTTTGCAGTGAAGGGACAGACAGCCAAGGAGGCACAAATACATGTTGCTTCTGCTCTGGTAGTAGGAATAAGCAAAGAACACCCATCTCCGAGGATACTAATTAATTCTGCATAACATTGTCTCAATTTAAAGAAAAACTATAAGTAATAAAATCTTCTGAAAATATTTCCACTAGGTTTGAAATGCAAGTGAAGTCCAGGGTATCCACTTATGTAGGCAAAATTTTAAAAGAGCAATAATGAATGAGGGGATATATGTGAGCAGGAAATACTGTTATTTTATCTGAACTCTTTATGGGGTTAGAGGACCTAGTAAGTCTTTTCCATCTCTAATTTTTCTGCTTTACCTATCCCTAGTTTATCATTAAGGAATCACACACAAATTCTATTAAGTATTTAACATTTTTCTTTCCTGTAGCTCTCTGCCTCACTAACTCTTCATCCCATTTCAAATCTCAGCTGACAACATCTCTTACCTCTCTGGCTCCCACTTCTTCACCCTTTAGACTATTAACTAAGTAGGTGTGTGACTTAATCCATGGCTATATTATGGATTCTCTCTTTCGTGCAAAGGAGGCACAAAATGAAGCTGTAGTGCAGGGCATTACCAAAGCCCAGCCACTGGTTGCACAGTTGTGTGCTGCAGGGGATTAGCCTGCTGGTCTGTCAGCTCTGATGGCCCCAGTTCAATGCTGCATTAAATAAATGCAGGAATGAAAATGAGGTTTTACTTGCCATTGTTTGTGTTCACTGGATAGGTACAACATATGGGGCTGAGTTTAGCAGAGTGCATTCATGAGCTTGGGATGGGAAGAAGCAGACTGTGACCAGAGGAGGGGTAAGACTTGTGTAATGAGGAGTTAAGGGCTGGAATAGCAGAAAGTGAATGGGTTGCAGGATGAACAGCAGTGGTGCACAGTGGTGCTCAATCTCAGCCAAGAATTACCACTCTGCTGGGCTTTGAGAAGGAAATTTTAGCTGCTTACTACCTTGGTTTCCATCTTTCTAGGTTTTCTGCTATTAGTCTTCTGGGTTTTTCCTCTCTCTGGTGTATGCTCCCTCCCTTCCACATACATGTTAATGTAATTATATGTAAACTTGCTCAAGTTGAAAACCAATGTTCTACAAAGGCTCAGGAGCAGCTTAGTGCATAATTACATAATACTTGGAGTAATTTTCCTTTTCCTCTGAAAATGCTCATTGGGTCTTATTTTCCTATCTGCAGATTGTAAACTCATAAATAGCAGTAAATTACTCACACAAGTGACAAATCATGTGCTTTCAAGTAAACAGACAAGATACAGTTCACAAATTGCCTTGTGGTGGCACAGGCACCTGGCTTTTCCTGCTTCCATCCATCCATCCATCCATCCATCCATCCATCCATCCATCCATCCATCCATCCATCCATCCCATTTGTGAGAGGGATAGATGGGTCAGAAAACATTTCTTCAAGGAGCTTGGATGGGGATAGCATTAACTGAGTTACCACAAAAAGCTGTAACAGACAACTGCTGAGCTAGTGCTGGCCAGTCCCTGAGGACTGTGAGCAGAGGGTCTCCCTGCAGCCAACCCAGAACATCTGAGCACATCGAGAAGCGCTCGATGAAACAATTAAACTTCCCTTCTCAGGCAACAGGAAAAAAAATGTGGTCTGCAAAGTTGCTGCAGGGCACTGGAGGAAAACCAAGGCTCTAAGCTATTGTGGAGCAAGAGCCAGGCCAAGCCTTGAGGGTGGAACAAAGTTCTTAAACTGCACTCTGGTCTTGGGCAGTGCTGTGTGATGAAGCAGTGCCAACATGATTTGTTAATCACAGCTAATCCTGGTTGCTGGGGGCAATTGCCCAGAGTGGGTGGACTTCAGGGCAAACAAGGCAGTTGTTTTCCAGTTTTAAAAGCCATCAGCTGAGAAATGGCTTCTGAAGAAGCCCCAGTGGTGGGTGTAGCTGGATGGAAGATCATCTATACTGACTGGACATCTGTCTGAGACTCAGAGAATGGCAACAGACCTACTCATCTGATTAAGGAGCTGTATGTTTTCTGGGATCTGACCCCATGGTCATCAGTGTTTCTACTACATAGTGAGAGGATGTCTCAGGAAAAATTGCCACAGCAATTATCAGAGAGGTAGAGATGACTACAGAAAAGAAATTTCTCCTGAGGTTAAAACAGTATTTGTTTGGGAATATATAAATACGAAGGAGGGATTATTGGAACATGCCATTAACAACAGAAGCATAATGTGAGGAGGTTCTGCATGAGGGATGTTGATTAGGGCTAGAGTAACTTTCAGGAACCAGTGTGTACAGCAGCAGAGTAAACCCTGTTCCCTGAACACTGTCGTGGATGCTGCTGTGAGAGTGCAGGCATAAGCAAATGCAAAAATCATATTCTCATTTCATCTTCACTGGAAATTCAGGGGGGAAAACACATAATCTACCCAGCAGCAGAAAATAACAGAAAAAGGAAAGAAAAGGCGTTAAAAATGGAATTTTAAAAAAATCAAACAAAAAACCCCCAAACAACAGGAAAAGATTATATGGAAAAAAAAATTGAAACCAGAGGTTGCTGTTGGCCTGGGATCATAATCCCTTTGTTATTACATATTAATATGTAAGGGATGTTTGCAGGGAAAGGATTAGATAAAACAATTAATCTAGAACATCCATCCAAACAGAGGCAATTCTTTCCTAAGCATAGCATCATGCAAATGCATTGGAAACAGAGCTGATCACAGAATCATTTCATGTAGAACTCACATTTTTGGAGATGGACTGAAATTTTTCAATATTTATACATAAATACATATTTTTAGGAATACTGTATAAGTCCTTGAATAACAGTACTTTGCACTATTGCAGCAACTTCCTTCTGCAGAACTCCAAGAACTTTACAAAAATGAATGAAGCAACTTTCTCCAACCCACTGTGAGGGAGATAACTGCTTGTGACTTGTTATACAAAGGGGAAGGAGGGGAAAGAGCAGCACAGAGTAGTTTAGCAATTTTACAAAAGTCATGCAGTACATCCAATGGTCTGAATGAATTTAAGAAGGAGGCTGCTAAGTTGCTGCAGAAAGTATGCAGCCTGGCTGATATCAGCTCTAAGGAGAATCAGGGGGTGGCAGATGTTGCAGCAGCCCTCTGCAATAGGTGTTTGGGAAAGCAGAGCAGGAAGTGTTAGTTACCTGTGGTGAAAACAAGAGTGGAATGACAAAATATCTGGAAGTTGCAGATATAACAGGGACTCTGGAAGGGCATTTGCAAAAACCACTTCAATCTATTAGCACTCTTTGAGCATGTCAGCAAACATGGGACAAATGAAAATTGTCTGCCTGTTTTCACTTGGATTTTCAAAGCATTCTCGACAGGATCCAAACAGGAGAGTAGGCAATCAGGTACTCTATTAATGAGAACATCATGCCGTGGCAAACAGACAAGCTGGCTAAGCATCAAAAAAACCACTACGTAATTTAGCATCAAGTCTGCCATTTCCAATGCAGAAAAATACTAGTAGCAGTGTGCATCTGTCTCCGAGAAATATCTCTGTTGGTTTGTAGATTAATGGACAATGGGATAATGGCAAATAGTCAGTAAGGTGGAGATACTTGCAAATGGTAAATATTCTTTGTCAAGCCTAGAGAAATATGTGAGTAATCAGCCACATAATAGGGCAAAGTTCTGTGGTAGTAAATGTACGTTGGAAGAATTCATTTGAAGTATCCACACCTGTTCCTAGGGTCAAAATCAGAAGGATCTGAAGTCCTCTGAGGCTGCAGTCTACATCCTTGTTGCATCATGCTCCTCCAGGATCAAACAGTGCTCTCCATTTGGTACATGCATAGGGAATAGGGTGAAGTTTCTTACCAAAAATGGTGTGAGATCAGTACAAAAGAGCATTATGTCCAGAATGCTGTGTTCCATTCTGTATTTAAAGAAAATTATAGCAGAAATCAACAGGGTCCAGAAATAACCAACACAATTGCTTCCGAGTATAGCATGGCTTTCATGTGGGAAGCAAATTAAATGGCAGGTGTATTTATTTTAAAAGTTGTATGAATAAGATAGGCATTCAAAATAGTTAGAATAAATTATGTAGAAAAGAAAATTCAATGTTCCTATTTACCTTGTCTTTCACACTCTAGCACCAAAGGCACATCTCATTAAACTGAGAGATAGGGAAAGTATTCCATCAAAGGGAATACTTTTCCTCAGGCGTCCTCATTCACCTGTGGAAATCTCTTCTACAAGATATCTCTGAGGTGCAGGATGTGGAAGGATTCAAATAAGAAAGAGATATTTGTGGATATTGAAATTTTCCAGATTTACAATAGAAGAAGTTAAGATACAAATGATGAATATAAAAGCTTCACAGCTTCACACTACAGCATGTCAACCAACCACTAATGAGGGTGCTAGGGAAGCTATTTCCCTAAGCAATGGTTATCCTTAACTGTTCAGCATGAGATTCTGTGAGCTTTCCTTTGAAATTTCTGGTACCCATCAATATCAAAGACAAAATACCAAAAACATGAATAATTGCCCAGATCAGACGTGGCATTTCCTGTGTTCTTGAACCTTCTTTTCCTCTATTTCTTTCTGTCATCAAGGCCAACCTTCCTGTCATCTAAAGTGCATGGAGGTACAGTTGAATCATTTAACATTTCTATCTGTGGTTTTTTGGCTCTTTTAAGCAATTGAACTCATGGTGCCCAACAACAGCCTCACTGCCAATTTCGACTTGACCTGGTCACAATTTTGCAAACACTGTCAATGCCAGAGCAACAGCTGAAATGGAAATTTTAATGATGTTAATGAATAAAAGCTTAAGCTGTGCTTCCTGCACCTGGGCAGCAAAAGTGCATTTATAATTACTTGCCGAACAAGCCTCCTGGCTGCATTCTATCTGCCCCAGGCAAGCAGTTAACTGAGGTTCTCTCCTTTCACCAGGATTATTTTTGAGTGAACACTTCTGCCAGTGAAAGCTGTTGGATTGACAGCTGTGGAGGCTGAAGTCCTCTATTATGTGACAGAAGTGAAAAAAATCTCTAACAACAGTTTTTATTAGGTCACCTAGTTCATCCCTCTGTCAACACAGGATTGTTCGTTATAATGCATTCTTGAGTGATTTCCACCGCCCCTATTCTCCTCCTGCTCTTAAATATAAATCCCTGGGCCTTTTCCATTTTGCTGCACAGTCTCTTCTTTACTGACATTGTGGAAAAAACCCTGTGTGTATGTGTGAGTGTGAAGATATGCATGTGCATCTTCCAGGCTCCCAGACTTCATCAGAGAACGGGCAACAAGAAAGTTTGAAATCTGCAGGGAAGATACTGAGAAAATATCAGATAGCAATTTCTGTGGAACTATGATTTTCCTCCTGAAAAACAGTGTTCTTTTCCTTGCTCTGATGTTAACGCACCACAGATATTGTCTGAATGACCACCACCTTTTTACCAGCAGAGCATCCTTAGAACCTATCATAGCAACTTTGCATTTGTTCAAATAGAGAGAATTGAGGCACGAGGGGATTAAGTGTCTTGCCCAAGCTTACAGGTGAAAGGAGTCTGCTGCCTTCTAGACCAAACCTTTAAATCCTCCCTGGGACTGGTTGAGTAAAATTCAACTACCGATGAATCTTTTTCCCTGACAGGTCCCATACCAGTGCAGTAGGAACAAGGAGTCCTTCAAATCCCATATAACATGGATTTCTGGGAATTCCAATCTCCTCTTAGTCCCATCTTCCCTTGCATATTGACAGGATTTACTGCCTCCATATTGTAACATGAGGGTATTTCTTCCAGAATATGTCCTTCGCTCTGTCAAAGTCAAACCAACAGATGAAAACAGGAGCCTGCATGACCTCATGAGAAGAACTGTGACAGCTGTTTCTGTTTGTTCCATCATAGACTCACAGAATGGTTTGGGTTGGAAGGGACCTTAAAGACAATCTGGTTCCAACCTCAGTGTCATGGGCAACCTTCCACCAGAGCAGATTGCTCAGAGCCCCATCCAACCTGGCCTTGAACACTTTCAGAGTTGGGGCATCCACAGCTTCCCTGCGCAACCTGTTCTGCTGTCCCACCACCCTCACACTATTTAGTACATGAATGGGAATGGGAGCAGGAACTTCACTAGAGATGACCAGTTTATAGAGATGCATTTTCTTTTTGTTTTGAAGTCACATATTTACAGATAATTCCAATTGTCAGCAGCAATTACCATACACCCTTTCTTATCAGACTCCTTTCACGCTACCAGTCCTTGTACTGGAGCAGTCCTGTGCTGGATAGCTTCCTCCAGAGAGGCACTCTGAACACCCTCAGCTTCAAGAGAGCATTACCAGTATATAAAATGGCCAAAACTAGTGTCCCAGACATGATCCAGTTAGATTAGCATTTGGGTTCCTGACATTTAACTCTATACATTTGGTTTATAAAAGGATCTTAGCTGGCCAGTGTCAAGCAGCAACCAAGTGTGTTCAACCAGGGAATTACAACTGATTTACTTATTGCTGAGGTAGTGCACATGGATGGATCCTAGACTGTGTGCCCAAAAACAGAGGGCATTTTCTGCTCTCACACTACAGAGCATATGTCCATCATGCAGTCATCTCATGCGGAAATTTCCAGGCTTGCACGTCACGATTTCGCTTTGGTTTCAAAGGCACTGGAGCTTCCCTGTGTGCTGCTGGCTCCAGGGAGCTGGTCCTGCTGGGAGCAGTCTGCTGGCATTGCTATGCCACTTCCATGACCCGACCTCTGTTTCCATGCCACTCCCTGCTGTTGGGCTCACTCAGTGCTTCAGCACAGCAGTGCACTCTGCAGTGTGGACATGCCCCCAGGTCACTTGCCAAAGTAATTTTATTCCTCCCAGCTCATGCCATGACAACAGTAGAGTATCCAGATGTGGTTATCAAAAAAGAGGGTGATTACAAGGGGGTGCAACAGTCTTGAGGAGCCTGTACAAGAGAAGGGCGGTCTCAAGAGAGTCAGAGCATGAGTAAAGCTTAGAAAAAAGACTAAGACTGGGGACAGCCTCTGTTGGGATTTCATTCTGCAGGAGAAAGCTACATGCTTGAGCCAGAGTCAGCAAAGGAATAAAGGATATTGGAAGTGAACCTATGCTGAGAAAGAATCAGCAAGGCACTTTAAAGAAGGTGAGAATCTGGGTGGCAAGTAGGGGTTGTGTCAGATATCTGAATCAAGCCTGGCCACCTGGCCTCCTTCTGTCTTATATCGTTACTTTGTGCTCAGCAGAACAAGGTCTGGCTCGCTGTGCTGAGACACCTGGAGCCTGCCCGAGCCTGGAAGAGATGCTGGGCCTGGCTCCCAGCCACCCTCATGCACCACAGAGCAGCCAAGGACTGGAGCTACAAGGACCACCCTGGGGTCTCATCCACACCTTACCCACAGTGCTCATCCAGAATCACACTATCTTGTGCCCTGGCAAAATTCATGCCCTCTCTAAGTGAACAATTTCCAAAAGAGTAACACAAGTGATTCATTCTGTCTTACAGTCTTTCACATGTAAATATTTTATATTCCTATTGAATATTTTTAGATGATTATGAATTCTTGATGTGATGAGGACCTTGCTATGAAATGCAGGCAATACCAAGGACTCCACAAGGAGGAAAAGCATCCAAGAATAAAAAAAGATTACAAACAACAAATTAGAAAGAGCTGGGGTAAAAACATAGGCACATACCACTCTTTCTTTCTCCCCTGTCTGGATATTTTCAGAAACTGTCTGGAGCTCACACAATGAGCTTTGCACATGATTTGGTATGGAATTGGCTGCCTCTCACCCCTTCCCTCCCTTTCTCTCTCTCTTTCTTCTTCCAATTCAGATTTTGTTTCACTGTTCCTGTTGAAAGATGCAATACCAATAGCCTGAGGGACCTAGGGCTGAAGTCACTCCAGAGCTTCTGCTCTGTCTGCAGTTTGGCTCTTTTTCTGCAGTGCACCCAGAAACCCACTGAGTCTCTGAATCCATGTAGTGAAGTGGGGCAGAGAATTTCTGCAAAACAGATAGATCCTGAAAGGATCTGGACAAGACAATGATTTTATAGTCCTGATATTGATATGAGCTTCATGTACAAGCACCAAAATACCTCAGTGCCAACAGGGGGATCTCTGCTAGATTGCAGTGATCTCTCTTCTAGGTATCAGTCATCCAGTTGGTCAGAAGGATGTGCACACATACAGAAGTGAAGGGGTGAAAAATAGTCTCAGTCAATTCAGGACAAAGTTTGTCAGCAGAAACCTATCCTCCTCACTGAACTAAAATAAGTAGGTGAGTTACAATTTATGTTTTACCCTATGTATCCATACATAAGCTTGGCTCCTCTTCTAAAAGCCCATTTGTAATGCCAATTGTATCTGTGATGTCAGTGTCTGTGTGACACCACAAGCCAGCTGAGGTCTCACCTGCTGCTCCAGATCTGAAAGTATATTAGTCTAAGCCTATCCAAAGGGCATGTAGTTTGTGTTGTTGGTTTGTCTAGCTAAACTAGTAACAATAGTCTTTCCAACATTTCTCTGGAATCCTTGTTGTCCCTCGTCCAAGGTCCCAGCAATTCCGTCTCCATAGAAGTCCTATGACAAGGAGTCACACTGCTATCTGTACAAAAATAATTTCTCAAAGCCAGTACAGAATACAAAGATGCCTTAGCGTTCTTTATGTGGTGAGAGAAGAGAGCATTCTCTTCGTCAGAGTCAAAGCTAATTTGAACAGGCCTAAACTAAAAAGCTGACTCAGAAAATGCTTATTTGACCCCTCTTCCAGACATGTCCACCTCAGCTCATGCTTCTCTAAGTAGCTGTCTCCAAGTTTAGACCCCCATGACTGACTGCTTAGCATGTTTCTTTGCAAAGACAAAACATCCCACTGTCTACCAGGGAAATGTGGCCAACCAGTACAGCAAGGGAAGTTCTCAGCTGAAAAAGCCCAGATAAGGATTGCACAAAGGACCCTGGTTATCTGGTCCCTGTCCTGCTGGTATCAGAGTCCTGCACTGAGCATTAGGGTTTCCGTGTGTCCCCAGGGTGTAGTACACTGACTTTGCTTGAAGTGCAATTTAAGATTGATGAATTCACACATTTTAAATCAACTGCAAGCATCCGGGCTGGCCCCTTGATGGAGGCTATTAACTTAATGAAACTGAAGGGCTGTGAAGTCAGATAACAGACATTAGAGTCTTTATTTACCTAGAGATTTAAGGAGACCTTTCTGAGATAGCTCATGGCTTCTCTTTTGAGAAGTGTAAGCTACTGCCTAGGAGCTCTCCCCAGCACGTGTACAAATGCACTCAAGCTGCCAGGAAGGCCCTGAGTGCTGACAGGTGCTCATTCCCTCTCAGGTTGGCTGACAAGTGGCACATTGCAGCACATAGAGAAAGGTTTATTTTAAAAGCCCAGGTTTTCTGCTGCAGTGTGAAAGGAAGGATACCCAGAAAGCATTGGGGATCCATGTAGCCAGCCCCCAAAAATGCTGCAGTTGGATGACTGATGGATGGGATGGTCTTGAGCGGGTGCGTGCAAAGTCACTCAGCAAGTCAGCAGCAGGGCTAAAGGTAGAGTCTGACTCTCTCAGCTGCTGCCTGGCTCTCTTGGCCACCAAGCAGCACAGCCTCCCATCACACACTTCAAAAGGAAGAGCCAAATCAGTTCTCCAGCTGAGCAAGCCAATATCCAGCAGCCCCTGGGATGCCCCTGCTCCCACCTCATGGTTAATGCATGCAGCGTAGCACGCGCGCGCTCCTTCTGTGTACAAATGTTGTCCATTTCAGCTGCTATCAGAGCCAGTCTCTCTGATAAGCTCACACATTATGTTTCCTGCCTCTCCCCCACTCCCACACACAGCTCCAGTGCCAGGGTGCACAGTTGGATGCTCGGGTGGCTGCTCACGAGGCAGGAGAGGCTGGGCCATCTGGCTGGCTGCTTTCAGGAGGGAGAGCAGAGCAGCAGAGCAGGCACCCAGCACACACAGCATCTCCAGGCACATCTCACACAGAGGCAGGGCATCAGTGGCACAACCAGGGAAAGAGCAAGGAGGACCACAGCAGAGGATGGAGAGCAAACAGATCTAATTACTCCCACAGCCACTTGCCTCCTGCGCAGTCAGCTCATGAAGGAGAGAGGGTGTTTGGAAAAATGAAAGTGCACCAGCCCTGAGTCCCTGCCTTCACTGCAGTCAGTTTACACAGCACTGAAATCCAACCAGACTCCATGAACCATGGAGATTGTGATGAGAGCTGTTTGAGTTAGGGAGCAGCCTCCTGCAAGGTAATAAGGATGCCCTGCTCGTGAGATAATCTGGAAGAACAATCTCAAATGAAGCACTGGTGTTTGGATGTGTTTATAGTTTTGCCTCCTTTATTCAAAAACAGACCCTTACTCAGTCATGAAATGAAATAGAGCAAAATTTTTATATGTCATTTTTGTCCTGGAAAACCCACTGCAGACCCTGGTATATCTTGCTTAAACGTAGTTGGGCTCCTCCCAGCACAATGCAGAAGTACTCTCAGAAGCATGTGATAGAGGATTTAAATGTCAAAATAACGAAGGAGTATTAGGGAATTTATTTTGGCTAAATGACATATGTTTCAATTTGCACAAGGCTGAAGACTATTACATTTAAGCTCTTATGCAAATTATTTTTGCTCTTGTTCACCTAGATCTAGCCATCTAGATCTTTTTTTCAGAGAAAGTCAGGGGTCACTCTGACACATACTTTCTATTCAATTCTCTTTTAAAAAGTAACAGTTAGAATTCACCTTTTAAATTCTTTCCAGTTTCAGTTTTCTTTTTTCAGTGATGTAATATCTCTCTGGATTTTCCTGTGGGTTGAATGCATTAGTTAGACTGTAGCAAACAGACTAAATTTAAATTATAGAAAAATCTTCCATCTGCAGGAAGTTTAAATCAAATATTACATGCAAGTTCTTGTTTATAGGCACAACGGAAATGCGAGCACATGTACATATATTTTTATATATGTATTTAAACCCAAGAATCCATTGCTAGTATAATCGAAGTCTTAACAGTGTAATCCAAGAATAACACTCCAGATCAGACTGTAACACAAAAAGGAAGCATACTTCTGTACAGAAAAAAGCCCTCAGTAATAGTAATAATGCACTTTAAAACTTCTCAGCTGGCACCCCTTTTCCTGCTCCTGTGCTCCCCTTTCCACTGTTCTTCTGGGTCTTGATGGTGGTGGTTTCTCTCTGGTGGAAGGTGTCTGTGTGTCTTCAACATCTGGAGTCCTTCACCAGAAAAATGTGATGTTAATGTTGATGGGTCCTTCTTCCCCACCCTAGGGTCCTGTTGGGGTCTATTTCATTTATCTGTTTCCACACCTTGCTCTTTTTTTCATTGGTCTGCCATCCCACATTACATCCAAATGTATTATGTATGGATAGATACTTGTTCCTTGCTCACTTAGTTACCCTGGATTACTGGTTTTGGGCAGCTCCAGAACACCTGTCCAGCTGCATTTCTTAACTGGCTATTGCTGAGTGGTTTGTAGCCATGCAGCTTCCAGTGCCAACCTGTGACCCATCTCCTGCCATCCCATACCTGTACTCCTCTAAACCTCTCCATGCCTACAAAACTGACAGAGATCCACGTGCAGCACAGCCCTGTTGGTTCAGGCATTTTTGTCTCAGTGTTGTTCTTTACTGTCACAAAAATCTTGAAGACCAAACATAAAGACAGGGAGCTTTTCCTTTGAAATCCCTGTGGCTTTCATTCCTCTTACCTGCTGTCTGCCATCTCTAACTGAAGTGCAAAGACCATGTCATGAGGATGGTGAAATTGCAAAATTTGTTTTTTGCTCTGTAACCAACTTCCCAGCTGACACCAGACAAAAACACAGCGTGTGCCCTTTGTTTTTCCCATTGTAGGAAAAGGATGGCATTGCTTGTATAATCTCTGCAGAGACTTTGAAGGAAGAACAGATGCACTGACCCAGGTTTGCAGATGAGCTCTGACAACTCAGAGAGTGAAGGAAGAGGCTAAACCATTGTAATTCTCTAACCAATTTTTTCACTGGTTGTAGGTCCTGGAGCAGAGAAAAGAAATCCTAGGGATCACCAACAATGGCAAATTTATGTAATCCCTTAGGGATTATCCACCTGAAGGGGATAGTGAAAGCACAATGATTCCTCACTTTTCCCATATTCCTCATATGCTCAGTGTCAGGAATGGTTTGGGGACAATGACTGAATACACAAACCTGTGCCAGTTGAGTGTGAGGAACTCCTTAGCAGCCAGGTACCCATACCCTCTGGCAGGACAACAGGATGGAGAAGGTCTGCTAACCTTTCAGAGGTCATAATAACAGCAATAAGAGGAGCTGTCTCTCTTGCAGCCTCCCAGAGAGAGAATTTCTTGCTGAGGTTCTCATCCTAATTCACTACTTCATGCCTCCTGGGCTGCAGCTACAGAAGCATGCCATTGTGCTAGGAAACATTTCCAGTGTATGGCTTCTGCCCCCATTATTAGAAAATTGTGCATTATCTACTGGTGAGTGACTCGCATGGTAAAAGTCACCCACAGGGCCCTGTCCCCTGGGCACACAGGGGGTGCAGCCTCTGGCCACTAAGATCCAGCACTTTGTTTCAAGCCAGTGCAGACCACATTTCCTCTCCTTCACTGTGTCCTCATGCCCATCTCATTGCAGCCATAATGCTGTACCAAAGAGCTGCTCCTGCTAACCATGGTGCAGATGGGCAGCAGCCTTGCTGGCAATTGATGGATATATTCCCAAGGGGGAGACAGTAGAATTCAGCCTTCCAGTTCTCTGACACATCTCCTGCAGCAAATGCAAAAAAATACCATAATACAAAATAATTATATCTCCTACATCTTACCTTTCAGCATTAGGAATAGTTATGGACCTGGATGCAGTCCATATCCTGAGTCAGGATTGTAAATTTTACCTTTTCAACACAGCTGATAATAGCTATCAGAGAAAAAAAGAAAAAACAAAAGAGCAACAAAATGACAATAATTCCTTATCCTATTCTCTACAGGAGGATTTCTTCCCTTTGGTGTTGCAGAGCCAGAGAAATAGCAGACAGACTGGCTGTCAGATTTTTTTCTTTGGCAGCTGGCCTTCCAAAGGCAGTGCCTTTTCCCTTCTTCCTTCTGTCTTGTGAGACTGCTCCTTCCTGTGCCCTCACCTTTGGTTTTGTCCTGCTTGGCAGAACCAGCCAAGTCCTCATGCCAATCTGAAGTGATATCAGGGTGATTGATACAGGACTCCTTTAGCTCCACAGAACCACAGAATCATTTAGGTTGGAAAACACCTCAGAGATCATTGAGTCCAAGCTATGATCAAATATCACCTTGTCAACTAGGCCACTGCATTCCATGTCCAGACTTTCCTTAGACACCCCAGAGATGCTGATTCCACAGCTCTCTGGGCAGTCCGTTCCAATGCTTAACAACCTTTTCTTGCTCTTCTGGTTCTGACGTCCAGTCTGAACCTCTCCTGGTGCAGCTTGAGGCTCTGTCCTTGAACTTTTCTCTGGGGAAATGAAGGGGAACTCTTTAAAAGAGAATAACCAAACCAAACCCATTATCATTTGTGAGAACAATTATTATTATATCCACTGTGAACTACTCTAACCTATCCCTCCTTTCCCCTATCTGCCATGTGCCAGGGGCACAGATATAGCTTGAAATGAGAAGTCACTCCAAAGAGAGATGCCTTGGAGTTAACTGAACACATGCCATGTCTGTAGCAGGCCCTGGGGCAGTAGCCAGCCCATGAGCAGCTACCTCTAACTACCACAGAGAATTCAGGACTCTGTCAGCTGCCCTGCCCAGACACCCTGGGTAAATACATAAGTTACCCTATAATACATGAGGTAGATTTTTACAAGGTGTAACTTCTGTTTTGTCCAGGAGCAAACCCAGAAAGGCAGCTACAAGAGAGCCCTGATGAGGAACATCTCCCAGCTGTGAAGAAAAGTTCTGCATTGCCTGCTCTCAGGCAGGGGGGCCACAGCCATAGAGTGACTGTGCAGGCACATGCTCCTCAGAGAGCAGAAGACCCCCAGTTCCTGGGTCTTGGAGCCATTCACAGCTCTGCCCTGGCTCTGCCTTCCCCACTATCTTCTCCCTTGGAGAGGAATTAGTGCTTCTCCAGCCAGGCTGGCCCTGCCCCATGTATTTAGCCTTTTCACTCCATCATAGCTGGATTAACCCTCCTGCTCATCTGGACAAGCTGATTAGTTTAAAGAACTTGTTTCATCCCTCTCTAGGGCTTTATTTTTCATCTGTCATTTTCCTCTTTATTACCACAGTAAGCTTCTGCCTCTCCAGCTCTTTCCATGCTTTCCACTCACTGTCCCTTTCAGTTCCTGGCCACAGGACTTTGCCAGCCTTTCCCAGCTGGGCTGAGAGTGCAGAGCCTTCCCATTCACCTCATTTCTCCATGTCCTTTTAGCTCCTTCCTTCAGATGTTCCCTTTCACCTGAGTTAATCCCCAGTTCATTCCTTACTCCCTTCTACTTCATTCCCCTGGGTCCATGTTGGTCCCATTCACAGCACTGCACAGCACTTGAAGACTGGTGCTCTTGCACACTCCAACACAGCTGGAGGATGTCTCAGGGGCTTTTATCACCAAGCTTGGTAATCCTGGGTCAGGAGTCAAGGAAGAAACTGTCTGCAGGTAGTGTTCCAAGAACACTTACACATTTGTGCTTGTCTCTGCCCAAAAGCAGCTTTGGATCACGAAATGGAAGCTCTGGGACTTTGAAGTCCTTTAGAATGAGTGGTGCTGAACCTGGCAGCTTTTCTCAGCCTTTTGTAGGCCCAGTAACACCATTCCCTCAGCTGCCCTACTCATCTTGGCAGCTGGAACATACCCTTATTCCTCCTTGCCTTGTTACCTGATCCTGACCATTGCTCCCTGCCCTGCCATCTCCTCTCTCTGCTGTTGTTCTTCCAAGTGTCCCTGCACATCCTTCTCCATCTCTGACCAATACAGGCAAACACTCCAAATGGTGGGCAATTGAAATGTATCTTTAGGGAAAAACAAAAAGAGCCTATGATTATGGCTGCAACACATCCAGCAACAGCTCTGATCACTTTGATTGCACATTGTGACCCCTTTTGCCATGCTCCATCTGTTTGTTTTTATAGTCTGGATTTGTAGCAGCAGCAAAAGGGCAGTGTCTTCTTATTTGTATTTTCAGGGTCTCCTGTGGAATCTGCCCCAGCTGTGACCAAGGCCTTGCTCTACAGGAAAGATCAGGGAGAATAACAGTAAAGAGTGGGAGCCACAGCCAGCAGCATAGCCCTACTTTTGGGAGCAGAATAAGACAATTAAGGAAAGAATTTTCAAATAATCCAAATGAAGAATACAAGGGAATAAATATTTAATATTCCCTCATGCAGTTTCATCCTCTCTAATAGTCCCTAATGTTTCTACAGTGCCTTTCAAAAGGGAGCAGTGCATAAAGGGCAGATGCAAAATGTGGCTCTGACCGGCCAAGATCCTCCCTCTTCCCCAGTGGGATGGTGACTGTGCTGCTAGAGCCAGGACATGAGGGAGTCCTGTCAGTGGCAGGCACAGCTGTAACCCCAGGGAGCTCTGTTGGAAGGATATATTCTGCTTAAGCCATAGCTGTGGCTATATTTCCTATTCTTACTCTCCTTCACTGCACAGGCAGAGATTATGGATTTAGAATACAGTAATGCTGTGTTCAAAATTGAATAAAACCAGTTCACACTTTTTGCAACACAGTCTGTGTTCCCGTCTGTCTGGTGGCTCAGCAAGTTGCTCTTCTTGAAGGGAGAGGGTGCACTCATCATAGCTCCCCTTCAGGAAACTTCTGCATGACACAGACAATTCCTCTGTCCTCCTCTTGCCCAGCCATTTTCAGGTGCCAGGCTCCACTCAGGAATTCCCAGTACATACCAGTGCTGCCATGACAAATACTGATATCCAGGCTGGGTCAAGGGGAATTGAGGACAGTGGGAAAGGACAGACAGATTTCTGGGGGATTGGACTGTCTCTTCTCAGACAGAGGAAAGGACAGGCAGAGGACCTGAGTGTTCCTATTGGAGGATGCTGGAGCCAGCATCTGGGATATGTGCTGGATATTTTGGAGTGGAAACATTTTACCCTTGTGTGTGGAGAAGGGGGAGGATTTCAACAGTCTGATTTTCAAACTTTTTTCTCCTTGTCTGATAAACAGTTGTGATTATAATCAGAATTAACAAAATTAACAAGCCATGCTCCTACTGGGTATGTAATATCTGTGAAAAAAAGATCACACTCACACACACACACACATACAAATATAGGTATATCAGGGAGTAGGCCAACTGCAGAGCATCAGCAGCCTACTCCCCTCTCTAAAAGCAAACTTGGTCTAGTTTCCTTCTTAGTAGTCTAAGACTAGCTGCAAGGAACTGGAGGGAGAGGGAAGAAGCTACCAACATGGTGCATCTCTGCTTCTGAGAATATTTGAGTGTATCTAGGAAAAAAGAAATCCCAGTTGTAAAGGATGGATCCAGATCAATCTCACTCTGGGATCTAACAGGCTTATTGGGGATTGTGTTAGCTTCCAGAGACTTGGAGAAAGGAACCACATTCCCTTCATAAATTCTCTGGATTATATAACTCTTTTCAATTTTCAGCAAAATCTACCATGTGAAAAGCATGGAGAAAGCACCTGCTTTGTAAGGCGTTCTTAAGGTGGTTTTATACAACTCAGTTTCAGGTCCTTCCTTCCAAGATGAAGACAGGATGGCATTTCAGAAAGGCATTTTTTCAGTAGTTCCCATGTAACCACGAGTGCAGCACTCTGTAGTGGCAACCTTGGGTGGAAAAAGGAGCAAAATAAGGAATTGCTGGATAATCCAGGTAGGAAGTGACCTTCTAACTCCTGCTAAGTTCAAAGCTGAGTTGGGTTATACAAGGCCTTGTGTAGGTGAATTTCGAACATCCTTAAGGATGGGATTCCCACAACCTTGCTGTTGCTCTCATGATCACCCTCCTGGTAAAAATTTATGTTCAACTGGAATTCTGTGTGCTGCATTTCACGTGTGATGATTGCCTTGTGCCTTTTGACTTCTGGGAAGAATATTTTCACTATCAACACTTTTAGGCAGTAGAAAACAGCAGTCAGATCTCCTGTCTGCCTTCCCTGCTTAAGACTAAACTGAGTTTCCCTCATCCTCTCTCTCTGCACTGTGTGCTGCAGCTTCTAACCATTCTGGATCCCCTGCACTAGACTCCTTCCAGTTTGCCAAGCTCTTCCTTTTGCAGAGCAATCTCATACTGGACACTGCACTAGGTGTGTCCTCATGAGTGCCAAACTGAGGGACTAATCCCTTCCCCCAGTTTGATAGCTCAGCTTCCCAGATCTGCCCCTAATAAATGCACACCACGGATGTGACCTCTGCAGTTCTGCTCTATGCACTGCATACATGGTAGGAAAGGAAAAACTTACTGCTGAACATCACACAAAATTTCCTTTAATACAAAAAAAAATTAAAAACTTGAAGTAATTAATGTTTGAAAGCTACAAAAAGGGAAGAGTTTTTAAATGTCCAGTAAAATTTAATGGCTAATTGTGTGTGTATGCTTGTGGGATGTGAGAAGGTGGCTGAGTGGGTGTCAGTAACACTAGAAAGGAGTTCTTACTACTTTTTAAAATAAAAAACATTAAGGATCAAGCAGTATGAAATAGCAATTATTATGAAGCGTGTTCTTATTTCTGAATCTGGTATGAATTTCAGGCTCTGCAGCTATTACATTTTGAATAAATAGCAATTAACATCTAAGGCTTTTCTATTTCTTTTATTTTCTTTTTTTTTTTGCCCCCGAACTTTTGGATAACAGACTAACTTCAGCCATTCTGAAATTCAAATACCTCTGAAGAGAATGTCAAGGTCTCTATATCACCACTAATGGAAAAAAAAAAATAATCCAAAGCACATTATCCAACTTTGAGATTTTGCTTTATCTTCCTGGACTGACAAGAGCTGATCACTTGTGGGTTGTCATTTATTGTAGTGTCAAATGCCTGCAAATCTCATACTGACTTTGAAGCTGATTTGTATTTCAGCTTTTATTCTAGTGCCTCACTGTCAAGTTTCAGCTTTTTTCCCCCCTTGTTTGTACAATAAGACCCACAGAAAAGTTTTGCAGACCATGTTCTGCTGTCAGTGGTATCTACTCTACTTTCTGTGGTTCACTGACAGTCATACAAGAGCATATGCTAAGTCTCCAAATTGTGCCTGAAGCAGCAGATGTGGGATGCCCGCAACAGCATGGAAAGTGTGAAAATGCAGTGTGGAGATGAAGTATGGAGAGCTGGAGCTTCAGGTCACCCTTCCAGGTCAGTGATAGTGATGTAGAAGACATAACATGGAAAACCAATGAAAATGTAGTTATCAGAGAAAAAACCCCTAATTCTCAGGTGGCATATTTTCCTTTCACTAGAAAATGCTTTCTGACCCATCTTTTCCCTTAAATGTCTCCAGTCAGTATGTCTAACATCTACACTTAGAAAAAAAGCCTTGAACATGAGATGAAACATCCACATCAATGAATTAAACCATTCTTTTCAGTTTATGAGCTTCTTTAAAAAAATTCCAGTGTAAGTGTTATTTATTTCCTGTAGAACAAATGTGAGACTGCATTCATGTTTCTTTGTTATCATCTGAATATCCTGTGGGAGCAGTCTGTGGACTTCCAGGAATCTGCAGAGCCCAGACTGAAAACTCTTGCAGTGATATATGTGGGATGGATATACCGCCTGCAGAGCAGCTGTTGGACTGGTATTCAGCAAGATATGAAAGCTTTGGAATAGACAAAACACTATTAACCTCTGTTTAATAGAAAGTTCTGTTGCTGAAGGACTGATGGAAGTTTTGCTCCTGAAGAGGAAGCAGCACTACAGCCCACTTGATCCTAAAATTTATTAACCTCCCCAAGTGATTACCTTACAAGTGATGCAAATTGACCAAGATCAGACCTGTTTGAAGGAAGCCACAGTCTGCCACTCTTTCATGCACTACCTCTCCTAGTGTACTTTTCAAACCCCCTCTGAAGCAAGCTGGGGTGTTGGCAATGCCTTCAGAGTGTGACACAGACTCCAGTCAGTTGTCCTTTACCCTCTTGTCCTGCTTTATTCCACATTACTCTCAGCAGGCACAGCAGGAAATCTGGACAGAAGAAGATTCCTGGAAAGTTTCCTCCCTGCAAGTGCAGGGGGAGGATGCAGCCTCTGCTGTGGTTTCCAAGGGGCAGAAGTAGGGAGCTGAGTGGTGTTGCTGAATCTTAATTCATGGCCATTATCAGAGGTCACTTTCAAATGCTTCTCTCTTAATGAAACACTGGCTGTTCCTTCCTGGTGTTTCATTAAATCACAAGCTGGAGCAGGCAAAGATGCACTGGAATGAAAACAGGGAAAGAGGGGCCCCAGCTGGGCCCGTCTGGGGTCTTTGGGACCCCCCTGTCTCCTGCATCTGGAACTCTCCCCCAGCTCACAAAGGAATAAAGAAACTATTTTCTGTGTTGAGCGGTTTTGTTGTTGTTGTCACCTCTTCCCAGTGCCGTGCCCAACGTTCCAAAGAGAGAAGAGAATATTTGATTGCAGTAATTAGTTAATCAGTAACTGGCATAATTTTTTTCCCTGATTAATGTTCTGAATAATCATTGCAGCCCTATCTGTAGGCAGTCCTGTTATCAGAGTCACTTTGAAAACAGCTTTGAAAAGATAGATCTGCATCCCTACAGATAAAATTAGACAGGTCAGATGCTCCACCCTCCAAAAACTGCTCTTTCATTGAAATTGGCCAGGGGAAAAAGGAGATCAAAAATGCATTCTCTTCTCTCAGCTCACTCATCTGCACTTCCCTGTAAGCACCATTCTGGAAGAACCTGGGGAATGAATCCACATGGAAAATTTCAAGCTCACAGGGCAGATGGAGGCACAGGATGGGCTTTCCAGGAAATGAAGACCAGGAAAAACATTTATACCAAGACTAATCCATCTCTGTCCCTAGAGCTTATCCCACTGCTGCAGGGGAATGCTGAAACAGAGGACCATATGCTGATCTCAGGGAAGGGCAATCTCAATGAGGACTCTGTGTATTTATATGCATTTACAGTACATGTCTATAAATACGGGGTTTTTTTGGATGTATACTATATTTTTGTATAATATGTGTTTCATCTGTCTTAGACATAAAAAACATGCATGCATAAGATAAACAATAAAGCTAACTTCAGATAAAGAAAAAGATGTGATCTTTTCCACCCTGCAGGAGTTAAACCAATTCCTAAAGCCATATCGAAGTTCAAATCAGCCTTTGGAGGCATGAATAGTGCAACTCCACATTTTTTTCTAACAACTTATCAATTCTGAAAAACTGAAACTCTCCATAAGAACATCCCAGGCTCAGAAGCAGTCTCTTGGCTCCTGAGTGAGATTTCTAAACTGAATATTTCCAAGAGGAAGACTTCTGTGAGAGGAACAGTGCAAGTGAATATATGCAGTGCTCAGAATGTTCAACACAAGACAGTGCTCAATGGGAAGGACCCAGCTGTCAAAACCATGGCTTTTCCAATTTACTTTGAAAACCTGGACCTGAGCTTTACTCACTGCTGGTCAGTGCTGTAGTGTCTTGCACATGAGCTATTTTGAGTGTCCACTCTCACTCAGTCATCTCTCAAAAAAAAAAAAAAAAAAAAAAAAAAAAAAAAAAAAAAAAAAATTGATAGAATGAGAGTTTTCCTTTTTGTTCTTTTTCTCCTGTGTACAGGGGTATTTCCAAAATCCTGAAGGTGCTGGGAGGATGAGATACCATTTCCTGACAGCTGGACCACCTGCCCCCAGAAGCTGTAACATCTGCAATGGGCACATCAGTAGCTGTGGGAAGAGCCCAACTTGTCAGAAACAGTGACCTGATCATCACAGATACAAACTGAATCCTCTCCTTGAGCCACACAATATAAGGAGAGGAGAGGAGAGGAGAGGAGAGGAGAGGAGAGGAGAGGAGAGGAGAGGAGAGGAGAGGAGAGGGGAGAGGAGAGGAGAGGAGAGGGAGGAGGGAGAGGAGAGGAGAGAGAGGAGAGGAGAGGAGAGGAGAGGAGAGGAGAGGAGAGAGGAGAGGAGAGGGAGGAGAGGAGAGGAGAGGAGAGGAGAGGAGAGGAGAGGAGAGGAGAGGAGAGGAGAGGAGAGGAGAGGAGAGAGAGAGGGGAGGGGGGGAGAGGAGAGGAGAGAGAGGAGAGGAGAGAAGAGAAGAGAAGAGAAGAGAAGAGAAGAGAAGAGAAGAGAAGAGAAGAGAAGAGAAGAGAAGAGAAGAGAAGAGAAGAGAAGAGAAGAGAAGAGAAGAGAAGAGAAGAGAAGAGAAGAGAAAAGAGAAGGCAGACTGTGTGTGAGGACAGACACCACATCATTTAGAAGAGCTGGACCCAGCTACATCATGTATCCCCACAGATATCAGCAGCAAAGGGGTGAAAGAAACGGTTCTATGAAACCAGAAGTTCCTGTAATTTGTGTAAAGAAATATATTTACCAACCTTACAATGTGATACCACAAGTAAATCAGGAACAATGTGATAGAATTACAATTAGACCATCTTACCTTTATCTAAACTATGTCCTCAGTTATGTTACAACTTTAGTGAAAAATTGCTTCTTGGCAATGAGGCCATTCCTTCTGACCTTTTGCTTGTGGAAAGCCTCAAATCATTTGTCTTGCACCTCCAATATTTCCTGGACATTTAACTTCCACTTAGCCTGCCTAATGCTGAGCTGACAAAAGCTGTCTTGGTAATGGGTACTCATATGTGCAAAACTACTACCTATACTCCTATCATATTCCATTCCTAATGATTATTGGATAATATTTCCTACTTTCTCTTATACTTAATACTATACTTAGACTTCCTAAAAGAGTCAGGATTAAATGACATGTGAACAGCTATCAAAATGGATAATACTATTCCCCTTGAGACAGGAAGACTCCCAGAGTGATATGGTCTGGCTGGCTGATGCATTTGTAGTCATGAGAAACCGAGCAGATAGATCCCTCCTCATTTCTGTCTCTGGAGGAGGGAGAGCAGCTTAGAGCTGCTTTCTGTCTGCTTAGTGGGTAGTGGCCACTTATAGGGGTGAATACAGTAGGACCCAGACAGTGACTGGAGAGGACCCTTGGACATCTCTGTCTCATTCCTGTGCTTGGAAGAACCAGGTCACTTACTAGTAAAGCCAGGAAAAACTATGAGATTAATTCTTGTTTTTATGATTTCAGAAATAACTATCATCTTCCAAAATCTGTTTATGCCTTAATAATTGACCTGGTCCTGCCAGTATATAGATATCTGCAGTGGGGAAAAGATAATTCGCTGATGTTTACTCACTCTCATCCCAGTGGGGATGCAAATACTGACAGTCATGGCCTCCCATGTCCATTTATTTAACTAAGGGAATTTCTGCCTCCCGCTGCCTGGCAAACCCAGACTGGGCAGAGCTAGGGCTGCTGTCCTGTCCCTGCTGGTGGCAACTCCACAGCCCCAGGAGACTCAGACTTCACTGCAAATGCAGGGAGCAGAAGCAGTGTTAAATTTAGACAGCATTCATTCCTGCAGTCTGAAGGAAGAGTGAGCAGCTGCCTATGGCCGGATTCCACATCTGAGCTGTCTCTCTCACGCTTGGATGCTTGGGCACACAGAAAGTCTGGGAAAGGACTGGGGGCAAAGGCAGGAAAGCTGGAGGACCCCTGTGCAATCTCATCCCCAGGGAGAATCTCCCCAGGCTTGGATGTATTTTTAATCTGTTCCATCAGCAATAACAAACACAGTCAGAAGAAGTAATAACAGGGATTTTGCTGTGTATGAACTTGTTATCATGAAATGTAATCTCTCTATCAAATTAGAGCTGTGTTCACACATTCTCTTTACTGACCTTGGGCTCATCAAGAAAAAACATTTTCTTCCAAAGGTGGCCTGTCACAGCTGTGTCCTTTAATCAGCCACCTAAACACGTCGCCCTTGTAACTACTTCTTTAATCTGTTGATGCCTTACTCTCTCTGAGTCAACAAGTAAGGTCAAAGCAACATGAGATGTTGTCTTTTAACATGAAACATCCCATAAAAACCACAGTTGAGTCTGATTACTATCTTGTTGCTTCTGTGCCTGAACCAAATACCAAGTCATGATAGTTGCAGTCCATTCTAGGTTTATCCCATTATCTTAGACTGCCAAGAGTAACTCTTTCCTTCATACTCTTAACTGATGTGTAGCTAAGAACTGAAATGCAGCTGCTGCAGTTCACAGCAGGGCTGTGACTAGACCCCAGTGTGGGGCAGAGTGCTACCTGAATACAGATAATAAGTTGGTGAAGTTTGTTAGATATCTTGAGTGACATCTCACTCATCATTCACTGAGACACAGCTCCTTAGACAATCAATTCAGGATGTCAGACATCCTCCATCCCACAGTGCCAGTGCTGAAGGGCTCACTTACAGCTACTGCATCTGCTTGCTGGGGCAATATGATAAATGTTTGGGGGGTTCCTGAAGCTGATCAGACAATTCCATTATCAAGCTGGCTGAGTCTTTGTCCAGTGCTCCAGAAGACTTGTCCAAACCCACACAACAGAAGTTAAAGGGTAGAGGTACCAAATGACCCTGCTGTGTCCTTAATGTGCCAGCATGCATAATTCATCATCTTCAGATAACCTGCAGTCCTTCCACCCTTCTGGTGACTGTATCAGCATTTGCAATGCAAAGCACTCCTTTAATTTTATTTATTGAGGGACTGATTTGCACAGCAGGGCATCACTTTGTTTATTCTCTGCTATCGTTGTTACCTTTAATGAAGACAATGAAGAATTTTAAATAATAATTATAAAATAAATCCCCCTCAGTTACCGTGGCAACAAGCTGGAGCTTTTTAACACTGCCACATATTCCATCTGTTTCTTTCTTTTAAATGACAAAACAGCTTCCTCCCATACCAGCATTGCATGGAGGAGAGGATACTCTCAGGAGGAGGAAAACAGAAGTTCCAGCTAACAAACAGCTCACTTTACTACCCTGAAGGAAAGCCCAATCAAGAGTGGTTTCCTCCCACCAGAGTTGTCCAACAAGGCTTTCTCTACACAAAAAAATACACAGGTCTTTTAGCAGCCAAGCTTCCAGGACTTCATTCACTTCTTCAAGGAGCAATAGGTACAGTGGTGAATGTCTTCCTCTCTTACCTCCATCTGAAGCTGAATCAGACACTGTCAGCTAAATATCCTTCAGCTTGGTGCAAGTTTAGACCTACGTATGACTCAGCCCAGTTTGGAAACAAAAGTGAGTTCTTGTGATACTGCATGAGAGATGTTACAACAAGGTGCATTCCAATAGATTTTTGGGATGCAGATTAATAGAATACCTAAAAAATGTTGTTCTTCTAGACTCAGTTTATCTCACTACTCTCCCACCCAGATTTCCTGGACTGACTTTTTTCTCTTCCTCCTCTTTCTCAGACTCTGTTGTGGGGCTTACCCCAGCTCATCCCCATTCCCAGAAATTTCTTAGCTCTCTAAAATGAACTCTGGTCTTCTCTCTTCCCTTGTTGGCAGATAAACCCTCTCCCCCAAAGACTGGCTATCTGCCACTGTTCAGATGTATGTCACACCTGCATCCTGCCTAGCAGCTGACTCACAGATGGAGCCATTTGTTGTACCAAGTCTCCATCTGCAAGATTTTACCCTTGCTTGTAAGGATGTGAAGCCAGTGCAATTCTCCCAAATTTCCTGGAGATACTCTGTCTCTTATGCTTGCAGTACCAACATCACAACTATGATCAAATGTTCCTCTTGGTCTCACAACTGATGTTCCACAGAGAAACATCAATGGACAGAACTGAATGCTTAGAAGGAAAGCTGGGAAGTGACCTTAGAAGCACAGCAAACACAAGGCTTATCTTCAGAAGATCTTCAGAATCAAAGAATTTGCACTCTCCCTTCCTTTCCAGCTGCCAGGGTTTGTTCTGGTTTGTGTGGGGTTTTTTCCCCTGTTATCTAAATATTTCCTGCAGTCTTCTGCCTTCCTCTTCAGTTGGTTTTGTTTTTTTCATCTTGTGTCCCAGTGTCTCTCCCAGAGTCCAATTTAATTACCCACAATTTTATTTTCAGGCAGGCTGTATAGTGTTTTGGGGTCTTGCCTCCTCTCATATCCATCTGTTTATTGGTTCCTTCTGTCCTTCCAAATAACAGAAAATTGCAGCTGGGAATCACAAGGAAACTGGGAAGAAAACTGGCAGCTCACCTACTGACATTGTAGCAACTGTAACCAGGCCTGAAATGAGAGTCAGCTAGTGGCCAGGAGAGTTTAATGCCTTTTGCCTCTACATATGTGGGTCCTGGCCAGGAGCACTTGACCACTGCTGATGGACACCAGATAACTCATCATGGTGGCAATCTCTGCTTTGGAAAGATTCAGGGCTGAACAGCAGAGGATCAGGACAGTCAGTAGCAAGGATGCATCTGCAGGAAAGCCTGGAATTCACAGACTGAAGTGGAAGAAAGTGCTGTACCACTGACTGAGGTTGCCTCAGAACATGAATAACAGGACGTGCCCCTGGTGGTGCTGGAGGAAAAACTGTGTAGTGGTTGCAGTGTGGAGAACAGTGGCAGTGAGACTGGTCTGACTGGAGGATGAGTAGGAAAGTCTAGGTATGGACACACAAGAAAGGACAGCAGAAGAGCTCTGAGAACAACCAATGCTAATGGCATCAAAATCCAGAGGTCACCAGGATCATGGCATATCTACAGGCAATCTCCCAAGAAACCTGGAAAAAACTCTGGAAAAAAAATAAAGAACAAAGTAAATATGGACATAACTTATTTGTTTTGTTTTTGGTATTATAGCCCTGAAAAGTACCACAAGCCTTTCTCTGTCACACACAGATTGAGGTGCTCTTTCTTTTCTTCTTTTCTCCTTATCTTCATGCACAAAAAGCAGACTCCTGGAAATGCTGTTAGTTTCCTGGAGGAAACATACAGATATGAGAGCAACAGAGATGTTTGCCTGTGACCTGATGAGATATGGAACTAAGACCTGGGAGCTGTGAAGCTTGTTTGCTGACTAGTAGAGAGTGGGATGAATGGAAGAGAGTTCCTCAGTGAAGCATTGGGCAATGGTGGAGATGAGGCAGAAAGGCCATATGACCTTTTAAAACTGGCTTAGAAGAACCACTAGATGAGTAGTAGAAGATGGAAAAACTGGGCTTGTTTTGGGATAATTTGCCTTGGGATTTCTAAGGGCAATGTGCATGTCTGAATGATGAACTACCTTTAGAGATGCTATGTTGAAGTTTTTGAAGGGCAGAAGGGGAGAACAGATCAGCAGCATCTTCTGTAATATCACACACTTGAGGCTGGAGGGCTTGGGGCAGAAATGCCACCATCCTGCCTTGGCCTTGCTGTTTCATAGTTGTCCATTACTGGGGATTTTAACCTTCATCCTGAGGTGTCCCTTTGTGTCTAGTGCAATAAACAGGGCCCTGGAGCCAGATGGTCCCATTAGCAGTCCTGATGCTGGCAAGACAAGAGCATAGCACTTGGCACTTTACTACCTGCCCCTTTACATTGCTTATAACTGATGGTTGTGCTGCTAAAAAAGGACAAATATGATAAATAACCATGGAAAAAAATCTATGTAGATGGATATTCCACTGTAAACCATATGTCTCTGTCCAGGGCTACTGCACAGTTGTTACTGAAAGCAGCAGGGTAACAAAAAGCAAGATTTCCTTCATTTTCAATGATGTTTTCTGACCATGTGTAATATCAAGTGTTGAGAGACTGGCCAGAATTTCAGCCCTGGAGGCCAGACAAAACCTCCTCACGTCACACCTTCTGGGATCTTTTGCTAAAAGGAGGAAACTATTGCTGCCAGCCAGTGCCTGCCTGGCACCAGGCCCTCCTCCTCCTTCTGGTGGTGAATCTGCACCTCCAAAAGAAGCCAGTTTTTCACTGCAATCCCAGTGATCATAAAGATAAAGGTGTTGGCCCTTAACATTAGCTCTTCAAGGGTAAAAATCTTCCTTAGAGAAAGAACATATGCACAATCTGAAGAAAGTCCAGGGTACTAGTACCAGCAGAGACTTAAACCCCTAGTTTTCCCAGATCCCTAATGAGAGAGTAAACTTATCAAAGTACTTTATTGTACACTGACGAGGATGTCCTCAGGGCTTCTAGACACCCATATCCCAAACTCCACTCATGACTAGGCATACCAGCTCAGGTTCCCATAGAATACCCTGCCTTTGCTGTCTGAAAGCTAATCCAGCTAATTATTTACCTCAATTAGCATTCATATAGAGAGGATTTACCAGAGTAATTTCTGCTATAACAATGCCTTGACCATCAACTTTCACCCTATTGTCTGTAACAGCTGCCATTGTCAAGCTTTCCATCTCTGTTTGCTCTCTGAATTCCTTGATTTATATCTTCTGCAGCAAAAACTTAGAGGATGAAAGCTAAAAGTGCTTAGCCAAGCAAGGACTGAGATCGATGAAATCAAAGGTTTGGTACTCCCAGGTGAGGAGCAAGACATGAGTAAACACAATATGCTCCAAGTTAGAAGCAGTTCTATCCTGTTACCTGCATCCAGGGAGACATGGTGAGTGGGCAGTTAATTGTTGCCCCAAACACAAACGTTTTCTGCAACTGAAAATCAATATTTTTTTATCTTACAAATCTGAAATCCCAGGTAATTGTGGTTTATTGCACTGTCACAAAGAGCACTAGGAGTAGGGAATCCATAAAAATGGAAATAATCAGAGTCGTTTCCTCCTCTACCTGAGTAGATGGAATAAAGAGTCCTTCATCCCTTGGAGCTCTGGCTCTTGGGAATTGGCAAGCTGGAAAGATTACCCTTTTACTAGCAGCTGTGGATGTTAGAGGGGTTTTCAGCTGGATTTCTGCCCCACTGGGCTGGTGGAAGTGAAGCATTACAGGAGAGAAGAGCATTTGCAATCCTCCCTTCCAAGCCTTATCATCTTTTCCTAGCTGTTTAGATGAGCCGAAGGATTTGTTCCCCTACCTGTCTTCCCTGAGCTATTTTTCATAGTGGATTGAGAAAGGCTTAAATGCTACAGATGGCTGAAAATCTTGTGGCATTGGCGTGAAATGGCTGTTTCTGTTCATGCTAATAGTCTGAAATGAACAGCAGCAACATGCTATTGTAAACCTTGCCCTGGCCCCTTCAGTGTCTATCAGCCAAAAAAAATGAACCAAAATACCTGGTAGCAAATACTGTCCAAAGCCTTTCTGGCCCAAACTTGCCACTGTTTCTAAGACTGGTTTGGCTACCTCAGTGGTAGCAATGGGCAGGTGACCCATTCAGAATGCACACATCTAGAGAGCTGCAAGCATTTTTAATGTGTTTTCTTTTTAGCAAAGATGAGCTGAGGAAGCTGTTTAAGATGCTTGGTTTTTATGTGAACTTGCAAAACCTCTAGTTGTGTCTGAGACCATTTGTCTAGCAGGTCCCATTAAGACAGTTCTCTGCAATAGCTGGGAGTCCTCAGCTCAGTATCACATAGCCTTTTCTTTGCTGTATGGTTTGGGAGCAGCATTAAAGGTGACCAACATCTGACTAAGTGCTTTCTGCCTGTTAACAAAGCAGCAGGTAAATGTTCATCCTAGACATCTGTACTTTTGCTGCTTCCCAGTCTGTCCTTGTACAAGTCCTTCCTCATACTTGGTCCCTTCAGGACCTGCCTTCTTTTTTGCTTCTTCTTCCTTTTACTAGAATGTAGCTGACTCTGGTAGGATGAAAAAGCAGCATAGCAATCTGATTTTCATTCTCACATCAAGGAAAAGCAGTAAATCCAGGTTCTTGGTGCAAAAACACCTATAATTGAAAGCCATCACTGGAGCACTGGAGCCCTCTGCTTCCCATCCTCCTACTCCATGCAAGAAAGGTATTTGCCAGCAGACATTGCCACACACAAATGTCATCTCTACAGCCTTCTCTGACACAGTGGGTAAAGAGGAGGTCAGCCACACCTGTGTTTGAATTGTTCATCCAACAACAAAATGAGTGATCCTTTTAAAATATTCAGATTAAAAAGAGACGCATTTGTCAGAGACAGATTTCAGGGTGTTTCTGAGCTTGACTAAAATTAATAAGTGACAGGACCTAAAACTCAGTTTCCATGTATTTTGCAGATATGTTTTTAACATCAACCATGATTATGCCTTGGACTGGCATCCTAGGAAAGCAGATGGGTTTTCCTGGCATCAGGTTTCCTAGGCTTTTGACTGTTGGAGTCTACTGCATCCTGTTGTAAGGCGAATGTATTTTGTAGTGCCATAACAGGATTCTGTCTATTTCCAAATATAGTGGTTCCCTCCTAATTCCCAGGCATGAGGTACTGCCAGGAATGGCTCAGCCTGACACCATTTTACTACAATGGACATGTGAAAATAACCTGAGTCTTCACTGAGATTCCAAGCCAGGAATTAATTGAGCCAAGAACAAATAAATAATTCCTTGTTTATTCTTCAGCTAAGGTTTGCTGCTGTTGTCAGGCCATAACAATTCAGGGAGGAAAATTGCTCTCTCTACCTCGAAGAAAATACTACTCACAGTTAGAGATAATTAATAAATGGCAGGACTCCATTTCCTCCAGGAAAAAGATGTGCCCACCTCTTTTTAATTTAGTATTTTTTAATTTCTGTCTCTTAACTACAAGTGGTTAGACTATCATTACTACTTTATAAAACATGAAAGTCTTCATAACTTCCCTGTAATTTTCTCTCACCTCAGATCCCACAGTAGTTACTCAATGGGGAAGCTGTTAAGGTCACAGCTGGCTTTTGGGGCAAATGCAGGGACAATGTGCCTGGAAGCAGTGAGCTTGTGAGCTGAACCCATAAGTTTCCATGGGGAAGTATGGAGGAGTTAGCGAGTTAGGGAGTGTCCTACAGAACATCATTGTCTCACCAAAGCCATGAGATCCAAACCTCAACCTCCTTCTGAAGCTCTCCTTTCCTCTACCATGCTGGCAACAGGATACTGGGTACCCTCTTCCTTCAGAGGTACAATTGAAAAGCTCCTCACCTTGTTGTTCAGGCTCTGATCACCAGGAGTTTACTCTTGGCTTTACATCTCAGGTGAGTGCAAGGACATTTCCTAGCAATGTGAGCATTGCTTCTGCATAGCAAACCCTGAAAGGAGAGGTTTCCACAGCATTCAACCTCCCCTGTTGCAGCTGAGGGCACTCTCCATGGTCTCTGTGCAGCAGGACAGAAGATGTGCAGCTCAGGAACCTGGCTTGTGTCCCACCAGGGGAGACACACACACTGCTAACACCCACCTGTATCACAGCAGCAGCCCATGGTCATGTGCTTGAAGTTGCTATGCTCTGGGCACTGCCAGGATGCCTCCTTGGCTGATTGCTTTTAGGAACAGGTTAATTACAGAGGCACCTGTGAGGACACACAGCAGTCCTGCTGCAGAAAGGGAGGTGCCCAGGCTGCCTCTCCCTGCTCAGGGCTGCTCAAGATGCTCCTCTGCTTGGTGAGACAAGGAGATGCATCACAATTCTGCTCCATGCCTCTGCTACCCCCCTGTCCATGACATGTGGCCACTGTGACTGCAGAGAGCTTTTACCTTAGTATTTTAAATTTTTATACAGCTTTTATTTTTAACATTGTTTGATGATCAACTGACCCCTTCCATCACAGTGTTAAGCACCACTAAAATAATTCATAATTCGTAGAACCTTCCAACAGAGCCTGATTTTCCTCCAGCCTTGAGACAAAAAACTTGTGGAGAAGAAAAAAGTGGCTGTTTAGTGGTGTCTACTAAAATTATGCAAGAATATAGAACAAAAAGCAAAGTGAAAATGTGCACTAATCTGATGTGTTGGGGAGAGACAGGCATCGATGTGGCTAGGAAAACCTGTTTAGTGCCTCTCTCTCTTTAAAAAAGGACCTGAATTTTGTGCATGTTGCAAATAAAGAATTTACCAGAGTATTAACAACATCCCCATTACTATATTGGGTCCAAATATAAGGTTCAAATAGGCACCCTTGGTACAAATAGAAAGGTATTGCTGTCCACCCATGGTCTGTTACCTTTGCTACTTAAAGACCCCAAGCACTTTGCATTTTGCCAGCCACTTGGAATATATATTCTAGCTATAAAATGATACTTAAAGAGTTCCTGCACTTTGTACAAATGGCTATTTATGACCTGCCATCAATGTTGTTCTACAGAGAGGCGTGGGGAGGGGGGATTGATGGAGCACTGAGCCAAATCCATCAGTCACTTTGCTACAAACTCTAAACAGATTTTAATTGTGAGGCCAGATTTACTCCAGCCATCTGTATATGAAACGTGTCTCCCCACTGAAATAGAGAAATACTTTATCCTGAATGTTCTTTTGCAATGTATATATTGTATCAATGTCAATAAAATATTTGTCACAGCAAAAATGTAAGCCTGTCTGCTGTGTAACAGAGAGCCCCAGTGGAAGGCAACATTCCCAGATTTAATGCTGACTAAACTTCTCAGTTTCACAGGAAATTAATGGGGCTGGGGAAGAGCCTTGCAATTAGAGGTGCAGGGCTACAAATTCTTGCCTTGCTGTTGGCTTGCTTTATTGGAAAGATCTCAGTTCTCGGAGCAGTACTGGGCTGATGGCTGGAATTGCTGGGAGCTTTTATTTCTCCTCAAAGCAATAAAAATAAAGCCACTGGCATGACAAGCTTACCTATGCCTCCATCCCTGCTTTGCCAGAGCACCCCACGTTGTTCCCCACTCTGAGCAGTGGATTTACTCCCCACAACCCCTTTAAACTACAGCATCGCTGCTGAGACTGCCAACATGGGAGCCAATTAGGTGGTGCTGCAAAGATGTGAATGCCTATGGTATGACATCTATCAGCTCATCTCAAATATCCCCTGAACTGCTGTAAGTGGTAGCAGCTTTTAATCATTGCTGAGCTTGACTCAGTTCAGGCCATTTCCTTGAGCTATTCAGTCCTTTTGTCCACCTTACTTCCACGATGATTACAACTCTGTTTACTGTAAGAAGGCAGTATCTTCTTTAAATGCTATTCCTTTCCTTATTGCTAGCCAAAATACAATTGCTTCTGAAGATCCTTGGGTTATGTGACTTCCCCCTCTCCTGTGGCAGACCCAGTCTGCCAGATCTGTGGGCAGCCCGGCAGAGTCCTCAAGACCTGGTATCCAGTCCTGCCACTGCTCAGCCCTCTCTGGCACTCAGAGAGGCATTGCATTACACCCTCCTTTATGCATTGCCATAGACACTCACAGATGTTTTACCCAGGCAGAACAGTTCTCCTTTGCAATGTGGAAACAGATTGCAAACAGATGCAATCCTCCTAATGCATCTGTTAATAATACAGACAAAAAGTGACCAGCACATGCTGAAAGGTTGGTCTCTGGGACTCCTAGAAGTGCAGTGCATGTGAGAAAACATTTTCTCCACAATCAAATGACCACAGCATGAAGGTGTCATCCTTATTTTCTGTGAAGGTACAAACCCTACCAGCCCCATCACACCCACATTTGTACTTTTTTCTCCTATGACATGGGGGTGCCACTCACTCATTTGTTGGGATTTTAGGTTATTCACACAGCTTGTGGCACAGGACTCCAGTCTAGTTAACCTGAATGGATGCTGGCATGCTAAACATTGCATATGCAGGTTTATAGAGGATCCCTCAAGCTTATCCTTGCAAGGCTTTTTAAAATCCAATTTGCTTTTCACATTCTGCTGTTTCCTTGTTCCTTGGCATTTCTCTCTGATGGACAATGGAAACAGACATCTGGCTTCCACTTCAGTTTCTAGTCAGGTTTACTCTGAATTTTATGCACTAAGAGAGTAACATTTGTGCTGCAAGTTCCAAATGGGGATTTCTCCTTGTTTTTAATAACATTTATTTCATGAGAAGTTTTGAATGAATTGCTGTGTGATATTTTTATTGGTCTGTGGTATTTATGGGGCAAGCAAAAGCTGGACTGAGGGTTAAGCCCCAGCCTTGGAGCTTCCCTCAAAATTGTGGCCCCTGGGCCACAGTTACTGAAGCTAAAACATTCATCACAGGCTGCTGTGTGCATGAAGGGAGGAATAGATACCAACACCCTTTTATCTCCATTTCTGGCCAGCCATGCTTGTCATCACAGCAGCTAATTTTCAAATCACCAGATGAACCCCTGTTCTGTGTGTGATTCAGAGAGATCTGCCAAGGAAGAAGATAATAGGTCACTGTCAGTCGTTCTGCGTTAACCTGGCAATGTTCGTTGCACAGGCATGAGCCTTGTCTCCTGGGTGATATTGAACAACCCAGGAATGATTCCAAACTCCTCAGGCTTTGCTCTTGCTATGTGCTCAGCACATGTCACCCTTCTCCCATTAGTGGTGAAGTGAGACATGGAGTATATGGATTTGAAGATGGGAAGGAATCCCAGCAAGGCAGGCAATAGTTTGGCAGTTAAATTTACCATCAAAACCCCTCTAATGTATTCCATAGGCACTTCAAGTGCACTGCATTAAACACAACTGGTAATGCAAAAACAGAACAGAAATATGTCTTTGATTTCCTTACCTGTTTTTTATTGCTCTAGTGTAAAGCATGTGAGCATTTGCATCCAGGATAAGGCATCAAGTGACAGTGAAATTCAGTGGGCAATGTTTCTGCCTTTAGGCAGCAGCATTGAAGGTCTGCATTTTCCTCCAAGCTCATACCTGCTAGTAGGAAAGCAGGAAAAGACTGGAGGGGTAAGTTGCTATTTGGACCAAGCATTAAATAGAGAAACATTGTGAGATGCAACAGGGTGAAAATGAGGACGCACATCACTCATTCCAGAAACATTACAGCAGAGTATGTACATCTGACACATAACAAAACTTATTAAAATGACAGTACAAAGTCAAACATTGAAAAATTAGGAAAAGGCAGAGATCTTCAGGCAACCATTAGTTTGCTCCCTTATGCATTAACTATGTGGCTACACAGTGTTTTCCCCGCAGGGCCCTGTTTCATTCACTGCACAAGGTAGGCAGCGCAAATTTAATAAATAGCATTTCAGTATTTCCTTTCTCCTTGGTGTTCGCTCTGCTGCCTTCACGGTTGGGTTCCTCATCTCCTGTGCCCCTTTCTGCTTTCTCAGTCCCTGTGCTCCCAGTCATATTCCCCTCCCTTGCTGGTGTTCCAGTCCAGAGCCCCTCCACAAGCACAACACTAAGCCTTGCTGCCCTTTCCCATCAGTGCCTCCAAGACATCCTGTCACATTTGTCTCTGCTCCCCTCCATCCTCTTTAACTCTTTTCCAGGGCTTGCTGCTGTCTCTATAGGGTCTCACCATAATCTCCCCACTCACACAACCCTGGTCACTGAGGACTGGCCTCCCATATGACCCTTACCCATCCCATCCCATCCCATCCCATCCCATCCCATCCCATCCCATCCCATCCCATCCCATCCCATCCCATCCCATCCCATCCCATCCCATCCCATCCCATCCCATCCCATCCCATCCCATCCCATCCCATCCCATCCCATCCCATCCCATCCCATCCCATCCCATCCCATCCCATCCCATCCCATCCCATCCCCATCAACCCCACGGGAAGGACCAAGGAGTCAGCACCGCATCCAGGGGTGGCAGGGGTTGGACTGTGACATGGAGAGATGCCCTGCAGAGGGTTTTCGTGCCAGCCTGGAACCAGGGATCTGCAATACAGCAGATCCCCAGTTGCCATCAGCCCCGGAGGTTTAAATCTCCCGGAGGGCTCAGCAGCTGATGTCCCTCCCGCAGGCTGCGATCTGATCACAGAGGTGTCCGGAGCTCATCATCTGATGAGCCTCTTGTCATCAAGGCAGAGAAAACACAGCGGTCCTGGGGCATGATTCATCCCAAGCAGGGACTTTATATATATAGGTCAGTCGAAATGTTCCCTAGGAGTGCCACTGGCTGTAAACAGAAACAGAGCCCGCAAAGCTGTGCAAATCCAGCGCCCCACCGGTGGCCAGAAGGGGGAGATCACACAGTCACCTAGGCTTGCTCTCATCCTCTCTAATCTCAGTTCCAGCCAGACTCCCTGATCCCACTTCCCTCACCCAGATAATTTTCCAGGTCCAGTCCCTTTGCTCGTTTGTGTTTCAGTCTTTCACTCTTCTCCAAATCCCAGCCTGGTTTCCCTCTCTGCCTCTTGCTCTTACCAGCTCCCAGGTGAAGTTCCAAACCTCACCAGGCTCCTGTAAAAGTCTGCTGCCCCAGCAGCTGCTAAAAGCTGGCTCCACATGGCTACAGACCTTGAACAGCAAATTCTGCATAGCCTTAGGCATCAAACATGCCCAGGACATGACAGAGCAATGATGCTTCTACAATCCAAGTAATTCTCAGTAGTCATGTGCAAATCACAGTTTTGGGACCACATTTGGGGCCGGTTCAGAGAGAGACAAAGAGTGCATTCCTGACTCAGAGGCAACCCAAGTGCTCAATTTCAAGTCTTATTTCCACAGCATGCTGGACACAGAACATTTAAAGGAAAAGGTCACCTTTATTTTTTAATGTGCACAAAGGCATAATTTGTTTCAGGCTTCATTCTTGAAAACTGTTACATCATTTTGGATGTAACAAATGTATGTATCCCAAAAAGGAAGACTGAGTAACCATGAAAAATCTCTGCCCGGAAATGCTCTTACATATAGAAAAGTAAGATCTTATGATGGGAAGTGCTGGAAAAGCTTAATTATATGTGGGTCTAACAACCTGCACATAAAGATGAGGCATTGTCAGGAACTGATGTGTCAAAAGAAAAAAATGTTAGAATAAATGCACTACATTAAAGAGTTATAAATCACCACTCTCTGATGGCCCAGGTTAAAAAATTCTGAAGGCACCTAAGAAAGAAATTTTGGAGGAAAATACACAGTCTCTCAATAAAATTATTTAGCTGAAAGACAGCAAACACCAAGTCTACCATTTTCAGAAACACTAGAGTTACTCATCCCATGCAAATCAATACATCTTACTCTGATAAACAAGTTCTATAATGAAAATTTAAAACATAATTACAGTGCCACTGATTGAGATACGTTAAGGTCTAACAGGCAGATTTTCGACACAGGGAAATAATGTTTCATTGTTTGATTGGACTTTGGATAAAAAGGCAATGGAGAATTGGTTGCTGCAGGCTACTGGATGCCTACAGAACTTTTGACAAAGTCTTTCTTAAGACTGAATTGCATAAATTAAGTAGCCAGAGGCAAAAAAACCATCATAAACTAGAGCAAGACTGCAAAGCAAAAGAAAATCAAGAGGAACAAATGACCAATTTTCATCATGGTGAAACACTATTAGTTAGATACAGTAAGTTTTAGTACCAGGGGACTGTACTATTTAACATAGTCTTCAGTGCTCCTGAAATGTGAGAAAAACCAGAAGCAGTAGAATGAGCTGATGAGTTTCCTTCATCTAGCCAAGGCTTTGTAACACTGTGGGGGTTGCTGAGTGCCTGGGCTTCTCAAAGCTCCAGGGGACCAACACTGAGCCACCAAGCCAGAACTTGGGTCTATAAACCTCTCTTAATGCTGTATTTGCCTGCACTGCTTTCACAAGACTGAAGCTGCTATGTTGCTTCTTTCCAGCTTTAATTTACACTACAGCTGGTCTTCAAACAAATGCTCCTTTAAAAATAAAGATATTACAAAGCATAACCTTCCCTCCTGGGAAGCTGTCAAGCACAGCCCCTGCCATACTCACTTTGGATACTGAGGATAAGCATTTGTACAGCAGGGAAACTTGTTCCTGGAAACCTTTGCTTCAAACTCTGTGAAATTTCAACCAATTCAATTTTTAAATAGCAATGCACCATGTACATTTGTAGCACTATAAAAATTAAAATAGTCTTTTTACGACAACCAGTCCACTCTAATCAAGGGTCAAGCCAATCCAGGTCCTTGTCCTGGCCCATTAGGATCAGAGACTCCTTAAACTCCCTGCAGGGTCAGGTTCAGCAAACTGAAGCCAGTTGCTTTAGTGCCTCACCTGTTTCTGCCTTTGAAGCCTTTGCTTAGAGTTGCTGAGGACAAGGCACTTTTAATCCCAGAAGCTGGGCATGCATCCATAGATCACAGCTCCCATTCTCTTGGGCCTGACCCCAGTTTTTGTTTTGGCAAGAACAAATCTCCCTGTTGGTGAATATAGTGGGTAATAAACATGTCTTGTGCTCCAGGTATGCTTCATTGCTGCAGTTGGGGAGCCAACGAGGACGTGCTGTTTCTTGTGGCCTCAGAAATAATTCTCTCCTGGGATTTTCCCTGTCCTCCACTAGGTAGGAATGGCAATGCCAAGGAGTTTTCAAAAGGTCTCCACCCACAGTAGCTCTCCCCAACACTGCAAAGAGGGATGTGGGAAAGGAATGGAGGAAGAAGAAGAGGAAACATAAACTTATCAGGAAGCAGAGTCAGACATGGGAAGAATTACTAAGCCTTCACCTGAAATTCAATACTCAAAATGGTCAGGCTGGTTTGGAGGCTGTAGCTCTGTGATAAAGTTTGGGGACTGTCCTGGAAAGAGCTGGGCAGTGTCCAGCTTGGTGTCTCTGCTGTACGAAGACAAGATGCTCTGTGGCTGTTCATCTCTGGGCAGTGCCAGCCACTGGGGTACCAGACACTGCCCCTGCTCTCAAATCAGCTGTGTGTTTCAGAGGTGCTCCTTTCTTCTCTCTGTGGTCATTTCCTTCTCTGCAGACAGTACCAGGTGCTCAGCTGGAGATAATGGGGATCTTAGTGATCTGTGTGAGACAGCCTTCATCTCCTTTGCCCCTCTACCTCTCTTCCATACCATATAAGCCACCTCTTGTCTGTACAATCTGATGTTTGACCTCAGTTTCCCATATGGAAGTTCATGTTCTCTATGTTTGTCTTCCACAGGGGTCCTTCTGTAGGACCCTCTTAAGAAGTGAACAACAATCTAGATTTTTTCCTAATCTTAGCACAAAAAACAAATAAAAGTATTTACTGTTCCTTCAGCTATTTACAAAGGCAGGTGGACACTCCCACACCAGAGAGGGCAGGAAGTAGAAAACTGTATTTCAGGGCTCCTAAATAAAAGCAGCTCCACAGCAGCCAGCTGAGCTGAGCCCTAGCACCACTCCCCTGCCCCCCCTTTCACTTCTCACACCTTTCTCCAAGTCCCCAGCTGCAAAGAAGAAAAGAAATAAATCTTCAAAGGTCAAACGCTGGTGCTGGCTTGCTGGGATGGGAGAGTTTGGTGTCTGATGTCAGTGTGGGGCTGCTTTCCCTAGTGCTCACGTCAGTACGACAGATGGTTTTGAGGATGACACCTCAGAAGTAAGATAAATATTTGGGGTCTGAGTTGGATGGCAGCTGTCTAACAGATTAAAAAAAGTCTAAGAGGACAGTCATTTGGGTCTGTCAGCAGGGGACCAGCCCTCTGCTTAATATCTTCATATACAGGCTAGAAAGTAAGCTCTCCCCCCTGTCCTTATATCTGACTGCTTCAGAGACATGGAAAAGTGTTTTTTGAAGCTCTTCTTGCAGAAGAACATCTCTCACAGCAAGGGAAACATGGTAAAAAGCAAGGCAGCTCTGGGGCATGGTGCACTCAGGTCTCCCTGAAGTGATGTGCTGAGTTGCTGGCCTGAATGTGCACAGTTTACAAAAACCTCTCAGCTGCCTTAAAGAGGGTCAGCCCATGGAAAATAATAAAACTTTCACATTTTTGCCATGAGTTTTGTGCTAGAGTCTGCATTGGGAGTCACATGTGCCCCTGTCTCATACCTGCTCTTAAAAGGGAAGGTTCTGGAGAGAAGAAAGAGGCAGGCCATCATCCCCCATGCAAAACTGGATATTGCTAGCTAGATCCCACTATGATTTGCAGGGAAAGGGGGGTGATAGGGACTGCTGCAGCCTCCTGTCTTGACCCAGCATGGACACATATGTGTCATGCAGCTGACAGAGCACACCATAATACCTCCAGTTCCTTGGCAGTCAAGGCTAGGTAGGGCATCTGCACTTAGACCCGGGGTGGAATTGTGCCTGGACATCAGCACACACATTGAGCAGTTTTGGTTCCATGCCTAAACCACCTCTGGAGGAAGAGACATCTTTCAAACATACCTTCTTGCCCCAGACAAGGGGTTATATTAATGCATCTATTGACATAAGCAGTTTAGACTGTTAGAAACTGAGGGCAATCCCCACCAATTTTCTTTTTTCTTCTTTGCACTGAAAAAAAACCTGAGGACTGAGAAAAATTTTGGAAAATTTTCATTACTGGATTTTCTGAGAAAATGTTGTAAGTTGGTGAGGCACTGGAACAAGTTGTGGATGTTTCATCCCTGGCAGTGTTCAAGGCCAGGTTGGATGGGTCTTTGAGCAACCTGGTCTTGTGGGAGGTGTCCATGGCAGGGGGTGTTGGAACCAGATGATATTTAAGGTCCCTTCCAACCATAATCATACTATGATTCTACAAAGTTTGTTGGGAAACCCAACAGGTAATGTAAAATTCCTCTGATGCTCCAGTAGGACAAATGCTGGGGCCCAACACAGGGTCAGATAAAGATCAAGAGCAGCAGTTGTTTGACTTTCTTGACAGTATCATGAGACCCAATTAGCAACCTCAGGCATCTTTGTAGTAGTGCATTTTTCTATTAGGGGTCAGGCTTTCACCTTTCCTTCTCTAAGTGATACCCCAGGAGAATCAAAATAAAGGTCCAAGATAGGCTCTGTCAAGTTGTGTCCCCTTCAGCTAAGCTATCAGAGTTCAGCTCCACAACATAGCCACATACAGCAGTTTAAGTTGGGCAAAATGTACCGTTTTGAAGTTGAGTGGGAAGCGGAGAGAAGGTTTATCCTTTTACACCATTCTGTCAATGATTTTCTCCATTAGAATTTCTCTTCAATAGGAATTGTTTCAATTTAGACCCTTAGGAATAGTCTGTGCATAATTTTTCATTCTGACTTAATGATATTAGCTTCAAAGCCAATGTAATTAAAGTAGTATTCCCTCCTCCTCCACAGTCACACTTTAACTGGTATAAAGGGACTTACTTATAATGGTACTATTTACATGAAAATTAACTGCATTAATTTTTCCTTCTCTGCACACCTGTACCACATACAAACAGCTGCAACACCACAAGGGCATGAACTGGGGATGAAATACTGAAACCGTTTTGACAAATTAAAATGTTTTCAGGACTAGGCAGTTGATACTAACAAGGCAGACCACCTCACACTCTGGTCTTGCACTTAGTGAGACAGACCAAGAGTCAGCATCTGTGGGTTAAGGAAAAGGAATCTAGAAGAGTCTGATTTGGGATACTCTGTCAAGAAAGTCCCAAAAGAATGGGGAACTTACAGCTTCTGCTGTCACACTAGAATGAATCAGAATCTCCACTCCTGATGGCAGAGAACAAGGTGTTGGTTTCAATTACTGCCTCTCACTACATTCTCCTACACATGGTTCTGTCAAGTCTCACAGCTCCTTGTTTGGGTACTGAAGTTTGCAGCCATCCCTCCACCCTCCTCACCCTACTTTTCCATCTCCCAAACTCCAGGTCTCCTTCCAAAGCAACCAGAGGCATCCCACACCAGGTAAGCACCTCTAAGTCACCACAGTCATCTTCCCTGCACAGATGCCAAACAAAGTGCAACATAATTTTGCATTTGTCACTTCCCAGACTCCTTCCCAGTCTCCCTGATTTGTGATTTCTATTTCAGGAGTTCTGCAAAGGAGCTCCACTGATTAATCCTCCATCTATGAACTAAAAGCAGTTTTAATCCCAGGGCATGGGGAGGGACCCTTAAACATTCCTGGTGGAAAGAAGCAGTATTAATTCTGGCATGGGAACAGTACTTAGCTTGCCTGTAGAATTACTTAATTTGTTTCTTAATGGACACAATGCTTTGCTGATAAAAGCCCTAAAGTGCCTTTAAAAAAAAATTAAGAAAGAGATTGTTCCTTCTTTACCCACTGGAGATTTCTTTTGTAATGTTTATGCTCCATCCTGGAAAGTGGGAAGGGTTATGCTCTGGATGGAAAATTAACAGGTGCAGGCTCGAGTACTTTGTTAACTTTGAAAGGGAAGGGAGGAGCTCACCATTGAAGAAATGCTGAGAGCAGCTCCTTGTAAGAATTACTGTCCAGTCAGAGGTTCAGGGTGGGGCAGGAGGAATGCCTAGAGATCAGAGATTAGACCCAGTCTCTAAATTTCCCTAATCTGGATAGTAAGTAAAGTCAGTTCTGCCACATATCAGGTAAAAGCTGGGCCCAAACACCACTCCCTAGGCAGAAGGTGTTATCAGCCACTTGGCTCTTTCTTTTGATGCAGCCTTCAGGTGTCATCATCTTCTTACAATTGCTGATGTCTCGGCAAAATGGAGGAGGAGAAGGAATGGTAGATCCTAGAGATGAGAATAAGGAAGAGCTTTTCAGATTATATAGATGACATCAGAATATCAACTGAATATTCAGAAACTGAAAATCAGATCCCTGCCCAACTCTGGATCCTGGCCCAGTGCTTTGTTTTGGCCATTTCTGCAGGCTGAATTTGTGCTACTGACCACTGCCAGGCAGTCTAGCTCTGAGACAGGCAAATCATTTGTGTAATCTAACATGACAGGTCCTGTGTTCTGTAATGCATGATGTATTTCCAGGGACCCCAGGCTTTCATCTTAAGCCCAACAGCCAGGTTTTGGTACCCAGGCTGAAGCGCTGGGGCTCCTGCTTGTACTCCTTGCCACATTTGCCTGGCGTTGCTGGGTGGGTGCTGGACCCAGCACTGCCATTTTTCCATGTCTCCATGGCAGGCAAAGTCTTTCTGGCACCTCCTCAGTATGTGGTGTGGGCTGGGCATGGTGCTGCAGCAGGGTTGCTCATGTTTCCTGTCAAGATTAGTGGACCACCCACTCTCACCCCTTCAGGTCTGGGATCCCTTGTTCAGTTATTCCCACGCTGAACATCTTGGAGATGCATGACTGAAAGGACACCATCTCCTTTTATGCCTGGAAGGCTCTTCTAAGAAGGAGGGGAAAGCAACCAATCCTCTGAGATTTATCTCTCTCTCCAGGATGGGGACAGCAGGCTGGGTTGGACAAAGAGCTTGGAGGTCAGACTCCCCACAGCAGTAAGCTTCCTCCCTGTCCAGGAGATGAGGATGGAGCAACAGAGCTTCTGGAGGCTGGACTAAAGTAGATGAGAAACCAAAGTAAAATATTTGAGCTGACAGAGAAAACTTGATGATCCAGGAGTATCAGTGGAATGAGGGAAGATCTTGCAGAGATCAGTGCTAAAAAAACAATAAAGCAAAATAATGTGACTAGCTACTCAAAATAAAGCTCCTTGAATCATACTGCATTAGCCATGCAGGAGAAAAATACCCTGTGTAATGTACAGAAATCCTGGGCCAAAGCTGAGAGAGGGGGAAAGTGCACAGGAGTCTCTGTTTTAGTGTCACTCTGTCATAAGCACTCACCAAGGCACAAATGTCAATGAAAGCTGCATATCATCCTGCCCTGGCAAGCACAAAGGGCACCCTTGTGTCTGCAGAAAGAGACAGGGATGTGGCACTAGATCCAACCAACACTGAAAATTCCTTGACATTGAGAAAATCTGGGTTGAAATCAGCAGGAAGCTCTGTGCTCTCTTGGGCTTCCCTTCCTCTTGCATAGCAGGTAAAAATATTGGTAGTTGTTCAAACAGGAGAAATCAGGGAAATCCCATTCCTAAATGCACTGTTTTGTGCCACTTAGCATCTAGCCCAATACTGATCTCATTTTCACAGGCATCAAGGCAGCATTAACACCAGCTGAGGAACTTCAGACTTTGAGTGGTGTAACCACAATCAGAATCAGGCCTTCAATAATTTCTGGCATGAGAGTCTGTTCCCCTCCCCCTGTTCCATTATTTTCTGTGGTCTATAAGATAATTCACTAAAAATATTACTCTGTGCTGTTTGTACTGCCTGCCTCTTCAAGGTGTTCCTATGCCGTCATCTCTTCCCTACTCCAATCTGTGGAAATCTCATAAATCACTGCAGGTTACACTCACCTGCTGTGGGGACATGCATCACCTAAATGCCCTCTTCACAAACTGGCTTTCACCTCAAGGACATAAGAAAAGATGCTCCTGCTGGTTAGTCTGCTTCTTGCCTCGCAGAGGATATGTGAGGAACACTCCAAACACAGGAGTATATTGATCTAAATTAAACACACAGACACAATCTAATTACACTGACAGGAAACTGGTGTTTAAAGGCAGAAAATTAAAGCTGTTAATATAATAATGAACAGTTGTGCTTACTGTCTGTGCCTCTGACATTTCATATTGTCATCTCACAGCTAATCACCACCTCTCCCTCTTTTGTGGGAGTTAAAATGTTTTCATCCATTCACCCAACAAGGTAGCTCTCCAGTTCTCTGACAGCTTCTAATATATCCTACCTGCTAATGAGCCACCAAGCTGGAGCTGCCCAGGTGATGGAACAACAGCTGCCCACGCTCCACAGTGACCCTGATCAGGTCAGGCAGAGCACACTATAAACCTCCTGGCTGCTTGCCTTGATCCCTCAGAGAGCAGCACCCCAACAGCCCCACTCACCCCCTCACTGCTGATGGAGGAACATCAGGAGCAGCTCTGAACGATGTTGCCAGGCTGCTGCAGGAGCAGGGAAGAGCCACAGCCACTGCCTTTGTCCAGGAAGATTCTTTCCTAGCTCAGGGATGGAAAGTCAAACCCTGGCCATGGATGTGAATCCCAGCTCAGCTCAAAGTGCTGCAACACCCATGGCTTTGCAGGGGACCTGGCAGCTCTGTCCATACCCAGACCAAGCTGCAGAGGCTTTCAAGGCACTGCACTTGACACTGGTCCCGGCTGTTACAGTAATTTGGCTCCCCTTATCTCCAGCCAGGGCTGTGAAAACTTCAGCCAGCAGCCAGTGAGGCTGCTGGGCTGGGCCACTGCAAAGGGTCTCTGCAAGTTCACTGGCCAGCAGCCACCTGCCTGCTCTCCCAGAACCAGGGACACGAGCACCACAGCTCGATGGCTTTTTCGCCTGGGGAACTGTGCTCACTGCTAAGTATCTCTGCTGCACAGACAGTGAGCCTGGGGGGAGGCAGGAGGACAGCCTTTCCTTGAAGTCAGCAGCTGTACTGGGAAATGGACCCTTGCCCCAGCCTCTGGCATTGCCAGTTCCCACTTCCAACAGCAGAAAGGGAATGAGGCTCATCTGCCTTTAAAGACAACCTGCAAGCTGATTTCCTCCAATGATTTTCCAATAAACTTGGCTACATCGCTTGAGTGGATTCTCGACAGCCTCAGCATAACAGAAAGGGCACCACATTCCCCTACAGTAGCCCCCACAAGGGCTGCACGAGCTGAAAGCCTGTGGAATAAATGTTACATTACCCAGGCCAAATCCTGCTTTGTAATGCTCACCAGCTATGTCCTAGGTGATGAGTAATGACCTCGTTAATGGTAGAGGGATGAGCTTGGAGTTGCCAAAGTGATTGGACCTACGGCTACAGATCAGCATGACTAGGAGACACCTTCTGCTTGCACAGCCAGTTTGCACAGAATCCTGCATCCAACTGGGAAGGAGCAAATTCAGAGAATTAAGGGTATTTCCATCATCCATATTCATGCTTTTTTGGTTTTTTTTTTTTCTTTATTGTCCCATTCTGTTTTTTGGACACATTAATTTTTGACAGCAAGGAGTTCCTACAGACCTGGAGCTATGTATTGCACAAAAATAATTTCCTAGCTTTTTATGAGCAGCTTTTCAATATAATGAATCATCTCTGAGAAAGAAACTAATTAGGAGCCTCCAGTACACCTTGTCTAACCCATCTATTGTTTTACTCTGGTCTATCACACCTTTGTTACTTATCTCCTGTATTTGATAAAAAAATCCAGTATTTTCCACCCTTTTTCTGCCTGACTGCCAGTTCCTTTTACTTCTTCTACACCTTTTGTGGAGAGATCTCCAGGGCAGAGTATAATATTGCAGGTAAAAGCAAGCCATCTAACAGTATCATGCCACAGATCAACCACATAGTTGATCTCCTCTCACGTTTCCAGCTGTTCTTTGCCTTGCTTCACTACCTTCCTGCATACTGGAGGGGTTTCATGGAGTTCTCTGCACTGGAGAGCTCATTTTTCCTTCCCTTAAGTGAAGTCACAGCAATGTCACTGAGCAGTTTAAATTACCTCTTCTAGCTCCTCACCAATGATGGCACCCACATCTTTAGGTAACAGATTATTGGCTTTGATTGGGTTATCAGTTTTCCATCCCCTGCATTTCTATTCCCCTATCACATTCTCTGTCAGCTCCCTCTGTTTATGGACTGCATGAATTGCCCACCAGTCCCTCAGTCAGCCCCACATATGCAGACCCACACCAGTGGCTGGGAGCAGTGCTAGATGAAGTCCTTATTCCTGCAGTTTGTCCTAAACCTTCCACTGAGAATCTACAGGAAATCAGCCTCCAAGCCCAGACTTTCTGCTACCAGAGACATGAAGAACAAAATAAATCTTCATTCACCCAAGAGGGAAGCAGTACTCATGGGTGATATTCAAGTTGTTGTGGGGAACAGCAGGGTAGTCAGGAAGCCCCAGCTGCTGCACAGCTTTCCCTGGTTCATTCCAGTGTTTGGGTTGATTAAATCCAGAGAACAGTCAGGAAAGGCTACTGAGCAAGCAGGGACAGCAGAAGTCCTGTTTCAGAAGCAGAGAAGGACAGCAAGGCCAAGTGGAGGGACTCTGTCCTGCAAAGCAGAGCTGACTCCACCATCCTCACCACCACCACACTGCAGAGCATTAGTGCACTAGTCCCTGGGGATTGCTGCCAGTGAGGGAGTTGCTCAGTGGACATGCCTCACTTCTGGGCAGCCGTGGGCACTGGCACCACATGTCAGTCAGCAGGGATAGGAAGTGATGACAGGGGCAATCAGAAAAGCCAAGATGTGATCAACTGTACAGTGAATCAGCATTTTCCTGCCCTGGTCTTGCCCACATGGAACAGAGAGTGGACACTGGATGCAAATCATGGCTACTGCACCTGCCATTCCCATTGGGAGTGAGTCCACTAACATCCTCCTACACACGGATCCATCCTCTGACAGTAGGCTTGCCCTGCAATTTGTCATTCAGAGGTCTCTTCTGGGGCACTCTGCTCCTTATTTGGCCCACAGCACATCCAAGAGGAATGCAGAAAAGGATGTTATTTCCCATTGCCCAGGCAGTGGAAGTATCTTTCCTCATTTTATAGGCACCTGCCGACAGGCTTTAAAAATAGGGGACCCAATTTCCATTTTCATGGTGTTCCCTTATAACATAAAGGAGCTTTAAATTGGAGTGATCTATATTCATCTCATGGTTCCTTTCCACTGCCGTAGTGCTGTAAAACCTGCTGTAGTGTAAATGAGAATCAGGTCCTAAGCATTCCCCCACAGCACAGAACAGGTCCAAGTCTTTGAGCAAGGCACCTGGAAAGGGGGAGAGAAGGAGAAATTCCATGGTCAAAAAGGGAGGGAAGTAAGAGGGCAGGATGGCAAATGTGACCTTGATAGGCACATTTGAGAAATAACCCTCTACCAGCTTATGGCTGTGGGATGAGAGTGCTCAAGCTGTTCACACATGGGTGAATTAATGTGAGTCCAGGTTTGTAAGAGAAATAGGCACCATGCAGGTGACACCTTCAGTGACACAGTGTGCATGTGTATGTATAAATCTATGTGTTTATACTCATGGATATCCCAGCATTTTGGCAAATCTTTTCATATTTGTTTCAACAACCACCAAGAGCCAGTGGATTACTGATAATTTAGAGTTATCCTTCCTGTACAAGATAAGCAGTTTCATATGCAGTGTAAGCAAATATGTCAAGCAATTTCTTGGTTCACCCATCTGTAGCTGCCAGTCACACTGGGATTTATGTATTAACTGCTTTGGATCAAATGTTGGCTCAAATGTTGGATGATTTGGTGAGAGAGGCCAGTGTTTTTCCAACTGGAGAGAGAACATGCTGGAAGATGGACAGGACCGTGAGCAGTGGAATAGTTTTACTTTTTTAACCACTGACAAATGCCACAGGCAGCAAGGCTAATCACCTCTGCTCCTAAACCTGGGAGGACTGTGGGTTTAGTGTATGCCCAGCTTATGTGCAGGAAGCCACTGCCACAGGCAGCACTCCCCTCTGACCACCTCTGCTGTACCTATGGGGGCAAACCTGTGACTCCCAGGCTTGGAGGAAGAGGAGAAGGTAGTGCAGAGGTCAAGAGTCAGAGAACAACAGCTGCTCAGCAAGAGGCTTCTCTAACAACTCTCAGTCTCCACAAGGCACGCTTTTTTCTGTCAAGGTGTCTGTGCAGCCTCTCCTCTCACTGCTGGTGGGTAGTCCAGCACAGGTAGGAGGCATTTTGGTTTTAGGACCAAGATCTACAAAGATTCCCAAGTCACTTTGTGCATTCACCTTCTAAAGAAGTTGGTGTGGAGAGAGGAGAGTAACAGTGTCCCATCCCTTGGACCTTCACTGAACTCCAGAGAAACTTTCTAGCTTGAATAAATTGTGCTGAGCAGAACTCTGGGACCTGCACCAGGCTGGTAGATGAATGTTGGCATGTCCCAAGGCCCCACAGAGGTGCTTTGAGGACTGGAAGAGGGACAAGGGCAACCTCTCTGCCCCTTCTGCCTTGCTCTGTTTGTGGCACCTTCTGCCCTTCTAATTCCCTGTGGGATTCTGAAACCTGACTGCCTCTCTCCTTGGAGTATCATGAAAAAGTCAGGTACAGGATTCTGGGATGTTGAAAGAGAAAAGAGGGAAGAAGGCATTTTCCCAACCTAGCAAAGGTGAAAGGTCATTAAGTTTGTAGAAGGCAGCCTTCAGCCAAAAAAGAGGCTTTGTCTGAAGTCTCAGATATGTTAAAAAGATTGTAAAGTGCAAACACACTGGCCAATGCTTTGCACCATGGAGTTAACACTGCCATAATGTGACAGAGCATTTGGGGTGACAGGACTACCTGAATGTCAGTGGTATGGGTAACAGACCAGGAGACCCCATTAACTCACTCCTCTCACGGATTTCTGCTTCAAAACAAAATGACAGGTTGGCTTGAGGCTCCCCATACAGAAAATAGGTGTATGATTGGTGGTCTTCCCATTTTGCAAATACCCATTGCTCCTTACCATCAAAGACAAAGGTCAGGCACAGCACAGCAGCTTTGAAAGCACTGCACATTTCCCAGCCAGGAAGCCTGAAAACAGCTAAATTAATTGAGTGGGTTAGAATGTGTCCAGGATGCTGGTACTCCATCCTAGGGAGAAATACTGTGGCATTTGCCAGGGATTAAAGATATCACTAGCTGTACAGCTCGTCCAGGTCTTGCTAGCTCTTTTATTGAGCATGGATTCAAATAGCAGAGAGAGACTATTTCCTGCAAGCACAGACACAGCAAAACACCAGTGCCATTTCCCACTGCAGTTAAGTTTCCCATAGTGGGGTACTGACACATACTGGTGCTGCTTACTTTGTAGGACAGGTCAGAAGCAGAGCCCCGAGGGACATCATATGCTCATCTTTTTCCTGTAACTTTCTCTTGCTGACACTGGTCATACCACTCTCCAGCCACCTTGGGCAATAGAGATTGCTGTCACCAGTTGAATCAGACCTGACAAAAAACCAAAAATCACAGCTGCTGGCTCTTCAGAGCAAGGCTTGTTCACAGCAAGCCAAGAGATGAGCATGAGTCAAGAGTGGTTTTCCCAAGCTCCCAGGCAAGTAACTGTTCATGCCAGGTAGTGCTTCCCAGAAGACTTACCTGGTTGGTATTGTTCCTCCAAGACTTGTTTTGCTTTTGCTATTTCCTAGCTCATATTTGACTAGTTAAAAGTTTTATCAGCCAGGGCCATAAATTATCATGACAGCTTCTAGGGAAACTCGGCCTTTTCGTCTCCTGCTCATTTCCTCTCTGTCCCTTGCCATTGATCAAACCTGCAGAGTTTTAGACTTTTCAAAAGCAGAAACAAAGAGAACTCCAACCCTGTCTAATTGAGATGTAGGTAAAGTTAAAAAGCAGCTGCCACGCATGTCTTTGCCTCAATTAAATTGGTTCCTTGATATTTCTGATAATTCCTTTTTCTTCTTTCCTTTTCATATCTTTTTTTTTTCCTAGAGTAGCTTTATGATTAATGGGTGCTGTGATGTGGTGACATTTCAGCTTTTTGCATATCCCACGCCCCTGTTAAATGGCAGGGGCTCGAGCTCCTGTTTACAAGGAGCAAGAGGACTGCAAGTTGTACTATTAATCAACAGGGTAATTCAGCAGGGGTGTGGAGGGAGAGCTCAGATCCCTGCTCCTGGCAAACATGATACCCCCCAGGAAATGTGAAAATGTCTGCATCCATTGCACTCTGCAGCTGAGAGCAAAGTGGCTCAGCTGAGTCGTGGGCTCAAGGAGTATCACTGCACCGCTTGAAGGTCATTAATTTGTGTCTGACGAGGGAGAAAAAAAGCAGTGAAAGCCAATGCTTTTCCAATGTGTGGATTGAGGGCTCTAACAGGCCCTGAAGAGCTGATGCTGGAGAGCAGGAGTTGTGTTTCAACCCATTAAACCCTGGCCTGACTTTCAATGTCAAAAAGGAGATGGATGATGTTGCTGAGAGCAGTTTCCTTGCACAGGAGTTTGGAGGCTGTACAGTAAACTTTGAACTGGAGGAAGTGTAAGGAATATCAGGCTTTGCTGGGAGCTGCCTCTGTAATAACTGTAACTGTCTCTGATCCTAAAGGGACCTAAAGAAAACTGGGTTCAAGAATGCCTCACTGTGCTGAGAAGGGAAGGGCTGCTGGTCCTGGGGGGAAACAAGTGCAGTGGAATAAGACAGCACTGCACACCATGAAGGTGGGACTGATCCTTCTACTTAAAGGGCTCATTGAGAATCCAAAAGCAATGAATGAGTGTGAAAGTAATGTTTAACAATGTCCCTAAGAGTACATCCTAAGTTGTGTGAGCATTATGGTTGCCCGGCAAAAAAGCCTCAAATTTCCATAGCTGGGTTTCTTGGTCAGGTCTCTGCTATGTCAGTCATTGTGCAGCTGTGGAGGGTGGATAAGGTGGTAGCCTGACATGACTGATAAGCCTTGTGCATAAGCAGAGGAAAGCAGAGCTGAGGAATGGGCTACCAGGATTCTCACTTTCTTTCCCTGGTGCAGCATTCCTGATCAGGGGTGCCAGCCCAGCATCTAGCATCTGATGAAACATCAAAGCACAGAATGTCCTTTCTTCTGAATGGGAGCAGAATAGACTCCCTTGCTGTTCAAGTGGGAGTTGCACAATGTGGCATGTTCAGCAACAAACAAAAAGACACAGGTTAAAAATAAGACTTCCAGGAAAAGGCTGGAGAAGCTAACTTCGATCTTCTTATCAAAACACAGAACACAGCCCTGTAATCATCAGAGTCTGGACAACTGAGGGGGCTGTAAACGTGTTACAAGACGAGAAATTTCTTAAGTCAGCTTTCTGAGTAAAGGAAACTTATGATGTAATTACACCCCACCAGCAGGCACAGCAGCAGCAGGTCTCTGTTGTCTCTGTTGTCTCTGGATGTCTCTGATCCTTCCTACATGGGTGTAGCTATAGTAGAAGCAACCCAGCCAGTCCAAGCTATCCCACATAAAATAGCAGCAGTGAAGAAAATAATTTAAAGCTTTGTCTGCCACTGCCATATGAGGCTTGTAAATGATGTTCCCAGTTCTAAGAATAGGAAAGGCTTCTCTAGGGGACCAGGATGCTTAAAATCAGTGTGCTGTCTAACAACTGTGGAGATGGAAGAAGTTGTGCTTACTCTTTGGGGAGACTTGTAGAGCAGCAGCCCTCAGAGAAAGCATCAGAGCTGGTGCAGCTGTTGTGTGGAGCTATTGCAGAGAGCACTGTGGTTCAGCACCACAACAGTGATCATCCTGCAGTGGCTGGGAGGGGAAAAAAGAGAGCAAAGCAAAGAGGAGAAACCCCCAGTCTATTCTACATTGCCACCTCTCTTTACAAAGCACCAGCGGAGGCATACAAGAGATGAATGGTCCTCTCTTGAGCAAACAGTGTTCAGACATCATCTTTTCTGCTGCCTAATTCAACTCTGAGGGTACTGAACAAATACTCTCCAACATAACTAAACCAAGGGATGAGCACCAAGTGCTTTTCCCTGAACTAGAGGAGCTCCCAAAACAGGGGTTGGGAGGCCTGGGAGGTCCAAGAGAAAATAATTTAAGGAGGCTTTGACAGCAGGCATCAGAGGGACATGTTGGCACATCTAACCTTTCCCAGAGAGTTTCTGGGAGAGACCCAGCTCTAACCAGCCCTGCTGGGGTAGGAGAATGGACTAGCAGATCTCATGACTTCCCTTTTACCCCCATTTTCTGCAGTTCCTGTGAAAGGTGCCTCTTTGTAAATAAAAGAAATCATCATCTTAATTCTTCCACAACCAGGCTTAAGCAAAGCAAATAGATTTAGATATAAACCCCAAGGGACAGAAAGCTCTGTTGGAGGCCACAGCTTTATCCAGTAACCCCAGCCACATCCTTTCCTCCCTCCTCTGCTGAATAATTCAGAGCTTCATTTTCTTATCTGCTCTAATCTGGGTTTGTACAAACCAGCCCTGCTGTTAAGTAACATGAGGAAGATAAAGAACAACAAGACATCTTTGTGCAGGGGGAGCCTCAGCAGGCAACAGATACCTCCCCTCCTTTGTGTTGCCGCTGTTCAAGAGAGGAACTGGCATCTTTCCTCTGCTCTGGCACACTTGTTTCCCTTCATTTTTTCTTCATGCTCCTTTCTCCACAAGGATTCATTATCTGCCTAGGCTGGCCTCTACCTGAAGCAGGAAAAGCCAAGAAGCACTGAGGGGGCAAAGGAAAAACAAAAAAGCCCCAAGCTCGGTAATAGACTTTTCATTTACTAAATCTTTTAGAAGTTTTCCTTCTTTCTGCACTAAATATCGGTTGCTTAAGATAATCTGTGAACCTGCAGAACGACCATTAGGAGCTCCCTGGTGACTAGGTTAATTCACTGTAAATTACAGTCCCTGCCAAGGAGATTGCAGGGAGGTTAGGAAGAGATTGGAAGCGGCAGGCAGCAAAGCACTGTAGCATTTACTAAAACCAGAAAATAGAACAATAATCAAGGATTGTAAGGAACAAGCAGTCCAGGCAGTGAATGCATGTTGGAATAGTCATTTCCAAACTCTGACAAATGCTGGTGAACACTGGAATCAGCACTGAGCAAGTTTTCTGAGTGACAGATCAGCTTACCATATGCAGGAAGCATGAAGAACAGGCATAAAGACACTGCCCTTTTCCCAACTGTTTTTTAATATGGGAAACATTAAAAAATATTAACAGGAATGCTGAGCAAGAGCCAAAGGCTTGGCTGCACCAGGCACTGTACACAAGGAAAGATGTTCTTCAGGAAGACAACAACCTTTTCCACCTCCCCCTTCTCCTCACCATCCTTCCATCCTTTCCCATTTGACTGTTAGTATGATGACAGTGACCTTGTCATCAGCCCTACCACTGCTGCTGCTGTGAGAACCTGGGCTCTTTCATAACCCAGATATTTGCTGGTGCACTGTGTGTGCTACTGCTCAGAAGCAGGCTCTCTGGGTGCACCATCCTGGTCCTGATGAAGACCAGATAGTTGTAAGCATAAAGTGGGGGACAAGTTCCCTGTGCAAGTCACATCTTACAGAGCACACTTTGCCTCCTTTCTTCTGGCTCTGCTTAGAGCCTGGCTCCCTCTCATGTGCTGGCTACTCTGATGCTGGGAATAAGTACATTTCCATAATCACACTCGAGAGGAAAAAAGGGGGAAATGCCACAATCCAGGCAATCCCCAACTTACTGAACAGTAATTTCAGTCACAGCAATGTCTAAGTGCAACAAAATTGTGCCTGGAGAGCTTTATGAGAATGCCAGAGTGGTCTCCACTGTAGGACTGTTCCTATCTACCTGGAGACTGCAGCTGCTCACTGCAAAACTCCTCAGGGCTCCCAAAACAATTGCATACATCAGAAAACTGCCAGGATTTCTTCACCACAGCTTCCAGACACAAAAGCCTCCCTCAACACGTGCCTAACATCTGCATCCCTTCAAGAGACCAGTGTAGTGAGGACCAACTTGGCCCATAGTGGCAGTGTGGCCAAAAAGAGGTCACATAGCAAGTATCACCATCCCACAGTGGCTTCTCATCAGCCTCCTACCCAAGATTTGTTTCCCTTCTCTTGCTATTTCCACAGTCCCTTACACCAGCCACTGCTGTGGCTATCAGCCAATATTCAGATCTCTGTGATATTCTGGTTGTGGCTTCCTAGTGTATAAAAGCCTGGTGTTCAGTATGTTGGTAATAGATCATCCTCCAGTGTTCTGGGGTTTTCTGCACTATTCAGCTCAATTCATTCTCCCACCTTTCTGGTGGGCAACAGGCAACAAGGTATAGAGGTCTCTGGAAATTCAGATACCATCTCCACACTTCACTCTCTCCTTCCTTTTCTTCTTCCCTCCCCCCCACCTCAGGCATCTCTGGGCTGCCAGGACTTTTTAAATATGGACTTTAATTTTTTTCTGCTAGTAAAATATAACTGTACCAAAAAATCATTTCTGCCTTTTTTCTTTCTTCCTGAAAATATACATATTAACCTATCGGAAAGCCTTCGTTTCTTCTGCCAACTGGTATCAACAGTCAATCAGAATCTGTCAACATACCAATTTTATCATCTCCAACTCGGATAGCAGTGCAGTCGTCATGGGAACCAAAATAGTAACTATGGAATAGCTGCCTTAGTAACAACAACAAAAAATGTGTTGGCATAAAATTGCATTTGTAGTAAATTTCAGTTAACACTTTAGAAATTAAACAGCTGCTGTGTGAATCCTGTAGTTTGTAAAATCAGGGCCCTCTCCAAGGAAATGGTGGCTTTTAAAGTTCCCCAAGATCGAACCTTGTGCCCCTAGTGCTCTAATTTGAAAGAGAAGTAACAGGGGAAACACATATTTATTTTGATCTGGACATTTGTGTAACATGAGATTAAAGATGCAGCAGCTTTATCCTGTTTGAAGAGGCAACCTGCACTCTTTATATACAGAGTTAAATTTGTGATGCTGAGGAGAACTACTAACTACAGAGACTTTAAAGACAGCTTGCTTTGGTCCTTGCAAAAATCCAAAAGAACATGACTATGGGCAAACAGCAGGAAGGGAAACATGGAAATTGCTGTATCAGCGCAGACCAGTGGCCCAGTACTCTGGGACATATGCACATTTCAAAGGAAGGAGCATATTCTCAAAATGCTTAGGTCACATATGCACAGAGATTCAGCTTTTCAGGATAGTGGGTCATTCCCTTAGTCCATTTAATGCTCACATTATATTCCCAAAAGCAAGTGAACAGAAAGGGAGGGTATGTCTAAGAAGAGCACCTGCTGGGTTTGTCTTTTCAGAGGACAGGTTAAATACACTCAGTGCTTTTATCCCCTCCAGACCTCTGGTTTCTGTCCTGAAACACCTTCAGAAACAGAAAAAGTCAATCCTAGCTTTACTTTGTACGTGACCTGTAAAGATCCTGCCAGATCTCCTTGCATTGCATAGATGAACATGATTCTCTTAAGAGCAAAGATGAATTGCTAATTTCCACGTTGGCTTTTTTAATTCACTGTCAAGGAGGTGACCTGCTCAGCTGAGCATCAATGCTACCCACAGCAGCATGTTCAAATCCCAGCACTGTCTTCTCTGCCCTGCACAGACAAACTCAGTTCTCTAACACTGAGGTCAATCAAACATTGTGGACAGTTGAGGAAGAGTCTCCAAAACAGTAATAAAGTCCTTTATGAAATGTCTTAGGGCTCTTTTTGAAATGACAGTATTATTAATTTCAGTTTACCAAAACTAAAAAATATGTAGAAAGCACATCTGGCACTAAAAAGGCTGAGCCACAGGATGCTGAAGGCTGGAGAAGACATGGGGAACTACCACTATCTACTTACACTGGTCTTACAAATTTTCTGAAAGGTCCAATTTTCTTACTCCTGACAGATAAAAGATGTTGTGCTGTGGGGATCTTTGACACAAGTGGTTTAGGTATTATAATATTCTTCCATACACACACCCAGTTCATTACTGGCCTACAGCCAAGGAACAGTTTTATTTAATCGGTGCTATATTAAAATTGTGAAACCATTGTCATAAAAAGGGAATGGATAGGTAGTAAATGTTTATTTTTCTAGAATAAGAGGTAATTTAAATATTTGTTTAATTCCAGTGTCATGGGGTTATAATCCATTCACTTTAACACCAAGACACTCTTTACTGGGAACAAGGCCATTGAGAAGGTCAGTTTGCAACAAAGGCCAGTGACCCAAACTCCTTCTCCAGCAGATCATGTCCCCAAGTAAAGAACAATCATTTAGAATGGTGTAAGTGCTACATACAATTTAAGTGACCTTTTGTCCAGATGAGTGTGTCCTAGTGACTAGTTACCTAAAGAGAGCACGCTCAGAGGACAGCAATGGTCAGAAAGGTCAAGAAAGCTTTCCATTCTTCCACCTTTGGAAACCTTTTTGTAAGAATGCCTTGGGATGCTCCAGAGAAATCAATAGAAAAATTCTGCTGGAGCAGTAACAAAATCTGTGTCATGTAAAATGAATTTAGACCTAGGGTTTAATGCCATTATCTTGAAAGGGCATCTCCCTACATTCTTCCTAGCACTGTGATAGTACAGTGGAGAATGGCCTGAAAAGGTGTTTCTCAAGAGGTGGTGTGACTACTGGAGGGTTTGGAGGATTAACCTTTCAGTTTTGAACCAGGGCTGTGAGAAGTGGAGCTGCAAGGCTATCAGCATGGACAGAGCTGGCAAGGTTACAAAACAGTTTGGGTGATTAGCCAAGAGCCCCAGTGGAGTCAGTGACAGAAGTGAAAACAGATTAGAAATGCTGCAGCTTTGAAGACGTGAACCAGGACATTGAATGAGTTTAGTTTGCTCAGAGGCGTTTCTGTGCTAGTAAACAGGGGCTGGGGGACTGTGGGGGGAGAGAGGAGCCCTGTAAAGCTGATTCAGAAAGCAGAACTATGGTGGAAAAAGGACCAACTCTGGAGGCATTAGCAAGCCTAGGGTATATCCATGTAAAAGCTTGTAGCTATTATTATTACTCCACACATTTACCACTCTCTCTGTCACTTGCCCCTTCTCCGTTTCACCCTGACATACACACCACTTTTCCAAACAAAAGTGGGATGAGGTTAGAAACCTTTGCAGTTTTACCACTCAGGAGAGCTGAGCACCTGGGATGTCCACATGGAGCTGTAATGGACTAATCAAGCTCAGTGACTGTTCACCAAACTTCCTTTGTTTTCCTGTGTCTATGAAGCACACTCCTTCAGCCTGTGAAAGATTATTGCTATTGTTCTAATTTCTAAAAGAGAAATTGGGATTTCTTTTTGCATCATGGAGTTATGGGTTGATCCCAGTGTTAATGGTGCCTAGCTACTGCCTATAATGTTCTCTAATCCTCAAAAGTTTCCATATCCCGCATATGCTACAATTAAAATGTTTTAGAGAACAATTTAACACTGAGAAGAAAGAAGCAGGAAAATTTCATAAATCCACTAAAATCTACTGGGATATGAAGGCTTTAGGAAGGGCAAAGGGAGTAAATAAAGTTATTTCAAAAGACAAATGAGGCATAACATAGGATGTGCATGTCACTGCTCCTCAGTGCCACCTCTGGCTCAGGAGGTCACGTGACTGCAGTCCACAGGCAGCCAAGGAGAGCACACCAGGGAAGCTTCATTGCCTAGTGGCTTATTTCTGGTGCTCTTCTCTTGGCCATTGCTGCTGCCAGATACTGGATTCTGAGTGAAACAGCTCTTGGGTCTCACCCAGAGCAGCTGGTTGGATGGTTGTGTCCTGATCCATTCCTGGAAGGCAGTTTTGACTACATAAGCTGGAAAGGGAAGATCTTAATACAGAAGGAAACAGTATAAGGAGTTCACAGTCACTGTGCTCTAAAAGCACATGTTTACTTTTGACACTTCCAAGAAAATGTTTCTGAAATTAGGTCTGCAACTGCTGACTTATTTTTCCAGTTACAAAATATAAAATTTTTGAAGAAAAAGTGACCAAAATTGAAGCCAATTTCCCCATATCTCAAAATAAGGAGCCAAATGGGGAAGGCATTTCCAGTATGCCCTGCATGGTTATAAGCAATATTCCTTGTAATGCAGCAGCCCCCAGGAAAGGGAGAGGAAGGTGAAGCCCTGTCTCAGCCACATGCATGTCCCAGCACAGGCAAAGAGCTCAGCTCCACTTAGGTGAGGAGCTGTCTGAATGGCACAGCAAATGGAAATCCAGGCCTGAAATGGTTTCATGCCAGCTTTGTGCAGCAGTATATTATCATTTGATGCAATTGTGTCATTAACTAATTTGCATAGAACCATTCATTTAATCTTCAAATAAATAGTATGGATTTAGCACCATTGAAAGCCCTCCAGATTAACTGCTTGGTGAATGGAGCCTTGCACTTATCTGTGAGACAGCAGCAGGACCAGCTTTATCCACATGCTGACCTGCCAGCAGACTGCAACCTCGATTTGACAGATAACTGCACAGCTTCATCTGAGGAGTTGTAGAAAGGCGCTCAGCTCCCTAGCTCAGGCACCTCATAATCTCTCTTGGACCCTTATTGCACATCAGGGCAGAAAGTTTTCACAGAGTGCAGCTGGCACAGAGATTTATCTCAGTTCCTGTGCTCAAATCTCAGCATCTTTGGAATTGAAATGACTAGCAAGTTGTCACAGGGAGCCAGAAATGGCCCCTCCACAAAATGAGCACTCTGCATCTGTGAGCAGCCACAGCAGAATAACACTTTCACACATTCTCACGCTGTCTTATTGTCCTCTGCCAACCACCTCATTCTAGTTAGTTACGCTGTGTGCTACACAAGATACTCACACCTCCTTACACAGAGTCTGATGGTTGCTTTATGACAACTGGTTGGATTAGCTCTGCAGCTTGGAAGCTGCCCGTGCAACCACTGCTCTCTTGCAAGTTGCAGAGAGGCAGCCATGGTGTTGAGGAGCGGCAGCAAATCCTTGTGCACCTCTTTGATGGCAGATGGAGCTGGATTCCTTCACCTACCTGTCACAGCTGGGCAGACTGACAGACTTTCTCCCTTCAACTGGAAAATACACAGGCCCTACACTGCAGAGGAGAAAGAAGGGGAGGATCCAGGCTTTTGCTCTACTGTCTTTCCAAAATCCCAGGACCACGACATAACCATGACAACTGCAGCTCTGCAATCAGGGGGCTGAGTACTCAAAGACAGTTGCAGCCAAAGGAGAGGAATGGCAGATGAAACTCAGAGGCAGAAAACTATCAGGAAGCAGGTGATTTTGCAGCCTGTGTTGGAAAAATAAAGCCCATGCCTCCAACCACTGCCAGGGAGGCACACTCAGAAGCTGGGCACACCTGGACCAGCCACTTGGCTCTCGGCTGCTCTTATTATTCTCTGCAACCCTTCAGCACAACTCTTGACAGAAAAATTACCAAATGTAATGCACTTGTGACTTAGTTAATTTGCACCTGTATCTAATTTCAGACCTGCTAGAATAACAGAGCAGTTCTGTAATCAAAAATGGAGAGAGAAAAAAAAACAAACCAGAGATGCCAGTCACTGGCTGCTGCAGGGGAAACTGCCCCCACTTCATACAGTGTCATCTTGCAAGAGCTTGCATGAAGGTCACAGCAGGATGCAGAGCTTTCTCTGAGAACACCCAAAGAAACCCCTCGTGTGGGACTCAAAGTGAGCCCATGGCAATTCCTAGTGGCAGCTGGTAGTACCATGCTCCTCCCTGCTTTGCCAGTCAGCAGTTGCTTCAGTCTTGTACATGTCTCTCCATCTTAATTTTGGGAGATTGTTCTGAGCAGTTTACAATGGTCTACTTGTGGCTAACAGCCATGACTTTCTGGATGCCAGAGAGTGCCTTCCTTCATCATCAGAGAAAGCACTAATGAGACAAAGACCCTCTGGCCCATGGTTGTGGCTCATTAGGGTACTAGGCACAAGGCCTCTGTTTCCCCTCCAGGCTCTGTAGAGCCACAGATGTTATAGTTCATGTGCCATTTTAAATCCTCTCCCTTAGGCTCTGCCAGGGTCTAGCTCCTCCACAGTATTCAAGTCCCTAAACACAAGATTTAAGAAAGTCAAGCCCACTTACTTTTGTCAGCTCTCTGAGTACCCTTACCCATGCTGGTGCCAGGGTGCTCTGCTCAGACTGTTCAGCACATGGCCATATGAGGTGTAGCACACCAGCCCTCAGACCTTTCATGGGCTCTTCTGTGGGACCTTGGGCTGGCCTTATCCTGCCCAGCCAGCAGCTGCCTCTCCTTCATTGCCTGGCACAGAGCTGTGATTTCAAAAATGTTCTCTCTGAAGGAAATCAACAAAGAAGGGCTTTGGTTTTCTTCTTGACCACCTTGTCTGTCCAGCCCTCCCCAAAGAAGGCCAATCCATCAGCCTTCCTGCTCTCCCTTCCCTGTATAGATCCCATTGCATCCTGATACCCCTTTAACCAGGTGCAAGTCTATCCTTTCACATGAACCACTGCTTATACTAAATCATCTCAGTCCATACCCAGCTATCTTCCTACACCTTCCCTCAATGGCATCTGCTTTCCTATAGCACAATCATCCAACTCATCCCCAGTGTGTGTGGTGACTAACCCCAGCCATCTCCACTCTGAGGGGACCTGAAGGCAGTACAGACACAGTACAGCATGGAGCAGCCTGCACTCTTCCCCCTGAAAGACCAACAGTCTTCAATAGAGCTGCACAGAGCAAGCAAATCAGGACGTAAAACATTTTGAGATCTTCAGATGAAAGGGGTTAGTATGTCATTAACATTAATTTCTTTTGCTGAGACATATGTTAAGAACAGCTCTGGGAATATGTAAGTCTGATGTTTTAACCTTGGCCTTCTTACTGACCCTATCTCTCTAACCCTGGTCATACATTTTAATACCCATGTCTTAATTTCCAGCCTAAAAGGATTTGGGTTCTAACTGTCCTGCCTTGCCAGGCTGCTGTGGTTCTGTAATTAGTACAGCCCATAGATGTCTTCAAATGTAAGCATTATCTCTGTGTAATAGCCTCAAAACTCAGGGTCCTGCAATAGCAGGTGTAGCACAGCAATGTGCTCCCTGAGGAAATAGGTCCTTCCACCTCACAGCCTTGCTTTTCTCCACATGCAAGGGCTCTCCTGGGCAGCCTGTGCAGGCAGTATCTGCCCATTACAGCTGAAGCTGAAAGTTGAACCGAGAGGAAGGAATTTCAGACACTGTCTTGGGACATCCTCACTATATCATGCTATATCAAATAGGCCTTCTCTGCACTAAATGCAATCCCAGGAGTGGTTTGCTCACTCACCCAGTGAGAGCAGTGCAAAGCACAACTGTTGATCCATGCTGGTCATATCACTGCCAAGATTTCCTCCCAGTGATGCCCTGCAGCAAGATCTCAGAGAAAAAATCTGGGTGAAGGATATGCACTTCTGTCTTCAAAGAGACCCCTGAAGCCACTGTTCCCAGCCTGCCATAGGAGCATAAATATCATTAAAAGACCAGCATTCACACCAGATCCACAAAAAGAATGATTTAGAGGAGCAGGACAAACTCAGGGCATGGAGTGGTGTCGAGAACCTCCTTCATATCATAATTGGCTCCAGCAAACCTTCTGCTTTAGTCAGCTGAGAACTTTCACATTCACAGTACCTGTGCAGAAATTCTTCTGTGCCAAGTAGCCTTTATGTGAAACATAAAGTAAGAGTACTTTAGTACTCTAGTACTCTAAAAGTACTCTAGTACTCTAGTACATCAGTACTAAAGTACTAAAGTACTTTAGAGTACTAAAGTACTCTAATATTTTAGAGTACTCTAACATATGTTAGAGTAAACAACTAACAGAGGGCTGGGAATCTTCTGAAGCCATGGTGAATCATGATCAGGTAATTGCCTACAGTCTGCTCCCCTGAGACATGCACCTACCTATGGGCTGGCATTCGTCAGTTCTAGTTTCAGTCCTAGCAGAAAGGCCAAGCCTCAAGTTCACCAGGGAAAACAAACATCTGATCCCCCGAGGTGGTGCCTCCAGGGCAAGTTTGAAGGAATATCAGCCATACAGTGTGGGAGAGCTGTAGTTTATCTCAGGATCCAGAGCTATCAATACAGCACTGCACTGGGGAGATGCAAAATCTTTAATTAACTTTGCTCACTCGCTCCCAGCACTGGTGGAGGTGGGTGGATGTGATTGTTGCTCAAGGTAGGATTCTCCCCTCCCCCTGCTTTTGAATTCCCAAGCAATCAGTGCTCTGTATAGAACAACACAAATAGAGCTCCTCAAACCTGGTGGGCTTTAGTTTTGTTTTGTTCTATTTGGGGTGGGTTTGCCCCCCTCCCTGTTCCATCAAATACCAAGCAATTTATGGACCGCTTTGAATGTGTTTGCACACCCTCTTTGCATCTTAACTGACAACATACATGCTTTTTTAATTAAACTTTTATTGGCTTTTCCATAAGTGATGTACCTACTGTAAGTAAGCACAGTTCGGTACAGATAACATGTGGTTTGTTTAGTTATCTTGCAGGAGATTATTTCTGTTATCATTGTAAGTTGATTATTGTAATTATTGAGAGAGAGAAGGCTGACAGAGGAAGAGAGCATGCAGAAGGAAAATGGGGGGGAATTAAAAGATAATAATAAAAGATAATAGCAGTCTCCTTTGTTCTTATTTTTTTTCTCTTGACAACCTACTGTACATGCTAAATTTCAGTCTAACGTTAGAGTCCTTCCTTTTGCTAACACACCCCCATCAATAACACAAGGTCTTTAAACCCTAGATGCCTGCAATTAACTTCAGTATCAAAAAAAGACAGAAACTGTCTCTCTTGTTACTACTACCAACCCTGTGAATATCTCAGAATTATTCTTTTCACCCCTGTCTTCTGAATTAATTTGATATTTTAAACCCTCTTTAGAAATTACATGGTTTGGGCGCATAGAAAACTAAAGATAAGCATTATGTATGTGGGAAATGTATGAGCATGAAAAGACTGAGGGAGAGACACTATGGACTGCACAGATAACCAGGTGCTCCTGGCATCGTTCTGAGGAGCCAGTCCCTGTTCTGTTGGTGGAACACTGTGCTGCCCTGTGCCTGTCTGGAGGGACACATGCTCCAGAGGCAATGAACATTCCCTGTTCATGTGAAGTGCAAGGGAATCTACATGCTGGTAATCTCAATAAGAGAAGTGCTAGTCATCTCAGGTAAGATTATTTTTCCCATATTTCAGAGAGACACTGGGCAATGCTTAAAACTACTGGAGGAGGGTATCAGAGGGCCACCTCTTTCACTTTGCTGCAATGGAAAATGGCAAGACTCTCATATAAATCAGATGGTGCTAATAAGGTTACTTTTTTAGATACTTTGATCCAGACTAGTAAGGCACTCAAGGACTGAGACTTTGAACTTGGCTATATGTTATCTTATAATATGAGAGAAAGGAATGGCACAACCAGCATGAGCTATTGAACTGTTCTGGGCCAGAAAAGTCTCCCACACCCCAATGACTTTGTATTCAATTAGGTCAGCAAAAAAAGGGGAAAAGCATAGGTCTTATTGGGACAGCACCATATCCAGGCATTAGTAGTAGTGGTATGTTTTCATCTGTAATAACTGGGTATGTTCCACTGTACCATTACCACCAGACTGCAAATCCCCTCCTCAGCAGGGACATGAAGAGTTTCATGGTCAACAGAGTCAAATGAGAGATACAGCAGGAAATCTGTCCTCTACGTATGCAGATGCAGAAGTGCCACAAAAGCAGTTTCATCTAATGTCCTGGCCTGACTCCAGCCAGAGCCCCTGTGTCATTCCAGGAATACTGCGAGTGGCAAACCTCACTCTGGTCAGAGGGTCAGAGCTGAAGCCATCCAGATATGAGCTATTCAGATGCATCTCAGAAAATCCTCCCAAAAGAGCAAGCCTTGTGAAACCAAGCTGGAAAAGAAAAACCAAGAAATCAATGCTGTGCTCTTTACAGTTTTTCTGTGGTAAATAAATACTGCATTACCTACACCGTGCTCACATTAAAGGATTCTCTTCACTCAAGGTAGTTACTCACTTCAGCATTTTTGGTGTTTACTTCCCCTCTTTGCCAAGGGACCTGATTTGTGATGTCGCACAAAACTTCAAAATGAAGTGCAGCTCTCCCTTCTCTCTCTCAGAAAAGCAGGCTAACAAGATGCACACCTTTGCTCACCTTTCCCAAGGAAGGAGAGCTGCAGCCCATGTTATTGTTTTATAATGACATGACTATTTATGGTTTCAAAAGCTCTTGTCAGAGTTCCTCTAGTGAAGAGGAGAAAGACAGGAGATAAGGCTTTGAAGGTCAAAACAAACAAATGGACAAACTAGGAGAATTTTTTTTTCTATTGGGGGATGGGGTGAGAATACACCCCCTAAGATCATCTGTGGTCATAAAAAAGCAGAAGGAATCAAATCAGCCGATTTTCATTCGAGGTGTAGAAACCTGGAGATCAGACTAAATATATTCAAGAATAACCAATTTTACCATGCCTTCATTATCTAGCAGTGTCTATCCTGACCGGTGGGAAGCAAAGCAGTGAAAGAAATGGAAAAGAAAATATTTTTAAATTAACCCAGATTTCTCAAACCACCTCAGAGAGGCAAACAAACAAATAAAACAAGCTGAACCGTCACTCACTTCTTGGATGCAAGCTCACGTCAACTTTTATTTTTCTGAATTGATTCGCTTGTTCCTATTGCTTGCCATTTTTATTTTTTGGTCCCTGAAAACGTAGTAAAAACCAGCTAATAGGGGTACAAAATAGTAAGTTTTATGTACATTGCAGAAACTCGTATATGATGCAGTTTGTTAAGATCTCTGCTGCTCCCCCAGCAGCGTGTCGGGTTTGTCTAACACCCAGCCCCTGAGTTACAGTTTTACGGCGCCGATTTATAGCGCTGTAAGTTTAATATAGTGGCGCATTGTAAAAGGCTGCTTGTTTTTTTTTCCTTTTTTTTTTTTTTTTTTTTTTTCCTTTCCCCTTTCCCCTCCCCTTAATTAACATTTCAGACGCCGGGGGAGCAGCAAAGGGCAGGGCGGGGGCGGGCGGCGGGAGCGGGGCCGGGCTGAGGGAGCGCCCGGAGCGCTGCCCGGGCACGGGCGGTGCTGCCCCCTGCCGGCGCGGCGCCGCTCCCGCCGCTTCCCGCCTCGCCCCGGCCCTCAGGCCGCCCCCGGCCCTCGAGAGCGCTCCCTCACTAATCACAAAAATAAATAACCCACCCCGCCCAAGAATATGGGAAGTGATGGAAGTTGAGCAGACAAAAACCCTTCGGTGGCCTTTTGGTGCTAATGGTAGTATGGAACTGTAACCTAAAACATGGCAGCCCTTGTGCACTGGGGGTAAAATGCCAGCTTTAGGCACAGGAGCTCTTTGCTGTGCTTGTCTGGTCCTCTTGGAAAGATTGTTCAGTAGGTGGGATTGCATCACATGCTGGGGCCACCTTTTCAAGGCCTTCACTTCCTGGAGTCCAGCCCAGCAGGACTCTTGTGAGATGCTAGGGAACACCTGGATAACTACAGGAAAAATAGCACTGTTGCTTCTACTTCATAATGTAATCATAGACTATCCTGGGTTGGAAGGGACCCACAATTACTATTGAAGTCCAGCCTCTGGCCCTGCACAGCCCCAAGAGTCACACCATGTGCCTGAGAGCATTGTCCAAACACTCCTTGAACTCTGCAAGGTTTGGTGCTGTGACTTTCAGCTCTCCTTGTTTGCCATCCTCCAGTGTGTTGTTTTTTCCATAGACTAGTGGGACCTAGCAATGCTGCCAGCAAAACCAAGCTGTATTGTCTTACAAGGGAGGTGATGTGCCAGAAGTGAGTTGCAAAGTGAAAATGCTTCAGGGTCGGAGGAAAGAAGAGATGCTTTGGCTTTCACTGCAGCCCCTCTTCCACTGGGCCCCCTCTACACCAAACAGGTGTTTGCCATCAGCCATGCCCATCACTGGAGTCAGCTCCTGTTTTAGTCCCTGCTCCCCTCTGTCACTCTTCTCTACTTCCCTAGATCACCAATTTGTCTGATTGTTTGCAATTAACTGTTGATTATGGTGCACAAAAGTCCAAGGAGGATAATTAAAAACTACTCAGCTAGCAGCAGTGGAAAGACTCTGCTGCTGCAGAAGAGAGAACAGTGCACAACAAGCACATCCCTGCTTGGGTGGCAGATGTGGGCTGGTGAGGACCTGCGAGCCTGGTGTGCACAGGTAGGAGGTGGGCTGCAGGAAAGGCAGGGCAGGTCAGAGGCTGGTGATGATCTCAGAGAGCTCAGGTGAAACATTGCAGCTTCATGCCACAGCCCCCAGAACCATGAAAAGAGGGGTAATTCCCCACCCCACTTATGATTAATGAAATAAAATGAAACCTTGAAACCAGGGAATGAAGTTAAATGAACAGACAGAGGAGGAATTAGGGAGTTGAAATGAAAGGACCATGAATTGCCCAAGTGATACTTTAACAAAATCTCAAAATCAGGGAACAAAGTGAAACAAACACACAGGAGATGCATTATTATTAAATAAATTGCAATTGCAAAACATTAAAAAATTCTGAAATTACGTGAAAACAGTTAAATGGAATGGGATTACATGGAGTGCAGTGAAATGGACCAAAACTGACTGCAGTGATATTCGAATTTGTGAGATTTCATTTCCTTTTAAAATTGCGTTTCCTTCCATCATATGTTCTGTCCAGTCTTTTCATTCCAGTTTTTTCCCTGATTTTGAGATTTCATTCCCTTTCATGAAATGAAGATTCTGAACCAAACACATAGGAAAGAAATTACAATGAAATGTCATCAAAAACAAAACAAGAAAATTCTGAAATGAAGTGAAAACATTTAAATGGAATGGGATGACATGAGGTGCAGTTAAAAGTTCCAAATATTGCTGAAATGTGATTATTTGAAATCTTGAACAAAGCAAAACAGGAGGAGAAGTTATGATGAAATGAAATGCAATTAAAAAAAAAGAAAAATATGAAATGTAATTAAAATAATGAAATGGAATGGGATGACATGAAGTGCAGTGAAATATACTGAAACTTTCAGAAATAATACTCATAGAAATAGCAAGATTTATTTTCCTTTCATTAAACGAAAATTCTTTATTTCATGAAAGGAAATAAAATCTTGAAATCAGGGAATGAAGTGAACAGAACACACAGAAGAGGAATTATGATGAAATAAATGGCAATTGAAATTTTAAAAAATTCTGAAATGAAAACAATTAAATGGAATGAGATGACATGAAGTGCAGTGAAGTGGTCCAAACCTGGTCAAACTTATACTCACTGAATTAGCAAGATTTCATTTTCTTTCATGAAATACCAGTGGAACCAGGTGCCCAGGAACTGCAACGTGCACCTTAGGCCATAGCAGTAGCATTGAAGCCTTGAGTGATTTCCTCATTAACTTTTCTGAATGGGTTGAAGAAACACACTTCTCTGTCTTCTCAAGCAGCATCTCTTTTTACACAAATTGTCAGTGGAAAACCTTTCAAGAAATCACCTTGCTGTGAATTTCGCTTTTATTGCATGAAATAAAGCACAAAGACAAATGTTGGAGCTGATAATGCAAAGTACCCACTCAGTCCTGTGTCAACACAGATCATTTTTACACCAGTAATAGACAACATGGGGCGTTGAGGAGAAGCTTGGGCAGGAACAAAGTACACACAATAAATTTAAACCTTCTTCTTTTTCACCCCCTTGTCTTTCTTTACCTCTGCACTTCCTCTCATCCTGTGAGCTAACCTTTCCTTCTCCTGGCCCTTTGAGCCCATTCTTGTTGCCCACCAAACCCTGTAGTAAACTATATGAATCATTAGCCTGGCAGGATGTGATCCTAATTTCTGGGGTGGTTTCTGCTATCTTAGTGAGTTAAAGCCACTCAGGATATGACATGAGCAAGGTAAGAAGTTTTTAGATATAGCTGGAAGAAAAAAAAAAAAATTTTTTTCAAAAGGGAATAGCACAGTGCCAAAACCTAGTGAAGTGTTTCAATATTTTGCAAGAAATAAACCTAGAGTAATTCTCAACCCTGACCTGTATTTGGATGATCATGTTGTACCGCAGACAAAACCAGCAATACAGAAATGGGTAAAAATGAAGATTAAAAAGAATAATTGAACTGCTTTGATTTTCAAAGAGGGGTTCAGGACAGCCCAACTGTGATTATAATGAGCATCTTTTGTTTCCTCTGTGGGAGATCTGTAGGGATACAGTTGCTATAAAAATAGGGGCTCAGCAAACTGGTAGGACATGATTACAAGAACTGTCCCTTGCTGCTACACAAAGCATAGTTCAAGACACAGACGTAATATTTTCTCTGAAAATGGTGGATTTAATTACAAATTCTCTTGGTTTCACCGAAATCTACATCTTGAGTTCATTTCATGAAGCCTGAGCAAAGGAAATGTGAACAGTTGGGATACCAGAGGCAGAGTGAAAACGAGGAGGAATTCAGTGCAGGGGAAAATGCAAAAATACAAACTGAATGAGGCTTAATACATCAGGGATTAACTCTGCTTTGAGTTTTTAAAATAATATCCCTTCTTCTGAAGACACAATGCTAGATGTTAGAAAATTACTGTCCTCTGAAGCCTGATGTTTCAAAATAATGAAGGCTAAAGTCCCATTAGATGTTTGTTTAAGGACTAACACATTTAACATCTGTGAAACCTAACCATAATGTCTTGCTGTTTGTCCACTAAATCCCATTATTCTCTAGCAGTGGGATGTTTATTCTGTTTAGCTGTCCTGCCCGCTCCGAAACCAGAGTTTTCTCACTGAATGTGCCACTTGGTTGCACAGTTCTTGTTCTAGACCTTGAATTTAGGGCTGGTTAAGAGGGATGTGAGAAACATCTTCGAAAGAGCTGACCTCCTGACACGCATCTCAGGAGCAACATAGGCAAGACTTAGGCTGAAATTAAAAAAGGAACACTTTTTCTTTTGTAACAATTTAAGGAGCAAACAGTAACTCCTGGAATACAGAGCTGTGGGACACTCATTCATTCCAGTGACACTTGCCCAGTTTACTGCTGTCTGCACCATGAGATGATGGACAGATTGGAGCGAATGAGAGTTTTCTCATGGCAGGCACTGTCCTAAAGCAAAGAAGGCTGCCCATGTTTCATTTACAATTTCAGCGGGAGTTTTGCTCTCTTGACCCCGATGTGCTTTTGGTCCATGGATCCTATCTAGTAGACAGTTTCATCGAAGTTCAGCGACTCACTGAATCTGTACTTGAGTGGACTGTTAAGTCTTGGTGTCCTGGCATTCAGGCTGCTGAAATGCAACACCTTAAAGTCTCAAATGTTCATGTCAAGCTTCTCATTTCAGTCACTGACAGGCTTTCATGTCATTCAGATAAGCTGCTCTCAGAAAAGCTGTTTAGAAAGTCATCCTGAGCCTCTTAGTCCAGTGACAGTTTTATAGCTGTCTCCCCTACTGTGGATGTGCCAGACCTAGAACGACAATCCTCAGAACTCAAGTCAATAAATTGTGCCTCGAAGTTGTGAGTTTTGTCCAAAGTTGTAAGCTCAGCTTACTTAGGGACAACTTTTATTTCTCTTAGTCTGTATTTCCCTGTCAGCTGCTGGCTGGAGATTTGGGCTTTAGAAAGAAGGAAAGAACAAAGACTTTAATTCCCTTGTCTCCAGGAGACAGACCTGCAAGACATTGGAAATCCGTAAAATCCTGATCTGGCACTAACCCCAGTCCTGGGGTCTCAAAACTGCCACTGGGCGAAACCTGGCACCATAGCTCATCAGCACAAAGCAAATGCAAACTTTATTGTATAATCATTGTTGCTGGAATTATCTATTCTTTATCTCTGTGAGAGCGCGAGAGATTAAGTTTGGAAGCCTATTAGCAGCCATTGAAATGCCATTGTTATCATTCACTGTTAATCATCACGCCTGGCTCTAATGCACTTAATCGGAGCAGTTGACACTTGGGCTCTAAATGACAGTCAGCCAAGCAGGAGAAAGGTGGAAAGTGCCCATGCTCTTGCATGGGGCTCGCATCTTCTGCTCATGGCAGCTTTTGAGTCAAATAAAGACCCCAGCAGCAGGGTGGGAACTCTGGGCAGATCCTTCCAGATCCCTAACTGATTACAGCTGGTCTTGGCAGTACATTTAAATGGCACAGGGAGAAAGCAAAAAAAGCTCCCTGTCATGAAACATCCTACACAGGACTCACGGACATGCTGAGGAAGCCAGCCCCTGGTCAGGGAAAATGTTTCTTGGGGTCTTTTTGGAAACTCCTGCCTGCCAGCTGTTAATGGATGGGGCTGAACTGCAGTCTGCATGTTAATGAGCCTATTATGAGCGGCACTTTATCTTGTGACAAAGGTGGATTTAATGGAGTTGAAAGGTTTCCCAGAGTAAATTCTAAATGTCCTAATAATGCAATGAAGACTCTATTAGTCTATTTATTAATTACAATACAGCCGCGTTTCAGCAAGCATGTTTCAGCACCCCACTATGTGACTTTTCCAGTAGAGAAAGCTCACAGGGACGTGTCCTGCAACCTGAAGATGGGAACCTGCAGTCTCTGTCACAGCCCTTCTAGAAGCCCTTAACATGGCATTCCTTATCTCATCTTGCACTTTTACTTCCACTCTACTTTATCTGGCAGTAATTCTAGCCTTGATGTCTATGAGGAGTTCTGTGTGCTTATCACCCAAATATCTTCTCAGCCTGTGTGTCACTGTCACAGTTGTGGAGTGGGATGAAGGCTCATCTCGTGCAGATTTGGGCCATATCTCACAGCTCCCCAGGCATACCCCATCGTTTCTCTGGGCTATTTTGATGAGACTTTACCTGTACCGTGAATCTTCCAGCAGAGGTGATGGTCATGTCAACTTCCACAGCGCCTGCTTTTACAAGGTACTATGCCATGTACCAATTGTTATTCTTTGCATGCCTGGGCTCAGATCCTTTAAAGTTCAGGTCAGTCTCAAGGCTAAGATGAATTCCTTGCCTCAGGACTGATGCTGTCTTTTTTACACTACTGGTCAGAAGACTCTTCTGTCTTAGATACTCTGGCTAGGTTTCCATGAAGATTGTTCAGAGGAGAAAGGGACCACGATAATTGTTTTACAACACTGTCAGATAGAGGACATCTTTCTTTGTCTTTCAGGTTATGATTTGTGTTAATAGTGAAGTGTGAATGACTGCAGGCTTTCTGTGGGTTTGCTGGAGTCAAGCTTTTGAACTCTTTCCTCTCCTAGGAGCTAGCACACTCAGAGGTGAGAAAAACAAGGTATGCAATTATTACAAAATTCTGGCACAGTATCATGATTCACAGTATCACCTGGGTTTTTTCTTTCTGTGCTCATCACCTTTGTCTCTTATTGAATGGCATCTGTGTACAGAATACCCATGTTTTCAAGCTGCAATCCACATCTCATTTGGCAACCATACATATGTTGAAAAAAAATATGCTAATACAACAGCTCACAACTTTTCACTGGCAAGGAGAATATGATCCTTCCTACCTCCACCAAAGACTCCAGTTGAGAAACTTGTGGTGAAAGGACATGCACAGATCTATAGGAGCTGCTTTCCTTCATGCCAATGGGCTCATTGGTAATTTTAAAGAAAAGGTCTAAAAGTCTATTTCAGTTGGAAAACAGGACTAAATAATCTCCTTCAACCCAGTTTCACTCCAAGCTCTCAGCTGCATTGTAATTAAGTTTATTATCTGCAGCAGTATAAGAATATTTTCAGTCAAAATAAGAAATAATGCTTCTTCTATAGTACTTTCTATCCAAGACTGAATTATCATATCATCCTACTGTCTATTGCCTTCCTTTGCTGTGAAGCAGCTTGTCTCTGTGACAACAAGCAGTGGTGGGACAGAAAGACTCTGTCTCGCTGGCCCTGACTCACTGCCCACTCCTACACACTCAGCTGTCTCATTTGAAAACAACGTGAATGTCCTGCATGAGCCCTTCTTGGTGGCAAGCATGCCTTGCTAAGAAATTACAGATCTCATCAGAGGTCCAGCAAGTTTTAATATTGTATCTAGAAGAAAAATGGCTGCATTTTGGTCTTTTAAAGAAAGGAAGCTGAGGGCATTCCATCATTTCTTTGAAGCAAACAAGAAATTGCTCTGAACATGGAAAGTGCCCTATTCAGATCATCAGGACCATGCCTGGGCTTACATGCCATCATATAACTGTGAATTTTAACATCATCACAGAAGGGTATCATTACAGAAGGAGTCAGTCCTGATTAACATAAGTATCCACACACTTCTGAGAAACAAAAGGACCATGACACATCTAGGTATCTCTGTTCTACCACTGTTCTGGGGGTAAATTGCAGGATTCCTGGCAGACATCATGAAGGAAGAGATTTGCTTCCTGATGTTTGTCATAAGTGATCAGAGAGGCACACTAAACCACAAATAGAGCTGTTTGTATTTCTAAATCAGTCCTCAACATGGTGGTTTTTCTGGAAAATAGAAATCATATAAATTAATTTGTCAGCTCCTATCTAGATCCCAGGCTGTTTCACAGCAATACATAGAGAAGAGCTGGTTGAAATAATTATTCTCGACTTATGCAATCATTCTTTTTATTTCTGAAGGCTAATGGAGTGAAAACATGCTTTCCAGACCTTTGCTAATGACAGTCAGAAATAATGATTGGGGACCCTTATGTTCCTTTCGTAATAAGGAAAGCAACACAAAATGATAGGGATGTGAGTCCTCAGCAATCACTTGTTCTTTATTTAAAAGGCAAATGGAGCATTCAGATGAGTTCTTTAGGTTAATGGAGCCACAAATAAGGTTTTGGGGCAAGAATTTTTCACAGATAATGCAATACAGGCAATCACTTCTCTGGAGGACAGAATTATTTACAGATGTTGAAATTTCTCTATCACAGAGAGGCAACTGAAAAGCCTACACTGTGAGGACAAGTCAAATTAATCCTTTATTTCTCATTGTCCCAAGTCTGTGCACAAAGTCCCATGTGGTGCAGAGGCAGCATGTGCCCAGCCTGGATATCAGCTGCTGAGGTGGTAAGGGATGGTCACAGGAAATGAGAGCCCCAAATATATTCAGAGAAGGGCAACATAACAAATTGAAAATCACTTCTTGTGTGCATGTCAACTGAACCTCATGTGCCTCTGCCATGCACTTTTCTGTCCCCTACCCTTGCCCAAGCTGAGATTCTGGCACTAACCCAGCTCACACAAGACCCCCAGCAAGATGAAATGACCCAGAGACTCCTGTTCCACTGTTTGCTGAGGGTCACAAGACTGGACAAAGCAAGCCTAGGAGATCCCCCAGAGGAGCCCCAAGTAGGATCTCAGACAGTTTTATGCCAAGGGAGAAGAGGGCAGAGGTAGTCATCCACACAACCATTAGCTTCAGAGAGAAGGAGTAGAGTGTGGGAAGTCCCCCAGGCTCTGCTGATAGTCAGATGCAATTTCCTTGACATCTGCTAAAAGAGCTGGAAGAAGTGAGAGCCTGGAAAGATTTCTTCCCTGCTGGGTCATTCTTGCTAAGGAAATTGTACCTATTTCTTTCTCACAGGCTGGCGAAGGCACTGGCAAAATGGAGCCCCCATAACCTTGGAACAGCAGTTCAGGTCCAGGTCTCCAGAGGCTTCTAATTTTTCACCACATCACCACATGAAGCAGGTTCATGTTTCCTTTATAGTTCTTGTTGTACTCATCAGTACTTCTGTAAATAGATCTGAAACAACATCCATAGGCTGGGAACTTTTAGGGAAAGGGGCCTAACTTCTTGGTTGCTAGCACCACAAAAATTAATTTTACATCACTGCTTTCCCTTCTACTGAAGAAGGTAACCACCTGCAGGTTCAGATGGTTTAAAAGAGTCCAATGCAGGTATGCCCATATAATTGATTACTCAGCAGGAGGAGGAGGAGGCAGTATGTTATCCACTAAATAAGTTCTGAAAGATGCATTATTAGTACCATTTACAGTATCTCATTCCTTTCAATATGAAACCATCACAGGGAGAAAAAACTTTTTAAACAACTTTTTAAACAATCACTATGATGTTTATAATATATACATATATATATGTATATAAAACAATCACTATGATGTATCAAGAAGCAGTCTCCTGGACAGAAAGAGAGAATAGTTCACAGATACATTTGTTTTTTATCAAAGCCTGCCTAGCCTGTTGGAAAAAGAAATTTAAACCCATTGATCTGTCAGTGTTAACGACAAGAGAAGCACGTCTGAGAAATCGGTTCAATATTCAAGACCCTATTTTAATAAAGCTGTTTTCCCAAGTTGTGATCTCATCAGCTCTCACAAGCTTTGTGGCTGGAGCTTTTTGAATGTGTTCACTGGGGTGCCATGAGCACATAGAGGAGCATCTTCAAGTGATGGGGGAGAGCTGACCAGTCCTGCAATTCAGGACTTAAGCCCAGCACCCTTGTTGACATCTGCCTGGTGTAGTGATCCATGAAAAGAGATGTGGAGACAATGTGCTCTAAATATGTGACTATAAAATATTACTATGTGACTATAAAAATATATAAAATATATAAAATATATAAAATATATAAAATATATAAAATATATAAAATATATAAAATATATAAAATATATAAAATATAAGCCTTTGTGGGCTTACATTAGACTAAGTGATGCTTCATTTCAAGGAGGAAAAAACTACTAAAGCAGAGCATCTATCAATAGATCCATTTTCATATGTTCAACTACTCTGTTAAGAATTTTGACTTTCACTCCAGATTCTGCATGAAATTAAGATATTGTTAATAATTAATTTGAAATAGGCTCCCCCTGTATCATCTTTTCCAATATTCTATAGAAATATGGGGGTTTGATGCTGTAAAGCAAATACAAGCTGCAGAAATTCTGCTACTGTGACTTTCCCTACCCTGCCCAAGACAGTGTGAGATGCTAATCACCCTTCAAACCTTGCAGCATGAGGACTGAACCTTGAGAGTCTATTAATGAAGACCCAGCTGCAGTAAGCTAGGCTCATGGCTTGGACAGATGGTACGAGACTGCCCAAATAATGAACTGGGAAGGGCAGTTGTCCAAGAAAGTGCATCAAGTAACTTTAAATGCACATTTGACTCGGTGCAATTTATCAGCCAATGTATGAATCTTTAGTCAGAAGCAGAGCACCAAGCTCAGGAATGATGTGAGCTGCTTTAATCAGCTCGCCCCCGGGTAGGAAAAGCACGCAAGGAGAAGGGTACTGTCAGCTGCAGAGTGACATGTGCTGAGCACAGAGTAGGTCTCAACAGTCACCTCCACCAACTCTGATTCACTCACTGCTGGTACAACACTGTCACCCTCACCTGTAAGAGACTAACACTAACATACGCAGCCACCTAACAACAGTCTGTGCTGGCAAAAAAACATTTACAAAACAGTCAGTGATCGTATCCAAATGTATTACCCTAACAGATATTTCAAGATGGGGAAAAAAAAAAAAAAAGGAAAGAAAAGGAAACAAACTGTGTGCTAGGGCTGCCATGAATAAGAGTTGACTGTATCAAAATGGGTTTCCCTGCAATCCAGGTGAATGACTTAGCATTTGGCAACATTAAAAAGCATTTTATTGTAATGGGCACTGCAGACTGCACCATCCAATCTCTCTGTGTAACCACTCTGTCCCCATCATTATTGGCTACTCCTTCAGTTTGTGTGTCATTCTCAGATTTATCAGCAGCAATTTTATATTTATTTCAAGATCACCAATAGAGAAAGGGAAATAACACTGGACACAGACTATTTCCTAAAAACCTCACTCCCATCAGTCAACATTCCCTACCTCTTTTGACTCAAGTCAAAATATTGTGCTGGTACATGCTGAACACAGTGCAAAAGCACATTATCTCTCTGCAGTCTCTGTTGACAATTGAATTTGTAACCACATACTAAATGGAAGTTGTTCTGTTTAGTAGACTCTACCTCCTTGAAAGATAAGTTGCCTGATAATTATATTTCCAGTTAGAAACTCATATTTCCCTGTGCACTATTTTGCCAGATACTAATTCAGGTTGTTCAGCTTATAACTATCTCAGCTACTCCTGTTATACCCCTCTGAGGGGGTGGCAAAGTACTGGCAAAACTAAAGACATTTGCAGTCATCTGCAATATTGCCAGCACTGCCAGGTTCATTAAAAACAGATGTTTCCTGAGCCAACCCTCAGGACTCCTAGATATTTTTGGTCCTAATAGATAATGTTTAGCAGACTCTTTGGTTACTTCTTCTGGAAAGTAATCAGCCTTATCCAAGTCCATATGCTGTGGATTTTCAAATATAGAGTGGGAATCATGACTTAATGCCTTTGACTCCCTGCCTTCATTACAATATCTTTAATTATCTCTTGCTGATGATACCAGCATTCCTATGGTTCCTAAACCTACAGAAAGTCCTCACTGCCTCTACCTTCTCTCACTAAATCAGAGGGTTTGTGTGCTGTGTTTAGCTGCTTCCCACTCTAGCAACCCCTTTTCTGCTGCCTCTTTCCCCTCTCTGATACTGGAAGGGTGTTGTGGTCAAGGAACAGCCAGCAGTTTCTGGAGGGGGTCACAAAGAATGCCTAAAACAGCTTTGGGATTCAGAGGCTTTCTGCAACTCATCTACAGTTCATGGGGAGAAAAGCCCTGCCTGCAATTAGAGGGAAATTATGTGAAGAGAAAAATTTGAAAATTCCCATTCTCATGGTCTCTATGCTGTTGTACAGGGTTTCTGTCTGTCAAAAAAAGGTAATGAAAAGTAAGTTAATAGATGGCACAGAGGCCGTAACAAAGACAGGGGCAGAAGTCATCACTCTAAACTATTAATTTGGTGTCTTTTTCCATTTCACTCATTTTTCTTTTTCCAAATTGCCTGGCGCATCTTGTCTTTACTGCCACATGCACAACTGAACTAAAAGCTTTGCTCTCAGAATAAATATCTACTACAAGGAGAAGTTTGTTACTGTAATAGCACATTCACCACACACACACTGCATTCTAATAACTACAGCTGTGTAGAGAAATCCTCTTAAATCAAAGAAATACCACAACTAATAATGAGAATGTTCAACAAAACTCCGTGAAGCAAACAGGGAAATAGAAAGATTGTTTGACCTTTTAATACTGTAAATACATCTGGAGTGCCCAAGGAATGGCTGCATCCCACAGCCTCCTGAACAAATACCTGGTGCCTCTAATAACACTGTTTTCCTGCATGTGTCTATAGCAGCCACATGGCTCCTCTTAGCAGCAGGACAGGACAGCTGGGATTATATGGAGCCGCATTTCCCAGCTGTTTTGATTTCTGTGGGTTTTGTTTTGTTTAGCTTGGGTTTTTCTTCCAGGAACTGCATCCATTGAATAGGCTAAGTCATCGAATATAGCATCCATTTCTTCTCAGTAGAGCTAGGGAATAGCAGAACAGCAGGGATGCACATGTGCAGCCAGTCAACAGCTACTTTCTTAGTCCTGACAGCCTGAAGGACCAGATGCAGTGAAGCACATGTCCCAAAGGACAGGCTACACTTCGCTGGGAGAAGGAACATGAGCAGCCTGATCTCAGAGGTCTTCTAGTCCTGAAGAAACTGTGAGGGTCAGAGGGGAATTTTGATGAATGCCTGAGGCAATGGCATGTTCACCTCCTCAGAATCTCTGTGTGAGGGAAGCAACCTCCATAGGTTTTGGGTTCACCCCATGCAGAAGTGGTTGTAGAAAGAGGTTCCTCCTGATGAGTCTATACACTCTCCAAAGCACATTCTAAGGAGTTCCAAAGCATAAACTTGTCTTCTTGGTACAACCACACACAGGGCAAAGGCCACCAAGATAATTCTGCTCTAATTATCATCCAAATAGGAAGGTGAATAGCTGTGAAGCTGCTTTGTTCTACTGAAAGGTCTACTGGATCTCTGGAAGCTGAGTTTGTTACCTGCACAGAGCTGCTCTGTGCCATGAAGACTCATCAGCTTGTTAAGAGGGGCCAAAACACAGCTCTGGGTCAGGTTTCCAACACAGTTCTGTTCCCACTGAGTTTGGTCTGTGAAACTCCAGTTCCAGGTTTGGAAAATCAAGCCCGAAGCTCTTGAAATCTGTCCTTTTTCATGCTCTTCCAATTACTACTGATCTCCATATTTAAAAACCTGGTTGTGCTAAGGAGTGGTGTGATCAGGATGGTAATAGAAATAGATTTTTGGAGTCTGATAAGCTACATTTGGTTGAAATGTTTTAGCCATCTTTCTTGAAAGTAACATTAAGAATGAGAAAAAAAAATAGTAACAGGGTGTTTAAAATGACAGCCAGAGAAAGCAAGAGTGTTTCACTAATCTCTCATAATTCTTTGGCCATGTCAGAGGAGAGCCATGACCTACTGAGACTGTTAAAATGCTTTTGAGCAAACATCACAAAAAAGAGAAACTGTAGGAATTCAGAGAAGGAAGTAAACTATTATTTTGATGAAACTTTAATAAAGGGAAAAGAAGTGAAGAATCAGATGGCCTATTTTTGCCCTGGAAAACATCATATGCCTCAAGGTTCCACTCTGGATTCCAGACTGTTTAATTTGCTTGTATTTATGAACAAACTAGAAAGGACTGGAACTGAAATAGCAAAAAATGCATCAGCTGCAAATTTTTAGGTGGGTGAGTAGTAAGAATTATGATGATGATGATACTCAGAAAGACCCTAGGCAACCAGATGACTGGCTCAGGTCAAATTCCACATTCCAGTGCCAAAACACCAAAGATACGTGACATTGGAAAAGGGAAAAATACTGCTTGCACAGGAATCTAAATAAAGGGAAATCTTTACCAAAAAAAGCAAAATATTTTTTACACCTGTCCCATGATCTGTATCTCCATAGCTGCACAGTGCCTCCACTTAGCAGACATGTGCCCAGGATGCCACCCCAGCTCTGAGCAGTAAGAGCCATGTCACACCATGGGAGAGGCTGTGCCCTACAGCTGGACAACATCTCCCTTCCTGCTTCCCTCCCCCAGCTCGCAGCATGGGGCTCTGCCACCTCACCCAGACAGATCCTCCTCTGCAGTCCCTTGCCCACCACACACAAAGACACACATGGGGCCCTCAGGTGCCCCTCAGCCTCTGTCTCAGTGAGGGGCACCAAGCAGGAGAGAAGAACAGAGTATGAAACATGAAAGAGAAAGAGGTTTTGATGTCATAAGGAGAGAGAGGGAAAATAAAGGATGGAGAAAGAGCAGCAAGGAGGACTGGTCAAGAGCTGGAGTTTGGGAGAGGGTGCTGCACTGCAGGTGGAACAAAGATACAAAGGTGAGCCAAGGAGGCAGTCCAAGTTATCACTGTAGATATGTCCATGGAGATTCAATCTGTGCACAAATGATAGCAGAGAGCTAAAATTAATTAAAAATTAAACACTCAAAAATATTTGAGCAATTCTATGTAAGCACTAAAAATCCAGCTGAAATCCTACACATAACATCTCTTCATAAGCTCTAAAACTTCCTCAGAGATACTGCACAAGTTAAATGGGGATATTGTTCCTGTTAAAGCAATATGTTAAGAAGAAATTATAGGGAAAGAGTGGAAGACAAGGCTATTAGCAAGGGTTAGGTTTAAGATCACTACAATAAGAGTGCTACAAATGGTGCAGGGTGGAAAGGAACAGGCATTCTGTACTGACAACTCTTCCACCTCCAGGATGCCTGAGAGTCCTGGGAAAGCTGTTCTGACAAAAAGGGTGAGTGGAAGGGTTAGTGTTGGGAGAGAGACACAAGCTACTGCTCCAGTTGGAATAGGGCAGGAAAGAGCTGCCAAGGGATGGATGGTCTGCAAAAATAGCTTTCCTGTAAGATCTTGCTTATCCTGAAAATTACTGGGAAAGCTGGGACAAAAGTCAGCCAAGGTCAGCAATTTGGAGTGAGGTGTGAAGGTGGTTTGTGTTGGGAGAGGTGCAAATCTGTCTGTATTTTTGAGTGAGGCTGGAATCAGGCTGCCAAACCTATGCTTAAGCTGCTGAAATAATTCATCTCCTGAGACCTTTTGTACAATAATGTGATGAAGGAATGTGTAATCTTTAGAGCATACTCACTTTATCCCTCCTCCTTAGCTCAAAATGTCAGGAAAAGAAATATGCAGTGAAAAAAATCACAGCAAAATCACCACAGATAGAAAGAAATATTAAATACCTTTTGCAAACAGGTGTTTAAGCCCATGTACTCATTGCTATAGTAGACCAAGGACACAAGGTGATTCAAAATGAAAATGTATTTGTCTATGGATAACATTAGTTTCCAGAGTCATGGGAGTTAATGATAACAACAATTTTTAGAGTATATTAAATGCCATCCTTCAAGACTTAATCCAACCTCTAACTATTTTGGGATCAGGATGAGATCTAATGGGGCTTGAGAACAAGGTTGAAAGGATTGATTATCCTACATCAGCCTGCTGTGAGGTTCTTACATCTTCCTCTGAAGCATGTAGTGCTGGCCAGGGTCAGAGGCAGGCAGCTGGATAGGAAGGCACCCTGGATTAGCTTGTTTGTACTCCCACTGCTCTGCCTTGGCTGCAAGCTATGCAAGGTTTTATGTCTGTAATCCACAGCTCTCCTTGAGAAACACATAGGGCCTCTGAAATGCTAAATAACCCAGGGAAAGAAGCTTACCTGAAGCCATGAGTAAACCCAGCAGTCAAACCTCTGCCACAGATTTTGGCTTCTTCCTCTTCTAAATGGCTCAAGGTTTGGATGTCTTTGTTTCCAGCCCTGTATCTGAAAGATAAAGGAATTAGCAGGATTTCTTTAATCTTTGTGTTCTCCCAGATAAGTGTATTAGAGGAATTTTATGGGCTATGGAAATATTTATTTTGAATTAAAATTAAAGCTGCACCCCATTGTGTTTATTGTATCTTAGTGTAGGGCACAACTGAGCCATGAAGTCTCCTATATCTGACTGCAAAAACATAATTCCTTTTGCCCAGACCTGGATAAATGAAATAACAATGCTCATTTTCAGCAAAACGCAGTTTATATCTTATTGTAATGCAGCACACACAGAGCCCAAAATGTCTCCTTAAATAGGTATTTTATTTTCAAAATTTCATGGGGAAATTGATTTTGGCTTTCAAGCAGCAAAGAACTAGAGGTGTAACCTAGGGCATTATGGAGTCAGCATGCCCAGCTATTGACTGGAGGAGACCAGTAATTGTATTTTTGTGTAAACTTCTTTTAGTGAACATAAGAATATCTCAACTGGCTTTACCTGAGCTCTCTCTAGCTGGTTTCCTCCAATTTAGCCAGAGGAGAGGTTGCTGCTACTGTCATAGATAAAGAGGAATATGGAAAAAAGTGATAGCTAACAGGCAGACCTATTTCCTCTCTATGTGCAGAGCTCTTGCTGGTGTCCACAAAATTCCTTTCCCACCTCCAACTGAAATACAGTTTTCAGAAAAGACCAAGCCCAGAACACACTCTAAATCTCACAGGCAATGATTTGAAAATAAAGTGGCCATATTTCTGGAGTGCAGTGCTCCTCTGCCTGAACAAAGGGATGGATAGAGGGGAAGGTGAGTAGTACAATATGAGCACCTCCCATCTCAGAACCTATGGTGTCTCTGATTCCTCCTCATGGCAATGTGAAGCCCTCCCTGAACAGAGCAGCCCACCAAGCAGCATAGCCCAGCACCAGCTGAACTACATTTTCATGTAAAAGCCCTAACAATCCTATCATAACCTTCTGAAAATCTCTCATTCTTAGCCCTGGCCCAGTCAACACTCAGGGAAATGCAATTTAATTAACCCTTTGTCACAAGGACTCCATTCAATACCACATCCAGATAAGTATTAATGTTGGCTCAGTCGTATTGCCTCAGTTTCTCTTGTCAGTCTCTTTTTTTCTCTTCTGCCTCTGGTAAGCTCTTTAGATTCAAGCACTAACCTCAGGCCAATTTTTTATTTCAAAGCTGGATTACTGCCTTAACTCCATCTTCCCATTTTTCTACCACTTAGTTCAATGCTCTCTGACTGTGAGGATGTAACACAGCAACAAAGGACCAGGAAGAAAGACAAGGGATTAAAGTATAAATGGATCTAAATACTTAATAGCTGGAAGGAAGAAAAGTGTGACCTACCTTAATCAGAAGCAAAGTGGTGACAACAGGCTTCAGCTGGCTGTGTACCTAATTACTTATTTATTTGTTTGGTTAGTCATATATTTATTTATTTTTAAAGCAGCAGGTATCAAGAAAACATGCTTGAAAAGCTTTCATTTAAATGTGGGTTCAGACATGATTTGGAAGTTTTCTACACTTTGGAAATAATCAAGGCATCATTCAAGGAAAAAAAATAAAATCAACTTTTTGAAGTCTAGCCTACCAGATAAGAGGCAGTCAAGAATTGCAGATGGAACCCACTGTGTAAATTACGTAGATTTAAACACACCACAAGGATCTTTGTTGGCAATTCTTGAAGCTTATCCATGTGCCTTTAAAACTGCATCTTGAAGCTTCAGGCTCTGGAGTCAAGAGATTATGTAAGTCTCAACTTCCATCACAAGATAACACTGAATGTCAACAACGTTCAGATATCAATAAAAAACCTCCCAACTCTCATCTATCTGTTTTAGGCTAATGATTTTTGAAGGCAAAGTTATGGGGATGGTGTACCAACTTGTCTTTTGAGTCACTGGAGTGAGCAGTGCAGCTTACATGGGGCTGCTGTAAATGTGCAGATCTCCTTTACTCTCACTCCACCTGCACTATGAGAAGGAACAGAAGATTTCAATGGCAAGTGCAAACACCTAGACCTGTGCCACCTCCTGCTTTATGGGAAATCTGGGCAGAAGACTTGTTCTGCTGAGATTTCTTAACCTGCCCCAAACAGTGTGTGCCTTTGGGGTACCCCAGATTGAAGCAATGAGCAGCTGAGAGCAATGCATGGATGGCTTCAACCTATACCTTATTTTCTTCCCCCCTCTGTAGCACTGCAGCTTGACTCATCACTGTAACTCATCTCAGTAGCCTCTTGAGCCCTGAGCTGGATTGGGTTTCCTTTAACAAATCAGCCTTCTAGCCCCCATTTTAACATTAATTGATTGGAGATGCTTTCAACTGTTCCTTCTGGGTGTATTAATTTTTTACAGATTGAATTTGGTTTGATGAGGCAGGAAACCTGAAACTATTCCTGGCATCTCCTGCATACTCAGAATAACCTCCGTAATGCATTCAGAGCAGCACACAGCAACAGGGTGGTAACAGAGCAGGGCTGCAGACAGGGGGGGCAGAAGAAGTGGGGTAGGGTGAGCCTAGGTAGTCACCTATCCATTTCCAAAAAACATCAGTAAGTGATTGCTTACCCATTTCATCTTTTATATTAAACACTATTTTTTTCCCAGCAATGCAGGCATTCTGATCAGGCTGGGGCTGCTGACATTAACAGATATTAAATAGACTCAGGAGAAATATCATCAAATGTTTGAAGTGTCTAGTAAATGTGCTGCTAGCTGCCCTCCCAGGGAGGCTCAGTGCAGGCTATTGTGTTTTGCTGAGCAAGAGAAAGGCTGGAATATTAGACAAGGATTCCAAAGGCAATTTTATCAGCAGTGTTATGCAGCCCTGGAACACATTGCTTTTCTATTGGAAGCTTTTCTGTTATAGCCATCAAATTACTTGCTATTCTTAAACATTGAAATGCCATTTTGCATTTTAAACCCTCCAAGCTGGCATGTGTAAAGGATTGCTGTGCTCAACAGCAATACCTTCTTCTTCTGCTGCTGTGGTGAGGCACTGGACAGGGCCGGGCTTTGATGCCCTGTTAAACCAGACAAAGGTTTCATCCTTCCTGCTCACCCAGATAGGAGTGGGAGAAAAACTTTGCCAGGTTCCTCTCTCACATAACCTTATTCAGGTCAATGTTTAGCTCTTAGATAAGGCTGACTGATTCCATTCCTAGCAAGGTACCCTGAATCACCAAATAAGTTTTGTCCATCTCAGAGAGTGTTTGTTTCTTCCCACAAGATTTGCTCTCCTTTTATATACAGAGATGCAGTACCAGCAAACCCCAACATTACAGCTCAACTGTTCTGCTCCTGGAGCACAGAAAATAACAGATGAGAAGATAATTACCAGAAGAGAAAGAGAGGTGGCCACATCAGAAGTTATATAAAAGAACATCAGGAAAATAGACTGGGAGAAGATTCTCCCTGGAAAATATATCTCTGGCTATTTCTCCTCTGTTTTTCAGCTTTTGGTTTCATAAGAAGGAGCTTGAGGCAGCTCCTTCTTCCTGGTGCAGGATACTGTCCCTGAACCTGTGAAACCTCTGTTAGGCTGGGCAATGTCTTTCCGAGGTTTTCTCATCCTTAAAAGCAGCATCTCTGTCCTGCAAGACTCTTCCACAGGGCTATAGAAAGGAAACCAAGTAAAAGTAAAGGGCCACTTTCTTTGGTAAAAGGCCAAGCTTCTCTTAGGGAAAAATTCCATAAGGCTGTAACATTTTACAGAATAAATTCCATTTATTATTAAGTTACATAGATTAATGACATGCACAGTATTTTTGGAAAGCATCCTCATTCAAAACTTCCCGATATATCCAAATAATACAGATGCAACCATATCTGTACTAGATGCAGTCTTTCTAACTGTTCTCTCTAGCCAAAAGCTCAATTCCAACCAGAAAGACCAGCTTTCATTTTGTATTAAATAATTCAAATACCATTCTTCTGATATACATCCACACCTTACCTGAGGGGGTCAGTCCCAGGAACAGCCTGAAGCCTAGGACTACACATCCAAAGCACTCATATAGATGATTTGAATCATCTATATCGATGATTCATCCTGAATCCAGTCCTACCCACCTTTTCAAAAGGCAATGCTAGTGCCTTGTGAAGAAGGACTTGGACTATTCCATTTGTCCAATCAATTATGTGATATTGCTACAGGGCACAAGTGAGGACAGCAGAGCCAAGCATCATGCGCTGGGGGTCTCTGCACCCACCTGGCCTTTAGTACTTGTATAGGTTCCTTTTCTCCTTCCTCCCCATAACCTGGTCTGAGCAGCTGAATAAGCCCAGAAGCAGCCCAAGGCAGTGATTGAACAGGCTAGATAGACAGCCAGTGCAGTTGGCTTCATTCAGGGCATTGAGATTAGTCATTAGTTGGTCATGATGGTCAACAAGAACTGGCTAGTTCACTACAGAGGATTTTAACCAGTGTTGAAGCACCAGTAGGTGGTGGCTTTGGTGGACTAATGGTCTCATTGAGAAAAGCATGCTCTGGGCCCTCCTCTTTTTTTAGAGCAGCATGCTTATTTTAAATTCAAACCTGCTGTCTTTTTCTGCTCTTCTTTTTCTATTGCTAAAAATGGTTTTATGACAGATCTTGATGGATACGAATTGTCTGCCATATGTTGTTTCCTTTCCTGACTGTTATCTCCATATGTCAAATGTACTTGGATCTGATGATCTCCATACAAATGATAACAAAACAAACAGACAAGGAGAGGCCAGACTAGAGGGGAAACAGAATCTCTACCGGAGAGCTGAAATACCAGCAGACAGCCTTTCTACAGGAGACTGTACAGTTTACATGCTGTCACTCAAAAACAGTGACTCCTTCTAGGCACTCTCACACGTTAGTTGCTCTGTGCTAAGACAGGGTGTGTTCAAGGGGAAATTCCCTGGGGATCTACCACCAAGCTTAGGATATACAGAGTAGTGAGGGACATAATAAATAAGGTTTGTTTTTCCTCCTGCTAACTGGTACCAAGCTTTTATAATTTGGCGGGTTTTTTCCTGGTAAATGGTGTAAATTATCAGAAGTGCCTCATGTGACTTAAATTTACCAAATATTTTATCTCTTTAGTCCCTTGGACACTTAAGAAAAATGAATCTCTTCTCTATTGCAGTCACTTCTTTTCTCCTTCATTTTCTTCTTACCATATTGCCATTTTTTGGGTGTCTTTGAGACTTCTCCCACTATCCAAGAGATCAAACAGCAAGGTGTGTTTAGAAAACACAGGATCATAAACACTTTATAATAAAAGATAGTGTAAGGTTGGAATCCTACCATGTTGTCCCTAATTACTTTTTCCTTAATGGTCCCAGTTTTGCTTTCCTAGAACAGACACAGGAATTGCTGCTCATCCTTTAGGCTGTTCCCCCTTTCAATGGGCATCTGTGAGCATGGGAGTACTCGGCATGGCCAAAGTCTCCTTGGCATGTCTGTTGAAGAGAGGACAGGATATTCCAGGGAGACTGAGGCCCCTGAGGACAGGTGAAGTCTTGCTTCTCTCTGTGATGGGAGCTTTCTGTGAGGAAACACAGATCCAGAGTCACGTTGTGCAGCCCCTGTGAACATATTACATCACTGTAAAGGAATCTTCTTTCCAATGGGAAGCATACCTGTAGCCCTGCCTCCTTCCTTCTGTGCCCAAACTTTCCTCAAGAGAGCATGACACAGTACCTTTTTTCCTGGCTAAATCCACAAGGAATCTTTACAGGCCAAGGTAAATTTGTGCAGTTCCTGAGAAAGAACCCACCAGGAAGGTAAAAGTTAAAAAACACATTTCAGGTATGATAGCTTTTGACTTCCTCAAGTTCTACATCTCTGAATCCTTCTTTTCTTTCATTCTTCCCCTCACAGTTACTGCCTTGCTGAGCAGCTCAAGAAGGGAAGCACGGTGTTAGAATAGAGATCTTTCCAAGGTTAGAGAAGACACCTTTCACTTTAACAAATGACAGTCTCCATCTGGTTAGCATCCCTCTCATGTGTCTGTAACAGATACAGGCAGAATTGATTATCTTTACTTCAGGCCTACTAATTAAAGCCCTGCTCTGATGTAATGGTATCACTAAAATTTCCACTTAGGTCATCTGTGCTTTTCTGTGGATCCTATTTTTCTTTTCCAAGACACAGGAGATTATATTTAAGGGAGTAAATTTTTAAGGGAGACCAGATAGCAAAGAAATGAAAGGAAATAATGAGTCTAAACAACCGATGCAAAGGAGTTTTAAGACCTAGCACAATTCAGGTTTGAAGGGATTTTAGGAATCCATCTAAACCAAGCACAAGCTCAAAATCACCTTCAAAAGCAGTCAGATTGCTGAGGGCCCTGTTTAAAAGTTTTGAAAATTTTCAAGGATGGTGATGCTGCAGCCTTACTGGAGTCCAGTGCTGGACTGCACAACTTACAGGCTAATACAACAACCTAATAAAGGGGTTTCTGGCTGGTATCTGTCTCAAGCTATCCTTTGAAGGCAAAACATGGAAACAGGCTGGTTGTGGATGGTACTTGCTTGAGGCTCAGCATCTACCCAAGAAAACTTTAGGGCCCAGAAGAGGAGCTGGTGAATTGGTGTTTCAAGCTTTCATTCAACTACAAAGCACATCAAGGATGCTAACTCCTTGGGAAGTGTAACTCAGCCTGTACAGCCATTTGGTGAGCAGAGAGGAGGAAAAAAGGTCTGGAACAATTTGCCTTGAAGAGCTGCTCTTGTGAGCCCAACGCTTTCCAGAGCATCCCTCACCAGAGGACTGGCCACAGTGCTCTTCAAAACCAAGAGGGTTTGGGGACTCATCACTCATCGTGCTACCAATGTTTTCATTAGTCTTTCAGTGTTCCACAGACTTGCTTTGTTAGATAAGATGGCTACAGCAAATTTCCTTTGGTCCGTCTGTCCCATAATCTTTTCCAGGACTCTGTTGAGAGATCCAAGTCCACAGTGCACTCAGTGGGGCAGTCACAGGGGGTACACAGGCAGATATGAGCAGCAATGAGCAATCCAGATCAAAGGAACAACAAACCAGGTCATGCCAGCTTCAGTGCCAAAGTGGATGCATTAAAATTGTGCTCTGAATGCCGAGCCACTGCTGAAAGAGATCTCACTGGAATGAGTGCTGATGCTTGTGTGAGCAGTCAGGCACATGAAACAAACTGAACCCTTCAAGAAATGCCTCTTTCTGAAACTCAGGTTACCACATGCTAGTTTGAATAATTAACAGAGGTTAGAATTTCCCTGTAGCTCCTGGGTGAGCCCCTCACTTCATAAACCTTGTCACCATTTGCTCTTGTGATGATGGTGGTTCCTCAGACCTTTCTCATCGAAGGAAAGGAGATTGCAGCAGATCTTTGAATAGTCAGGGAAAGCTGAGATGTTTCTAAGAAGTTTCAACACACATGTAGTTTATTTGTCAACTTTACTAATGCCTAAGATAAAAAGCTTGCTGTTGGCTCAGGCCAATACTGAGCAGACTGGTTGAGTTTCCTGTCTTCTACTTTTTGGTTGTTTCTGCTTGTGTATTTAGAATTTAAAAAAAAAAAAAAAAAAAAAAAAAAAAAAGTGGTTTTTTTTGAGCTAGCTGGAACCATAAGTTGATCTAAACAGAGTGAATAGACAGTACAGCATGCTTGCATACACTGCAGTTTTTCTTTTAGTAATTCTTGAACCAACCTCTCAAGCTTGAAATTTCAGTATTTAGCAGTAAAGTTCACACTTGTTGAAATTCAAATCTTCTGGGCCACTCGCTCATAAGCCACAGAAGTGCTCTTCTTGGAAGTGGAGAACAAGTAAAGAAATGAGGGATAGTGTACATAAATAAATTTAAATTCAAGAAAAATGACCTGGGTAATTTTTCTTACCCATTCAACTTTCCAGGACTCTGGCCTTCTGATTCTGCTTTGACAGGTGCTCTTAAAGCAGCAACCAGTTAAGCAAAAGGCATTGGGATATGGAAAGGGCTGAGGACCAGAAGGAGTGGACTGTCACCACCCCAGCATAAGGGCTGAAAGAAAGCAACAGTTTCACACCTTCCTTTGCCACAGCCCCAGTAATCAGAAGTCTGTCTGTCTGTAAGGATTTACATAGTAAATAACTCCTAGTTTTGTCTCTGACCATTAAGTACCAGTGTTAATGCCCTTGGGGAGCACTTAATGTCTCTATATATTTTAATTTCATATCATTTTGCACCGGTTCTTTAGAAATGCAATTTCATGCATTGCTTTGTTTCAGTCAATACCATCTAGACAAATTGAAGTCACTACATACACAAGCTCCTTAAAGGTAATAATGCCCTGTGATGAAAAGAAAATATTTGACTGCTTCATATGCTTTAACAGGAAGGACTTGAATGGATCACTACCAGCATCAGAAAACCTCACCATTTAGTTTTATATTTCAAGAATTTGATTATGTTTTGTTGTCAAACTCTTGCAGCTCAATTCAGTACTGTTTTTATCAATATACAGCACACTTCAAAGCTGCTGGTGTAATTGCTTCTGTTTAGATGATGCCCTTTAATCAACACAAGATCTTGCACTACAGACAGCATATGTGGAACTCCTAGAAAGCCTTCCAAGTCAGAACCTTCACAGGCTCTAAAAAAACAGGCCTCTCTGTGAGTGGAAAATAATAGAAATCATAAAGCTTCCCTAATTAGTGCATTCAGTTTTGGTGCCATCTAAAGACTGAAGCATGTAAGTCTCCATGTTTAAAATTAATTTTACAAGACAGAGAGGAATCACTGTAGTGCACAAGCAGAACCAGGAAAGATGAGAGAGGAGGAAATGGAACAGCAAAATGACCATGGCATTAATGATTATAGCTAATAACAAGATGTTGCAAGAGCTAAATTGTCCAGAGAGAGAGAGAGAGACAGAGTATATGTGTGTGTGTGCGTGCATGTGTATTTGAAATTGTGGGACTTGAATCAAAAGTGTGAACTCCCAAATCTCAGTGGAGTTGAGCAAGTTTTTTAATATAAATAACTTCTTAAATGAGGTTTGTCTTATAGTCTATTTAGTCATTGCAAAATGTCTGTTCACAGCTTTGAGATTTTTTTTCTGAAATTAATTCACCATGTGAAGTTGTATCTGAAAACCTGTTAATTAATTCAAGTGATCTACGGTTCATTCACTAGTTGTTTTTTGAAAAATTCAGTACCTAAAATTGTGGTGGTTTTGTATAGATTTCTAGATAGATTAATATGCTTCTCTATCCCTAGCTGCTGTGCTCATTAATTGCTGACACCGGTTTTCAAAGACAGAATCTATTGCAAATTTAAAATTCACTGTCTGAAAAAAAAAAATCAAACATCAACTAAAATTAGTGGTAAAATGTAAAGGATGAAATTTTCCCTTTTCTAAAATTTCTGTGGGCACATACGCTCCTAGGAACTCTGGCCTCCAGCTCTCCTTGGGAGAACATGGCAGGGACAATGATAACCACGTCCCAAAACAACAGAGGGCTTGCAAACATCACAGCAAAGGACTAGAGAAACCAGCTTGTGGGAAAAGCAGAAGTTTGAACCTACATCTCTTGACATGAGACACATTTCAGACAGATGTTTTGCATAAATTAAAGAGGTGTCCCAAGCAAGGACAATCCCACCAAGTTCATATGGAATCAGAAATGTTGATGGCAAGTTAATTAAAGGAGTCCCTGAAATTCATGATATTTCAATAGCGTTAATGAGTGGAGGTATCCTGAGTTTAGGTGGTACATTTCTTTGCACAAATGAAGGATGGTCACTGTTGGAGTCAGTGAGTTAGGGTCTCTCCGATATCTCTGATATCTCATCCTGCTAAAGCAGTACATCTCTAAATCCCACAATATTTGGAATAATGACAACAATACAGATACTACAGCATGTGACTGCAGTTGCTGAAGTTTAATTTTATTAAGTGACATCTAAGGAAGACAAAGTAACTTTCTGCATATATTTGAAGATCAGAGTTGAAAAAGGGCATTGTAAATGGTACCTAAATATAACAACATGTCTATATGGTGCTAAGCAAGTCAGAGGATCCAACTGCAACATGGTGAGGACTCACACATGCCATACATCTTAAATACATTACAGGTGAGTTCCCTGATTCAGCTGCTCAGATGGATATAAAATGTGAAGTATAATTAAAAAAAAAATAAAATTCTGATAGTGCAATCTACCAAGCCAAGGGACAGAATTGCCAGAAAAGGGGTATAACCCACAATTTTGAGAAACAGACATTCAGTTTGATACCTTCTCTGTCCAGAGGCAGCTAAAGGGAAGGTGATTCAGTCTTTTCCATGTATAGCTATGATTTTCTAGCAGCCAGTGTTAGGGAAAAAAAGAAACTTCTGTTTTCCTGAGGATAAAATAATCTACTCTTTCAAATTCATTTCTATGGCAACACTGATGATTCCCAGAGAATGGGACAGCGTGTTCTCCACTCCACTTTGTGCTCCATCTTCAGACAACTCTTCCCCTGCTTGGCACCTCTTTCTGGTACTTATTGCTTTTTTGTCAATGGCAAACCTACATCCATCACTGCTGCTGTAGGTTATGAGTCAGGCTAGACTCTGAAATCCATAGAGGTAGGACTGACAACAGGCAATAATTTAAATTAATTGAGATTTCCCTCCTTGTTTGGAAACAACTCAGGGAAAACATAAACCTTGTCATGTTTGAAAGACGGCTTAATTCTGCACTCCTGAATGAGACATGACTGAGTCTTAATCCCACTGAGTGAAACTTGACCTGTTTGTATTAAGGTTTATTATTATCTCTGATATTTCTCCCACTCCAAATCCTATGTGCATCATTTACATGGGATTTTTAAATGGCAAAGCAAAATCCATTTGGAGAGACATTTTCCCATTTTAATAACATTTTCACACATATCAGCCGAGTCAGTCACTGTTGCAAGCTCAGCCTCTCTTTTCTGCAGTGATCAAAATTAAATGCCAGCTGATTTCCTGGGAGTCTACAGACAGCACAGCAAGATGCTGTGGTAGGTACTGATGCTCTTGGTGAATCCCATCACTACTTTTTCATGTGTTTAGCAGTAATTCAACACCATGTTCTTATGGAAATCACAGGATTCTAGTCCAGCAATTTTTCATGAGGGAGTTTCTTTATGCTCTGAGACCAGACTTCAAACCACCTTGCAAAAGTGCCAGGTTAGAACCTACCTCCACAGTGGATCAGGTGAAGAAGTGGCCCTGAAGTTAACACAGGAGCTTAGAGGTAAAGATGGGAGATTTTTCCTATCAGGAACCTAAGAAGCAGATATAAAATTCAGGCTTTGCTCTTGTTTGGATTACTCAATTATAAAGCTTCTGTTTTTCAAGAAGGAGCAGAATATAACTTCTTTTATTTCTCCTCCCCACAGAATAGGTCTCTCCCTGTCTCTGCTGAAAGAAGCTGAAAGAAAAACTAGAAAAACCAGAGTGTAACCTTCCTAAGTCATGTTCAGCACTGCCAGGCTTAACCAGAGCTGGCCAGGGTTCATCTAAAAGAAACACTGGGGACTCCTAGCACCAGCCATGTGTTTTTACAGGTAAGGTCCTCCTTCCTAAATACTCTGATCACATATATCATGCTCTTTTCCTAAGGATAATAGCCCACAACACCAAATAATTCAAGACATATGGATTTGAATTGACAGAGAGTATATGCATGTTCTTCTGAGTACACCAGAGGAAAGCAACCTCACTTGCAGAAGCAGGAAATAACTTTCACGTAAGGGGTTCTTCCACAGTTACTACCTCCTCTCATCCCCCAAGAATATCTGTCTTCTTAATAACCTGAGCCTGAGCCCCTTCACTTCTATGACAGAGAGCATTAGCTGTGAGAGTAATCCTTAAGGGAGGGTCACCCAGAATTTGTTAGAGGACTAAAAACATTTTGGAAAAAAAGGTCAAACAGAAAAAACCTCAAATATGCAGGATCACTGTATAAGAAAAGATCTTTCATTCTCTCTGAGGTATGAAATGGATCAGAGGTCACACAAATGTTTTAATTGTGAGTGCATACTGAAACCTTTGTCATCCATTATGGGCTGCAGTTATACATAATCACAGGACACCCAAAAATTATTGAGAGTGCAAACTGGCACTGGTGTAGCTCCTACTTGGGCTTATATTTTGAAAAATTAAATTTTCTTTGCAGGTTGCAAGTGAACAAAGTCACAGGAAATGCTATTTTATACCTAGTAGCTATCTAACTTTATGCCAGTGTTGTTGCTTGAGGATTGTGCTCAGTCTCAGTAATCCTGTCTTCAGACAAGAGGCAGAGAACTAAGGAAATGTGCTACCATGTTTAAGCATTTGCTAGTAACATTCTGTGATTGGGACTATTATAGCATCTGAGCTAGTCTTGCTTTGCACCTTGCACGAGGCATTCATGCTTGAACAAAGAACATACAAAATGCTACTCTTTGGATTTGGCAGCATGTTATAGGCATTTGGCACAAGCATAAATTTCAGTGTAAAGTGCAAGGCAACAAAGAATCCAATCTCATTCACTCCACAAAGAAAAGAGGAAAAAAAAAGAAAAGTATTTTGCACTTACCTAATGATAAAATTTGCAAGGGCTGGAAAGCCTTTTTTTTTTTTCCTAATGTTCCTATCAGCCTTGCTTTTAAAATTGAAAGAAGGGTAGCTGAAGGCAACTAATAGCTTACAGGGTCAATCTCAGCAGAGGGATTTGAATGAGGAGATGAAAGAAGTCTAAAGGGAATGAAATCCCCAGACACAGAACTATGATCCTTTTGGGAATCATTCCCATAGGGCCACTTAGCAACAGGCCACCATCCAAGCACAACACCCCTGAGAGCAGAAGAAAAACTTTCTTCTTTGTATCTTGCCCTCTCTCTTGAAAATAATGTTTTCAGCTTATTCCCTGGGGAGTCAGAGACTCATCAGGAAGAAATAAAGCTGGCCAGTCTGGGAGTGATTGTGTCTCATGTTCTGCAAAGGCACACATTTCTCTTATCCCCAGGAAGAAAATTGCCTCATTTTATATTCAGATTCAAATGTACTGAAATTATAAGCAGTAGAATAATTACGTTCAACATGACACTCTAGATCTGACCTTAATAAGACAGCCTGGTGTCCTTAGCTGTTATGGGACCAGCTCCTTCCATTTGCCGACCTGGGGATCATTTCCACATTCTCCCTCCAGTAAAAATAAGTTATGTGCTTCTTGCATCGTGTCCATGTGCTCTGTGTGACCCAGGCGCTAAAGCAGTAACTCATCGGTTCTGTTTTGTCTGAGGGCTGGCTTGGCCAGTGCCACTAACATAGATACAAAGAAAGTAAACCTTTACTTAGAGGGAGTAATAGACACAGCTGTAGAGTTATTTTTAACCCTTATTAGTTTGGTACTGAATTTTAGAAATGCTAGAAGAAACAGTGACACAATGAATTTGCCTTGAATGTTGATGGCTCCACTGGAGTAAGAACATACCTCTTCCACAAAGGTATTTGGTATCAAAACCTGTCACAGACTGTCCTGATTTGAAGGACAGGTGTCTGCCAATAAAGGCAGAAGCTTCTCTTTGAAATGGAGAATGTAAACCCCCCTCCTCCAAATTATTATTATAATTTCAAAATTAAGGGGCTCTCAGGCAAAGATAGGAGAATTAGGAATAACAATTCTTTACTAGGAAAATTAAAATAGAAATACAGTATTACAAAGAATAATCCCAACCCTGACAGAGTCAGAATACAACCTGACACCCTGTCAGTCAGGGTGTTGGTAGCAGTCTAATTAAATGGTGGCTACAGTCCCCTGCAGTGGCAGATGTGGTTCAGCTGAAGCAGTGCTCCTGTAGAAGGTGCAGTTTTCCTCTGAAGGTCCAGAGATGATGTGGAAAGGTCCAGTGTTCCTCTGGAATCCAGTGGAAAGACGGATAACTTGCTGTCCAAAATCTCAGTTTTTATCTAGGTAGGAAAGACTTGGTTCCTCCCCCTGGCTGGAGCATCTCCCAATGGAATGATGTAATTTTATCAGTCATACAGTGGGACTTAATGGCCCAGCCGCAGATGGTATCTTCCTGGAAGGAGGAGGGGTTGTGGAAAAGATAAAGATGATTGCCCCACCTGGTCTTAAAGATGGCCCATTAGCAGATAATGTGTGCCACTGAGATAAGGAAATCACTACCCCAACCCGCTTCAACAGATGGTGATAGAATACACATTTCTGGCCACATCAACCCAACACGAAGACCAAAACCTACCAGCTTCTTCACTTCTGACCTCGAGGTTACATTGGTATTCCAGTGCTACTCCCCCCACATCTCTGCCAGTGCTGCTCAGCCATGACCCACAGGCCCTACTATTGTAGCATCGAGCACCCCACACTATGCAGACAACTCATTTTTCTGGTGCTATAGGTGTAGCACAAAACCATCACAGCAGTTGGAATGGCTCACTCTTGTTTGGAAACCTCCCTGTATTTATACGGTAGAAAGCTGCAGGATGGGAGGGAGCAGGAGGAACAGATCTGTCCAGGACATATCCTTTGGAACCTGCAGATGTGGTTTTTAATCCCTCTTTTCCCTGGGGATCAGTTAATCAAAAGTACCTAAGCGATGAAAAATCAACACATCAGCTTTCTCCTCAGCAACAGGAGCAGCTGGAGAGAAATGTGTGGATATAACTTAGATCTAATGACTATGTGCCAATTCTACTCCCTGGAGAGGTGCATACATGAAAATTTGGTTAAGAGCTTGCCCCCACTCCCACCCCCTCTTTCCCTGATAGACAAGGAATTAAGAGTTTTGCAAGTAAATAGCAGAAAACAGGTTATTAAAGTGCTTCCTTCTAGAATTTATGCAAACATTGCTTATTAGCAGTTCAGCTTTCCATATAATTTCGCATTTCTTCAAACCAAAGGCATGAGACATGCCTTAAAACCCTGAATTGCTACTTGCTAGGTGTAAAAGGAGGCTTTCTAGCATTTCCTTCACAGAGATGTTGGAAGAATAACACTGCAAATGCTTGAAAGATGTTCAGAGGCTGTGGGTATAGATGTTGTAGAATATGAAGAAATACAAAAAGACTTGCATCTTTACTGTGAAATTGCATATGTATGCATCAGACTAGGAGACTTGGAGAAAAGACATCTGTATTATTTTCACAAGTCTGTCCTCCGTCTTCTAGGTGAAGGTGGAAAAACCACTTTTTTTCTCAGTACCTCCATCTCTCCAGCCGTAGTATGGGTGCAATACTACTGACCTCACTGAGGAGCTGAGGAGGTTGGGAAAGCTGAATTCACTCACTTGCAGAATGCTTCATGGTTTGCCCCAGAGATCATGGGTTAGAATTAACAGCGTCATGGTGCAACCCCAATGCAGCTGATTTTGAGTCTCTCATATTTCAGTATTAAAGCAAGGAAAGCAAAAGTCAGTCTTGCTTTAACCAGCCTTGAGCAAACTGCCTGTGCTTTCTGATGTACACACCTTGGAAAAGGTTGACATGGCACACTGTAGCCCTTGTGTCAAGGACAACCACTCAACACGAGGTTGCCTCTGCAACAGTGACAAGCCATATCACCTCTTGCATGAGGCCCCATCCCTGTTCAGTGAGCTCTACAAAACAAACCACAAATAAAAACAGAGGCTACAAGAGAACCCAAAACCTCAGTTGTACCTTTTTTCTCCAGAGCTTCCCAGGCTTGCCTGGCAAAAGTTCCTCAGTGCCTATGATCTGCCTTGGAGAGCCTGGCAGGACAGCAGACGCCTCGTGGCAGTTTGTTATTCAGCATTACAAGTCAGGGACTTGTGTTCCCTTCCCTATAGAAAGCCTCTGACAGTAATTTTCTAAGATTTAGTGTATTCTTTGTCTCTGAGGAAGATCCACAATCTGAAGTTGGAGAGGGTCCCCTGCACGGTAGGAACTGGTCAGTGCCCTGCTGCTTCCCAATGACAGGGATTTTGCTCCTTGTCCTATTTCTCATGGCCTCAGCATTTATAGTCTGTAGCCTCCTATACACCCTGCTCTTTGCAGTACCACCATGAAAATGTCTGTATAAATGTGCATTTCAATAGCCATTATACTCCCAGCAGCAGCAATCTCGATCTACCTCAGAGCCTGCTAATCTGTAGTAGTCATGAGGTTACTTATCTCCTGCTCTTTTCAAATACCTCGGCAGCAGATACAAAAGGGAAATGGCAGGAGCTATTCTTCTCTGGAGTCTGAGAGGGGTTTTTTCCCCTCTTTTTTCTTTTTCTTTTTTTTTTATGGTGTACTGTTGCTACATTACCAAGCATCACATTCAAAATCCAATGGCAAAGTTTGCAAGAGAGATAAGACATGAAAATCTCCCAAATTTCTGCTTGTGTAAAGCTCTCAGCCCACAAGGGCAGCAAGCTGCAGGTTCCAGAGTGTTTAGCTGTCAGCTAATTAAAGTACTGTGATCTGAGAGCTTTGAAAGATTTAGTTCAGATCTTCCTTGGGGTCATTTTTAGCTCCACTGCCTATTTGCTGATGAATCCTCAGCTCCAGCCTACAGATGTTGAGCTACAAAGGGTGTTTGGAGAGGGGTGCTTGTAGCCATGGACTTAGGCATTGTTAAAAGGCAAATAGAGATGTGGATCCACAGAGACTTCTAGTGAGGATAACGAGAGCTAAAAATGTGCAAAGAAAATAAAGTAAGAAAAAAAATTACCATTTGGATTGAATTTAGAATGCTGTTGCTATGCCTCTTATGGTGAAGAATTTGGGTTGCTCTTTCATTTAATGTCTACCACTGCCGACAACCAAAGTTGAAGCCATTTCAGCAACTAAAAACTCTCCCTGAGAGCCAGCCCTCATCCTTTTTTATGTCCCTAGGTGGAGTGTCACAGAGTAATAGAACACTGGGAGATCTCACTGTGTGGCCACCTGTGACTAAAACAAAGCCACAAGAAAAAGCATTGAGCCACAAGAAAAATCATTGAGCCACAAGTTCCATGATTAACCAGCTAGGTTAATCACACTTTTTAACAGAAACTGAGGAAAATTCTCTAATGTGGGATGAAGTGTCCCAGACAAGCTCAGAGGTCTGTCAAGTGGAAATCTAACTGTGGAGCTGGGTCTACAGAACAAAGGAAGGTAACTGGGCTTGCACTTCCAAGCATGCCTGAGCAGTGCTGGGTCCTGCAAATGAAGAATAATAAAGCCAGCTAAGGTAGGACACAAATTATAGAAGATGTGAAGGAATGAGGAAGATGCTGAAAGTGCCTAGTAAAGAGCCCCAGAAGATGGGGATGATCTGGTTCTCATAAGGAGATGGTAATAATACAACTTTATTTTCTGTTTATAGAAATTAAGAAACTTAACAGTTCTTTCAGTTCAACTTTAATAATTTGGTAAACAAGAGACCATTAGTCAAGGCACAATAATGAAATCTTCATATTTGTTGTCCATCACTCAGGCTTTGGAACAAAGGGATAGAACAGGATTTTCTTCTACCCTGCTGCCCAGGGTCCCAGAAAATTCAGTAAAGGACAATGTTGAGCTCTTTGGAAAGTATTTTTATTTCCTACTGGATTTCAGCAGGCACAGTCGTATATAAAAATAAACAAGACAAGGCAAAATAAAAGCAAAGAACAAGGCCTGGTCACCTGAACCCTGTGCTTTCATTCCTAGTCAAATTGGAGAGAGAAATAACTTAAAGATTTCAGAGAAAATAAGCCAAATATGGTTTACCTGAAAAAATATCTATCTCAAAAGCCATGGGCCAGGAGCAGAGAAGTGAGGTTGAATTAAAATCTGTCTTTCTTCTCTCCTCTTCCACTGAACAGAAAAGCGTCTGCCATCATTTGATTGTAGAAAGGCAAAGGCTTCAGGCACCTATCCTCTTCTGTGCCAGCATCATTGTAATTACATGAGCAGCCACCAGTAGAGTTAAGGAGTCTTTTTCTTCAGTGAGCTTGCCTGTTTGTCCAGCCTGGAAGGACAAACTTCCTCACAGGGATAGAAATCCAGGAGCAAGAAAATAGATGAGAGATTGCCCAAGGTGCCTCCCAACACGATTAGGTTTGCCTTCTGAATTATTGCTGCCACAAGCTAATGAACATTTCTTCCCCAGCCTTCTCTCACAAGGACAGAAAACTCTCTTGGTTTAACAGGATTTTCCACATGCCTGTTGTTGTGGGTACGCAACGCTATGCAAGCCAGAAATGAGAAATATTTTCACTGTTTGAGGCAGCTGCATAAAAGTAATCAGAAAAAAAAAATAAGCTGTTATAGAAATCAGGAAATGCAATGAATGAGCTCAGATTTGCATTCTAACATTACCTCAGACCCCAAAGGCAGAGAAATTTGAGGTGATCTTTTGCAGCATGATTTCTTGACATCTTCTGGACATTCAAGTGCATGAATAAAATTTTATGGTATATGTGTGCATGTATATGTGGCATGAGTGTGTATTTACATGCTGATTATTTATGTGGACTCTGGCATGGGTGTGTGTACACACATTCAGGGCTTACTCTTTGAGTTGGAGTATTTTGCCTGGAGAGAAGGAGGCTCAGGGATGACCTTACTGCTTTTACAACTACCTGACAGGAGGTTGTAGAAAGGAGGGGATCAGCCTCTTCTCCCAGGTAACTAGTGACAGGATAAGAGAAAAATGGCCAGAATTTGCACTAGGCAAGGTTTGGATTGGATATGAAAAAATTTCTTCACTGAACAGGTTATCAAGCTTTGGAAAAGGCTCTCCAGGGATGTGTTGGAGTCACCATCCCTGGAAGTATTTAAAAGTCATGTAGATGTGGCACTTAGCAACATGGTTTAGTAGTGCATTTGGCAGTGCTGGGTTAATGGCTAGACTCAATGGTCTTAAAGCTCTTTTACCATCTAAATGATTCTATGATTCTAAACCTATTTTCTGATGTTTACTTAAGCAAATAATAATCCAGTTGTACTTACAGCACTTTGCAGCCAGAACACTTGGGGCACTGCAGAACAACAATAGAAACGCTTCAGAACACAATATAAATACAGTATTAAAAACATCTTATAATTCAAATAAAGCATGCTGAGTTCCTGAGAGGCAAAACCATGGAAATGTCAGAAGGGAATAAATATGTGGCTACATTGGTTTTGTTTCAAAGCACAGTGTGAGAAAATGTGGTTTAGATGGATTTAGCAGAGGAGTGATGGTGGGGTGAGTTTTTTGTGCCAGAGCCCTCTCTGACAAAGACCAACTGTAAAAGCTGAGCTGTGTCTGGTGCTGACACATGGTCAAATTAAGCTTGAAGGAAGCAAGCCTGGGTTATTGCAAGGATCAGCTCTGTAAGGGCTTTCAATGAGCAGTATCAGCTTGTGACAGTTGCTCTGCTTCAGAGGAAGCAGACATAGTGCTGAACATAGGGCATGTGAAATTTAATCTTTGCCATTTTCACCTCCTAGTAGGGATTGAGGGAGTGACCTCCTAACCGATGTGGGAGGCATGGGAAAAAACAAGGAATGACACTGTGACCCCAGTGGTGAGGGCTGCTAAATAAACAGCAAAATCTGTTGCTCATACCTGTGGCCCATCCCAGGTACAAAATAAAATCCCCTACCCTCCTCTTTTATTACCATGGATCCTTACCTTCTCAGAGGTTTACCCAGAGAAACACAGCTTAGCTCACTGGGAGCACCAGCTTCCCTGTTCAGCCATCAAGGAGACCCAGCAAATGCCACTGGAGCAGCTGTTACTTCTCTCATGAAATATCTCTGAACACAGCAGGGGATATAAAGGCAGCAGAAGTCTTTCAAACAAGAACTTCATGATTTGTTGAGAGCCTTCTCCAAGGCTAGTGCTATGCAACAGGAGCTGCATCTGGTGATAAGCGCCTGCCTCCCAGGCTACTGAAAGCTAAATAAGCCCGAGTTTGTTTGTTTGCTGTGCAGCAAGCAGAGCTCTAAGCTGGATGCTGCCCAGTGCTTTCCCCATGTAAATCGGGGAGTTCCTGCTCAGATGCCAAATGTTAGAGCTGTCTCTGAGTGCCTGACATTGATTTCAATGGAATACAATTGCTGAAGCTTGATTCTCAATGAACAAAACGAAAGACCTGAAGCAAAGTTGTGCCTGGTGGAGCTGAGTTTGGTGTGGCAAGAGAAAGGAGGAACACTGCCCTCTGGCTTTTCAGCTCTTTGGAATAGGCATTTTTCATGCCCAAACTCCCATACTATTCCAGGAAAAATGCCAGGAAGCTCTCAAAGGAGCTTAGGGTCAGGGCTGAGCCCTGCTGGGGATATGCATAGTGAACTAGAAATAATGCTGAGAAGCAAGAGTACTGAAGAGGGAAAAAGTGGTAACCAGGAAAGCACCAACACTGCAGTGGAGCATGAGTGTTCAGCATCAGCTGGCTCAATGAGGTACCAGGAGACCATGGATCATGTTGGTTGTCTCACTGTCATTGCAGCAAAAGATCCCATGACCATCTTTCTGACTGTTTTGACAACTCTCTGCCAAAGGCCCACCCTATGACAGACCTGAAGTAGTATAAAAATAAGCCTTGCACTTTAATATAATCCTACTGACATAAACACAATCATGAATTTCACATGCCAATTCAATCACAAATGTGACATCCATATTTTCACTCTAATTTAAAGAACATTGAATGATCTTGACCCAAACTTTAATTTAATATAACCAAGTAGGGAAAGAGCCTTCAGCGTATGGAAAAAATTACTTGTTTGCTATATCAGAATAGAATAGAATACAAATTAGTTACCAATATTTGTACAGCACTTAGATAATGAGTGCTTGTGCTCTTCGAGTCTCCTCTCAAGAAAAGGACACAAAACATACTGTTCTATCATTTTTGTGTTCCCTCCAGGAGCTTTCCCTGTGTTGTGGGTAGGAAGCGGGTCTGGCTGGCACGGGGCCTACTGGAGTTTCTTCTCTTTTACAATGCCAATACCCCCAAATGTCTAATTGTTACCTGACATGCAGGGTGTTGTGTATCTCAGGTGCAGTGCTCAATCTGCACTCCCAGAAAAGTCACTGGGGGCTGAGAGAATGAGAACTTTAAGTAATATTGAATCAAGAACCAGAATAGTTTAAAATTTATACAATCAGAGTCACTACTGATAGTCTTCAGTCTGTGCCTTAGCTGGAAATGTTCCTTTGGCAATAAACTCAGTATCTCTGAAAGATTCAGAGGCAGATGCTTCAAGCTGACCTACCCAAGTCTAAATTTATTAAGCAGAACCATGCAAGAAGAGACACGGCAGTGTCTTGTCGTTGCAAGGTTAAATGTTTGAAATCTAATACACGCAAGAAGGTGAAACACCAGGATATATTGGGCCAAATGGTGTAATTAACCCCCAAAGGAGGACTGAATTCCAAATGTCCAGAATCTCTTAAGTGCTACCTTCCTCTCCAGAGACCTCCCATTATGCTGCCTCATGTATTATTAGTGACATTAGACCTATATCTATGGCCTCTCTCCCTGTCACAGTCCCTACACATCACACACTGACACTGTCCTTTCCTCCTTCATAAGGAATGACATTTTTGACATCACCCTATGAGCAAGGAGTAAAGAAACAGCAAAGCAGCAAGCTATTGCAGGATGAAAATGCAAAGATCCACCTAGTTAGTGATCTGAGAGTTTTATAGGCAGGTGATGTAGGTTTCTTCTTCACATGGAAGGAAAAAGGATACATAGAAGAAAGAGTATCTCCCAGTCCAGGGCACCTAGTGAGAAAGCGAGAGTGTTCAGAAACTTCCAAAGTTCATTTCATTCTTTTAGGGCACAGTTACACTTCTGGGTGTTTGAATTAAAAAACCTCCTGGGGCTTCCTTGTTCATTTTGAGAAACTCCTTTCTTATGTGAAACACTTCCCTTGGACATATGGGCATGAGAAAGTGTAGAAAATGTACAGCCTGGGAGAAAAGTCTGGAAAGGCTGGCTATTCTCGGCATAGGTTTGAAGATGCTGAAAGAGACACTGAGGCCACTTCTGCCTTCCTGTTCTATTATTCTCCTTTTCCCCCTTCATTTTTGCCTGAAAAGAACTTGAGGATAATAATCAGTAGTAACACAAATACAGAAAATGACAGATATACCTAGAAACTAATAAAGGAGATGCTTTTCTGGGATTGAGCTGGGGTCCATAATAATGTTGGAAGGTACTGAAGAACCTGACCGCCACATTGCTCCAATCTCTCTATTCAGTTTCTCACTTTAGTTTTCTTTGGTGCCAGCACTGCATTTATATAGCAATGTTACCTGTAAAAGAAAAAAAAAAATTAATGCTGCCCAATTTTTTGTGGTTCTAGCTCAGTTTTAAATCTCACTCAATCTTTACTCAAACTACTTCTGGAGGAAGAGCTGAATGATGATTAAATAATGGGCATGTAAAAAGGAAATGGATAAACAGAATATGAAATGTTTGTCCTGGAATTCTGTTCATTCTTCAGCCATTACCCTCTATTTATGTACAAAGAGGTGAAAGGATGGTACAAATATGTTCCAGCCTAGACAAAGTAAAATTGATGAAGACTAGAATGCCAGAGCAAATGAGATCTCTGAAGGCTCAGAAGCAAACTCTCTGACATATCCACTCAATATTCATTGAAATGAACTCAGTAAACTTTTCTCAATTAAAGACTGGCTGCAGGGGAGAGCAGATCCAAGCTGACCTCTGCAGAAGTGTTTTCCTGGACGCATAAGATCTAGGTCAAAAGAGATGTAATTTTCCAAGGGATGCATTATGTTATAAAGACATCTTCCAGAAGCAGTGTTCTGGAGTGTCCTAGCTTAATAATGCTCATCTTTCACAGTTAGACCACTGCAGTGTTAACATCTGTACAGCTGGCTTAGTAGCACAACTGTACCTAGAAATGCAGATTCCCATGGACAAAGTGGACTTTTGACCCTATGAGTCAGTGAATAACAATTAGGACAGATTCTTTTCCTAGTGACATTAAATCTGGAATGAATCCATGGAAGTCATTGAAATGTCAGCAGTTTTATAGCAGTATAGACTATTTTAGCTTATTTAGTTGTGATACTGCAGACTTATATTGATAAAATCATGTATCTCATGTCCATTTCATTTGGAGAGAGGAAAATACAGATGGCTAGAGCCAGCACTTCTCATCACCTCCCCAGACTCCCCATGAAAGCTTCAGAACAGGCATGACATAACCAGGTTAAGCAAACCTGTACTGTCATACCAAACAATGCCTTCCCACACCAAGCCCTATTGATGGTACCACTGCAATAACAACTTACATTTCTGTAGTACCTTTCATCCCAAAGGAACCAGTGAGGGAACCTGTTTACAGGCCTGGGTGGAATGCTTTGACTCTCCTTTGTTGCACATGAGCTTATTAATTAATGTTATTTTCATAACCAGCACTTGCAGCCCATTCTGCTTCCCACTGCTGCAAAGTCCTTTCCTGGAGCCTATGCAGCTCAGCCTGAAGCTCTGGAAGGCCACATCACCCACTGACCACCCAGCAAACCCCCATGTCCAGCTTAAGCTGTGAATGAATGTGAAAGGCTGCCAGAGAAGAGCCACCCTTTGCAGGTGAAAAACAGCAAAATCTCATTGCCCTATATAGTGATGCATGAGGTGGGTTGTAAATCTTAAAACAATGGGATAAATGGCCTGACCTATCAAATACAAAATTGGATGAAGCATACACAGAGACTTATCAGTCTTAAGAGAGAATCTAGGTCAGAAGGGGGCCAAGCAAAAGCTGAGCACTTTTGTCACATTGCATTCTCAGGTTATGCCATGAATATCTAACACAGAAAGAAAAATCTTTCCTTTCCCTTCACTTTAAGTAATAGCTCTCATGACACTGAAGGCAGAATATCATTTAAGTGAATTTGATAACTAACTCTGGAAATAAGGGAATTAGAGCTATCAGTAAATCTTTCCACCTCAGAACCCAAACAAACAGGATCAAGTTGCTATCTGGTGTGATCTAATTGAATTTGGTGGATTTACAACTACAGATGAACTTTAACCGATAAAGAGAAGAATGCAAATGTTTTATTCTGATACTTGTGACATCACAAAGCTAACATAGCTCTGCAATGAAGAGAAGATTTCTGAGCACATTTGTCTAATTTAACTCTCACTTATAATCGAAAGCAATTAAATACGTTCCATGAAACTGGAGAAAGCAGAAAAGAATGCTGAAGAATGTCACTTCATTTGTGGGACTGAGATGTATTTTGTTGTTTCCTGCTGTTTATCTTTAGCTCTGTGAGCAGGAGTTCACATTTATGTTCAGTTATCAGCTGCAAACCTAGAGCCCATTGGAAGATGCATGTCATTTCCAGAAGGATCTTAATAAACACCACCAGTGGAGAGGCATTTCACACTTGGCAGTTCATCTGTCAGAGCAAGGCATAAATTCAAATTATTTGCATGCCTATTCTGCAAGTGCTTATGGAAGACAACTAACACCCAGAAGATAATACCTAGGGAAGACACAAGTTAGAGAGGACTCACTGGTTTCATTAGGAGAGACCACAGCTCAGCAAGCTGTAAGACACTTGTCTTGCCATTGATATGCTACGCCAAGTTCATCAGGCCAGTGAAAGAAAAAAGAAATTTCCTTGCAATGACAAGCTCAGTGTTACTAACAGCATTCCATAGCTCTGGAGTGTCACAGCCAAACCTCTCTCAGCTACATCATGGTGGACAGAGCATCTTCAGGGGGAGATAAGGCCCAGACAAGTGCTTGCATTGCACAGAAAAGTTAAGAAAGCACCCTTCAGCCTCCATAGGGGTCTGCCTCTTTAGCAGTGCCAGAGTTATAGTCTTCTGTTTCCCTAAGAAATTCTAGAAGTTGCCAAATTTACTCCAGCTTCAGAATAAAGCCATAAAGTTCATACAAGAATCAAGTGGGTGAAAGTGGTAGCACTCACTCGAGCACTGCCCATGTCCCTCTGGACTGTGCTTCCACTGCCTTGTTTATCTGGAAGTGTTCTTCTCTCCCCAGTTTCCCATCTCTTTATCACCTTCCTCCAATTCTTGGATTAGAGGGAGAATGGGATGATAGCAAACAGAGAAAACAAGATGCCTGACTCACAAGCAGGCAGCAGAAACTGAAGCAAGTATGGGTGTCTTGCATTCCCTACCCAATGGAGAGGCAAAGGCACAAAGAAAGACATGCATCCACAGAATCTCAGGAAATATTCTATTTCTATTTCACTGCATATGAGCACTGCATCTAAGAAAAGGCATGGCTAAGAATGTGTCCCCATAGTACCACAAGGTTGTAGTAGGTCTTGAGAAACACAAGCTCTGCCATTCTGGACATGTATCCCAGAGGTCTTTTTTTCCTTTTTTGCTTGTCACCATGGATATCACTACATCATTACACTGCAAGTTCACCACTCCCAGCTACTGCCAGCTGGTAACTACAGAGTTTGGGGACACACACACACACACATGCACACACAGAGTTACACTCTCTGAGAGTGCACAGCTCTTCTCACTTCCAACAACACTTCAACAACAAGGGTATTGTGACACTTTCGTGTTCTAAGGAAATCTATCCATCAGCTTCCCCCAGCTCATGAAACATTTTTTTCTGGGGCACTTATGCAAGAACCACTCCATTCTACAAAGAGTTAATGTGGAATGCAAATGAAATATATATATTTGAAAGGCTTGCAAAGGCATGAGAAAGCTGGAGGCTACTGAGCAATATCTGCTCCTGTGAAGTGTAAACCCACTGTATTTTTTTTGCCCCATAGCTTAACCTAGTTCTGAGCCTCACTGGCTGGTAGAAAGGTGAAGCACAGGGTCTTTGGACATGGCAAGATCAGCAAATTTCACAAAGTCATAGCTCAAAGGTGTGGGTGATTTTACACTTCTTCTTTAAGCCCAGATGCTAACCAATGCTAAAATGCAAGTTTATTATGCAGCCTGGCAAGATTTCAGTGATTTTATTGAAAGGGCATTTTGTTATGTTTATTAGATTTGTCAAAAAGGCATTTTATGATGTTTATGAGATAGCATATAAATTTATGAAACTGTAACATTTTTGTCAAAAATAGCCTTTACTGGAAATCAAATAATGCAAGTAGTAAAAACTCCCATTGGAAAAACCTAGGCAGAATTTTCCATCAGGCAAGGTACAGACTCATCCACAGAACAATCTGTGAAATACTGTCAATAAAATCCATGCTGAAAAGCAATGGAAAATATGCTGGGTGCGTGCAGGAAGGCTGCAATGCTCCCAACTAAGTGCAGATGTGGCCATTCTGTCTGATGTCCTTGCCTGACTACAAGTGAGGGGCCTGCTGGTTTTGATGCCCCACCTTTTGCAGAAGGAAGGAACAAGCTTCTGGCTTGTGCTTGGCTTTGTGCTGTGTACTGCTGCCCATAATAATCACTTTGTCCCTCTGCTTTCCAGAACATGGCTGGCTGGGGTTGACATAGTGCACAGAGGTGAGCCACAAGCACATCCTCCACCAGCTTTCTGCTCTGTCTCCAATCCAGAAGCGCCTTCTGCAGGGTTGTTCCTTCTCTTTGTTGCTGTTGTTGCTTTTAATTTACCACTGTTCATTTCTCTCTCCTTCCTACACCCCCTTCAAATTAAAAGTGGTCTTGTATTTCTGCTCAGAGAGCTCCCTTCTTCTACTCATTTTTTTCCTTTTGTTCATCCTCCTCAATACCATCAAGATGATGTGAAACATTTGATCTCTTCCCTTTTCTTTCTTACTTAGGAGGTCAATTTGGCACTCTGCAATTGATGCTCTCCCTTTTCTTGGAGACTGTGATGTGGCAGCAGGACAGGCTGACAAACAGATTAAGCCATTACTGTGGCAGCTGGGATCTTGATCACAGCCATGAGTATGTTTCCAAAATGAGGATTTTGGAATGCCACTCCCAAGTCTCTTCCCAGGCAGGGAAAGATGTAGCAACAATAAAATGTTCCCCATGCTGCTTCCCTTTTGCTGAGGAACCCAAAAAAGTTGGAAAGGTGGTGGGAATGAGAGGCGTTGGGAGGTTAGGCAGGAGAAATCCCTGCATTAAGGAGCTGAAAAAGTAGGGATGGGGAGAGAATGAAATCACCCTGTGGTCAAGGCACACTGTTCTTATACTGGAGAAGTTCATCCTGCCATGAGTCATAGAATCATGGCATTTCTGAGCTTGGAAAAGACCTTCAAGAGCCCAACTGTTAACCTAGCACTGCCAAATCCACTGCTAAACCACATTCCTATTTCCACACTTACATTTACAGCTTGTTCCATGATGTATCAAAATGAAACAGACCTGATACTCATGCAGGCTTAATACCAATAACCATGGCTAGAATGCTGGAAGAAATAAAAAAACTAAATGCATGAAAGCTTGCAGTTTCCAACAGGTACCTTTTGTGCCTTTTTTATGTATTCCAAGGTACACCGTGAAAATGGTAAAAATGTACTACTCCTAGAGTCACTGCTGTCTTTTAAACAGCTGCTTTTCAAAACACACATGATATTTTGGTATTGGAAAAGAAAAAGAGTATTCAACCACAGTATTTCAATTTCAAGTTTTTTATTAAATAAGACCCTGAGGGGCAGGGAAGGGAGCTGTTTAAAAGCAGAGCATGAGGAGAGATGTGATCACTTTGTGTAACCAAATACTCATCTCACAGGTCATCACTTCACCAGCAAGTCTTCTGGACTTGCTTTGTCTTGCACTCCTGCTGAGAAGGTGCAGCACCGCCTTGCTCGCTGTTCTCCCTCATTCCACTAGGGGACACATTCAAAGCACAATGCCGAGTCCTGCAATAACCTTACTGGACCAAAACTCTGATGATGCCAAGAGTGTGACTGTGACAGTGACCAGCCCAGGGATATTTAACCTCCTTCCATTTCCACACATCTTTTTTGGAGAAGTATACCTCATAAAATGCCATGGGAGCTGAAAGCTGACAGTGTCCATCAAATAGCAAAGTGCCTTGTTTATTGCCTGAGCTCTCCCCAGCTGCAGTAGACTCGGATGCCCCTATTAAGCAATTACCCATCTCAAAGTTCTGCACTGTCCTTAGTTTGATTGAGGTGCAGGCATGTACCATAGTGATTTGCCTGAAAAGTATGAAAATGCAAAAGGCTGGGAGAATGGGGATGGTAAGTAAGTGAGAGTGTGCAATTACTGTACAAATTTTAAAGGAATGATCATCACCAAAGAAAACTTCCTTGGCATGGATGCTGCTTTCAGCAGACTTAGAATCCACAACCCAAACAGATTGAAGAAACTGCCTAATTCTTTTTGGCCTAAAATGTCCTCAATTGCAGGGCTCACAGAACACATTTGTGTGCCTACCCTCATCCCTCCCTCTATAATCCAAAGATACACCTGAAAGTGAAGTCTACCATCACCATCTTGAGCACTCTTCTACTGTAGCTGTACAGCAAGTTTATGCTGTATTTAAGGAGCTTCCTTATCTGGATCTGTCCAGGGTTTTTGTTTGTTTGTTTTTCCACAGGGAAAAGGTCCTAGGTATACCGGAATTTTACATTCTTGTAGCCCTGACTAAGCTAGGACAAGACTCCTCTCCTCCACCAGCACACAAGGTCACAGCACACAAGCTTCAGCACCAAATATCAGACACAAAGCCTTGGGGAAGAAGTTGGTACATAAAACATTGACAGAGAACTTGTTTATAGACCCTGAGTTTTTTCTCTCATTTTTGCCAGTATTATTCCATCCTCGTTGCAATGAGCTATATCCTAAGCACATTCTTCTCCATTATTTTAGTATATACTCCTATATCTCCAGGTCTCTCTCAGCATGTCTGATCAGCCTGCTTTTCCTGGGTGTATGATGACCTGTGAATCCTGAATGACTCCTCATTTTCTGGGCAAGGAGATTGTGAGGTGTTAAATAGTGCACGAGATTTTCAAGTATGTATTCACAGGCTACTTTTGAGTACATGCACCATTAGCTGAATCCCATTAGCTTGGCCCTTGATACAGTGAGAGCCTACAGGTAAGCAGATGAAACAACCCTGGCATGAAGAAATATGTGATAAGAAGTATAGGATATCAGCAAGAGGCCAGGTAGAAAAGTTCAAAGTATAGATGTGTCCACACAAAACTAAATACACCGTAGCTCAGCCAAAGATTTTTGCACAAGCCCCTTTTTAAATGAATCCAGTGTATCAAAAGTGAACATTGACTTGCTGTAGCTTACTGTGTGAATTCAAAGTGTTTCAGGTTTGTAAGGAGAGGGTAGTACAAAAGCACAAATAGAATAAGCCAGCCGTTAGGCAGCGTTTGTCATGTGGCTGTGGATAACTGAGGAAAGCACGTGAGCAGCACATATGAGAGAGCCACAAAAAAAAGGACAATCAAAGGTAATGTTAGAGCTTCTTCCTCTTCATAATTTATTTAACCACTGACTGCTCATTTGTTTAATTAAAAATAAAAGATTACTGAAAGACCTCAATCGTTCTTGGGTGATACATTAAGGATATCTTAATTCAGCACTTTGGGCTGGTACCCTTTGGACTGAACATTGCCTTGGCATAATCCCAGTGCCTTCTACCAATATGCTCCCCATTACAATAGAGCTGAATTTGCCCTTTCTTCCTGGGGCCACATAACTGTGCTTGACAATTATGAAAGGAATGTATGAAGCAGAAATTAAATAGAAAGAACAGTATGACTGCAGCTTCATGAATTTTAGTCCAGTCCAAATGAACTTGGAAAGATTTCTAGGCAAGATTTTAAAGTCAGGGAATATTAAGGCATCAGGTTTTTAAAGTCTATCAGCACTGACACTGATTTAGTATTTTCAGTATCACTTTAAACACCAGATTCACAGACAATCTGTCAGACTTTCAGAGCAGACTGTCCAACCACTTTGGGGACACAAATGTCTCAGAAACCAGATGTCCTTAATTTCTGCATGTTGTTAGCAGGTCAAAAGAATTTCTTATCCACTGAGAACCTGGATTACTTGACCCAAGAGAATTTGCTTAATACATAGAGGTGGCTATTGCCAGTCCTGGTGAAGAACTGAGGTCTTCCGAGGCTTGGAGCATTGTTTACTGTGGGAACAACTTTACTGCACTGTTCTTTAGGGACTTTGGAAAAGAGCCAACAGGGGTGGGAAAAAAAGCATGGCTCTGAGAGGCTGGATCACCCCCCTCCCCCCCAGTGCAGTTTGCCTACCTCTTGATGGGATGGCAGTGGGTATCTGTCAGCTGAGTCCCACTTTCCTTCCACCTGTGCTGCCCCAGATAGATTTGTATCCTCTCCCTGAGTCTGTGGAATCCTCTGTCTGCACACCATGAATCCTTGATGCTCCTGTAAGATAAGCAGAAGGGTATGTGAGATACTGGATGGGTTCCAAACTACTTCCTGGGCAGCTCAAAGCAGAGCAGCTTGTGGCTGAAGAGATGGCATTCAAAAGCATTCAAAATACCTGGGCTCCCCCCAAGCCAGATCCAACAGGGCCAATTCAAACAGTTATTTCCAGTTACCCAATTTCACTCCATGTATTTTCATGTCTCTAATGCTTTAGATAAGACATCACGTCCTGAAGCTGTGCCTGCTTTGTATGCCTGCAACATATTTTGAAGCACTCTTGGTGAAAGCTGGGTTTTCCCCTGTGATTCTGGGTAATGTTTGCACCAGGAATTATCCAAATATCTAACTGACAGGAATCCTAGACCTTCTGGGGAGTAAATTTTCTGGGTAGGTATTCAATAGATAAGATATTCTGCTATGTATATATCAATATTTACAAATTCTAGGACCAAATCTGGAGTCTCACTGAATAAGTGGAAGAAAACACACATATTTTGACAGCACTATGTAAGCACTTTGGGCCTTATTTCTAATGTATAATGTGCTTTGGGATTAAAGGTGTCCTATAAATGTAAGATAATTATTAGTAACAGTATCTCTGCAAGTCCCAAAACAGTCAGCTAGGAACAGATACAGGGTGTTCTGCATGTTTGTCAAACTGAACATAACCACTATAGGAGAGTATTTTTTGTCTTTTATTAGAATGAAGCAGAGAAACAGTATGAACAAATATAATTAAAAATACCTTCTGGATTACATGTACCCTGATTACTCTTGCAAGCCAGATATCAAATTTTGCACTGTTTTCTAGGGGTTGATTTTTACCCTATAGTCTTCATCTGATTTTACAGCCAGCATTACTTCAAGCTTATTACATTTGTAACACAATACAAATGCAACACCATTAATTTAATTTTATTTATGTTTCAGAGTTATTCAGCCAGAATAAATTGAACACAATTTGATTGAAATTGTCCTGCAGGACTGACTTTAGGCACATTCAGCAAGAGTGCTTTATAAATAATGGCAGCATTTAGTACACAAAAGACACCCTCTTGAACTGGAGGATTTGCAGAAGTCGTTATCTGATGAGGGAAAAGCAACATTGCCAAGCATAGCACTAAGTGGAGCACTTCTCTGGAGCCCACTTTTCACTGCAGGTGCTTTCAGAAGAGACCTTGGCTGGAGAGCATGATGACAACACATATAGCTGCTACAGAAAGCAGTTCCCAACTTGGGTGTTTCACTGGCACAAAAGCATCAGCACTCTGCTAAACTCTTCAAGTGATGGAAAAGGAATGAGGAAGGTCAATGTTTGTTTTGTAGTGGCCCTCAGAAGTCCCAGTCGATGACAGGGAAGCTGTTGTGAAGACACTTTACAGAACCAAGTAGACCATCCCTACCTTCCAGGTGTATGTAAAGGGCAGCAGGTGTATCTGGGCACACAGGGCAGTGGGTTGTTTGGTCTGAGTCTCGCTTGTCAGTGCGATTGAGAGTGGCCACGCTGCTGGCAAGCTTTCCATAGGCAAACCCCAACAGCGATTTATTATTTCTCTCCTGCACGCATAGTTTTCATAGGCAACACAGTAAAGGAGTGTTTTCAACAGAGATTTGGAAAGATAATGAGGGTATTTTGCTGCTCTTTCTTTCCAATAGCAGCAAGGAAAGAAGCCCAGAAGTTGTTTCTATAAAAATGTTAACACGTGAGAAATAGAGACTGACAGAATGATGAGAAGAAGATGACATTGTCATAGCAAAGGAGAGCTCTTTGGCAGGGTGGGAAGGGGCTTGACAGGAAAGATAGCTTGTGTTTGATGGAGTAAGGAAGATGAATGTAGTAGAGAGGAGCAAAGAATGTGTAAAATCCTCAAACTGATGGATTAGGAGGATGATCTTTCTAGCAGTAGTTTGCACACAGACTGAAAATACACTTGGCAAGACCAAAGAGAAGGGTGTTTCAGTAATCAAAGTGCAAGACAATTGAATTTTAGCCAGGTTAGATAAGGCCATCTGATGCTTTTTAATGGGGAGACTAGACTACTAGCACTAAACATCTTATCCTGCCTGGAAGCAAAAGGAAGAGTTTTGAATCAATTTTTCCTTCTGATTATCATTGGGTTTTGTTCCAAATTCTGACAGCCTGCAGCATCCATGAGACATTCCCATTCATATCTCTGAGAGGACATAGAAGCATAGAATTGTTCAGGTTGGAAGATATCTTCAAGATCATCCGTCAAGTCCAACCATTAACCCAACACTGTGAAGCCTAACACTAAAACATGTCCTTAAGTGCCACATCTACACATCCTTCAAATAAATTTAGGGATGATGACTCCATCACTTCCTTGGGCAGCCTGTTCCAATGCTTGACAATCCACTTGGTGAAAGCTGAGGGATCTTTGGTGGCCTGCCACCTCCCTAACTGAGCTCGTGGAAGTCCTGAATGAGAATTGGAAAATACTGCTCTTAGGACAGGTAAGTGAGGTTTGTTGGTGCTGATTTGGTGGTGTCTAATAGGTGGGCAATCAAGTTCAATTGTCTTATGGAACTAGCAGAAGAAAAGGGGAATTTCGTTACAGACCACTGAGATTTTTGTGATCCGTCAGAGAGACTTTTGATTATGAGGAAACAGAATTGCCATGCTATACCAAACAAAAGGACCATATAGTTTAATAATCTTGCTGTGATAGGGCCTGTAGAAATAATTCAGATTAAGTACAAGAAACCTAGCAGAAGACAAGTAGGGAATGACTTGCCAAAGGGGAAGTTTCTTTTTAATTATTATCAGTCAGCAACTAGCCTAGCCCCTGAAGCAAGAGGGCTTATATCCTTCTGTAACAAAAGAAAATATGTATTCCATTTAATAAGAACATCCCCAATTACATTATCCATATAAATGTCTAATCCCTTTATTTAAATCCTACTAATCTCTTAGGCTTAATGTTATCTTATGGGAATGAGCTAATTAGGCATTGTATAAAATGTACTTCCTTTTAACAGTTTTATATTTGCTGCCTTATATTTCCATTGAATGTTCCCTTGTCCTTGTATTCTGGGAGCATGAATAGGAGCATCTATTTCTCCCTATTTCCCCTTCTTTCTACTACCCACAATTTTGCATCTCAGCCAGGGACCTCCTATCTGATGTACAGCTTCCAGTGTCCCCAGATGTTCCCCAGTCAAACATCACATTCAGATCTCTTCTCAATTTCTACCACTTGTATGTGAGAGCCTGATTCAGTATCTTTACCAAACAGAAACCAGAGCAGGGAAAAAGGATTGTGCCACTGACCCAGCCAAAGGCATTACCATGATTGCAGGCTGGTTTGGCCATTTTGGCCAGTTTGGCAGACTGGCATTATCTGCAAATTTGAGCACCCCATTAAGATTTGAGTGAGAATCCACTGCACTCTCACAGTTCCTTTCCTGGGGCATTACAGTTCCAGGAAAACCCTGCAAGTGCCTGGGTGCTCCCCACCCCCACTTCCAGAGGCACTGTCCTACACATGCTCATGTGGGATGTCTCTGCTATTGCTCCATCTCCTCTACATATGAGGAGGCTCTGTGGCAGTGTCCAATCCACCTCTAACATCTCACTTCGCCCTCTCTTTTCCAAACAGTTAAATAGTAGCCAGTAAGGATTAAGGAGGTATCTTGCAGCCAATCTTCACCAACTTTAAAACTGAATGCTTATTCCTATGCTTTGTTTCCAGGCCTTTTGCAGGTGTTAGATGCTTCTTCCTCTCACCTTTTGCTCACCCTTTTACCCATCTTGACTTTTAACAGTATCTTTGGTGGGGGAGGGGGGTTGATACGTGTTTTTAAATGACCAAATAAAATCTGACAATTTGTTCACATCCTGCACAACCCTGCAGTGGTACTGCAGTCATGATAGTAAAGCTTCATTCTTGCTAGACTATAAAGAGTCTGCACGGAGCAAAATATAGAAATTGTGAAGGATTTCTATATTCTGGATTCAGTACAATATTTTTTCTGGCACTCATCCAAGCTTCTCCACATTGATTTTTTTTTTTCTCAGAGCTTATACAGGAAGCCAAAAAACCTTTACATTGAACCCAGAAGTAAACTGATCACAAGCCAAAGATAAGTCCTCTCTCTGCAGCTATCTGAACCATTATAGCAGCATTTATTGAGTGCCTTTATTTTTCTGGTTTTAATCTGCAGAGTGCTGACAGCTCCAGAAAGATCTTTCTTAATGGACTTCAATAGTGATGCAGCACTAAACTTATATAGCACCTGCCACACCAAGGCATCCCAGTAGACTTCTCAAATAATAGTTTAAAGCTTCTGCTTTCACAAGCCGAAGGCGAGGCTCAAGAGAACAAAATTAGGTTTAGCTTTTAAAATATTGACAAACTTGACATTATTAATTTCAAGAGGTGAATTCATCACTGCTGGCATCGATTGCAAGGGATAAACCAGAGGAGGATGAGCAGAGACAGTACTGGTCAGGTCACAGCCACACACCTGGTGTGGGATCCCAGGAATGAAAACCAATGTGCAGCAATTGCATGTTTACAGCTGTTTAACCCACTGTAATTAAAATTAGTCATCCAGAAAAGCAACAAGTCTGAAGTCAGACTTGTTGTATGTCATTTGGAGCTTTCATGCAATACTTTCTATGCAATGGTCTCAAAGCATTCTACAATTATTAAGAGGTTACATCTCCCTGAGAGCAAAAGCATTAAAGGTATTGCAAACCAAGATACATAAAGATCAAGCAATCCGTGGAAATAAATTCACAGTAGTACCAACAGCAGAAACTCAGGAACTCAGCTTCTGGATTCCCCATCTATCACTTAGTTAAACAAAGCTTTCTGAAACTCCAAGAGACCTATGTGTTCCAAGAATAACTTCTCTTTCACTTTCGTGAAAGATCCTAAGAATGGATGTTATTAAGGCTAAGATAGCATTAATAACTGTAGCTTTTAGCTGGTATAAAGCAGGTGTGTTTTCCTTTCATCAGTAGGACCTCATGCTTTGAAATCCAAGAAAGCAGGAAAAGAACCAGATCTTGTGTTTTCTGAGCAACCAGTCTTTCAGGAATAAATTAAACATGTCAGAAGCAATTTGCAGACCACCTGAAGAAAGAATACAAGGAGATGCTGAAATGTTTAGAACATTTACAAGCACATTTGAACACATCCTGATGAGAGATTTTACCTCAACAGAATAGGAAACCTATTTCCTAGCTGTCTGCATGAGCCGATGGAAACTGCTTCTGAACTGTGACTGCAAAGTCCAAGACAGGTCACACTTTCCAGTAGGAAACAGGGCACATGCTTACTTAGTGTTACAACTAATATATACTTATTTTTGGTTCCATATCTTTTAAAGTTAAATGCATATTCAATTGATTACAGCTATTTTCTGATGCTCAAGTTACTTATCACATGTCCAATAAAACTGTGAGCACCAATTAGTGCATCAAGCTACAAGTCCCCATTTGAAACTCCTGAAATATTTTTTTTATAATGGCAATAAATGTTTTTTATTCAGACAGCATAAGTAACTGCATCTTACTTGTATTATGCAGAACTGAGCTTGGAATAAGGGCTTTTTATTTCTCTGCTCTAAGATAGTCCTCAATTTTCAAACCATTCTCAGACATTTTGCTGCCAGGTAGAAGGTGACATGTAAAATCAGGTACAGGAAAGAAATGGTATGGCTTGGCAAAAGGTATGGACCAAAAAAGGCAAAAAGAGTTCTTCTCTGAAAGAGAAAGTTTATAACCAAACTCAATGGAAAAAATAGTCTGGGGACTCAAACTATTCTTATCATCCCATATGGGAACTCCATCCTTCCCCAAGGTCATTCTCACTTTCTGCCTCCTATGAAGTCCATTTACAATCTTTTTCTGAGTGTTTATTGAAGGTGTGAAGAGGGGAATATGTCTGACTGAGCTATGTCTAGCTAGGAACCCATTCACACCTTTTACCTAATCCACAAATTTGAAGCATCACTTCTTTACACCTATGGGCAGAGCATTTGACTGTGGAAACCACAATGCTGACTTGGTGCCCTTGGGCTGTCCTACATATTTATTTTTTTGTGTGTTTTGGGACAATACAGCTGGGTAAGTCAGATAACAAATATCAAAGGCCCAGTTCTGTCACTTTGTGAAAATACGGGAGTACTGTCAGTGCTATTCAATGAAAAAGGTATATATATTTGGATTAAACAGGTCCAAAATATGAAGTATTAGTGGATTTGGATGAGAAAATGATGAAGAGATATGTTATCCCAAATGCCTAAGCCCCACAAAGATACAGCATAAAACATGAGGCACAGTGCACAGTCAGGCTCCCCTTGGTTCATGTGGTAGCCTGCATGAGCTGGGAAAGAGGCAGTATAAGAAAGGAAAGTGTATGCTACCTTTCATATCCAAAGCTGGGGCAAATAGTCATCCAGAAGCAGGGTGATGCTGATACTGATAAAGGAGGAGATCAGTCTAGGCTGGGTCATGGAGCAAAGGATTAGAGGGCAAGGGGGACAAAGAATACTCAGTGGTGTTATAAGGGGTGACCTGTCTAATCGGGTGGGCCTTCCTGAGAGACACTGCCCCCCAGGCAGAGAGTTTGGTGGGGGACTGAGAAGAAGATTTAGCACCTTGCAGGGAGGAGAATGAATGATCACAGCTTTTGCTAGGTTTTGTCCATGTTTGGCATGGCGTGGGACAGCAACAGAGGGGAGAGGAAGTTTGGTAAATGGGAACTTAAGCCTGGGCCTTTTAGTGCTTTTGCACCTGTAGAGGATTTTATGCATTTCATTCAGGAGCCCAGTACTTCTGGGCACTGCCACAACATAAACTACATAGGCAGTTCTGCCTTGATAAAGTTACCAGCCAGGAACAGGGAGACTAGACCAGATCAATATATAATGTGGGAGTCATTGGCAAACCACCTGCTTAACCAATGTCTAACAGCCTGTCACCAGAAATAGAATACAGGAGACTAACACACGTGTAAGAGACTCTGCAGTAAATAATTGTGGATTAAGCTACAGCTAACTACTGTTAGTTTGTCTCTCATCCATTTTTGTACTGCCTTACCTATAGCTGCTATGCTCATGCATTTTACTTCAATCCCCAGAGAAAGAGAAAGCTAGACATAGACCTTTCTGCAGGGGTATAAATTAGAGCCTAGCTTTCAGTGTAAACTGAACCTGAACTGGACACAGCTGAAACCTAGACAGCACAGTTTAATTTTAGTAGTCCTTCAATGCCATCACATCTCCTAAAGCCTGTATTTTCCAGACTCTCTATTCCCCCTCCTTTTCCTCCAGCTTACTAGAAGCCACCTGCTTGTTTCTAGCAAAGCTGAAACTCAAAATATCACATTCTCCGTTGCTTCACTACTCAGATCTCTTCAACAGCCTGAAAAGACACTACCTGAATGAACTAATTGCTGGGTGCTCAGCTCTGGGTGCTCACTTGTGAGAGAAGGGGAAACAATGTGGTTTGGGTAAGCACACTGACACCCGCATGGGTGTCATGACACAGGTGAAAATATGGGAAGATGGCAAAGGAAAGGTTTGGGCAGATGTATGTCCTACTTTGGGGCAAGTTAAACACAATTAGACCACCTCACTGTCTGCTTTACAAGGCAATGTACACAACAGCAAGAGCTGCCATGAGGCTGTCCCAGAGCAAGGTGACTGATGAGGCACACGGGCAAGTGTTGATACAGGATCAAAACAGAGAGAGCAGAGAATCCTTGGAAGAGCCTTTGGCAACAGGAGGACCAAAAAAACAAGAATAGACCTTGGGACAGATTGTGTGATTAAGTGGAGCTGGAGAAAATTGTATTTTAAAGATCTCCTGGGGAATGGGCTCAGAATAAATGCAGCAGCAGAGTTGGATCTGTAGCTGTGTGTAAAGTAACTGATGCATTTTTCAGCATAAGACAGGACATAGAGAACCATGGTCTACATGAGAACACTCCTTTTGAGCCGGTCAGTGTGCTGTTAACCAGATGTGCCAATACCAGTGATGCAACATTGTCCCACACGGGCTCTTACAAGTCCCAGGGCTATACTGAATGAAAATGTTGACAGGAATACTAGTCTCCAAAAGTTATGGTTCACAGCCTGCTCTTTGGGAATAATGCAGAAAGCTGGAGAAGAAATAATTTTTAGCCATCTTCTGGTTCTTGGTTTCAGCATTATCGGGAGGTTCACCCCATTTATTCCTTATTCTGACTGCTTCCTTTTTTTTTTTTTTTTTTTTTTTTTTTTTAGAGGACAGACTTGCTACAAGTTCTGATAGTCACAAGCAGGATAAATGTCCAACAGCTGCCAGCTAGCTCCTCCTGTTCATTCATATGATGATCAGTCAACAGGTGCTGAAATCTGCTGCCCATGCATGTGTACAAACTAGCAAAGCTTTGAACCCCTTGCTGGAGAAGTCTCCTGATCTCTTCACAGATGTTATGCAGATGCACTGTGTTGCAGGAAAGATGAGCTGCTTCCAGTGGGCTTTGCCAGCAGCATGGCCATGCCTTCAGTGCATCAGATGTGTGCATTAGCAGCAGCTCAGAATATATAAACCACTGGCTCCTAGGTACTTAGATTTCATCATTTAACTTCTGGGACCAGAGCAATGCACTCTGCTTTTCTCTAAAAAGAGATACTCAGCTTTCAGTTCCAGCAGGACAGCCTCCCTTGCCTGATTGCTGGAGTCCTTTTATCCAATGCAGCCAAGGGTCAGATGAATGACCCCAGGTGTGAGAGCAGCTATTGCCCCCTCTGCAGCACATCAGCATTGCCAGAAAGGCCTGGAGTAGAAGTGAGAGAACCACAGTGTGTAGCCTTCTGGAAGTAGGGAAATTATGTGCCCATCCCAGAAATGGAGGGATGCACCTCTGAGAGTGAGTAATGGCTGTGAACACCTACTCCCAGTCATGCTCCTGGAGGACTTGTGACACCTTCTGACCCCAGAAGTGAATGAGCTTACATGGTAATGAAAGCTGGTGACAAAAGTAGTTCGCTAACAAGCACAGGCACCTCACACCTCAGAGCTGTTGTTTATAAATTGCCTTCAAAATGTGGTAGAAATTCCTGAACAGGATTTTTCAAGATTTTCTTTGATCAGGAAGCAGAAAGCTTTCTTCCCTAGATGATAAGCCTGCACTGAGACTGTCTTAATCCAGCCTTGACTATGGAAAACAGAATTGGAAAACAAAGCAGCTTGTCCCACATCCCATTCTGAGGTGTTGAACTGTCACATTTTTTCAGAAATAGAAGTCATTACAGACAAAGCCACTCTGCCTGCTTCTCCCTTGGTCTTCTTAAACCTCTCATGTTAACCACTGCTGGAGGGTTAATAAAGAAATTAATAAACTCAGCAGGTAACACAAGTGACAGTCCCAGCAACATAGACAAACTTCAGAGGGCTAATTGTGACAGCAAGGGCTTGAGGATCCCTGCTCAGAAGTCTATCAGTTTTTGTATTGCTTCCTAAGAGTTCGCTGATAACTTCCTCTTTCCTATCCTTCTGTTACTCCTCTCTCCATTGCTATGGTTTCTGCCTGTGGTACTTCACTTAACTATTTTCAGCTTGTTAACCATTTACCTGCCTCATGTTCCACTTCTTCCCATGAGCTGTCTTCAAGATGTATCCTGTAAGCTGTCCTTCTGTTGAAAAGTTGTCTGTAAAATGTAAAATGCAATAATGCAATATTCTTCCTGAAACCGATATGCAAACCCCAATAGTGATTTAATCTCTCTCTCCTGCATGCATAGTTTAGACATACAGGATCACTCACTGTTTCATTCCTGTGCCAGTACTCAGCTCCACACCTGAGTGTAGGCATTTGCACTTCTAGCCAGATTCTTACTTCACTCACACCCTCAATTTTATCCTACAAATCCACATATTTGGAGCCCATACAAGCCAGACTCACTGCTGAAGTTGAAGATACGTTTGGGAAGCTGGAATGGTAAGTCAGCCTTCAGAAAGTGAGGAAGTTGCAGTGAGCCCGTTTCATCTCCTCTCCCCACTCTGAGACCTCTACCTCCCTCACCCATAACAAACACTGACAGTCATTTTCCCTCCCACCTGCTCATAAGAAATCCTCCCTCTCACAGCAGTGTTGTGACTCTGGGGCCACCTATATACTTGGTGTGTTACAGGCTATGAAATCTTGGATGAGTCCCAAAGACTTTGGGACAAGGTTTGCCATGCCTGCTGCTGTGGGTAGAAAAAGGATGGCTGCTCCTTGTGCTATGGGGAGATAGCATCTCCCTGCCTCCACCCAGCAATGGCCCCGCACCATGCAACCCATTCCTCTTTCTGCATTGCTGATACTATCAACAGAACTGTACAGGAGCAAAGTAAGGATCAGCAGCTGGAGTTTCCCAGCTGCTCCCACTGGGCTTGTGGTCATGAAGCTCAAGTGCTGCAGCCTGTCTTTCATCCAGTTTGCTCTCCACTCTCCATCCCAACTACACTGTTGTTGCACAGATCAATTTCTTACTCCTGCAGCTGGGCCAAGGTTTCCCATCATGGCTGGTATCTTGTCAGAAGCATCTCCTTAACTACTGCTTCACTTCCAGATTTTGAGTCCTAACTCCTCCAGTTCCCTGGAAACCATTCTTTCATGGCTTGCTGCTTGGATTTCTTATCTGTTGCTTTGCTGTCTAGGTTCTCAAATTTCTTGCCTGACTGAAACAAAATGGGGTATCCTGGCTTTAGTAGTAGCCTGTGAAATGCTTTGCAGCTTGACAGAGGGGGGTACAGAAACCCCTGCTGAGTTTCTAAGGAAAATTCAAAGCCTCAGCATTCTCCTTACCTTCAACAAGCACCATTTCCTCACTCTCAGGCAAATATTCCATCTACTCTAAACTGGAGTAGCAGTTCTGCCCTTTGGGTGAAAGATTCCTTCAGCAGATCCCAGTGTTTTCAGCCCAGGGAGAGGAGAGGAGAGGAGAGGAGAGGAGAGGAGAGGAGAGGAGAGGAGAGGAGAGGAGAGGAGAGGAGAGGAGAGGAGAGGAGAGGAGAGGAGAGGAGAGGAGAGGAGGAGGAGAGGGAGGGAGGAGAGGAGAGGAGAGGGAGAGGGAGGAGGAGGGAGGGAGAGGGAGAGGAGAGGGAGAGGAGAGGAGAGGAGAGGAGAGGAGAGCACACTGCCCCAGGTATGTTACTGCAAGAGGCAGGACAGGATTCTCCAGCAGCCCCTCACCAATTTGCCTCCTCCTCAGGATCTGTTCCAGGCCAGTGGCTGCTAAGAGCCCTAAGATGGTCAGGGCCACCACCTCCTCCAACCTTTCCTGTTTATATCCTGCCATCACCTTGATGTGACAGGCAGAGTGTGAAACCTTTGGGGCTCTCCGGAGGTGTGACTCCCTGCCTGGAGTCAGAAGGCAACACACATTTAACAGGATGGACAGAAGGTTTGAGAACCATCACAAGCACTGGTCAGCCCAGCTGATGCTGCTGCATGGCATGACAGTTGTGGTTGTCTGCACAGCATTCCTGCAAGTCCAGGAGTTTGCCCAGACATTTCCAGCCCACAGATGGAGACATGCATCTCAGAGGAACAGCAAGGGAACTGAGCACAAATGTGGTAGTTCAGTTATACAGCATAAAGGAAAGCTGTCAGTGTGCACACAGCAGGGGAAACTGTGCCATGGGTACAACTGTTAACACTTTAAACTTGTTTTATAAGCATCAGACAAATTTGAAACAGCTGCTCTGTATGCTCTTCATTTCCAGTTGCAATGTATTTTTTTTTAAACTTGCTGTAAAAGAAATTGGTGCGGCTGCTGTTTACAAAATTACTAGAGCTGCACTTATGACTTCTAACTTCTGATCTTGCTGTGATCACATGGATACCATAAACGGCAGGATCAGGGTTTGCTCTGCTAACATTGGTGCCACAGCCCTGAAAAAGCTAAATGCTGGATACATTATGAAGGGGAGCAGGCAGGGGCAGCAAGGGAGAACTGTCGGCTCTCATTGCAGGTTCTCTAAGACCTTTTGTCATTGAACTACCAAACACTTTCTCATGACGCCAAGCAATTAAGCCTCCCTGACACTGGAGTGTTTATGAGGGAATTATTGCTCATCTCAGCCATGCTCAGAAACACCAGGTCAGAGGCCAGACAATTAATAAACCTATTGAGGTGCCAAGAAATATGTTCAGTTGCCCTGTCCCTGGGGCTGACATCTTCAGAGCAGCGGAGGAAAGAGCAGAAATAGCTTATATTCAAACAGATTACCAGGGGCAGGCACCTTCCAATCTAATGAAGGGTGAACTTTTTCATATTTATAAAAGATGAGAGTTTTATAATGCTTCTTCATCTGTTTTGCAGTAGGACCCAGAAGACCTAGGTGCAGACAAGATCCTTTTGCACAAGGCATTATGTCCTGAAGACAGGTAAAGAAAACAGAAGAAATATATAAATATTAATAATATTCTACCTTTCCATTTAACCATACTCTTTCAGCCTAAGATGCTTTTTCAAATAGAAAGGCATGTATAGTGCTTTATTAATTTTTATCCATGCAATTTATAAACCAAGTAGCTGCACAAAGATGATTTTGGGATACCACTGTTAAGCAAACCTGGACACTGTGACAGAGGAAGCAGGTCATGGGAGGTGCTTATAGGAGCACCCAAGGCATGAGTTCTGCAAGACAGCACAGACTGCATCGGCTGCTATATTGGGAGTTGAGCAATGTGAATGCTATTACTAGATCTGCAGGTGCCTTCTTGTGTGACCCGAGGCAGCTTGTTTCACTTTCCAAAGCTGCTTTCCTCTTGGTAAAATTGTTGTCACAATGCTTACCCTTTTTTTTTTTTTTTTTTTTTTGGTTTGGTTTGTTTTTTTGTTTGCTTTTTTGTTTTGTTTAGTTTTGTTTTGTTTTGAAGAAGTACTGGAGATCATTTGCTGAAAAGAACATTCAAAGGCTAAGAATGGGCTTTGCTGAGTCTGCCATCCAACACCAGGGAATGCCTAGCACAAATTCAGCATCATTACAGAGTCATAAGTCTCATATAGAACATAGAACAATTGTATCATTTAGGTTGGCAAAGACCTTTAAGATTGTTAACCCAGCACTGCTGCTAAGCCATGTCCTAAAGTGTCACATCTACATGTCTTTTAACATCAGCAGGTTTATTTTTATGTGAGTGATTTCAGTATTAGTCGCTGTCATCCCATTGTGCGAGGTCACTACTCACTTTTGTTTTCTAGGCATCCTCACTCCTTTTACTATATCATGTCTAATATTCTGATTCTTTTATTTTAAATATATTATCTGGAACTTTGAGACTAGCCTAGAATGTTTGTTTAATTCCACTCCAATTTTTCCATCTGTGCTTTTTTCAAAGTGCCCTGGATTACATAAGGGGCAGGAAGGGGAAGAAATACATGTGTGAAAAAAAGAGAAGTATTATTAATTGCCTCTGGGTTAGTCATAATAATGCAAATTGCAAGTGGTTAAGAATTTTCTCTTTGACCTTGGACCCTCCATGAAGCCATTAATTGCAAAGAAATGGCACTGTCTTAGTCACAGCAATAGCAACAACAGCAGTTTTTCATTTCTAAAAACACCATCCAATAAAGACTTCTTTACCAGAGTGCCCATGAAATTATTGTTTCCATTTGAAAAAACGAAACTGAGGCACAGATAGACTTAAAATAACCAGAAGAATGTTGAAGTCCCAATTCCAAAATCTGTGTTGTAACTATTTAAACTTGTCCTTTAGTTTTCAAGCTTGTTTTATGTTTTAAAAATACACAGCTACAAAAACCTTCTAACCTTCATGACTCATAAATTAATAATTCATGGCTGGTTATTTTTTAATTTTTTTTTTTTTTTTTTGCTTTGTCAACACAAGCAATGTTGAAAGCCAAGACGAGCTCAGCTTGCTTTCTTTAATCTGGAGATTTCCTTCAAGCAGCAAAGAAAACTGAGTTGGATTCATTGAGGGCAAGCCAGAGGCTAAGGTGCGGGCACTTCTCTCTTCAGACAGCTTGCACTGACACCTAACTTTAAATGAATAAGCAAATGCTGAGGCATTCAGCTGGATCACACCCTGCCAGGCCAGGTGCATACAAAACCCAAGGTATGTGTTTCAAATGGAGAAAGTAAGGTGAGCTACACAGCAAAGAGCAGGCACTTGCAAGCCTGGCAGCCTCAGCCTTGTCCCAATTCAGCCAGCCTTTGGCACAGTTCAGTCACCTTTTCCAGGGTCAGATCTATGTTGCTGACTTGCTGCAGGTTAATGCCTTCATGGTCTGCAGTCCGTGCCCTGGGCTCTAGTGAATCATCATAATTGTTCACTTTTATTGTTTGCTATGGCTAGAGCTCAGACATGTCCTCTCCACTGCCCTTTCCCACATGCTCATTTTATTTCGCAGCCTCAGTACAGGTTTTAACAAGAATGATCTCCCAAAAGAAAAGATTTCACTAAGAATATCTGCCTACTGGAGAGGAATTAAAAAGTGGTGATTATTTTAATCAGTCCAAGAGTCTCTCAAACAGACTGGCATCACGAGTCACTTTTATAATTTCATGGTAATTTAGATCTCAAGATGAGAAGGAAGATGCACAATACTTGTGACATTCTCCACCTGCTCCACTTTATGGTTGTGCACATGTATTTCAGTCAGGCAATCATGTTTATACTAAAATAAACCACCCCCAAATGTTCTGATTATATACAGGTACAACCTTTTCTAGCATAGTGAGAAAAAAAAAAAAAGGCAGTGCTTGAGAAACAATGGTATTTAATAGATGCTTCTAAATTTGGTGGAGTTTTGCCTCCTGATTCTGTGAGGTCTATTACCTCATCTAATCCTGCAATGAGGTCCTGCTGAGAATGATCTAGAAGTGAACGTCAGTGAGAGGTTAAAATCAGACTACCATGAAAACACTTTCTGCATATGTCCTAAGCATTTATCTCCTTAAAGACATCTGTTTGTATTTTTTACTAAATTCTGTGTGCCCTGCTAGCAAATAGATTCTATTTTTGGTGACAATTTAAAATAAGAAAGTATGGTTATAATCTCTCCCCAAGAGACCAGACAGTAAACATCAGATTTTTCAAGTATTTCAGCATCTGCAGCCTGTATTTTGGCTGCTTTTCTCTGTATTCTCTGAATTGTCTGAAAAAATATGCCTGGAGAATAGCTGCAGGGTCACTCATTAAAAAGGATTAGCACCTTCCCCATCTCTTTCATGCATTCAGATACACAGAACTAAAATTGCATGAGCTGTTTCTCGTTATGTACTTAAACTGTTGCTCACTATTCCAGGCATCACTCTTCTACAAATTACCTTCCCATCACTCAGGAGGTTCCCTCCCCCTCAATGCATGTTTACAATCATATTTCCTTCCAAAGATTGAAACATGCTTTGCTGTTCCTGGATCATTTGATAACTTTCTGCATATGAATATTCCTAGCCCTGTCCAATTATATGCTACCTATCCCTCCATATGTTTCCTAAGTGTTGTTTATCCATTTGTCTGTGGATGCTTGTACAGTGTTGAGGAAGCATCCAGGGCCTGGACTCTGGATCAAAAAAGCTAGAATATGTCAGTTAGCACTGAAACTCCTCAGGGGCCTGGCCTGGCTCAAGAGGAGATCTGTTGGAGGGAGAGCCTGCACACTGAATAGAGGCTGCAATGCCCTGTTCATGACAGCATTAATTTTAGATCAGCTGAACCAGTTTTCTCCTTGCCAGCCTCTAAAGAAGCACTGCTCAGCCGTACTTCCCCTTGCTGCCACATTTCAACACAAAAACAGATATTCTGGTGGTTGCAAATGGATGGATGTGATTAGCAGACACATGACACAAATCAAAACATTAAAGGGTTTAGAAAAGCTGGTACAGATTAACATACTGAATTTTCAAGAAATGCTGAACTGATACATCAGTAATTTTCTGTTGTCTAAACAAAGTGGGAAATATCACAAATATACAAAACCAATGTTGCAAAGGTCATATTAAAAAAAATAAAAGAAGAAGGCCAAATACATTATTACAAACATGGCATGAAATCAAAGCACATTCTCCCCTCTTCTGGGTCCCATAATATTCAACTGCACTATAATCCTGAAGTCTATCACGTGTGTGTCCCTGAGATTATTCTTCCTTAGGGCATTAGTAGTGGCCAGAGTTAGCTGTTCATGTATCTTCATGGGCAGCATGCTTAGTCAGTGTTTGCTTTGTGTAACAGCATTATCCCTAAATTCATGCTTTTCTTGTGTTTAACTTTGGGGTGAAGTACCACACCCTGGCAGGGCTTATAAAAATCTGAATGGCTTGGAAAACTGGAATTTTGACATTATCCCAACATCACTTTACAAAATTATAGAATGGCCTGGGTTGGAAGGGACTTAAAGAGAGATCATCTAATTCCAACCCCCCCTGCCATGGGCAGGGACACATTCCACTAGACCAAGCTGCTCAGATGCTCAGCCATCCAGGCTTGCCTCAAACACTCTCAGGGATGGAGCATTCACAGTTTCTCTAGGCAACCTGTTCCAGTGCCTCACCACTCTCACAGTTAATTTTTTTTTCTATTATCAAATCTAAATCTACTGTCAGTTTAAAGCCATTCCCCCTTGTCCTTGTCCCTACATACCCATGTAAATAGACTCTCTCCATCTTTCTTCTAGGCCCTCTGCAGGTGCTGAAAGCCAAGATTTATCTGAAATGACACAAGAGCACTGAGCAGAGTGACTGCTTCTTCACAACATTTGTAATAGATGAAAGCTAACTCAGTTTGAACTTACCTTAGCAGCAATTATAGACATAAAGCCTATTAAGTCATTTTTAAGAAGGCACTCCTTATCTGAGGGGAGTTTACAGCCTCTGGTAGTAGTGCAGGTAACCAGCACAAGAGACCATTTCAGTTTCCAGCAGACTTAGTGGCTTAAAGGGCTGAGTTAACAAGGCCAAGGCTATTTTTTTGCACATACCCACTTCTCTTGCTACACTCAGCAGTGCGGCCTCAGCAGCTCAGCTTTGTCCTCAGAGAGCTTTCCCAGGGAACATCTTGGTGCTTTCAGAGGGAGGTCTGCAGCCACAGACACTTCAGAGTTGCATCAGTTGGGAGGCAGGCAACCCCAGACTAGAACGCTTTGTTAAAATCACCACTATCAGTAAACTGTCACGAACCAGCCCTTTCACAAGAAGTCTCTTTACATGATTTCAATCAATTTCCAACTTTTTATTAAAAAGTTTTAAGTGTGTGTGTTTATGTACTTTGTTATTGCTTTCTTTCTATAATAAATTTATTTGATAGTGGATCCTTCAGGAAGCTTAATCCTAAAGCCATAACATCTTTGTCAGAATTAATTAGTTCACAAAAATTCACATACTCTGAACTTTTTAAAAGAATGTTTATTATTTTCAAAGTTTAGTAACTTTGGCTTTAAGTGCAAAGCAAAAATAAAAGTATAAGACAGGCAACAACAGTCAGGAACAGATCAAAATTCCATGTTCATTAATGCCACACCAGTATTTTTTCTACACATTTTCCACTCACATCTGAAATTTCTAGCACGGGGCGTCAGCAGTATTTCCATTTCACAGACAAAACCAAGGTACATGGAGTGCAACGCTGTAACTTGCTCAATACTATTGGCTAAACCAGTGCCAGAAGTACAATCCTCATTACTCAGCCTTTAAGTCCAGGAGCTGGAAATTCCCCTCTCCTTTCCTGTCAGTCAAAGGACGGCAGCCAGTAATGACCGTGCCCGCTGCGCTCTTCCCTCTCTGCCATACCTTACCTCTTGCATTCCCAGGGAATGGGGCCGGCGCAGCCAGCCCACAGCTCCGTGTCCTCACGCAGCTAGGGGTGTTTACCACAAACACGTACACGGCCTCATTTCGGACTGAGGGAACGGAGGACGAACGTCTACAGGATAAGAAGGCAATCAGAAGGCCAAACGTCGGCCTCGGAGCCCTCCAGACCTGTCTCCAAGCGGAGCCCAAAGGGAACAAGTCCCTGTCCTCACCCTGCACCGCACCGGGGGCCCCCAAAGCCGTACAGCCTCCGGGGAGAGCTCCCGAGCGCGCACAGCCGGCTCGGGACACTGCGCTGGCAGCGCGCAGGACAAGGGAAAGATACTCGGTATCCCTCCCGGCACACCGGGAGCTGCAGCCCGGGACGGGCCCGGCCCGGCCCCCCGGGACCCGCTCCGTCCACCAGACTTCCGCGTCGCGGGCCCGTCCGCGCATGTGCGAGCGGCACCGGCACCCCCCCACTCCGCCGGCCGTCCCTGGCTGTACCACTGTGTGCCCAACGTATGGGTAGAGGCAAAAGAGGGCAACGGCTCCAGGCAGCTCCGCGCGCCTCAGCCCCGCCTGAGACTCGTCATCGAGAATCCTGTTCTCTCCTCGAGCCTATGGGGGCCCTCCAAACTCGCTTCTCGCCCAGTAACCGCACGCGATCTACCCCAGCTTCCCCCGGGGATGTGCTGTGGTACATGCCGCTCCCAGCTGATTCGGTGGCTTGACGAAACCATCGCGCTCAGGACGGGGGGAGCCACGGTGCCGGAGGGGGGCACGCATTGTTGCGCGAGAGGCCGAGCGGTGCTCCGGGGAGGGCGGGCGCGCACCGCTGCGGCACCGGGGCGGTCACCGGCACCGGCGGGCGGGCGCCGCCGCCGCACGGAGCTCCGCGTCCCCGTGCCACAGCCTCTCCGCTCCCCTGCCCGCCCCATCGGCAGGGTGCGGCCGGGCCCCCGCGCCCTCCCCTCCGCCGCCTCCCCAGTGGTGCCGCCCGGCTCCAGCTGACCGGCCTGGAATCCCGGCCGGGAGCTGCGCGCCCCCGCCCGCCGCCGCCCCGCGCCCCGGCCCCACCATGGGAGACGCCGGCAGCGAGCGCAGCAAGGCGCCCAGCCTGCCCCCGCGCTGCCCCTGCGGCTTCTGGGGGTGAGCCGGGCCCGGGGCTGGGCTGGGGCGGAGAGGGACGGAGGGGGCGGGCGGCCAGGCGAAGGGCGAGGCGGCGGGGGCCGCGGCCGAGCGGGGGACGGGCCAGGTCGTAACCCCGGGCGCTGGCCTGTCGCGGGGACCGAGCCCGCAGCTCGCCGCGGGGTGGGGGCGGCCCCGGGCCCCTGCCGGGCGGGCCGCGGCGTTCCCCCTCGGAAGAGGGATGTCTCCCTGCCGGTGGGTGCCGGGTCCCGGGGCCTGGCCCGCGGTGCCGGCTCCCGGCTCAGAGGCAGCGGGTGCCCCGCGGGAGGTGGCTGCGCTGCCCCCGGGCGCGGAGGGGAGGGTGCCGAGGCCGCCCGCGGCCCCCCCGCCGCCCGGACACCGCGGCCTTCCCGGCAGCCCGGCGGGGGAGGCCCGACCGCTTCCCCAGGCACGCAGGTTCCATGGAGAGGCCGCCCCTCCTCTGGGGCTGCGGGCTGCGCTCCGGGGCCTGCCTTCAGCTCCTCAAAGGCGCAGATGAGTAATGCGGGCCCCTGGGTGCCCTGGCGGGTGTCCCTGACACATCCCTGCCCCGTGCCCGGGAACGGGGAGCTGTCGCTACAATTCACGCAGGGCAGCATAACTAATGAGGGAAAAAGGCTAAGGACAAAAACATACTTCTTTCTCCGCCTTATGAAAGCGAAGTGGTTCATAATAGATAAGGCCCCTTGTTAGCTGCTTCTGATACCCTTTTAGGAAGAAGGAAGTAGGGGTCATTCGTGTTTGCCGAAGGTGAAAAGAAAAAGTAAATCTGTTCCTTCCTAAACTAACACCTCTAGGGTCATGTCTGTTGAAGATATTTCCGTTAGTGTTTTTTTTATTTTTTTTAAAATCAGATGTACCAGGGGAGATGGTATTCTATCAGAGACACATCATCATAAAATGTCTTTAGTGTCTATCACAGCAACATTAGTCCCTAATGTTCTTATTTATGGAAAATTCAAAGAATATGTGACTAAATAGACTTTTGAAGGCCCACCTGAGATTTACACTTGCCTGTGATGCTACCTTCTTGGGATTTATGTAATGCAATTTAAGGTACTCTGGGGAAGTGGAGGCTGAGAGAAAAGAGATGCAGTAAGAGTGATTTAGTGATGTCACTGTACATTTGGCTGGTTTATTGAAGTGCAGGATTTTAAATGAAATCCCATTTTTGAGTTATGACAGAAGCCTGAATTGCAACAAATGCCATGGCTCTGTTGGGAGTCATCTTGCAAGACAGATTATAAATACATAGTAAATTATTTTGTTCATTTTTGTCATTTTAGGCTCCCATATTTGGGTCTGATATTTTTTGTAAAGTAGTGGAGAACAAGTTTTTGCTATCTCAAATGCAGTGCACTGACTTCTGTAACGTGATACTTATGGGAGGATTGTTGAAAGTTGAAAGTGAACTTTTTCTTTGAGCTCAACTTCTTGGCTGGTTCAGCATGTTTTGATAATGAGAAGAAAATCTGGTGCTTTGTGTTCAAGAAGCTGCTTAATGGTTACAGGAGGCTCTCAAGAAAACCCATTGCCTTTAAAGCTGATTTTTTTTTTCAAATTTAAAAACCTTGCACAAGCAGATACCAAGTGGTACTTTTTTCCCCTCTCCTTTTGCCTTCAGTGTGCCATCCATGCAGGGGTGTTTTTGTATGATAATTTTGAAAGACAGCAGTGTGGAACAAAACTCTCACTTTTTCCACTGATACAGTGAATGAATTGGCCTGTTTTTCAGTCTCTTTAAGTGTCTGCCAGGTGCATTTCAATACACAGTGGCAAACTAAATATCTATTTTTCCACTTAAAAAAAAAAAAAAAAGCCTGTACTGTCAGTTTCCAGAGTTGATTGCTATACTTTTCAGTCCTGAAAAAGCTTAGTAACTACCTTATTTACCTAGGCCTTGCTAGTGGTTGGACAGATTGTCTGGTAAATCAGTGCAGATGTGCCTTTCTATTGAAGTTGCATTGTCAAGAGTTCTTAAGGGGTTACAGTTTTATGCCAGCTTTCTGAAGAAAGTAAGTCATGATAACAGAAAGATTTATATTCTTCTGAAGTGGAAATTCTGCTGCAACATGTATTAGACAGCATCTTACCTGTGACTTTCATGTCATCTTAATGTCTGTCAAGTCACGTTTTGGAGCAGCAGGGCCAGGACATTTAAAGCTATGGAAAGAGCTGAAACTTGTAATTTAATGTGTTGGTTTCCATTGAATTTGTAAATAAGATAATGTAGAGGAACAGTATAGCTTTAAGTTTTCTGGTCCGTGTGAGTGCGATGGTTGAGAATCCTTTCACAGGTGTTGGCCAGGTAAGCAGCAGAGCAGTTCTGTGTCTGGGGGTCAAACAGTAAGGCCTAGATTTTACCAAGTATAAAAATGATGCCTTTTTTTAAAATTGATTTTATGTAATGCTTACAGGACTGTTTGTAGTAAGGTGTATGCTTTCTGCAGTAAGCCACAATGACAGGAAACATTAAAGAAAAGACTGAAAGAGGTATTAAAATTGAAGTAGGCAGTGGGTTGCTGTGCTAAAGCTTGCCCATTGGTTGAACAGGATAGAAGTAGCTCCAGAGACACATGTTGATAGTGATGGCATGGGAAGAGATTACAGGAGCAGACTAGTATTTTCTATTGCATTGAAGTTGGAGGGGTTCTTCTTTTAAAAGGCTTGGGTTTATGTTAGAAATTCAGATCCTCTAGGTTTCAGGAATCTCTAGAGACTGGAAAACTACTAAACTCTTGATGTTTCAAGATCTAAGAGACTGAAAAATGAACAGCTGAAAGAAGATACTTTTGAGTGAGGCTGTTAAGAACTTCTGAAACATCTGCTTAAGGTCAATAACTAACTTTTGCTTGCCTTTTGTTGAAGATCATGGAATTCATCCTTAAATCTGCAGATTTGCCCTTCTTTTTAGAATCCCCAGTCTGTCATTTCTGCTCAAGTAAAGTTTAAATGGAGCACTGAGATGATGTTTATATTTTACAAAATCATTTCACTTATCCAGATAATCTCAATTGGGAAACCTCATCAGTATTCATGTTATTTATGAAAAATTCATACAACTTAGTGTTTGGAAATATTCTGCTCCCCTTTCTCCCTATTTTTATATCTTCAACTTCAGTCATAAGCAACTATCTCACTATTTATTGGAACACGGTCTTAGTGTACAAAGATTGGAAAGGGTTCAGTATGCAAGTTTTTATTTTAGATTACTTCATCTAAAGTATGCTGTACTTCTAATTCCTATGACCTGGAAAAATGCTTTCTTGTTTTCCTGGTTAACAGACCAGAGAATCATAGAATCATGTTTATTTTTTTTATCAGAAGCCTTTGTGCATGTGTATGAACTCAAGGTTAAAGATTTTATAAATACATGAAGATGTGACTGGGTGTATTATATTCCAATTGAGCCTTTTTGCTTATTAGAGATGAGGCTGTTTCTTTAATGACCTACATGTTGGCAATTTCCCTTTGGCTTTTAAAGATCTTCATGAAGGTTCCACTTGGGTGGAACCATCAGAGGGTTGGGGATATTACTGTTAAATGCTTATATGCATAGAAGGGACTGTAAGCTGGTGGTAACATGTACTGTGAAAAGAGCATGTCACAGAGGATTATACTTTTACAATTCTATTTGTACTGTAGTGACTGCTGCTTATCTTTTTTACTGTCCAGACTGATATCACACCACTGCATTTAGTGCCTTAGAACCAGAAAAGAAGGAAATACGTGAATAGGCGTAAAACAAATGAATTCCATTCTTGAAATGGTGGCAACCAGCAGGAAGCTGATTGAAAACACAGTATGATTAGTTTCATCTCATCTTAATTCTGGCAACTATAAGGTACTGTAGTCAGCTAAAACTGATAGCAGTATTATTTGAGAACATGCCAGCAGGGCTTTTGCAGGATGTTGCCATTTGCTCTGCCTTTCTGTGACACTGCATGCATCATGTGTGTGATGAGACACTGTACCCCAAGCATTCTGTGCAGGCCCAATTCAGAGTTTATTTCTGAGTCTGGATTTTCCAGTCACTTATGTATCATCAGATCCTTGCCATGCCAATCTGGCTCTTTCCTCAATTTTGTTTGCTAAAATTAAACATTTGATCAAACAGTGAATCATTTAACATAAGCATAATGAGCTTGTGAGTGTATATCACCAAAGCATGCTTTTAGCTTCTAAACAAACAATGGTTATATATATGTGCCATTTAGAAGCCTCTTTTCTGGCTAGTCTTTTCTTTACTTTTTTGTGGTGATTACAGCTGTTCATTCCATAGTGTTCCAACTCTCAGTGTTCCTTTTTAATAAACACTGCCTTTTTAATAAATGCTTACAGGCAGTGTAGGTCATTGCAAATGCATAATGCCTCCCTAAACCTAATTTTGCTTTAATCGTTGTTGCAACCTCACATAGATGTTCCTAAATGAGGCTTGAGTAAACTGTTGAAATATGTACCTTTCCCCTTGAGAATCTATTTTCACTGGGCTTGGATCATGCAGCTCCTTAGCCAGGCTTTCACTGGCTGGCCCTTTGGATCAGATGCTGAAGTAAGCAGTGAATTTGTTGGTTTATGCGAGACAGTGCTATTTTAGGTTGACACTAAAAATACTTCAATATTGTAATTTTTCAATATTATGCATGAACTTATACTCTGTTAAATTCTTAAGCAAAAGAACTTGAAGCAGTTTATATTTAAATTGAGCATGAACTGCTGTAATAATATATCTACTGGTGTGTTGCACAAACAGAAGTGACATTATTTAACTGAGAAACAAAGAGTCTGATGAGAAATTGATTTATTTACACCTTTCCTACAATGTACTACAGTGTATTATATGGGATGTTGGAGAGACACTGAAATTATTTGCTTAGATCCTAATTTTAGATGATATTGAGAATTATGAGATAGAGAAGCTTCTGTCTGATGAGAGAGTGGTGGTGAGGAATTGAGCTTTGTCATGTTAATTGTTTGAATAAAAATATGCAGGATAAAGAATGATGAATTGTGATTTCCTCAGTCATAATACAACTAGAAGGACATATGAAATAAAGTCAAAAGATAAAAATTTTATCCACTCTTTTGTACAGTGAGTACTTGCCTCTTGTAACTGCAGTTGCAAGGTACCACATTTTTGCTAAGTTTTCCATTTTCTGTAGAAGCTTACCTTGTGAAATGGGGCTTATTGGCATTTGAAGTAAAAGCAGATGAACTGGATTTAATACTTTAACTGTTATAAGCTCTTTTCTAGAAATGTGAAAACAATGCCTTCTTTTGCAGTACTTAATAGAATAGACAAAACAGAAAGGAGATTTTGTTATTTAATGAAAACCAGCTGTTCTGGATCAGACCAAAGATACATCCAGCCCTATTTCTGATTTGGGTGATAAGTGATGCTGAGGGAATAACATAAAGATAGAGCAAGCATGCAGTGATGCTTATCTTGGTATACCTCCTTTGCTTCTGGCAGTCTGACATAAGGTTGTCCTCTGTTTTATAGATTTACAGCTTAGTAGGTCTTACCTATTTTTCAATAAATTTGCATAGTGAATTGGTGAGGCCATATGTACTCTTGACCCTTACAATGTCCTGCAGGAAGACATTCCACAATTTAACCATTCTCTCTGGGGGGGAAAAAAAAGTAATTGATTTTGTTTCCTTTAAACTTGCTGTGGGATAATTCTAAGGAGTGAATAAATTCAAACAGCTGGTGTATGAGGGTGTTTTATTTAAGAAGATCCAAAAATAGGCCTGCTTGATTAAAAATGTCTGTTAACTTAGTGCAGCCAGAATTTGGGGAAAAAGCCCTCTTGCATAAACCATGAATTTATTCAAAATCTGTATATAAAATGCTTTATAAATATTTTCTAATTTTAAATGGGTGCTATGTTAATTATAGACGGGCATATCCAGCACCTTTTAATCTAATTGTAACTTCCTCATCAGTGAGAATGAAATTCACTGTCATAGCTGCTGTTCTTAGAAGTAGAGCAAACAAGGAAGAAGTAGATTGTCCTCCTTTTTTAAGCTTGGAGGAGTTAAAAGTTACTGTGTCTAGGTCACCTTCCAGATTTCTGTCTTCCTGTGCAACAGAACCTTCTTCTTGTCTCCTGTAAACTGAGGTTAGTCAAAGATATTACTGTTTGGACAGTACTGACAATTATTCCACAGTTAGTGCTAGGAAATATCTGTCTTAATGCTAATTAGTAAAACGTCCAAATATTGTATGGTGCCATAGATGAGCTTTGTATAATGCTTCATTTTGATGAAGATATCTTTGGTTCTCAAAAGTTTCTGATGATAAGCCTAGTCAGTAGAGGGTTATAATATAGGTATCAGTTTTGGGGAAATACTGCTGCTGATTTTAATTCCATAAATTTCAAACAATTTACCACTTCTGTTGAAATTTGATGTTAATATTGTTGCTGCATGTTGGGCAGCTGTTGAAGTCTCAAATTGGTGGAAGCCTCACGACTCAGTATTTCTTTCAAGGTGTTGATATCAGTGATGCAAAACATAAACTAGAAAGAATGATCCTTGATTGATGTATTTATTGGAGATGTCTAGTTTTGAATGGAATGTTTTCAGTAACATGCTATGCCGTTACTGGATTTTAATTTCTTTTTAAATTAGAAGTTAGTGCATATAAATAGACACAGGCTTTCTTTAGAGCCAGTGGGTAAAAATTATGAATGTGATATACTTTCTCAGACAATTATACTGCTTATATTCTTTGAAGTTAAAAATGTAATTGTGTTCATGTGTCTCCTCAAATATTCATCCTTGACTGATATAATTGACATTGTACTTCAAAAGTTAAGACAAATGTCTTGTGAGTGTTGTTGGGCAGTATTTGTGAGTGTTGTTGGACAGTATTTGGTTTTGATTATGTTGAAATTCTTATTTGAGTTAAGATAAAATTCATATTCACTTTAGGCTGGTAAATTCCATTAATATTTTCTCCCTTTTTTTCCCACCTTTTAAAATTGAAGTTTCTGACTGAAGTCAGAAATATTTCCTGTCTATTTTGCACAGGCAGGGCTCACTAGGATGGAGCCCCTTCTTTGCTTTTGGAAGAATTGAAAATCAGGCAGCAGCTGCAGCATGAATCAACTCTTGATGATAGATCTGTGAAGAAGCTCAGGTCAGGTAGCTGCAGATAGTAAAATGGCATCTCCTCAGGACACTGAGAAGGCCACATAACAAAATATTGTTGAGGACACCATATGCATTGAATAATAAGTGGTTCTGACAAATGAAACCTTTGTGTGAATGGCCACAATGGTTTCTGGCTGTGGAGATGACATTAATGTACAGAAGTAGTGGGTTGGTACTTTAAGGTTTTGCAAAAATGCCGAATTACTATCTTTTAATTTAAGATTTTGTTGTAAAGATATTTTTGTAGTAGAGATGAGTCTTTTGTTTGAAATGGTGGAAAGTTTATATACTTAAAGAGTATGGGGTTAAACTTCTATTTTTTGACACTTTTTTGAAATCTTGAATGCCAAACAGTGTGTTGTAATGCATAGTTCCATTAACTCTTAAGTTATTCCTTACCTGTACTCAGGTAAACAAAGTAGTTGAGGAGTTGCAGTATCCCATGAGGAGAAGGAAGATGTTTGCAGTTGTTCAGTTTCTGTTTATAGCATCTGACTAGTAGCATTGTGGTAAGTGCAGTACTTGCCTGTACAGAAAAGTTGTATTAGAAAATTGTTGATGGATTTTTACACTTAATGTGTCATCTGGCATCTTCTGTGCAGCAGGGAATGCTGCTCCATGTTATGTGTGAAAGACTGCTAGGTATCCTGTTTGATTCCATCTGTTTTAATCTGGCCACCATTTGCATGCTCTGAACTTGAACGATATAAGTCAGTGCAAGGAAGATAAATTTCAGTTTCTAAATATGGTAGTATTTTTATTAGTGTTTTAAGGAAATCTATTTCTAATATTACTTTCATCAGTGTTGCGTCCTTTAATAAATGTACTTTGGCTAGTGTTGGATTTCCAACGTTTGTGTGTTGTAAATTAGAGACTAACTGGAAGTAATGAAAAATTTTCAGTGAAAATAAAAACCAGTTTTCCTGAAATAATTTTAATAAGCAGTCAGACAAATAGAGAAAAAGAGTTTGGTTGATGATTACTGTCTAGTTTTTGGCTTTTTAGATTATGTAGTCTCTAATGTTGGGTGAATTGTTTATTTGAAGGCCTGTCTTAGTAAAGTATATATTTAACTTCTGCTTGGTTGAATGTATGATTTAAGTTGAAAGTCCTATTTTAAGTCCTAAGCATCTAAGGAAGGGAGAGGAGGAAGGAGCACAATACTAGATTTGAAGCAGTGTTTAAAAGAACAAAAAAACAGAAAAAACAGGCTGGTTTCATGATAATCACCTAGTTGTGCCCTTGGAAAAGCAGAATCCAGAGTCATGTCATCATTGACTTAATTGCTAAAACACAACTGTCCTTCACAATCTGACTGTTACCGACATCAACTCTGTCGCCATAACTGCAGCATTTTTATATCTAATTATTGTACTCAGAAGTGTCTCAGAGGAAGCTGCAGATATAAAGTAGGCAAAATGCTGTCATTTAGCGAGAGTCCCTCAGTGTTGGAAATTGTACTGTCCTCTAACTATTGATTAGATGTTATTTTGGTCCAAGATAATGTCAATATTAAGGAGCCTGGCTTTTTGATAAATCAATTAAGTGTCTTTGAAACTTTTCTTTAACAAGTATCCGCTGTTACTGAGTGAAATGCATTTTTCACCTGAAGCAAGAAGAGTTCTAGGTTGGGTATTGCTGATGCCAGTTTGCAGGATGAGGCGTTAGTAATGCTTGTTCATTGCTTAATGCCCTACTGTTACCTTTTCCTTAGTAATCTTCTTCAGTGAACTAATGGACAGTAATGGTTTCCAAAATTGTCTGGGTGTTAACAAATGCTTGCTTATTCATGCAAATAGATTTCAGTTGTTCCCCTGAATTGTTAACATGTTTATCAATTTAAAATCTATTCATTTCTGTTTTTAGAATAAACTTTTGACTATGTAATTCTATGAAGAAATTAAAGCAATTCTCATGTAGCATGTTTCTATAATGAAGATTCTCTCCAGTTTCAATTTGCAAGCATGTTAGTATAATTACTCTATTTTTAATAGGAAAAAAGCATCATAATTTAAGTTTTTTAAGTGCACAGAATTTTACAAAATGAAAGATTCATTTCAGATTCTTTGAAGAAGCTGAAATATTGGGAGGTTTTTGTTTTTTTTTTTTTTTTTTTTTAATGTAGATATGTGGATGACCATCATTTTTGCTATAACTTATAAACGGCTTTTAGGATTAGTCCATATATACTTAGTTCCTTCCCTAGGTGCTGACTCATTTTTGAATTTTTGAAAGAAAACAATTAACAATAATATTTGCACACTTCAAATATATTTTTCTTGGCATTGAGACTTTGTGATTAGTAGTCCTTGGCAAAATAATTAAACTTGCCTTGGAAATAATAATTAAGATGGAGCAGGTTGACTCATTATATTTAGGAAAGTGGACTAACTGCTCTTTGTTAACTCCTGGCATTGTCAAATACATGGAGTGTTTGTGATACTCCTAGCATATCTATTTTGGAGTATAATTCTTTTCCAAATCTAACATCAAGCTAAATGTTAGAATGCCTCTGCATATAGTGTCGAATGTCACTATGTCTTCTTCTCTTACTTTGACTGTAGTTTATTAGATGTTATTTTATTTTGGACACTAGATGTGTTCCTGTTTAACTTTCTCTTGGGTACTGCTTTAGATGTTGAGCTCTAATGCTGATTTTTTTTTAAGACATCTGTTTATTACAAGACTTTAGAGACTATAAACCCATTAAAGATATGGGTAGTGGGATGTTCAATTTTTAATAAAAGTACTCTTCTTGACATTTAAGTTTGGAAAGGATTTATTGCTGTTTCTGCTGCTGATACACTGTTTGACAGTCCATATTTTTTTCTGCATGGACTCTCTCTGTTTTCATTTGTGAATGATATATCCTTCTTCATTCAATTCCACAGTACTTTAAGAACCTTGAATGAGAGATGTTGTAGCAGGGAGTATTTAGGAGCAAGGACTATTTTAATTTAGAAACAGGTATTTGTTTTAAATCAGAACTTGCTATAGGATAATATTGACCTATTGACGTGTTGTTTCCCAGGTGGTTCATCTAGAAGGAAGTGTTTGTGGTGGGTGGAGGAAATCTCTTTCAATCAGAAGAGTTGCTATGCAATTAGAAGAGCAAGAACTGCCTGCATTACACATCTGTGAGTCTCAGGTGGTTTTGCAGCACTCTCTTGATGAAGATAGGACCCCATTATTATCCATTATTCTGTGATGCAGTCTCTCCTTTGACTATTAAAGTTCTTGTGTGACTAATTCAGGAAAGACCAGAAATCTTTCTGGTGAATAATTAACACTTCCTGTTCTGCTCAAGTGACTTGCAGAGAGAAATTCAAAACCACAGTGATGTATATTATTATATAGCAAATTGATGCATTATATTGTACTGAAAATGCCATCACTCAGTGATATAACAAGAACTCCAGCATTATAGTTTAAAATTCGGTTGCCTGAGCTGAAGCACAGCTGAAATTCAGATAACAGAAAGTACTGGTTGGTGTTGAAATGGCTGTAATTGCAATCCCAAAGTAAACAGAACTAGGCCAGTGCTTTGAGAAACTTAAGTCTGCAGCTTTCAGAGATCGTTGTAATTTTTGTTTTTGGTTGCTTTCTGTGTTTTTTTTCCCCCCTTTTCAGTTCAAGTTTCCATCACACTCCTAGATGCCAGAGAGACAGAAAGTGATTAAGCTACTTTCTTATTAGCATTCTTTTTGACCTTATTATTTCAGTTTGCTGATTTAGAATGGCTTCCTGGCTTCTGCTAGCTAGGTGTTTTTTTGCAAACTTGTATAAAGAAGAGATTTTTTTTTTTAAATTATTATTTTTGAGGACTATTTAAGGCTGCTAAACAACCAACGGGTATTTAAATGAGTTTATGGTCCAAGTGGATTTATACTTCTTTTAAGGTTGCCTAGTAAAATTGACATAAATGGAAGCTTCAAAGACTTGAGTTCTTTGGGTGTCCATGAAGGCAATTAAAGGAGAGGGCATGGGAAATGGTGAGAATGATCCTCATCTTGGAATTATTAGCTTGTTAATCAATGGTGCTTAACTTTCTGCAGCTTAGTTCTCTTGTCCCTCATTGTTCTGCAGGACAAATTCTGAAGGTAAGTGTTACATTTTTAGTAGCACAGCTGACTCCTTAATTTGGAAGAAGTAGACCAGTTTTTGGAGGCACAGGCATTTCTTCAGTGTGTGGGAAAGTTAATCTACTTTTTCTAAGTATATACCTACATATTACCTCTGTCCCCAAAATCAGTCTCGCTCATACCCTTAGGTCGTCATGGTTGCAGCAATGACATGAAAGACAAATGTGTTCTACCAACCAGGACAGGTGGCCTGATTTAATGTTTCTGTATTTTTTTCAGCTGTTTTCATGTGTATTCATTGTTCAGAATCCCCTGTTTTTGGCATGATATCTGGCAAACACTAAATGTGGTATTCTCCTTACTACAAAAGATTGAACTCTTCAATTTGTACCATGTAGAAAAAGCTAGAGACGTGTTGAAATCACTTAGAGTCTGGTTGATTTAGGCAAGTGTAAACATTTTCTTTGAGTGGGTATAGGTAGTATTTTACTTTCCCAAAACAGAGAAAAATCATCTACATGAATTGACTGGAGAAAAATGATGCTTAGGTGAAAATCTAAAATTGTCATATGCCAGTCTACTGTTTGCACAGGGTCAGATGTTGGGTGAAAATTTTGGGAAGTAGGAGGGCAAGAAAACAATGTACCTTAAATTAGTAATTTACACGTTTGCTGTTCATTAGTTTAATAGCTGAAGACTTTTAGTTCTGTTATGTGTCACTAAATTTCCCAGACTTCTGTCATGTGTTAATGTAAATGGAGAGTGACAAAAGATTCTGTGGGCCCCTTTCATCAGGGGCCTTCCATATGAAAAGGATACAACTGAAGAAGGTGTACAGTTTTATGACTATAAACCTAAAGTCAGGCAGAATCATGGAAATACTAGGTTTTCTTTTTTATTTTACTTGAAGACTAGAGATGTTTGAGGAGTTATGGGCTGATAAACTGCTTGCTTAATTTTTAAAACTTATTTTAGCTCGTGCTCCTGTTTAGGATTCAGGATTAATTTGACGCAGTTAATGAAGCAGTAGAGTTGCAGTTTGCAGCTGCAGCCTGGCACAGTGGTTAGGTGGTTCAAACTTGCTTGTTCTTGTGTCCTGAGAAGGTTACACATAGCTTGGACGAGAGTTCAGGATGAGGTAAGGTTTCGGGGCTCATTTGTATTACTTGCTGTTAATGATCACTCTCCTTGCTTACCCTGCCTTTGCCTGAGATTGCCTTCAGAGATGCATAAAAAGCTGCTCTAACAAAAGAGTCTTTGCTGTTTGCATGCATGAGAATAAAATATTTAACTTGGCCCTGATTTCCCACTGTCAGAATTGGATGTAATAAATGTACTGATTGTGATTTATTCCCTCAGTCCCCATTATTAGAGGAAAATAAGAAGTTGAAGCTTGTTCTCACACTCTCTCCATGTTATTCTCAAATAGGAAAATGGTGAGACTAATAATGGTTTCTCTTAGTGATGTGATGCACTTGTTTTTGTTCATGTAAATAATTCTAGGCTGTCTACTTTGAACACTTAGAAAATAGTAGGAACTACCTTGTGAAAATGACAGCTGTGAAGATTACAGTTTATATTAATCTGGATCACTGAAGATGGAAAAGCCAAAATATCACCCTGTGTAAAGGTTTCCTTCTCCTGTCATAGGATGAAAGATTTAGGATGAAGGATTTTTTTTTTTCACTAGATGTTTAAAACCCTTGATCTTTAAAGCAAAATATGCATTCTGACTTCTTTTGACTGTGGTAATTGAAATGCAGTTGCCTGAGACCTGGGAAGTGTGCTGTGAGAAATAGGAGAAAGGCACAATGCATCACATAGGGGGTCTCATCCCATCTTCACATCTGACTGACTTTCTTTCTAGAAAAAGTGCTGTTCCCTGACCTGCCAGCCACTGAAGGGCATGTGCAGCAGCTCGTTTCCTTCACTTGCCATGGAGAGATGACCAGTGCAAACCTAGTGGAGAAGACTGAGCTCCCCCTACAGCTGGTCCACGCTGTAGTAGCCTGTAGTAGTAGTAGCTGTGGTCTTAGGGGGCTTTCACCTGAGCAGCAGTGGAATAAGAGCTCCTGACTCAGCTTCCTAGGCACCATGTGAGAAAGACTGTCCACAAACATCTACACTCAAGAATAAATTTAGGCTGGCGAAACTTTAAAGGTGATAGCAAGGGGGAAGGGTAAAGCATGTTCACATTTTGATTATGCCTTTAGTTCCTTTGTTGCCTTTTCTTCTCAGTTCTCCAAGTACAAAGGAAAACCTAGGTATTTTTATTTTTGTCAACAAAAGAATATAATAGTTTTGTGTGACCTTGTTCTGTCTGTCCTCCAGCCATTAAATTTTAGTTCTGCTGCACTTGCATAAAGGCTTTAGTTATAAATTTATAAGGAAAATGTCAAGTGGCTAGTCACAAAGTGTCATCTATCTTATTATGCAGACACTGCAAACTTCTCCACATACTGCTTAAAACTCTTTAGAATAAAACTTCACTGCTTATGTGCAATTGAATTATGACAGCAAGGAACACATTACAGAATGGTAAGCACCAATGCTTTTTACAATTTTGCTTTAGATCCTGACTGAGTCAGTAGGACATCGGAGGGTAAGGTTTAAGATGTTTGAGAGATCCTGATTATTTACTTAAAAGAGGCTGCTGATGGGTTTTATGTTGTTTTGAAGTATACTTCTCTTCAATTTATTGTATGAATTAACAGAGCTTATATGTTTAAAATGCAAAAGTGGCCTGTTGTAGATCCATCTATTTAAATTTGGGAGTTTAGATTTGTGGGTCACTGATTAGCTCAACAGATTTGGTTGTGTCAAAGTTGTTTCCAACAAGACTTACTGCTGTTGATAGCATATTTGATGATTGACCTAAACACTTAACTAACCCCCCTGTGATTTAGCATGCATAGTGTTTACTTAGTTGCATTTCTCATTAGCTAGATGCTGAGAGGAAATGAGATTAGCGGGTTTTGTTTATGGTCTGGCAGATTCTTGTATAACACTTTCTTGTACTGCTGCATTGCTAAGATGATAAATAGGAAATGCTGGGCTTTTCAAAATAGAAAAGCTTCTACTTGTTTTTTTTGAGCTTTATGTGCTTTGTTACAATTTACGAGTGATAGCCATGTACATCGTGCTTTTCAGAGCTGCCGCAGAGAGACTGAAATGTAAGATAAATACATTTTTTATTAATACTTCAATTCTACTAAACCTAAACTTGGAACACCAATCACATAAAAATATTTATTTGTACTTTAAGGACACAAAGAGTTCCCTAAACTGGAAAAATAATTTGTCAAGTTGACATTATGCAGAATTGTCAAATGTTAATAAATCAGTGTGTTCTGCACTAGAGTAGTTCAAAATCCTAAAATGGAATTGCTTCCCAAAGCACGTAAAAGAAGTGCGATACAACATAGACCAGGAAATACCTGTGTCTAGTAGATACAAATGAGTTCAGCTACAAAAGTATAATGTTGAGAAGAATGCAGAGGAGATTGAAAATCAAATTATTTGCTATCCTACTGCAAACATAAAGGGAGATCTGTGAATCTGTGAAGGTATGTATGAGGAATGCTGAATGATCTCTACTGGGTATATAATTTGCTACTTAGAGGAGCAAAATTTGCATGGTGACTGGGTAAGACCAGAGGGCAGGGTTGCTTGCACACTACAATTTGTGAGGAATCATTTAAGCTCAATTTCAGAGGAAGCACAGAACAACTTTATGCTGCAGTGGATGGGTATTATCAAACTCCATCTTTGGGAGACAAACAGTAAGAAAGAACTCGAGCTTTATTTTCCCTCTCTTATGTCATTAAGAGGAGTGAGAATGATTCTGAAAGGCGTAAGGTTGAAAGATGTTTGTGGGAAAAACAGCTACAATTTCTCACTACACCTTGGAGCATGAAAATGGAAAAATACTACTTTACCTTGATGGAAATCATGAATCAATGGGTATTTTCATTCTAGAGTATTACAGTATTCTGTGTTTCTCTTGCTGAGGTTATTTTTGTATACTTTCAAATATTGAAAAGCTTACGACTGATGTAAACACAACTGAATTCTGATATAGAATCATAGAGTCTGTTGTATGTTTTCCTTGTGCAACTTTATTTTTGATTGATTCTTGGGAGGGCCTTTTAGTTAGAGATGCCCTGAAAATAACATGATTAGGTTAAAACCAAAAGAACTCATTATCTTTCATGAGTAACAGAGAAGACACAGTTCTTGTAACTGAGTGTCCTTCACTGAAAATCTAAATATAATAAATGATTTCAAAGCATTTAAGTGACTTGTGCGTTAAAAACTCTTGACTCTCAGGAGCCTTTGAAAATGTTGCATTATCATCCATACTTACGTACTGCGATCAGACAGTGATTTTAGGTTTGTAGGACTGAATCCAGAGCCAGAACTGTACTGAATATCTTAGTGGAGTGATTTACTTCAGTGGCAGAGTCAGCATTGGATAGTCTAATATATGACTTGACCTTAGTGCCTTTAAAATGTAGCTTGTAGTCCATTTCTTTTAGAAAACATGTATATGTTTAATATTAAATCAGCTTTTAAGAAGGGAGTTGCATGTTGGAATAAATAATAGTTTTGCATCTTTTCCCCAACTGGCAATACAACAGAGCAAAAACTGTTCTATAAGAAATCTGTAGTTCACATTCATTCTTGTACTAAAAATTCAGAACATTTTAAAGGAATATAATGAAATAAGATAACTAACTATGGTTCTGGTTTGCACATCTGAGAATAAGTAATAAATACATGGTGACATGAATATTTTTGAATATCCATATGAAATGTTTTTCTCAGGAGTGCAGTTGTTTTCCCTATAGTTTCACAATAATTATTTAATAATTTAATAAGGCAGGTTTTGTTTTTTTTTGCTTCTTACTGGTTACTCTTTTATATGTTTAATTACTGTCAGAGATCATCTTGTGTGTATACAAAAACGTAAATGTTTTCCCCATTAGTAAGATGTATCACTCCACAGTAAACTACTAAAGTTTCTGATCATAAACTGTCTTGGAAGAAGTACTTTATCAGCATTATGGTCACATTTTATTTATGCCTATTTTTTTGACAGACCCCTGTAGCAGTATACCAAATTTTTGCATCATTTGACTTCTTTTTCATTTTGAGTTGGAAATTCCTTCAGGTATTTGTTGTGCTTCAAAAAGATATAGTAATTTTTCTTTGCAAAACATTGTGTGTGAGTATGTTTACAGCATGCAAAATAGTCTACAAGTTCGTGGGAAAAATTTGGAAATCCCAGATGTAGTGGGCCCATTCTGTTGCATTTTAACTCCTGTGTGAGTTTCTCTGCAGCCTCATTGTGCAATATGTTTAAGTATCTCGTGGAATCTGGCAGCGCTGGTTGCAATAGGATTTTTCCTGAACAGAGCAATCAAATAAATTGTTTGAAGTAGGGGACAAGACAGGATTACTGAACACAATGACTAGTCTGAGGGGAATAATTTAGATGCTGGTAATGGGGAAAAAAAGGGTATTTAAAATATACTTAAGTTTGAGTATCCTGAATCAGCAGGTTTTCAAGTTCCCATACTTCTTTATTAAATTCGGGGGAGAGGTGCAAGCAGGCAGGGGACAATAGCTATCATTAGTATGCATGTTTAACGTTCAGTCCTGTGATCTTAAAAGGTTTTTGCAGTATTTTTGCCTTTACTAATAGTGTTTGCCATAATAAATGCACCCAAAAAAGCCCCTCTAGTTTCAATGAGATGTGGATACCTATGCTGGGTAAGAAATAGTCCATGAGCCCAGACAAGCTGTAAGCTCTGACATGCTAGGGTGTGATGTTTGATTCAGTACAGTTTCAAAAGCCTCAGTAACTTGGAAGATGAGTCAGTAGTGAAAAAACTGCATTACTCCATCCACACAAATTCTGCTTTTGTGATTATATATGGTATTAACAGAATGTAGAGCTTTCATACAACACAGCTTTTATGGAGAAGGCTAATGTTTTTGGAGGTATTCTTCCTTCCCCTAAGAAGCCTTTGAATTTGAGACACTTCTATAAATTCATATAACTTTTTAATGCTATAAATGCCAGAAGTACAGCTGCAATCACTGACCTTCAGCTGTATAATAAGAGAAAAAATTTCAAAACCTTTGGGCCTGATGTATAAGTGCATTGCTTTGTACATCAGGGAAACTTCACTGAAGAGTGAAGACCAGATTATTCAACTGTGTATTTCAATTCACAGGATTTTTTTTTTAACCATAGATGTAATACTTCTATTCAAACTGAAAGTGATGATTCAAAATAAGACACTTTCCTTTAGGGAACAAAAAGCAGGAGGAGGAGACACATATGACAGTTTGTCCCATTGGCAGCTGAGAGGTAAGAAGCAGGTAGTTCAGAAACTTGGTTGTTTTTTTTTTTCCTTTGGACCATTTTGTCACTATTATTGAGGAGGCTTCTGGACCTTGTGCTTGGGGATGAAATGTTCACACTGTATTACAAGGAACAGACCTTGCCCACATTGTGTGACCACTTTTAGTATAGGTGTCATAAAGGAAAAATGAAACCTGCAGTGTAGTTATGGTTCTCTTGCACAGTACCAAAAAACACAAAACTGAGTATAACTTTTATTTCTCTGAAACTACTTACAGTGATAGTTGCTGTAGCTGATGGGTAAACTAGAAAAGGTGAATTAGTTAAATGCGAGCTAGATTTCTTATTTGCATCTTGAAGATGCATTTTAGAAAAGTGTTGTTCGCTAATTCACAAATAGTAAGGAAATTTAACTTTAATAGCAAAACCAGTGTAAGATAGCTGGGGAAATGGGAGGATTTGTGAGTTTTTGTTGAGGTTTTTTGGGTGGTTTTTTGTTGGGTTTTTCCCTTGGTTTTTTTCCCTAGAATGAGTAATGTAACAGGGAAGAGCATAGCTTCATTATTTTTAAGCATTATATCTTTATATTGTTTTGGACTCTTACATTAGGAAAGCCAAGAGCTGACTGCTTGAGCTTATGATTTCTAGTCAGTTTCAGGTTTCCACGCAGCACATTTCACAAGCTATAAACTGTCAACATTAACAGTATACTAATACAAATATACATATTTTTTTAATCTATCTGTCTATCTATAGGTGTATATTTCTATCTTGGTTGGAGCATGGTGTTAATAATGGCAGAGCCATTCACTTTAACAGTTGGACTTGGTCATCCTTGTGGTTCTCTTCCAATTCAGACTATTCTGTGATGTGTGTATATACATTTCTCAATATCTATATATCTCACTTATGTTGAAGCCATTGACCTTAGTGCTTTCTTACTAAATTGAACATTTAGTCTGTTGTAGCTGACTTTAGCAAAGAAGCTGTGTTACCTTTTTTTTTAGACTTTAAGATATAGGGAAAAAAATTTCTCATGTGATGCATAGAAAAGCAAAAGCTTTATCAGTGTTTAGAAAGTCCAGTAATTACGGTTCTCAGATGACCTGCAAATTAAATTTGGAGGACAATAAAAATCTGGAGTCTGAAGCCCCAGCCATTTGAAAAAGCCACATACCTTTTTAAAAAGGGACTACTGAAAGAAAGTGTCTCACTTGCTTTTACTCTGTTGTTGTTTTACCCTTTATAGAGACACTTAAAGACTGAAATTTTTCAGTAGAACTGGTGGGCCTGTCAAACTACTTCTTTGCTTCTGCTGAAGTTACAAAAATCTCCAGAAGTGGGAGTTCCTGCAAACCTTTACTGAGGGAGCAGGAAGTGAGTTGAAATTATGATTTTAATCACTTTGGCATTGGTCAAGCATTTTGTGAATGACTCTCATTCTATTTAAATATAATAAATATTAATATTTTTATATAAATTCTTTCCTTGGTAGTAATACCTTCCAATATGTTCATTCTATCACCTTCTGATTTGCTAGTTTTATTGTGCTGAAAAGAAAAGCGGGAAAAAATAGACCAGGATTCTTGTAATACAGTGTAAAAAGGAGGCAAACAGATACATGCTTGTGTAATTGCTCATGTTTTCTTTCTTATACTGGCTAAGTTTTCTGGGTCGTTTTGTTTATGTGGTACTGAATCCTGTAATATGCTAAGTTGTAATATTTATCCCACTTCATTTAATACAGTATTCAGCATTAACCTTTCTAATAACACGAAAGACTACCACATCAATAAATGAATTTGATTACTGAATGCTGGTTTTGGTGAGTGGTATTTCTTCCCTATAGATTTACTTGCAGACGTGAGCAAATAACATTTGCAGTCTAAATTATCATATAGTAGTGCCCACTGCAGATGGCATACACTGCAGCCTTGCAGTGCAAGTTTAAGCAGGTTATGATTTGACTTGGATTTTGTAGAGCTGAGGGAAGATCTTCTGAACTTGCTGTAAGTCCTGTTGTGACTCACCCATTGGTACTGGAGTGTGGTAGCCTGCTTCTGTAACGCATTTCCTTTATACATTAAATTCTTTTTAGTGTTTCTAGTAGTTCAACTGATTCAGTGTTTACAACAGCAGAAACCCATGTGTGCTGATAGTTTGAGTTGTAAAATCTTTCACAGATGTTAGAGTACCTAGAGAATTATAAATGTTCAGTGCAAACTAGCAGAGACTCAGAGTACGGGTTTCGTTGACACAGCAGACTGTGTTAACTCCTGCCTGTGTGGGTACTTTTCTGTGATACCACATCATTTGCTGGCTGCAACCCATGGATATTAGATCAGTGATGTATTTGAAAATATATTGAGTCATTAACATTGTTTTTACTAAATAAAGTAAGAATTTTCTGACCTTGGTTATGTGTGAAAGCTAAGGGGAAGTGACCACCATCTAATAAAGATGAGCGGTCTTTCCCCATCTTCCTTTATTGCTTTTGTATTGCCATATCTGATATTTTAATTTTTTTTTTTTAAGTTCTCCAGACTTTTTAAGCCAAGAACTAAACTGAGATTTGGAGTCCAGTCCACTTTCCCTTAGTAGGTCATTTAGATACACTGGAACAATTTGCCAGTTCTTCATTGGATGTGCTCAAGAAAAAACAGGTGGAATATTTACTATGAAATATCCTCCTGTATTAGTGAACACTGTGGGACGCAACTGGTCTTTCTTAGAAGCACTTTTGATTTAATGTGTACTGAGCTCATACCTCAAACAGCTCTCAGGAAAATAAGTGATTTTAAGAATTATATTTACAAGGTATTTTCAAAGTTGGCTGTAGTTGCATACGTATCATAACACCTGCATTATTTGTTTTGTGCCCAATTCACCCTAATACCTTTAAGAAAATAAAAGATTAAACTTCTGATTATAGATTATTGTTGTTGTAGATCTGTCTTCTCAGGTAGTAATCGAGTAAATAACAGAGTTTGATGTTCATGCCAGTGGTTCCAATGTAACAAATCGTAGGAGTCCCCAGGTATGATGGGTGGTAGCTGGAAGTTAGCCCATGTGTAAGTGATTAGAATATGCTTGTAGTAGATTGTGAGCAGTGCTGATTGACAGCATGATTTATTCTGTGTCGGGGATAACAGCAGCAGCATTTACAGTGATGAATATTAGTTAAAATTTCAAGCAGAGTCCTTTAAGCCTGAGATGACAGGCTGTATGGAGAAAGATACTTAAAATGTATCTGTGAATCTGTTCTTTTCCCTGATCCTTTCTCTACTTCTCTGGGTACAGATGCTCATACTGGAATATAAGGGATTGATTTTCAGGCATGCTGCAGTTGAACATGCAGAGAGAACAGTTCTTGGTCACAGTCAGAAACAAAACAATTGACGACTCTGACAAGATCCCTAGCACTTGGATATTTTAAATAATAGTGTTTTGTTGGCATAGCTATATTAACTACCAAATCTGAACGTGTGGAAACAAATTGCTGTTGCTTCCTTTTAGAATTTTGAGAAATGTAGTTTTAGGTCATATTGTGAAAAGGTATAGAGAGTTGAAAGATGCAAAAATAAGAAACTCAGAATAATGTAGCATAAAAATGCCAGTGTTCCATTAGGACATTGTGGCACTTGTCTGATAGATCCAATTCAGCACTGCTGCTGTCTGGGTTATTTTCTGTGCACTGTGCTCATTCTATTTCAGTTCTTGTAGAAGATACTTCATACTGTTGAGTTTCTGATCAATGCCATGACAGTAGTAGTGACCATATAGCTGCAAAAGAGAATGGAAAGATATTGATCTATTTAAAAAAAAAAAAAAAAAAAAAAAAAGGAAAAGCATCTGTATAATTATTAACATTTACATATTAAGACTCAAAATACTTTTATTTGATTGTATCCTTTTGTTTCATTATTGACAGAAAAGTTAAACATGCAAACATTTATGCAGTAACCTTTCCTTTATCAGGTGTTTGTTTCAAGAGTTTCAATTTTCTCTGTAGAAGAAATTAATAAACAGAGATTAGTAATATCTCAGTTTTATTCAGTGAATCAAGTGCATGTTAACTTGAATTAACCTGTGATAAAAGAAAATAACAAAGACTGGAATACTGTCTACAAAAAAAAAATGCATAGGGTGCTCTTCATCAGCATTTTGAAAAAGCTTTGCTACAGTAACTTAACAGACTTAGTTCTTCTATAGTAGAACCAAATTGTATGGCTACAATTACAGAAAGTTTATAGGTCTGGCTGCTAGTATTACTGCGGCTAATGAGAAAATTTAATATAACAATAATTTAGTATTTGCTATTATATCAGTGATAGGCAGGTTTAAAATCTGCATTTGGCAAATAACTTTTTTTCTCCCTCTAGAATTGTAGTAGGGTATTTAAGATGCTTTTTCTTCCTGAAAGAACTTGGGGTACTATTTCTGTTGTAATTACTCTTGGAGATCATGCATTTGTGTTTAGAATGCTGGAAAGTGCAAAACATGGACACTGTGGTGCATCACATTATTTTAAAGTTTTTTCCTATTTTTCAACCACAAATTCTGGACAATATGGCTTTGATCATTTGGGCTCCGGATATTTATTACAATCTATTTTTTAATACATAGTTCTTTAGCCCAGTTAAATTTATTGTAAACATTTTTCTATTCAAAGGAAAATTGAGCATTTTCAAATAGCATAGCTGGATAAAGTAGAGTTGAGGCAGCTGTTCCTCCTGGGCACATGAATCATAGGATTTGAGCAAAAGAGTATGTTTACTTGCAGTTCCATTACTGAACTCTACCACATTGTTTACTCATGAACTTTCCAAAATCCCTTGAAAAAAAGAATGGCATTGAACAGCATTTCCTGGGTCAAGCTCAGGTCTTGGAAATTGTGTTGAAGATATAGGGAAGAGCTGAGATTTTCAGATATTTTAATATCTTTCATGTTTGATGTTTTAATCACAGCTTAAGAAAACCTCAAAAACAACCAAACAAAAAACCCAAAATAATGTTTCCCTTCTCCCTAAAAGAACTATTTGAGTCTTTCAAGTACTTCCATTTAATTTTGGATTTCTTAATTGTGCAGATTTCCTACACCCCCCACTTTGGGAGTTGTTTTTGGACAGACTGATTTAGATATTTCATAGAGCGTACTCCTTCAGCAAGTAAGGGGTCTTGGGGCTGAAGACACTTGCCATGGCCAGCACCCACTGTGTTTTAGAAGCTCCTGGGAAAGCAACTTCTTACCAAGCAGTGCTGATAAGAGGATGCTGCTTTATATGAGCTATTAATGGAGCTGTAGGTCCCAGCCTATCAAGTGTGGTGTTTCACTGAACTGATGGTGGTTAGTGTATAGCTGCTGTTGTATTTCTTTACCTGTGTTTGTGCCTGGGTGCATATGTGGGAAAGAAAAAAATCACACCTTTTTCTATGTTCTGATTCATGTCTTGCTTTTTATAAGTCTTTGTTATTATCAGCCTAATTCTTGCTTATAGTGTTTTGGGTGTTTTTTGAGGGCTTGTTTGCTTTTTGAAGTGGTGTTACCAAACATGTTTGTCTTGGTTTGTTCCTTAACTCTTTGTTCTAAATTTTACCTGTTTTATTTATTCTTTTTCAGACACTTTAGAAGTTGAATGTTTAACACAGAAACATTGTGAAGAAATTATTTAGAAATGGTTTTATGCTGGTTAGAAATTCTGTATTGGTTGGAATTATGCTAACTGTTAGAAAACTTCAAAGTTACTTATGAGAAGATATCTCTTCTCAAGGTTAAACATTCAAAGTTTTATTCTGAGCCAAGACTTTGTGTGTTGTGTTGGTAAAAACATTAGTTCATAACATTTCTGCAGTATAGCAAGAGAATTACACTCTGTTTCTTTATTCTGGGATGGTTCTTTTGAGGGTGGGAGTGTCTTCATTACAGATTGATACAAAATCAGGGACAGGCATCTACCTGAGAGCTGTTAGGAAATAGACCAAAATGAACACGTAAACCTGCTTTTGCTAAGAGTAAGATAGTCTTGGGTGGTTTATTCCAGTTTTGAAAGTGACTTTTTATGTGGGTTTTCTTTCTTACTTTCTTTGTCTTATTTTTTTGCCATTGTTACAGCAAGAGGGAATTGTTTTCTGACAGTGTGGGTAGATCTGCTTCCAGGAATGTTTTGTTTTGTTAACTGGCAAATTGCTCCTAGTGTAGGCATAATCTTAATACAATTCAAATTCCTGAGGAGGAGCTGAAGTACTCTTTTTTTCTAGAGTAGGATCATGAGACATAGCTGCATTTTCACACCTGAGAACTGAAAATGTTTGTATGTTGTCAGGCAGCAGTTACTAGAGTAAGAGCCCCATTGCTTCTTGACTGTGCAATTGGGTGTAAGGCAGACTGGAATGGAAGAAAGTGAATTTCCCATGGTGAAACTTCCCATCCAGCTAAAGTTTTCGGGACTACTGAAACCTCTTTTAAATGGGGAGGAGGGAAAATGCCTGCTAACTTCATACTGGTACCTTCTTTCAGTTATGTTTATGACCAATGCAATAAGGTAGGATTGCAGGCACCTTGTCAAAATTCTTCAGCTGCTTTTCAGAAGTGCCACAATTCTACTGTGCTGTGCAGTTGCAGAAGGATTCGATAACTAAGGAGTGCAGAAAACCATAAAAAGGAGTTTGTCTCTCATTCATGAAATGCTGTCATTGCTGCTTTTTGGGGTTGTCTGGGCAGGTGAGAGATCCTGCTGGACAACTTGCTCATTACTAAATAGGACAAAGCTCCTTACCCATCTCAGAATAGTAATTCTTCCTTGCTTTGTCCGAGGCATACTCTTGCCTCTTGGTTTTGGCTACTTTATTTCTGAACCTGTGTTTTATTTCTTCCTGTGCTTTTTAACTCATAGAATAACTAGGATTCTAACTCATCCTGTCAGATATTTTGCATATAGTGTACCTTCAAGTGCTTTCTTTCTCCATGTTTGGGATGGTCAACACTTGAAACTCCTTTTTGCTCAATTAGTGTTTGACTTGTTAGACACAAAATGCAGAGCTCTGAAACAAAGTATTTGTTCCATAATTTTGGTGTTCTGCTAGCTTTTGGGAGAATACACATGGCACAGTATTTATACCAGTATTCATTAGTGTGATTTGTTAATACTAATGCAACAACAGCATTTGAAAACCTGTTTGCATACCTTGTCCTTTTAAATGTTACTTGACATAAACCCTGCAGTCTTGGAAACAGCAAAGCTGTTCCCCTCTCCCCCCACTAAGAATTCAAATATTCTAAGCACTCTAAGCCATCATAATGGTAGGCATTTTTAAGTATACTTGTGCCATAGAAAAATAACTTTGATTTAAAAAATTTAATGCTTCCCTATGCATTTGCATCGAGAAGAGACACGTCGGGCTTAAAATCAGCAATAATCAAACATTTTCCTACTTTCTATGCCAAATCTGGCAGTTCAGATTGGGAAGTATTTTAGGAGGGTTTCCTGGCAAAGTTTGATGTGTAATTACCCATACCTTTACATTTGAGGACCAAATGGTTTCTTTCTTGAAGTTTCTTCCAGCTGCTTGTATTTTTTTTTTTCTAAGAATGTTTTACTGTTTAGTATCTGTTTACTGATCCTGTGGTAAATGGAATAACTGAAATGGAATAGATTTTTGAGTGGTGCTTATCAGCAGAGCGTTTATTGGAGTATCTGATCTGAAGAAAAAGATAAAGTTAATATCTCATATTCTAAATCTCAGGAGGATGATTGTGTTGTCATAGGGCAATGTTAGTTATTACCTGCAATATACAGCAAAATAATATCCTTGAGGAATTGGTGGAAGGTGGGTAGATCACAACTCCTAAATTTTATTCCTACTTCACTAAAGGCCTCTTCAGCTCTGAGGATTCCAACCTTTTAATTGTCCTTTAAATAGTAGACTACATACCTTCTTGAAAAAGATTTTGAAGAGTTCTCAGAGGAATGTTTGCTATATGATTTTGCTGCTGAGATTTTTTTTTTTTTTAAGTGTAGAGTTGTGTATTCACAGGAATATGAACCATTTAGCTTTGACTGGAAGGCAACAACATTTTAAGTTCAGCTAGAAACCAGATGAATCAGATTGAAGTACTCACAACCTGTCTTAGCTAGTTTAAATGCACTGGATTCTTTTTGCAGTTTATTTTAAGAATTGTTGGAGAAGGCTTTCAGTGAAAACTCTCTCAGTGTTTTTGTGTGTTTTGTAAGACTCAGCTACTTCACTATGTGTTTTCCACATTCTCCCCTCTTACCACTTGTGTTTGTGCTCTTTTCTGGACTAATTGTCAACTGAGCACTTCAGTATCTTTATGTATTTAAAACATAAAAAGTCTTTCAGTCATAGAGCTTTAAAAGGATGCTTCAGTGTACCCGTTGGAAAAAATAGTGAATTAGGATTCAGCTACTTCATTGGGCTATGTCCGTGTATCTTTTGAGCATGGAAAGCTGCCAGAAGGGCATTGCATTAGTACACTGTAATGTTCATAAAGTTTGCCCTCCATTTCATTTCAAATTGAGGTAAGAACATGTGGCTTCACTGACTGAAGCATCATTTTCAGCAGCATACCAAAAATCTGTAGATGATAAGCAACATTTAAATTGTTTTTGGTGAAAATGAGAAGTCCAGTGCCAGAATACTGATGCTTTTAGAACACAACCCCCTATAATAGCTGTAATCATAAAAAAATGTTACAGATAACGCTTTTCTAATTGAACTAGAGTTCTTAACCCTGAACATGTAGGTATAGAACAAATGATGAAGTAGAAGATTTTGAATGTGTTTGTGGGATATTTAATTTCAGATCTTAGTTCACTTAAAAATCTGTTTCTGAATGCATGTGACTTTCTTGTTGCCAAGTTCTCTGTAGATCCACCTGTGTTTGCCATGCCCCATTTCTGCTCTTTTATTTGAAAGGAATTTGGCATGCATCATTTATGAAGAGTAATTGAACTACCTCAGTTTAAAAATATGAATAGTTGTTTAAACTGCCCCCAAAAACTTGTTTATATTCCCTTAACAAGATAATAAATTACAGAGGACCTATAAATAGCAAATATGCAGCATATATGAAATCAGTGAGGTGACTTCTGATTTAGAAAAGTAAAATGGCTTTTTTCAGACGGTAGTGTATAGAATATAAAGAACTTTCAAAGGACAGCTGAGGATCTTGTTAACAGCCTAATTAACCTCCCTCCTGTACAAGGTGAAGCGTTAGATGCTCTGAATGAATGATGAAAAGTGTCAGGTAAATACAGAATTGGATCGATTTTCTTTTAATAATAAATAATCCTTCTAATTTATATGGATGAAAGTAAATGTGTCTGCTATGGTTTTACTTTTGCCGTGTGCCAGGATCCAGCTCAGAATGAATTCTTAGCAGAGGTCTAAGGCTTTGAAAATTGCTTTCTAATGGAAATGGTGACAGATCATTAACTACAGTAGTATAAATGCATTGATTTAACATGTGTATAGTCATCCTAAGTTGCCAAATGCATGACATAGTGTGTGCTGAGCATATAGGGAGTATCTTTGTGGCTTTAACTAATTAATGACATGATTCATACTATGTTAATCTTTCTCAAACATAGGGCTCCTGACAGTGTTGGACAGGTATCATTCAAGGGCTGAGATACATTTGTACTGTAGTGACACTGTGATCCCACTGTAATTGCTGTGCTGGAAGGGGACCAAGAATCATTTAACGTGCTGCATTTAATCACCAATGCAATTACTGGGACACTGAAGTAGTTACGTTTTCCTGCTACCAAATCATAGCAACTTCTGAATCATAACAAACCATTACTAGATACGCTGGAAGGCTTTGTTTCCAATAAAAAGGCAGAACCTGGGATTTTATAGTCATACTTAATTAGCATCTGTGGTTTTAATATCTTTAAAATTAAATGTGTAATGCACATATGCTACATGAAAGCATTTTTCCTCCAGAATCTGTATTCTTCTATCATCAAAAAACAGGAGAACAAAAATTCAAGAATTGTGAGTATTCTGGTGTTGTTTTTCAAGCATGACAAATACATACTTGTATGTATTAGAATTTTTACTGTGAGGCAGCTGCACAATTCTTGTCATTGGTGAGCATCTGCACTAATAATACTTGTTCACCACTACCTTTAAAGTCTAGGTGGCATGCTAATACAGGTGAAACTGAGCATTTTGTATTGCCCTTAGGCACTTGGCTAGAGTAAAGCTAGTATTAGTTTTTAGTGTTTCTGGTCTCCTTTTGTTTTTTGTCTTAAAGATGCGATGGGGAAGTTATGAAGTGCCTGACCATCCTCTGGAAGATGGAGGATTCAGTTACCAAAACTTCATTATTTATTTGGTGTGCCTATCTAAGTTTCTTGGCAGAAGTTTGTTTTGGAGATTGAATATCTTGAGATCAGTCAAATTTTGGTTTACTTCTTTTTAACTCTCTACAACTGCACAAAATTTCCGCATGTAACTTGTTCTTGAATCTTCAGAATGAGATTGTCTCTTGATTCTGTTTATTCTGATCAGGTGCTATGCATCTAACAGTTGTGTCTTTGAGTTTTAGGGCTAGAATTCAATTGCATTCTCTGAATGTGGTTTTGTGTTGGTGGTTATTTACTGGAAGAGGGGGAAGGAAAATCAAACTTCCAGTGAAGATGGAGGAGAATGTGCATTGATTTGGATGGTACCTTTCAATGATACAGTGTGAAATGGCAGGGATAAAAGGAATAATTGATAGTATAGAACATAAAATTAAGTTTATAAGATCAAGTGCTCTTGGAGCAGATAAGGCCACTTCACACCTTCATAAGAATGTAAGGGAAGTGCTATAAGAAAATGGAATCAGAGAAGCAATCGCTTCAGTTTTCATAATTAGTTACATATCAATTGAGGCACATGATACGAGCACAAATAGGATTTGAAGTATGTGATTTTAACTATTTAATGCCCGTTATTGTCTTTCAGTTTGCATTATGCATCTTTAACTGGAGATGCAGATGTGCATCTCTCTGAAGTTGGCACCTCAGGTCTATCTGAATGCTCAAATGCTGTGGCGAGTTGTAGGCACAACAGCACAAGTAATGGATGATGGTTTGGATAGCCTCAAAGATGCATTTTATTTTTACCCTTGCATGCAATTTATTTCCTGCTTAAAGTATAAACATGTTAGAAATTCCAGGATTTCCCATTTCTCTGAATTTCTTCCTCTTTCAAAGTTGCTTTGTCATTGCTACTGCTTTCATGGCCATGTTAAGGGAGTGGATTTTTTCTTTTGGCAGCAGAGGCAATTTTAATATTGTCACTTCTTTCAGACCAAGCTCTGGAAACGGTTGCATGCAATCATTTTGTAGCCTCTGGGCTTGAAGTATCCTCTGCATTTAACTTAGACTGCCACTTGACCTTCTGAGTTTGCTTCACCTTGTGGTTTCCAATCTACATAATAATTTTGTGTCACACTTGAGTTAAATGGTTTCTTTTTGACAGATGAAGTATCTTCAAAGAGATTTTAACTATATATTCTGCCTCAGCTATAAGGCCATTCTATTTGACTTGATTTATCTATAAATATGAATGTCTTTCTGAATACCAGCTTAAATTATGTAAAAGTGGGGATTATAAATTACCTGTATAAAAATTACTTTCTAGGGATATTGTACCTATAAAATGTATACTGTGAGTAATTCTGGATTAGGTGCTGTTCAGCATGAAGCTGATGTTTTATGAAGGAAATTCAGGAATTACTATATATGTCCAGTTAAAAACCATGGCAATTTGATATCAGATTCAGAAGCATATCCCAAGCCAGCTGCATCAGAAGGGTGTAGAAGTATTGGGTGTCAGCCTAAATACTTGCAGGCTAAAACACACAATTCTCACTGCCAGGACTAACTTAGAATTCTAGCTTTGCTGTGCCTTATACACCACTATAGTCATGATTTTGCTATGTGTTCCTAGAAACAGGAATTGTATTGCCTTCCCTGAAAGTCATCCAGGACCATTTTTTTCCTATGAAGTGGAAACAGAGGGTTGTGTCATGATCAAGACTTTTGATATTTCAGAACTTCAAGTGTTTCAAATAAAATTGTCTCTAGAAATAACAGATATTGCAGATGTATGATTTTTGAGAAGGCTGTTGGGAACAAAGAAATTTTACATTTTTGTGTTCCTCCCTGGCACTATGAGCTTCTGGTGAATTCCGGAGTCACTGAGAAATAATTAAACCAGTGATGTGGTTAACGTGTGCTTCGCAAGAGAACACCAATATGCAGGCTTGCTCAATTTTAAGTCTGGTGAGCGAATCCTTGCCTGCTGAAAAGAGGAGATCCTAGCAATGAGAGGAGGGATTTGCAGTGTAGCAAAAAGCTGTTAAACATTTTACTTGACAGACAGTGACCTACTAAATTTGATATATATACATTGCATAATGCATTTTCTTCATAAAACCTTTGCTCTAATTGAATATTGCATTTTCACAAAGAAGCTGACTGTTGATCAATGCTATTACTCTGTCTTTGCTGTTTTCTTAGGTCTAGTGTAGTGTTTCTTTCTGCTTTCACAGAAGTGACTGTGCAAAAGAAACTAATTAAAAAGCCACTCAAGGTTCAGGTTCTCGTCATAGTAGTAGCTTCAAACTGACTTGGATGCCTTGAGAAGGCGTATACAAAGATCAAAGAGAAAGTGATCCTTGAAACTGTTAAGTGTTACTTGGCTTACAAGGTCACTTGTCCAATAGTGCTGTCCTTTCAGAAAATTTGATGGGTTCTTGTGTGTTAGAAGGACGTGGCAGCCTTTTTTCTCTTTTTCACAGAGCTCTGTGTTATGTTTGCATCTGTGTTTTCCATTGTGGGTGTACTGATAAGTAAATATTATCTGAGGCTTTGGATTGATATTTAACAGCTGAGTGGTTGATTATACCACTGAAAACATTTGTCATTGCCCATTCCAGTGTCATCAGTATGAACCAGCTGAACTGTGCCTTTCTTTTTCTTTGCTGGCCCTGGGGTTTAATGACTTTGCAGAGAAGGTCCTGCCTGGCATATTGAGTTGCTCCAGGAGGTCTAACCCATAAGCAGTGAGTACTGAACTGCAACACACTAATGCTGTAGGTGTTGACTCGCCATGCTGTTTTTAATTGCAGTTCTCTTGAAGGTAGATAATCTGTGCAGACCCTGAACACATTAAATCTTTGGGTATCTACCAATCTGATGATACATTTGTATGGCTGCAAATGCTGATCTGCTTTTCTTTTCTTGGGAATTAACTTTTCTCCTGTGCACATACCGTTTGCATTTAAAACTAGATTTCATGTGTCTGTGGCTCTTGCTGTACCTGGCAAATGGTTATGTCTCAAATCTCTGGTAATTGTTCTTATAGTATTTTTGAGCCTAATGTAAATCGGCTTTCAGATGTGCAGGAATTGAAAAGCATCCGTAATGTTTTGATGTGACTGATACCAAGATATGATTGACCAAGACTGGAATTACTTTATTACTGGAAAGTCATTCAAAATAACCATCTGCAAGTTTGGGCAGGGGGAGTCTATAATTCTGATATGTGTTTATTTGTGATATAATTGCTTTGAAAAATTGTCAATTTTTTTTTTTTTTTTTTTGTGTCAAGGTAACAAGCAGTTTTTTATAATTTATGTGTTATTAAAGACAGATCTCCTCTTAAAATTCCATTCCTGTTTGGTTGGAAATAGGAAATAACTGTTTTGGTAATCTCAGTTGTTTCTTTGTATTCATTTTTCTAGATAAAAAGGTGCAGCTAATTTGGCTAAGTGATATATTCCAACTGGAGGCTGCCCTGGGGAGGAAAAAAGATCTTATGGGCATGGACAGTTTTGGTATAACCTTGCCTGTAAATAGGTACTTTCTGACTTTCCCAGGATGGCATTAATGCCTGTAAATAATGGCAGAGTTGATTCAGAAATGCTGAGCAAATCAAATATTGGGCAGTGTGCACAGAAACAACTTTGTTCTTACCTAAGGATACTCCAACTCCGAGAGACCTTTTGAGAATATTCTCCAGGTCACTTTGTAAAGAAGATGTGATGTTAGAAGAGAACATTTTGTAAACTGGGGGAAATGTGGTGTATTGCTTTGGATATTTGCATGGGAGCCCTAGAGAGGTCTTATAACCTTAATTTTTTTTTTTTTTTTTTTTTTTTTTTTTTTGTGTTGTTGTTTTTTTGTGAGGCTACTGACTTTGAGGTTTGACCACCTGTGTCATAATTGCATATGCACTTTGTAGACATCTGGGAGGCTTAAGATATTGCTGTTCTCCTGCTGTTTTTCTCTCAGCTGAAAGTTGCTGCCCTCAAAACTCAGACACCCTTGTGGATCATATGAACTATCCATGTCCATGCAAAGTCAGCCAGGTTATTTTAAATTACTGCTGAATTCAGCTGAAGGTAGTAATGAACAGCTTGATATAATAACTACTTAAAACATTCCAGCTAGACTTCCAAGAGCACATCTGTCTGTGTCCTTATAAGTACAATACTTTAATCTCTCCATTACTGTATTGTATTCAGGATTTGTCAGGACTGCAGAGCAGTTGCCAAGGGGAGTCTAATATTCAAGTGGAATGTATTGGTGCTTCCTGTCTATCATTATTATCACATTGCAATATGAAGATTAGAATGTTGAATGTGTAACATATACATTTTATGGTAAAGTAAGTTTATTTTCATATAAGAGGTAAATGTGTAGAAGTCATATTTGGAAATCCCTTGGAAAGAGGTTGCCATACAAAGTCTCTTTCCATACTCTTGTTTCTAGTTCAGCCACTTCTAGCCACTTGCCTTTGATTCCTAGCCATTTAAGTTCTTACCTTCTCTGTACCTTTGCTTCATTCCCCCCAACACTTCCCTGTATTCATTAGAAATATAATGAATTTTTTAGCTCTATTTTTTTTTTTTTGCCCCAGGTCCAGCAAGACTATGAATCTCTGTTCCAAATGCTTTGCTGGTAAGTGCAGTAAAAGGTTTTGTGTTTCCCTTAGATTATTGAAACCACATTCTTGGCATCTCCCTTAGGATTTGTGCATGGGTTTCTCTTCCTTCAGTGTGTATATGCAATCAGATTTTTCTCACTTTGGTGCTTCCTTTATTTGCTAATCAAAAACCCCTTGTGAAAATGTACCCATCAAACCTTGTTCTTGAACTTTAGGGAATTTAGGTACATCCTTGAACTACAGAGCTTCCTGTACGGATGATGTGGTTTCCACAACACAAGTCTGAATTGTAATTTGGAATTTTGTAGGATTTATTTTGTAATAACCTCTGATATATAGAATGGATAAAAAATTAAAAGGAAAAGTTGGTATAGAACACTTTGTTTCATTTCCTTTAACCTGCAGCTTTTGAACCTTAAATCATCAGTAAGTTGTTGGTAGGCGGTTCTAATTGCTTCATATTATTTTCTTATTGTAAGGTCATTGCTATTGTGTAAAATATTAAGAATTATTATTGACCTTTTCCTGTTAGCAGCTTCTAGCTTTGCCCTTCTGAATTATTTTTTTTGTATTATTTAGTATTGTAACCTTCATTTTAATTGTAATTACAATCCTGTCATAGCTCATGATTTTTAACTGCCTTGGGCCAACAGATAAAATTTGAAAAGGTTCAGCTTTATTTTTTTTTTAACTTGAAAGGTTTTTTAGCATTTTTTAAACAAAAAAATGAATTTTGACTTAGATTTCAGATCTTGGGTTCAGCACCACTTCATTAAAAAAAACACATGGGAAATAAAGGTTGTTTGAAAGGTTGTTCAGCAAAATGTATTTCTCTGGCTGTGTTCCAAAGGCATGGGTCTCTGGAAAGGGTATATTGAAGAAAGTGTAAGTCATTTATTGTACTCTTTGCCTACTGACCACAGTCACAAACAAGTCTTTGATTTGACTCAGTAGGACTGTTATGTTTCATATTGGCACTGTAAACAACTTGTGTTTGTGTACTCAGCAATGCAGGCGTTCTGATTGTGAGACATCAAAACAGCCCATCCCTCATTTGCTGAGTTTAGCAGAGTACCCAACACTTCACAGCCAGCAGACCAGGCATTAGGCAGAGCATCTCTTCTTTTGGTTTTTACCAGTTTGGATTTTTTTTTTTGTTTGTAATTTTGTTTCTTTTTAACAAGAACAGAAGTTCTTGGCTTCTATTCTTCGATTTTTTAATGATATGCCATTACCTCTGATACAGTTAATTTTTCTCTGCTGTAAAATTGTAAGATGAAACCTTGTGTGATTGGCGGGGTGGGGGTGGGAGAGCTTATGTTTTTAAAATTTCAAGATGTTCCTTAGAGCCTGTTTATTTTAATGACATAAGTCTTTGGAAGAGTCTTAATAACATAAAGAGCTACTAGTTGTTGGAATAAAGGTACTGTAGAAGATACTGTGGAAAAAGACAAATTTACTCTATCTTGTTTAGGTCTTAACTATGGTTCCTTCAGCAAGTAGTATTTAAATAACCAGTTCTGTTGGAGTCATAACATAAAACCTCTTGAGTGTCATCATGCCAACATAAAAGTGGTTTTCTATTTTTTCTTTTTTTCACAGATGTTACTAAAATATTTTTTGCATTTTTTTTATACTGTGTTTCTAGCTACATTTGATATAGAAAGATATGTACTCCTGTTTCTTTAAGTTTAACCACCACAGGTAGCAAGATTTTAGGCAACTAAGGTGTTGAAACATGTTTTTCACTATTTCAGGTGCTCCTGAGAGAAAAAATGTGGAAAATAGTTCCTCTTTTTTGTCTTTTAGTATGACAGATTATATTGAAGCAGAGGGAAAATTTCAAAATATTATTTCTCTTGACCATCATTTCCTTTTCCTTTTATTTCAGAAAAAAGAAATCCACACAACGAAAAAGGTTAGTAACTCTTTAAATTACTTTTTTTGTTAATTTTTTTTCTAGGTGGAAGAATCCAGTCTTCCTTTTTAAAAAAAATAATTTGAGCCATAGGAAAGATGCTTACATTTGTGTAAGCATTCCTTTTTTGTATGTATCAGGGGAGAAGGGCAACAAGTCCTTAAGGGATGAAACATTCTGTTTACAGTGCAGTATGATTTATTTGTGGAACCTCCCTATCTTAGCAGGTTTTTCAGACTTTCTGAACTATCAACAGGTTTGTAAATACATGATCACAAAGTCTTCTTTGCTTCTGCATTCCTGGCTTCCCCATTGTTCTGGTTCTGCCAGGGCAGGGTTGATTTCTGCAGTAGCGAGGAGGAGGCATGGCTGGGACAGGAGGTTATTCTGTATCACCTCCTCTCATTGCCAGTGGTGGGGGAAAGAGACATTACTCCAGGGAGAAGGGGCTGTCTTCCAGTCAATAAAGCCTGGCAGAGGGAGTGATTGGGTAATGCCAGTTCTGAGCATTTTGCACCACTCTCCTCTCTCTGGTACATTTTTGTTGGTAATATTGTCACCATTAATGTTTGTTTTCTTATCTCATTGCTGTTTCCAGTAAATTGTTATCTTAGACTGCAGTCTTTACCTTTGTGCCTCCAATTCTCCTCTCCAGCCTGACACAAGGGGAGAGGGAAGTGAGGGAGCAGCTTGTGGTTTGGAGTTTCAGTGGGACACTAAATTTGGGAATATCATTCCTAAGCCACAATACCCATCCCTTGGGGAAAAATGATTAAGCTTGACATCCATCAGAGTAATTAGCCCAGAATTGGAGCAAAGGGTAATGTCAATTTGCCTTATTGTTTGACCAAATACTTCTGTTTTCTAAATTTATTGTCAAAATAAATTCACTGAATTTTCACTCACATTTTTCCGAAGATGAGACAAACTGCAAAAGCAACCAGATAATATGACAGGGAGACCGGCATTCCTTGTTTTGGTTGCCTTTTGTACTTTTTCTTACATTAAGTGTGGGAATACTGCTCACAAGTTATTACAGATATTGTTGCTCAGTTTTCTATGTCAAGAATGAACTGCATATTGCACAGATAACATGCAGCCCTTTGCCTGTAACTGTCCAGTGTTTTGATCTAGTTTCAGAAAGTTCACTAAACTCTTCTGTACAACCACAAAATTGCTGTTCATTTGCCACAGACCAGTTCTTAGCTTTTACATAAGGGTTGATAAATACTGCAGAAGAACTTGAAGTTAGCTACCCTCTTCAGTTGTCTTTGCCTCCTCTTCACACCATCTGCCTGTTCCAATAAGGAATACCTGACTTGTATTACTTAAACCCTGTAGAAGCGACAGACTCTGAAATGTTCAAGAGCTTCTCTGAAGTAATTTCAAGTTAATTGTACTTCTGCAAGGTACTTCACAACATTCTGTCTCCAGTTCAGTGCTGAACGTGTGTTATCAATGCCTCAGAGTCTCCAGATACAGAACAAGTGTAACCCTACATATTGAAGTGCTTCAAATAAATACACTCTTTAGATGGTGAAGACATAGTGTCTTCAGACTTGCCATGCATCTAGAATACAAATGCAGTAAAGTGCTGTTGGTTTCAGAAGTTTTTTTGGTGGGGTTTTCTTGAGAGAATATAGACTGGTGAGAAAAAAACGAAGTTAATTATGGCCAGAGTATCTCTCTTCATGACACTGCATTTTTGAAGAATGCTGCAGCCTTTCTTTTTTCAATATGGTAAACTGTGAATTCTGAGTGATTAAATACAGGACAGTGATGAGTTAAAATTTTCAGAAGTACTCTTTATTAACCTATTTTTGCTCCCATTAGGTTTATGGAAGTTCTAGTATCAACTTCAGGAAGGGACATTGTTTGAGTACTTTTTGAAATGCCACTTGATAAAGAAGGATCTTTCAGGCAGGAATTCTGCATTTGTGGAAACAGCACCTGGTACCTCAAGAATTCAATTTTAATTGGAACCTCTGGGAACAGTCACAGAATGAACTGTTACAGAGTACAAACAAAAATTTAAATCGATAAAATGATAAGACTACACTTTCTACTTACATCACGCCCCAAAAATGCAGTCTATTTTTAATCCATTTGATTGTGAGCCAAAAAGGCTTAATTTGTGTTATGTTCTATCAGCAATGGAAAGAGAGGTACAGGAAGTGGATTTCAGCTTGGTCGGTAGTGTGTGAAGCTAAAGGTAAGTGCAGCAATGGATGATTTGGTGGAGAGATGCAGTTGCAAAACTGGAAGAAGATAAAATATGATTAGAGTATGCTTGGATTTTTGAATCAAAATCATAAGCATTGTATCTGAACATGTAATTGAAACTTCTGGAGGTGAGTATCCAACCCTTAATCTAGCTGTGCAATATTTATATTCATGTTGTGCAAAGTACTAAATCAGTGTCACTGAAATTGAAAAATAACACAGCCATATAACCCAATAATTGTCTGAATTTTAGGGGCTTCAACTCATAGTTCAGTCTTACTTGTAGGTTGAAATAAAACACATATTTTTAATTACTGGATTCTTGATGAGTAAAAAAATCAGAAATTTTTAATCTTCATTATACTAGCAGAAAGTCAGTCTTGCTAGAACCAGATCTGTATTTTCAGTACATATGCTTAACTCTATGCTAGGTTATTATGAAATTTTGAAGCTTGGATAGTATTTTTTATGTTCCTGAATTGAAAAGATCTAATAAGGAGTGAAAAAGAAAAATAGACATGAATATGTACTATATATTGTCTGAGTCTAGAAGTGTCAGATTGTTCACGTATTGCTTGAACTCAGACATCTGACTATAGAGTTCATATTTTTGCATATCTTAACCTTCCTCCTTTGTTGAGCAGACCTTTATTTTGTCATGCTTAAATTGCACACAGTTTTTGGAGCTTACAAAATTGGCAGGTTTTTGTGTCTCAGACTTATTGAATAGTACAATTTCCTTTTCTCTCAGTTTTTGTAAATCTTGGGAGCTCTTTAGAACTTGTCTGTTATTGCTGCCATGTCTGGCAGTAATGACTCCTATTGTAAGCATGAGTTGGCAAAAATCAGCGTTTCTGCCTAAATAGATTTTGCTGTTAATTAACTACTGATTTGATTCTTAGTCAAGCTTACAGCTTGCTTACTGGAAACCTTTTCAGCAGGTGCATCTTGCATGGTGCTGGTTCAAATTATGCTTTTTTTGATTGTATATACCCTATTGTATGGTAATTACTAAATTATGCTTCATTCAGCATTGTGTTCATAAAGTTTTCAGTCCTGAATGTATGATACAAATCTGTTATGTTTGTATTTTTCATATGCTTGTAATTTCTGATGTAGATCCACTAGTTTTATTACTTTGTTAGAAAAGCAGCAAGTTGTGTTTCCAGAAATTTGAAAACATCACTAAGAACTAGTTTTCTTTACCACTACACAAGACATTCCTTTCTTCAGTATGGTATTCCCTTTGTTGGCTCCTAATAGAAGCCAGTGCCTCAATATGTTGCTTCATTAGGTTAGAATTTGCTGCTGTATTCACATCTGTCTTTGTTGAAGTACATGTACTGCTTGCTGCAAAAAATGGCCTCACTGGCTTGAGTTTGAATGTAGTCAAGCTTCATCTTTAAGTTCTATTACACAGTCAAGCTTGCAGCTAAATATTTCTTTGGAAAACTGTATAGGTGTTACAATGGCAACAAAAATGTTTCTTATTTCTCCAGCGCCTTCTAGTAAAGAATATAACATTTCAGATATAACCGTAGATATTGCTTGGCATACATTCAATTTCTTTTGCTCTGTACCCAAAGAATTTCTAAATGGGTAAACCTGGTAGGAAAAAGATGTTTTAGTGTAATTAGTAAGCTTGAAATATGAGATGTGTGCTAAGCTTGAAAAAGAGAGTCACCATGAATGGAATTAAGAAAAAGATTGGATAAATTGCTTCAATTATTTATACGCTTGATTTGCACTGCTGACCCCAATCATTCCTTTTACTCCATTAGTATGGCATTGAAAAAATGTAAAAATCTGAGTAGTAGCTCTGTTTGGACTGCTAAAACAGGGCAATATTTTGTGGAAAGTTTGGGAAGGGATTTTTAGTTGACTTCTTTTACCCTTATCTCTCTTAAAGGTTTGGAGGGGAAATACAAATCAGGAGAAAATTAATTTATTCAAATACAGTTGTATGATCTAAACTTACGGACTAATCATTTTACATTTGTCAAAAGTAAATATAAACCAAATCATCCAGCGTATTTATTTATACAGTAGCTTCCTAGGTCTCAGATTATAACAGGAGAATTGGAAATTCTGGAGAGATGGATACCTGATGCTTTCTATCCTTGCTGGAGTTACAGATCACTTGTTGAGTGAAGTTAGTAAAACATTACTTGGGAGGTCCATATCTGCATTGTCATGGCATGGAAGCTGCAGAGTATGGTGCTCCTGTGTTGCTTTGTTTCAATACTGATCTGATTTGGCTGTGCATTGTATAAAAAGGTAGGGAGGGCGCTGTGTGGAAGGCATGACCCTTGCTGGCCTGGGACCTGGTTGTGTGAAGGCATCGTGTGCACTGCAGTACAGTGAAGGGTGTCAATAGGGCCAATGGCTCAGCTGCTGGTTTGGTGTGCTCAGCTATTTTGTCCTTTTTTCATCCTCCTTTAATTTCCCCTGGATGAAATAGTGGGAAGGGCCAAGCACTGATGGAGGACAGACTCATGAAGTTTCTGTGCAGTTGTTAGTGGAAGAAAGAATTTCTTTCACAGCTGTCACTGAAATATTTTTTATTGAGGTAGGACAGATTTTTCTTTTTCTCTTTTCTTCTTTCTGGCTGCTTTAAGTTAGTGGGGCATTATCCTGTCACGTAAGTGTCTTTTCACCAACAAAGTCTAGAAAAATTGAATGCCTTTTAATTAATAACTATTATCATTTTACAGTCAGTCAACCTATCAGCAAACTATCCTTTAGGACATTAGTGGCTGTTGGATTGTATTTTGCAAAATTTAATCTAGTAGACTGGGGCTAATTTTTTAAAAAAATAAATTGCACTCAAGCAAAAATACGACGTTTTCTCAGTACTGGCTACTTGAAAAGACTACCCAAGAATCTTAATTTAGATTTTTGCTCTGTCTTGACAAGACGTCACTGATGTTTTCCATGTGTTTTCTTTTCTTCTCTCAGAGTATTACCAGTCCTGTTGTATAGATTGATCTACAAGTGAGGAAGAGTGCTCAAGCCCTTTTTTTCCCTCAGACTTATATTATTTTTAGTTTCTCATAGCTTTGTTTTCTAGTATGGGAAAGCCAGTTTCTTCCTCTTTTCTTAATATCTTGTTCCCCTTCTAACTCATAACCTTTCCAAATGACTCGCTGAAGCACCAGCTGTAATTTAGTCTCTTGTGTGTAGGTTCTGTGTTAATATAAAAAAAAAATGTTTAGAAACATGACTTAATTGCCATGATGTTTGCACTTTGCCAGCATGAAAGTGGAGTTACCTATTGAGGATGTGCAACCCACGGGTTTAATTTATTTAACTTTTTTATGACTCCATTCTCTTATAAATGTGTGCATAAGATAGAAGGAGGAATGTTATTATTTTTTTCCTAATATAGCAATTTGTTTGATTTATGGAAAAATCTGTGCTCATTTTTGTGTATTTGCTCGTTTGGAACCCTTCTATAGTTTATAGAGACACCAGTGATTTGTTCCTTAGCCTCCCTGTGGAATTTGTTCCATATTACAATCTAATTCCATGTCTGTGTCGTGCACTCCTGAGCTGTTAATTTGTACATTTCGATGCAGTTTGTTTCATCGTGTTTTTGTAATCCAAACTGAATCTAACGAGCTATGTGCTTTGGGGACCCAGCCTTGCCTTCCCAATTAGAACAAGTGGTTACTGAGAGAGCGCATGTTTTAAATAAAACATGGCACCTCTGTGTGGGACCAGCAGCCTTCTGGGAATAAAAAGAGGATATTTAACTCTTTCTGCCTGAGAAGAGAGGCCAATATCAGAGTGCACATTTTAGAAACATTCAACTCATTCCTTTAAAAAGTATTATGCAGATTCATGGTTTATCTTTTAAATAAAATGTGGTTTGCCATTAGAGGTGTGTTAGGCACTACTGCCTGTGGAGTATTTAGGAATTCATAAGGATATCTGTTGAGCTGACTGCATGTTTTCTAGGATTCCGATTGCTAATGCCACATCATAATTGTGCAGGACTAGCAGCTACCTTTTTCTTTCCCCTTGTACTGCTACTAAGAGGCTGAGAGAGAGCAAGAGGAGTGACAGATGGTGAAAGAGCTGATTTCAGAAGGTATTTTAGAAGGGAAGGAGTCTAGAAACAGCATTTGTTTATTTGGAGTGCCAAGGTTATGTGCTAGGTGACCAAGAGGAAGTTACCATTTTGAGATACCTGGGAAGATGTGCATTTATCCAGCATTCTACTGATCTTCAGACTAACTAAACTTCCTGGTGAATTCAAGCAAGACACAATAATGGTTTAGGAAGTTAACTCTACTTTGCTGTTTTCTTGCATTCCACCCCCAGCATTTCCTTCCTTTTTCATTTAATTACTATTAACTTGTACATCTACACGCTTGAGCATCTCCAAATGGGAATAGTTACTGTCCAACAAGTCTTAGCTAAGAACAGTGAGAAAGAATTTAGGTGAACAGTCATGGCAGTTAGACTACATTTCAACAGTCCTTGCATACACAAGGCAGGCAAGACCAAGAAAGGCCTCCCTTGTGGAGGCCTTTTTGCTGAGCAGCTAGCTGTGAGGGAAGTACAGCTGTTTGCTAAGGGGATTTAAGCTGTTGGGGAAAGCAGGTGTATGGGACAAATGTCATCTGGACAATAGAATGAAATGTAACTGATGACTTTTCAGTTCTTTAGCCATTTCCTATGAAAGAAATGTGATCTAGCAGCTAGACAGCTAGCTAGGATCCTGATTTGATTCCCTTTTCAGAGTCAATGCAGGTTTCTTTGTGATACTAGACAAGTTGTGTTTTTTTTGTCTTGCTCTTCTGTTCCTCATCAGTTACTGAGAGATGGTACTATTTCCCTGCTGATTTTGGACAACCTGGTTTTGGACTTGCCTTTCATACCATTGAAGAATGTATGCAGTTAGGACCTTTTGTTCCTTTATTTAGTCTTAGGCTTCAGAAGTCTTAGGCAAAATTTTGGAATTTCAGTTCTTTATGTATCTTTTCTGCAGTTGAATTTCTGTTCTTCATCTTGGCACTTTATCTTCAGTCCGGTTTGTTTCTCCTCTTAATTTAAAGGAAATCATACTGCACTGCTACAATTAATGCATACCATTTCTTTTAAAACTTTTAATGCTTTTTCTTATGGAGCCTGCAAACATGCCAGTCATTGTTTATTCATACCAGTCTTCTTATATGTATTGCAAAATGTTCTCACAAAGTTAGTCACCAGAGGGCAAACTGCTCATGCAGATTTAGTCAATACAACTATAACTTCCTGCTTTTTTTAAAAAAACCCAACAGTCTATGAGTGAGTTTCCATGTAGTAATAATTAAACAAGAAGTTTAATGACTCTCTTATTCAGAGTTTAAGAAGTTACAAATGTACACTGAATGAGATGGAGTTTTTAAAAGATAAAATTTTAACTGTTGGACTAATTTGTAAGCATTGTGGGGAAAATACCCCTTTAGATAATCTTTTCCTTGTTATCACAATAAATAGCCCTTACTAAATAAGTGGTTAAATATCACTTAACTATTAGTCAGGGAGAAAGAAGTAGCATAAAACAGTTTTCAGTAGGAATGTCTTTATCCTTAGTTTTAAGTAGATGACTCTCTAGTATGGGGGCAGGTGTGTGTGTGTGTAATCCTATGCTGGAGATACATATATGGCCTTTCTTGAAAAGTCACCTGAAATAGCTGCATCTCTGGTAGTTGAACCTGTAAGATTTTGTTCCTTTCCTTTGCAGAAAGCGTAGGCTGTTGACTGAGTCTGGCACTGAAGATTTAGGAAAGGGTGAGACAGGTTATAGTGCTGTAATAATTAATCCAATCTGTGTGTATGCATTGTAACTGTCTTTTAATTATGATAAAAGGATCAGAGTACAGAAAAGCACAAGATTACTGCCCTAATCTCCTGGATTAAATCACAAGTCATTAAATATCATCTAGGTAAGGTCTGTTTGCTGAAAATTTCTCCTTTAAACAGCTACTTTGTCTTGATGTGAGGGTGCTGGGGGTTCTAAATGCACCATAGTTGGTAGTATTTCTAATGAATAGGCCCCCTCACTATTAAGTAATATTAAGTTATGCCTTCTTAATTGCAACATTGTAGGGATGACATTTGCACATTGAGCTGAATAGAGAATAATTATTTTCTTTAGAGAATTTCTTTAAAGAACTGATTAGCCCCCTAGTGCTTCGAGAAAACAAGTAATTTACCATCTTGACATTTGTGTGAGTCAGAGGTGGTGATATTCTTGTTCATTGTATATACATAGATAAGAAACTAAAGCACAAATGTCAAACATACACAGATATTGGTATCAAAGTATCAAGGTATTGGTCAAAGTGTCAACTTTGAGAAGCCTTGGAACTGCAGTCCTTTCTTAATCTCTCTCCCCCAAGACAAAAAAAAATTTGATGCTTTAAGCATTAGAAGTGCACACCTCCCTAACTCTATGGAACTGCAAAGGTATTTAATGCTTCTATTGCTGAACCTAAGAATAGCTTTGAACATCCTGAAAATAAATATATTACAAAAGTCTTGTCAAAATTCTGTAACAGAGAAAGTTGGTAGAATTTAGTTCTCTGTAATTTTTCTGTGGAATCTTCCTTGGGGTTAAAACAAAGTCAAGAACAGAAAGGAGCTTTGCTTTGCTTTGCTTTGCTTTGTTTTGCTTTGCTTTCTGTAAGATTCCAGTTGCATGTTTTGAATGTCTTTCATTCTATCCAGTAAGGAAGTTAAGGGTTCTCTAAAAGGGAAGTTCTGTGGCTTGCATGCATTATGAAGTAATTTAAAATTAAATAAAGAGGTCAGATCACAAGTGTAAAAAATTGATTAGATCAGGCACTTCTTTATTTCAGACCGCTTGACTTTTCAGGCTCAGTGTAGGATTTTGCCATCCTGTAATGCCACCCCCAATCTTCTAGTATGAATAAAGGCAGTTATGTGGAACTGTTAACTGTTGCTGGGCCAAAGCATTTGGAAACCATGGATCAGAAGTGTTGATTCTGAGCTGTTGGGTTGCAGTGAGGTTGAACCCAAACACTCTGTCATGGTTGATCAGAAGTGCTGAAGCTGAACAAGCAATCTGATTTGGGTCTTCTATAGAGTCCGTCTTCTGAGATTGCTCTTTTCTTGCTGCAACAAAACAGCTCTAGTAATAGTCTTCAGAACATAATGCAGGATTTTTTTCTCTCTCTTATGCATTAAGGCTTCTGATCAGACAAATATCGAAGGCAGCTCTGGTTCGTATATTTCGTATATATTTTGTATATATTTTGTATACTTAAGCTACTAACCACATTGTAGCTGTTTATTACTTAAGTAAGTGAACAGATAAATGTCATTATGTGCTAGGTTAATGATCCCATGTATAAGGAAGAACCTTGGAGCTTTCTAAAGATTTATTTTGTATTTATGTATATTTATTTACATTAATAGTTTGGCAGCATTTGTAGCATTTTTATTAGGTTTCAGCTCCTAAATAACTGGAGCTTTTATATTTTGGGTTTGGGACATAACTGTCCAGAAGTGGAGAGCAAATTATGAGCAGACAATAGATGTCTTGGGGGGTTAGTAAGCATTAGAAATGACCAAAAGTACACTTGTATATCTTAAATGCATTAGGATTGCTCGAAGTAGACATGGTGTTCACTGGAAGTTGTTTGTGGTGAGTGCAGTCAGCAATAAAAGATTCATTTATTTTTTGGTAATTCTGTAAGTTATAGACTTTGCTCTTTTAACAAAAAATGCTGGAGTTTTGCCTTCCGTCTTGTGTTTTGCTTCAGAATAGGAAAAAGAAAACCAAAAAAACCAACAAAACTCTCAGCACTTTAGAGGATGTTTGTGGAGGTAAATACCAGTCTGGCTCATTTCCAGGCTGAGAAGGAAATACACTGTGCTATTTACCTTTGTGTTCTAGCAATGTTTAGTATAGCATTACTGCTCTTCATAGACAAGCTTTCATTCTCCTCTGTTGACATGTCTTGCCCTGCAATATGTGAAGAAATAGAAAGTTGATCCCAGTGTAGGTGAATGCAGTCTTTCACCATGACATTTATTGTGCCTCAGCAAAGTCAGTGCTTAGCTTCAAGTTGTCAGCAGAACTGGCATCTGCCAAAACACTTTGAACAGTGATTAGAAAACTAGAGTTTGACAATGCTAATTGTCATGCTAATGGCAATTTTTTTCCTCTTGAGATTCACTGATATCTAGAGAAAATTGTGATAGGTGTAAATAATCCCAAAAATGCAAACGCATATAATGAATGTTGGCATCTGTTCAATTGACACAGATAAGTTAATATTTAGAAATTGCTCAGACATTATTCTTCATTCTGCACTGCTTCTGTTAGTGTCCATAATTATTATTTCAAAAGAGTTAAAATTGCTGTATAACTGAAAACTTTTGACCATAAAGGTTTCATTTAAGATACACATAGCAGTGACTTGTTTTGCTGACCAGCACATGAAAATCATAGCATATTCTCCAAATCAATATATCTGGTAGCTCTGTGTAGTAGTAGGTCTCCAGTGCATTTAAGTTATTTTTTTTTTAACTCTCTTTTTTTTTCTTTCTCTTTCTTTGAAAGGGTCCTGGTGTGCTTTAGTTGAGGGAAAAATATACAGGAATATTCATTTAATAGATTTAGAAATGCAGAGTGCTGAAAGCTTTTGTAACAGAACCAGTTTTTCTTGGTAGTAACTAAATGAGCTTTTCTTCATGTAAAGGTCAGATTTCATGTATTTGTTCCCATTTGAGTTCTTTTTTGACAGAAGAAAAGCTCTTTTGCACTTGATTTATAAGATATTTATTGTGAGTTAGTACTGCATAAACATCTGACATTGTGAACAGCACTGTGTACTGCTGACCATGCCTTGGTGAAAGGAATTTTAAGATATTTATTCTGGTCTTTTCTGCAGGTACTGTAACAAAGTAGAAAGTGTCCATAGAGAGCAGGAGTAATTATTTTAACTTGAAGCTGTTTTCTCTTTCTACAACAAGCTGCAGTAACTCCCTGCAGATAGAATGGTCAGTTGTGACTCCATCCATGCACCTGGGCCTTAATTTACAGGGAAGGGAAACTTACAGCTCATTCACTAAAGACTTCTGAAGGTGATATTGTCAGTAGGACTTGAGAGTGGCTTCACTTTGGAGACTTCAGAAAGTAATTGAAGTACTAAATCTTGTATTCTCTTATGGCAGCTTGTTCTTTAGTTAGACTTGGCAAGGTGTTCAAATTGGAGTCTGGCTGCTTTATATTAAAAAAAGGCTAAGCAGATAATTGTGTTGATGTGATGACATGTAATTTATAAAAATTCAAGGTAAAGATGATTTCTGTGAAATTTTTACTAACATTTTATTATCATAAAAGCAGTAATTTTTACTAACAGTAGGGGTACCTTTAAATAAATACAAACCATTTGAGATAACTTCTTATTCAACTAAGTAATCAATTTTAATTTCCTGTATTTGTCAGCCTTCTGTGAAATTCCAGTTTGTTGTATTCCTAAACCATGATTAGCCAAATGAGCTAGAAGACAGTAAATGTCCAACAAACAGGACAAATGCTAAACTTCATTATTTTGTAAAAGTGTGTGGGTAGCCCTTAGGTTTTTTAGTTAACAAAAAGAAGTTCTAAATTTCATTATTAAATGTGAACAGTGACTAAGAATCAGTCTTTAAACATGTTCACCAAATAATAAAACATTTTGGTTAAAATGAGTCCTTGTGAACCAGAATTAGAATAACATTTTCTAAGTCTAAAATCTGAAAAGTCTTTCTAGAGCTGCCAGGTTAGAACCTATTTCTTCCATTTCTCTTTTCTTAGCAAAACTCAGAGGAATTCAGGCCCTGAAAATTGAAGAAAATCATAAGGTACTATGAAGTTGTATTCTTGAGCAGGTGGAGAAGTCCCATGTTCTGTTGTGTATTCTCCAACAGGTTAGAGACTGAGAAGCTGTAGAACCTGTGTAAGCGACTAACTGCAAGGGTTGAGATGTTTGCTGGTTTCTACTCAGCCTTCTTTTCTGCTTTGCCAAAAGGAGCTTTGGCTTCTAGATTCTCAATGGAAGCCCATTAGCTTGGCATATGCCTGGGCCACCTTCTTCCCTCGTTCCTCAGTTTCGGAATGACTCAGGGTTGGGTAGGTGGAGAAGTTAGTGACATGGCATTTACTATGTCCAAAAGAGACATTTTTCTCCCCCCCTTGTGTTAGAAAACTCTCCTTTCCTTTTATATTGTGCTTTATAGTGCATTCAGCCGGTTAGTGTCTTCTAGTAAGGGCACGAGCACCTTTACAGGACACGTATAACTGAATTATTGAAGAGAAAGTTTCCTGAGTTTTGAGTGTACTTGCAGGTTCCAGTTGGTTGGATGAAACTAGTAACAAATTATCATTATGGCTATTCTGTACTGTTCTGACTCTACAGGAGCACAGCTTTCTTCACTAGAACATGTCTATAGTAGTATTTAGTATCACTTAGTAAATAGAGGCTTAATATGAAGTTGCATTTCATGGTTAAGTGCAGCTCATTTTCTGCCCTTTGCTCAAGGGAAAGCAAGTAGGAGGCTTCCCACTTCTTTCCCCAGTTTTACTGCTGATCAGGGAGACAGAGACTATAAAAGTTAGCTTCTCTTTCCACTGTGTAAGTTGTGCAGCAAGGTATTAAAAATTTTTCAGTTGTGCCGTGGCCTATTAGCAGGAATATACAGTGGTACAAGAATGAATTTTTTGAAAATTTTATGCCTTCATGACCTATTGAAGAATAATATCCTTCTGCAGTGTTATTAAGTCGTTTTTCTTCTCCTCTTAAATTAGTGTTGACATTCTGTTACTGGATTTGTTCTTGTCTTCCAATTGGAACAGAACGGAAAAAATTTTATTGCTGGTACATTAAAATTAGTTGTTTAAATACTTTCCTTGAAGTAGAATTCAGCTAGAAAAATTACAATGTAAATCAGTGTATGATTTAATTTTGGTTTTGTATATGAAAAAGTGCTTGTGGAGCATTCAAAGCATCAGGAGAATGCAGAAGATAAGGATGAGCGGAAATCACAGCGAGAAAAGGGCAAATTCCTGAGGAAGAGGAGATACTCTTGTCCATCTGTGTCAGTACTACAATGAAAAACAACTCTTCAGAGTCCTGCCTTTAGTGAGCATTATAATGCCTTTTCAGTAACTGCCTTGTGACACCGGTGATGCGAATTTTGTGCAATGTAGGGAGAGGACAGAAAGCTGTTTGATATTAAAATGTCAGTCCTGGTGGTTTGGTTTGAACAGAGCGTTTTTACAAAACTGGGTGCAGGTCTGGAGCTGGCATTTTGCAAATGCTTTAGCTATAGATTTTTGCTCCGATTCAGCTCAGGTCAGCCTTAACTAGAAGTTATTGATAAGAGATTTCTGTTAAACAGGCTTTATAATCCAGTTTCTATTGAATACTTAGTAAAAATTTCAGAATACTCCAAATGAAGCATTTGTTTTGAACTTTGGCAAAGAGATAGATCCATATAGATGGAACTGGAGATCTCGGCATAACCAATAAGAGTTTGTGATGTGGAAAGAAGTTACTTGTTTAGCTTATAAGATAATTTAATCATTCTACTTGAAGACTTACAGCCCTGAGACAAAGCTTAGGTATAAAGTGTAGGTGAGCTAGTTTTTGACAAGGAGTGGAGCACAGACTTCTGCTAAGAGGGGATGGTGTGTACAAGAAAACCACTCAACAGTTTTGTAGCTACAGAAGAGGTGAATGGAAAATAATTCACCAGTTAACAGCCTTAGACAGAAGCACTCAGTTTTTTGATAGCTTATAAGTTGGGCATTTCAGAATGTGCTGTGTTCCTTAGGCAAGTGGGCATTTACTCTTCCTGTTTTGTATTTGTTGTGGCTCTTTTGTCCTAGTGGGATGGCCTGCACATAGCAGCTGATGAAAAAGAAAGTAGTCTTCAGTTTGTTCTCTGGGACAATTGTGGTTTTCCATGAGTTTTTCTAGTGTCCTCTAATCTGCGTGCTCTCTTGTAGAGTGACAGCAGAATCATATGAGATGTATTCTTTTAATGCACTTGGTTAATATCTTCAAATGATATTCAACTGGCTGAGTTATAAAATGAAATTTGCTTTACATTGGTTTTAATTGTGTTGTGCCTGAGACTTTTGTAAGTGGTGCAAACTGCTGGTTTTAACCAGGAATTAAAAGTGGAGTCATGCACTGGATGGAGTGATAGGTTGAGATGGGAAATTTAGGATTAGAGTTAGTTTCTTTACATGGCTGATACTGCTCAAATTACAGAAGCAGTAGTTGGAAACTTTTCTGCCGAAAGTCCAAGTTGTGTGTTTCAGATGGTGGGACTGACTCTTGCTGTAAAGACATGAAGAAAGCTTCTAGAAGAAGCCATAACCTAGTGTAGTAAAACCAGTTTGATCACCTAGTCCATCTGCAGATGATACAGGATTTCTGATACTCTTTTGTTACAGATGGCAGTAGTTTCTGCTACTGTGTTTGCAGGCATCTGCTGGAAACAGTTCCCTCGTAGTAGACAGTTCTTTGTAATGCCCCTATCCCTCTACCTTTTTTGTTTCCTGGTTTAATTCAGAAGATGACACATCTATCAGTGTGGAAATACCTTACAGAGTGCAGTACAAAGTGGTTAAAAGAAAGCATCTGTATCTCTGATAGGTTTCTGAGAAGCAGTTGTAATCACTAGGATACAATACATCGCCAGTCTTGTATGATCAGTGGAAAGTATTCCTTTCAAATCAACTGTTCTCTGGTAATCTTTTAAAATTCTTGAAATTGAACCCACAGTGTTCAAGAATTGTAAAACCGATATTATGAAGGTTCTCTGAGAGGCAGATGTGCATTAACATGTTGAGCAGCACTCTCCTACTGTTTTTTACTGAGAGAAAATAAGTGAAACCTTAACAATTTTTGTACTTCATTCATGTGGAAAGTAATTTCCTGTCATTTTTTTCCATGTAGATATAAATGGTAAATGTGAACTGCATTTTTGAAGGATTTTTCTGCATCTATGCTGTCTGGTGTTAAAATTGATTGGGCCTTTTCTTTAACTCTTATAATGAGATTTCAAAACTGTTTTCATTTCTGACTGAAGCTTTCAGATATGTTCACGCTTGAAATGTACTGGGCTATGAGTAGAGTAACTGTTTTTTTTTCTGTATATATGCTTATTACTTTTCCTGAGAAACTGAAAATTAATCTTAACTCTAACCTGGCAATAGTGTATGTGATATGGGACTGCTCCATGATTAAAAATTTAGGGTACAGTTAATTTTCCAGGTACTGACAGACAAATTGTGAAAGATATAGGAGCTAACTGGAACAGAATCTGTAGAGAAACTGTGCTCCCTTTTGAAAATCATTAATATTTAATTTTAATTTTAGGTCAGTATCTTGTATCTGTCTCCCCTGGACATTCCAGGGGAATTGCAGCTGTAGCTTGTCTTCTACCAGTATCCAATGAAGTGAATATACAGAGCTCTATCCACAGGGCTGAAAAGATGAGAGAATTGTGTAAAATAAAAATAAAAGTTTGAGAATTTATATTGAATCTTAGGATTCAATTTAAACATATTGCCAAAAATTTGACTTGCTGTTTATTTTCAACAGGCCAGTAGTTCACATAATTCCTGTCAAATTTCTTGAAAACATTAAACAATGGTACTGTATTCACTTATGTAGGGTAGGCATCTGGGTTGGAAAATCACACTACTCTCTTGGAGCACAGCAAAGCTATTCAGTAATCACTAAATTTAAAAACAATTTAGCCTGCATGAGTTGGTGGTAACATGTGATACCACTGGTGATGAAAAGTTATTAGGAAGCCTGAAAAAATACTTTACTCCCTAGTGCTCTAGTCACAATAATGAATCTTCTAGGTCATCTTCATTAAAACTGGAAAAACTAGTTGTTAATTTCGGTTTTGTTTTACCATGGCAATAGTGTTTATGGAATTTCATTGTGTGGATTTTCCACTATTTAGGCAGTAGGCATTGTAATTTCTGTGTGCTTCAGTCAAAGAGCTGTGTACTGTATGAATAAAAGTGAGGCACGGAGTAACTTCCCTAAAATGAAAGGAGAGGGGGGACAGGTGCTTCATCCAGCTCAGTCTAAGGAGTCACCCTACTTGCACACTATGAACTATGTTCACACACTATGAACTATGCCTTTTATTGGCATAATTCAATGAACATTGATCTTGTCTGAGATTGTCATCCTGAGCAAGTAGCATGGGAAAGGGAAATACATAGCTGAATAGATTGTACAGAAAAAGGCAAAGATTCTTTGTGAAATGATGAGTTCTGGTTCCTCTTCTCAATGTGGAGCTCATGTGGGCTTTTAAGGGGAGTTTCTTGCTTGATGCAGGACAGCGAGACACATTTTGATGACAAATGTATGTCCAGTTTGAAATACTGCCTTGCAGAGAACTGCCTCTTTATACCTGCATGTAGAATTTTCTCTCTTCCTTTTTAATTTCTGGTGTCATAGAGAGAGGGAGAATTTATGAAAAAATGTGAGTTCAGGTTAAAGCAGGGTGCACAGAACTCATTGAAGTTTCTGTATGGATTAAGGCATTTTATTCACTAGGTAAAATCTGGAATGTTGTGAATAAAAGTGTTCAGGTAATGCTCCTGAAGTATGTAAGCATGTACACATCAGGGTTTTTTCTTTTTCTTGATCAGATGGCCCCATATATAACATATTTTGGATTTGTTGAGAATGAGCTGCTTTAAAAAGAACTGTTCCTGTATTTTCTTTCTGAACAGAAGCTCCTCTAGTAAAAGTTCAGATTTTTTTTGCATTCATCAAAGCAAAACAAGGAACTACCAGAGAGGTGGAAGTGCAGAACTCAGTCTAAGTGGCAGTGGGGAAGGGTTTTTTTGCCTGAGGTTGTAAAAGGCATGCTTGTCCTGTAAAACCATGTAGGATGTAATAGCTTCTGGAAATACTGATGGTGGCAAACCATTGAAACTGTTGCTTGTTTTTTTGTGTTTTTTTTTTTTTTTTTAATTAGAGCAAAATATATTAGCTTTTAACTCTGAGAGCAGCTTCTTTCCAAGGATTGTTCATTTGTCATAATTTGATGGAATAGATTTTTTTTCTGGTTTCCAGATTCTATTACATGATTGTGGCTTTCTTAGGAGACAGAGGAAGACTGTGTGTATTTGTTCACAGCCATTTATTTATATTAGTTTCCCTTACTGAAGTCTCTCAGATGCTGAGAGCCTCCTGTTTGGGCAGTTTCCATAAAAGTAAGTGACAACTATCCCAATCTCAGTAGAAAGAGGATGTATTCTTATTTCAAGTTTTATTCCTGGACTGAAGACACTCTCCTTTCTCAGAGTAACTACCTGGAGCATTTTATTCTTATTACCAGTCATTGTAGGTAATGAGAATGTTTAATCAGTAAAATACTTCTTCCTCTACTTTCGAACTTATTTCTAACAACATATATGAAACACTTGACAGAGCAAAAAAATGTGTTCATCTCTGACTGGAGTTCTGGATGAACCTTTGCAAGAGGACATTCTCTACTTTATGCATTTTCTGTCCATAATTTTTTTTCTTCCCCTGGTAAGAGGCTCGTTAAACATGTAAGGACGTCATGCATCTGTTTAAAAAGGGAAGGGAAATGTGTTCAGCGTAGCCTGAAGTGTGCCCTCTACTACCTCAACAGTTCTAATTAAAAATTTCTCCTTTGCTAATAGTGAGATAAGAATTTATCAGTTGCATTGTTTTTGACAGTGAATGAGTAGGAGATTGAGAGGTGAAAACAAAAGAGGGAAGGTGGGAGCCCCATAATACTGGAGACATTACTAAAATATTAGATCTTTTGATGCACTGTCCTGTGTCAGGGCCATAGTGGAAGCTATTGACTCTTGCAGAGATTCTGTTTACCAGTTTTTTCTCAATTCAGTAGAAATTTATTTTATTAATTTGACACAGATCATCTCTTTTCCTCTGCTGCATTGGTGTAGAAAAATTAATTTTTATCAGATGCTTTATTCTGAGTTTTAGTCCAAGTTCTTAGAAATAAATCTCTATTTCTGTAGTTCTAGGCAAGTCAAGCTAGAAATTTTGTCGGTGATTTCTGTTTGGTGCTGTCTCTAGCATGCAGTTATTCTACTGTGTGTGAGTTTACATCTTATCTGCCAACAGGTTTTCCCTTTTGGAAGGTGCAATTCAGACGTGGAATATAGAAAATGGACATCGCAAAAGTGTTTAATTAAACAGTAAAGGGAAGAAAAAACAATTCCCACTTGCATAAGAACATCAACATACAGTATTAAGTTGGACTTTCATTCTCTGTAAGAAAATATCCTTTCTGAAGACATAAAAAGGCAGTTTTAAGTTTAAAGCAGTTTTTCCATTGATAACAGTAGTATAAGTAAAATTTTACATTTTACTGTTTGCTTTTCAACAGCAGATTGCAATACATATTGCACTACTTTGATGGCTTTTAATTAATTTCATAGTATTTAAGTACTTCCATATACATAGTTTATATGTGGTTTTTTTGCATTCTGCTGTGAATTTCTCATTTAAATTACCTCTAATTTTTTTTTCTTCATTTCATATATGGTACTTGTCTTTGTTGTGTTGATCACACAATACAAAAATTTTAGTAGATCATAATTTTTATGAGAAGTTAAGAATTACCAGAACTGTATGGTTATAAAATTCCGTTTCAAAAGTAAAATTTTCATTAGCTGAAAGATGAGAGTAGGGATGGAAAAGAGGACATCAGTCACTGTCATCACAAATGCAATAAATCTCAAAGCAATATGTTAGGTCTGGAGAATAATAATGGAGCTCTGCCTAACATTTACTGAAGTAAACAAAATTAATGCTTGGTTAATACTGATTATCCAATATTTTCTATGTGCGGAGAAACAAACGTTTTATAAATACACTTCCTTTAATTTATCAGTTGTCATACCCTAGTTTTGAGTGTAGAATATGGGCTAGAATACATTTTGTCCCAAAGCATAATCATGCACAAATATTTGCACTGGAGAAAAGCTTCAATCTCACATTTATACTCCATACTTTTAGTGCTTGTGATTATTACAAACAAAAATAAGAGTTAGTTTTCAGTGTAATGGATGTGAAACAAAAATTCTCATAAAATCAGTTTTAAAAGGAGAATGTTTGTAAACAAAAGGGGAGCATGTTGAAATTCATGAGAGAAATTAAATATTGCATGGTGTCTTTTAGAAAAATCCAGACATATTCTCCTTTAATACTAAAGTCATCTTTGTTGTGGAATGTTGTAAGGATTGCAAAAACCTATGCCCCAGTGTGTTTAAAGTGTGTCTATTTGTATTTAAATGTGTAGAAGAAGGCTTCCAAGCTGTTGGAAGTCCTTCGTGGTAATGTTTTACTTAGCAAGAGCACAGGCATTCTCTCAATTCTCCATGATATTATGTGATCTTGTAGTGGGATTGTGTTCTAGCCTAGCTGCTCATCTGCCCTAAATACAGTGTTTTCACAGTGTCCTTGAATGCTGATTGTATTGGCTCAATTGTGATATTTTCTAATGAATTTACCTTCTTAGTGTGAGTTATTGTTTCATACACAGTTCTCCTTATTGTTATGCCTGAAATCAAGCAAGCAATCTGATTAGCATCTGCTGTGGGTGGTTTGTTCTTTCTTTCCCCAAGGTAAGTCCTGTAGGGTTGTTACTAAATACATTTCTTTATCCTCTGTTCTATATTTATTAGTGAAAACTGCATCACCAGAGTTTACCTTGCCTTTAGAGAAGATACCTGTAATGTTTGCAGTGGGTTTAGTTTCTGTAGGAATCCATCACAGAGACTTGAATTGACTGTGGGGAAATCTGTGCTATGCAGGTGAGCTTCACCCTTGCTTTAGGCATTGGTGTGTTCTGCATGGTTCTCTTCAGATGCCTTCTAGTACCAAGTTGGCAGATAACAGTTACCACAAAGATAAGATCTGGCATCTCACCTGAAATTTCTTTCTGAGAAGCCAGGATAAAGGTTTGGACAGGTTCCATGTGCTACTGGCAATATAATGATGACTGCTATATTCAGCACTGAATATAGTTCCCTGAGGGTTTGGACTATCAGCATTGCTGTAGAGCATCCTGAGTATGACAAAGTTGAATGTAGTTCAGGCCTGATCACCATCAGCTGGGCTGCAGCCTCCCTTACAGTAGCCATTTCTTAGTGATCATATTTACCTGTAGGTTGTGGGTACTTATAGGTTGTTGTCTCCTGTGCTTTTCACATTGATTTAATGTTCCATAGTCTCCAATTTTATGTTGAGAGGGATTCTTGTTATTGCCCAGACTGCTGCATATTTTACAGAATCAAAGACTGCTTGAGGTCAGAGGGGACCTTTGGAGGTCATCTGATCCAAGCCCCCTGCTTAGGCAGAGCCACCTACAGCTGATTGCTCAGGACCATATTCAGATGGTTTGAATAGATCCAAGGACTGCAACCTGCCTGGGCAACCTGTGCCAGTGCTCAGTCGCTGTCATAGTGAAAAGTGTTCACAGGATCACAGAATATATGGATTTGGAAGATACCTACAGGGATCACTGAGTCCAAGGATCTCCTCCTGGTTCTGCGCAAGACCATCCCTAACAATCACCTATGCCCAAGGGCGTTGTCCAAACACTTTTTTGAAATCTGTTGGGGTGCTGCTGTGGCCACTTCTCTGGGAAGCCTGTTCCAGTGCCCAGCCACCCTCTGGGAGAAGAACCTTTTCCTAATATCCAACCTAACCCTCCCCTCACACAACTTCAGGCTGTTCCCTTGAGTCCTGTGTTTCTTCATATTTGGATAGAGGCTTGCATGTTTCAGTTTGTGCCCATTGCCTGTATTTGAAGGAGTGTGGTTGTCAGGGAAGGAGCAGGATGAGCAAGTAGTCTAAGTACATACTCTTGGCATTCCAAAGTAAACATTTGTGAAGAAGGAAAGAAAATAGAATTAGATTTTTTATAGTTCACATTGCTTCAAGGAATATTCATTGCTTCCTTGGGCTATTGTGTGTTGAAGTAATTACATGGAAAGAATATTGTTTCGAAGTTCTGTTTGCTTTGACGCAGTCATGTGTCTAAATGCATAATGGTGTTACTAGCCAAATATATCTTTGAATTTCCATTCTATGCTGCATAGCGGTATTCCATTTTGCTTAACTTTTGTGTCTTAGAAGTCAGTCAAGCACAAATGTACTTCCTGAAAAGGATGAAAAGTTTGTTTTTTCTTTAAAATCCAAGTGTCAGAGGTCACATGGCAGAAAGCAACAGGAGAATTTTTGCTTCATATCTCCCAAAATTTGAAGCAGGAATAGATTTACTTGAGGTTTTAATGGTAAAAAACAACTATTCATCCCTATGCTGTTTACAGGAATTGTAATACATTAAATAATTAGGTTAGCTACAATGATGGATTTCAGAAAACTATTTACATACAATTATTGTGCTACACAAAGTGAAGAATTTGTAGGTTGTCATATAGCAAGCAGTTACTTCAGGTAAAATCAGTATTTGGCCAAGTTCTCACTATCTCAGTTTTTCCTGGCAGAGAATTAAAAGCAGTGTCCCAGTGTTATGTCTTGTCATTTCCAGGAGCTGTTGAAGCAACTTCATAAGAACAGGCAGAAGTTATTGTATAATTTGTATACAACAGGCACAGATACAAGCCATGTGAAAGAGTACTTATGTCTTTTTGTCTCCCTCAAGGACTGATCAGGATTCTCAGTCCTGGGTGTTTCTCATAAAGGATTAATAAGGTAGATGACTGACACTCTCCAGGTTTTCTACAAAAGATGTGACTCTAAAATGTGACACTAGAAGAATAGCTTAAATAATTTTAGGCTTGTATTTGAGTGACATTGAGCAGGATGTATCATGCCCTAGATAAAGATCAGGTTAATACTTTAGCATTGTGGATACAAAGTACTTTATACCGTGTTTCCAGTAGAAAAGAGTTTAATGAGCCTTCAGGTAGTGTTTAGTAACTGAGAATGTAGGTTAAATTGTCCAGCTGTTACTCATCTTTGCATTTGCTACTGTGGCATGTGGGATGCTGGAGAAATTTCACCCTCATTTTGTTTCAGATTGTTCTAATTGTTTCTTTTTCATGCAAAGCATGAGAAGGCTCTCGCAATTAAGAGAATGCCCTCTCTAAACTAAATGTAAACCCAGAGATTTAATCAAACTAAGTCCCAAAATACATTCACTTGTCTTCATTGTGGTGCCTTGAAGGGTTAGCATATTATTTCATAACTGAGTTGAAACAGGACTTCATTGCAAGTGGTGCCTGAGGTATCAACTGAGTTGTCTTTGTCTCTTTCCTTGACTGATTTGCATTTGTTAGAAGTTTGCAGTTTGTCCTGGGTTGCCTGTCTTGGGGTAGTTGAGTAATAAGCTGCTTAAAAATCCTGGTAATTTGCCTTTACATATGTTTTCTGGAGGTGTTTGAGGTCACAGGGCTCACTAGGGATTCTCAGAAAAATTATAAGAAATTATAGCAAATAGTATTCAGGAAAATTTTGTCCATGTACAAGATATGGGGATGAAGGTGTTAATTTGAGAGGCTCTGTATAAATAATTATGAAGTGGTACAGTCCCATGGCACCTCTTATATTCTTCGATGGACAGCAGAAAGGCTGCACCATATGCTAACGGAATAAATAGCACTTCCTCATTATGGGAAGCTGTAGCATCTTGGTGTCAGCTAATTTGAAAAATGTCCAGAATGAAGTCATGCACCATAAATGAGAGCCCTCTTGAGAAGCCGATTGCTAACTGTTACACAAAAACACTTTCTAAAATCAAAGTTGCTTCAGGGATCAACGTGTTAGTTGAAAAGTGCCCTGAAGCTGACATATATTGGAGGGAAAAATCAATGTTTTAGCTACAAAGTCTCTTTGGAAGTGTTATAAGGAAAATACTGTTCTTCCCTGTACCTAGAATTAAATGCAAACCTATCCTTATAGGTGTGTGTTTGTGCAAGTGAACTATGTAAGGGACTGGTAAGTATAAAATCTAGCCTTGGCATAAATTTGAATTTAATTTTCAGTTGTTTTTTAAAAATTGTCAGTATAACGCGCTTTGTAATTGAGAAAATAATTTTTATTAGGAACTAAGAGTTTATTTTCTGTTATTTTGTATCAAGTAATTAAGAGCAAGTAAAACAGCAGTAAAAATAGAGCCCATATTCTTGTTAAGGTATTTAATAATTATTTGGAATTGTTTTAAACTTGTGATTTTGGTCAGATAATTGGCTCTGTGAGATAGCAAACTAATCCTAAATTATTGAAATGTTGTCTGTATTTGGTTCAGAAACATGAAGTTGCTACAGGGAAAAGCATGTTACTGGTTTTGGGTGGAAAAAAAAAATCTTTAATTTAAGGATGTTAATTACTACATGTGTTTATCTAAACATATTTTTGTTGCTGTAGTCTCTTCCCTGATCCCCACAACAACGTATCCGCATGATCCACAGGTGACTTGATATGCAGCCTTAGAAATACTAAATTCTGGCCACTGTGCACTAGGTGTGGGAATGTACTCCAAGCAGTGCGGGGTAGCTGTGCCACTTGGTAACCACTCATCGTGGGTGGTGTGAAGTGTTACCCTTGTCTGATTCTAAAGGAGACCTGACATCGCTTTGGCCCTTTTCCAGATGAGCTGATGGTTGTATTAGGCATAATTAAGGTATCTCCTTCCTGAAGGAGGAAGTGTTTCTGTGGGTTCAAGGTATATGCAAGTTCTGCAGCTGGGGAAGACTACATTTCTTAAGCTGGACCCTAATGGTATAATTGTTCAATTACCTATTTTATCTTCTCACTGAACAGAATTTTAGTGCAAAAATATCTTGGATTTATTTGGCTTAAAAATTTAAGGAATAAAGCTACTTATCAAGAGCCTCAGATGATGTCTGCCAGTCCTTTATTTTGAATTCTCTTTTGGTAGACAGTGATAGGAACAAATTCTCAAGTGTGTCTGTGTTTTATGTTCCCTAATAGAAGACATTTAAGTGCTTCAAGGTCTGCTTTTTAGGTGTTTCTGTAAAGAATGAAGCATTGCTTACACTGCTTGTCAACCCATTAAGGCAAATTGCTGTTGATTGTTTCTCACTTGTTATTCAAAGTTTCCTTTACTGTACATTACTGTCATAGTAATAGAAATGAGGGGGAAAGCAGCTGCACCATGTGCCTTCCAACACAATGAATAAATATCTTGTGTTTATTTAATGTCTTTTTTGTCATGCAGTGGGGAAAGTATTTGCTTATGTCCAGTGTGCAAATGACAGAAGCAATGTCCTATATAATCACTCTTGCACACACTAGTATTTGTTAGTTATAGATGATATTTCACAGTTGGTCTCTGTGGTGTGGTATCTCTTCCAAAACACAGCCATATATCTGCTGAGAACAGGACTTTTCTCCCAGCTCACTAAATGTAGTTGGTGATAACAGGTGAAACAATTTAACATTTTAAATCTCTCTTTTACCTCTGTTGTTTTTGCAGCAGCCTGTCAAAGCAGGTTTCTGTGCTTTGATACCTGTGTTGTGGTCCTGTAAGTTCTTTATTCCATGTAGGAAATGTCAGCTTCCTCATTACTAAAGGCTTCCTATTACTAATGTGGTAAATATTAGGATGATTAACAAAAGTTTGTAATGCTTTATTTACTTGAATTTTTAATTTTCAGTTATACTGGTTGCCAGTACATTTCACCAACTATGAAGAATAACAACTAAAAATTTCTGTCGTTGGTAAAGAGAACTTCTATCCCAAAGTTTTTTTTCCCAGGAGACAGAATTCCTAAATTGAATGGCAGCCAGCACTGGACTTAGGGCTAGTACAATAATGAATATGCATATGTTTAAGAGATTTTCACTACTGGATGCTAATTCTCTTGCTTTCTGTGTGTTTCCATTCCCCGTGGCTTGGACAATACAGGAGATTTTGGAGAGCAGAAATTACAGTTAAGGAGTGAGATGTTTATCTTAAGTTATGCTGTAAACTTCACAGCATTGCCTCGCTAAATTTCCATCTCTTAATAGTTTGAAAATACTTTTTGTTGACTATATCTCTAGATTTTGCATTGATAGTTGGGACACACATTTTGGATCTTTACATTCTGACTTCCATCAGCAAACATAGGAATGTGTGTTGACCTCAAGTAAGTAAAATAGTTGTAGAAACTTAAGTACTGCATCATACCCAGTACAAATATGCTTGGCTATCCCAGCCTGACAATTAAATGAGGATCTATGTGGTTTGTAACTCCTGTAGACATGGAAAAAAATAATAGGGAAGTCACTTCTACTGTTCTGGATACAAGGAGAGTAAAAAGCAAGTGCCCCTAAAGCTAAAAAAATGTTTTATTCAGACTCATAATAGTTAAAACAGTGTGACTTTATTTTCACAACAGTGAGTAACACTTCTGAACTCAATCAGAGCAACAGGGTACTTCTGAGATGCAAAACACAAGCCATGAGTCTTGTACGCAGAATAGTTCTGAAGTTCCACTTACACACTTTTTGTGTGTAAGTTTGTGTATATTAGTTTTCAATATGTAAAATAAATAGAGTGATAGACGCTATTTGTTTTACATATTAGTAAATATGTAGTGAAGACTTATAGGGTTTGTGGACAAGCAAGTAGGAGTAATGGAAAAATAAGCTGTTTTTTCTCCTTGGCTTTTATTTAGTTTGGCTGTCTTTCCATTATAGAGCTCCTTCAGCTGATGTTTGAAGTTCTTTATTAGTGTGCCCAGCCAGCCATGTATTCAGTGCTTTAAAAATACAGTCTGAGAGCTTGATCTGCTTAGTTCTACTATATCAATGTTCCTGTTTCTGAAAACACTTTGCTGCCTCTCTTCACTTTGTGCATACAGGGATTCAAGATAAATTCTAAAATGTGTATTTTTTCTTAAAGCTTTTTCTACTGTCTCCTGACAATGCAGAAGCAATAGGAGGAAAACAAAATTCCACATCTTTGTAAGAATTGCCTAACTTGAAAGCAAGGGCAGAAAATCTTATAACCTTTCAGAAGCTGTGGAGCTAGCTGCTGAAATTTCTCCCAGTATTGTTCTTGGGGTTGAACAGCTGACAGGATACAGGTTTCTCAGCAGACAGTGAAGTTGACACTATGATGTGTTCAGTTTTTTTATATTGGAGATAAAACCGTTCTCTGGAGACATCATGTCATGTTTCAGGTTACTACTTTTTCTGTAAATCCCTTTTAGAAGACTTGTACTGTCTACTGATTTAATAGCTGCTTTTATCTAGTATCTTTTCCACTCTAAACTGATTTTTTTCTGATTTTGTTTTGGACATCATAGGTTACACAGAATTAGACACATGGTGGTATAGGTTGCTTCATTAGACTTTATGTATTGCTTTCCTCATTCTTGCCTGTCAAACAATAACCATGCCTCAAAGTGCTTCAGTTACTGAGTTGTCCAGTTTGCTCTGTAGGTTTCTCAGCCGTGTTTTCATTTTAAGTTTGTTCATATTTGGACCAGTGTTACACCCCTCTCAGTGGCTGGTTCCTGGCTCCATGTTTGGAAGTTTCATCTGAAGCTGTAGGTGATCAAGCTTTCTATTTTTAGATGATTGAAGTCAAGTTAGCTCAAATGTAACTCACTATAGAGTTTCACTATCAATGTGGACTGGTTTAGGTAAACTGAATTGGAAAGGCTCATTTGATATTTCCCTCTCTGGGTATGATGGTTTTGGCCACACAGCAGACTGAACTAGGGACAAGATATCCCATCAAAATGCAAACGCCTGGCTGAGTTTTGTATTTCAGTGTATTTCACCACCTCACAAATAACTTTGAGACCACAAGGAGGAAGCAATTATACATGGGTTAGCATAGATGGCTACTGGAACTTAATAAACTAATTTCAAACTAAGTATATAGTATTAAACTGTCTGACAATCAAATTAGGAATAAATAGCGATGTCTTGATTTTGTCATCTGCATCTTAGAATAAAGGAATCAGTACTAATGGTCTGTTCTTACATATTTTTGGCAGGGAAGTGCCTTCCAACAAGAGTACTGTGGTAGTGAAAGCTGAAAGATAAATTTATTAATTCCCTTCATTATTGCCAAGAAAGGTTCAGAATATGATGGAAATTATACTTGAGTTGTATTGCGTTTAAAATCTTGTCTGGAGTGGGAGGTATCCAGGACTTTTACTAAGAAAAGTAGCAAAAACCTTACCTTGAACACAAAATACACAACTGTCTACAAACTGATAGCGAAGGGAGACTTATTTTTGACCCTTGTTGGCAACTGATTTGCCTCGAGCAGGAGGATTTTAATTTACAGTTTATTTATTCTTTCAGATAAAAGCATTGTCTATATGTCTTCTTCTATATCTGTCTAAAATGTTGACTCCCATGATGTGTCTAGTAAATATTTTGCTGCAAAGAAAAGAATTCTGTGCTTTAGCTGGAAAAAAATGGAAGAAGAGAAAGTTGTGGAAGATGTGTGGTTGCATTTAGTATGTTTGTTATAAATACTTGACTGTGTCCGACAGACAGTAGTACTTGCATATGGTTTAGAGAGTTACTTCTAAAGGGGAATATATTGAAAATCTTATTTGAGATTGTCATACCAAAAGATAAAAGGTATTTTAAAGTTTTGCTGTTAACAAGTTGATGGACCTGCATGGAGGGGTGGGGGGAAGGTCTAGGTTGTTGACATACTTATCTCCAAGTGTAGAACCATTCATTGATACTAAAATATATATGCCTCTATAGGGAGAGGGTATAATTTAAGAAATTTCCCTCAAAGCTGCTGAAGTAACTACATTAGTTGATTTTGCAGCCAGTTTTCAGATACGGACAACACAACTGCTCTGAAAATTTATCACTGGTTACTCTAGAGATATATGAAACTGAAGTCAGAGTTTCAACTACATTTCTTCTGCAAGGGATACAGTTTCAAGGACTCTCTGTTGTTTGTTTCCCCATACACCCCCAATTCTTTTGTGTAACCTAGGCTGGGAAGTAAGTGATGTTGACCAGAATAAAAAAAAAAGACAAAAAAAAAAAAAAACCAACAAAAATGTGTGGCTTTTTAGGATGAGAGGAAGTGGTGTATTTTTTCCACATTCAGCTTTCTGGTGAGGTTTGTCACACTGGTGTAGGACAGTCCCCTGAGGAGCATGCAGGGAAAGCTGCTTAAACTGGCGCAGCTGTTGGAAGAAATGCTTTCTGAACTTTGGCGTGTTTATCTCTTCAAGATGAAATTTTTTAATGATGCAGTCATCTTGTTTTGGATACAGTTTGAGTGGAAAGTACTTAGGTTATTTTTGCATTGGACAGAATCTCAGGCTTCTGGCTCATGCAGATAATACGGTAGGATAGGTTTAGGACTCTTTTTTCCTGTTTGAGGAATAAAATCATCAACTAGAGATTGGATGAATTATTAGAAAAATTGCTCTCTAGAAGTGAATGAAATTCTGTTTTAGCTAAGGAGAAAACTTTTAAAATTTTTACATAATAAGAGGGAGGATGGCAAAGCTTAGTATTAGCTGCATAATTGTAAAATGTAAGGAAATGCTGCCTAATTATCCTGTTATAATATCTGGGGACTTGGTTCCAGATTTTGGTGTACAGATGGTTCAGAGAGAAGGTCTGGAGAAAGAGAGTAGTGGATTTACAGGTCACTTCAGGGTTGTGCTGGGAAATGTCAGATGCTAGAAAACAGACAGCCTGATATTTTCCTTATTTTTGTTATTGCAAGGGATTCATGCACTTGAAATTTCACTGCTCTGCAATATGAAGTGCCACAAAAAGTTGCTTAAAAATACTAATGAAGAGGATGATTGCCCTTTATGCTAGATCATAAAACAGTTTAGTTTGATCTTTTAGTCACCATAAAGACAGAATCCCACAGAAATGTTACAGAAGACTGAATTTATGATTTCATTATGTTATTTTAAGTCCTCTGTAATATCACAGATACACTTCTCTGTAGTCTTGCCTTTGCCTGTTTCCTTTTGTTTACAGCTCCCCTCATGCAGTGGAACAACAGCCCTGACTTGTTTGGGCAGCTGGTTACTACTGCAGTATGGATAGATAAAGAATTGATGCTTTTTTTCTTATTTAACCTTGTAGAAAGGTTTTGTGGTGTCTGGGGTTTTTAATTTGTGTTTTAGGATTTTTTGAATCATTGTTTGTATATTTCTTTCTTTATTTCCCAATGCCAGTAGTTGGTATAGTTCAATATACTGGTTTGCTTTTCTTTCAGTAATTGCAAAAGGTCTGACAGTGGCTGAGGTTTGCTTTTTGAAATGGTCACAGTGTGAGAGAGACCATGATTTCTATTGCAGCCACGTTCTGAAATGTCTGAAGAAAACATGATATGGTGGCAGTGTTATTAGCATGAAAATCTCCTTTTAACTCAAGCAGTTCTGTGACATGCTCTGTCCAGAGAACTTAGATTTCTACAAAAGCATTTGCTTTGCAAAGCAGAGGCAATGGTTTCTGCACTGAAGCAACAAGGCTAAATAAAATGACTTGTGAAATTAAAGACTGCCATCTCCTTGAAGAAATGCAGCTTTTTTTTCCTTCTTCCAACCTTTATACAGCCTTGTATTGTCCAGATTGCTTTGGGTCTCTTTGTTAAATGCGCTTTGCATCGCTCAGTTAATTTTGTGCCAGTATCACTTTAGAATGACGACTGTGGGTGTTTGTGGATCCATTAAGCACACTGCCAGGATATGTCCACCACTTGCCACCTCTCCCATTAAATGGCTGTCAGCAGGTTTACAGAGCTGCTTTCTTGCTTTGCATTAATTTTGCAACTCAGTAGATGCAGTGGAAAGCACCTATAAACAGAGAGCACAGTTTGTCTTGAAATTTCTAAAGGTAAATAGAAATGCCACGAGCAGTTAAGTTATATTTCATATATAGTCATATCAATATGATTAGCAGGAAAGAAATGTCACTTCTTTTTAAATTTTCTTTTTTCAACTTACCTTTCTCCTTGAGCTCTGACCTCCAGAAGGAGAAATACTGCAAATGTAAACAAGTGTATGTCAGCAGATTCTTGCATGAGACTGTCTTGTTGAAATTGTATATAATCCCATGCTTAGGTTTGCAGTTGGTTCCAAAATTAAAATCTGTTAGGATTAGATCAAACACTACCCTAAGCAGTGTGGGGAAGTTTAGTGATTTGTCCATGAAAGTCAGTATGTAGATGGGTTACTAATAAAAGACTTTTCAAGAAATGTACTAAAATGCAGAAGGTGTGCTATCTTAATTTCATGGACTACAGCTAGTTTGCTGCATATTAATGTGGTGTACTATTTTTTTGGACTAGGAAATTCTGATTCTAGTTCTTAAGACAAAGAATCTTTTTTGGGGTGAAAATTCATTTGTACTGCTTGAAGCAGTAAAAGCAAGAGTAAATAATTAAGCAGCGAAGCAGTAATTTTGTATATCCAAGCTCTTATTAAAATAATACTTTGGAAATCTACTGCTGAATGTGTGTGGGAGGCCAGTGCAAGACATGGGAAAACTTTAAGTGTATGGACTGGAGGTGTGAAGTTGAATCTCAAGCTTATCTCAGAGGAATTTATTTAAGACTTTACTGTGCTCAGACTTTAACTCAATTTAACATTCTGGGGCATCCTTTGTAGATGAATTTTGAGAACAAATCATTGTGTTAATGAGTTTACAAGCTAATTTGACATGACCAGCATATGGAAAAAGCTGAAAGAAATTAGTGACTTGCAGCATCATCAGAGCACCAGTGCTGGACAGCTGGATAGCTCCCATGTGCTATCATACAAATAGGTATCCTCTGTGCTGGGTGGCCCAGTCTTCTAAGAATTACCAAGAGTTCTGCTACTCATTCAGCTTTCTGTGTCTTCTTAGACCATGCAGGACTGAACTTTTCACCCAGTGGTGTTCTCTTCAGAATCTTTGTGTTTTATACATTTGGCTGAATATATTGAGTTGGTCTTTTGAGGGCTGTTCAGTGCTGCTTTTCAGGCAGCCAGTAGTTGATCACACTCACTCTCCTGCCAAACCTGCTGATGGTAAGCTACCCACTTCCACTGGTCACAGCACATTGGTGAAATAAACATTTTTTTAACAATGATCAGGATCTTCACTACCTTCTCTCATGGAAATTTGTGTTCTCTGTTTTATCCCTGTGTGGTATTTCTTTTTAACCAAGATCTCTATGCTCTCTACAGTTAGATAAACCTATTCCTGATGCAAGAATAAAATCAAATTTATGACTAGATATGTTCTATTCCAAGTAGTTTCTAGGCGTTTTGAAGATAGCACTATAAAATAATGGTCAACATCTGATTTAAATACTTTTGAGTTCCTTTCTGCTCTTTGTATTGCTGCTGATAAAATATTGATGGTTATGAAAATGTGAAAAACAAACTAATATCCAAAACAAAATACAAAAATAGCCCTTATAGAAATGTTTATGTTCAACTTTCCTGTTCTGTGCTTCATATTTTCTTATAAACCATAAACTTTTCTGTGATCTTTTTATTGCCTCTCAAAATCTTTGGAGTGCCTACTGCTCCATCTTGCCTAGCATTAGTTAAAATTAAATCAGCTCTAAGGCATGTCTGTTTAACATTTTATGGAGGATTCTTTACCACGTGACAGTATATGTTTTGATCATTTTCTGACAGTGCTGAAAAAGTATGATATTTTCATGCTGACTGTTCCCTTGTTCTTTTGCCAGGGGTAAAATCCTGCGCAGGCTAAGTATGTGGATGTTTGTTTGAAAGATTTTGGGCAAGGGCTGGGACTGGGCAGGTAGATGTGTGTATAAGTATGTTAGGAGGAATATATATATAAAACATACTTTGCATATGTAGAGAAATAAATTGAGCTGTTTGTGGCTCATTGTCCTGAGGGAGCTCATTGCAGGTTTTCGTGAACAGTTTGCCTCATCTGTTTCACCTATCTGGTTTTTTAGTTTAAAAAATACTCTGTTACTCCAGGGATCTGTCAGCCACTATGTCAGTGCCATCTCTAGCAGAACACCTTTAAACCCGGCCTTTTTGAATACGATTCCAACAGTTTTGGTAGCCATATCAAAAGTAAAGATCTGTTTAATCCTACAACACCCTCTGGGTTTTGATCAGGTATGCCTGTTTGTATCCACAGCTGTGTTTCAGTGTACACTTAGAAAACGTACTCAAAATCAAAACCAGGATTATCTGCCACTGAGATGGGAAAAATTCCTGCAGCCAGGAGAAAATAACAGCAGTAACTCTGTTTCCCATCAATGGAGTCCATTAGAGGTGAAAGCAGAGCTCTTTTAATTGAAAATTGTCTGTTAGGAATCAAAAAATCACAATTTCAAAAGCTACTTTTAGGCATCTTTACATGGAAGATGGTAGAACACAGCTTTTGAGGTCTATCAGGCATGTAGTAATTTAGGGTCTCATCTTTTTTATTTACTTAAAATGTGATTTATAGATATAGATATATCTGTGCACCCACTAATTATCTAGGAAACTAAGTCTATAAAGTAATGTTAAAAAGTAAGAAATTAGACTAGAAGAGAAAAGGATCTGAAGATGTGGGATAAGTTTGGAATTTCCCACAAGTTACTTTTCTACCCTAAAGAAAATTATTTAATTTTTCTCTGATGTCTGATTTATCAAATGTGTATTTACGAGGAATCAGTAGCATTTAAATATCTGAAACGAAAATTCAGGTCAGAGTATCATGTAAACAAATATAGTGGTCCTTGCAGTAAATAAATCATCTCAACAACCATGAAAAAAGAGTTGTATTATTTTTCTTTATTCTAGACTTTTACCCCTGACCCTGTAAACTGAGGCCTGATATATATTTAGGGCTATGTGGTGATTAGATTTTAAGTTCAGAATTTCACTACGGCTTGAAGGAAATTTTGAGCTCTGGAATATTTGAGCAAGAGAAATTTAGACTTTAACACTTAACATAGAAATAGCAAACCATAAAATCACAAGTATGTTAATCAAAGATCTTTGAGACTTGCACTGGAAAGCAAACTACTTTACACGTGCAAGGATTTGTTCCATATTGAAAAGATAGTAATTCAAGATAAGCCTTTCTTTGCTTAGATACTTGTAACTGAAATCTGATGAATGTTTAACTGATGTCTGACACAGATCCATTTATTTACTTCTTGTAACTTGAAAATTGGTGGTCAGATCTTAAAGTATTGACATCAAATGTCAGACATGTCCAGTAACTTGATTGTGCGAAGAATTTTATCAGTAGAATCAAAATCCTTGTGTCTTTTCCAGACTGCTTTCCTTCCCTTTTCATTCTTTTTCATCAGAACATAACTCAGCAAGTGCTGTGGACATGTTATGGCTGTGTTAAATGTAAATGTCAGAATATGTTCTGAAGAGTTACCTTGCTCTCAAATTCCAGAAATCTGGAGGTGAATTGTGTAAGTCATGAAACAGTGAATGACAGCTGGGACGTTACTTCATTCTTTTGAGTCTGGTGCAGTAAAGAGAACAGAAATAAAATGCAATTTGGAGGCTTTGTTTATGTCAACATCTTAAAGTTCCATTGCAGAGTTCTTTGCTACACAATCTCCTAAAGCACGCTTTTTGTATATAAAACACTTTGAAAGTGTATGTTTTTGAATCCTTTTAATAAAATATATAAAATATTAATGAACATACAAAGGATTAAAATCCTGTTGGAATTCTGTAACTAACTCAATTTATATAATAATAGGTGAAGTCACAGAAAATCAATATGAAGTTTTGAAGAAATTTTTTGCAGCTGTCTGCCTTTGTAATATTTATATAAAAGACTGGTGTTAATGGAGACTATGCAATCAATAATAGATACTGAAGGGGAAGGTTTCTTAATCAGTAAAAATAAGATGTCATGAAGTCAGCAAAAATTATTAAGTAGTGCATTAGGTTTCTGAAGCCTAATGCAAGTTGTTTCTCTTGCACTTCTTATTTGCTCTTCTTTTCACTTCTGAGAAAATTCAAGTTTTGCATTTGAGTAGGATTTGTATTTTTAAAAGGGCATAGTAGCATCTCTTGTAATTCTAACTTGTGTATTTACTAAGAATGTGGTTTGACAGTATAGTGCGTATCAGAGTTTCTGATAATAACTGCCTGTCATGGTACTCGATTAAAATAACATGATGTTTTTTGGTTTTCAGGATTTTTTTTGTCATTTTCTTTGTCTTGTCTTTTTACAACATGTTGATTAGAAGCAGCAATGTTATGCTGGCTAGAGAACACAGTAATTGTTACCTTCTTGCTCAGTAAAGCCCTAATTAGTGTGAATGAGCATGAAAAATAGATACTAAAATACAGTAGATAAAGGTAATACTGTGCCACAAGAGAAAAGCTTTCTTCATTGTGACCAAATTCTGGCATATTTAAAGTATTAAGAGGATTAAGTGGGTGAATTAAATAGTTGTGCTCTCACATACCATTTGCATTTGAAAAGAGGGACTATGTGGTAGAGTTTAAAGGAGGAAATGGGTCCCAGCCTGCTTGAAGTCTCTACAGGGGCAACAGAAATTATAATGGATCTACTGGGTCCCCTCACAAAAGTTTTTCTTACCAAATCATTTTTAGGAGAGCAGCAGAAATGCGTAAATATCATTTGATTTAAGATAGATTTACTTTAGTTGGATTTTGTTTGTAGATGTATTTTTTTACAAATTTTTATTACTAAATTACTTTTAAAAATAATTTAGTGAGTGCTTGGTGTATATACATGTATATAGTCCTCTAATAGTTTTGAATCTTGATTAACCTAGGACTATTGAGTGCTTTCTTAAAGATGAAAACTGTATTTTTAAAAAGCAGTATGCAAATTGCATACTGTTATTGCAATATCTCTTTTTGATTTTTATTTTCTGATTAAATTGCTTTCAGGTTCATGATACCTAAAGAGCATCTTTTCTCTTGTGGTATAGCTAATCACTCTGTTTATTCCCTTTTCTCTCATTATATTTAGTTGCTGAATAGAATCTCAAATAAATATATTTTTTTGTTGCACTTACAGTTTAGTTGGAAAAAGTATATGAGGTTGTTATCATCTTGGCTGCTTTTTCATTTGCATCTACAGATTTCTAATCACTTCATAATTCAATTATTCATCAGTCTTGTGTGTTTTCAAACAAACCTCATAAGTTGTGATATACTCTGAACATTTGTAAGAAATAGCAACTGTTCTTATTTGGGTATATGTATAGCCTAGCGTTCTTTACTTTTTCTGATATAAGTTCTAGTTCTTTAGCTTAGATAGTATTTCCAGAAATACATGTTGGCAGCTGAATGCAGACTAGATGTTGGGTTTTGCCTAAACAAGTCATGTAACCTCTTGCTTAAGACTTTCAGATATTCATAGTTGTCTACTTTTCACATCTGACTCCTTCTGAAAAACTGAGCAAGCGTAGGTCCCAAGGAACTTCTAGGCATCAGTGATAGATCCATGACATAACACATAAAATAGAGTTTGTCTCCTTGTGAAAAATGGTAAAACTTCGTAAGCAAGACAAAAAAGTTTGCAGAGTAGTTTTAGCTTGGCACTTCTGGCACTTTCATTTGAACTTCAATTAGACAGCAATTTTGTATTAACATAGAGAATCTGTGCTACCAACCTCTATTTTTAAAAGCAGATGTCTCTGAAGATATTTTAGTACAAATCAGCATCCAGGTGGAAAAATACAGCTTTCTGTTCTTCACCACATGAGATTTGATGAAAGCCTTTCATTGTGCTGCCATTTAACAGGTAAAGAAGAGAACAGAAACTCTCCTTTCTCAGCGTCAGAATAGCAGGCCAAGATATGTTTCCCTAAAGAAACTATGAAAATGAGTTAAGAATAGCAGAAGGATAGCTCTGTACCTTTACTGAATTTTCATGTCTCATTAAATGTGATGCTTCTGGCATCCTCTGCTTTGATGGGATTCAGCTGCATTGGGACTGCATTGCCTTTGCCTGATGTTAGCATGTTTTGTCTCTCAGCAGGTAAAGAATAAAGTTGCTCTAACTTCTAGCCATGGTTTTATTTTTTCTCTTGTGCTTGATAACAGAAGTAAGAGAATGACCTAAAGAAAAAGAAAATAGAATTATGCTCACGTGAGAAGACAATGCAAATACAACGTACAATGGTCTTTATTTCCCTTTTGTATAATGTCTTTAAGATATCATTTGATTAATATATTATCAAAAAGGAGGGGAAAGAAAATGCATAAGTATACATCAGTGTAACATTTGATACTGCTCTCTAAAATAATAAATGTTGAAAAGAAAACGTGTTTCACTAAGATAAAATACTTTTTACCGCACTGAGAGAAGCTGGAAGGCAGCTAATGCAGAAAATCACAAACACAAGTCTTGAATTTAGAAGCTGATGGCAGCATCATTTCTGGGCATGTACAGTTACCACTCCCCACTGGCCAATGTCTGCCTCAGTCTTTAGCATGAATAAAACGGAAAACTGGAGTATCCAGCATGGCAATAATGTGATGGACAAGCCTGGCCCTAGCTGTCTTTGTGACTGTAATGCTTTTTAAAAAGTTATTACTTTTCTGCTATCTAATTTTGTTGTGAAAACTAGTCTGAAAATACTTAAGGTGAGTACCTTGTCTTCCACATGAGGGACTGCTGCAGATTTTCAGACTGATGCAGTTTTTTCCTGGCATTGCAAATCAATACGACTTGTAAAGCGAGTTTGATGGGAAATACTAACTGTGTAAATCATCTTTAAATTGACATGAGAGCATAAGATTCACACTTCTAAAACTACTTTTTTGAGGGAGTGTGGAGAAAGAAAGAGATTTCAGGTTTGATAGAGCAAGAGTAAGAGAAAGTCGCTCAAGAATCAGACAGTGGTGATTTTCCCATACATTATGATAAGCTACTTCAGGCTTCTCTGGAAAAGGAGAGCTAAAGTCAGGGACTGAAAAGCTCTTCATGACAGCTGTGCCATTACTTCATTTAAAGTTATGCTAGTCACTTTGCTGTTAGCAAAATAACAAGGTACTTAAGTATTGTGTAATGTTTATAAAAATGTTACAAGTGCTGTTTCTTTTCAGAAGCACTGGATGATCTCCTTTTCAAAAATAATTTTAAAAAACAGGTTTGTCTAGAATTAAGATAATTAATTAAGATAAAAATAGCAAGCCTTACAATTTGCAAGCAAAATGGCTATTTTCAGAATTTTCAGATTAATTGATCTGTGACATTGAGTTCTTCACACAGTATACAGCTAGGAACTGTATTATTTCTTTTCTGTTCTGTCCTCAACTCCATTTTTTGCTACTACACTGCTTGCTCTCTTCAAACTGTTTCCTGTGTAAAAGTGAGCAATTCCTAAATAATTCATTAATTTGAAAAAAATAATGTTTGTACAGTGCCAGCCAAAGCTATGGCTAGTCAGCACCCTATCATCAGTTGTGACCAAGGTGCCAGACTAAGCAAATAGGGCAAACCTCTCTCAAAATTTCTAAAAATACTCAACAAAGAAACCCTTCCTGAATTGGAAATGAATGTTGGCGTCCTGACTTTCATGCATCTCCAGCATGAAATTGGGCTAGTAGCTTAATTTTCCTTATGCATAGCTTTTCCCTATCTCAAAAGACGGTGGGGATACTCTAGGAGAATGGTTATGAAAATATAGCTAACAGTACTGAAAGTGCATTTGATAATGCTGAAAAGATCACTCAGCAGTAAACACAACCTTCAGTCATATAGCATGGGACATTTTTCACTCTAAATGATGTGCAGTTCAGTGTAAAGCAGCTTGAAATAATCCAGTTGAACATACTACAAGCTTGGATTTTGTCTGTCGCCTCTGCTACCATGGTCTCTTCTGGGCTACTAATATATTTGTCTCTGTTTTTAAAAAAATCTTTTAAATCTGCAAATTTGAATCTGCTGATTTAAGTAGCATCACAAACAGAACTTGGTTGGTTGGTAATTTAATAGAGCAGAATTCAACTTGGGACAGAGCAGGCAAAGCAGAAGTAGCACAGCTGTTACTGTAAATGTCTGCAAAACATAAAAATGAGTGTTCTTGCTTAAATTAAATATGAGGTCTTGAAATCTTGTAATTGAAAGTTCAGCTTCTGTAATCATACTGTTTATCTCAGATGCAGCTGACACATTCTAGTATAGCCTGGGGAACTTGGAAATGAAGGAAGCAGGAAGCCAGACCAGTGTTGCAGTCAAGATTGAGTTATGTTCTGAACTGGAAACTGGGGGAGATTATAAATTGAAGTCCCAGAGTGCATTGTAGAGGTCACAAATTAATTAGCAAGGGAGTATGTTGGTGGCATTGAATATATGGGTTTCATATCACAGGGTTTGTAGTGCTAATGTGTTCTTAGTCATTGCTGAATTTGGCAGGAAAAAGATAGGCATAACCAGAAATTCTCTTGAGTCTGTGAAAACGAGTGTAGGAGATTTGCAGATGATTTACCTTTATGAAACAAGATTTAAGATTCAGACTTTGCATTCCTGTGGAGTATCAGTGTAGTTAGCATGCAGGTCTACAAATTAATTTCTTAATTAAAAGTCTTGGAGAAAGCATGCATCAGCTTGGAATTTAGTTCTAGGAAAAGAAAAATGCAAATGTTGGGCTGTGGATTGATTTAATTACCTGAAATCCCTTCATTTTACTTCTGCTTTCAGTTGAGCTGCCACTGTTATTTGCTGTGAATCCTAATGTACTAATGTTTACAGAAACCTTGGACAGCTAATAGAAGGACAGATGTTTCCTGATGTTGTCTTCCAGAATACCTAGTGTAGCTTATTTTTTTATTTGAATGAGTATATAAGACATCTTTTGTCTGTGTAACCAGTGTTTCTAGAGATAACTCAAGCCTATAGTATGAATAAAATTAATGGTTCCATTGCTCCTGTACCATGTAGAAAGAAAAATTCTTTCATTTTTACTTACGCTAAATATTTTTTTTGTTGAAGCTTATTTTATATATAGGCATTAAAATGTATCTGGTGTTATGTATATCACTATGGTCCTAGTATATGATTACGAGAATAAAATCTATACTTAAGATCAGTAACTTCAGAAATTCTTTGCCTCAGGTATTTTAATGTACAGACAATTAGTCAGGATTGAAATGTTACCTTACATTTTAGGTGAGGACAAACACTGGAACATCAGTCACAGAGCATTACAAGTTAGATTTACTGTTACTGTTTCCAAGCAAAATCCATTTAATGGGTAAAACTTTGCTCCCCTTTTTTTCTTAGTTATATTTCTGCTTCTCCAGCAAGATCAAATTGTCCTGATAAAAGTTACCATCTACTGTTAATATATTGAAGAAGTTACAGACTTTAATTAGAAATAGTCAATGCAATGGATGACACATTTCTTCTCCTGAACACTGGCACTTGGTGTATTCTGTATTTGAAGTGATATAGGAAATCCTTGTTCTCTATTTTTCATCTGCATTTCTATTTGCTGGTTTGAGTGTTGCAGGTATTACCTGTTCAGCTGTATGTAGGAAACATACAACTCTTGTCTTTTTTTTTTTTTTTTTTTTTTTTTTCCCAAGCTGGGGGTTTCTTTTTATTACTCAGGCAGAACAGGAGAAATCATTGTAAAGCAAGATGGCAGGGTTGTGAGATAATTTTTTTTCCCCATGCATAGCTGAGTTGCTCACTGTAGTCAGTAGGAAGTGGGTATTTCAAGAGAGCCATTTAGGCACTGTATGTTGTAGTAGTTTTTTTGCTAGTTGTAGGCACTCTGAATATTTTTTATTCTTCCGAAAGTGTCTGCCTCAGTCCTCTCAAACTCCTACCAGAATTAAATTCTTGCAGTTAGACATTGTTGGTACCACTCCTTTATTTCTTGGAAAACTACATTACTTATTTGTTACCATAGATTTATACAGAATTTACCAAAGATGAAATTACATCAGTCTTGCTTCTTCAACTATATCTCTTTTTCTCCTATTTAGTTTCAAATTTATTTTTCAAGTTTGATAATGTGCTGCACAGCAAGATGGTGTGACTTCAATTTTTTTTTCTTTCTTTTTTCTTTTTTTTTTTTTTTTATCTTTTTTTTTTTTTTTTTCTTCTTTTTTTTTCTCCTCCCTCCTCACTGAAGAAAGTAGAAGTAATTTCTGTTTTGGAAAAAAAAATCTGTAATGATGCCCAGTCATACACATACCGGATGAGCATTTCTGCTGTCTTTGTTTTATGTGTCAGAAAGAGGATCAAGAGCAAGGTTTTTGTTGATTGATTGAGATGGAAAGGATGAATTTAGTTACCACATTGCTTCTGTTAAATAATCAAATTTGCCATAGCAATACTTACTCTAAAATTGATATACATAAAAAGAGACTTTTCAAAGTGTCTTTACAGAAACGAGAAGCTTTTTCTCTGCTGAAGATGATTAGAATAGAAGTCAATGTGTAGGGAAGGAAGGTTTTGGAGAATGCAGCCTAATAGAACACTTCCCTCTGGTGGTAGCTATTACAGTTCAGTCTGCTCTGTCACACTGTGAACTGGAACCTTCATGACAGGGAATGCCACTGCTACTGAAGAGCTAGGGGAACTTTTTTAAAAAGATAATTAAATTGTATGTGTATTTTCCTGCTCTGTAGCTCTTTGGATATGATGGAGGGGGTTTAGGCTGCTTGACCCCCTTCACTCTTGAGTTTGTCAGGTAATCCATGCTTTCTTCTCCTCCTTCTTGCTGCTGGGATCAGTTGCATTTTGCCATTTTTGCTGGGCTGTAGGAATAGGCTCTATGGATGTTGGTGCTTTAAACAGGTAATCAGAACAGTATGCAAGAAACAGCTCATTGCTTCTAGAAGTCATTTGGCTCCTTCTGAAAATTTAATTAATCTTTTAGTTTATTCATATTTGGCTGCTTGGTCTGAATTTCATGTGCCAGTCCTCAGTTAGTTTCCAAAGTAATGTCTGTAATTACTTGTACTTGAAGCACAATTAGCCACCCTAACTGGACGAGAAGGATTGCTGTTAACAGGTTATCTTGTAAGATATTAATGCCAAGAAACAGATTATTTCAAAGATTTTTTTTTTTTTTAATAAGCTGTTCAGGGATGAGTTCAATCTATCAATCAGGGATGTGAGCTCCCAAAGAGGCTGTAAAATTGTTATTTCTAGCTCTGTTTAGGCATAACAAGAATGCTTTAAAATACTTCTTGCGGGCATATTTTAGTTCCTTGCTTTTCATGCCCATTACACTACAGAAAGTGTAGCAAACTAGCAGAATGTGTGAGAATGACATTTTTGATCCGTGTTTTCCTTTTCCTGTTTTTCTTTCACAACATAGTGAAAACTGCTCTTATTCCCCTCCCCCCCCCCATACAGGCTGAACACTCAAAACACTTTTGGCGTTGTTTTTTATGTCACTAATAGAAGAACCTGTGAAACCTTGTGAATCTTCTCCAAAGCTCCTGCTGAAAAGCAAGAAATCTGGGATGTTTCCATGAGTAAGAGTCTAATTCCATGTCTGTGGCACTGTTTCAGAGAAATGTAAACATTAAACATTAAACTGGCTACAGAAGTATATTTTTATGTGCAGGATCCCAATGTTACCAGCATTTAATTAATGCATTGGTCAATGTCAGCATGTCAGTGCTCTGGTTTGCAAGTTTATGCTTTGCTACTGAAGACTCCCTTTTAAGAGATTCCACACCTATTGTGCCAAATAACTATTTGCAAGCCAGAGCTCTGGAAACACCACTGGTGTAAGGCTACCTTTCCATTAATCTGCATTAACTTGGAAGTGACAGCGCAGGAAGTCAGATCACACCAAATGACAAATCATGGATATGAGAAGCAAAAGGATTGTTTTTTTCTTACACCTCTTTTTTATTGCACTTTGTCTTAATATGGAGATATACACATAGACAAGAAGTGGGTGTTTTAGGCAATCTCAGCAATGATCCTTCAGCACTGACAGGCAGAAGGATCACTTCATCTTCATAAGAGATGCTTTAAATTCTCATGTCTGTTAAATAAAAATAAGGTGAATTGAGAAGTGTGTTTTTATCTGTGTTTTCCACTGGGGGGACAGGAATGCAACATTCTGAGGAGAGCAGTTTTTGTACTCCTTTTTCTTTTCTACACTTCTCTGGTTTCTTTGCATTAAAAGAAGCATCAATATCAAAATAGTCAGCATTTGTAAGGGGAAAAAACACTTAAAAATCCATGAACTTCAGATATTAACACAATAGATTACTTTTTTTGCAGCCATTTTATACCAATTTCAAATGTTGATATGTGTTCCAGCTTTTTTCTTTGGGAGCAATTGGCTAATAATGAAAATGGATGTTGTCTTTGACGTAGATTCAACACTTCAAATGCATTCTTCTAAGAGACAATTTTAATAAAAGATAAATAAACTTTTATTAATTCAAAACTTTGTCGTGTTTTGTTGCTCACAGAGAGGCCTAAGCAATATTTATTTTATGTAGGCGTTCAATGTCTGTGTCTTATATTTTTGTTCCTAAAGGACTGGAAAAGAAATATGTATATTTAAACTTCACTGAGAATAAGCATGGTGTGCTGAAGTATAGGTTTGGTTTCTGAGCCATGATGTTCCATAGTCAAAATTTAATGGAATGCTGTGGTTTGTGGCAAATGCAGCTAGGGAGAGTTCTTAGTGTTTGAGCTTTGGGATTTATTAACCTAAATCTGAATTTCTTTTCTTTGTCCTTGAACTCTTGCTTTTTTTTGTTGTTGGTTGGTTGGTTTTGTTGTTGTTGCTGGCAGGTGAACACTACTCTCCAGCATTTCTGTGTGATGGAGGGAATGGTAAGTGGGAGACTACAGCTACTCCCTTAAGCTTCTGGATTCATTCCATAGTTAATAAGCTCTGGAGCTTGAGGCTAAGGCAGGAAGGTGTCAGATGAGACTTCAGAGAGTGTTCTCACTTGTATGATTAAAATATTACTTAAGTTTTCTTTGTATTTTTGTAGATTGTTGAAGTCACAGATTTCTGATATAAACTCTTAACCATTGCAAAGTTGTTGCCCAACAGCTGACGGCTGTCAGACTGGGAATTTCCTCTCTAGGTTTCCTGTAGCTACTACCTATGAAAGGCAGATGTGTATTACAAGAAGAAGCATCAGGTTGCAGTAAGGGTGAGAGGAGTGGGAAGATTACACCTTATACTTCACCATGCATTGCTTTGGTGGTAAAACCGAAATAGTGGGAAAATACTAAATCTTCCTTACAGACATACATTTCAAAGCATCTGGTTGGCTCTGGGAAGTGAGGCCAGGAAATGAGACCTGGTCTCCATTTTCTTCCAGAACAGCTTCTGGGCTGTTCAAGGGATAAGAATCTGACAAACAAGTGATGCTGGGAGGTATTTTAAGAGTTTCAGTATTGGTAGTTATTAAGATGCCTTAACTGAAGATAAGGGGCAGGGAACTGATGAGTAGCTTACTACTAAGCAAGGCTTAATCTACTGCAGGGGCCTTTTGTCCCTTGTGAAAATCCTGTTAATTTATGGCATAGTCAAACATTTGGGAGTTCTTGAACCATAAATGTGACTATTATTGACAGAAAATGAGGCAAATGTACACGTTAATTGGAATCACATAAATTAGACTGGAGGAATTAATTAAAAACTAATAGACATGGGTCCTGAAATTGGAAGGTTCTTTCTAGATGTTGGAAAGGGCATGGTAAGGTGATGAATGATAGCTCCAGTATAAGGAAAGCTAATTGAAACATTTATTTTATTAAAATAATATTTCCTATGTGTCCAGAATAAATATGAGTTGTAATTAAATTCTGTCAGTTAAGAATCCCATTTTCAAGATCTCTCACTTGTTATAAACACACCTTGAGAAGTTCACTTCATTAGTTTCTTTCATAGGACTCGCAGCTGTTGCAAAGTTCTTGGTTTATGGGTTCATGGGTTGGTTTCCTCCATCAGAACAAATGTTTCTCCCCCCTCAGGAGCATAAATTTTGATGTCTTATCACTCTGAATGTAGTTCGAACTTGTACATTTACTAATCTGTTTAGGTTCATAAAGGGATACTAATACTGAAAGAATTCTAGTGGTAAACATACCGAAATTTAGGGGAATAATAGAGGTGCATTTTTAATGGGTTATGTGCTACTCTTAGTCAGTTTTATGTTTACACTTTTGAGCATTTTCTAGAATTGTCTAATCTGTTGTCATGTCACACGTTTTCCAAGTTGTATTCAGAGCAAATTCTACAGATCACAGCTGCTTAGATGTTTTTCCCAGGTACTTTTAAAATTTTTTCCCTTATTTAATTGTTATATCTCCACTGTATTACCCTCAGATCATAAATGTTTGTTCATCTTAAGTGCCAGATGTATCTTCAAATGGCTGCAGTTAAGTTAATGGCTGTTAAGTAGTGACGTTCCTTGTCTTATTTCTTGGGGTTGGTAAAATTATTATGACTCCCATCTTTAGCAGCGGAGCATGTAAGAGTCCTCGGCAAGCTGCCTACTTGGTGTCTTACTATTAGTCAACTCTGGTATATGCTCTTCCTAATGAATACCCACTCCACATACCATTGAAAAATAAACTATTTAATGCAGTCATCGTGGAGTGGTTGTTTTGTCTTCCTCAGTTACTTAAATGTCGTGCTTTACACTTTGGTTGGTCTATTACCAATATCTTTTGATACAGATCCAAGAATCCATAGAATGTCAATTAGTTGGTTATTAAATTGTCTTTATGTTCTAGTTTTACCAGATGCAGGTGCTGTATAAGCCAGCCCCTCACGGGTTTTAGGTTTTGCAGTGTTAACAATACCTTCGAGTAGAGCTTTCTCTCTGTGTGTGCTCCGTAATAAATTAAAGTATGCATGCTAACTGTGGACCTTAGGGATTCTCTGACAGGAAGTTTAAAGTGGATTGTTAAAATAGGAATTTGCTCTTAATGGCTTCAGCACTTTGGATTCTGTAACAGTCAATAATATTTATTCTTTTTTATGTTGGTGAGTTTTCTGGAATAGTGAAATTTTAGTTGAAATAATTGTAAGCCTGCTACTTTACGTAAGAATAGGAAATGTGACACCAGGGTACAGAACTTTTCAGTGACCTTGTTCCTGGTCTGTACTGAAATAGCTACAGTAAGCAAACTGTCATTATCAGGCAGAGCAAGGAGTATTTGTTCTGTGGGGAAGCCGCTCTCAGGGGACACTTTCTCGATTATAATGAAATTCCTATTTCATCAATTTAGGATTTCACAACTGCTTTGGAAATGGTGGGATCATATGCTGTAAAAATGGCAATTTTTTTCATGTCTGTCATGCAATTTGTTATAAGCCTGGTTAATACAGTTGCTGTAGACTCTCTCTTACAAACTTGCATTTTCCTTCCTTAGAAATATGTCTTGCATATTTAATAATGACCTAGATCTTAAGGTCATATGTAACAATGTTATGCTTGTTGTTTTGATAGTCTTTGCTTATTAGCTATTCATGAATTTTCTTGCTAAATAATAGGCAAAATCTGGTAGTCAAATCTAGAGCTATCTGTGTAGCTTTGGGGAAGAATCATTTTATTGAGCCAAGGGAAATGAGGTTTGTTATAGGATATCATCTTCAAGCAAGGAGTGTCTTTTTGGAGAGAAAACCAGCTCAAAACACATAATCATCAGACTTCCTGGGGAGAGCCCCCCACCTCCAACCCCTCAAAAACCCAAGCAATGAAAACAAAAACCCTACAGCAAAACCCCCACCAACCTAAATCCCCAAAATACTGATAAATTGCGTAAGCTTTACAAATAAGGCAGTGTTATATAACGTGATCCTTATTCCTGAGTAATAAATACATAATTGTAGCTTTGTTGTCTCAGTGTTTACCACCCTTGCAGATGTGTCTTTTTTATTTTGCCTTTGTAATACTTCTCTGCTAATTTGAAAAGACAATTAAATGCTTATGAAATCTCAATATATGCAACATGCGAAGCTCAGTGTTATTTGAAACTTATTAATAATGACTTGTAATTTTAAAAAGCATAGCAATCATAAAGGATAACTTAGCATAAAGAACTCATTTCAGTTTTTCTTCATGAAGAAAAAAAGCTGGAAAAAAGAGAAAATGTTACGTTTATTAATAAAATCCCTAAGAGCTGAATAGCTTTCCTGTATCATATGTGCTCATAACTCTAAGTCAAGTTGTTTTACAGAAAATCACTTTCTAGTATTTTTACTGTTTAATTCTTTCAGTACTTTGTACTGTGAAAGCAATGAGATCTGCTCATATAAGATATACTGTAGTTGTAATTTTGTACTTTCCAGTCTAATGTATTTTATTTACATATTTATAAATATAATTTACTATAATTAATACATAACTTTGATTTGTTTTATGACTTTGTCACCTCTTAATGCAAATGCTTGTGCGTATTCTATGGTGCATTCCCCTAATAGCTTGATATTTGTGTTTATTCTCCAAGTAAGCTAATGCATCTTTCTATCTGCATGTTATTTAAAAAGAAAAAAGCTAAAACTTCTCTTTCTAAGCAGAGTTTTATTGCCAGACCATTACTGGAGCTCTAGATTGCATTCGAGTATGTACTGAAAGTGAGGGTTTTATCTATCTCACCTTAATTTATTATTCAAAAAGTAGTTATATATGAATGACACTTGAAATGCCTAAGTCAGTGAAGAGTTCTCAATTAGTAAATAAAATCTTTAGGACTTTAAGTACTATTCCCTGGCCATATGTGAACAGTTTCTCTGTTCTCAGTTCTGTGAACAGACACATGAAGAAGAAAAAAAAGAGGCCATAATTTAAAGATTTCACAGTAGCAGTTCTAATGTCATAACATTTGTGTTACTGCCCATAGAGTACTCTATGAAAGCAATTTATTTTAATTGTGGAACTGTTTTCTGAGTAGACTACAGTAAGTCTGTTGTGTACATTAGGATGTTAATGGACTGGAGACATTTGATGTTATACCAACACATTAATTTATGCTCTCTAAAAGAACAAGTTTCTCTGGGAATAAAAAACATGCAGATTATGCATTTAATGCAGTGTGAGAAGCTAACACTCTCTAAATAACCTTTTTGCTAGTCCACATTGCTATGTTATAGGAACTGTAAGATTAAAGAGTAAGGAAATGTAATATTTCCTCTTAGTTAAAATAATTACTTTAAAGACTCTGATTTTCTCCCCTTAGTGTGCTGTTTACTCTGACACCTCTTCATGGTACATTTAAATGAACTTATTTCTTTTTAATGAAAGACCTGTTATAGGTCAGAGAATAGGAATTGTTTGTAACTTAGACACTTAACCCAAAAGAAGATTTTGGGAGATGGCATGATTTCTTATACCATAGCAGGAGTGGAAATGAGGAAGCAGTCTGGCTTAGTATTAAATAATTTCCTGTAATACTTTGGCATTTTGCCTGTCTTTTTCAGAAGAAATGCTTTGTGATATGCTGATAATGTTCATACTTAGTTTTACCTTAAGTTTTAACTAATTGTAATCACAGAAGTTACCAGAAGCTGTGAAGGGTTGTTTAGTCACAGAGCCCTTTGTTAAGCAAAAGTTGAGAACTCAAGATTTTCTTTAGATATTTTGTTGGACATTGGTGGCTAAAGAATTGGGACTGGTTTATTCTGTCACAGAATTAAGTATTTTAGGTGGTGGAAGGGGTTTGATGCCCTAAATATTCTTGAGGCGATGGGTGAAATGAACATGCTGGGAAGATGGGCTCTTGCAGGTTGCTCACCTTAACCTGGTAACAGTAACTGGACAACTGAGCTTGAAAGTTTTATGACTGTGCAGGTGTGCTTTTATATGGCAAAAGATTGTCCTGCAAAAGAACTTCTTACCTGAAGTCTGGAAGTGAATGCAGCTTCTTGCCTTCCTTTAGTCTAAGCTATTAGAATTCTTTGTATATATAGAATAGGAAATGTTTGTATCATGTCTGTCTATTCACATAGTGGCTGTTTTGTTTATAAAGAAACACTAAACAAAAAAACCCAAAACACTCTTAGTATTAATATTCAGTGTATGAGAGCTCTGAGATATTCTGTTCTTGCTCAACTATTTGAGATACTAGGTATGTAACCCTTGAACTCAACAAAGCAAAAGGATTTTGGAGCTTGAAGACTGACAGCTGCTTATTCCTAGCAGCTTCCCTACCATTCAGTAATAGTTTATTGAATGCATTTCATACATTTTTATTGATAGATCTTTCCATCTACTATTTCCCCATATTTGCAGGAAAGAGCAAATTTGCATGTCTTATTTTGATGCTGACTCCACCATGTAGTTAACAATGGGACACTTTGCAGTTCAACAAAAAAAAAACACCCATCACAGCCACACCAAAAAGCCCCAAAAACCAAAACCACCAAACCTGAAGGCAGTGGAGAAAGGGAGAGAATGTCAAGGGGAAAAAGAAAACATCTTTTCTGACAAATAAAGAAGGTTTGTGTTAAAAATTTCAAAGACACATTTCATTAACTAGGAAAGGACAGTGCAGGTTTCATGGACTTTTGGTCACCCTTGTGCATTTTGGCACAGATTTTACTAGTGTAGTGAAAGTCTCAGGAAAAAAAAAAAAGGGTTTCTCATGCCTTTCCAATTAAATAGGAACTTCTGCAAATGGTGATTAATGTCTTGCCAACTCTTGTTCTGGTTTTTCCTTGTTGAGATTATTAGGCGAGGTCATTGTTCTGTCAACAGAATTGCATTCTGATTTTAATCAGAATAAAGCTTACCTTTCAAAACTTGCCAGGGTCTTGCCTGTATCATGTGTGTATTTTTGTTTTATTTGTTAAGCAGTTAAGGCTTAACTGGATTTATTCAGGCTCAGCTCTCCTGGAAATACTGCCAACTTTTATGGTGCTTGCAGGGAGAGCAAGGTGATCTGCAAGTTGTGTTAATGAGGGTCCTGGTTGGCAGAAGCCAAATGCCCCCCCCAGTACATGGACAAAATACAAGGCAGCTTCAGTTACAGTTCTGTGTTTCGAGTGCTTGGGATCATCAGTCTTAAAGCTTTTCTCAAGTACACTTGTCTGTAATGAAGAAGGGGTTAGAACAGGGCCGGGAGGTGTTCTTGGGTTCCACTCAACTGAGCAGGCTAAAACTTTTTTGAAAGTTAATTGATTTGCAGTCTGAGTAAAAGTTAGTTCTGAACAGGGGGTCATGAGTTCACGGAGGCAAAGAGCATTTCACTGCCGTGGTGGATTTTGCTGCTGCAGCAGCCCTGAGCTATTACAATTGCCGTAGCTGCCTGATTGTGGCTGGTGCAAAAAGGTGTCTGAAGCCTTCTTGATTGCACAAACACACAAATAAAATCCAGAAGCCCAGTTGGGGTTAAACTTGTTGATAACTAGTGAGGCCTGAGTATAACATCTTCCTGAGTCCTGTAACTCAGGCCTGGACAAAAAGCTTCCCACTGGATTTTCAGAGCTGTATTGTGGAGGTGGATGAATTCCTGTCTGCCATCTTCTCTCTCCTCCCCCTCCTCCTCCCCTGCTTTGAGCTTGCTCCTCTCCTATCTGGACTTCTGGTTGACTCTTCGGCAGCAGAAGTTAAGGCTTAATTTTTCTGGCAAATCTGTTAAATCCTAAATCAGCATTTAGGGACTATTTGGCTGTAGTGCTTCTCAATCCCAGTGACTCATGTTGGCAGCCTGTGTTTGTAACACATCATCATCTGCAAATATTTATAGATTGCTCTGTTTTCTTCTCTGTCATGACATAATAATGAGCAACCAAATATTGATTCATCTATGTATTTTTGTATTGAATAAATTCTACCCTTGTGTGTAATTTAGAAAACATGTACTTAGATACCAAGTGGTGGTGCACTTCATCTTCAGCTGACTGTGAGAGACCTAGATGCTAAGCAAACCAAAGTTCACTTGGTTGGCAGGTGTGCTTCCCAAAGGCAGAGTGTGCCAGACTGAAATCCAGTAGTGTAGCTGGTAGACTAATGCTATAATCAATCATATATCAGGACTGCAGATTTGGGAAGAAGCTTTCAGTAGGGGATTTGCATTTGAAAATATTTCCCCTCAAACCTGGTTTGGAGGCAAGGTAAGCCAGAGGGTGACATTTGTCAAACACATGGGATTTGGATTATGGGGGCAGTTTGGAGACAAATATGACTTGGCATTTGCTGATTAAAAAAAGAAAAGTTTGAAGCCAAATTGTTTGTACGCATCTTTAATGTATTTTAGTGATTTGCCTTCCATACATAACTCTCTGTTCTTAGATCAGTGCAGAACTTTTAGTACCAGTGTTGGAGTAAGTGAAGGAAGGAGGAAACACCCCAGCGTTCCCCCCTCCTCTTCCCACACATTCCCCCCCAAATACCCATCAAACCAATGATGCAGAGGCAATCCCTGACCAGCTCCCCATGCTAACCTGTCACTGTAGCTGTCTACACTGGCTTCGCCAAAACTGTTACTGATAGGATTTTATATAATGGCAGTGAAAAGTGTAACTTTCCTGTAGTGCTGTATTACATGCCTTGGTTCTTCCCTCACTGAGTGTTTGCTCCCTTAATGTTTCTTTACACGCTTTGTGTAAACCCTTTTAAAAACAATGCCATGTACTGTGGTAATCTTTGAATGCTTTTGAATGGCTGGGGAAGCAAGACCTTTGTCTAATTCTGAAAATATTTTTTCTGCAACAAATAACTCCTAAGATATTTTAAATTTGAAGTAAAAATTGGAAGGCCACTATTTGTGTTTATCAAAGTGATGATACCTCTGGCAGCGTTTTGGGCTTATTTTTGTTACATGGGGGGTTTTACATAAAATTAGACTGAGCAAGCATGATGACATATGAAATCTTGGTTTTGATAGATTTCCAGAAGAAACAGCCAGACGATGACTCTACTCCCAGCACAAGCAACAGCCAGTCAGATTTGTTCTCTGGGGAAACAAACAGTGACAACAGCAATACCTCTCTAACCACGCAGGCCGCTAACTCCAACCAGCAACTTTTGACAGAACTGAATGTAACTTCACCGAGCAAAGAGGAATGTAAGTGCATGAGTCCTAAGTGACAGCAAAGGAGGCATAAACATTTTGCTTTGTTCTCAGGTTTATGTTTGACTGACTCCCTCTGGGAGCTAATGGCTTGGCTTTTGGGGTGAAGGGAAAGAAGTAGAAGCTATTCACAAAATAGACATTGACAGTTTGAACAGAAGAACAAATAGGAGTTTTTAACTAACTTTACATTTGATGTATTGTATTTCATGTATATGTAAGCCATTTGATATGTGGGAAAGAATTTAATTGTGAGAAACTCCTCACATTAGTGGTAAATTCATACGTATATTCTAGCATCAACACCCTTATCTTGTGAAATTTGACTTTTAAACATGTTGGTTTTTAATTACTGTAGTTGCACATAATGCTGACTGTAATGCGTGTTTGTCTAGACTGCTACTTGCATATGACTTACTTCATGTGGTAATTTATCTATTCTTTCATGACCTATCTCTTGTCTTTATTGAACTGTCAGGCAAAAATTCTCCCTGAAGGTAAGTTAGAATGCTTAGCAAACACAGTGAGATAAAATAGACTTTTAAACTATTTTAAACCTCTGGATGAAGTTTTATCTTGCATCTAATATATTGAGTTTTAAAATCTGCGATTTGCAACCTAAGCTCCAATGTTGAATTTATAGCTTCATTTTTCCAGTTGTAGATTTATTTTAGAAAGTGCTCTATGGAGAGAAAACCCCTTGAGCTGAGATTACTTTAGGTTGCGGCCAGTGAGTAGATCTACACATTGCAAGAAATTGCTTGTTTTTCAGTAGGAAATTTGCAAGAGCTACTATTGTTTTTGAACATTTAGGCCATTACTGGAAATAACAATGTTGACAAAGCACTAGGACTAAAATATCTTGCTTTCAGTTTTGTTAGCTGTTTGCATAGAATGGTTTTGCTGAGTTGTCCAAGTATTTATTTTGGACAAAGCATAAAATATCATTTTGGGATTGCGGTGGTTTATTAGACTAACTAAAGTAAAACTTTTAAACTCTGATATTATTACTAATTGTATTTGAGAATATTGTCAGAAATACAAGTGTTAAATGTGAATATTCTGGGACGAGTTCTTGTCATAAGACTAAATTTGCCATGTAACTCTTGTCTCTGCTTCATGTACACAGTTGCTGCTGACCACCCTTCCATCTCTTCCTTCTGTTCAGTGTTTCTTCAGTGGAAACCTGTAGCCTGCTGTAAAAACAAGGCCTTAAAACAAGTTTCCTGGAGAATTCAGGAAAACACATTATGCTTCAGCCACACATTTGGGCCTTCATAGTGCAGGGGACTTCAGCACCCTGCTTGCTTATTAACCAGTGTCACAGGGTGCTTCTGTAGTGCTTACTGGGTCAGCTTTTCTGAAAATTTGTTCAGGTAGAAATGAAATTGTGTTACAACAAAGTGTTTCTGTTGTGACTGAGTAAAATTTGGTAAGTGGGAAGGCAATTACAGGAATGGAAAGAAATTAAATAGTGTCCTTCATCCTGAATTGCTGTGAGCTTGTGACCATACACTGAACGTGATGGATATCAGGCAGCACAGCCTGCAGAGGATTTGAAAATACTGCCTATTAAAAAAACTCTCTTTATGACTTCCTGCTGGGATGTTTTTAAGTGAAATACAGTGAAGAGATTTATTTACAGCTCTGCCTTCTCTCTCATCCCTACTGCCTCTTTAATGAAGCTTAATATCATTTATCAGAAATAATTATATACAGATGGAGATTTTCTGATGGATAATGACCTCATTGTGCAAGGTTCTTTCCTTTAATGAAGAATGCCCAGACTTAAATGTCTTTTTCTATCTTAGTTTGAGGGTGATTTTCTCTGCAATATTTATTTATTTTGCAGCATATTCTGTAAAGTGTGCCCTGCTCTTAATACAGCTGTGTTCTTCAAAGACTGATACTTTTTACTGCCATGTAATGATGTACAGCTATGTTCTGTTCTGAACAGAACTGCGGTAATTCACCAGAAATCGATTGTATGGGATCACTGTGGTAATCCCACAGTGTGGGAAAATTGATCTAATCAAGAAGAATCCTCATGTTTTGTTCCACTCGCCTCTCTTTCCTTTCAAGATTTTGAGGAGAGTCTTGCATCAAGGCATTTGCCACAGTACTTAAGTCCACAGGGTAAACAGAGGGGACAAAATTGCAGCAAGTCTGTAGGTAATTAAAGTCATTCATGCTACAACAACTGGAGAAAACCATAGAAATCACATGTGGTAAGATTCATACTCTGTATCAGAAAAAGTGAAAGGGTTTTTGTTTTTAAATAGCTATTTCCTTTCATATCACAGAATGAATTATATATGAGAAAAGTTCCTTGAGCTATGTTTTGCAGGAGTTTAGTTTCACAGTGTGTAAGCATTTGTGTGGTTTTTGTTATTGTTTTTATTTTATGTAGGTGTTGCATTTGCATTCCTGAGTGTCTTAAATATACAACCAGGTTGTAGAGACTTTTCATCTCCCACCAGCCTCAGTTCTGAAGAGTTACCTACCACAGTGGCTGCTGTGCCTACTAATATCTCTCCCCCTTACAGGTGAAAGGTAGTTCTCAATATTATATTTACAGTCAACAAAAATGTGTTAAAAATTTATACCCAGAGACAGTGACACAATTTCAGTAATTTTTTTCCTCCTTCACATGTATTTAATCTTTTATGAAATATTACTAATCATTGATACTTTTTTAAATGCTGTTGAAATTGGTGAGGGGGAATTCTATGGAATTTTTTCCCCCTCCACATATACTTCTTGTGTTGCCTGTTCCTATCCAAAACCTTCAGGTCTCACCAGTTGCAGTAAATTTTATGAAATAAACTTGCAGTCAAAGAGTAATATTGATATTAGTGTAGCTGTAGTTAGTCTAGAGCTGCATGGATTTTACTGATCATTTCTTAACTGGTAGTTAAATCAATCTAACTTTTGTTCTGCTGCTGCTTTATGTGCAGATAAATTTCATCTATTCTCATTTTTCCTTCCATGTCCTCCTTTCATTTAGGAGCTCCTAATGGTAGTTATTTCTGCATCAGTCACTATACGAGCCAGTTGCTCTGTCAAAGATTTCCTTTTCATATTGAGTGGGCAAGGTTTTTGATTATTTTTAGCAGACAGGAAAAAATGGATTTGACAATGGCCCTCACTTCCCTATGTCCTTACCTTCAGCCACCAACATTTTTTTTTTTTTTTTTTTTTTTTTTTTTTAAAAGCAGCTTATTAAGCAAGGTTTTATGTATTTTGGTAGAGAAAAGGTCACACTGCACATGGAATAATTTTGCTTAGTTTCAGGCCTTCAATGCTTTCTTTGGGGCTGTCACATCATTTTTCTGTCACTGTATAAGCAGAGCTTAAGCTGGTTCTGTGCAGGTTTGAAATTAACTGTGTTGTTATGTGACAGGAGAAATGTCAATGTGAAGAACACTGACTCTGGCAGCTTGATCAGATTTGGTATTTCAGTAGTTTTTAGCTTCGGCTGACAGGATTTTATTTTAATTGTGTGCTTAACTTTTCTTGGCCTTCTTGAATAGCAAGAACAATAATTGAAAAAGGACAAAGGAATATCTGCTGTTTCTAAAACAATTAAACACTCTTCTTTCCTGTGTTGAAGAATCTATAAGAAGATAAACAAAGATCTGAGCTACTGCTGTGAATGTCAGAAAGTACACTGGAGATATCAGCCCAGAAAGATGGTGATGATCACTGACCACCTCTCTGTGGGCAGAATTTTAGATGTCCAGATACAAAGGTATTTCACAATTAGATGTCTGTAAATTTGGGCTAGTTTGTGTATACCCTTCAGAATTTAGACCGTTGAACATCAAAACTAAACCACCTTTGTCTCAAACATTTAAATTTGCAAGATAAGGTTAGAAAAATGCTTTATAGCATCATTTATTTTATTAAACATTTGTGGGCAGTGGAAGCACTGAAATACCCTTAATTATGGAGTAATTTCAGTGAAGTTGACATACATTAAGTGTACTAGTCCTGAGACAAAGATGCAGTAGGCTTGTATAAAAGATATCTGGCAGAAAGGTGAGAGATTGTTTTTTCTACTGCCCCTATTGGATGTTTATACTCTGAATTTTATTGCTTGTTGAAGCATGACTGTGTAAAAAGCCACATAGGCTATAGCACTCAAAAAGTAATGGTATTTTTTCTCTTTGGAATAAAATAAAAATATATGTCTTTTTTTCAACATAACTTTGTGAAAAATGGATAAACAAGTGAATTCTTTCTTTGCTTCTTTCTTGCTGAATGGCCTTTTCTCTGACACTATGCAAAAGGTTTCTACCAATTTATAACAACTTCATGGTTTTTGTATTTTGCCTGGGTTTATGAGTAGAGTCCTAGATGACAACTTTTCTATGTATGCTCTGAAAATGCTTCATATTTTGAGTTATTATTATGATATCCTTAACTTCAATTTGTACTTTTTAAGGAGAGTGATTTTTAAAATGACAGTTGTTCTTGGATGTGATTCATTGTATACTTTTGTAAATGTCTTTGAGAATTCAACTGCTTATTGCAGTAGGAGTCAGTTTTGTACATCCTGTCTTCTTTGTTTTTGGGTTTTTTCAGGGTTTTTATCTGGGGAATGGGGGCTGTGTTTTTGTTTTGGTTTGGTTTGGTTTGATTTTTTTCCTGATTCAGTCAATGGGGAACTTTGTTTTCTGGCTCATCTGTGACTGAAAGTTATGTGCGTATCCACTTCTGTAAGTAGTAAATGTATGAACAGACCAAGCTAGTTGCCTGTTTTTGTGTTGCTTGTCACAAATGGTTGTAGAAAGTAATTTGCTTTGTTGCTAACCTGATTTATTCTCTTACCAATTTCTATGTTTTTCTTTGTGTCAAAAGAATGCAGTAACTGGTAAAATTGTACTGGACTACAATGAAACCTGCATGACCCACATGACCCAGTATTAAATTAAACTTATACCCAAACATAACTGAGAAACCTGCTGCTGGGTGATGGTGAATAATTCTAATTTTCTTTATCAGCTCACAAGATTGTCATGTGTTCTTTCTCATTGTAGTCAATTTTGTGTCTTGTATTAAAGCAAGAGGGGACACACTTCTAATACAGGATATTAACTGTACCTGCCTGGTTTTTGATATTATAAGCATCTTTAGGTTTCTATGCTGCAGAACAGTAACTAGCTATTTTCTCAGGCTTTTGCTTTTATTAAATTAGATAATAGTAAAAGTTGTTTTACATTATCTGGGATTTTTTTTATTTTTAGCCTTGTTTTTATTAGAAGCTATTTACAAATAGTCCTTTGGTACTATTTTTCATGTTAAAATTAACTAATTCAATTTTTTAGTTTGATTATAATTCAATCTGATTTTTAAATGTTTATCACAAGATACGTATATTTTAATATCAATGCAACCACTTTTTCTCTGGGAATTTGTAAGAATGCTTTCAAATGTAAAACCATATTGAGTTGTGGGCTATTTGCCTTGTCTTTTGAGAAATGCCACTGGTATTAGGTGCCAGTACAGGACATAAAGACAGAAATCTGAATGAGCAATGTCATCATCTTTTCTTCAGTGACGATCTTTCTGTAAATTTTCATCTATTCCATACAGTCTCAGTTTCATATAAAGAACATATGTGTTTTCTAACAAGCAAAGATCTGGCACAGAGATTTATGAAATGAGCACTTCTTTCAACGTCTGTGGCATGATAATTTTGAAACATAATGAAGACAGGGATGTTATACTACTGTTAATTGTTTCTTCTGATTTATAGTCACTTCACATTGCAGGGTAGACAGTGTATCTTAGGGTCCCATTTATTAGAGTGAAAGGACCCCATGGAACACAAAACAGAAACACAGTCACATTGGAAAAATGTGGGTTAGAGCTGCACAGCTATTGAGGTTAAATAAAATTGTTTATAAATTGCTATTTAACTGCTGGTTTCAAAAGCAAATTTTGCAGTCCAACTTACATCTGCAAAGTAGGAGAATATAACATCTATTACTGAGGAAAAACAGGTAAAAAGTGAAACAGTAGTAGGGAAGAAGGTGAAATCTGAATCCTGTCTCCCTTTACTTCATTATAGTTGTTAAATTTACCGTCCATTCAGCAACAAGACAGTCCAGGTTTAATTTCCTTCACCAAAAGATTAATGCAGACAAAAATCCGCAAAAGTACCTAAAGGCTGATTTGTAAAATTAGATTTTTAAAAGTAAGTATTTTTATGTGATGTAATCCTCTTAGCTGTGTAGCAATGGCAACACTTAGGTGATCATGCATCTTGCCCATTCTGCAGCAAATAAGCAGTTCTTAAGTGTTGTAAAGTTCTTTTGCCTTTTTTCCTTAAAGATAACATAGTCAGTCTGTGCAGAGTGAACTTAGAGATTTATGTTCCTGTTTGTTTCTGTACTGGTGTTCGTAATCAATGACTGTCTTCAGGCTCAATTATGTAGATTAATTAGATTATGTCTCTCCCAATTCAGGAAATGTACAGCTAGGTTACTGTTCGGACAGGTTTCCCAAGGTGGGTTCTTTCCTGTATTGCAAATAGCCAGGAAATTGTTCCTGTCCTGGCTAGAATGCTGCTGTCCAAAGAAATTCAGATCTTACTTATTACCTTCTTCCAGCTGCTGCATTCAAGGGGTCAGTGTGGCTTCTGGGAAGGAACCATCACCGTGCCAAAAGCTCGAGGAGGAGTTCCTCTGTCCTTACGTTACTGTGATCAAATGTTACTGAGCTGCAGGCTCCTTCACTTATTTTTCATGTTTGTTCATTATCTGGCTTGCAGTTTTTGTGGCACCTGAAATTGTTTCAATGAATTACAGTAATTTTAAGTTTTTACTCGTGCTTAGTTTTGCTCCATTCTGCATCTCTTTTCTCTGCACAGTATGTGCTTCTGAGTGCTGTTCAAATCCACCTGATATGTGTAATCCAGGCTCAAACTTAGTGCTTCTTCAAACAGCGAGAAGAGAGGGTTAAACACCCTAGTACTGAACTTTTTTCTTGGATATGCAGCTCTGACTGAGTGGAGTCACTTCACTTTACAACTTCAGGAAGGGGAAACAACAAGTTACCATGACCTCAGGGATGTCCTCAGGACAAATCCTGCTTGGCAGTAGTTAACATAGTTCGGGAAGGGAGCTGAACAATGCAGAAGGGCATTCTAAAAGACAGTTTAAACACAGAGAATTTAGAATAGTCAAGAATGGTAAATAATATCAATATTAATGTATCCATAGAAAGATAAGCAATATATGAAATTTTACTGCTTTGGATAATTAGAGAAATTTGGTTTGAATCTGTTTCTCCAATCAGTGTATCTTGAGTACAGCTAACAGTAAGTTACAGAAAGCTGTGGATATCAGAAGCCAAAAACATAACAACTACATTAACAAGACCTATTGTATTAATATATGATAAGGTTTGAGTTATCTTGTTTTGTCCTTCATTAATTCTGTGTTTGAATTTGCAAACTTGGGGATTGTCAAAATTCTCACAATTCTTCCGATTTCTTCAGTATCTTTTGGTATTTTTGCATTTATAATCATCTTCTCTTGGGATTACATTATCCCTGGGCAGTGGCTGCATTTGTTTGAAAGAGAAGCTGCAAATGTCAGAGACCATATACTGGAAAAGATAGGAGCAGAAGCTGTTGTGTTATCTGTTAATTGGATATAGAGTAGAAAGATATTTCTGTTCTTTCATTTTAATGTCTTGTTTGTGCTGAGCAAAAAGAGCTCTACAGCCTTGTGGGTTATGTTAGAAGCTAGATATGTGCAGCCTTTCACTGTGCACTGAAGTGTTTTATGTAGCACAGTTAAATAACCTTGAAAAATTTGCTTTTTTTGCACTGAAGATGCAGATATATTCTGAATCATGCAAACTTATAAGCCTACCTTTGTGAATAGCCAAGATGGACTGGTGTTCCATTGTTATGACTTCCCTTTTCTTTCTCACACACAGAATTTTTATCAAAGCTGTGAGAAATATACTGTCTTGTTTCAAACAATACAAAGATGCCTGAATTAGCAGTTACGTATACCAAAAGATTCCACATAGTGACTTCCACATAGAACTGCACAGTCAAGCCCACAGTACTGAATTATGCATGACATTTTTAGTGCTGGAACAAAAGCAGTAGCAGAAGGAAATGCTGCAAAGTATGTGCTGCCTGCACTGGTTATTAGGCACTAGTGTACATGCATGCAAATCCCCAGATACTCTTTATTGAAACTCTGGTGCTGTGCTATACAAATCAAAGCTGTATGAAAGCCATACCTAATGAGGGAAGAATAAATAACAGGAAAACTCTGACAAAGGGAAGTGCAGATTGCATGCCAACTTACTGTGCTTTAGAGAGTGAGAAATAAAGTTCTTATATTTGGCTGGATGCTGAAAGTATCAGCTAGTGTAAATATTTACTTTACAATAATTGAAAGGATTAGTCTTATTTGTTAGTCCACAGTGATGATACTTCTCACTGTCTATTCAGTGAAAACTGGGAGAATGTTACTAAAATTATTTACAGAAGGGCTGCTGCATTTTAAGAGGCAGCTGCATCTGAAGTCAGTTCATTGAAATTCTGTACCCTGTTGAATTTATTGCTTACATGTATTCTATATTAAAACTAAATACTTGATGTCTGAAAGTAGAGACTGACTTAACAGGCCTGCTCTGTAGGTTTTTGAATATATAGAAGGTTTCACTAGAAAACTTGGTAAGGATTCTGTTTCATTATTGATTTTCTCTCCAAATGCACCAAACCCTCCCTACACTAAGCATTTTTGAGCCTTTTGCAATAGTAGTACTAACATAGATCAAGATAACTTTTTCTAGGCCAGAATATTAAAAAATTGTAATTATTACGTTGTAAAAAATTATTTCTGCTTATTTGACCATTTCTGGTTGTTGAGAAGAGCTTGCCAGTGCTGTCAGGCTTGAACCCAGCACCATTTCAGTGATACCAGGATGCTGCATCCATCCATCTAGGATGCTGTATTTTTGGCTAGGAAAGGACTCACCCCGGGATTCCCAGACCTCCTCACTGCAAAAGCAAGCTTGTCTCCTCTCATATGCAGACTTACCCCTACTGACAGGTCCCCACCACTCCCCTCCCCTTACCTGTGCGGTTCAGACATTTCCGGCAGCTCCCTCCTTACCAGCCTGGAGAATCCGACAGTGCCTTACAACACTGTCTGTAACATCTGCTAGCTGCTTATGCTGTTGCTGTCACAAATAGCAATTTCTTATGTCAGGTTTGATAGTTTCCTATGTCCTGATGCCTTGCTTAACCTCGGGCCAGGCCCTGATGGGTGCTCTCGGTGTTGGCCTGCAGGCCTTATTGGTCCTTCTGTGGAAGATTGAGAGTGTAAAACTCTGCTCCTAAGTGAACTTCACTGAAATTAAATACATCAAAGTAAGTTCCTCACATCTTTCTCCCTCAACTGCAGAATTTTTTTTTTAAGTGTTACAATGCTATGAGTATTTCAGGGTAGACAAAGTTGCCTGAGACCTGAAACTTAGTGAAAAGGAGAAATGAAGGAAAGATTCAAGGGAGCATCCCCAAGAGAAGTTTACAGTTTACAAACAGGTCAGGCTTGAAAATACTTAAAAAGGTAAAAGCATTGGCATAGTCACAGTGCTGCAGATATGCAAAGACTGGGGGAAAAAAGGGTAAAAAGTATTTTTACTATTTTTCAGTGCATGAAGACTTAATGTTAAAGGTTATCCTGTTATGCTAAGCTTTGTTGTATTGCCAGCAAGCATTACTATATCACCAGCAGTTTAGTGCAGACTTGATTATTGGTATTTTGATAGCCAAACTCTAGTAGGTCTAACTCAATTTCAGGCTCTCTAGCATCTTCCCATTTATAATATCCAATTTTCAAAGCTATGATGTGTTATTACTATTGGTAATGCTACTGTCAATTTGTCTTGGCTTCCCTGCATGGAGTTGATTTTTATTTATTTATTTTTACTGCAAGTCACTGTGTACACTAAATTGGTTGCTATTTTAACAAGATCTCTGGAGAACTCCTCAAGGATGATGCATATTAAGAAAAAAGGCAGAGAGCAATTTACTACCAAGCAGATACCAGATGAGTGGGCAAGAGTCCAGAGCCAAAAAACCTTAAACATGGAAAGAGCTTGTTAGCATATGCTTGTACCACACTTAGAACACATAATGAGAACAAGATAAGAGGCAAAGTTGTTATCTCACTGGGGTCAGTAGCAAGATTTGATATCAGAGAAGTGATCAGTTTGTCCCTTGTGTTACTTGTGAGTCACTTAAATACATTTCTAGCATTGCAATTACGGTGTATATTTTCCTAATAATGCCTCTTGAAATATTTATAAAGTATATTTTAAAAGTGTAACTTTGTCCCAACTTTTCATCTATTTTTTTACCACAAGACATTCAGATTCATATGGGAAAGAAGTACTGAGAGTAGAGCTACTTCCATATGTGCTCTCCAAACACAAGTGCTCCTTGTTTCTAGGTATAATCTTGATGTGGTTGTAAATGTTAAATCTAGGTGGTGTTTTGAGACATAATATCTTCTCTGTTTCCAGGTGGGCCATGCACAGGTACAGCTCATGCCTCGTTAACCACACCAACCAAAAGATCTTGTGACTCAGGTATGTGTTTTGTGGGATCAAGGAATTGGGTTTTGCATTATATTTAGCAGTTATAGTTTAATAGTAAAGGGTAATAACCGTACCTGGCAAATGCCAAATGAAAATAAAATTGTTGATTTGCTGACAGAAATGTACATATAAAAGGATTAGTATGGCAGATAGTTCACCTAAGAATCCTGTTAAACATAATTCTATAATTACACTCCATTTTCAGTTAATCTTTGTAAAAACAAGTCATACAGGAGTAATAAGTTTAAGTCTAATGATTGTGACAATATTCTGGAAATCCTGCCCTTGAAATGCAAAGTATTGAGTTGAACACTGAGTACATTCACTTCCCTGACTGAAGATGCAGTATAGACAACTGATCTTCACACTGAGTCTAAATTTTACCTGCTTTCAGTCTTTTTGATGCCTTTATTTCTGTATGCAGGATGTACATGGATAATGTCTGAGAGCTGATATTAGTAGTGACATGTTAGGCCAGGCTGAAGTCACTGCTTCTGCATCAGATCTCTCCTGAAGAAGTCAGGCAGCCAAGTTACCTGCATTGGCTCAGGCCTTCTCCAGGCTTTGGTTTTCTGTGGCTTAAGGAGAACTCACGTGATCCTTTCCACCAGGACCACTGTTGGAAGCCATAATCTCCTGGGGAGTGGTGGGTGTTTAGGTAATGGTAATGTTCTTGCAGTCTGTGCTTCCAAAATAATTTTTGCCTGTATTTGCATTTCTGTGCATAAAGGAAGGGTATTCCCATTTGAGTAAGGGACCTTTCTCTTTAATGAGTTCAAGGGAAATTTCCTCTGAAGTAATTCTTTCAAAAAGTGTTTCAAGTTACTGTTTGTTGAGCTGAGCTGTAGTTATTCCATAGGTGAGTGTTAACTTGCAGCAGATATGTGGTCTACAGGGTGGTTTGTTCTGCAGTGAAGGAAGGTTACAGAGAAGCTGCATTACCTCGCTCTTGGTGCAGGTGCAGACTTCTCAAGTAACACATTATAATCTGTGACAGTGAATGTTGTTTTCCAAAGAACTGAGTTTGGAACTGGAAGCTACTTCTTCAAAACAGGAAGACTGGGTTTTCTTTTCTGTGTAGCCATGGTGGTGTATCTAAACAAGAGGGAATGTTTGCCATTGCATCCCTTGCAAACAAATCTGCTTTGCTCATGTTATTACTAAATTGTATTTTCTTTATATAGTTAGCTGTTGTAATGTTTAGCTGGTTTTCATGGCAGAGTAATTTAAAAGCTCACTATGGTGCTAAAGATACAGTAAACTGAGACTATTGTTAGAAATTTTTTGTTTGTATCTTTTGCTTAGCAGAAAGAAATGTAAGTTCATTATTTGGAGTGTCAAATGGCACCAGTGAAAGCTCCTTGGAGTAAAGCAGATGAAACCACAAGACATTGAAAAATGCCGTGGCTAACTTTGCTCAGTAGTTCTCTTATTTTCAGTTTGTGCTGTTGTTTGGTCTGTACATGCTTGTATGTTTTTCATTTAGCGTGTTTTGAAAGAAAATGAGGGATGACCTTAATTTGATACCACAATTTTATTTAGTCTTCAGTCAACTGAATCTACTGATTTTGTATTACCTCAATTTCCCCTGAGGTTCTTACACTATTTGCTCAGTAATCTGAATATTATCTTTATAGTGCGTGACATGAATAAACCTGGTACCAGGAGTTAGTTAGTTTTCTTCTCCAGATCCTGAATTTTCAGTGAACTTTCATTTTTAAAATAAATTACTATGTTGCCATGGGAATTTACAAGAAAACACTGACTACAAAATATTACCTAGAAGTGCTGTGACATCTTCAGGAATGAGCAGCATATCATGTAGGTGAACATTTGTCAGGGTCTAACCACAAGGCCAAAACACAGCCCCATTATCTACTGTGAAGAAAATTAACTCTATCTCAGCCACACTAGAATCACTTCAGCTTCCTAGGAAGCTACTTAAATGATGCAAGTAGCATTTGTCAACACTACACATTGTTTATAAGCCTATTTTCTGTAAGTATCCTATGCTTCTTCTATTTGGAAGAGCTTTGAAGGAAAAAATGTTTTGTTGGTTTTTATTTGTGTAATTCTGTTCACCCTTCAAGCATAGTTTTTCCCCAAAGTTTCCTAAATCAGCATTTGAGGCAGAAAATTAGAATTTTGACCTACTTATCTTATATCTAAGTTTCCATCAGAATATTAAGGAAGGAGACAAACCTTTCATACTTTGAGAGTAACAGTTGAAGAAAGATCAAAACAGATCTGCCAAGGTACAGGAAAATCCTTGTTGAGAAAAAAGAGGTTTCACCTAATGCACTTGTCAACCTGCATGCTTTAGGAGCTGTTCTGATAAAAAATAGTACTATGACACCAAATAGTGGAGTTTTTCCTCCTGTTTACCAGAATCATCACTGTGGTAGAAGTATTTCTATTGCAGTATACCCACAGGACAAGGATTATAATGAAAAGAATGAATAAAGCCTTGCAATCATTAGTTTGGATGGTGCCTCAAAGGCTTCTGAGCACTAGCAGTCTGAAGATTTTGTAGGAAGAAAGATGGGACTGGGTGGCTCAGTATATAGCTTCTTATGTATTTTGATTTGTTTCTTAATGACTGGGTAATGTGATGATTGATGGCAGGTACTGGGAGGCTTGCTCTAGTCTGCAGGGCATCTACATCCCATTTGTATCAGGTGCCCATGTTGGGAAAGTGCTGTACCAAGTAGCATATTACTCTTGTTTTCCTGCTGTACAACTTTAATGATGATTTACTGCACATCTCTAAGCCGACAGATTTTATAACATTTTTGTGCAGCTTAAAGAAACCTGGAAAAAGTTGATGGAACTGTGTGAGTGTGCTTGGTTAATTTTTAATTGTGCAGTAGAGAAGGCAGTAGAAACAGGCAGATAAAATGTGGTAATGATACAATCAATTCATACATTATATCCATAAAGTTGGTGAGGTTTTAAGTACTTTATTTCTAAGTAGAAGTTCATGAGAAATGTGCATCTGTAATATTTTGTATAGTTATGTGTGTAGATAGTTCACATTTTATGAGAATATCTGTTGTAGATTGGTGTGGTGGTATTTATATTGTACAAGATGAAAATCTGTCTCCTCTGTGCTTTTTTTAGTTTAAAATTTGAGTCTAGAAGATGGGAATAATTGTTTCACTGCTTGAGTAAAGTGGTTAAACAGGGTGGTGGTCCTTTTTGAAGTTTTGAATTAATTGATGTTCTTGTACTAAGATATGTGCTTGCTTGTAGTAGTGCCAGGGAATCCAAATGCTTTGAGGTTGAACCTGCACAATTGAGAGGACAGCCTTTGAGGAGTTATAGGAAGGTCAAGTTGTGGAAATAAAAGTACACCGATTATGAGCCTGTGCCAAAACTGTGAAATCATTACATTGATATGATCATTTTTTTTAATCAATGCTTATGTGTTGAGTAAGGACAAAAGGAGCTCATATGCCCCTAATTAGATTTTCTTTTTTAATTGCTCTAAAGTGTTAAGCTCCTGGGCAAAAAATACACAAAAGATTACTGAAGGGGGCTTTATAGCACTAAACCAACTTTGAAGTCTGTTTTTCATTGGTGTTTCAAGGGACTGTTAAGGTGTTCTTTAGTGTTTGACTTCTGGAGGGCATTGTGTTGAAATCCAGCCTTCTTGGAGCTCTCTCACCGACTGGAAAGTGATGATAGAACAGCCTTTGAGCAGCATAGTAAATCACCCAGCCCTAGCAATAATAGTGCCCATTAGGGACGCTCTTCCCCCTCCCTCTGCTCCGTTTCCAGCTGTACTAATAGAGCAGCACATCAAGCAAGGCTGTAAATAAAAGTTACAACCTAATAGGTGGGTGCTGAAGTGGAACGGAGGGGAGCTGAGGCATGGGGGCCTTATTGCTGCTCATCAGCAATTACAAACAGGATGAAGTGCCTGGGACTGGCACTGATGCACAGGAGCTGATAGAGGCTGGGAGATGACGCCCTACCATGATCAGATGATGTATGGTGATGGTTTTTTACTGCCTCAGCTTATCGCCTGGTTCTGTGGCATGCTGGATTATTTGTTCAGTGCTCCCATATCTATCTGGATGGACACATTGGTTTCCTCTCCTCCTGGTTATCTAAGAGCCTTCTCAAAGTGTTATGATTATTGTAGATTAAAATTCTCCTACTGGTAAGGATTATGATAGTCATAGCAGTAAACAAAATTGAGGACTTTCTCTAATTGTATGATTTATTTCCACTATTACCTTTCCTACAAAGTTACCCTTGTTTACTAAAAATAGTGGATATGGTTCACCTGAACTTTCATTTACACTGAAGTTGTCCCATGATTTTAGACTAACTGAGTTAGTTGGAGAATCCAAAGTGATGGGTTTGGGGTCAATACATCAAAAAGTTTGTTAAAAGTCAGCTATAGCTGTGATGATCCTTTCCTCTGAGTTTAAAAACTCAGCTGTTCCTGGGAGAGTTTATAAGAGCTTCTTAACACACAATAATTGGTAATTTTTTTTTGGTGAAATGTCTTCCTTGATTTTTATCTACTACAGTCTAGCACATTTCTGTGCTAGACATCTAAATCGTTGCTTTACTAAACTGCAGTGAAAAAAACGCCTTGAATTTTAGTCCGTATTTGCTTTGATGTAAAGAAGCTTTGCAAGCATCTTCATAGTTCATACATTAATCACTCATGCTGTTTACTTTTGAAGAGAATTTTCTTCCAAGTAGTGGAGAAAACACAGCATTCAGAAATAAAAAGGCGTGCAGCAGCACGACAGCATATGAAAACACAGACTCCTGTCCCTCTCTATTCAGTACAGGCAGGATAAAATGAGTAGATTATTTTTCTATCATCTTATGGTATGGAATACCATATGGACATCTTATGGACAGAAATACTTTTATCTGCCTGTGTTAAAGTACACTAAACTAAGATGAATTGAAACTTTTCACAGTATTACTTTGAAATTAACTTTCACACTTAGTGGCTCCTAGGTGTACCTTTTCTTTGCATTGATTATCAGGTGAGGAAGCTGAATAGTTGAGGTGGCCAAAGGGATGAAAAATGTATTGTGGCTGTGAAAGCCCTCTTTCACATGCTGTATAGATAAATTACAAATACTTAAGAAATGTGTCAGTAATTTTTATTTAGGATTAACTCATTTTTCTTACCAGTCTGTTGAAGTCATTCTTGAAAGGACTGTTGGCCTTAAGAAATAAAATTACTATTGTGAAATAAGATAAATAGAGGAACACAATAACTTACATGCTTAATAATGTTTCCCATTTTATAACATTATATTCCCCAAAACCACACTAACTCAGATCAATTCTCTTAAGAGCATGTGAGGCAGCCGAACATGATCTCCAAGAAAGAAAACTCCTGGGTATAAGAGCAGTTTAATAATTAAAATAATAATAACTTGTAAAAAAAAAAAAAAAAAAAGGAACATAGCAGAAAGGAGAGAAATAATCAGCTTTTGCCTGATTATTTCCTGGGCAGCAGTCCTTGGCCAGCTTTCCCCCCAGTTTATATGCTGATCATGACACTATAAGGTATGGAACATCCCTTTGGACAGTGGGGTCCTGACTGTGTCCCCTCCCAGCTTATTGTGCCCACCAGCCCCTCTCACTGGTGGAGTGATGTGAGAAGCTCAAAAGCCCTTTACTCTGTGCAAACACTACTTAGCAACATCTAAAATATCAGCGTGTTACCAACATTACTCTCATCCCAAATCCAAAGCACAGCAGGGTACCAGCTACTCAGGAAGAAAATTCCAGGAAACCAGGACACTATGTCATGCAGAAAGTGGGATTTCATGTATGCTGGTGTGAGTGGCAGAAATATGCAATGATTCAGGTACAATTTGGTTATTCAGGTGTTCATAGGTTATAAGAATCAGCTATTTTTTCACTTGTGGGGAGGAAAGAACCCCAACCCAGTAAAACAGAAGTAAAAAGCAATAATCAAAATCTCTCTGTGGATGGGGAATAAGGCCTCCTGGCATGTGTGACCTCCCAGCAGGTGCTGACACACACACCTCTGTGTACCTCATAGTACTCCCAGCTGTCTGAGGTTAGTTCAAGTTCGTCACCCTAACAGAAAATGTCCTTCAAGTACTTTAAACTGTTATTCCCACTACCTTTGTTTATCCTCTCAAATCACCCAAATTCGTCTTCTTTTATCCTTTGTGCAGTTCAGATAAGCCCTTGAAACTATTTCATTCTACACCATATAACCCCTTTAAGACTTTCTGCTTTTGTGTAAGTCCATTCCTCAGCTTCCACTTGTCTTTAGCTCATTTTGCTGCTTTTGTTTCAAATTTTTCATCTGGTTTCATTTCCATATTCTGTATCCCATAAAAAAAGAACAACCTCGAAGAAAATGTACTTGGGGGACAGGATGATCTCTTGAGAGGAGTTCACATTGAATTGTCAGCCAATAAGAAAATTACTTTGAATGTCAAACTAAAAGTACCAGATGATAGGAATAAACACTGTCTGGATTAACTGTGTTAGGAGCAGTATAGCTGGCTGATTAAGGGCAGAGATTTTTACCCTCTTGTTGGCAGTGGAACAGGTACCCACGGAGGCTGTAAAGTCTTTGAAAATTTTTTAAAATGGACCAGGCCTGAGCAACCTGATCCAATTTCTTTGATGTTTTACTCTGCATCAAGCAGAAGACAGGACTGCATGACTTTCAGAAATCCCTTCCAACCTTATTTTTGCAGTGACACTGCAATGGAAAACAAATACGATATGAGCGTTTAGAGATACTTAGTCTAACCTCAGTAGCATTCATAGCACTTAATGAGAACTGAGGTCTGGAAGTACAGGCAAGCATTTAGTGCCTCAAGCGTTGTGGAGAAGAGCCAGGAGAGAGACTCTTGGAAAGGTGGGAGAGTTGGTATGGTCAATGCAAAGCAAAGGGCTGGGAGAGCAGTCCATGCAGCAGGTTCTCTTGGGCCATGAGCAGGATAAATGACTTGTGCTGTCGTAAATGACACTCTCCTGTCCTGAAAAAAGCATGTGCCACTGCACTCAGCATTTTATCTCTATGAGCTGATGTTTTTCAGTCTGGTTGGTGAAATTCTTGCCAAATACGAAATTATGCAATTAAAAGGTCATTGTCTTTTAGAATTCAGGTATTACCACCTCTTTTTACCAAAGTCTTTGGGAATTATGATGATGGATTTGTCTTCAGTTTGTTGAAACTAAAGAGCAAATATTTTGTTATTTATGTATATTTTGGTTAAAATGAAACAGCTTTACTTTGATTATTTTGTAGTGATTTCATGCCATATTTAGTTTTCAGAACTCTCAAGATCTCTATGGTCAATTAAATGATCTCTAACAGTAGGTATATACTATGAAAGAGTATGCATCTATTACCCTTACTTAATAGTTCTCCCAACAGCTCTGAACTCCTTGTTTTATAACCAGAGACTGCTGGAAAAATTGCATCTCATAACTTTAAACAAAGCACATCTCCATTAATTTCAAGGGTAAAGAAATCAGGGTTGTACATCTTGCATTTCTTACCTGCAATGTACTGGAAGAAAATTTGAGGAGCCTAGGGTTTGCCTTAATTTTGATAATATGGAGAATGTCACAAAGAATAGTTGAGATCATTAACTTCAAAAACCTGGCTCCTGTCAGGCTGAAGAATTGAATTGATTTTACCTCAGCAGTCAGCACCCTGATCTCACCTGTTCAGATCAGACAGCTTCCTTGCAGTTATGTTTTAGCAAATGAGACACATAATTTTAAATTTATAATTTTAAAATTGTTACTTTACTGCACTGGAGATTTTTAAAATGAATTAAGCATTAAATAACTGACCTGAAATATATTTGAAACAAATAGCCACTTACATTTACTTTTTAATTTTTTTTTTTTTTTTTTACTTTAAAACACGTGTAACCTGCAAGGAGCAAATCCACAATCAGATTCCTGCTGTACTTTTTCAATTGAGTGTCCCAAAGGTTTTGTCCGACTCTTGGTAAAGTTCTCTCTTCTGACTAATTATTTCAGTGAGTATCAGACAACTTCTAAAAGCAAGTTTTCAGTATTTTTATTTAGATGATAGCTTTCATAAAGACTTTAAAAATATATGAAGGTAATTTTAAAGCCTTTTGGAAGTACTGATCTGTTCTTCCTCTCCCTGGTCTTTGGTTCAGGTTATCATAGAAGCTTCCCAAACATCTCCTTTCCCAACAGTAAGAACTGCCTGGTAAACCAGCCTGACTTCTGGTGGACTGTAGACACCAATCAGGTGAACAGCAATTGTGTCCTATGCCAGGGCTGGTTGTTTCCTCCCACAAAAAAAAAAATTGCTAGAAAAAGTAACACAGTCAAAATATAAACTGATCATTAAGCTTTATTTAAAGTAACAGGATTAAAACCAGGTGTACTTTGAAGATGAATTAGCTGTACATTTCAGGAATGTACATTCAGGAAAATTCTTATCAAAATACAAGAGCTCTTAGGGTTTTTTTCCTTGACATTAATCAGTTATGATCCTTGGAACTATAGTCTCTCAATGCAAGATTTCTGTTACTAATGACATCACTGAAGTTCTGCAGTTAAAAGACAAATCAGTTTTTTTAAAGATTAATATTGGTAAATATTTTTTTTCACTGCTAGCAGACAAGAGTTTTTTACCATTCCTCTTCTGAATATCTCTCTTAGCCTTGGAAAACCCTCATTATACCAGTGGGGGAAGGGTCTACTAAGGAGAACTCTGTGTATGAGTGAAAAATAACAGAGCAAATATTTTCTATATAGAACTGGTTTTAGGCTATTAGTTTGAAGAATTACCTTCCTGAATACTGTATACTATCTGATTGATGAGGATATAGCTGGAGTATACCACTAGGATTTGGAAGCAGAGCACCACCACTTATTTATGCATGCTGGAGCTGACTAGCAAATATGAAATATTTATAGCATTATCTATTCTTCCTAATCATATTTTAGAGAATTTCACAAAGCATAAGAAGGTTCTCATTAAAGTCAGCAAAACCAAAACTGTGATATTGCTGAATGCTTTTAAATTTCCTATTTTTTCAGAACCAGTATGAGCTTATTTGTGCGTATTTCTACATACATATTCATATATGTAAATATGCATATTTGAGTACTACTAAGTAGTCTTCAGGTGCTGTGGAATGGCCAGAATGTTCATGATTTGTCTTCGTAGGTTCTTCATCATATGTGTTACTGTTACAACTTTTTTCTTCCTACTTGTGTCTAGTTCTTCCATTTAGCTTCCATTTGTACATGTGCATTAGCCCTTCACTTAATAATCCTGTTCTGATTATTCAGGCTACTTGGGATGTCGTTTGTTCTCCAGCTTCAAGTGTCAGAATGCGCCTTTGTCCTTCTCCTAGGCCTGACCCTGTACTGTTAAAGTACATAATTTAATAATGAGAAAAGAAGTTCCAATTGACACCATAAAATACTCTTTTGTAATTTTTTTTTAGTTTAGTGTAGTGGTCCTTTTTCTCTTCTGGCCTTTTTAAGCTTCATTTTTTGTAATAGTCTGAGTATAGGAAGACGAGGTGCTGCTTGAGAGCCATTACAAAAACCCCCACCAGCAACCTAAACCAGCTTCCCTTAGCATCCTCAGAATAGTATCAAGCTTCTACCCTGCATCAATTGCCCCCAGTAGTCAAGGCAATGGGAATTCACCCTTATGCTGTACACACAAGCAGTCACCATGTGTGTATGATGTTGCTGTCAGCAGCTGTTTTTGAACACGTTTTCCAGGTGTTTACCCTTGGAGCATGAGATGAACAGCAGCCCAGGACTGTCCAACCTGTTGTCTCTTCACAAGCTCATCTGTTGTGGCTCTGGAGGTTTGCAGAATTCTCCCATGGGTGTAATTCAGAAAAGGAATCCCCTCACTTGTTTTCTAAACAAACAAAATCCTTCTGTCAGCTAGCAGCAGTAGAGGTGGTCATTGCCTTAGGAAATGTTCTAACTAATTGAAATGCGCGAAGTTAATCCATCAAAGGAACTGTACGGTACAGGTGCCTGAATACATTAAAATATGTGCTTGTTTGAATCAATCTGGTATGTAAGCGAAAATGTTTGAGAAATAATTTACCATTTCTATTAACTAAAGACATGCTGACATCAGAGAGTATGGGGGAAATAATGCAAAAACTTAAATACAGAACAGATGTAGTATAGGAGCCTAAATACAAGATGAAAACTAATTAGCTTTTCACGTAATTTTGCAATTATGAATTTTATTGACAGGAAAGGATAATAGCCATTTTCACACTTTTTCTAATTACAGCTTAGCTAAAATGCATGCAGGAGCCTATGTTGTTCACTATTTGTCATACATTTTCAACATGCATTAGATTAATCTCTTCTGTTTCATTAGAGATGGTAGTTAACACCCTCATTAAGTTACACTGCAGTATATTTCACTTCTTTTTTCCAGATGATAATACTGACAATACAGGTTTAGAGGAGAACAAAAAATGGGAACAGTGGAAAGGAATTAGTGTGTAATTTTAAATTTTATTTTCCTGTCCATGAAGTGAGAAAGGCTGAGGGTGGGAGAGAGCTCAGGAGACTGATCCAACCTCCCTACTTACAACAGAGTCACTTAGAGCAGGCTGGGGCCTGTGTCCAGTCAGGTTTTGAGTGTCTTCAAGGATGGAGCTTCCATAAACCCACTTGGGCAAGTTGTGCCAGTGTCAGGCCTCCCCTACAGTAAGAAAGCATTTTGTTATCTGCAAGTGGAATGCTACCCAAACTGTACATATGGTTATGCCCTCACACTTGTCTGTTTCCCCGATAATAATAATTAATTAATTAATTTCCTGTTTTCACAATAATTAAAACTCTTTCAGTAACAGAATACATATACATATACATATACATATACATATACATATACATATACATATACATATACATATATATACATATGTATATCCTCCTTTCTAGCAACACATGTCATGTATGTCTGCTAAGTTCCTTTTTAGGTTTTTGGGTTTTTTTGATGGTTTGTTTTTTGGGTTTTTTAAAATTAATCCAGCACTTCAAGTCTGTAATGGAATCCTTTTTCTTAGCTCTATTGCAAAGGGGGAAGGAGAATTTTTCTGTCAAGAGTTTGAAGTACATTAGTAATGTCTCACATTTGCAACATCTTGCAGCAATTCTTCCCTTACGTGTCTCCAACAGCTAGGCTCAAAGTTGTGGGGGTTTTTTATTGGTTGTTTTTACTCATTAGAGCTGGAAACAGCTATTGTTGCATGGTTGTGGTGATGGATGAGAAATAATAACTTATGTAATGCAACTTATGGGTGTTATTTATAGTCTCCAGTGTGATTTAATGGAGAGCCTCCTGAGGCAAAGAAGCAACTGATGGGGATGTGAGCTCTATAGGGACTGCTCCCATGTGGTCTCTCTATTCCACATTGTTTAGGGACATTGAGTTTTAGTGCAGTTTCTTTTAAACTCTATGGAGGGGAAAAAAATAAATCGGTGAAATAATGATGCTAAGGGCTCTGCAATGATACTAGAAAAGAGTTTGTGTGGTTAAATATTACCAAAGGGCTTATGTAAGATATTTTGAGATATCTGTCTGTAGTGTTTAAAAAAAACCTGAGGTGAATTCACAAAAGAAGTACATTTCTTGTGCATGTGAGTGGTTCCAAAGAGGTGCACAGCCTTGAGATGCAATCACAATTGTGTGAGAAGACAAGATAAGATGTTCATTTCAATTAAATATCAGAGTTTCAGAATAATGTTTTCCACAGCACTGTACAGCAACAGGGAGGGACTGAGGCGGTCACAGTTGTCAGACTTGGCTTGTGAGGTGTTAATCTTGAATTTCTGTTTTTGCATTAATAGTCAACAAGCAAAAGGGTTTTGGAACAACTATGTTAATTTTAGATTCATTTGAACTAGAGAGATTATTTTAAATGATGATTCTGGTAAATGTGGTAGGGAAGATTTGTATAGAGGCAGTTTTCTCTAGATGAAAATTTTAATGCATAATCAACATGCCAGGCAGTTAAGTAATCTCTCATCTAAGAACAGAATAATGAATAAAAAAAATAACAACTAGAAATTGGCAACAAGCTATTGCTCAAATTTTAGTTAATTTATGTTATATAGTTATTGTCTGCAGCTATGCAAGTTTCTCCATGGACAGAGGTTTTAACAGCTTAAGCTGCTTCTAATATAGTTTCAGGGGAGATGGCAGTAATGTTTGAGGGTTTATTAAAGACTGCTTGTTCTGGTTTTTGTACAGGCAGCTGAGATCATAAATGCCAGTCTGTGTGATAGGTTCTTTATGATAAGAAAAAACCTGATTGAGTGCCTCAAAAGCTGTCATGAAACTGGAGATTAAACAGATTCATCTTCTTGAAGAAAGCAGCAGCAGAGGAGAGATCCTCTTTTTCTTACTATTTTCCCATCTCTTCCATCCTTCTTCCTTCCCTGTTAAGTTTTGTTAGCCCACATCTCTGTTGGGCCTAGAGCATCCCACCCTTCCCCCAAATGCCATGGAGGAGCCACCATGGCTGTAATTGAAGCCATCTGCATGCAGCTTCCAAACTCCTCCAAGGCTGGAGAGTGAGGGAATGCAATTCAGCTCAGGCATCAGTTTTTGGAAAAAATTTAAGGGGAAAACATGAGTAATGAAGATGAGAACAGTGACAGTGAGGAACAAATTTGAGTCTCTCTCCATGACATAATAGTTTTAAGAACACTGCTCTGCTTGTTGAAAGCCTCCAGTTTCAGCCTCGCCTAACTGAACTTCTTTGTTCTCTCATTTCAAATGGGAGTTTGATACACAATTAGAAGATCTCCACCATCAGATACCAGCTAGAAGAATCATTGTTTCTTAACTCAGAATTAAAATTGCAGTGGGAGTGTGTCAATGACAGTTACTCTGCTGAGCAGTTTCTTCCTGAAATTTTGGGGATTTCTTATCCTTATTGTTCATTTTTACAGATAAGTTTTATGATTTTTGACATCTGTGGGTAAAAGAAGAGCATATTGGTTTTCCTTGTGGACTTGGTATTTGTTGGTTTAGGTGCAATACTAAAATGCAAGTTGAGCATGGAAAATGTTTCTCAAAGCAAAGGAAGAAGTAGATTGTTGAATGAACCAACTGTCTAAGAAAAGCCACGGTCAGTCACTGACAGAGAATCCTGTTCTCTGCAGCCTTTTTTGGTCGTTTAAAGGCTCATATTGGGAATTTCCTCTTGATTCTAGTTGCAGCACTTCAGCCTGTATTCCTGGGGTTTTTTGTCCAGTTGCACTCCAGATAATAAAGCTATGTATGACAATTTCATTTTGCTATCAGATTTTTGAACTTTAGGGTTGCAAGATTCCAGGTGCTGGAAGATGTATTTTGTGTCCTGTATTGCATGTGTCAGTATCATGAAACGCAATGTAATCTGGGAGAAATGCATGCAGGACTGACTCTGTGCTTTCTCCTTGCTCGTTGTACTTGCCCATGGGAAGATGGAAGTGTGTGTGCTGTGGGTTTGGTTTGTGGTGAGTATTTGCTTGGACTTCTGTGTTCAAGGCCCTGAGCAGTCAGTGATCAGAGAGATGGTGCTGTCCCTGAGAGGCAGCTTGAGTTTACCTCAGTACTAAGTGTTTTAGTTTATGGCAGAAAGATACACACTGTAAAGATGAGATATCCATAATTTCTGTGATAATGACCAACTCATGTTAATATTCAGTTAGTCATTACCAATTAACAGAACGTGTGTGATTAAGTATTTTCATTTGTAGGACTACTATCCTGAGTTGAGGTAGCTATTTTTCTCATTAAGGCAGATGGTTTCATTAACTTATTAGACACTGGTTGACTCACCCCATGAATCCCTTATTTGGACTTCAGGATCAGCAGACCACTATGGTTTTCATCAGCATAATTCAGAATACCAAATTGGCTTCTGAGAACTACCAGATGGCTTGTATTTCCAGAAGCAAAGATGTGTGGGAGGCAGCTGTTTCATAATGGCAGTCTATCTGTTTCTTTGAGTAGTGAATAAACTGCAAATGATGTAGATCTCCATCTGGGGCAGCAGGGTGGGCTGGAGCAGTTTCGCTGAAAGCTGCGTGAGCCAGGTCACAGGACAGAATCTGCCTGTTGGAGGGGGTGTCCTTATACACTCAAGGCCAGCCTGGTGTTCTGGGCACTCTGAAAACAAGTGTCCATGGGACAGGGCGGTTGCCCTTGGAGGATGAGTTGGGATCTCTGTTCAGGGAGTCAGGTAGTCTGTTCAGAGATCTTCCCTTGAACTGTTTTCTCCAGAGATTTACGACAGGACTAGTTGTTCCATAGCTGTATTAATGCATTATGCACTACTTTCTTTTCCTTGCCAAGGCTCCTGCACAGCCAACCATGCAGAAGTGAGGTACGTTATGTACTGAATGTTAGTTTAGGCCTAATATATGTATTTTGTAAGGTGTAAATTGTAATCTGTGACACTGATCAAAAAGGTGGCTGTCTTGAGGCACACATCAGATAAAATCATTGCAGGTTAATAAAAACTTATCACCTGTATGCAGTGCAGAATGCAATTCTCTCTTCTATGAAATGTGAGATATAGAGGCTTTATACTTGTTGTAAAGCCAGGCACATTTTCAGCATATCTTAAGAGCAGTATGACAGAAATAAAGTAGGCCTCAGTGAGGTAAGGTGTGTATTTGTAATGGCTGTAACAGTGGGGTACAACAACTGGAAAAACATTGTATTGCATGTGAGAAACCAGGAGAAGTTAACAATGTTCCAAGTGTCCCAAGTCTGACTCCTTTAGGTGTTTACTTAAGGAAAGTCATGATCTTGATAAGCAGTGGCTCAGGTAAGATAGCAAACATAACAAGGTTATGAACAGTCTTGTATCCATTGCAGTTACCTTTTCCTGCCTAATCCAGGACAGTACAGAGCAGACATAGGCAATGGAATCCTAGAATAATGTTAGAGACATGTTCAATAGGTTACCATCCTGCCAGAAAGATAGATTTAGCCTGTTATTCATTGGATTAATGTTGGTTCAAAAGGGATTTAACTTAGCTAATGGGTTTTTTTTTCCTTGCTCACCATCATGCAGTAGAATACTGACTGATTGCAGTAATGTCTTTCAGCTTCTTGCAGCACTACAACAAATAATTTAATTTTTAGTACAGTTGGGATTAGATTTATTTGCAGTTCTTTTTACAAAGAAGTACAGTACTGATTCTCCTCTGCACAGATCTGGGAAAGGAAAATGTCTTTTCTGACCTGGCTTGGATTGCAGAGCAGCAGATCTACTGAAATGTCATGTCTCTGACATGCCACCAAAACAAGGCTTGGGCATCTCACAGTTCAGTCAGTAATGGGCATTCTATGTGCTGCTCTAGAACCCTTGTCAGTACACTCTCCATAGCAAAAAAAAAGACTGACTGAAAAAAAAAAAGGCATTACTCTACCTGAAGTAAGACTGTTGTAAACTTTAACTTCTAAAGGCTTTCCACACACCATTTTCTTACAAGCTGAAATTTATGAAGTTATTAATGCAAATAGTATTCTGACATACTTTAGAAATGACTGAGCATTTGGAATTGATAGGATGTATGTACAGATCATGCTTATTTTGTTTGGGGTTGTATTGTTGGTGTCTACTAATTTACATTTAAATTGTTATCCATGTGGAAAGAGAGGGAAGCACAGTATGGTGCTTTCATGTACTGCCTTCAGTCATGAGAGATACAATTTACATGCTGCGCTTGAAAAATCCCCCACCTGCCCAGGGAGGAAATAGGTCAAACCTGTGCTCAGGTGTTTTTCATCGCTTCAGTGGTTTGTGTCAGGACACCGAAGGCGGCGCACAGGAGAAAATAAATGAGACAATAGATGAAGCCTGCAATTGTTTAGGATGGTGTATGCTCCATATGTATCTCTGTATGACCCAGCCAAGGCTGAAAGGAAGCTAATCAATTCATTTTATATTCAGTATTGACAGCAGGGGAGGTTCTTATAGGAAACAAAACTAATTTGTCCTTTACTCGACGCTCATTTTGGTTGTTAAGAAAACATGCATATGCAGTGGAGTGGGAGGTATCACACTGCTTGGTGGTGACCCCAGTTGAAAGCAGTATACCTTCAGTCTGCCTAAAGGGTTGCCTCAGTGAGGAAATTCTAATATTTTTCCTAAAATATTTGTTGTGAATACAACAGATTCACAGTCGGAGAGTGAGGCTTCTCCTGTGAAACGGCCACGGCTACTGGATGACAGTAATGACAGGCCTGAAGAAACCAGTCGATCCAAACAGAAGAGTAGACGTCGATGCTTCCAGTGCCAAACAAAACTGGAACTAGTCCAGCAGGAGCTGGGATCATGTCGCTGTGGTGAGTACTGTTTGTCAGCAGCGTCCGGCTTTTGAGTGCAGCCGTGCTCAGATCTGTGTCACACACGGAAATACAGAGAACACTTGTGTTTTTCACCTTGCAAAGATGCTTTAAACAGAAGCTATAGCTTCCACTGGTAGCAAAAAGTTATAATTAGTTCCTAATTTCCCTTTTAAAACTTCGGTCTTGATGTACTGCCTTGTCTCAAGAGATGCCATATATTAATGAATTTAGCTTCAGAAGTCCCTGTAAGGCAGGAAGGGCATCATACCCACTTGACAGGAGAAGAAGCACAAGGCACATCAATAAATATGCAAAGAAGGTTTCTATAGGATGTAAAGAAACATAGGTCAGGATCTGCTTCTGCATGTTGCAATTACATTAATATTTAAAACTTAAATCCAAAAACCCTCTCTAACTGAAAATATTTTCGTTGTCACTCTTATTTTGTGAGAGGAAGACTTATTGTTCACCATACCCTTAAAATCTAACTTGGCTTTTCCAAAGTTGATGTCACTGTTCAGGTAGTTGAATTGAGGACGATAATCCCATGCAGGCAGCTAATTTGGGGTTTCATATTAAATGCAAATAATCTTTCTGAAACAGTAATTAATGTGACTAGATTCCAAAGGAGATGCTCTCTCCTTCATGGAACAGTTGTGTTCTTAACTGGTTTAAATGTGCTCATTAGACCCAGTGGTAATGCATATGGTAGTTTTACCTGCTAATTATATTTTCATATAATCACATATTGAAGGTTGCATTGAACTCTCTGACAATGCTTGTATTGATACATTTGAAGAAGTTTATTTCAATTACTCCAGTGAGTTTCTGGCCGGGGATAATTTCCAAAGGATCTGCACAGATGATAGGTACAATTCACCTGTGAAATATAAGATCTTGTGTTAAAACCATTTTCTGGAGAGAAGGTATGTCCTGAGCAGCAGTGTGGAGAGGAAAGGTGTAGCTAAAGTAGCTACAAAGACAGTTAATCTTATACTGAGTACTAAATGCTAAGTGAAAAGAAGTGATGGAAAGCTGCAGAGATTTTGTTACGCTTTGTTCTCTTCTTCAGCAGCTGTCTATCTTCAGGCTGTAGAGATTACTGTTGTGTTGGGCTCTTTTGGACATCAGATAGGCTTTGTTTTGATACTGGAGCACTGGCACAGAATAACATACATTGTCTGTGGAGCCACCAAACATGAAATCAAAAGCTGTAATGTTGAAATTCTTGTTATGGAAATAATGTGTCAGGATACTTTGAAGTGTCTGGTAACATTTTTATCAAACTGAAGAAATTCAGGGCTATCAATGACACATTTTGGTATGGCTCTTTCTGCTTAGCATGGTAGAGGCAGGAATTTCTGCTCTTGGTCTGATGTTGTCGCATATAAAACAACTCAGGCTGTTCACCAGTACCTGACTGAAATAGTGGAATGGTCCCTTATATTGGAGCAACAGAGTTTGAATTTTGGGGTGGATTGGATAAATGATTGCTTAAACATTATGTAACATCATTAATCTTCCCTGCATTCTGAAACATTGGAGCTACATAAGAGCAATGAAGTTGAAAGCAACTTTTAAAAAGCCCTTTTCTTGATCAGTAATGTTTTTAACATAACAAAAGAGATCTGCCTCTTTTTTTTTTTCTGTAAACTGGATTACAGATATATTTGGTTGATTGCTCTCAAATTTTCATGAAGTATTTTCACAATTCAATGCTGTTGCAATATAAGTGTTGTAGGAATTACTCTTTAATTTTCTTCTACTGGATATATATAGCTTTATGGAAATACTTCTGTTAAAGTTCATAAAATGTGTTAATAAAACATGAGTGTGAAAAAATTCTGAATTCCTCAGCACTAAGTGAGGACATGAAAATTTGCATTCCTGTATTCCATCCTATACCATTTATAGTTTGTATTATAAACGTTTCTGTTTCATACTTTTAATGAAAAAATAGAAGGCAGGAGTCTATTCCCGTGTGTACAACAGGGCTGAAAAAACTGGAGATCTTTGGTTTCTGTGCAGTTACAATGTTTTGTTAATACTGTGTGCAGCAGGGGTGTGTTATCTGTGCTCTGATGTGATGTGAATGTGGGCATACCCTTACATTTGATAGTCAGAGTAATAAGAAGCAAGCAAAATGCTGCCACTGAGCAACACAGGACACCTCAGCTTCACATCACCCAAACTGCCTTACCAATAATCAGCTGCATGTGGCTCTGGTCAGTTTAAAGGATGCTGCCTGAGAAACCATTCTTGCTAGCTTGCCCTGCTGTCTGTAAAATTAGATTGCTTTAGGTCATGAGTGACAAGCCCATTCAAAAACCCTGGGAGGAGGTGATGGAAATGCAGGAAAACAAATCTGTAAAATTCTCATTTGTTTAAAATATTACCTAAATCTACACGACTGGGTTATCCTTCTCTGTCCTAGTGTGAAGCACAGGTAATGATGTGTGGTCAGGTGGAAGTGATGAGATAGAATCAACTGGTGTAAAATAAGCAAGTACACTCTTCAAAAGTAATGGTCAAAATAGAACATTGTTTGAGCTGAGCTTTGAACAGCTGCTGTTAAATTCTTGGTGTCTTAATCCTGAACTGGAGCAATGGGAAAAAAATGGGGGAAATCCCTCCCAGTTTTAAACAGTAAGAGAAAATCTGATATCAGAATCAATAAAAAGGCAGACACCATCTTCAGAATGACAAATGTATGGGTTTGCTTGGATGGAAGGAAAAAGGATTTAAAGCATAAAATTGTTGATCCAAAGCTGTGTCTGAAACAGTCTTGTTAAAATCCAAATGAACTCCATCCACAGACCAACAATTTAATTCTTTTTAATAATTTGTCCAGATGAGTCCTCCAGTCAGATTTTTAGTGAGACAGTAGTGGAAAGGAAAATGTATACATACTGAACAATGTTTTAATGTAGACATACCTGCAAGTAGTGATCCAGTTAACTGGGACTTGTCCAACAAGGCATAGCTCTTTTGAAAAGGAGACAGAAAGAGTGACTGGTGCTTTACAGTGGCTTGGGGATTTGTGGGAGGCTGCTGTATTGGCTCTCCTGTCTCCTGTAAGCCCTGTCCAGAGAGAGGTGATGCTGCTGAGCTCCTTCCCTTGACACTACATGGAATTTTAGACAGATTTGACAGTGCTGCAGGGCTTCGCTGTGAAGAACAACAATTCACTACTGAGAAGGGAGTTCCAGCAATTCAAACACAACATTTTTCAGATGTAGAAAGATTTGTTTGTTTTCATACACACATATTCTCAAGACCTCTTTTTCTTCTTCTTCTTCCGCTCTGTTCAAGTTATTAACTGCTGACAAGAAATTCACATCTCATAAATAATGCTTAAGAGCCATTGCTATATAAATTGAATGTGTTATGAATTGTGATGGGCCTTTTTGTAGCATTCTACGCCTGGAGCAGGAAGAACAGAGGATGTCGTTTTCATTAATTTCTAATGAGGTGCCAATTAAAGCTAAGGAAGGAACTCAGAAGGGAAGAGTCACAGAGCTCCCCTGAATCCTGTGCCCTGGGGCTGTCAAACGAGTGTGCTGCCAAGCCTCCTCTGAAAGTTCCAGTAAATTACAAACTCATCCAGAGCACACACAAGACAAATTCAGCTTCCCTTTGATCTTCAAAAGAGCAATTTGTAAGACGAGTTCTGAGCCTTTTCACACAGCAAACTGGGAGAAGTGATAGGAATTGTTAATTGCTGATGCACTTTGCAACCTCCAGTGAGAAAGAGAAATTTTAAAATGAATTCTCGTTTTGAGCTTATGACAGGATAACCTTTATATCAACAGCACTAAAACAAAATCAGCTTCCTGTGCACTGTTTGTAGGTGACAGTAAGAGTAGGCAAGTCCTGCAGACAGCAATGTTCTCTAGTTTGGGCTGGATGGACCTTCCAGTAGTTTAGTGTCTTACAATGGGTAATGATTGTATTGAAGTCATATTTATTTAATACTAGATCTAGGAGTCAGTTTTATCATCAGAGAATTGCAGGAGTCATATTCTTCAAGTTACAGCTCTGTTACAGCATTTCTGCCAGCAATCTGAAATCAGCTTCCTGTGATCCTTGATCTGAAAAAGAAGTTGTTGTCTTGGTGTCATAACTGGGTGGTTACCAGAGAGTTGCTTCAAAACTACGGTCAGTGAATGTGTAAGTGGAAGTAGCTATAAAGCACTGAGTTCTGGAAAAGTATTGTAAGAAAGGCAGGTTGTTTAGTTGCAAATTATGCTATAAATTTCTAGGCCTGCTCTTAATTGCTTGACTAGATGTATATTGCTACTAAATAAAGTTGTGTACAGTTTTAAAAGACACTGAGCTGTAAACTTTTAATGTATGGAAATTATTTGCACAGAAAGCAAAACTTAATTTTATGGAAGAGGCTTGCAATTTTACAGTAAAAAGTAGTTCTGGTACCACTAGATCTGTAAAGCCAACGTGCATAAGTCTGCTGTGATCTTGCTGGAATGGCATGAGAACTATGAGGATATTCTAGATAATCAGTAAAGGAATTTTACATTTGTCATGTTAAATCAACTTCTAGCCAGCAGTTAAAGAAAAATGAATGTAGTGTGCCAGCTCTGCAGCAGCTTTTGTGTGGAAGTTTGGTGTTTGTCGGCCACATCCTTATGGTGTGTCTGTACCTCAGACTCCACCTGTCTCTTGGCAGTCCATGGGGTGGCTGAGATAATGGGCCAGGCTGTAGCTTCCAGTAGCAGTGCCATTTGTGTGCTTCTCAGATGGGAATCATGTTCTTGGGCCAGAGGAGATACTTAAGAGGATGGGAAGACGTTGAAGCCTTCCAGCGTGATGACACTTCAAAAGTAATTGCTCAGTCATGTTGCATTCTGATCAAACACTTGCTAGCCATATTTCTTGCCTGTGTGGACAAGAAAGCTTTTCTTGGAATTTTACTGGCCTAGACTATGTCATAAGAAGCTACAATTTCCTGGAATGCCGCTGACCTAACAGCTGTGCACTTGCTGCTGCTCTTGGGGGAGGCTGCTGTGAGCACTAACCTCAGGCAGAATGTGGTGGTTTGTAATTTTAATTTGTGAGATGTTGGCAAGTACTGATGTTTGTCTGCTTTTTGATTGGTAGGGATGCAGTTCACAAGTGGCCTCTACAGCAGTAAGACTGAGCCAGGAAACGAGTCAAACTTTGCAACTCAGCCAGAGAGCCACCTCAGGGTGCTGAGCACCTGGAATTGAGGGTAGAGCACATGGGCCACCACAGACTCTTCCTTTAAAAGGGCATAAATTTCCTTCCTAGTTACTGTGCTTATTTTTCCACATCCCTATTTTTAGTTTAGTTCTGTATAAATCTATAATGATCTGTTTAAATTCTTTTCTTAGTGTTACTATTGGTTTATTTTGTTTTGGTCTAAGCACAGGGATAAGAGGGAGAGAAAAACAGATTCCTGTCAAACACCAGCAGAAACAAAATACATCCACACAGCAGGGACTGTACCTATTTTACAGATAAAATGGCAGCAAGTCTCACTGTCAGTAATCAAAAAAGTGGAAGAAAAGGAGCTGCAGATTCTTTACTTGGATAACAGAACTGGTCCATAAACACAGGAGATGAAGCACTTGTTAGGATTGTGCCAAAATAAACTTGGAGTGATTTGATTTACTCAGTTAATTTAGAAATAATCTTCAGGAAGACAGGAAAAAAGAAACACATTTCAATAGATAAGCTACTCCATCTTTATACAAAGTTGTCAAACATGTATTGAAACTAATGTTTCTCTTAAAACTTGGTAAAATATTAAATCATAGTTCCATTTCCGTGGAACCTTTTTCTGTGGAGGAGAATTTGTAATGGTACTGGTAAATTAACTTTCTAGATGGATAAGGTTTATCTGGTACAAACCAAAATGGCTTCAGGGCATGATTATGTCTTGGTATAACAGATGTACTTCCATTGATTAAGATGAAATATGCACAGTGCTTCTGGAGAGTATGAGTCAGCCAGTTCAATAAGAAGTATTAAAATAAATCTTATTAGTGACTGGTTACGTACTACAGTTCTGGCAAGTCTTACTGTCAGCCTGGAAGATGTACCACATTCAGCTGTCTTGAGCTGGCTGTTATCCTAAGGGAGTTGCTCCCAGAATAGTTCTTTTGCTTCAGCCATTTCAGGAATGTCCAGCATTTTACCTGATGTTGCTGCAAATATTAAAAAAATACCCAACAAAACACAAAGTCTATTTCTATTGAAGTTTGAATTTGAACTCTGAGGGGGAGATGTTTTATTGTATTTTATGAAGATGTTATTCCAAGACTCCAATTGAATTGATAGGGAATAGGAGTTGTTAACTAATATTGGTCTTTCTGACTATGTATTCTGAAAGTACTGGAAATGAAGAAGTAGTTGATTAATTGGTGCATCATAGATTCCAAGTGAAGGACCCAGAAAAATGCTTTAGTGTCTAGGTCTTAGAAAAGCTGTCCATAGCTTTAAAAGTGTTAATGGAGTTCATGCTCCTTATAATTAGGAATCATGAAATACTGTTTGAAGAGGCTCCAGTGTATTTCTCCAGTTTGTTCAATTAACGTGGGTTTCTTACAGGATGTGCTGATTTTGATTTCTTCCATTGTTCAACCAAAAGTTTAGTGATGTTGTTTTACTAATATGTATTGAGCCTGTTCCTTGGCTTCCTGCAGTCCCAATCAGTCCGTGTAATGGAAATGGACTGCTCATCTCTTAAGTTCCCAAGTTCTTCTTTAGTAAAACAAGTTAGGGTGCTCCCTTCTAAAAACAAAAAGTGGTTTTATTTTGACATTACTGATGTGGTAAGTCCTTCAGTATATGACCTTCTGGGGGTTTTCAAATGGAAACTGAAGTACTAGCTGAAAAATCACCACTTTGTAGTTGTGCAACATGAAGTCTCTTCTTCCCTACATACATGTATTGTGGTTACAGAGGAAAGAAGTGTATCCATGAAGTGAAAGATGATGCAGTTTTAAATTGTCTTGTGTGCACAAGAGACACTAGTGAACTTGAACATAAAAATCTAAGACTACCTTACATCTCTTCTAGTACCTTTAGGGGAAATATTTGCTCAGTTTTTGAGTCATTTTTTAGGACAAAAGGACAGATAAGTCCCCCTAGAAGTGATTCAAACATGTTTGTCCATATGTTAACAAACAGCTGTGCACAGAAGTACTGATTCTACTTGTATTTGATACTTGTAGTAGACACAGAAGGCCCAAAAATATGCCATAATAATCTGAGGAATCCTGAAGGAACGTTACCAGCTAGTTAACTGACCATGAGGTAAGACTTCAGTAGGGAGGAGTATGAATTTTGTTGATGAAAGTCTAAATTATTCACAGGAAGAAGTGGGGAAAGAACATAGCCAAAACTGCTGCATCAGAACTGTGAGGAGAAAAAGGATATTGAAAGGAATTGTCTAAATTTGCTTGAAAAGTCAGGATTCTTTCCAGGAGCCAGAGTATTTTTCCCCTCCAAACTAAATATATAAAATCTTCTCTTAGAGGAAAATACCACCTGTGGCCCTAGATTACATAATTCAGTTATGAGAAGGTGTTAAAAGTAGGTACTGAGACTTGAGACTACTTGATGTGGATGTTCTAAGGAAATTGACGTCCTAAGGAAATGGCATTAAGATCAGTGTGCATCAGTTTTCACAAAAGTAAAAAGAATAGTATTAGTCTGTGTCAGGGCCTTTTAGTATTACTGGCCTTGGAGGAAAGTTTCAGAGCTGAAAAACTCTGTATCAATGGATATTATAGGCACTTTTGAGTGTTCAGTAAGTTTTTTTAAGTAATGTCTTTGTTTACTGTATCTTTATACATATTGAAATGCAAATGGTTACAGAGTTGTTCAGAGCTGTTAAACATTCTCACGTTGCTGAAGGTTTTGGAAGTTACAGGTGTAAATTGTGTATGGGGGTCCTGCCATATTCTGAAGAAGCAGAAGCCAGGAATGTTTTGTAAGTCTACACCAAAAGAAAAAAACTAAGGAAAGAGTGAAAGTATACATTGCTCTAAGCATTTGTTTTCCTTTGGTATAAATGGGGCCTCTGAATGGAGCTCTGTTTTCCTGTGATTAGAAAAGAATTACTCTTGACATAGATTTCAAGAGGCTACAGTAGCAGAAAGCTTTCATGGAGCAGAAGGTGTAATCCAAGAGACCCTGGACACAAGGTGTAAACAGGGAATGAAGACAAAGCACATTTTATTTAGGTTTAAAAGAAGTAGAGCTGCTTCTCTCTTGTTTGGCCAGCAAGCCTAGCTGCTGTCAGACTGTAGATCACTATGGTGCAACCTCTAGGAAGCTACTGAAATCCAGGGCATAAATAATACAAGTCAGGAAATATACTGAAAGTCAAACCTGGAATCATATTCAGCATGTAGTGAAGTCAAAATATGTGCAAGATCCAGGAGAACTGTTAGAATTAATGCAACTCATACTGGATGTTAGTACAGACCCTTTCATTATTCATTCCAATTCTTTATTAGTAGCCTTATCTTTCCTGCATTTTCATTGGGCTAAACAAAATTACACACATACATTATTGAATCACCAGATATTGCTTGCTATTTTAATTAACTTTCTGGGTACACTTCAGCTTTTAATTAAATCCTCAGCTTCTGGGAGACGTGTATTAGCTCAGGTGGGCTTGGTGTAGAGAATTCTAGAAGTATTAAAGCTCATGCAGCTCTTTTTAAAGTGTTAAATACTGCACAAGTCCCTACTCTGACCTTAGGAGAGCTCTGTCATCCACCTGCCATTTCTCAGGACACTTTAATTAAGGTTTCACACCACTGAAATCTAGGGGGTCTACACTTTTCAAATATGTTGAGTAGGAAACAAATCCCTCTTGATAAGCTGGTATAGCCCATGGAAGATCTAATTTTATAGCAGTACTAACATTTGTGATAGTGTAACTTGTTAGTATGAGTTACCTCTACTTCATTAGCTGCCTTGGACATTCAGAGATCTTTTGGCATCATTCTGCTTTTTTACTGTACATTCTGTTTGTTGGATTCATTTTCCCACATACTACAGGATACAACCTTGTGAAACTAGGAATGATTTGGGAGGTGCAGTATTATTTCAGTGTATTCTTGGTCGTGCAAATGGGGCAATGAATATTCCTTTTACAAGTGTAGCAGTGATACTAATTCTTCTTGAGTACATCATTGCAAAATCACACAATTATTCAAATAAGGAAACTTTTCACCTACCTGAAGTTTAAACTTTTAATTTTGAACCTTGCTTTTCCTCTCCTTAAAATAAGTTGATCATTGTTGTTTACTATTTGATACCTTACTTGATGCTGTAAGTTGTTGGGAGCAAAATGGTTTCTTCAAATATTCTCTTGTTAAATTAAAGTTTAACCAGTTTTGGTTGTTTGGGGGAGTTTTCCTGCCTTTGTGTTTCAACATTTGACAAGCCTTTGGTAAAAAAAGTTTTTTCTGGTTATATTGACAGATTATATGACAAATTAAAATGCTGATTTCTGGGGAGTTGCATCCTTTATCACAGATGAACTGGGACCAGAGCCCAGTTCTGCAGAGATTTTACAAGAGCAGTAACCCAGCAGTCATGGTGGTTGGAGAGTGAGCTTGTGGTGTCACAGCTACTGCTTGTGCCTGACAGCTGTGGGTGAAAGCTGAGACCAAAAACCAGGGACAGTGTATGAGGTCAGGAGGGGAGCTATAGATGACATTGTCACCACTGTGTAAGTCAGAGACCTTTAAGGTATGAAATTGAGAACTGAGTATTGATTGCATGGTGTATCTGTGGGAGTAATCCTGGACCTGAATTATAGCTAATAGCCTTAACTTACAAATTTATGGTGGGTGAAGAAGTTGTGATGTGGAAGTGTTTACTCTCAAATGCATGAGTTCTGTACAGCAAGAAAAATATCTGGTCCAAATCAAATTATTTAACTACTGTCTTCTTCTGGTACATGAAGCAACTGAGACACAATCCTGACTGAGACCTGCGGTACTCAGTCAGTCAGACATGACCCATAGCAAACATTTTTTAATGGCAGCTTACTATTACAAAGTAGATGTGCTGTATTTATGACTTTGATTCATTAGGGATTCTTTGAAATTCAGAAATAATTTCCTGAAAAACTCAGTTCTGTTCCTAAACATTTTCCCTACTTCTCTGGAGTTAGTGTTCACTACAGAAGAAGAATCTTAATTTCTCCCACTCCAAATATAATGTCTTCAAAGAACCAGGAGGAAACTTTGAGTTGTTCTTCTTAGTCCAAATGACAAGGAATAAAATAGTGTCTTGTGTAGAACCTCCTTAAGAATTGTTGATCCGAAAAATTCCCCTAAAAATCAGCATATCCTCTGTCCTCAAGTGATATAAATTCACTGTTCAAAATTTGTGTCACATTTAACGTAGGAAAAAAATAGTTTCACATCTTTCTGTGCAAGTCAGATAAATAGGGAAGTGTATTTGAAATTAGAACGGATTGGGATAAAACGTACTTTGTTTGCAGAATCTCCACAGTGCCAATCTGCATCTCTTGTGTGCTCCCTAAAGCAGCTTCCCAGACTTATGATCTTAAAGAAAATAGACAGAAAACAACTTTGAAACACGGGTTATACGTGACCAAACTCGGAAATACAAAGTTTTTTCCTTGCAGTTGAAAGAATTCTTGCAGAATCTTTAACCATACCTGTCCAGTGGCTGTTACAAGTACTAAGATTATGTCCTCTTTTTTGTATACAACTTCTTCCATTTCTTGGGCAGTCCTTTCCACAAATGCTTTTTCTGTCTCTAATGCTGATGCATACACATTGCTTTACCCTCTTTATGGCAGAGAGCAAAATAGAGGAAGAAGGGAGAAAAATTCTTTGTTCCCTTCTTTTCTCCCAAGCATAAAACCAGTGGTAGAAATACAAAATTAATCAGTAGGATCTCATGAGCACTCTTATGTAGCACCAGAGATATCACAGAGTTCTGTGCTTCCAACATCAAACCTGAGATAATTGCTAACTGAGAGCAGGATGGAAGTCCCAGGATGCCCATTCAGTCCCAGGGACAGATGGGTAGAGTAATAGAAACATTCTAAGGTGTCTTACACTACCTCTTTCCTTTTCCTCTCTTTGATTCAGCTATTGATCATTTTGGTAGTCATGAGTAAGTATCAACAATTTGTATGAAGAAGAAAATCCTGAAAACTAAGTTGCAGTGATCATAGCAAAATGTTAGAAAAATAAGTTAATGGGAAAAGTACAATTCATCCTACTGTATGTTTCGTTAACTTTTTGCAGCTGTGCTGTTTGTGAAGATTCATGGAATTGACGTGCCTCGAGAAGGCAGTGCTTAAGACAATGTAAATTAATATTTAGAGACTTTCACCTTTGAGCACCTAGAGGTTAACATTCCCCATCCACTCAGTTTGGAGTGGAAATGATAGAAAGGACTGCCTCAATTTTTTAGAGTTTTAATAACTATATCTATCTGGTTAAAAAACTTAATCATACTGTGGCTTGCTCCCCATTCCCCTTGGAAATGAATGACAAGATTCCCAACCAAGTTATTTTGAGGCACTTACTACTTATTCAAAGTCCATGACAACTTGCAAAGCTGGGAAAGAGAAATAGAAGAGTTTAGTTCACTTATTTCCAAAACCTCATTGTTTATCTTGGTTGGATTTGGTTTGGTTTTATAGAAAATGTCAGTAAAACTGAAATTTCTTTGAGTTGTGTAATGAAAGTTGACAATGCTAGTGCAGAGCATTCCCACAGAAGAGAGAGATAATTAGAGTATATACAAGAAAAGAGCTGTCTAAAAGAGAATAATGTCAGATACCAGGAGACTAGAGTATGTTTATACTGCCTAATGCAGTGAATGCGAGCTGCACTGGAAGCTTTCCCTGGCTGGACTGTAGTGTATGGTACCAACCTCCTGGTACCACGTGTTCTTGCTAAAGCAAGCTGGATCATACTGCTGGTCTCAGGTACTGAAGCCTTTAGGATCTTGCTTTGTATCTTGGTAGTTATTTGTTCTGCTCTTCAATTCATTCTTACCTATTTCATGTCTTTAAAAAACAAACAAAACAATCCTTGCCACACTTACTTATATAGTTTTATTGTTAGTATAATTTGCAACACATTAAATCATCTTTCTGGTTGGAAAGGGTTGGGAGAGAGATGCATAAATATTATTTTGGGGGTGAATGGTGTGCAGTTGTTCTGAACAGTGCTGCAGCAACATGAGCTGATCTCTGCTGGCTCATCTGCCTGGTTTGGCTGTGATGTGTGACATCCTGCAGATATGTCCATTGTTTAAAGAGATGTTAAGATCTGTTCTTGCAGAGAAATCTGCTTGTAGACTCACACAAAACCTTGTTAGAGGTACACCATTGGTGTAGTTAGTTTACTTCTAACCTTATACAGTTTACTTCTAACCTTTTGTAGAGAGTTTTTGCAGCATCTTCAACTCTTAAGTCAGAAAGTATTTTTAAATTCAGTTTGAACATCTGTTGATTAGAATTTCAAATTTGCAGGAGAAGTAAATACTTTATGAAGAATGTGAAGAAGCCTAAGCACACAGCACAGAATTCTGCACAGGATTATGTCTGTGTCATTACTAGGACCACTTTTGAATAGGCTTTTTATGGGGCTCTGTACAAACACAGGTTGTTTATTAAATAAAATTTTGAAATTCTGACAATTCTGAACTTCTGCATGTTGACTTGGGAATGGAAATGATAAATACCAATCTTAGTGGGCAGGTAAGATGATTTTTAAGTATCAGAGGCTCAGGGTTTTATGGTAATGTTGACTTCACTTTCTTTTACCTACCAGTGGGAGTTTCTTTGAACGTATCAAAAGGGGTCACTGTAGTATAGAAGGCTAAACCTTCAGAGCAGTTGGTGCCTGCAGTGAAAGCATAAATGTCTAGAGCAAACAATTAAGATGATTGATGGTACTTAGTAATGAAGAACTTTGCCTTTCCATGTCAGCAGTGGTACTTGAATGGCTCAGCTTTCAGAAACTCAGAAACGTACCAGGGCTCTTGAGCATAGCAATGAAGAAAAGGCAGTTGTTTTTCATTATCCACACCACATACTGTAGGTTTGTGATACTCTCTGGTCTGGAATATGGAATTCTATTTTGTTTTCTGTTCTCTCAGTATCCCTTTCCCATCAGGTTCCTCAGGCATGATGACAGCAGCTTCATAGCTTCTGGTGTGCAGTCTTGGGCTTCCTTTGAGGGACTCCTCTGTAAGGCAGGGATGGTACACTGCTTTATGGCTTTAGCCATTTTTTCTCTGGTGATGAAATTTAAGTGAATTTTTTATGATACATTGTGAAGAAGTTTCTGGGGTGCTCAGAGGAGCTCAAATGTTTTGAGGCACTACATAATGTTTTTCCAAGATGTTTGCATTAGAGACCTGAGAAGTAGGTGATTCATAGTTTACTTCAAACATCAGAGAACAATTGCAGTGCTGTGAGATGTGTTATTACATTTACTAGATTGAAATCTTCTACTCTGGAAGTCTGGCATGTTTGAGGTTGATGACTTGGGCAAATGAACTTCAGCTGGCAGATGGATTCCCTCGTGCAATGCTCTTTCCACTAGTAGAAAAGTTATTTATTTTGTCTTTTATATAGTGTGTTAAAAGAAGCAGTTCTGCAGTAAATTCCCTTAAGAGACACAACCTGCATTTGATGCCATCCCATAATGAACTTAACAGCATATACACTGCAGGAGTTCATTTATCTAACTTACTTTATAACCAGAAAAGCAGAGTTTTCAGGAGAAAAGGTTTCACCTCTAAATATGGATTGGCATTTTGGATCAAAATACAGATACATCTATTGGCCTTTTGCCCCAGCACACACAAGTTAATAATGGAACTGCTGCAAAATCTGCTGGCCTTGATGTGACATCAGGCAGTTGTGCACATGCAGATCACAGAATGTCCATTCTGATTTTCAAACCACTGAAGAAACAAGGAGTGAATACAGTAGTAATAACTTAATTGAATATACCCGCTGTGAACTAATGAAAAAATGTTCAGAACTACTGTCACTCAGTTGCTGAATAACAGTGTTTTAAACACCTTTAAATTTTAAATTAAACCTACAGAAATACAAGTTCCAATCTTTAAAGCACTTGTAGCAATGAGACTAAAGATCTGAATTCTCTTTTTGGAAATGGAGCTTCCAGGAGATCTGCATTACTAATTCAACCAGAATAAGCCCCCTTCCATAAATCAGCCAATATATGCAGAACTATTTTTGTAACATTCAAAATGAGCTTGGGTATTCTTTCATTAGATACTATCTGTTCTAATTAGAAGTACATATTTAAATATATATATACACATATTAATAACAGGTTTAGATCATTTAGTTGCTGAAATTAGACATACTATTCACATACTCTGGGATAAATGAAAATCACCTGCATTCTTTTGTGGACATTTACTGAAACTTTATTCAAGAATGCAAAAAAAATCCTTGATGAACAGAAAAAGATAAATAATGTGTCATGTGGAATAAATATAGCTTATAATACAGATTTTCCTGTGTGAAAATAGGTGCTCTATAGAGAAATAAAAGGTGTTCAAAAATGAAATAAAGAACAGACAAATCACAGGATGGATTGTATTGGGGTGTCAGGGTAGAAAGGAACATTATGAAGCTGTGCTGGTCTGCACGAGACTTTGTAGAAGGGGAAGAGATGAGGCAATTGAAAGGTCACATTCAAAAGTGATAAATCATGTGGCATATGTACTTCCTTACTAGATTTACAGAATTGTCAAAGGGTCTTGGTGAAGCAGTGCAGAAGATTGTATACATTTTCAAGATCTATTTTCAGTAACATTAGGTGGCATTTTTACATATGCTTATTAAATATTTGGAAAGGATCTGTGAAACTGCCAGGATTTAAAACCAGTTTTTATATAGAAGGGACTGAGACACCTCCTGCCTAGTCTGTATCTTTATGGTGTCTTGCATCTGCTTCTTAGACATTCATTGCAGATAAGATGATGAACTTGATTTTTGAGCTCATCCAGTCAGGTATTTATGATTCTTGTACCTGCAGTGGACATTGGTTCAGCAAATTTAAATCTTATTTCAAGAAATAAGGGAAGCCTTTAGACCCCGCTTTCTGTGAGAGAGAACTAAGTGAAGTGCCTGTTCACTACTGGCACTATAGTCCAGGGATATTTTCATTTTAACAATCAGACCTTGAATTTTTGGCACCTCGGGAGAGATATTTGTCACATTTGAGTGTGGTATGACCCAGATTGAGATTGGAGGCAGTGATCAAGGGGTGAGATACATATCACTTCAATCTGCACGTTTCTGTGGGCTGCTAGGAGCATTTCCATCCATATTTCTGAATTGTACATACCAATACAGAAAACTTGTATCTTTGGCTTTGTTCCTAGAACTGCATTTCAAAGCCAGCCACAGATAATAGGCATGTCTTTTCATAGCCTGGTGCAACTGAAACAAAGAGCAAAGATAAATCAATTTTTCTTCACTTTTTACAAATAATTCCACATAGGAAACTTTTTCTCTCTCTGTTTTCTTAACAATCACTCTAATATAAAGGTAGCATGTTGTTCTCTCCTGCAATTGATGTTTTATAGTCCAGGAACTTAAGTTACTTCACATACATATTCTCATGTATATGTGTGTATGTATATATGCAGCACAAAACACTCTCCCCCAATCATTCACTCACTCATTTTTATCCTTTTCCATCTCTCAAATATCATAGTTTTGTGGGTTTAGTATCTTTTGAGCATTTCAGGAGCAGCAGTAATGTAAAGCATTCAAGAAAGAGGCAGAGTGTTACTCTTTGCACCATCAGGTGCAAATCCCAGCACAGGCGATATTATATGAACCATACTTGGTTTCATATACAGTGGACTAGTGAGCTCTGTAACTGTGTGACTTTTCCCTCCTGTAGCATCTTAGTGCTACTCAGTGCTATTTAACATTTGTTTTGGAGGTGGAAATTTGAGGCAGTTTCTTTACTGTTACAAAGTGTTAGGGACAAAGAAGAAAAAAAAGCTGATTTCCTGTGTAGACTAGAAAGTGGTGGCTGTGGCAGATGCCCTCCTCACCTGCAGGGAAAAGTATTGGCATGTTTCTAAGTCGTGCTCCGGGAAAGCTGAGTAACATTGAGGAACTTTAGTCAGAGACAATAACCTCATCTTCTCAGCTCCAGAGCAAAGTGATGTGGCATGACATCCCTGTGTCAAATGCCTGTTCCCCCCTGTGGTTAGTGTCAGAATGGCTCATGGGGAGAAGCTTCTGAAGACCGGGATAGCGAAGGAGCAGTGAACTCTCCTGCTGTCACTGCCAACGGTGGCAGTGAGGAGGAAGAAAGGTGCTTAAATTTAACAGTTCTGACTTGAAAACCTGCTTGGGAGCTCACCCTAGAGTACCATAGGCTGAATTTCAGAAATGACAACATGGTCCACTTAAAAGTCAGAAAGATTTCAGCGAAGGTGCTTATAACCCAAAAGCATTAGCTTTGTTTTATGTAGACATATACATAACCTAGATGATTTTGCAGGTTTCCTGTATAAGATGAGAGGATGGCAAAAATCCCACAAATCTCATGTGACTTGAGCTTTGGTACTACGTTGATAAATTCTCAGCAAAATGCAGTAAATGATAAAAAAATTAATTGTAAGAAAATAGTTTTAAACTGGAATTAATTTTTGAGATCTAAGTAGCCCCCAGTAGGCGGGGTTCTTCACTTGTGGCTCAGGTGAGGTGGCACCTGTGTAAGCAGTCCCTAACCGTTCTCCTGTCTCCCTCTGGCAGGTTACGTGTTCTGCATGTTGCACCGCCTGCCCGAACAGCACGACTGCACGTTCGACCACATGGGCCGCGGGCGCGAGGAGGCCATCATGAAAATGGTGAAACTGGATCGGAAAGTAGGGAGATCTTGCCAACGCATTGGCGAAGGATGTTCCTGAGTGCAAGACTGCAACCAAATGCTGTTCTCTTAGTTCACTAATGTTAGCCTTATTTAGGACAAAGTCAGCCAGACACCTTGTACTAGGCAAGTTTCAGACTACAGCCAATCAGTTTCCTTTCTTTAGCCAACCGTCCTGGTACTGTAGTTTAGGGATTGATGGTGGTTGAAATTGATCTCTGGCTGGTTACTAAGGTGCCTGCTAGCCACCGTATAAAAATAAAACATGAAGAAATATTATTTTTGAGTATGGCTAGTGGATTTAAACAAAGCAAGAAAAATCCAAAGGCTTCTGTTATTGCTGGAGTCACTCTAAAAGCCTTATGCTGGAAACATTCCAGCTGCAGAGTTAAAACAAATAGTTGTATAGAAGCTGGTGTAAAAGTTTGCTATGCACATGGCTTTCTGACAAACTGTTTAATGTGCAGCCTTTCACCTCTTCATTGCTACTGAATCCTGAGGAGGTGAAATACTACTTGGAGCAGCAACTGCAGCTGCTTAAGCCCAGAAGACCTGACTGGTCACTCGTGCCTTCATCGCGTGTGGCTTTTGAGTTAGGCAGTGTCACCAGCATCAGGGATTCTGTTGGGGTAGGAACACCTTTCTGGTTCTTCCCAGGAAGCCAAAAAGAAAGGGGGACAGAGATTCTTATGAAAAATTTTATATGTATCTTACTATAAAGAACCTATCAGGGTTTTTTTTTCTTTTTTTTTTTTTTTAATCTTTCTTCTCTGTTAAATTATGATCTCTCTTTAAAGCCAACTCCATCCTGGAGCAGTAAATGGTGCATAACTTTTTACATGGCATCCACAGAGATTCTATATGTTATGTGAACAGATTCCACATACCTTGAGCAGTGCAGCCATTCCCACTGGCCGAAACCTGATTGGCTCTTGTTTGCCTTTTGCTAAGTGCAGGTATCTGATAATTGATCAAATAAGGCTAATTCACAGCACAGTAGCCATGGCTGGATTCTACAGACTGACTTTCTGTAGCTAGACTTACATATTGGGGAAAAAAAGGACATTTTGTAGCAAACGGAATTCAGTAACAGTATTGGGGAACAACCTGTAAAACAAACACCCTTTGTCAGAATGAGTTTGTGTTCCTCACGTTCAGAGTGTCAATGAGATAATCAAAGGGGCTCCACCAGCCCTCCTTCTATGCAGCTGAATGCGCCCACGAAAATCCCTGCCCACAAAGTGAGTATAGCAAGTGGATGTGAAAAGCAGCATTACCTGGATAGAACATTCTGGATCTGGTTAGAGCCGTGGTTCTGTGTTACGGTGTGTCACGCTGAGCTGAGCCCACCCGCACCAGCTTTGCCACTTTGGAAACATAAAAGCAAACATCATAACCGGGCTGTCTCCTGCTGCACACAGGGCTTACGCAGGTAAAAATTATTCATGCCGATGTCGCCCAGCTTAATCCTGAATGAGTTTAACTTCTCAGTCGATCAGTAAGTTATTAACAAGTGGGTAAACCTGTAAGGAAATCTGAGGGAGGGATCGACTTGTCTCATCTTCAAATACCGGGCAGATCTGAAACATTGGGGGTGAAGTAGCCTGTCACTTGGAAAACCCCAGCTTGTATGAATCATCCTCCGTTCTACTAGTTACAGGTAATTAACTCCTTATAGGCCAAATTATACTGTTACTTTGGTAGCCAGTTAGAAACATGTAACAATGAGACAACTAATTAAAATACATATATATATATATATGTCTCTCCACACCCACACTCGGCATCTGACTGTATTAGCATTAACCATGAAGCAAATCAGAAGTGTCCCATCATTATAAATGCAAGCTGTCTGGAAGGCAAGCTGCTTTTTTTTTTTTTTTTTTTCTTGTTCTTATTCAAGAATATGAACCAGCAGCAAAAGCTTCTGTAATGGGCTGCAGTTTCAGGAAGTGGTCCTGGGGAGAGGGACTGTCTAAGGATATTATTTACATTTGCCGTGAGGATTTTAAAAAAACCATGGATTTTGGCGGCTGCTGTGATACGCACTTTCTTTTCCTACAAAATCCTACCCTAGCATTTGATGGGCATTCTGATTGATACACAAGACTTTCCTGCATTAATACTGAAGATGCTATTTTGTTCCTCCTTACTATTCTCTTTAATCTCGTTACAAGTGCACAGACGGTTTCAAGGTGGCTCTTGAGAGGACACTACTTAACGTTCATGTGAATATGGACAATGTTCACTTTAAACAAAAAGTTGGGGAGGGGGTTGTTCCTTTGCAGTATCTGTTCTGTGAAGTTTGTAAAACGTAAAGAAAGCTTAAGTTCTTGTATCTTAAAAGAAGATCTTATTTAACCCTTTTGTGTTCTAGATTTACTTACACATGTAGCCTAGAGCTCAGTTTTAGTTTAACATTGTGAAAATATTAAAAGAATCTTGTAACTTTATTCTTTTTCCTCATGCTAAAAAAAAAAATTAAACCAATCAGATTAAAGTTTGAATTCCTTTCTGCCTATTCCAACAGGTCTTGCTATTTTGCACCATTTCTACTGTAAATTCATGTAAGAAATATAAATGGGGAAAAGATCAAGTTTAGGTCACTAACTTCAAGCTGAATTTACAATTGGTGAAGGGTGGACTTTTTGCAGGTTTGGAAGGGATGGATAGTATTTCTGCTAGGTTTGAATTGAGGAATTTGTTTTGTAAGCAAATCTACTGTAGCCAGTTTGGTCCATTTAACTTTTAGGTTAGGTACAGTAATCAAAGGAGTAAGTTGTGCATACTCTTCAAATGCATACTGTTACATTGTATCACTGGCATTAAAATGTCTTAAATGTTCTTTCATGCACTTTGATAGCTTAGCCTAGAGTAGCTGTATTCCAAATGAGAACAGGCTATATTCATGATTGATAAACAGAGGAATAACTATTATTTGTTACTCACTTTGATGTTAAAAACACAAGGCTAATTAAAAACCCCACAATTTACTGGATTAGAGGGAGAATTTAAAACTAATCAATTTTTTTTAAATTTGAAAATTTTGGACTTGAAATTTGCCTGGTTCATGGGACATACACACCCATTTTTTTCATCAAATTCTTACGGTATTTTCAATTATAAAACTTCATGATATTTGAACAAGATGGCTGTGTTCTAGTAAAGGTGAGTTACATAAAACAGCTCTGCCTTTTCATCCAGTTTCAAACCTGTAACTTGGTGTGAACCAGGGCTTCTAGGAAAAAATAAGAATTGCCTAGGAATGTTGCTGTGTACCTGTTCTGTTTCAAAGCAGCTCCGTGTCTTGACTGAGCAGCAGCACATCTGAGAACTTGAACTGCTCTTCAGTACTGCACAGGCAACACCCTGAAAAGAGTCCTTGTGCAGATCCAGCAGCAATTCAGAAGTTACACTATCTGCTTTTATCAACTCAGAGGCAGGAGATAAATACATTCAAAACTTGAATTTTGCATGACTTTTCTTTTGGACAAATTGTAATCCTCTGGCCTAGTGAATACAATATCCTCTTTATATTTGGCTTTGTACTCACTGTGGTGTTCAGTTCATTTTGTAATCAGCAATTCCTTCTGTGATTAAGCTACATCTTAGATATAAATCTCTAAGGGATAAAAGCACTTTTTTTTTCCTAATATTACAATGATTATTTCAGTACAAAGACTCACCTGGGAAGAAAACTGATATTAACTGTGTCATAAAAATACAGATTTTATAATAGACTACAAGAGCTATGCCAGTGTAATATCTGACAGCACCTGTCTTCACAGTTGATGTATAGACAGTTAAGTGCACTGACAAATTGTAGTAACATTCTCTTTGTTGTATTGTAGTTACTGATATTGTCAGTCATCAGAGGAACAGCCAAGAGAAGGTCTAAGCAAAGTAATCCCTTAATGTAACAATGAGTTTTTAGCCAGTTCACAGTGGAAATAAATTCATATTCTCCTGGAAACTTTTATGCCAAGAAGAGCAATGGAAACATTTAAGACTGCACTTTTTAAAATTACCTGTATTTATTGACACCAGATGTTTATCTCGTTACTGAAATAAATACCTGATAAGAATTCTGCATAAAGAACAAAAATAATATATGTAGTCCACCACAAAGGCTGTAGTGGCAGGAGCTGCTGTGTAAGGATGTAGTTTTAGTATAATCAGTTCATAAGATTATGCTTCATTAAGTCTGCATCTGTACATAATTCACTACACAAAGGACCACAGTGAAAGAAGAGTGCATAAGATTAAACTGCTCAAAAGTATTTGTAGCGCACATTTCACATGGTGAACTGGTGCACTAATGGGCTTTATTTCTCACTATCAGCAGCTGTTCTGGGAGAACAAACTTCACTCCTGCTAGAAAGAGCCACTCCTAAATAATGGTCCACTCTGAAATTGAGTAAGGGACAAAAGAAGGCATGAAACCAGGAGACAGGATGCAAAGTGCCAAGTGCTTAGTAATCACATCCACCTTTCTCTTCAAGTCAGATTGGATCATAGAATAGGAAAGAGGTAGGCAAACAGCACCAACTTTTTTCACTTGGTACTACAGAAAACCATTTTGCTTTATCTTCATGACTATACCTGTGTAGAGTTTGTCTGAGTCAATTCTCCCACAGACGTTATATGCAAAGAAATGAAACAGGACCGTCATAATAAGAAAACATTTTTGATGGATTTTTTAGTAATGACTACATATTTTGCTACTGGACCTTCCTATTTTGCAAATGCTGTTATTTTCTTTGGAAGAAAAACAAGCAGAACTTTTTAAGACTTAACTATAAATGATCTCAAATTCAATACATGCATCTGAAGCATTAGGAAGAGATTACTGAAGTTATATATATTTTTTAAAGATGGTGATGATGATTGCATCCTCTAGCAAAAAGGTTTTGTTCTTCACATAGTAGCAAGCACTGATGGCAATGGCTTAACCATAAGCAGAGTGCTCCTTTCTGCTAGGTTTGTGCAAAGCCAATAACATGCAGTAGGGATGCTCTGAGTTAATAACTTGTAGCACGGTGCAGTGACTGCGTAAGTAATGAGAATAAAATTTCAGAGACCTACTCCTGTCTGTGGCTCTCCCTTCACACAAAAGGACAGGTAATGCCCACTGTTTCCTTGTTGCTTGGTCCCCTTTATTTTTTTCCAAGTTGCAGAAGACATCTTCCTTCCCTCTACCAGCATGCTTGAGGAGGGCAGAAAACCAAATTATAACTAAAGGTTTTTTTTAGGGGGAAAAAAAAAAAAGTTGACATCTCTGGAGGCAAAGTATTGAAGTCATCCTCCATTTCAAAGATGCAGCTCCAGAAGGAGCTCTCCTTAGGGTTCATGGAAGGAACACTTGAAAATTTTGAGGTGTCTTTATCATCGCAGATTGTTTAGGATCTCTTTGAAGCAAAGAGCTGATCCTTAAAAAAATCCTAAAAAATAAAGGAAAGCACAGCATTTTGTCTTCCTTTGAAAGGGCTCTGCATGATCAGCACTGCTGCTTTAAGCCAGCTCAATGGAAGGTTCATTGTTGACTCCTGAAACACTCAGTCTCATCTCGCTGCTTTTTAAAGGAGCAAATAAATACAAGACTCTTAGAGGAAGGAGGAAAGAGTATGAGCTAAAGCTAAGCTAAATTCATTCTTCATTATAGGAATAATTTGTCTTTTTCCCCCCACCTCCTCCTCATGCAGTGTTTATACTACAGTTGCTTTAGATTTCTGAACATTTCAGCTACACTAGTTTCTGGAGAAATCTTTTAACACACTGCATTTAGCAACAACACAAGGAAGATGATGAGCTCCAGTATGTGAAAATGAAAATTAATCACTGTTGGCCAGCACAACACTTGTCCACACTAGAGTATTAAAAAGATGGCTACCTAGAAATCTTTTAGATCATCCTCCTGTATCAGCTTTGCATGAATCCTTCTCATTTGTGTAGTCTGTCCTGTGCACAGCAGAGGTGTGACTGTTGGCCTGTCTGCAGGCAGACTTTGCACTTCATTACACACACCCAACCCAGCTTTTTTGTAGATAGAAATGCTCATCAGGTAAGCAGCAGTTAGTTACAATTCTACAGCTATACACCTATTTTCAAGTGACTCTGTATACCTCTTGTTTTCTCCTTTTGACTGTTTGATCTCAGGTCTTGTTAAAAACAATAGTTCCATATGTATTTCCTGTACATGGACCTATATACACTCGAATCTTCTGGGACATCAAATGGCTGTAGCAGAATGATGGTGCTGGAATAAGCCAGCTTTCACTTCCTGCACACCCACATTTGTATTATCAGTCCTTGTCTGGCTTGTCTTCTGGGGAGATGTAGCTTGTCCCCATATCTCAATTTCCCTGTTTAATAGTAGCTGTAGTTAAATTATTGTCAACTACTATAGATGGTCCTGGAACCATTGTCATGTTCATTTGCAGTTCAAGTAAAAACACTCCCCTCAAGCAGGTGTGAGCTTTAAGTGACTGCCAGCAGCTCTGATCTTCCTCTACAGTGTGGATCCCACTGTCCCAGGGCATAGAGCTCTGAGGAATGACAGGAGTGTGCACATGTGCAGGATCAGCAAGATGATGCTGATTTTATTCCAGCTGCCACCTTAACAGAAATACTTTGCCTCTGAGGCAGCAACTCCTGCTAAATTAGTGGGAGCAGGTAAATATGTGCTATTTGAAACTTATTCTCCAATAAATACCTATTTATCAGCCTGTATCAGCACCCCTGTTGGCGTTCATTTCTTTATTTGCTGTGATTTCCATAAGCTTTTCTCCATCACCCCTTTTGCAAACTCTCCCTCATCGACTACGATGCCCACTCCTACATCAAATTGTCATGTTCAGAGACAGAGTCTGTATGAAGACAACAGGAGAGCTGAACACGTATCTAAAGGCACTGGGGCTTGTATTGCCATCTGTAATGGAAACATTAATTTTTAAATGTTACATGACTGCTTCTGTTTAGTATATGAAACTCCTAGAGCTGTTTTAATACACTAGCAAATAACATTAAGGCAGTGTTCTACTTCCAATTCAGCCTCCTTCTTCCTTGCTCTTAACTCTGGACTTCCTCCATCCAAGAAATCTTAAGCTAGCTTGATAGTGCAGCCACTGGAGTGCAGCCACATGCAGTGTTTAATACCACCTCTGCAAGTACCAAATACCTATCCCGACCAAGAATAAAAAATTGTCTCTTTGTTCTGCTTTAGTTATTTCTTCCTCTTGTTAACCCAATGCTGTTATTCTGTGGATAAAATATAAAGGTATCACTCATTTGCTAAGTAATGCTAAATGTTTATCAATCACAGTGACTGATTTAAGATTTTTAGCATGTGGTTGATACTGTGGGTTTGTTTGGTTTCTTTACACTAAGCTTCATGAAGCCAAGTTCAAGTGTAAACTACTGAAACAGGCAGGTCTGACTGAGATAGAAACCATGCATCAGGCAGACCCAAGTCAAGACTTCTTTACATGAAATAGAAGCAGTTACTTGCCTTTGCTGTTCTCCATGTGGAGAATGGAGGTAAAGCCAACTCTGCTGCCTCAGCTGCATTGCCTGGCTCACAGCTGGAGGGGTGTTCTGTGCTGTGCCCCAGGCCCTGAAAGATCTCTGGAGTCACGGAACCATCCTCCACTAGTCCCTGAAGGCAATCAAGTTGTACACTGTACTTCCTCTTTCTAGACATGTTTATTCTGCAAAACAATAAAACTGTTTATGAAGAGATGTGATGTATTAAACAAGATAGTGCTGACCTGTGATTGAATCATGCATTCTGGGGTGGCTTTCTCTTAGCAGCCTTTGACTGGCCACAGTAAGGCGAGTAAGGAACTTCAATAAGCCTATGGAACTTAAATCACTCCACAGGAACTGAAACAAATGGTAGGCCTTATGTAGTCTGCATACATCCAGCGAGGCAGAAAGATTAATGCTTTTATTTCATACCAGCCCTGATTCAGTCACTTAACATCAACACAGATCAGTTTCCCTCAGCCAACATTCAGTATCTTTCTAGAGTAAAGGCAAGGAGGATCAATCATTTTGAGAGCAGTCTGCAGATAAAACATATCAGAGTTAAATATCTACTATAAGGATTACAGAGTTTTGTGTAAAGCGTACCAAAATAGAATTCTAATACTGCAATGCATTTCAAATACAACACTACATTTCTGATTTCTCAGAAAGCTCCATGGGAGCCAAGATTGGGGCATTAACAGCAGAAAAAAACAAAAGGCAATAGGCTTCCCACACCATGTAATTCTTCATGGTAAGACAGTCTGACCCTTGCTGTACTTACTGTTTATGGATTTCTTGGTGTAATTTTCTGTTTGAGAGAGCTTAACGGTGAACTACAGCTTGTGGATACTGTGTAATTCCATTGCTAGATAACTGCTACTCCAAAGTGTGTGAGAAAAATGAAAGCATTAAGTGTTAGAATACCTAGTTTTTATCCTTTATTTTCAGGCACATGGCTAAGGGGTTGATCCCTTAAATATAGAAAAAACAGGCAAATTTAAAGTAGCAAATTTTCTCAAGGAGCCTGTGTAAACTTCCTGCACAAATTTCATCAGCATGTTAATTGAGAGCTGCCAGGTAAACAGTCCTTATTTCTTAAAAAGCCTCAGTGATAAAGTGACTGGCTCACTCTAGCCAGAGGCACATTCTTCATGCCTTGCTTCTGTGCCATACAAATTATCTGTGACTGCTGGGGCTCTGCCTGTGCCAGCACAGCCACACAAATAGAAGTACAAGCTTTGCACACCAACTCTCACAGTCCATGGAGATGGCTGAACTGCAAAGGTTTGCAACAGATAACGGGTTTACACAATGCTTCTCTAACCATCTTTTGTTTTACTTCTCTGCTGGCACATAGGTCTTATAGAGAAGCATAATAAATGCCTTTGTTTTGTGAGGTGTCAAGCCAACTAAGATTTAAATACTATACATAACCATCCCCAAAATAAAAAAGGATCCTTCCTTCTTGTGAATATCAAACCCAGTCACATTCCTTGAGTTGCAACAGGCCTACGACACTCACAGGACAGTCTCACACAATCATTATTTCTTCAGAGATGACAGACTATGCAAGCTTTACCTGCAGGCAGTTCAGCAACTAGTTCATTTAATTTGGGAAGGAGAGAGAAGTAGTACTGGGCTCTAAAGTATCCACTTAGCTCAAATTTATCTGAATGTGGTAGCCAGCTCTAATACTGAGTTACAGTCCACACCAACTCACGTAAAAGAATCAAGCTCCATTTCTGTGCTTGCCCCCAGTGACTATGCAAACCATAAAAATGCCACCTGTGGTGTGATCATACAAGTCCCTTGTCACTCTAAAGTCATAGGCAGCATCAAGGAGTTCAGATTGGCCAGGCTGAGACCTGTGCACCAGCCTCTGTGCAGAGAAAAGGGTACAATCCTCTGCTACTATGGAGAGAAGTCACTGTGACATTCCAGCACTGACTTTGGTAGGCAGGACAGAAAGGCAGTCATGTGTAAGATGCTGTCAGTACAGCGATTGAGCCATGCTGGAGCTCCCAAGGCACCTCCTGTGTGAGCTCCATGCTCTGCTCCTACATCACTTGGCCATGACTTACCTGTACTCTGCAAACCCTCTCCTCCAGCAGTAGAAAGGGCTTAAGAGCTCCTCTGCAATGACATCCACCCATGTCCTTTCCTCAGACAAGTGGCAGATCAGCCCTGGCAAATGCTTGACCAAAAGTCATCAAAGAGAAAGGAAAAAGAGTAGAACTCCCTGTGCTGCTTTGGACTGCTGAAGGCCATTTTGAAACCTTCCCTCTCCCCATTCTCCAAATCTTGTTTCAGGTCCTGAGCATCTGTCAAGCAAAGGTCAGTGAAAGGATGGCACATGCTCCAGAGAAGCCTCCTTCCAACATCCCACTAACTCCTGTCCAAAGTTGCAGTGGTGGCTTGGTATTTGATGGTACTGGAAGGTTTGTTGCAGATGGCATGGGATGCAAAACTTGGGTGGAATGTCCTCCTGACACACAAGAAAGGAAGTTGCTGTTTTTAAAAACTGGCAAGAACTAGTCTCTGTTTAGTGATCTGACAGTGCCCATTTTATCATTTTGGACACAGAGCTTCCTGCAGAAGCGAGTTTTAGTCAGTGACCTGACCTCTGGGTACAAGACTGGTCCTCAGGAACATCAACAGTAAATCTCTCTGCCACCGTTTCATTCTTTGCTCAAACTGAGCCCTGCATCAGTGACTGCACAATGTCAAGGTGTGACATAAAATATCTGGCTCCATGCTGAACTAATGCTTTGACTCAATATTTCATTTTCACAAGAAATGAAAAACAAATGGACATGGAAGATTACTGAAAGGACAGTTCACTAGCCAGGGTGACTGGACTCTACATTACACTGACTTCTTACAAGCCATTCAAGTTCCCTAAGGTTAGCTGGAGTACTATTCTCCTCTCTCCCACACTAAGAGGGTGTTTGATTTTGCTTGCGATGTTGTAAATGTGTCAGATCCCTCCCAGAGGTATTTGCCCTTTGGGAAAAGGATCAAAGCGTGCAATCCAATTTGTAAAGCACAGAAATACTTGCAAAAAAGTGCTGCATGCAGGCTACTAAGAGGCTGGCTGTCAGTATTCATTTCAGAATAACCTGTGTGTAGCAGAAAGTAAAATAAGTGTGTGACCCTAAATATAAATAAAGCCAGTATGTGGCTCCTGAAGATGAACATGGACATTGTTGACCCAGAACCTGAAGGGCAGGGTTTAAAGGACTTTCCATTCATTTTTGTTTTAGCAACCTTGAAAGAAGAAATACTCCCCATCTCACACGGCTACCTCTCTCACAGATCAGGTCTTTGGTAGCACTCCAGTTTCACATCTGTATTTATTAATAAGTGGACAAAATGTATTGAACTGCCACATTTCACAGCTGAGAACTAAAGCTGAGAATTAACAGACCATGGAACTATGAAAACATCTGGTATCTGGCTGGAATGAAACTAGATCCTAGATAAACCCAAAGTTCAAGATTATTGTCCTGACCATTAAGATTCCTCCCAGTTCCACTGGTATTTAAAGAAAACCTCTCTTGGGAATGCTGCAGCATCACAGAAATTGCACAAGACTTCTGTAAGTTTCTGGGCTAATAGAACTTTTAAAAACTCCAACAAATATCAATGTCATGAAAATGCATTTGCTGCCCTCTCTTTAGGCAGCAAAGACTAAGTGACATGATGTCACCTTTCATAAAGGGTTTTAGCAGTTCTGTGGGCTGAAATCAAATGCACAGCATTATGCAGCTGTGTTACAATGCCACAGTATACGGAATATAGCAGGTGCAGTGCTGAGATCTCCTGACTGCAGATTTAATTAATATCCATACAGTGCTCAGCACCTCAGTATCAACACACTACTACCACAATGCCACAAAGCAGCAACACTGACCAGACTTCAGCAAAACCTTTGGTTGTTTCTTATATTTGGCAGAATTGCCATTTATCAGGTAAACCATGCCCAGCCTTGCCCTGCTAAGCCTCATAGCCCTCCTCTGGCCCCAGCAGAGCCCAATGCTTTGGCAATAAGGACCCTTTCCTGCGGAAAACTGGACAAAGTCTCTTCTGCTCTAAGATCACCAGGCCACACTGATTGCCAGCTGCTGAGCTCTATTGTTATCTTTGCTTTTAAAGCACTCTGGACAACCACAATGCTGCACAAAACATACTCATTTATTTAACCAAATTACATTAGCCCTGCCTATTACATTGATGCGACCAAACTGACATTTTTATTGATTCAGGTAGCCTGTTCTATGTACCTTCTTCATTATTTTCCATTTGTCCAATTAAAGCAAAAGGAGAGATGAAAAATAGGCTGTGACAGAACCCTGAAACAGCTTGAGTATTCATGTGGAACAACTCCCCACCTTTTCTTTCAGATAAGCACATCAAAGTACACCAAGAAGCTCTCAATCTCTAAACCAGGAGATGTTCTAGTTTATTAGGCTCTAAAATGAGACCTTTCTTCAAATAGATAAAAAACTGAGATTTGCTTGGTAAGGCAGTCAATAAAAGAGATTCAGAGCACATTCTCCCTTTCTTCTCATCACCTTGTTCTTATGGAAAAAGAAAGGGACTCTCTCTCTGTTAGGGTTTCCCTACTTGCATTGCTGATCTTTCCTGCTGAAGATTTTCTAACTGAGAAGAATGGCTTTCCCCACCACCACCCCCAAGAGAAAGTACAAGTACTTCCAACAGCATTTCACTCTCGTGTAGCAGCTGCAAAACACACAGGCAGTCCCTCCTCACTGCTACTCCACTACAACACACCTCACGAGAAACAAAGGGATAAAATAAAGCAGCTGCACCCTTTGCTGCAAAGGCCTGCATCTGGTATCTGGTACCACCTCTGTCTGCTAAACAAATCAAAACACAAGAACTGTGTACAAGAACTAGGACAGCTGAACTGATGTGCCCAACCTGCATTACTTTACACCCTGGATAATGAATTTCCTGCAGCCAAGAATAACTAAAAAGTAATTTAGAATAAACAGGGAAACTGGTAAAAATGAGCTTGCTAAATTTAATTCAGAGTATTAAACCTGGATTTTTGTTGTCAGATTTTGTGGGCAACTTAAAAGTATGCCATGAAGAGCTATGAAGACAATATTCTTCCTTTTGCAAAGAAAAATCCAGACAGAAGGCAGCTGCCAATAAGGTAGCATTTGTTTTAGTCACGTAAATAATATCTTCCATAACCTCCATGCCTTGATGTCAACAAATGACAGTAATAGAGAAACTGAGATAACAGCAGGTCTGCATGAGCACAGAGGTAACTCCAGGTCTCCAGTGATGGGCGGGTGAGCACTGTTTGACAGATGGCCTGAAAACCTGAGCACTGGCTGGGCTCATTCTGAGCTGCTCTTTACTGTGGAATGCAAAGGGCACATGTTGACAACACTGAGCAGGAATCAGAGGGACGTGGTTTGCATAACAGCTCTATTGTTATGTTTGTTTGTTTTTAAATGAGGTGTGGGAACATGAAATCCGAGGTTTTTTTTAAGTCCTCTCCCTTTTTACAGCTTCCTTTCTCATGTGCCAACATGTTTTATATTTATGTGCTTTGAGAATTTCCATAGATGTTACATGCAATAGCTTCAGCAGCAGTTGTGGGGCTGTTCCGTGTTTATAGACATATTCAATTATTCAATTAACATGGAGAAGGCTTTGGTTCCTAATTTGTTTCATTTCTGTCTTCTCCAATACCTTTCCACTGAGATCAGAATTCCAGAAGTCTAAGAGTCAAAATGCACAAGTCAGTCAATGCCAAATGCTGAACCAAAGTGTTTTTTGAATAGCAAAAATAAATTTATCTTTTCTCTTTAATTACAGCAATGCAGCACCCCTTTATTGTTCTTATCTCCTCACCATGCAAAGAAGACAGCTGAGATGGCATATGTTGCTTTTTTGTCCCATTTGGAATAATTTAATGGCTTTTTAAAACAGGCACCCAGTAGGCAAAAAAAAAACAGCCAGAAAGTTTTCCATTCAAACACAAGTTTGGTTACAATGGTTAATCTTGGGCCCCTGCCCTCTGTCTCTCAAGCAATTCTGTCATTTAAGATGCAGGTGAAAAATCAGAATAATTAGTGCCTATTTCTCAGTGGTAGCTGAGCTGACCTACCTTGTACATGCCATTTCCCCTCCTTGATGCAAGAGCATCTTAACTTCAGTAGTGTAAAGGGAAGATCAAGTCAATTAGTGGCAAAAGGAAAAAAGAGTAGTTCCTCTTATATGTAAGAAAGGGAGAGCAAGTACTGCACAGATTAGGTGGCTCATTACATTCTTTTTCATCTTAGATTTTAAAAGGCAGCAAAAATGCTAATATATCATCAGAAGTATTTGCCAGGAGTTTCTGCAGTCAAGCCAAAGTCTAAATGCAACAAAGAAGTATTAGAAATCCCACGGAGAGCCTTGGTGCCAAACAATTCCTGATCAGAGCAGTGAAACGCTTAACGTGGCATTTAGAGTGCCACAAGCATCAGAGATCTGCCCTTTGGAGATGATATAAGGCATCAGAACATCTCATTATCCCTTACACTAGAAAAATCCAAACATTCACTCTACTACTGAAATTCTACTGCTAGGTGTAGCCTCAATTGCAAAGAGACCCAGTCACAAACAATTTGTTCTTTCAGGAAAGAAAACCTCTAATATGAATATGAAGAGCACTCTTCTCCTGCTGAGTTGCCTACACAACTTTGTTAGGTAAACAAAGCCCAATCCTTTTCACACAGGAAAATCATCAAATGTGTGAATTAAAGGGAGATTCATCACTATCCCTCTGAGCATGCTGGCAACACTGCACATTTTTTTGGCATGAAAAACCCAATCATCTTCAAATGAGATTGCTGTCTCCATCTTGAATGAAGCTGCAAGTGATTGAGTTACTGTGGTGTACAGTGGATCAGAGCTCGTCCATTGAGCAGCAGCAGCCAAGGCCATGGTGTGCCCTTAACCCATTGCAAATACAAAATAAAACCACTTCCACATGGCTTAGCTGAAAATCTTGTACTAAGTTACCATCTATCACCAGCACTTCAGTAATTCTTCACATGCATTCTCTTCCTCTGCAAACACAGGCCTTCACACACAGTACCTCAAACATTTGTTATCATAGGAATGTAGATTTAGGGAGGCAGCACTGAACTTGTTTACATGGAAATTTGAACAGGCCAGGCAGAATAAGATTCTCACTGCCTTGGGAAGTTTTTAAGTGCAGCATAAACCAGATGCAATTTTCATGTAGTGCATGAATGATGGCACTTCCAGAAGGACAACATCTCCTGTTATCACAGCAAAGTGCTGTCTGGCCTTGAAGAGAGGACTCCTCCATCAAAGAACTACACTCCTTGCAGCAGCTTTTCCCTCAGCATTCTCCCACCTAAGAACTGACCAGATTTGAATCTGCATTATCTCACAAAATTCAGCAGAACCACAGCCTGTGGCAGACAGCCAGCATGCCAATCAAAATGCTACTCTGATCTGTGCAGTCATGTCTTTTTTCCAGCTTGACTGATTGCCTTTGAGATGGATCCTCAACTCCAGTGACATCTTCAAAGAGACCAGCTGCAAGATATTGCACTGCTCATGACAACAGTCTGGCACTAAAATGGCTGTGAAATCCCACTGCATCAGAATGGGACACAGATATTGTAGCCCAACAAGGAGATGTGTACCAGAATGGGAAAATAAGACACACAAAAGGAATACCAGATCTACTGATGTTAAAGTGCAGTCACACAAAGTATTATCCCACTTTTCCTTCACCTCTGCAAGTCCCAGACAGATCAAATAGCTTTCTGGAAGGTCACTAGTCAGGAAGAGAATATTCGACAGCCAGTATTTCAAAGTCAGCCTGACTTGAAACATTCAAGGCACAGCCTCATGTTTATATCATGGTCCATTATCCTTGGGTTAGACGATATCTCTCTAGACCACAAAATCTTTGGGATTCTTGATTAACGCCAGGGATAACATAGCAGAATGCAGGGAGCACTGACTTCACAAGAGGAGTTTCTCAAGCACACACATTTTACACAATAGAGGCAGAGATTCACTGTCCAGGATTCAGGAACCCCAACCCTCTGACACAGCAGCAACCCCAGCCCACTGATGATGCAGAGGAACAGTACAAACACTTGCAGAAAGATTTCAGCAGGTTCATGTTATGGCCACCTCACTGGCTGCAGGTTCTGAGGCACATCTCAGAAGCAAGGTTTGCCAGCAGGAATGCTGTGGGATGACAAATGGGCCCAGGCTAAAAACCTGGGCTAATGACCTGTCCCTGGCACTGTGGAAACATGAGCTTTAGTCGAGGCATGAAGGAAGCCTGTGGGAGTCCTGGGTGACATGGAGATGGGAGAAGCAATGTGTACCTAACAAGCACCTGGGATCCCACAGTCTGGTTGGCAGAAGCAGTGTGAGAACTCTGAGGGTTCTCTTGGTTTGTTGTTGGCAGGTGCTTATATTCTACAGACAGTCATCTTTTCAATGGTACAGCTTTCTGCACATCTGTACTCTTACATCAGGGATGACCTGGACTTGTCTGAACTGCTGAAAGGAGACAGACAGTAAAGACAATCTACTCAAAAAAAGCAGACTGCTGTCTAGATATGGGCTGTGAAGGAAATTCTGCTTCAGCTTTCCCATGAACAGCCAGGTGATCAGAAAACAAATGAGAAAAACAGAGGCAGGGTCACAGGGTGAAACTAAACAAGGAGTCCAGTCCAACAGCAGCTGCACACAGGAATCACAAACACCCTCCTCTCCCAGGTGTTTTCTGCACTCAACAGCTGGGAGCAGTCAGAGGTGTGATCTCTGCCCTTGGTAAGAACGGGGCATGAGCATCTCTGAAGTGGGAGAACGCATCTCAGGGTAAAATGAATCACTCTTCTGTAGATGCTTGTCAGATTCTCCATCTTGAGAGACCCAAGATGGAAAAGTATAAAACCCCTGTTAGCTCTGCAATTTTGCTGCAGTAGAGGAGCTGTAAATTGACAGACATTCAGCATATTTTTTATCAGCTTAGCAATAAAGAATTCATGCCATAGATGGTTTAGATGCACTTCACCCCCCACCTTAACTGCCCATATAGGGAGCTAAGCACTGTCCTTGCAGCCCAGGTGTTAACTGGCACTGGGCTAGGAGGAAATCCCAGAAGGAAGTTCTTCCTTCCCCCAAAATGCTAGTGAAAGCCCCGCTTGATAGACTACACAAAGAATACAAGGGTGATCCTGAGTGACACAGAACCACAGCACGGCCTCAACGTGCCAGACACTGCTTCCTAAAACTGTTTCTGTAGCTGTAAAATCAACAGAAGAGCTCACTCCACACCTGCTGTGGTTTAATTGGTTTGGCCACAGGGTTCCAGGCTGTACAATACAATATTCTACATAAGCTGGTACAGTCTTTGTGCTTTCCTCTTGCTGCTGCAAAGTCCTCATTAAGCATGTCTGGAAACAAAAATACAAAGCTGAGACTATCACAAGGTGTTGGGACAGTGAGGTCTATCCACGTTCCATTTGTCACCTCTGTTAGGGCAAGAGGCTCACCACTATTTTCCTCTTTCCCTCAGCCTACTGGATCCATTTACATTACTGCCTCACATAATGCAACAGCCTTTACTCCTTCACAGTTCAGTTACCTCCATTCTGCAGATTTTTGTCCTAATGTTGAGGCAAACTTAATTGCTCATCAAGTCAAGTGTGCCTCAGGCTGCTCCTGTGCTGCCCTTTAACACATAAGTAGTCACACAGTAAAAGCTACAGTGTCACTGAGAAAAATCTTCAGGTCTCATCTTCAGTGCATTGCCTGCAAAATATATGACAATGGTTTGATGGATCGTGCTGTTCCAACACTGTTCACTCTCCAAGTTGCAATTTCTCCCCCTTTCTACTGGCCTGCATTACTCTAGCCCGTATCCCTCTATTTTTTAATAATTGTTCAAAGGTCCTTGGGACAGGGCTTAACTTTTCATTACATACAGAGTACAGTCCTGAGCCTGATTGGGGGCCTTAGATTCAATGATACAAAATAATAATAATAGCTGCAGAGAAGTGGTAATATTCTCCAGTTGTAATGGGCATGCTGGAAAGATTACTTGATGTTTATAAAGCTTTTTCAGACTCTTAGATGAAAGTCAAGCTAGTGATGCACAGGATTTATTATTCTATTCAGCACTTCAGTATCCAAGGCTAGCATCTATTCTAGTTGAAAAAGATTTTTACTGTATTGTAAAATGGAAACAAAATGAAATATATACAGTGCATGGTGCTTTATATATAAGGCACAGGCAGCACAGGAACAGAATTTCATTATTGAAATGGATGTAGCTGAAGCTGTTACACACAGCAGGTAAAAGACCAGATTCAATGACCCCTTATTCCATTTAATCAAAATTGTTAGTATATGGTTTTCCAAAGGCCAAAGAAAATTTCTGATTTTTTTTTTCTTCTTTTCTTTATTACATATTTCATCACTTTGTAATAAACCTTTGTAGTTGCTTATGATGTGAATCTCAAGCAGACTTGACCAGCAAAGAAATGAAAATAAAGCACATGTAGGTTTAGCAAACAAAGCCACGGTTCTCCTGTAATAGCCTGTGCATTTAACCACCAGTTCACAACCATCTGAGGCGGCTGCACTCCTGCTCCCTCATCACAAGTTTCTGCTCATTTCACTGCATCCCCCACTGCTCTATTTAGATGTGAGTTCCCCCCTCCTCCCGTTCTGCACTTGCTGAGCACAGAGGGAAGGCAATGCTGTTTTAATGGTGCTGGTTATGCTATACGTGGTCTTGCTGTTTCTAGGAATAGACATGCTCAGACATCAATTAACATCTAATTGCAGGAATTAATCTTGTTCCTCTGCCTCAGACACCACAGAGATCAAACCAAGCCCATTTGCAGCTCTATTTTTAATTCACTGGAATTATAGTTTTTCCCATCCAGTGAAAATTAAGTGACATGCTGTCCAGACAATACACAGTACAGGGATCCGGGTGTTTAGGAAGAAATGAACCAAGCAGGAAAAGATCATAACTGTTTGTGCCAAAGCATCTTTGTTACTGCAAGTCTTTCCTCTGTTCACACCTTCTCACTAGTACTTCTCTTCACACCTTCCTGCTTGAGCAATCCTTAGAGAGACAGTGAGAATTACAAGAGGGGCTTGGGAAGGAGCTGGATTTACCACCCTAGCAGATAATCCCTGGTTCTCAGGGTCAGCCTGTGCATAAGGGCAAAACAAGAACAGAGAGATAAAACAAGGAAGTGGAGGGGAAAATGTTAAAAACAACTACCAAGGCCAACCAACCAAAAATCAAGCAAAATGTTTTTCCAGCTTTGCCTTAAAGCAATCACCCATCTTCTTTATCACTTCTTGAAGACAGACATTGCAGGCCACCGTATTTTGTACCGTATTTTGTAATTTTTTGTACCAAATGGAGCAAAGCAGCTTTCAGCAGACAGCGCCCAGTCTTAAGATCCTGTCCCAGCTTCCTGTAATCATCAGCAAGGATTAAAGCTCAAGCGTGGCCAGCTGAACTTAGGGTGGAAACAAATTGGATTATTTAGGAAGAGAAGAACAGAATCCTACACAATAAGAGTGAACACTCAACTATTAGAAAGCTGAGTTGCAAAGGGCTGTGTGACATAACTCAGACATGAAACTGCACTCTGGGACTGGGTCACAACACTTTCTATACCAGACCTAAAGCAGCTGAAGTAGGCATTATGTCCACATACAATGCAGACTGCTGATCTATATTTATGGAAAGTTTTTTGATCATTCCTTTAGTTTTCAGAAAGAGCTGAGCCATTCTCCCTCATTCCTAGGTTAAATTGGCAATGTCCTAGGTTAAATTCCAAAGTCAATTGGCAGGACATGTAGCATCACTCATTTTTACTGCCTGTGTCAGTCCAATTATTCTCTTAGCTTGTCAGCACCAGAGACCTGAGCTGATCTCACCTAAGGCCATCACCCCTTTCCTTCCTTTTTCTGTCATTTGCCAAATACAACATGCCCATCAATAAATAACATTGAACCCCTCCTCTTACTTCCTCTGCTAGAGGAGAATGTAGAACATTCCCACTTCATGCCAGCTCAAACTCTGCCCAGAAATGCAGTTTAAGAAAAAGGTGCATTTGTGAAGCTTTCTGGCACCTTTACTGTAGGCTGTCTCTCATGGTGTGAGAAGCTCATTTGGAGGTGATGAACATCAGTCAGCCCCACACCTAGAGACATTGCAGAATTTCCTCCACTCACCACCCCCATCCCTCCCCCAAAAAAAAAAAGGGTGTGGAGGAGCACCACCATTCCATTTGCTCTCACAGATTTTTCCAAAAGCACACCTTTTTACTTTGAAAAATAATGATTCCCAGAGCTTTGGCAACCAGACCCATCATTCCCACATTGCATTGTAGTCATAAGCATGACAAGTGCTGGTGGAGATCTGCCATGTCACGCCTGACTGGAGAAGCTTCTGGTTCCTTTAGAAGGGGAAGATGCTCAAAAACAAGACTCAGTTTGGTAATACTTTCTGAGGAAAAGGTCAAATTTACACATGCTTATGTGTGAATGAAGGGCAGAGGCAGGCTGTGAGTAGCAATCTGTGCTAAGAAGTAAGACAAAAAAACCAAAGCACATTTATTCAATGCACATCATTAGTTACTTAATTTACATTCCTACCAAGCAGCAATAAACATCCTTCTGCTGCTTCCCATTTCCCCTCCCCCCAGTATTTCCATTAGGAGCTCAGCTGGAGGCAAGGAAGGAATGGGAGACAAGGGAAATAGAGAACCTAATTCCATCTATCTAGTTCTCAAACTACTGATATGTAATTCTGCCAATACACATTACCTTGACTCATGACCTTTGTGTCCCCAGCAGTCCTTACTCACTGCTGACAGCAGAGCTCCCAACTACAAACACCACATCTCAGCAACAATTTGACTTCCTTGGCACTTCTTCCACTACCTTATTTCTGGAGTTTACCCCTCTTCCTCCTAATTGCATTCCCTCAAACCACCAATAATCCATACCATTGCAATCCTGTAACTTTATGCAGCAAGAAAAAGTAGCACAATCAGTGAGAGAGCTGAAAGAATCCATTCTCTACTGTCTCATCCTATCCTACAGTAAACAGTATTTTTTAGGAGATGGACATTGCAATGAAGGCAGAACATAAAAGCAAACCCTTCCCAGCTTAAAGATCTGGTCTTCTGTCCAGGTGAAATCCTCAAAAAACACATAAAGTAAGGACCATTCCATGTGGATGGTATTTACCCGACTTGCAAATCACAAACAATTTTTTTGGTGTGAAAAAGCACTGGCTATCAAGTGTTAAATACATCCCAGGGTATGGAAAACAAAGAAAGTAACCTTAATGTAAATCCTAAGCACAGAACCAGTATTTTTAGAAGTGAGCTGTTCCAAACAAAAACATCATTATATTCAGAGATTTTCTTTCTTTTGTTCTTCAAAGGCATAGACAGAGACTGATCCCAAAGCTATCAGGCTACTCCTTCAGAATAATGGATACACAGCTAACTCAAGAGTAACAAACAGGCACAATTAAAGTGGTGCAAACATGAGAAAAGAAATCAAGTGGCTAAACACAACACTGTTTTGGGGAACATGCCCCAGGCATGGATGTAATGCTGAAGCACACCAGCACTTTACATGGTTTTTGTAAAGAGCAGCCGAGATTTTACTGAGTAGGAGAAAAGGGTGTTTATATGAAAGACTGTAGTAGCCCATTTCTGACTTCTGCTGCGAAGCAAATTGAAGTGCGACTTGCATTCCTACCTCAGTTTTCCATTTATATAATCAGGATACTAATGTTCAGACACCTTTAAAAAATATTTTACTATCTTTGTTTGACAAATGCAACACTAATTAAGTTTATTCATGCTAGTCACTTCCATCATACTCATTAGCTCTACTTGAAGACATCACAGCTTTATTAGAGACACCAAAACTGCTTCATAAATTTCAATTACCTAGTACAAATCATTATTACTATTATTTTATTAACTCTTGTGTAATTGCCTGTTGTGCATACAATTACAAAGTTAATATATGCAAATCCAACTTTAGAAGTTCTTTCTGTAACTTTTATCTCCATATCTGGCACATGTGTATGCTTACACAATTTTTTCATTAGTTTTTAAATCTCTATCCTAAAATTTTCACTGTGCTCACACACTGGCATGATTTAGACATTAAAACATGATTTTTTTACAATCTTATTATTTCCAAAGCAGCCATTTGTATCACTGAAAAAAAAAAAAATCTTACCATTCAGATGCATGTAGAAATATCCAAATTTATAAAAAAACTTGGAAAAGAGGATCAGATGATTATTTCTTTGATTATTTTTAAGAGGAAAACAAAGCAAATTAGTTGGGTTCTAGGCATAAGGTATCAAGATCCCAAATGACTAATCCACAGCTTTCACTCAGCTGTTGCCTATTGATGACAATGGTCTGCTTTTACAGAGCACCTGAGGACTTATAATATGCACCTGAGAGAAGGCAGCATTCCGTTTTGAGCATTACTCCAGGGACCACTATTAACTAGTAAAACAACTACATGTTCTCTGAGGCAGGGATCAGAACTCTGAACACCCAGGTAACAGAAGTACTTCATGTGGGAGCCACATTTTTTTTCCTGTATATTATTTTCTGAATGATGACACAGGTATCAAGTACTGTACCTCTCCCAGTAAACTGCAGGCTTAGAGTATTTCTGGGAGATGTGACTTTGAAAGTTGTGAGGTTGCAAAGAGAACAATCTCTCACTTGCTGCACAGTTTCTCTGTGCAGCAAGACAACACCTAATAAGGTGTTGTATACCAAGACGATACCTTCATCTCATCTCCTACAATGAGCACGCATTAAGGAAGAAATAAAAGTTCTCTTTATAGGCATCTCTGCTTAGTAAAGAACTCCAGACAATATCCCAAATGTTTCCTAATTAAACACTTGAGCTCTAAAAAGAGACATGGTGGATGAACAACCCTTTCCACTCACAACTTCCTACTGGTTAGATGTATCTTGTAAATTGCTGTTCTAGAAACACTATTCTGGAAGTAATTTCAAAGCGTCTTTGAAATACTGTTCTGGAAGTCAGGTTGGTATACCCAGCTTTTCCTACAGCCCATTCAAGAAGCACAGGTGGGATTTGATGCAGGTTTCAGATTCAGCTCCAAGGAGAAGTGATTAAAAATAAAACATTTTGGCATTTACAGTGCTGTACTTCATTGTGCTGAATTGCTTTTGGTATCTAGCTCCTAGAAACTGATGTAATGAAGCTATACTTACCTGCTCTCCTAGAACTAAATTAGCATCTGAAGGTAAACACAGCAAGTTGTTTTTAAAAGAAAAACGTGGGGGGAAAGGTACAAAACTAAGTTGATGGGAAGCGGTAAGCACCTTTCATTGTCATATTACAATGAAGTAAGAGATTTCAGGTAAGACTATATTGGTTTTACCTAGGCAAGGACGAGCAGGTCCTGTACAGACCCAATCCCTCCTGGGGCACGGCACAAAGGAACGACCGACACCCCGGGAGCCAACAACTGCACAAGAAATTACGGAACCACGACTAGAAAAGGCAGGAAAACAACAGACAGAAACCGAATGAATAATAGGGTACCTCTTGTAAATAAACATAACAACGATGGAATTACTGTCAAATCAAATTATACGAAGCACAGATCGTGAGGTGCAGCTGCAGAGCAGCCAGACCGATCACCCGGCGGACACCGGCACTGCGAGCAGCCCTCACCCTCACGGGCCCGGCCGCGCCCCCACAGCGAGCCCCGCCGGGGCCCAGCCCCGCTCTGCCACCGGCACGGCGGGCCCTGGCAGGACGAGGGGAAGCCAAGCCGCTCGTTCTGCCCAGTGAAAGCGCACCCAGGGGCCCCGGCGCCGCCTCCTCGGCTCGGCGGTCTCCTGCTCCCTCTGCCGGGGCCGCACCGGCGCTGCCATCGCGGCCCCCGGCGAGCGCAGCCCGGGCACCGCTCTCCGTGTCCCTCAGGGCTGAGGGAGCGGCCCCTCCCAGGGCATGCGGCGGGCACGGGGGAAACGCTGCTGGAAGAGCAGCGGGCCCTGGAGGCGGTGTTGGAAGGGCAGGGGGGCGGCTCGGAGCCCGGGTGTGGAGCCCAGGCAGGGAGCGCTGCTCTCCCGGCGCCTCCGCCCTGAGGGGCGGGCGGTGCCTCCCGCCGGTTTACCCTGTGTGCCCTGAGGAGGCCCGGGCCAGCAGTGCGGCCCTTTGCCTCTCCCCGGGACACGTAAGCCACCTTTCCTTTCCAATTGGAATGGTCTCTTTCAATAAAATAAGTTGTTTTTATCGTTTATTCTGTCTGTACAAAACACACCAGATTTGTTGCTAGAGGAAAAGCTATAGCAAAGGAGAAGGTTTAACAAAGATATCAAAGGTTTTCTCCGAAAGCAATGCTCAATACACGCTTCACATTATTGATACTAAGGAAAGAAATAGATGGTCGTTGTAGATTATCCAACTCTACAGAGAAAAGAAATCCCCCCAGCAGTTTTTAATGCAAAATTACACCTGGCACCCAAAATGCCCAAATTGGTTCTTTCAGCTGTATTTTACTAAGGATCCTAGAACAAAATCGTAAACCCTTAAATACATGATTGCATTAAGCTCACAGTGTCAACCTTAATATGTCACTATTGCCCTTCTGGCTGGTGGATATCAGCCGGCATTATGTGGATATCAAAACACATTAAGTAGTTTGCTTTCTCTTCAATCTTTCCTTGCCCAGCAGTTAGGCAGGATTTACTCAGGATACTCTGAAAGAAATTATGTAAAAGAAACAAAACTAAATATTGCCTCAGCTCCTATTACAGTGTGAAGCTCATTATCTAGCGCAGGTAAATCTTCCTTTGAGGTCTTATCTCCACAAACTGTTACTTAACTCACCTGCTTTTATTTTTTAAAAAAAAATTGTCTTTAAAATGTAAGTGGAATATTGGAGGGGACAAGGTATACAAGGACAGAAAGTGCACTGTCAGCCAAATAAGCAGCTAAATGCAGTAAATAAATAATGAGGGGAAGCAGAAGGCCCTGAAACATGGGGCCATAAAGATGTGGGGATGCCCAGGAGAGCAGTCTTGTAAAAGAGCAAACACTACAGCTTTGCTTCCAGACAGCCACCCAGCACAGGGCATGTGGAAGAGAAAGCTGCCACTGATGAGGGGAGATGCAGTAGGGTTCCAAGTGCAGGCACAGGCACTTCCAGGGCTCGAAAAATTAATGCTTCACACAGGAGTCAGATGCTAATTGCAGGTCACAAGGGAAAGCAGAATTAGTTCCTACTTGCAATGATGAGCTCTGTGCGACTGTCCTAGAAAGATCAGGGCGTCTGCCATTTCAGGTCACTAAAAATCTGTGATGTTGCTCAGGAATGACTGAAGCCAGTTCAGGGAAATCAAGAATTGTCCCCTTTTCTTTCCTTCCCTTCCTCCAAGATGAGAAGTGCAATACTCACCTTTCCCTAATGCCATGTTGGCAAATTTCCAGCACCTGTTGGAACAGTGATGCTGCTGTGAAACTGTTAAATCCAAGTTGATGCCATTATTGCCAAGAGTTTCATTGATTTGTTATATAGCAAGGAACATTATTAAGTGCCCAGATCACTGTGTGCCCTTGGCTTCACAGTTTTCCATTTAAATAGATGGGGACTCAGGAAGGTATTTTCAAATAGAGGAGCTGTAAATTTAAGCACTGTTTGATTTTCAGAGGTGCTGATATTTCTTAACTACCACTGAAATTACTCAGAGGGCATTTGCTCAGCACTGCTAAAAATTAGGGTGGTTTTATTCAGGTATTCAATTTGAAAACAAAAGCCCACTTTGTGCACCCAGGTTGAAGATTTGTGCCATGATTTTTAGCAATCATCAGTCTAAGGCCTAGTGCAAGATCCATGTGGCACATAGAGAAAAAAATCCTCATTTCATTCTTTGCTAATGTTAAGAACAACATTTTTGACTCAGCTTTTCTCAATAGCACACAGTGTTCTGGAGATTACTGGGCCTACTCTGTTCTGTTCATACTTAGATGCTCATTAACAGAATTGTCCCCTTTGGGGAGAGGGATGGGGAGAGAGGCCTGAGGATTGATAGCTGAAATACTGATACCGGCTGTGAAAAGCCGTAAGAGGAATAAACCTATAAAAAGACGATTTTTTTTTTACCATGAAATGCAAAAGGGCTCTTGGTACATTAATTTTTCATATGGCAAAGATAGAAACAGGTTGCAAGTTTAAATAATTTACTTAGAAGAGTTAACACACTCTCTTTTATCTCTAACTCATTCATTTTTCAAATACAGATATTTCTGAAGAGCAGACTACTGCTGGCTCCTGACCAAGTTTGTAGTGGGTGTGGTTTTACTGGCTCAGTGGAAACTCCAGGTGATGAGCCAGCCCCTAATGCCAGCTCATCCCACCACAGCAGGAGCAAGTGAACAGCAGGGTGAGGGAGAAGAAAGGTCCCATTTGTCAAGACTTCTCAAGGTCAATGCACAAGTGAAACTCAATAAAATTTCCCTTTAAAGCAGCTAAATCTTTACTGTGTTATCTTTATGGACCTAGTCTCAAAGCATCTCGAATTGATGTTATTCCTGGGCTCCCATCTGTAAGGATTTCTGGTAACACTTTCATGCTGTAGTTATTAGGTGAAGATCAAGCTTTGCTATGCTTTAGTCATCCTGCTTCTTGCTGGGATTTATCTGTGTATGAGGAAGAGGAACATCTCCCAAACATTTTCTGGCTACATGGTGCAGTATTGTTTAATTGGATAACTATAATTAATATATCTTTAATATGAAATATTAATAATTAATACTATGCAGAGGGTTAATGAATGCAAATGTGCTAAATAGAAAGTAAGAACAGAAAATGTTTCAAATGCACCAAGACATTCAAAATACTTTGCAACAGCAGAAAAATTGGACTGTCTATTAACAAGCAGTCCCATCTTTCAAAAATCTCCATCTGAGTATCAGTGTTGGAAGCCTTTCTTTTCCAAAAATTCACTCTAATTAGAGATCAGATCAGAAAAAAACCCCTCTAGCTGCTTTCAACATCTTTCTCTACAAGAAAGAGGATTATATGCATAACAATAAGGTATATTTTTTAAGTCTCTACTATCATGCTAGGAAACAAGCTTTGGAAATGCCACCACCTTGAGCCTCCTACCATTAATGAAGAGGCTGGCAGAGAAAGAGTGTCTTAATCTCTGCTGAGTAGTATTGGGATGTAGCCACTCACAAAGGTCTTTCTACCATGCAAGATCTACTAATAAGGATTGATATTAATGTCTCTCATCTCTCATTACAGAACAGCCTCTTTAAAAGACAAGTGTAGAAAAATAATTGTTTTCAAAACTCCACATTACAAAACCACCTGACAGATGGCAGCTGACAGTGAATGTGGCTGTTTTGATGTAACTTTCACATCTGAGGAGCAAAGGGTATTCTGCATTTAGGATGAATAGTTAAATCATGCTCATATTATTGGCTAATGATTAGTTTGTGAGAGATGAATATATCAGACATGAGCTATGTTCCAACAGCTCTATGACCTCATGGAACAAGCCCATATCAATCTGATTTTAGATTGCAAACATTACAATGCTGAACAGTGATGGCTATCAGTACAGTCCCTCTGTTAAAATTTCTTTACACAAAATACTCAGTGAGTAGCTCTGGGTGAGAAACTATTCTCTGTTCAGAAACAAAATTCAAACTCAGTGAGTAAATAATTTGTTGCAGATAGCTTGGGCAGATCAACAGAGGCTGGCTGGGTGCTCTGTCACTGTTCTCTGTACCCACAAAAAAACATTTGTAAGGGTGTGTGCTGCACATCAACATAAAGGACAAGCAGAACATCAAGCATTTTCTTAATGGAAAAACGGAATGTGATGCTTTTGTCAGCTGCTTCCAGTAGACAACATGAAGCTGTGGGCAGGAAAGAGGAAGCTCTAATAGAACAAAGCTTTTCTAAAGGGCAAGTCAAGCAAGTGCTCTATACAATTTCCAAAGAACAAGCACACTTTTTGCAGTCAAATCTGCTGTCCAACTGGATCTGTTTACCACCTGCCTTATCTCAGAGGCACAGCTGAAATAATAACAGGGATTTTGATGCTGGTGAATTGCTTAAATGTGGCTCATTAAAACCCAGAGTAACTTGTGAAGGTGAAGTATTTTCTATGAGACTGAGTAATGTCAGTATTAGGGACTGACATGTAAGAATGCCCTCCTTGCTGGTGGCTAACAATGGGGGCTATCTGCTCAAGGAGTTTGGAATGTGGTTTGGTTTCACTCTGAGAAAGAGGCTTGAGTAGGATATGGGAAAAAGGGCAAGATGTATAAATCAGAGAAGCTGCAGATGGACAGCCTAGTCCGCATTTATATCAGTGTCACTATCACATTAGATGGCAGCCAAGATTTATTCTTCCAGAGCTTTTATAAGGAGCTGAAACTTCCAGACAGGCTGGGGAGAGAACTGCTATGGAACTGGGTGCTTTTCCTATTAAAGAAACATGATTAGCCTATTGCTTACAGTACCTCTTAACCTTGGTGATTTGAAACCTGTTTCATGCTGACCATGGCTGGCTATGATCCCAGTGCACAGAACTTTGCTGTGAAGGCATTTGGCTACTCAGGGGGGATGATTAGTGACTCCCCTCATCACCATCACACAGACTAGGAAAATAACATTTATCTGACCTCCCCAGAAAATCTGAAGCCTCCAAAAAGCCTTGGCAGCAAAATGAAGTAGATGCTGATCAGTAGGAATCTTGCAACTAGTATCTCTGGTCCAATCCTGCCAACCCTCAGAACATACTTGACTTTTTCACCCTTCAAGGAATAGTCACACTTTTCTATCACTTCCTGAGTCATCTTTTTGTTGCCATGACTATAACAAAGGAAATGGGTATTCACTGAAGCCGGAGACTTTTAACCAGATCTTTTCTATTAACATTCATTCTGAATCCTTATCCACAAAAGTGAAATCTTGGGCTCATATTGGTTATTGCTTCATGTTAAGTAGAACAATTGATTCTTCATGGAAAGGAAGTACTGGCACAGAGGTATCAATCAAAATTCTAGTCCCTAAGCCTCAGCAGTGTTAGCACATGGGAACCAGAAGAACGTGTCAGAAGAATCAACGTGCCTTTACCCTTCCTTATATAGTAATAAAGAAAAATTTCTGATTCTGTATCTGACTTGTTCTTCTCCTTTTTGTCTCCCCAAAACAGGGCAACAGAATATACACACATCAACTTACACAAATCAGTATTTAAGACAGCAGAAAACTGATTATAATACTATGCTCTGTCAGCTCTCCAGAGATCTTATCACAGTTCATAATTGCTAATTCAGGCTCAGAAACCCCGGTGAGATAGACTGGAGCCAGTATTTTCATTTTCAAATATGAGTAAACAGAGACAGAGTGAGAGGTTATGGTTCATGGAGTATTGCTTCAGGAAGACATCTTAGAAGCATGGCACTGCTGCCTAAAAGCAGACTGGTTAATGAAGGCTCATGCCCCATTCTCACAGAACTCCAGAACAGTGTGCCTACTGAGCTTAATGGTCTTGGTCACACGTGGGCAGTTGCAGCACCAGATAAGTCAGAGGAAGGTATAAAATTCCTTTGGCATGAATTCACATCATTCCCAGGGCATACATTAGTCACTTCTATTAAAAACACTGTCTCCCTCTTGCTTAATTGCACTAAAACCTTTGTGTCCTTTCTTCAGGATGTCAAAGGGATGAGAAAAGAAATAAGTGACTCTGAGGGCAGGGACGCTGTTGTTTGGGTATCCCTTACCCATTAAAGAATCAAGATAATCTATTAATGCTGTCACAGTGAAAATACAGCTCTCCTTCAAATGCTTTAGAATTACAAAGAGAGCTGATTTTAGTGGTTGGTTACATATTCATTTTAATGGAATTTTCCTTTTTCCCTTGTTAGCCAAGAAAGGGGAATGTTTCAGATTACTGCTATCCCCCGCAATTTTCCATTTTCTCCCAGGGAGGTGACTATATCCTGAGGCAAAGGAAACCTGCTTTGGTTCTCTCTAAATATTTGAGTACCCAGGATTCCCTTCAAGGGCTTTTTCATTTAGCTGCCTCTCCTGTATATACATTTCAGCTGATTTAAGAAGCTCATCCTACTTTTTCCCTGAGAATACTCATAGTCAAGTATCTGATTTATCATGACAGTGTAGAAGACAAGCACTTTTCCATGTTCAGTTCAAGACACCTTTGCAGTATTTCTTCTCCACATTCATGCTAGCCTTGAAGGGCTGTAATTTGGAGAAACTAACACCATGGACACAACTATGCAGTCACCTCTCTGTTTTCTGGTATGGGATTATTCAGATTGCAGTTTATCTCTGGTATGGCTCTGATACAATTTGCATTATTGCCTAGGTAGAGAACAATGACATACCACGGAGAGACTTGGAAATTACAGAGCTAATCTGTGTTGCATGGAGTCCCCACCTTAGATTCAAAGCCCCTTAGTGCCTGTGCCACACTGGCAGGACCAGGTGGGCTGTCAGGAAGAGTGTGCAGGAACAACTTACAGATTCGACTCTAGAATCTCTCTCCCATCTCTTATCCAATAGTATTTATGTATATGGGAAGAACCAACGTGGCTGAGATTTGCAAACTGCAACTGTAGTAGCCCTGCATCCACATTTCCCATTCTTACTTGAATACATTTTGCAAGAGATTCTAAAGATGCCCAGGTACGACTTTATCAAGCACAGCTTCATTCTTGGCTCATTTGTTGCCTCTGATGTTTTACTTATTTACACACAGATAAGATCAACAGATTCAACCTAGAATAGCACCTGTCTTACATTTCTGAGAGGCTAGGGAATGGACAGGCAGCATGCCAAGGCTGAGTATGCTACTGGAGAGGCCACCTGACACAGAGGAAAATGGACTGGTTTCTCTAGCAGGGGTGCTAAATTAATTAACTGTAGTTTGTAATAAATCTGATATGCTTTGGACATTTAATGTTCAAGAAAAACAACACTTTGGAGGGAAATAACAGTGAATAATTGTTTGGACTAGCTGATTATGACTACCATTTCTCTCCTTCTAGCTCCATTGCCAAGTCCCTGGCTGTCATTGTTGCACCATTGGTGTGTGTTATTTCCTTCAAGCTAATTTAATAGAAAGCATATTTGCACATTTCATTTCACTTCACTTTCTCTAAAACTAAGCTTCTTTCAGCTTTTTGGCTTCTTGTACCTGATTTTTGTCACAGCTTCTAATTTTTTTCTTTGTTTTGGCTGAGATACAATTTGAGATTCTGAGTAACTTTGCTTATTAAGGTTCCATTTTTTGAAAGAACCACAAAATAACTCAGTTTTCTTAATGGAAACTTCTATTGGCTGTTTTCCTTTTTAATACTGTTTCCATTTCTTCTTAAGAATCTGTACAGCCCTTTTTATTTGTTCTAGTTCTCTACATCTTTTCCCTTCTATTTTTGTTTACTTTCTGCTCCTCTAACCTTTTATTTTCTCTTTCTTTCCAGCTTCTCTCTACTGTGGAGTTATGTTTCAATTTGACTATTCTGTGCAGTTTCCTCTTTCTGCATGTCATTCTCCAATACTGTCCTAAATTCCTGAACAAGCTGTGAGGACACATGTTTATTCAGAAGTTCCACTTCAGAGGTGAAGCAAATGTCATGGTTTGCTGAGAATTATAGGAAGTTTTGAGGTAGTTATTAGCTGATTAATAATCATAAATCACTGCCCTGCCAGTGGCATCCAACAGGCTGAGAAACCCATTTGAATGCAGACGTAGGATTCACCAAAAAGGGCGTTTCAGGAGGGGTGTTTGAAATGAAAACTGTGCTTTGGAAAATAAAATTTACATCAGGAAAATGAAAGCCTGTAACTTTCAATCTGCAGTCAAATTACAGTCATACAAGATGCTCTACATGCCTGCAGGGACCTGTTTGGTAGTCAGAAATTCAAGTTTATTATTTGTTTCACTCTTGAACTTATTAAAATGAGGCCCAGATTTACCATTTTTGAACATGTATTCTACAGAGAATTTAAACTGTCCTACAGACATGGATTGTGACTCCATGGTAGTGAGTGATACCTGTTTGCTCCTTCCCTGCTACAATCATTAGAGAAGTGCTTTCTCTTGATCAGAGGCCACAAAATGGATGCCTACAGATCTCAGTAAGCCTGTTCTCTTTCTGTCATCAAAAGAACTGTATAGAAATGATTAAAAAGAGGACATGAACATGAAGAACAGTGCAATTATTTCAAATCCATATTTTTACCAGCTGTTAATCATGCCAGCAGTTTCCTCCCACTCTGCTTCATGTGCTGAGCCTCCTCATTTCCTTTAATCGTTAATTAGAGCACTTGTCAAGCAAAAATATTCTCACAAACTGCAAGGCCCCTCTGAATTTAGTGATTGCCAACCCTGTCAGCCTTTCAGTGAAGTTTACTGGTTATGTTTTATCAACTCCATTCACAGTAAAACAGTTTGTCACTGTATTGATCCTTGCTGGTTATATTGCAGGATAGCCACTTTCCTGACACACACTAGGGCCAAAGGGACACTTGCACCAAAGACATGCCATAAAGTGATTGCCCAAAAGAGCAATAGCAAGAACCAGAAAGGAGGAGACAAAAATAAGAGCTTAGGATTTATTAATTTAGGATACCCTGTTTCACATATTGCTTTCTCCTCCCTCTCTCAGCAGTTTTTCCCCCTTAACATAGATGTTCCTTCCTGCCCATCTAAATTGTAAGTCTGATATCCCAGTCTGAATTTAGTTGTGCTGTTTTGTAGCAATACATCAAGTTGAGCATCAGTACAAATACAGTGACTTCTGTGTCTTGATTTTTTTGCATAGTGAAGGCTTGAATCTTGTTTGGTAATCTAAATCCTGCTAAAGGGAAATTTAGACAAAACAGTAATTGAAACACAGATGTACCATGGTGAAATATGAAAGACAGATGTTACAATCTCTTTTGCCTCAAGGTATGAATGAAAAAAAAAATCCCAAGTGAAATTTGTTATGTGGTAAGATACTTGCAGTAAATTTTGAGGAAAGGCCTCCTGGGACAGAATATACTAGCTGCTTTCTCTAAATATAAAACTACAATGAAAACAAAATCTGTCTTCTACAGAGACACCACTAATCTGTGGTTTCTATTTTCATACAGTAGACATTTGGAAAAGTCCCTTTAAATCCATTCACAGACCTCCTGTCACCCATATAAGTAAAGACAAATCTCCCCACCCAGCTAACAGATCAGGAGATGGTTTCACCACAGGCATCACTACAGTCATTAGCTTAGGAAGGTTTTTTATAGTGTTTCTTGCTTATTTAAAGATCCCCTTTGTCTTGTGAAAATACCAGCTCTTTGGGGAAGAAGTTGCCTTCAAGCCATTTCTCAGACACCTAACTGCTGTTATTGGAACACTGATACCTCCTTCTGCTTTTGCATGGGGCCTTCACATTCCAAGCTTTTTCTGAACTTCTACATTATAGAAACTCATATTGATTCAGTCACAGAGTTTAATGTTACAAACTCAACTTACCATGCCCATCTTAACTACCTAAGTGTGAGTGGTGCTCATGGCTACAGTACCTGAGTGCCCAGGCAGACAAAAACTCAACAACAGTTTTACTGACCAGTAATAGAGTAAACCAGATAATTGTGCAGTTTTTACATCAGAAGTGTCTCTCAAATATGCCCAGAATCTGCACTGGCCGTGGCACTCTGTTAATTGTTCTTACCAGAGTTCATTTTCCAGGTGACATGGGACAGGAAAGAAGCAGAAAAATTGCTGCATTCTTGGTCTGTGGGCAAGGATGACAGCAGCACAAATTGACCTTAGCTATCAATGATGAGCACTGTCCATAAATACAAGCAGTTCAGCTGCTGATATTGCAGCTTCTTTGGTAAAACTCTGAGATTCAGTGTGTAACACACGGCAATTACTGTGTAACTTCACTACAGAACTCCTCCAGGATTTATGGAGGTTCAAACCATGTGAGAGCATTGCCAAACACTGTGACTTGTGCGAGGCAGAATTGGAAGAGTAGAAACTGTGGATAAATATATGACATTGTATTTACTTGGTTTAGCTACTCTATTGGAGCTTTGATATGTGTTTGCCAGTTAGCTGAGAGACTTGGGGAGCTGGATCAAAGAAAGCTCTTGTGTGTGTGTGTCTGTGTGTGTCTGTGTGCATCTGCAATTTTTTGTACATACATGGGCATAGATTCATACATCTGTAACCTTACCAGTATAGAAAAGTGGGTGAAGAGTCTTCCAGTCTAGACTCTTGGTAGAAGTAGTTTTACAATCAGTATCTATGACCAGTTCATTAATCTCAGAAAAATACCTTGGAGTTTTTTTGGTTTTTTTTTTACATTCTTGTTACTCTATAATTCCTATTTTTGTCATCTTAATGCTTCTGTATACCTGATGCTTTAGAGGTGTGAAGTACTAATAGAGTGTAGGAAATACCTATAAATACTACATATGCCACAGACCTTAACTATATCCTTCCTGATTTACAGCCTTTCAGTACACACCATCTGCCTGATTTTGACTAGCAAGGGGAGAGAGAAAGGAAAAAGAGTGGACTTGGGGGTTGAAGGACAGAATATTATAATTGTTTACATATTTTTTGTTTTGAAAACAAAGGCAGCTAGAATTCTAACACTAATGTTGTTTGTTGCCATTAATTAATCTTAATGATATGCATGTACTGTACCTCTCAAAATCAGAGTGATATCTTTCACAGTGCTGCTTTCCAGCATCTGATACCATTGTAATAAGATATTATATGAAACTCCTTCATTACTATGGCTAAGGATATAAAAATCTAAGAGATGTCTGAATGACAAACATGTAATTGAATAAATAATAATATGCTGTGCAATGATATGTCTACTGGGAACTGGAAAAAGCAGCATCTACTTTGGTCTGTGTTTATTTTTCCACTGTGGTTCCAGCTGAAAACCACTGCATAGGAGCAGCATGTTGCTTGTATTCTGAAGGGTCCCACTGAGACTGCATTTCTTCATACTCTGTTTCAGTATTTTTTAGGGTGGTCTGCTGACTTCACTAACTCATGCTGCCCTTTACAAGGTGAGTCTTAAGCAGGCTGATGCACTTGTTCTCTCCCAGAATCACTACTCACTACCATGGACATGCCCCCAGTATGATGATGTGAAAAGTCATGATCTTCAGGGTAAGGTGAAACAGCAGGAAAAGTGCTTTATGATGAAGAACAGGGGTTTGATTTTTTATTGTCATTTTATCAATACCTACTGAGCACCTAGATAGATTTGATTTGCCAGTATCAACAAGATACTCTTATATTTTGATATTGCATGAGTGGAACTATGATGCAGTCCTACATTACTGTAATAGCTCAGCAAAGATCCTTGAGTATGTTGTGTGTTTTGAATTTGCTGTAATGGAAGAAAATATTTCTGGTCACTTCAGGAGGAGGGGATATCTCTTTACTGTGATTCCCCAAGCTTTGCCATGGAAATCAAGTCATAGTCAGCTGTAGGCAGTAGGAAGTCAAAGTTGAGCGAACATTAATATATGATGCCTTCTGTTTGCTCTTCAGTGTTTCTACAGCTTTCAGTATTCAGATATTCAGGTTTAAAAGCCTTTCCCAGTTTAACACAGAGTCCCTGATGCATCCCTAACAAGGGAGGATGATTAGATGAGCCAGGCACACAGTGCTGTTCCGCTAAGGGTAGTGTCTGTAGCAAATCTTTGAAAAGCAAAAGATAAACTCCCACTGGAATACACAAAGAAGCAATAACCATATGGGGATTGTGATGTTGAATATAACAGAGAAAGCAGAAAAAAATATATCTCAGGATAAGTCACCATATGGCAGGCATCAGCAAGGCTTTCATATTCTCCTCAGCTTGGGCTGTTTCTTGCACAGGTCACAGATAAAACCCACTAATACCAGGAAAAATAAAAAGAAAGACCAAAGTCTGCACATGAGTTAAAAGCATCTCAACATGTGGGCACAGCACGTAATCCATGGAGCAAAATAAGCAGTGTAATATATTGCCAATATATTCCAACACCTGACTGCACACAGGGGTACAGGATCTCAGTTCCTTCTGCCTGCAGCCTGGTCCTCTCACCACCACTATGGGAACCATGAAGAAAAAAGGTAATCTGACCTCACACTGCAGGACAAGCTGTCATCATGTGAGGAGATAGTTAGAATTTCTCTTTACCTAAATCTCATACCATGCTGATTACCACAGTTTCTGAAAATGTACTTTAAATAAAAAATTAAACTTATTTTTTCTCTTCCTCCTACCCTGCGTATTTTCTTAGGAATTGCTTTCTGTCTTCTGTCCAGGACCACTCTAATTATGTATGTTTTAGAGAATGTTTTCTTTCAGTTGAAGCATCAAACACCAGTCCTTGCCAACAGTGATGGAACTGATTTGACAGAGCAAGAGATCTGTGACAGCATCTATGCTAGGAATAGGTTCCCTCCCTTTCTGGAGGCAGTTCATACATTCACAAACTGGTCAAATTTGTTTTGTAATGCACTGGTCTGTCGCTTTGGGAAAGTGAGTTAGCAATTTCCAAGGTAATTCCCCAATTTTCCTGCCAAGAGCTCTGACAGGATCCCCCAAGGAAAGAACCATTAAGCAAACATCTGCCTCCTTCCTATCTGTCACCATCACAACAGCTTCAGAAGCGGGGACTGACATGAAGGACCTGCCAGCTTTAACTGAGCCCACATTCTGGGGTTGCTGAGATTAGCAGAAACTCAGTCTCAACAGTGATAAAGACCCAGAGAGATACTTAACTGCACAAAGTAGCAAATTGCTGTTTTCCTAACTGTATTTTGATTGCCTTGATACAATATATGTCAATTTTTACAATAAAAATCTCCCTTGAGAACATGCTGCAGGATTAACATTGTCACCTGTCTAGTGATGATACATCTTACTGTCAACTTGTCAAAATGATCAAGTGAACAAGAAAGCCAAATTTTTAGCACTTTCTTGATAAATTAAGAGCAGAAGGGGCTCTTTCTGTTTGTCAGCATCTGCTATGTTTTAGTAGTTTAGCTCTGATGGTGGAGGGAAAACGATGGGGAGAAAGACAGGTAAGGAAACCCATTAATCTTGAGAAAAACAAGACTGTGATGTGCCCATCAGCCTTAAGATTAAAATCAAAACAATGGGCAATTTTATTTTCACTTAAGAGGAAAATGTTAAAGCAACCTGCTACTTCACATTCTCAGAAGAACAAGCTACAAAACACCTGTTACCTAATAGTTTCTAGAATATTTTCTGGGGAACAGAATATGTTAGTTATCTTCCTTGCCACAAAATGGGCCAGGCAACACTTGCAAACTCACCTGAAATAACACTTCTGCACAGTACCTAGCAGAGAATATTTTCATCAGTTAGATGACTATCAAAACTGTGATCTTATGTCACCAGGGAGGTGCTGCAAGTGATATTAGGGACTGTACCATAGCTACCTTGACACAAACTTGTTATCAAGTTGAAAACATTTAATATTTTGGATGTAGATATTACAAGATGCACCTTAATGGAATAAAAGTCAACCACTACATTTGATACAGGACTGCTTCAGGCAACAATGAGCATTTTCTGTGGTGTCTTAGCAGAAGGCACATAAATCTGAGTCTTGTCCAACAGCGTGGCTGATTTGGCCTGCCCACTACTGCAATCAATAATGACAATTAAGAGATCATATTCAATACACCTAGTATGGGTATCTGCCAGCTTCAAAGTTCAGGCTACTTTTAACTACATAGTCAGGATATCACAGCCTTGAAAAGCAGATGATCCAAATTATTTTGTCATCTCTTGACCTTAGAAACTGTTACAGGTAGACACCAGCCTCACCTGTAGGTCAATTGGCTGTTGTGGAGCTGAATATTCATGTTTCATCAGCTCCTATCTTTGTCAGAGAGGAAAAAATCCTTGCAATGTTTACAAGAGCATCTCCTTGACTATGGATCATGTGATAGCCTAAACTGAAGTGCCAGGCCCTTTCATGATCGGCTTCATATACATAAATCTGGCTAAATCCTGTTTTCTTATCCCACTGAGAGAATATCTGAAATGTGTAACAGTGAAGCTTAGAAATCATAGCATTTAAGTTATTGGGACAGTCATTTCCCTAAACAGCTATCACTGGGAGCTGTTAAGAGTTAATACTTGGAAAACAAGAAAGAAAATGCCCTGGAGTATCAGTAAATTTGTAGTTTGTGTTTCTGAGCCTGAGAGTGTCAATAATGACGTGAAGGGAAAACAGCATCCTCTTTGAGCAGATGTTTTATTCACCCTGGTCATGTACTAGAACCCCCCTGTGTTGGGCCATCACCCAAACAGCTGTGTGCCAGTGCAAGGGACAGTGGAAGTTCTTAAACACACCATCACTCGAGCCTGGATCTGGGAAATGCTAGAACATTACAGGATTTCTTGCTGTAAGTCATGTAAGTCATGGGGCCTAGTCTAGCTGGAAACAAAAAGAAAGATAAGTTTAATGGGGATTTCAGATCTCATAAAAGATGCAGGATAATGTACATATGCTTATACTCTTGCTCCTAGTTCCAGAAAAGTAGAAAGAATACTGGACTTGCTGGCTGTTCTAATCAGGGGCTAACACTAAATCACAATTGTGCCAAAACTTTCCCCAGTTAGTTTTCAAGGCTTTTAAGGTACTAACCCTGTATTCAGTGTTCTCTGCTCAAATACTTCCCTGTGTCTGTAGCTGGGAGCAATGCTTTTGACAAGGGAGCTACTGGCATTTCCCACCATTTAAAAAAACATTTGTACCAAGCCTGTGTGAGAACGTGGACAAAGAAAATATCTGTGTAGTAATTATATGCTTTATTCCCTTTTCTACAAATTGAATTTGAGAGCAGGAGAACAGAACTGTCACTGGCAGGAAGCCCTCCACACTGGAGTTACAGAAGGATGAAAGCTGTGGGGAGCAGGACAAGAAAGCAGGACCATGAAACATATGGGAAAAGAGTTAACTGTACACATCAACTGGAAAGCTGTTGACTGGGAACATTTGAACACCCCTACTGTTATCTCCTGTGTTTGTGCAGAAAACCACATTTCTTCTAACAGTCTCAACTGCAAAGCTGTGCTTTTTTATTCCCCTACTAAGTTATAACCAGGACAGTACTGTGGCAGCATCAAAAGCACAGGCAATTCCTTTCCTTGTTCCATTAACTTCCAAAGGTAGCCATTTCTGTCTGGTATTACCATTAATAACCAGATAGATCAAAATATAACTATAATGTAAGTTTATATATTGGCAGCAAACTTCTACTAACACTATATAGCTTAGAACATGGCTAAAGGATCATTGTGACATATGTTCCATTTATATCAATAAAGCCCCATTTATCTGATTATTAATAGTGAAACTTCAGCTTAGAAATACGTTTATAAAAGAAAGCATCACCTCCATTATGTGATACTGAAGTCTGAGTAGTGTAAGTAGCAATAAAACCATACTATGTCAGCACCTTGGCAAAAATATCTTTTCACCCAGCAGCTGATAACAAAATGTGATAATGTCACATCTGAATTAAAACAACAAGGATATTTATGCAGAGGTTTAGCACAGAGCATTCAGCACAAAAAACACACCAGACAGAAACAGATCTATTTCTACCACATTCTCCTTTCTTAAAATACACATTTTAAGTGTTCATTTCATTAGACTGCTGGAAAGCAAGACCTTTTCAGATGTTTATAGCAGCATCAGTTTAACACATTGCAATGATGGATTGATAGTAATTTGCCTTCTAAACAGAATGCACTTATAGAACTGCACCAGGCAGCCTCAGCTGTGCCTTAAGCAAATTTCTAATACTCTTACCATCCCCTTCATTGATATGAGCAAGTACATTGCTTTGTGCATGATCTCTTAGTACATGTGCCTAATGAAACCATTAAATCAAGCTGCAAAATGGCTATTTATCAAAAAGTAAATACCTCTGAACAGAGCTCAGACTTGGTCTCATGCATCTCCAAGGCAAGGGCAATTAGGAGCAATTGTTGCTAGAATCACTTTCACATGGTTTTTAAGCAGCAATCCTGAAACCTGTGACAAAGCTTACTACCTAAGGATACAACAACCCATATTTTCAGAGCTCACAAATTCTCTGTATGGAATTTGGGATCTCTCATTAGCAAAGTGTGTGCATGAGCACAGCTGATTTGTTAGTGGCCATTTGCATAGATCAGGTGTGCAGAAATATGTGTGAGCACATATATAAAAATAAAAAATATAAATATAAATATAAATATAAATATAAATATAAATATAAATATAAATATAAATATATACAAATATAAATATAAATAAGCACAGCTGTGTCTCAGTCTCTGCTCTTGTCCAGGGGTGAGCTCCAGGCAGTAGAGCCAACTATTTGAGAGTAGCCAAGGCACGAGGCAGTAGCTAAGGGTAGATCAGGGAGGATGCACTTGAGAGCAGTTACACCTCCGTGAGGATTTTAGCCCAGAGAAGATGAGGCTCAGGGGAGTCCTTATCACTGTCTAAAACTCCCAAAAGGAGGCTGTAGCTGGGTGGGGATTGGCCTCTTCTCCTGGCAACCAGTGCCAGGATGAGAAGACACAGCCTCAGGCTGCACCAGGGGAGGTTTAGGTTGGACATCAGGGGGAATTTCTCCACAGAAAGGCTAATTCAGCATTGAAATGGACAACCCAGAGAGGTGGTAGAGTCACCATCCCTGAAGACTGAGAAACGACTGGAAATGGTATTTAATGCCATCATCTATTTAACAAGGTGATGTTCAGTCAAAGATTGGACTCAATGATCTCAAAGGTATTTTCCAATCTAACTGAGTCTGTGATTCTGAGGATGATCAAAGCCCTTGGCTATTCTACAGCTGTGCTTCCCTGGCTGGGGCAGGTTCATCCCCTATATACAGCACCTGCAGGTGTCCAGCAGCAGCTCATGTCTTTTAAAAACCACACCACAAGTGCTAGTGAAGGACTATGAATGAAACTGAGGGCTGACAAGCAAATCTAAAATATAGCACACATCTGACCTGGCAGATGTGAAAATGTAAAAGCTATTGCACAGTGCACAGAAGGGTAGGTCATCTTAATTTCCTTCTCAGTAGACACACAATGGGAACACTCAGGATAGCTTTAGCAGAAGAAATAATTAACTCACAAATACATTTAGTGCCTTGAAGAAGTCAATGAACACAAGGATACCAGTGATCTAGTGGGTATATTTAGGTTTCTAAAAAGAGACTCAGTTGTCATAGGGTGTAGAATGTAGAATGTCCCCTCATAAAAGATAATGTTCAGATGATGGAAAACCAAATATACCTTTTATATTATAAAAACACCTCCTTCTTGCCAACTTGATTTTATTCCAGAGAGCGTGATATTTCAGTGCTAAGAATACCACTATCTCCCTTACACACATGCTGTGAACATTCACATCTGAAAAACATGGAAGTGTTTGATCAAACAGAGCTACAGATGCGTTTCCATGAACACATTGAGAACAACCAGCCCATGCTCTCTGCAAACCAGAAGGGCTCCTGTGCAATCAGTTTGTTGCTGAGGGAGGTGAAGATTTGTGAATATTTGAAGATTTGTGAATATTTAAGTTTCTCCCCGAGTCACGCAGTCTTCATGGAAAAATATCTAGCAATTTAAACATCAACCTTCAAGTTAATATTTAAGACCTTAAAAAGCAGACAAAAAGGAACAGTCTTTAATAAAGAGGACTAAAGGTGGCACTGCATAGACCAGACACTTCCCAATGACTCAGCTGCAACAAGGAGTACTTTTGTGATGTGCCTACTCTTATTAAGAGGGATGTGCTTTTATCTCTATACCTCAGTTCTTGCTTTTGAGGCAGAACCCACACACTTTTCAAGCTGCAGAAGGTCAGCATATTATTGGATGAGAAAAAGGGAAAGAGAATGGCAAAGCATGGAAATACAGACTCAAATAAGATTTTATATGATTATTTCTTTTTTTGCCTTGAGCTATAAAGCAACCATTGACTACTTTCCAGGATGTTTAATTAACACAGCCAAAAAGGATATTTAGGCAGCAGTTAATAGAAGGTAAAATATAAAATGAATAAGCAACAAAAACATCCTGTTTATATGCATCTTCCTTTGTATTGTAAAGATAAAATGATTGTGATTTGATCTGTATCTAGTCTTTCCAACTCTTACTGAAATGATGTGTCATGGTGTTATGAGCTTCAATTGCCACTGCTCATTAACAAGTGAGCCCATCACTTAGAATTAGAAACAACTTTGAAATAAATCCTCAGGCTGTAGCAGTGACAGTGCTGACTGCACTCCACTTCAGTATTTCCACTTCAGTCTGCACTCTCCTTCATGAGCCCTCCCTGCTGATGATTTTACTAAAGCACAAAGATAAACTGGACCCTTACCAGAGCAAGGAGAAAGAATATTTCTTCTTGGCTTTGTTCTCATCCTACCTCTTTTCCTGCTCCCTATGATTTTTTAATGTGTTTTTTCTTCTAGTCTAATAAATCCAGCACTCACTACAAATTGCATTATTTTGAACACAATCGAGATTTTGCTGAGGGCTGCAATGAAAATTTCCCAAAGGCCTCAAGGGGCCTCTGATTTGTCAAGAGAGTAAAAATCATTGACTCTCTTTTTAACTTGGACACATGGCATGGGAATGCAGATGGCTCCAGCATAAGCTTCTCATTAAGTGGATTATACCATTTTCTGGCTTAGTTTCAGCCTGTACCTGATTATGCACACATTTCAAAAGGAAGGCTTCCTCTCCTCAGTATTTCCACATGTCACAGTTTAGTAACTGAGCTGAGTGGCAGCTTATGCTTCAGAATCTACACAACTGCTTCTTAAAATGAACAGGAGGATCTGACACTTAAAAATCTCATTTTTATTCTCAAAATCTAATAATAACTGTCAAACATAACTTTGTATGACTAATCAAGGCACAAAAGAAATTAGATTTAATTACATTATGGCATTGTATGGTTTGCTGTGGTACCTCAGCTTGCTCTTGCAACTTAAGACCATCTTTTTTTTGAGTTTGACCTCTCCACTTTCGAGGTAACAAAGGTTATGTACTTTTATGAAGGAAATGGCTTGACATACAAATGTTTAGAAGAATATATGACAGAGGAATGTAGCATAGTTACAGAGAGGGACTGGAGAACAGTCACTGCTTTAGGGCATGAAGTTCTGAAAGATGGGCAAGGCTTACAAAAATTCTGTTCAACAATTCTGTGAGGTTGATAAGCCAGGAAGATAAAGCTCTAATATTCATGAATCAAACATTCAGTGCTCCCACCTTTCATGGAAGTCTGACGGACATCAAGGGTTTATCAGCTACAACCTCTGCAAAATCAAGTGTTTTTTGGTTTGTTTTTTAGGAAACAGAATCCCAAGCATCACAATATTTGTCCACTTTTTTTTTTTTTGTGAAATAAAGTGCAATGCTCAGTCATACACTTCATCCAGAGTGTAGCAGCACATCCTGGTAGCAATACTCAGTACCTGTTGGTTCAATAATTTGCAGTAGCTTCATGGATGCCTGGTGGCCTGAAAATCACAGTGAAAACCACCACCATTTTCTGTGTTGATATTAAGACCGTCATTATGAGTTAATATATCAATGATGAGGTTATTAACTTCCTTGCTGTGATATCAATACAGTTCTGCCCAAAGTCTTCTATTCACACATGCAATATGTGAGTAGCATCAGACAAGTTCTAACATTATGTTAACAAAACCACAGACAAGCAGTTAAGCACAAAAGATCACTTTATTTTTCAAATCACACCTCTCTCATTCTTGAAAAGGTGTATTTCTAATTGTTACTATTTTAAATATACTCTCTATTTTCCTGTGAAGTTAAATACTTTGAAGAAGAATCCCCAAAGAAATAAATACAAAGCACAACAGTTTCACTTTATGATTTGCTTTGAGCATTGTCTGGTCCTACATCCACTCTGGCACTCTGCTGCTCTGTAAAATCCACAGCCAACCTTCCTTGTTTGCCACAGCCCTCTGCTTATCAGCTGTTAATACTAACTGTTAATACAATGCCAGAGCATGCACAAAACAGCTTACAGCAGTTTAATAATTCTAAAACTTTCATTACAAATACACACATTGCTACTAAGAAAACAATTGGGATGCTTCTTTTTATGGAAGCTCATAGAAAATTTCATGTTACAAAATGCTTGTTTGATGATGTGCGTGTCTGCTGGTGAAAAGGAAATCAGTACTAATGAGGTTTGCTGGGTTGTTCAATGGATAACTTACAGAACCAGACAATTCCCAAAGTTATCAACTGGGTCACTGCAGCACAATCTGCAACCACCATTTAACCTGAAATCTAATTAGCCCAAAGGGTTGGTAATGCATATCTGCTGCAGTATAAAATGACAATAAAATGACACCAAGATTATCAGAACACATCACGTGGGGCTTATTCTTGTATGATGAGCACAATCCAGTGCAATAGCATGGATCCTGCAGCCAGGGATGGAAGCCTGATGATGCAGTTTTATGATGCTTGTCACAATAATGGAGAGCTGGAAGTCATCCAGGGCAGGCAGCATCATGTCCCTTCAAAGAGAAAGTTGAAGCGCTTCCCGTACCAGAAGTTGCGCTCCTGAAAAGCTTTTCTTGAAAGAGGTATCAGCGAGAGCCTGAACAGGTGTGGCTGTGAGTTCATCCCAATCACATGTCTCACTTGGGACAGTATTCCTGAAATTGCTATCGGGGTCTGGCAGGCTGCTTTTGCTACATACACATGCACTTAAAGAACATTCAAGGACTATGATAAAGGCTAAAAACTGTAGCTGAAACTCGTACCTGTTCACAACAAAGTCTGAGGTAGTTTAGAACCACTCTATGAGAAAGAAGGAAAGGAATTTAATGCACAAAAATTTCAAGATACAATTATAATTGCTACAGAGAAGGGGAGGGTAACAGTGTAAAATGGATTTAAATTACTATCTGTCAAGGAAGAGGAGCCACTAACAGAGAATGAGTGAAAAAGTTCACTAAAAGCTAAACTTCTATTTAGCCTGGCTCTCAACATTAGCATTAACTTAAAAAAGAAAACCAAAGACAACAGTGAAATTGAGCAAAGCAAAAAGGAAGGAACATTTTACGAGAGACTGGACAAGGTTAATCGACATGGGGTCCAAATTGTGAAGTAAAGCTGTACTTCACAAAATAAGTCCATGTGCTCAGTGTGAAGTTCAGATCCCTGGACAGCTGAAATACTTTTACACAGGGACACTGAAAAGTTATGAACTCTTTCAAGGTTCACTCTTGATGATGCAGTTTATTTAGAAAATAACACTTATGTACAATTAATGTCTTGGACAATGCACAACTAGCAAATTGAGCATATATCTGGTGTACCATGGTGAGAAAGAAATATTAAAATTTAGATTTAAACTTAAGTAATGTAAGCCAGCATAAAACCTGGCCTACTTCCTAACAGCAGACTTCTTACTTATTTTTGTCCTCAGGGTAACAGACTGTAAACAGATCATAGAAGTACAAGGCCCAAAAGGACTAGTAATTCACACATCCATAGAGAGCCAAAGTCAAATGTTCCTCATTGGCACTTGACAGTCTAGTGGTAGTTTAGGGTCTGATGTGAATGAAAGGGGATGATGATATTTTATTCAGTGTAGGATAAAGAGGTAAAGATCAACAATTTTTAAAAATTCCTTAATACATCACAATATGGAGGAAAATTACAGGGAACACCCTAGCAACAGTGATATGATGCTATGTAGGGAGGGAAAGGAAAGGAGTAACAAGCAGGCTGGGGAAAGCATGTAGGAAAAAGTAAGAGCTGGAAAGATTGGGGACAAACAGAACTAGCTCAGACCACAAGAATTGTATATTTGTGTTGCTCTTGCCATAAAAACTACTAAAGCCTCACTTCCTATGTTCTCTTTTAGCACTCATATTCAGATGAGTGATAGATTCCTTAACAAAATTCCATTTTTAACAAAAAAAGGCCATATAGAAACACATCTTTGCAAATAGTCACCCAGCTTGCTTAACACATACATTTCCATTGCTATATATAAACGGATGCAATCCGTTCCACACCAGTCTTTCTTTCCCTGAAACCACTCTTTTTGCAACTCCAGCTCCTGCTTTAAGTGGTATTTCTAATCTAACCATCTAAGACTCATGAGCTTTGTATTACTGCATAAAAACATCTTCTCAGTATTTACCTCTCAAAATGAATAAGTGACACAATTTCTGACACAGATCCAGATCACGCAACACTGACACCCTTGTTATTAAAAATGGCAAATCAAACTTAGAGAATAACCCAAACAGGATCCTGGTCTGCAGAAGCAGAAGAAACCTGCCCCTGTTCTCCAGCAATGAATCTGCCATGACTGTTTCAAAAGCCATTTCTCAGCATGACAAATCTCTATTAGAAATTACTGAGAGGAATCTTACCATTTTTAAGCAACTGAAGATAACTCAAAAATCCAACAGACAGCTATAGAAGATGCCCAAAAGCCAATTCTGTGGCCTGACCATATTTCAAAAGCACAAGCTAAAAGTTTTGAGTAAAGACAAAAATTTCTTAACACCTGTGGTTAAACACACTTACTGGATTCTAGGTATCAACCACAAAACTCACCACCTAGCAACTACAGCTCAGGAATACAGAGACAATAGACAGGTGATGTAGACCACAAATTACATGAATGAAGGAAAGGCTGAACTGGGATTGCTCAGACTGGAAAAGAGGCAGCTTTGGGATGACCTGACTGCAGCTGTCCAGTACTTAAATGGAGCCTACAAGAGAGATGGAGGGATGTTTTACAAGGACATGTAGTGGCAGGACAAGTGGAAATGGCTTCAAACTGACAGATTAGGTATTAGGAAGATATTCTTTACTGTGAGGGTGGTGACGGACTGGAACAGGTTACCCAGAGATACTGTGGATGCCCATCCCTGGAAGTGTTCAAGACCAGCTTGGATGGGTCTCTGGGCAACCTGCTCTAGTGAAATGTGCCCCTGTCATGGAAGGCAGGTGGGAACTCGATGATCTTTGAGGTCCCTTCCAACCCAATCATTCTGTGATTCCCTGATTTCTCTACAGAAAGATGCTTTGTGATAACTACTGTTCACTTGGACTACAGAGCACATAGTTTAGATACCCTCATCTGAATTGCAACACTGTCCAACTCACTTGGCATTTCAGGACTTGGCCAGTACTTTCTGGACACAAAGAATTTAAAAGACTATATTAGATTCATTTTGTAAATTCCTCAGACCACTTAAAATAATTGACTGAAGTTGTTGATGTGTATCTGCCAGTTTTCAGGAGTCAGAGGATAATTCTGAAAATGAGAAACTTGTTTAACTGAGCAGCTGCATAGAGAAGAGATGTGCCAAGATGATAAGTACAGAAAGGATGAATAAAAGTTCATTTTACCAAGAGTGCAGCTTTACTCCTCTATGATAGCTCAGGGGCTAAAGTAGTAAGAGGCACTAGAGGGGCATGTTTATACCTGTGCAGGGTGATGCCACCACTCATGCATTTATTTAGTAATCTGAACTTCAATTCCATTATGTTCACATAAGGAATCAATTATAATTTTTTTCAGAACACTGAGTTGTATTATTGTATTAGGCTGCAAGGAACAGTATGAATAGTACTTCTCTAATGACTGACTGTGAAAATGGATAATGTCATGGGTGTACGGAGCTCATTCTTCACTTCTACCATCTGGACATACCGTAGTAATTAAACACATACAGTATGATAAGATGGGGGTGTGGTTGCACAGGCAGTCAGTATATGGGCATATGACAGATACCTGTAGTTTCCTCATGCTATGCTGCACTTTTAAATTTGGGCTTTCTTTATCTAAAGAAAGTTGCAGAGTGATTTTAAAACTTTCCATGTAAGCATTTAAACACAGACCTAGATTCCACTGTGGAAAATGAGTGGGAGTTTGTCATTACCTCAGCCAAAGCTTTGCAACAAAAGCTTGGCAAGGGCCAAAAAGACTGCAGGGCTTCTTTCAGCAGGTAACAGAAGTGCTATGAAGGTTCATTCTGTAAACACTGCAAGCCATGGCAGACAAGGTAGCTAGGAGGAGTATCTGTGTTCTTCAGACTGCACCCATCTTTGAGATGAGCATTTAACTTGCTTTATATTGTATACACCTCACTGCAGCCAGATCATCAATATTTACCAACTGGACAAAAACTCTGGACTGGTTCGTCTGTACCTTTTTTAGACATTTGTACTTTTAAAGCAACCAGCATCCTGCCATACCACAACAGCAGCATTTCACACCTGCCTGCATAGATTTTGTTTTTCATTTTGGAGCTTTAGGACATATTCTAAATGCAAGCTAAATAATTAGCTATGACCTCAATTTAATGCACATACACACACACACATATACATACATACATACATATATATATATATGAGTATTTAAGCAGTCCTGAAACTTGACCCAGGACTTTTCCTTCTGTATCCTGAACAAAGCTTTGTGGAGCTTCCACATATATATAAGAGTAAACTAGTACAACTGACAACAACAACAATCAGTTCAGAGAGAACTAACGATTCTAACCTAAATAGAACTATTAACTGAGAGATGGGGATGGAAACCAGGCCTCAAGTATCCTCTGGGATCTACAATTATTTCTGAAGCATGGTTTAGTCCTCTGGCAACTGATATGATGACATAAAAGCCTAAATGTTTATTCTTGGATACATTAACTCTTTCTGGCTCTATATTTGCTTACTACTCTAGTCACAACAACAAAATCACCAATGCATTGACTTGTTTATTTGACAGTAGACTAACACATGTCAAAATATAAGCCAATTCTCTTCATAGAGAAATGCAATCTATATCTTATTAAATCAAAGTTCTAGCTAATCTCTTATTAAGTGTCTCTAAGTGGGCATCACTTTATAACCAGACACAACAATCAGACAAGAGTGGCATTAACTTTGTCATCTAATTTTTGTGCTGAAAATTTAATTAGACTGGAACAGTCACAGACTTCTTTTGCTTTCTTTCATAGAAACCAACTCTCATCAAGTCAGGTACTCAACTGAAAATTCTCTAATGTTGTCATTAGTAAAGATGAAGATGCATTAAACTGAATTTTTCAGCAATTCTGAGAAGCACTGAGCTCTTATATGAGTTGTCATAATGAATAACTCAATGATTTGCATGGAGAGAAGAAAGAAATGGAGCTCTGAAGGAAGGAAACTGCAATGAAGAAGAGTTCTTAGTCTAACAAAATTAGTGATTTCTCCTCTGTATTATCTTTTACATTAGACTTGCATTAACTTTTCTCATTGTAATTCCATTTAACAGCCATTTGAACTTGTTTTAAAGCTGATTGGAAATGGCTTGAAAAGCATCTTGAAAAATTGTAAGCCGCACAATGTTTGCTCACTTCAAAAATTAATTTCCTCAGATAATAATTTTCCCCTACATTCTGTGAATAAAAACCCTTTTATTTTCGTTTGGAAAAAAGTTAACTAAATAAAAAGATTTTAGAAAGGCCTTTGCTGAGCTCCACATGAGTTAAGTCTAAGCCTGAATTCGACCTATGGAAGTAAAATTGAGAAAAGGAGGCCTGGGGAATTTAAAGATACTGAAGTACTAAATAGAATCAATGGCTCAATATTGTCAGTATAGTTATTTCCATAATGAAGAACTCTAACAACAGGTCTATTTTATAATTTCTGATAAGAAAGCAATGAGTACCTGATCAGTTCTGCTCTAACCTTGTTCTAAATAGAGTAAGACTGATTACACAGTTCTGAATAATTTCAGCATTTCATCACTTTGATAAGCCCTGATACTATGCTGCAACAGCACAACTTACTTTCACTGAAAGGAAAAGCAAAGATAAAAAAGAGAAGGAAAAACAACAACTTCAGAGGAATATACAGGGAGTACATCTGAACCCAGGAGTCAATAAATACAGACAATAATTAGAAAGAATGAGAACATGCACACAAAATCACAAATCAGTTCTGTGTTGTATCCTCCTTTGTCACTGCTAACACACTGTGACACAATGTTTAAGACAAGAGACTCTTCTAGGCAATACAGGTATTAGGGGTGTTTGTTGGTGGGCTGTATTAGAAGACCCAGTGGAGTTCAGCTCTCGGTAAACATTATATCTTTAAATAAAAAGGGTAATGGTTGAAAGTGTGAAGGGCTTGTAGCAGGACTTGCCTTAAAAGCCTGGGAGGTCACTTGGGTCACCTTGATGACAGGTTCTCAACTGAGTTGTTTAGAGCAACTCTAAATAAAATGAAGACTCTGAGAAAAGCCATTGTGACTGAGAAGAAGTCAAATACTAAAAATTGCTGTTCACATGCATGAAGGGACAATGCAATGTGGTTTTTCTTTTTATAGATTTATAGGGGTGGGAAACTGAAGGGTCAGTAGGACCTCAGAGTTTTTGCTTTGAGGATCTCAGATATGTTCATCCAGATTCTTAGCAGAGAGTGAACATCATGGGAAATAAAAAGACATTTCTGTTCCACAATGAGTTATAGGACAAGATCAAACAGATGTTCCATAGGTTATAGCCTAAAAGACTTACTTGTATCATAAAAATTAACTGTGCACATCAAAGATTACAAATGGAAAAATTCCATTCTTTCTATGAGAGCCTAGGCTCAGACCAGATGGCACAACCTTTTTTGATTTTAGTTTTTTCAACATTCTCTACAAAGGTGGCTACTAAATACTAACAGCTAGCAAGTTCTACCCTTTGCTTATCCAGTTTGAAAAAAGCAGACTTGTTTGATGGAACTGGAAAGAAATACCACCACTGCCATGCAAGGACTTATCTGTCAAAAGCAAGACATGCTCCAGGCATCTCAGTAGTTCCAGCATGGATTGCAACTGAAAAAGTTTGGTTTTAAAGGGAAAAAAATTCCAACTTTTTTGATTTATATATAAACATAAGAGTGGTGTCCTCAGTAGCTGGTCTCAATTCTTCCACGCTCCAAATGCTGTTAAGCCATAAGGTAATCAAACCTGCAAACTAGGAGGTGGCTGGCACAAGCAGTGTCCTGCCTTAGAACTCCACACTGTCTAAGGCAGCTGTGGCACATGAATTACAAGCTTTATACAGCACAGTGGGTATCCATCTTCACCAACAGACAGTCAGAACACAGCAGTGGGAAGGGAGGGAACTGTATGCAAATGTCAGAACTAAATTGTAATTTGGCAATGAAAAATACTATAATAGTATTGATAAAGCCTAATCAATTTTATTTGGAAGAAAAGGGATGCTTTTCTTATTTGAAATATCCTCTGATTCATTGCTACCACTGATTATATTTCTTCTTGGGTTTAGCACAACTAGTATCCAACAGGGAAATTATTTCAAATTAAGTAGTGTGATAAATTAACATACAATTTGCTATGTTGATATAACTCATTTTATCACTATGGTTATATAAAGGAAAACCGTATTTATCCTGCACTAGCTTTGTTTTCTTCTGACAAGGTTATTTATTACCACAGGAAATTCCAAGTTCATAAAACTGGTTAGCTGACATTTCCAATATAATATACTTTGTGAGGAGGAACAAGCATCCTAATCAATTTTGCCAATTACATCAGCATTTGTCTTAATACAAAATCTCTTTATCCCATACTGAAAGACCGACATGGAGTTCTTCCTAAAAGTCATGCAGATCTGGAGAGTAAGAGACTACATCATCATCAGTGTGAAAACAGAACAAGCAAAGTAGCAGGCAATGTAATCCAGACAGATATGGATGGATAATGAATTCTGTGACTGTAAAGTAAGAACCAGATCTTTTACAATACAGTGCAAAAGCATCACATTTTATGAAGATCATAAGAATGTTAATGCATACACAGCCTTTGAATTTTTAGCTTCAGACTGTAAAACAACTCTTCTTGGAAAAATATACATTATCTGCAAATTCTTTTGGTATTTGAACAACTGCTTGTCAGTGACCAGATGGAGTTCCACTTTTCTAAACCAAACATTTTTATGTTCTGTAGCAAGTTGTCTCAGGCAGGCAAAATTTAAATAATCATCTTCAGGAGTGAAAAAATACAATTTTCTTCAAGATGGATGTCTGATTTAGAAACTTCCTTTTGAATGTAGGAAATGACAATTTTGTACTTTGAAAAGTCAACTAAGGTCAAGATTAATATAGATACATTAATTAGTTTGTTGATATAATGAATGCTTTTCTTGTCATCCCACTGATGAATGAGAGAATTTGCATCTCAGCAGGTAAGCATGTCTGATACTTCCTTAATCTACTGTACAGCATTTGCTATAGCCAAAAATAAGAAACTAAATGGAATACAGAATCAAAATGATTTAGAAAACAAATTACTAGTTACAATGGAATATGGATGAAGAATCACTTTCAAAATAAAATATTTTCTGGACTTATGTGTTCCATAAACATTTTTTTGTTAATAAAAGCCTCCTGGGAACAAATACTTATTTTATATGCTTTCCATTCTGCTTGAGTAATTTTAGATTTCCACTGTATCTCTGCCTTTTATTTCCTTCTGTTTTCCTTGCCTGGGTTAGATTAGAGAGGTAGGGTGTTAATGGGGTACTTGATGAAGATTGAAGACCTATTTTCTCCCCCCTTGGAGACCAGCCTGATTTGAACATATTGAGGAGAGTGAAACAGTTTCTTCATGTCCTTGGGAGAAAGCCTTTTCCATTTCAATACTTCCAGCTTTCAGACATGGTCCCCTTCATTCACAAAGAAAGAAAAGGTGCCAGCACAAGAAGGTTCTGAATAAGTTCATAGAATGTCAGTGGGGTTGCAAAAGCTCCCTTTCAACCTCCTTTATGGCTGATGAACATGAGGATGCGAGGTGGATCCAGGAGGGGGATGCAGGGAACCAGGTGCTTGCAGCTCCAACAGGGCAAGAAACAAGCTACTGTCCACCAGTCCCCACATCTGTTGTTGCTACTTCTTTACTACTCTCGTCCTTGTGGGTACTGTTTTGTGCTGGGCACTCAAAATGCACACAGTGAAACACCTGGAGAGAACAAAAAATGAAGATAAAGCAAAACAATTTAACGCTGGCAAAAGGCATGACTAAAGTAAGATGAAGTCTATATGAAAGTCTGCAGGCCAGATAGTGACAAAGCCAAAACAGAGTGTTTCACCATAAGATCAAAACTTTTGCTCATGGGCAACAAACATTAGACAGGGACAACATTGGAGCAAGAGAAGGCCATCAAATTATACCAACCTTTGCATATGGCACTAAAAATCAGAAAGATAGTTCCAAAGAGGATAGGGATATTTCTAAACAATTTTTTTCTTTGCCAACTAGCAGAAATACCTATGACATGCTATTGGATAATAACAACAATTATATTAATTGTCTTAAACACATTTTATGATCTAATCACTTCCTCAAGAGGCTGAATGTTCATGCACACTAGAAATGAAATTTAAATCATTACCAACATGATTCTATTTCAAGATTGCCCTCTGCTGTAATAACAATGGCAGCTCTACAGACATGTCCTGGAGTATGTAGAAAGGCATTCAGTGTCCAAGGTGGCTGCTGCTTCATCAGATGAAATTCCATTTGACATAGTGATCATTTTCTGATGATTCAAACAATACCTGGGACCAGTGTACAGGTGACTGTATCTTAGAGTAAGAGGACCATGTGTTAAGCATTTTTTTCCAACTTATTTTCTACTTTACTTACTTCTACTTGTTCTTGAAGAGCCTGGGAGAAGAAGGGGGAGGAACTCTTTAAAATTGTTACAAAACCTCTTTCCATATGATTTCTTACTGCTATGAATTGCACAACTCTGCCACATACTAAATATAAATATTTTCTTACACTGCTTTAAATTTGCTATTTTGCCATGCATTGTAGTTTAAAAGTTAAAGCTTGATGAATATTAAATCCTGAACTTTAAACTTATTTTTTAACTTTGTATACTCCTATGACATCTTCAATTATTCTTGTCTTTAAAGCTCTTCTCACAAACAAAGGTAATCTCTTATAATCTTAACTGCCCTTTCCCAGACCCTTTCAAATTAATATATGCAAAATCAAATATCATAAACAAGACACAGATATACTAAATATTCATACAAGACTACAGAATACTATATTTTCTATCTTTTATTCAATACAACCTAAAATCCTATTATTCTTTTGGACCATCCCTGCTCAAGTGAACATTGAGCAGACATCTGCATGGACATGTTTGCAGTAGCCCCAGGTCTTTTCTGAGGATGCAGCTAGCTAATTCAAATTCTGACAGCATATATAAAATGAACTTTAAAAATCTTCAGTCACTGCTTGTTTGTTTTTTTAATCCCCATTATATTTTTTTGTGCCCCTCAGTGTGTTTTTTATGCAGATACATTGCAATATGTGCTTACATTTCTATATATACACTCATGCTCACATAAAGATGAATTGCTATGTCTTATATATACATATATGAACAGATTACAAATCTGCACCAGCACCCACACATAGACATGTGCACAAAATGGTTTTCCTCTGCATTTCTTCTGTTTTTTTCCTAAAGCTGAACTAATTCCTATACTGGCATGCATTCTCTCCATCTGTTACAGTTCTTGAGAAGCCAATTTTTGTGTTTATCTCCACTTCTAGAGTAGTCCCTTTTGTACCCATCCCACTTCCATGTTTTTAAAGTAACAGCTACTGTAATTTTTCCAGCTGCACTTTTCAGGATAAAGCGTCGCAGAAAAAAACATTCTCTCCTCAGTGCACTTCTGTAAGATGCTGCTTTCCTTGAGAGGAAGCAGAGAATATGAGGGAAGTCTCTAAGCCAGAAGATTCTGTATTTCTACTGCATGTCACAATAATAGTGTTTCTCATTTAAAACCTCACTTTACATACACATAGTGTGGATAGCCCTGAAATCTAGCTAATACTAGTCTAGAAAGTCAGAAGTACACCATCCTTTTATTGTAACTTTCATTTTTACTGATTCTTTCATATTAAATTCTTAATGCTCAAAACATGTGGCATATTGACAAGCCTGTGAATTTGGAACATTATTCTCAGTTACTCCACCACCTCAGCATATAAAGAATACAGCGTGTGAGAGAAGCCTAAGCCTGAGAAGCACAGTTAAGTCCAGCTGCTTCATCCAGTGTCAGAATTAAGCATTTCAGAACAGTATCACTAAAACAAACAATCTTGCATGTGCTTCTCTCAAAAGAAAAAGATGACAGTTCAGGATCATCCTGTGACCCACAGCATGTTCTACTTCTTATGGGTATTTTAAGAGAGGTCAGACACACAAAGCAGGAAGGCCAAGTACAAATACAGTGGCGCAGTAATTTGTAAGATAAAGCTCTCACATCAGCATCTAGGTGTCCTTTCCAGGTCAGTAATACTGGAGAGGAATAACAAGAGAAAACTTACATAAAGTGTCAGGTGACCTGTCTGACAAATACATGATGACTAGGAAAAATAATTCTTTTCTCTACAAAAGTAGGATGTGTGTAAGCTCGAGAAAACAGAAAATTACACTTCTATCATGTTCTAATATACCAAAAACTATTCAAACTCCAGTAAAAAAATTGTGAACATCACATCTTTCACAACTTGGAAAACATGGCAAGGAAAAGATGAGCTTAAAAGAAGAAACAATTCACAAAATGGAGACATTTTATGGGATTTCTTTTAAATTCTAAAAATCAACTCTTCCCTTTGGGATGTACAGATTGTGTTTCAAAGTTCAAAGGTATGTATTGGTAGAACAAATAAGGAGTATTTTGTACCTATTACTCCTTGATAAGAATATGCTGCTGAATATGCTGAATATTTTATTTAAAATGAAAATGGTTTGACATACTGTACAACCAGCTGTGGGCAAGTAATTCTGGACACTGCTTGTATTCTTACTGAAACAACTACTGAGACTATAGAACAAACCAAGATTTTGGTTACACTGTTACTATACAAATTGTAAACATGAAAAATATCTTGCTGGTTTCTTTAGAAAATTAAAATATATGACAAAATGTTACAGACCCTCTGTTTAATATGTATATAAAAATAATTTAGCAATATGTGCACACTGACTAATGTTCCTCCTCTATAGGCATTAGAAGAAATAATTTAAAAAATAAAAAACAAATTAGTGTTGGATGCAGATTTTACAGACAGAAGAAGAAAAGACAAAGGAGAACAGCATGTGTTTTCACTGAGACACTACATGAAGAGCTGTAGCCTCTACCCATACTCATCTTCACCATAGTTAATGCAACGTTCTATATAAATAATAACACAGGATATTAAATTCCTTGGAAAGAGTAATAAATTTGAAATTCAAATTATGGTTAAAAGGCCATTGCTCTTCAGGACTTAAAGCTACCTTTAAGAATTCAAAGTTGAAAGCAATGTTCCCTGGTTTGTTAAGTTAATGCAATGCACCTCGTTCTTTTTAAACAAACACTGGCATAAGAGGAAATAAGACTGTCAATATGGACCAGTAATGGAAGAAGCCTTCTTCACACATGTACTACCCCATAGGCAGCTTCTGACACTAATTCTATGGACTCACTGATTAAGGCTGAACTGTATGTGGTGGGAGACATTGCTCAGAAACACAAAATAAAAAACTGTATTCCCAGTTCTGTTGGTTGGTCAGCTACCTTCCAGCAGTTGGCTGAGATGTTGAAATCTGGTGCTGCTTTTGTGTGCAAGAGTTGTGCTACAACTGGGCACAGATGCTCCCAGTGCTTAAGAACCAGCAGCCCCAAATGCTAAATACAATCAGAAAACCTCACCTCTGGAGCTGACAAATTCTAATTAATCCAAATATAATAGTGCTACCCCAAGTTCAGTGTAAAGCATCCAAATATCATGTTTGGTGGTGAGCTACATGTGTGGGATACAGATGGCAGGTCTATACACAAAAACAGTGGCTTTTGGTGCCTCTTATAATGTCATTATAAAGTCCTAATCTCACAAAGACATACATATACTCCTAAATTCACATATTTTAAAGTGTTTCACTTCAGTGAAACAGATGAAGCCAAGAGTAAAATCTAGACTTCATCTGAGACAATACACAATGATTACAAAACAGAGAAGCACAACTAAACAAAGATGGGATGATACTGCATTTGATGGGCTAGGATAAAATATTTTTTCTTTATAAAATGAAAAAAATCTCTTGGTTTGGCCACTATTATTCAACTGATTTACCAGGTATGAAAATTAATTATAAGTGAATCTTATGCAAATAAGATTTTCTTATGAATAATGAGATTTTTCTTATGTTTTATTAATTAAAAAGATAATATACGAGTGATAAAACCCAAGTATATCAGAGACCATACACCTTTCTCTAGTGCACTAAATTGATATTTTAATTGTTCATCAAAATAAGGAATAATTTAAAACCAAACCCAATAGGAGTGTTTGATGGCAGTATGGAAAGGTCAAAACGAGGAACAGATAATAACACTGTTCAAGTGTTTTGCTAGATTGCCAGAGCAAAAAGATGAAATATGTACATTTGAGAAAGCCTTATCAATTTCACTGCAAGATATGAAAAACTGTGCTGTTGTATATTCATGAAGAACACGAGACTTTTTAGAAGTTCCTTACCTCATTAGCTGTGTTGCGAGTTCCAACTATTCTGATAAAAGATGCAGGCTGTTTATCAAAAGTGATTGTTTGCCAGGATCTACAAAGAAAATTCAGAGAGACGTACAAATATTGAACACAGTCACAAAAGTCTGCAATAAAACATTCAGAATGCATTAAAGTGACAGTATGTCCTATTATCATTTAACAGGGCAAATGGAGAAACACTTTCATTGCCTGAATTTCCAGCACTACTTCCTCATTTTTAAGTGTCTTGACTCTGCTTATGCAATTTCATACATACCTTACACCACTATAACTTGTATGCAGGGATAACAATTATACTATTGCTGAAAGTTAAGAAAATGGTCAAAGAAAAAAGGCCTAGATCAACGTCTAAAATCCTTGACTAATATTAACTGTATTAGATAAACAAAAGGTCAGATAAATAAAAGTAAATGCATCCTCCATTAACTTCTCATGAGGAATCACCAGAGCTTGGTAAAAGAAAATTACAACTGTAGAAGGAAAAAAACCCCAAAGCAAACCACCTAAAACCTCCATCTTTCACACCTAAGTGGAGCAGTAGAGCAAGAAGAGCCAAGCTTTCTTTGTGTGGGCCAAGATCCTTCCAGGGAATTACAAACCATTTCCCAATTCCAGGGAATTACAACCATTTGCAGTTGAGGTTCTGAGCATCTCCCCATCCTGACACAGCGGCAGTGAGAACAGACCACTCTTCCAGAGCTGGTGTATAATTTTCAGGCTAGACTGAGAAACTAGAGGTACCTTGGGACCACTATAATCTTTGTTTCACACTCATACTCATCTGATCTGAGTGAGGTGCAACACCTCAAATAGGTGTTGCCTAACACACAGCAGGAAAAAGACACCATAACTTGGTGCTCATAGTGAAACAGAACAAGTAAGAAGAATACTAGGAACAAGAGGTTTCAGTAGGACACCAGTTTTCCAGTAGTTTAGTACTTGAACACATTAAATTTAAATTATTTTATATTCATAAAACACGAAAAAAAATTCCAGAATTTAACTTCTCAGCGAAACTACACTCTATCACAGAAGGCTTCAGAAATTAAATGAAGTTAGGTCTAACTTGATTAACTTACTATGGAAAAAAACCGAATAGTTTTCCAGAATGGGTTCTGAATACGTTCAGAAGTGTTCATGCAAGAAAAGGAGGACCAAAGCAAAACTGGAATAGAACACCACTCACTACCAGCAGACTACCCCAAAGCGTGGCAGTATGAACAGCTTCATTGCTGACTATTTGTCCAACATTTGATTTTTCCCTGGTTAGGAAAACTCCTTTTGTCACAAACATAGCATTTCTCAGCTTAATTTAGTTGGCTATTACTTTTATCATTATTGTCTGGTTATATTTTCTTAAAGAAGATTACAAATCCAATCAAGTCCTATTTTCAAGTAGTTTACTGGTCTTACTCCATGAGGTAATGGGTGTAATTAGAGTCATTCATGTTAACAGAAGATTGTATATTACTTTAAAGCTCAGGCTGTTTCTTCATGCTCTAAATAAAAAATAAAATGGGAATAGACTATTTTGTTGATTGTTCTAAGACCTAAAAAAAGTCCCAAAGATGAGATCATCACAGCACTACTTCTCATAACAAAGCATTGCCATAGTTTGCATTATACATATGTTTTGACATTTACACACACAAACTTTATACAAGGAGAATGATGATGTAAAAACCAGTTTGTTTTCTAGTGATTTGAAAAATATTTTAAAGCTGCGCTAAATAAAGGAATTTAAAATCCTAAGGAAGCTATTAAGAGCCTGTGCCTCCCTAGACACTAACATAGAGTTTGTGTTCTGTGGTAAGAAAATGGTAGAAATTAGAGACCATAGAATAGAAGTGAATTTATTTTTACTTTTTCTGAGCACTAATCAGATACACACTGCAAGAGTTCAGTGCAGAATTTCCAAGTATGGCAATAAATGCCATTGTCTGTACTATGATGTCATACCAGGGAAGCTGATGCACCTACTTGGGAATACAGCTGAAGAGCGCAACAGATAATAAGAGAGATTGAGAAAAAGGTCTCTGAGGATTGCTTTGATGACATACTTCCAGATCAACTCTGCCAGGAGGTTCTTATGTTTGTTCACTTCCCAGTGCATTGCAAGTCCTTACTTTCTGCTACAATGCTATAATTAGGATTGGATTATAATCACTCTTTTAATAATACTAAAATATAATGGAAAAGAATATAAAATTTCTTGAGGGTGTGATAGATAGCATTTTCAGTAAACTTAGTCCTAAGAATATATTCTATTTTGGTATGTGTCCATTTTATTCTTTTCTCATTGGAAAAAGAAAATCAAAATTACAGACAATTTGTAAAAGAGTTATTAAAATTCAAGAATATTGCCACTAGAGAATTAATACTTGGTTGCATAATGAGAAAATTAAGTGTCTCATTTTATTTTCTTAGCAAAAAGGAAAAAAGCAAAATAGAAAACAAGCCAAATGGATTTGGAAAGAATAATTTTTGAAATAAGCAAGGCAATCCTTCACTAGAAAGATGCATGGATTTGACTGCAACACTACACTTGAGAATGTCGATATATGCAAGGCAATACCTCTACAGTATAGATAAAATTATGAAGCAAAGAGATAATTTATGCATGTAACTATACCCCTATGAGAAAAGAGATTACTGAGAGAACATTATCAAGGCATATCTGACCTCTTTTTTGCATTTTTTGCTGATATAACAAATTTACTTAGAATTCTATTAATGTATAGAGCCAGAATTTTTCAGTAGTGCTCCTCAGTTAAAGACATCATAGGTAATCCTCAAGTTTCTTTTTAACCTTCCTTTTTTATTACTAGTTATCTCTGCTGGTACTATTTTAATAACTTCAGTTTCTCTGTAGAAATTATATATAAAATATATATATATATATATATAATTATATACATAATTATATATAATTTGCAAAATATTTTGCAAATTGTTTTGCAGTCGTGTCATTTATCTAGTCCTGCCATGCATATGTGCTTGCTTTACACTTTCCTCACACAAGCTTGCCTTTCTGTTCTCAAAATCACTTCTGCTTTACAAAAATTTCCTCCAAACTTTATACATTGCTCTCACATTGATTCACACATAAGTCACCCTATACCAGGAACAGCAGCATTAAAGCAGATCAAAAGCACTTCATTTTTAGCCTGGGATTAGATAGTCCTGTGTAATGGATGGTATTTCTTCACCTTTATTCCCCATATGCCAAACAAACAAATCTTTCAAACTGGTGGCAATACTTTTACTGTCTTTACCTAGGACACAGTCATAAAGAAGCTATCAGAATTTACTTCTCTCATAAAATGACACTGCTGTCTTTTTGACTTTTTGTGTCTCTGTACACCTTATTAGTGACCCTATAAAAATATATTTTTCAGGGTTTAGCTTTATTAAATATTCAGGCAGTGTTGATATTTTTTAAGCTTTGACACCTGTCTTGCTGGTTGATTTGTTTTAGATTTGCTGGCTCAGTCTGCAGCAGTTCTGGTCATCGCTTTCACAACAGAAATAATCACTGCGTCAGGCAGAGGTTTCCATCTCGAAGAGAACACCCGGGACCAGCAGCGTCCTCAGATTTATACCAGGATCCTCAAGCTGAAATGCAGCACTACAAGTTGTTTGGCTAGCAGCTCCATTTTAAAACAGAAATTAGCCTTGTTACAGTCCTACAGTGTTTAACACTCTACATCTCACCTCAGCCACATGACTTCTAACTCTCTTGTTCTGCCTGACTCCCCTAAGGAGTCGCAGTAATTGATGATTAGCATTCCAAAGCCATGCTTGCATCCTGTGAGCCTGTCATATTTAATTACATTTTAACTATATTCGTCTTCTAAAATAGCCTGAACATAATTTAGATAATTATCTTTTGCTCTCCTATTCTCCGACTCTGCCTGTCCCACTTAGAGCTCCTAGCAATGAAAATCACTTTCTCTGTTTAAACATATAAACAGACTCTTGAGCCAAGAATTTTCACCTCTCCAACAGCAACAGCTGAAAACCTGATGGCTTTGTGCATCTCACAATCTCTTCACCATACTCTATTCAGAGGAAGGAAAAAGATCACTAGAAATCACCCCACTTTCATATTTCTTCTTGTCTTTTTTCTCATTAGGCTATTGTAAGAAGAACGCAAGAAATTCTGATGTCCAGGTCAACTAAATTAATACCTTGCTATTCCTTAAACTATCTATAGCTCCAAAATAGCAATTCACCTCCTAAAGAACATAATGGGTTTTTTCAGCATTTGGAATATTTTCCTAGTTATTTCTAAGAAAAGCTGCTATCTTTCTAAAGATTTATTACACACAATAGGACATAAATAGTGATTCTTCCCATTATTTCCTTCTCTTTCAGAAAGAACAAATTAAGAAAGAAGTGGAAGCTTATATTTTATTGAGGTTTTCTAATGAGCCAGTGGCACTACAGAATACTACCACACTGTGGGCTTATACCAGCCCAGCACTGACCAGAGCTGAAACTCTGTTCATGCCAAAGATATCAGACAAAAGAGAAAGCTGTTACACATAACTAATATTCATCAAGCTGTAATAACCATATCATATTCATATCAAGCCTTGCTTTAGGCTAAGCGTATACATTTTCAACGTGCACATCATGCCTCCTCACTTTCCAAGATGATATACAATTTCAATTTTTCCTGTCCCTCATTCCAAGAATAAAAAAGAAGAAAAACAGACTGGGAAGCAAATGTAACCTCCACTTTACTTTCTAATATTTGTCTACATATGCCTTATTCTACAGTAAGTGATGAAATACTTCTTAGCTTATTTGGATGTAGACTTTTTCAACTGTGACTATGTATTTTTTAATGGAATTTATAAAAGCAGGTAACAGGACAATGAAAGAAGAGTTGTGTCCTTTTTCTATATATTAGTCTGATGACTGTACTGGTATAAAGAAGGCAGATTGCAACCAGCATGTGATGCTGCCAAGTAAAAAAATTGCATGCAGATAAGCAAGCTAACTGAGACTGGAGGAGTACCACAGTATGTTCTGCATGGTATGTTACACCCCCTGCTTTGTTAATGAATACCAACTAACCTCTCTTACAGAGTACCTATAAAATAAACACAGAAGCACACACCATAAATGCTATAAAAGTAATTGTGATACAGATACTCTTTGTTATAAAAAGGTCTGCAGCTACCTTATAAATTGCCTATAAACCCCATGTTTTCCACCATAAACAGTACTGAACAATGAAGTGAAGTAATACTCCCTCTCCTGTTACAGCTGTAATTTAACATAGGAATTCAGAAAGAAAAATCTATAAAGAAGTCAGACTGAGTAGCCAGCTCAGCCAACCCCTCGCCATCCAACCTCCCAAGCCACTGAGGGGGGAAGACAAAGCATGAGGAAGAAAATATTGTTAGGAATCAAAAGTCATCAATGTTTTGGTTTATAAATTGAAGTCAATTAAAGATAAATTCTACCACTGGTCTACCTCAACTAAAACGGAATTTCCATCTCAGTGGCCATGCTGTGCCCATGACAACACTTTCTCAAAAGGTGGCCTATCAAACATAGGACTGCTAAGGAAGCAAGGAAGGTGCAAGCAGGAAATACCAATTTATCTCTCAGAGATGGAGGCGAAACTGACCTAATTATGCATCTTGGCCAAAAAACCCCAAAAAACACCAAACAGCCAAAAAGGATTTTAAGTGCTAACAGACCAATAAAATGCCAATAAAAATGGTTTGTATAAATATTACAAGAGTCTAGAATAAATGTGAGAACAATAAATACTAAAAGTCACCTGCTGCAGTATTTGTTGTGTAAGAGCTTTATATATTGACAAGTAAAAACATGCATTTTGGGAAACTTTCCCACAAAAGTTTTTATTGTAAATATTCTTCCAATAAGGACTGCATAATTCTGAAAGCATCTGAACTAAATTTGTAGCTATTTGTAGGGTAATTTCTATGATTTGGTCCATTGCACCAATTCAAACAAAGTATCTGTCCTCTATAAGAATGCTATATTAAACTGCTATAAATGTTGTACTGCATAGAATTTGTTGTAGAAACGAAGTGTGGGCTTGACAAAACAGACCTACTAGAAAAAAACTTCTGACATAAAATAGATTTCATGAAGTCTAAACTGGCTTTCTGACATCTTTATAAAACTTCTCACTTGAAAGACTCCGTATAGTAACACCTGCCTTCAAAGCTTTACTGCTGACATTTTTACTTTTTCTGAAAAGTATTATAAGAAGAAAATGTTAAGATATAGTCAAATTGAACAATGGGAAAACTGAACGTAATAATTATCTTTCTATTTAAATGAAACAATCAATTTTCTAATATTTTCACATACCAATGCAGGTAACTGCTAGAATTTTTGTACTGCATAAGCTCATATAATTTAGCTTGCTTACATCTTTTTTTCAGTTTCTAGGTCGCATTTTTGTACTCCCCAAAATATAGTTTATATTAAAAATTTTACATAAAATTAAATTATTATCAATTTGTTGGAAACTGGCAGAATGCCATGAGCCACATTTCTATTTGTAGCAATTTCTATGTTGTAGCAAGAACTGTGCATGTAGTACCTACACACACACCCTTGGGATTGCCAGTGGCAGATAAAGCTGACAGCAGACAAAGGCTGTGAACTGGAGTAACTGGAGAGTTCATCTTCCTTCTGTCTACATCAGAGCACACATGCACATGACAAGTCTGCATAATCCCACAGGCTGAATTGGGTTTTTGTGCATACTTATTACCAATAGTTATTGCTCCTGATGTTTACACTGGTAGCAAAGATATGAAAAGCCATCCAATACAACAACATACCCAATAATACAATGAATGAGATGCTTTCAACTTTGAAGACTTCTCGTCCCCATATATCTACAACAGATTGTGGGCTACTTTTATTATATAACTTTACACACCAATGGAAAAGTTGATTAAAAATATATATATAAATAATTCTTTTAGAGATATGAGGCAGAAACATGCTCCCTATTAATCAGCTTCTTTGTAGTGTGTACACTAACACTATTTATCGCACTTGTCTCTTACATTCCCCTGGGTGTAATTTCATGGCCCACACATAAAAACTTCACATTCATAGCAACCGTTCTTCTATTACTGTCGATAACATCTAATTGACATGTCAAACCTCCAAGGAATGCAGTAAATTGAACCACAGCCTCTAAGAAGAAAAAAGCAGTGAAAAAAGTAAATCAGCATGTGCCTCCTCCCAACAGCAATACAAGCATAGTGAAGTTTGGTAATGGAAGGGAGGAAAACTGTTACCCTTTCTACTACCACACTGAATTATCTATTAACCTCAATGTCAGAAAAGAAAGTCTTGTGACCTCAGACTGAAACTCACCCACTAAAAACCCTGAACCTGAATCCATGACTGCAGTAATTTTAGACATGAGAGTGAAGTGAACCAAGACAGAAAACAGTAACTAGTACAACTTTTCTTCTGTTACTTTTTGAACAGAAAAAGTGAAAATTCCTCAGAATAGTGTCTGGTAAATGGAATTTTAGTATTTAGTTGGGAATTCTCTGCCTTCAAAACTTATAGACAAAGAACTGGGTAAAATTTCACAAATACAATTTTGAAAAGAAAGGAAACATGACTCATGATGAAAGAGCACAGAACAAAGTCAGGCATAGCAACCAAGGTATCAGGAAAAAGGTAGAATGATTTTATAAATATGTGCATGAAATATATGAAATCTATTAAGAAAGAAAAATCAGTTTACAGGTATAGAATAAAAATAATGGAATTAAATTAGGAAATATGATGACATTCTGTACTGGTATTGAGAAACAAAAAATTCTTTCTGTGGGAATTCAGTGTAATAGAAAAGCAAAGAGCAAAATGGAAGCATCATCTCTTTAAGTGTATGAAACAAACAGACAAAGTATTATTCTAAAAGAATAGACCACATGCCACACAGTGCAGAAAATCTTGAAGGATGAACGATATAATAATTATTCGACTTTGTGTTTCATAGTTATAACCTGTCCTGGTAAAAACATTTCTGTTAAAAAATCAATAGCTTAATACTGAAATAATCTCAATGCAAAATATTTGTAACCCTAAAGACCATACCAGTTTTGACCTGCATAAACAAATGCCTACTTTTCAGAGTTTTGATGAACTTAGATCCTGAATATCAACAACCAAATTAGGGCAAATGTCTTGATTTGACATGCTAACACCTGACAGACCCCCTGACAGTAGAAGGAGATGTAAACAGTTGCTGTATTATTTAATGATTTTACCTGTAAGAAAGGGCTACAGAAAAAAAAAAAAAAAAAACCAAAACAATTTATATTCTAGATCATGACTATTTGGGTATCTCTTATTCATTATTAACTTCAGCAACAATAAATTTCAAAGTAAACAAATACAGCCATAAAACAAAAGTTCAGGTATTAGGCATTCTTTTCTTATCTCAGGCAGATAAATAGGCAGTTTCACAGGAGGCATGCACAATTTGGATAATTTTTTTGGTAGTAATATTTATTTATATAGGTGCTGAGAGGGTACATGTGTGGGTACACCCACATGCATGTGGGCATATGCATGCACACACAGACATCTTCAAAAGAGATAATTTATGATTGTGAAGGCAATCTAATGTACTGTCACAAGATAATTCTTGAAAGTAAATGAGTGTTGTTTTGATTTTTAAAATTTTGGATAGAAGACTATACTACAAATATTTTACACATACTGATTTGCTTCTCTTTTAAAAGTATTTTTTTCTAGATGGTAATAGCAATACATATATCTATTTTTAATTTAACAATTTTTGCTGGTCTCCAAAGAGACATTCAAATCTTTGCTGGCATGGGGAAAAAACAAATACCTAAAAGAAACAGGTAGGGATATTGTGGGTATTATTTGGTATTGCTTATTTTCTCTGAGGCAGAGCTGAGCTAACATCCAAATTGATGTCAGAATTACTCTGGTGTTTTCACAACTCTTCTCACAGCAATGTGCATGAAGAGGAGCCAAGACCATGGCAGCCACAGGGCAAAACAGAGCAAGGCAAAACTTTAATGAATCTGCTTCATGCAGAGCTGTAGTGAACAAGCACATGGAAAAACATTTAAGGCAGAATAGGACAGTGCAGGCTTGCTCAAAAGATCCATGTTATATTTGTGGCAGAAAAGCACAAGGAACTGAAGGTAAAAGTAGAAAAATAGAAAAGGCAAATTAACAATTTGAAAACCTTGTGATCCTGAATTGCTGATAAGAAATGTAACTTTAAAGAAACCAGACCTTTCTTCAATCAAGCTAGAATCGCCTAAAATAGAAACCAGCAAATGAAATATTAGATGCAGAAATTCTACACTGCTGAGAGGCTTCTAATGCTCTGAAATGAAAACTCTGGTTTCTCTCTGTGAAATCTTAATTCTTTGTGCTTAATAAGACAGTACTGTGAAGCTGGAGTCTTTCTTCTTTTGCCTTATTAGAATATTTAGAAAATGTGAGCATATAAACACAGGGAAAAATATATACTTTGATGCCTCTACCGTGCAGGGCTTAAAAGCTCAATAATTACACAAAATGACCCTTTATATCTGTCTGACTTGTTCCAGTACGCATTATTACCAAGATAACGAACAGACTAATGAGAACTCTTATTTTATTTTTGTGAAGTGAGACTTGAAATTGAGCTTAACAGTGTAGCAATTTCCCAGACATCTTGCTTGAATATATTTCATTTTGTATTATATGAATGTGGCTACAGTGAGTTTGGCAACCCCAGAGCAGGCATCTGGATTTCACAGAGTTGCTGTGAAATTTGCTTCATGTGAAATAAATAGGATGAACCATAGTTGAAATATATTCCATTTGACAGAAGAAAAGGTACAAGAGTAGTTCTGCTGTGAAATTAACTTCACATAAAATAGGACAAAGTATGGCCAAAAAAATCTGCTTGACATCAGAGGTACAATAGCAGTTCCTTTTATCCTGTTCCACTCCAGCACTTAAGAGCTCAGGCATGAGACAGAATTAAGAACTACACAGAAATTAGGAAAAATGTTGTTTTCTCATTCTAGGTATGACAGGACAACAGATGAATGCACAACTGATGGGAAACGAGAAGAAATGTGATGCATGCATACAGGCAGTTGGAAACAGAGCTGAAAAACATTTGAGCCATTTTATTCTGCAAGGAAACAGTTCTGTGGAAGTAGTTAAGTAGAATAATGATGAATGAAAACTGATGCAAGGGAATTCTAGAAATGGGATCATACAGTGAAGTGCAGGAACTAGAAGAGGACAGGAATAAAGAACTGCTGTGTTTGTGGTTAAATATAAGAAACTACAAATATAAGTACATAATGTGCCATGTGCAGTTACAAGGAAAGACATTCATACACTTCAAATATTATCTCCATGGCAGAAGAAATAATCCTATCATGATAGATATTAACCTGGTTTCACAAAAGTATGCCCAGGAAAAAAAATCCAGCTTGAGTTTGCCACTATTATTGCTAAGAGCAGAAGTATTTTCTCACTTGAAATCCTCAGACAACATGGAAAACTTTTCTGTACACCTGGAAAGTGGTTTAGGACTGTTAAGCACATGGCCTAGATCTCTCTAGGTGCTCTTTACCTGTGAATTATTATGAAATAAAATACAGTACTGAATGAAAACTTGAAATGTGCATAATATGTCATAAGGTAGAAATATGAAACATTGGACAAGAGCAAAAACCTCAAAGTTAAAAATTATTCCGATAAAATTAATCAGAAGACAGTTAAAAAATTTTGATAATGAATCTTGCATCCACACCCCAAAGGTTGTTTTATCTGAAAGTATTGACTAGATTTATATATAAACTACAGAAAAAAAAAAAGTGAGGGGAATTGAAGTGAGAATTGAGAATTTGAAATAGCTATTATAAAATAAAAACTCAATAAGCAATGGACACATGAAATTAAGTTTGGCAGCTTTTAGACATTTATAATAGCAGAACATTGTGGACAACAAAGAATTAAAAATATATGTATAATGCAGTATGTTATAAACCTCCTGGAAATCAAGAAACACCTGCCACAAGAAAATCCCAACTAGCCATACAGACAGTTAATAAGAACTGCTTTAAAACTGTCCATCTACACACAATATTCATTGTCTCCTAAATTCTATCACAGTATTAGATAGAACATACTATGCCTGCTGCCAAGGGATTAGATCCATTTCACAATAACTACAAAGAAAAGTTTGAAGAATGATAGTGAGTTGATGAGCACTGTGATAGCCTGCCTAGTATTTGTCTTTGCAGGGTTTATTTTATCAGAAGCATCATTAACTCTGAGGTCTGGTTCTCCTACTGGCCTTTGGTATCTTCTGTTTTTCATTTGACTTTCAGACTCTGTCAGCAAATTCTCCTAACTAGTGCAAGCCTCTATTGTTTGACACTAGCACGCTCAAGTCCACTTATCATAAATGTTTTTAAAAACAGAAGGGAACATGACTGTTTTTCATTACTGTCATACTGTGTAGAGAAAAATAGCTTATTGTGGAAAAGAAAAAAAAAAATAGCCTCCACAGAGCATGTGAAAATTGTCATTTACACAACCAGTATGCATTAATTGGCTCTCACTTAGAGAAGGTACACAAGCTTCCCCTGTGAAGATAACAGGCATTCTGTTTTTTCTTCAGCCTTTTAAAATGGGAGAAGAGAAGGCTAGGAGTAGCCTGTCACTTCCTGCCTTTGAGCACTGAATTATTAATTTACACAAAATACTACATTAAAAATGCCATTAAAACAACCTAAAGCAGCACACTGATAGTTTAAAAGAGTTCAGTTTTCAGTAGTCTGCCAAAACCAATACATGCTCTTTAAACATAATTTAATTTTCTTTCTCATAGTTTTTTTGCCACTTCCCGTTTATCAAAGGTGTCTGTTGAGGTCTGTGTTTGGCAGACAGTTCATCCTACCCTTTGTGCCAGCAACTGAGCAAAAATTACTTGGAGACCTCACAGAACATTTGCAAGACAGCAGGCTAATGACTTCCACAAAAGTCTAACTCCACTGCAAGAACAGGTAGCCAGAAAGCCAGGCAGCAAACAGCAAAGGCAAAACGTCTTATCCACAGAAAGAACTCTTACCCACACATCTTTGAAGACAAAAATTAAATAGGGAATATTACTAGTAATGTAAATTTTCTCACTGAAGTATTCTGTCTCTTCAAATGTGGACCCCTGTGAAATCCTCCCATGTTTTAACCACATACACTTTGATTTTCTACACTGGAAAGCAAGTGAGTTATCTTCTTCAGTCTACTGCAATATATTAAACACATAACTAATGTCAGAAAGGGTAACCTCAGAATTTTACGACCTTATCCACCACTTAATTGCATTTATATCTCCAGTATTTGTAAAAGAAACAGATGTAAGTTGGAGCATCCTTTTTGAAAGAATTCATATTTTAGCCTGACATGAATACATGTAAAAGTTGACCGTTCCTCTAAGACCTACTTGCAGCCAAGCAGGCAATCACAGTCCCATGAAAGGACATATCTACTTCTTATTTTCTTTAAAAGAAGACATAAGTCTAATGAAGACAATTTTTATACCAACATAGGATTAGTTCATTTCAGGCTGGGATGTCAAATATTCACTTTAAAAAAAAAAAAATTTGGCTGAGATAAAAAATAGCTGCAAAATTGGACCACATTTGCAAAAGATTTGTTTTGTTTCATCCAAGTGAAAGAGAAGCACAGCATTCAAAAATACACAGAGAACAAAGAGATGAGGGTACTGTTGTTTCTATCCCTGTATTCTCTAGCCTGGTTAATGAAAATTACCAAATGTAGGCACTCTAACTGTCTGCCTAAACCTGATGGCGAGTCAAACCCAGGCACACTGCTTCAGTTTGATCACTCCTTTTCCTTGGGCAACCTATAAATCAACAACAGAAGGCATTCAGAGGCAGACTAAAAATACCAATGTAATGCTATGAGGAAGGAAAGACAGATAAAAAAGAAACCCTTTGCATGCAGCAGGAGTATCTTTACTGTTACACTGTGACAGTAAACCAGAAAAACTGCACCACCTCCGCTTTACCAGCATCTGTTAATTTTGGTTAAAATCCAGCTCTGTCTTCTCTATTTGTTGTCACTATTAAAATTATCTAAAGTGAAAACAAGTTATTTGTTTTCATGGTAACCTTCCCAGGTTTTCAATTTGAGCTTTTTTTTTCTTTTAATTACAGAAGCTAACCCAAAAAACTAGTTCTTCACATATTCCTGTCATTGACTGGTTCAACTTTCCCCTCTTCATTAATAAGTCTCTACCACCATATTGAAAGTTTACCCTACAATTTTATGTGAGGGCCTTCATTCAGCACAAGCCACTGAATGATGATGTCTCTTGCATTCTATGTTCAACTGTTTTTAAGCATTAAGAGTATGGCTTTTTTAGATCATATATTTCAGTATTTTTCAGTAAAAAAATTAGTGTTCCAGTACTGTATGTAATTACACACTGTATGAAATTACAATGCTCTGTTCTTTACAGACTGATCCTAAAATTTGCAGCATTTGGCAGTTATACAGCATTTTATATATTTATTTAACATATTTACTAGAGAGAAAATATTGCTATTATTGATATTATTGTATGTATTTATTTTTATATGATACATATGCTTAGTTATCAAACTGCCATTACAATTCAAGTAATTTTTGAGCTGAACTAACTTCAGCATTTTTGCAAATCATACCTGAAAATAAAATGAAACATTTGACTGAAAAAAACCCCAGTCTACATTTCTGATCATAAAGGCAAGAGATATAAATTGAACATAAAAAAATGCTATCAGATGCAAAGAAATCACCTGAAATTTGATGGCCAGTGAACTCTGGAAGCTTCATGACCCGATCTTTTTATTTGTCTAAAGCAGATAGTTACAGACAGTGCTAGGACACTGTCTGTAGACTTCAAGAATAAAGACTGGCATTATGCCAGCTGACCGATCATCTGTCAGAGCAAGAAGTTAGGCAAAATGCAGTTCTTTAATCCACATGAAAATTGTTCCTGCAGCCACAGCTTTGAGAACTTACAGAGTACCTATGTTTTGAATCAAGATTTTGAAGTGTACCCAAAGAAGGCAGCTATCTTTACTTTAGGGATGTACCTTTATTTACTCAAGGCTAAAGCTTTGAAAATTTGAAAAAAAGCAAAAAAGTGTGGTTTGAACATGGTGAAAAGATATTTGAACTGGGCAGTCTATCAGCAATTTCAACACACTGTGCATACTTAAGCAAGTGCTCCTTTTGACTCTTATACAGCTTTCAATATCAAAATGTAAAAGGAAGAAGTGCACAAAGATTCCTGATATCTCTTTCTCTTCCTTTTGTGGTTTCAGCCTTTTAGTGCTCCCACTGCTGGAGGCAGACAAAAAAATGAGTTTTATCTATTACGATGAGATGTCTTTGAGAACGAGTAAAGATTTAATCATTCCCCAGACCTGCAGGCAGAACCCAGCTTTTCTGCTCATCAATACCCTGCCCTTTACAGGCACTGAAAGGACGTGTCAAGTTCTCCTTCACCAACACATCTAGAGTGCATTGTAAAGCATTTGAGTCACACTGTTTGTTAAGAGATTAAATATAAACTTTAGAAAAATGTGTGTCAGCAATGCTGTGACAAAGGACTGAATAACTCTTTTACTTCATGTGACAAACTGAGAATTCAGAATGCCTCTGAATTTGTAAAATCGATTTTGTTTCGGTTGGCAGAAATACAAGATGAGTGGGGGCTGACCCCATATAAGCTGATGACTTCAATTTTGTCCAAAGAAAGCAAACACATCTTATGGAAAACTGACTCAGGGAAAATGAAAGGTGTAAGATTTTTATAATTCTGAGCTTCCCCAGGGCTTAATCAGGAAATCACATTCCATCAACATTCACCGAATGCTGAGCATACCTGGCTTCTGGATATATAATATATAAATTTCAGATTGTATTTTCAGTCCCACAACCAGTATCTAGGTCATTCTTTGCCAGGAATTAGAACCATCATCACATGGTTTAAGAAGGTTCTCAGCACTAAATTACTTTTCCATACTTGAGGAAGGGATTTTATCAGCAGAATCTGCAGTAAAGCCAACAGATAGTATACATGTGGAGAGTATTCATGCCTGATTTCTCCTGATTTAAGTATTCAAATGAAAATGGAAGTTTTTCTCTCTTCCTTATCTCTGCTTAAGGAGCACTCTTTTTCTCTGGAAGGGTGCTTTTCAAAAGCAGAGTGTTCGCTGTATAAGTCAGGTACTCCATTTATGAACAGAGATAAGGTCAAGCTTTGACAATTGTGTGGTCTATTTGGTTCCTACCCTCACTTTCCCCACTCTCTTTGGATGTCATATAATAGATTCATGCATTTTGATAAGGGAGAAAGACGTTTGATTAGCAAAATCCTTTATCAAGTACATCCTCTTCCCTCTCCTACCACATTTCTCAAGGAAGGGTGGTTTGACATCAGGGGTCGTAATAAACATTTGACCTCCAGAAAAATACAGTTTAAATTTAGTGATCACAAAACTAAGGGTATGGTAGGCAGACTTTTTATGAATAAAAAATCCAACTCATTTTCTTAAGAAATTTATTATAAATTAATTGCATTAGTCTACAGGTTATGCAATGATCATTCTCTTCCCAGTAACCTATGTAAGTAGTGAACAAAAAATCCACCAAAAACCCCAGCTTCCACTTCTTAATTTGTGCCAATGAGTGGAAAAAACTAAACTTACTTGCAGGAAATTTTTGTGCGATCCACCACCATGGTCCACTGCTGCTGATTCGTTGAAACCTCAATGTAGTAGCTGTAGCTCCGATCATCACAGTCCCAAAGTAGCAACCTATGTATGAAGAAGCTGTTGAGTGCTAAGTTAAACATCAAACCAACCTTTAAATTTTTTCAGCCCTTTATTTTCTCCACTTAATCGTTTCTAAATGTAACTGTTTCTTTTGGAACATACCTCTAACACTCAACAGAGTCTTTACTGTTTCTGCCATCTCAAACTATGGTGTCTCTATTCCTATTATCCTGAGGCCAGTAATAGACTTACAGACTTATAATAACCAATTTATGAACATTAATCTATTACATTCACCCAATTACTTTTAATTTACTTGTCATGTGGCATTGCCTTCTTTAGACATGATGCAAAGATCTGTTTAAAAAAAGTCAGTTTAGAAGAGGACAGAAAAAAGAATTAGGTGATTAAAAGGATTATTCTGCCTTAATTTTATTTTCCTGGTTTTGGCAAATATATCAGAAATACATTAAAAAAAAGAAAGTAAGAAAATGGGAAGTCCTGGTTCATCATCATCAGAAGAAAAAGGCTATAAATTATTAAACAATTTGCTAAAAAGGCAGAAGAAAATGAAAGGCAATAGGTCTAACAAACATGCATTCCTTCAGGAAGGACACTAAGTGATACTGAATAGACTTTGATTTCCATAGTTGTCTTATAGAGAGGAAGACCAAAAGCATCAGGGATGGCATTTAGCTCAAGTGTTATCAAAACCCACATCTGGCAAATGTATCTTCTTTTTTCTTTATATGGACATTATCTGCCTGTTGTAAGAGATATTTGGCCCAGAACTGGACACAGTACACGAGATATGACCTCCCAATACCAAGTACAAGGGTAAACAACCTAGTTCAGCCCTTTCTTTTCAGTTTTTGAAAAAAAGTGGTAAAATGAAATTAGGTCTAGTGGCCAAGTAGATTCAAAACAAATTCCCTTGATGCTGAACCTAGCTCATTAATATCAGAAATAATATGCTCCCATAAGTAGTTTTAAGAAGCTAAATTAAAATACTTTCAAAAAAAGTCTTTAGCACTTGTGAATACTGTCTATTTGCAAATTAAAAAATTCAGAGTTTACTTCGTAAAAAATAAACAGTTGTCTGTGGCATCATGAAAGACTTAAAAAGAAATCCCACACCCCAAAACATAACCATCCAACTTCAATGCCTCTTCTTCCTCTGATTATCCCCATTCTGCTTTTCTTCAGCTGAAAGGTCTCCAAAAACACTGAATGGAGGGCATTTTCTTAAAAAAAGTTTACTAATTACAATCCTCTATGTGGTAACTACTACTAATCAACAGGTCCTGAATTGATTTAACATTTATATTTAAACCAAGTTTTCTAAACAATAAAAAGAGGAAAAATCAAAAACATTCATAAATTTGTTTTCCTTCAAAAAGTCTATCAAAATGTAGCTAATTATGCTTTTCAATAGAATCCTTTTTATCATGGTGACTCATTGCTGTTTCCTTGATCCATATTTTCAAAGCTATGATCAAGAGTTTGAATATCAGAAGCACACTGGTGACTGTAATTTCAACAAACAATACCAGAATTAAAACACAGCTGGCATGGTTTTAAAGCAAAAGGCTAACAGGACATATTTGTTCCTTTCGAAAATATATAATTGCTCTCTCCCAAATCAACCTAATCTCAGTAAATAGGTTTAAAAATCACATGGGTTAGAATTATTACAAACCAAAGAATGAGTGAATTAAAGGCAGTGCCATCCCTTGCATGAATGCTAAATGTAGATTTCTGTTTCTTTGATATTTCTGAAGGAAAATAAAAAGTTATTTCTTCTCTAATAGCTTTTTAGGAGAAACTCAGGATGTAGACTGACAGTAAAACTTATTTGGAATTTACTCTGTTTGAAATGCCTTTCTGGATAAGCAGTGAAAACTTCCAGGTGACAACTAGAGTATTCACCAGTGCACACTGATCACAAAGACCACTTTTTATGACAGGTACAGCAATCTTGCAAAATATTATGGGCAAATTACCATGCTGAACTTTTTTAGCAAAGCTATGTTTTGCTAAGATGAATATTAAATGACAGGAAGGAAAACTTTCCACTTGAAAAGTCAGAACTATACCCATTGGAAATGCATCTGTTTATAGCAAAATTGCCCATGTTCTTAGGACTTTCCATATTGAAATAAAAAGCTAAATTAGCTCATTAGTGTATCTTGCCCTCAGGACTGAGAAAGAAAAATCGAGTGAAGATTTATCCAGCTTAAACCTTCCAACACTGTGAGATTTAAACATATTTCTTTTTTGGGTATCTGGAGTCTAAGCCTGTGAATCATTTAATATGACATTGCTGTTTACACCACATGTTCACAATGTCTCACTTTATAAAATAAAAGCTTTTCAAATATGAATAAAACTTCACACTGCAGGCATAGGAAAATGATCATATTAGCTACCTGTTACAAAAATAAAAAGTACTGCAGTACTTTTTTTAAACAGTATGTCCCAAAATGTCATGTGTTGCCCTGTGATTGATTGTTCTTCATTTCTAAAAACATTTTTGGCTGTTTGTGCTTACTTTCTATTTTTAGATTTCTGCAAAAAAGGTTGTCAGTGTTCAGTTCAGACTGTAAGTACTGTAAGTCACTAGACAGAACATACAGATAAATATTTGACAGTACTGTGTTCATAAATCACTTGCATACTTGTAGAAACCCAAAAGACAGAAAGTAAAACATGAGGTAGCAACACATCTTGAAAGAGAAAGAAAGAAAACCCTCCCACCTGACAGAAGGCTTTTTATACAATTGTTGCTGCATTTTTGCCTCTGGTTGTCTATAAACCCCTTCAATTTTCTGCAGATATTTATGTTCCAGTAGTTACCCTGCAAGAAACCAGTCTTTTTTCCTACAAAGGAAACAAAATTTCTGCAAATTTTCTAAGTGTTCCCATGATCATTCATTCTGAATCATAATTTTACTCTCAAGTCAGGCAAACACAGAAAACGAGCAGCAAAGAAAGAGCTTCATAAGTGGAAGTGGTAAGGAAAATCAGAAAGCATAAGAGATGTGTATGATGATGGTATAAGCAAACAGAAAACACATTCAACTTCACTGATGCTGTTTGTTAATTTAAGGATTACTCTGAATATGAACAGCTATTATTTTCATACTAGCACTAAAGTCTTCAAAAATATTAAAGTTGCATAAGTAGTTAATGTACTTTTCTAAAGACAAAAAGTATTTCTATTTATTCTAACATGAAAATCACTATGGCTTAGAATTCCATCTCTACCAAAGACTGTATCATAATAGCACTAGATTTCTATTCCAGATAAATGCAGGGAGAATTAGACAAAGCTATTGTGATATGACAGCTGCTGCAATATCCACGTCTTAGCCATTTAAAAATTAAATTTTATTTACTATGTTTCATATACAACTTGCTGTCTTTTTGTTCCTAATTAAACAGTACAGTTATTCTGTCACTGATATGGGCCTTTTCAGGGACTAAAAGGAGAAAGATATTTTGTATCCAGACAGGCAACTCTGTGGAAAAACACCTAAACTAACATTTACTTTGTTTACTGTTCCAAGTATCTTGTAAGCTGCTCTGAGAACTAATAAAAGAATAAAACTCTTAGATACTTTTTAAAATTTCATAATCTAAAAGACCATATTTAGCAACAAGTAAAAAAACTCAAACATAGTATCACAGAATAATTTGGATTGAAGGGGATGTGTTGAAATCTCCACCTTTTTTTCCATGTCTTCTCTATTAGAAAATAGTATTGAGCACTGATTGTCATTAGATCTCTTTCAGAATTTCGGAGTAAATTTTGATGTGGAAGTCAAGACCTCCAAATTTATATACAAATACATAAAGAAGTATTCAACATTGATGAAGTTTCAGTGTGGTCTCCCATGGAATTCCTGAGTCCAGTTGAACAGATGTCACTAGCTGTGAAGTGCTAGAAACATATGGAGCTGGAAAAACAGGAACTGAGCCAGAAAACAATGGAGAGAGATTATTGTTCTTTATTTGACATTTGTTAGATCATGCCTGGCATACTGAATCCCTTTTTGGATCCAAAATTGATACATCTGAGCAATTCCAGCAGAGGACCATGAAAATGTTCATAAGGTTGAAGCACACATGCTGTGCAAGAGACTAAGCTAGCTGGCTTGTTTAGCCCAAGGAGGCTCGGGCTGGGGAGGAACCTAACAGCACTTGTCAATATTCAAGAACAGGTTATCACAGGCTACCCAAAGAAGCTGTGGAATTTCCTGCCTTGGAAATTTTCAAGACTTGAGTGCAAAAAGCCTTGATTGAGATGGTCTTTTTTCATAACTGACCATCCTTTGAGAAACAACCTGATGCTAGATGTCTTCTTCCTCAAGTCCCTTCCAACCTGAATGATGCTAAGATTCTTAGACATTGGAATGACTTTGGCAGAAAGCATGCATACAATATATAGCCTTGAAACATTCAACTCTCTGCATTTCTAAGGCATATTTGAACACCAATAGCTCCTCTGGTTTTTTCATACTCAGAATTTAGTTGCCGTGGCAACGTATTATGTCTTGGAGGCTCTCTCCAAGGATATTCTCATTTCTATAGACTAAAAGCAGCTACCACCTTTTTTCAAAGGTTTATATATTTACCTTCTCTGAAATAAATATATTAAATTGCACATTTGTGTTTCTGAACTAAAAAGATACATACTTTAATTCCTATTATTCACTTAAAATCCAAACCCATGGGTATAATTACTCAGTTTCTGAGGGTGGCTGAATTCATGTCATTCTGTAGTCATGGTGTACTGCCATCCTAAAGCAAATGCTCCTAGAATTTTTTTTTATTATGTGGGAGCATGAGATCAAGGGAGTTTTCAAATAAGCAAACAGCAGGAAAACAGGAATTAAATACAGTTCCATCAGTCGTGGCAGACATTCTGTTAACAAAAAAATTCTCTTACTTCCATTAAGATTAAATACTAAGACTTTTTGCTGTCATCTATGTTTATATATGATTTGATTTCTGTACCAAACACAGATTTCCTGATGCTGAATAAAGAGACCACTGTCACCATCTTTAGCACTGCATAATACAGAACATGTTCCAGACCCTGCCAAAGCTACTGTAGATGCCACAGAGTGAAACTTCCCTTCCTCACTCCAAGGGGCAGCTTCCCTTCACTGCCTAAGACCTGCAATAGACACAGCTGCAACTCAAAGCACTTGCTCCTCTAGGCAGTACACAAAAAGGGAAAAATGACATGCTGCTACCACTTCTGCCTCTAGGCAATGCAGGTAGTCTCCTCTGTCAAAAGATACCTCAGACTATGATGTTTATTATTATTATTTTTGTGAAGTAAGCTATTAATCTTGTTTTTGTTATACAAGCAGGGAAACTGACAAGGAAAGATGAGATTCTGAACCTGTACAGCTGTACAATTCAATACCATATTAATCCCTAAATGTCTGTTAGTTATAAATTATATAATGTCTGGGTTTTGTTTTTTAAATTTGCTCTACACATTTGCTGATTACACAGTTATCATTTCGTGGCAACCAGAAGTTTAATTCACCTAACACACTATTTAATAAAGAGACTTATCAAAAATCTTCTGCAAAAGAATAAACAATGGCATAATATTTATTATAGAAAAGTCAAGTTTTTTCACTGACTAAAAAACATGGTACAATGCATCAATTGAAGGATAACAGAAAGCAGTAAGATAGGAAGACTGAGAAACTATGCATTTTAGCTAGTATATTCTCTTAATCTTTTATATTGCCAAAGCCTTAACTGCTACTTAGGTTTAAAGTGTCATGAAAATGATAGAATTACATTTTCATTTACCTATTTAAAGAAATCTCAGTACTGCTTGGTTTTCTACTTGAGATGCAATATTTAATAGAATATTAACAACACCCAACTCAAATGAGTGTGGAAAGTTGCCAGCCACACTTATTCAACTTGTTTCCCGCAGTGAGAACAATGCCAGACTTACGTTATGCAGCTTGCATACACACAAAACACTACTTTTGTTGGCTTAGGGATTTACCTGGATGTCTGATGTCAAACTTTATCTTCAAAGTTTTATAACCATCATAACAATGCCATAGGCCAAAACTAAACCACACAAAACAGAAATTGGCAGTTATAAAAGAGCTTTCAAGTCTCAGTTGGCAGCTCTTAACAGGGGGAAGGCACTGAGCTCCTAGAAATACGATTCTATGAACATGACCTCTGTTACAAGCCAGTACTCACCTGAGATTTCAGCCTTTGATCACTGGTACTCCAAACTTCAGAAATCTTTATTTCACTGTCACAGAGCATACTAATAAAATCCCTGACTACATAGTCTAAATTTACAAAGACCATGATGCCATCAAGACAGGGTCTTGCATGCCTGATTTTATGAAACAAACAACCCAAACACTTACCATCAGAGAATCTGAAGTTGGCAAGAATATTTTTCTTTTCACCTGTGAAAAATCCCACTCTCCGATCTATTTCCTAAGTCTCTATATCAACCAAAATTCTGATCTTCATATGTATACACACATTTACAGTAGAAACAGCCCAATGAACTCCAGTCCAAATCTAATAGCATTCATTAATTCAATCTTGCAAATCAATATTCAGGTTGCTGTACCTTTATTACACCCTCCATGTTTAAGTAAGAAGTACCACCAATTGTACAGCGAAAGGGAAGCCCTGGCTGACTTGACATGATGATTTTCTTCAAGACAATTGTTTTCAGAATGAAGTGGATAATAGTTACTTAACCATAAATGAGACTGCAATTAAATTCTATTTAAAAATAAGTATATAACTTCAATAGTATAATTTGACTGTTACTACTATTATGGCTCTGAAAAGTAGTATTTTCTGGAATTGCACTCTGTATCTCGACATATAATTCACACATTTAATTTTTAACATGACTGTTATACTGAAGTAAGAAGCCAAATGACAACTACTGAACTAGCCCCCTAATTAATGTCATTTCCAAATGTCATACAACCTAAAGAAAATAACTGCACAGCAAAAGTTTCACTATGGCCCCTAATTTAGAGAAAAATAAACCCTCTTACCGTATTGATCCAATCATGTAGGGCTGTGCCAGCTGCACTACGATAGCTCCACTCCCAAGCTGGTGGCATGTGTATCCAGAATCCCAATCATAGTTTTTCGTGTCTCCATTCAATAAGGCATTGCGACTGCGACTCACACCCTCAATCACACTGGCACAGTCTGCAATTGTTGCAACATTTTCAGTGGGAACTGTGAATTAAAAACACAAAGATGACAGACATACAGTCAGGAAACAATTCAGATGCCAATGGTCTTTATTTCTGGAGAAGAACTAGAAAAAAAAAAGAAAGAAAATACGATTAACAGAAGAAAATTTAACTCACATAACATGAACTATGAACAAGTGATGGACAAGTGGTACAGATAGTTTTTATAGCACTGATTCCAGAATAGCTTGATAAATTAACAGATGGGTTTCAGTATTGGTGATATGAAAGCACTCTTAGCACAGTTGAGAAAAAATATCTCGTCCAGCAAAACTTCAGAAATTTTGAAATATTTCTTCCTGTTTTCATGATGAAACCTCTCTCTACTACAACATCTGAAAATGGCTGAAGGATAGCTATGAGAAATTTCCGAACTAACTGTATGAGTCTTTAGCATGCAAAGAAAGGAGATTATTTTCCATGAAGAGCTAGGATTCTGTGATTTCACTGTGCTACTGGTGTCAGAAGCATAATCTTAAGAAAGCCAGTAAACAACCAAAACACCTTAAAAAACACAGAGGAAAAAACTGCAAGCTCATTGGCAAGTAGTAATCCAAGGCAGTGGGAAAGCAACCAGTTCTGGAAAAGCTACTGTGTTATCAAATGCACTATCATCTCTGTTTGCTCATAAAAAAATACTAAAACCACTTTAGTATTCTAGAAATCTCCTGATTCCCCTATTACTGAAAAGAGGCACTCAACAATTCCCAGATTCTTATGGGGGAGCAGGTGTTAAGACATTAGAAGTAGTTCATTGGGAAAAATCTGAATAAAGTGAAGGCTAACAATGTAAACTAAGAGTACCGGCACTGAATTAAAATTTGCCTTGACTTCCTTTTCTTCCTCTCCTCTCTGGGAATAAGGGAACTTATTTTTGTATTCATTTTACATAGGCTTTATAGCATCTTCTACATAGAGCTGTTTTATTTTTTTTATAAGAGAAAGTTATTGCAATCTTCATAAAAAACAAAATGAGTAGAAGATAGAGTCAGAATCAATGCTCATGTGGAGGCTCCATGGCACCTTCCAGACACACTCCAAGCTAAGTGATTAATCGAGTATAGTGCAGCTCAGTTCATACAATATCTGCCTGTGTGCCCTCTCACCATCATCCTGCTCCTTCTCACGTTTAGATTTCTGCACTAATCCATGACCCTGCTAAGCAGATGTTACCCTGATTACTCAAATTCCTTACAAACTGCACAGAAACTGCCTTGGTGTGTTTTTAATATAATTCTGTGGTCTTCCCTACAACAGCTAATTAGAAAGTGACTGACTAATTGAAGTGCACAGAATGTGCCATCCTGTTCCTTTTCTCTAGGGGGTCTGCCACTCCCTATTTTGAATGTTCATTATCATCTTTTATATACGCTTGATAAATTTATTAAAACTACCATCTGGTGGGGACTCAGTTCTGTGCTGTATTTTCAAGTCTTTTGGTTGTCTTCCTTTTTCCCATTAGAATTTCTGCTTCAATTTAGGTCACTTATTTACAAATACAAACTGTCAAAACCAACAGTCTTGTTTCTATTTTTTTTATTTTTTTTGGAAATCCACCAGCTATCCAGCTCTTACAGTAACCAATATGGTCAGAGAAAAGATTACAAATAGAAAAATTGTTGGTTTTTTTTTTTTTCCTACTGTTCATACAGCAGTTTTGGGCTGAAAAGTCTGATTTGTTTTTATGGAACAGAAAAGATGTGTGTTAGCAAAGCAAACACATTCCGTAACCACACAAAAGGAGAAGATGATTGAGGTTACAGGACAGTGGCATCAAACATTTATTAAAACTTACTTTCTTGTCTCCTTGTCTTATGCTGCAGAATGGAGCGATGAAGAACGGGCAGTATATTTAATTCCAGCAATAGCATTTTTATAAAGGATTGCAATTTTCAAGAGATGGCCTAAGGGTCATCTATACTGACTATTTTTAAAGATAGCACAGATATGTTACTCAACTGTCCTTAGAGATCTTCCAAGAAAACATGTACCAGAAGTGTGTTGTAGCCCCAGTCACATTAGTTTATCACTCCCTAAGCTTGTTTCTCTTACTGTGTCTTTTTAGCATACTTGATTTTTCATAAGAATTTCTTTTTCCCCTGAAGCACTCTGAAAAAGAAAGTTAATGCTGGGGCAGCCAAGAGGCTTCCATATCTGAGTAGAGACTACTTACCTCCATCTCTCATTCTGGACAGGTAAGCTTTTGCTTTCTGTCCATCCACTGTGACTTCACTACAATGCGAGTGGGTGGGGAAATGAAAGAAAAACCTCAAATAACTTTTTGCAACACAGGAAGGACCAGAACAAAGTGTATGTTTGTACTGGTTCACAAAACCAGTCATTAATAAACCTTAAATAAATTATGAAATAAGTATATAGGGAGATAGCAGATCTGCTACATAGTCTCATTCTATAGGAAAGCAGCAATTTAAAGCATTATGGACTGTTGAATATATTTCTACAGCACTCTAGGCAATAGTCAAAAGTTCTCAGCTTATGTGTAATCATTGCAACTGTTCATTTTAGTGAACTCTCTTAAGGCACTTCCTGCCATTGTGAAGAAACTATAAACAAGAAATTATACTAGAAAGAACAAATTTTTGTTTTAGATAGTATGAAGGAGTGATTTTCCTCTCATGATTACATCTGTTAAATGTTCAGCTTCCAATCACTCAGTTTTTAACTATAAAATTGCATTTCTTCTCTACTTGAACGTTTATTAAGCTGACAAGTTTCCTTCCTAGCTGGTTGGAAAATAGAAAGTTGAGACTAAGGAAAAAGAGAATTAAGGATGCAAGAATTATTTCAGAGTTTGATTATATTATACTAAAGAATTAAAAGAGTATTAGACATTTTGCTCTTATTATTTTCCACATGACAAAAGATTTGTTAAGTTTAATCTTTATTCAATATATGAATTAGCCCTTGTTTATTTGCTACATGGTAGAAAAAATATTAAAACTACAGACTTAGCCACACATTATGTCTTTCATTCCACATACTCTCTTGTTTTCTTGAGTTGAAACTTGCTGATGAAATTACTACATTTAATTTAAATCTTCAATGAAATTATTCAAAGAAATCAAGAACTCAAAAAATATCAACTTCAAACAAACATCAACAGTATTTTCACCTGCTTCAGTGAAAAGCTTTCTGCAAGCCATATTTAGCTGGAAAAGAAAACCGCACTAATATGTGGTTTTGTCCAACTGTCAGAAATTGTGTTAGAAAAGCTTCAGAGAAGGCTGATTTTTCACTTGATACATGCTACAGCTCATGACTCCTAATCCAATAAATTAGAACAAAACAATTCAAGTCACTAGAACTGGCTATACTTTCATTGCCAACTAATTGGCTGCTACACGGCTCTTTCATTAAACATCATGTCTGCAGAAGGCTTTCAGAAATATCAGTTGTTTTACAACGTGTGCATCCCTCCTTGTGGCACTGGAAACAGATAAAAGGATAAAAAAAAAAAAAAAAAAGAACTGGAATCATATGAACAGATCTCTCTCAAAACCAACGATGTGGCTGCCCTTTCTTGCAGAAAGGGGAAAAAAATCCCTGCAGTATTTAGAGTTTTCTTCAACTTTTCATGATTTCCTAATGCTATGGCTGCAGCAGAGCTGACTTATATTTCTGAGTAAGCCTGCATTGTTTTGAAAAAATGTGAACCTTTTTAAAAGAGAAAAAATATGATAGCTTTGCATGGAGTCAACATTAAACTAGACAAAAACCAGCATCTCTCACTGCTTCCTTGGGGAGAGACAAAGCAATCTTTTACAAAGCTGAACCACAAACTAGGAAATTGATATGACTGATTTCTCCCTGTTACACATTCAGTTTTGTTGGTTCTTTTTTTTTTTCTAAATAACTGCCAGAGTAAAAGACAAGTGAATATTTATTTGTATCATTTTATTCCTTTTAAAACAAGTTCTCCTAAGGCACTGAACAAATGAAGGTTCACAATGATTCCTAAGCACTGAACAGCATTCCTCAGAGGGTGACCAAGGACATTCCAGTATTTTACATCCGTCTTCTGCTCTTTCAGTCATTCTTCACTGTTCTCTCTTTCATGCGTAATGTACAAGTTACAAGACAGTCTGATAGACTGAGACAGACTACAGACTGACACTACTTTGTGGAAAAGCCATCCACATTGCACTCCCAATGACCTTCATCAGGCTCAAAATCAGACAGAAGGTTGGTCAAGCCCACATAATCTTTGACTGACATTTAGCACTGAGTAATGATTAAAGGACTGAGGTTATAATTTATTTTTTTTTCATTTGAGGCAGAAAAGAGGAATTTTTTCCTTTATTAAGGTGGCGAAAAAGCTCCCAGAAACCTAAAGGGGCCTCGCACAGAAGCAGTCCTTTAGCTGCTGTTGTAACTTCTTGCCACTGGGCAGATTAGAACATTTTACAATACATCACATGACAACAGGTACCACTTCCAAAGGAGTATGTCTCTTACTTGTGAAAATATTCTTTTGTTTTGGATTCTAGATTAAATATTAGTGGTTAAAGGCCATTCAAAATTTCATAAGAAGTTAATTATGAGCAAGCAGTATGATTGTGAGATTAAAAAATATTCGCATCATTGTTAAATGAGTTATGTTAATATCATGAATTTAATATGTAAAACTATTAACTTACACCAGCCTTCTAATCTTCACTGTACTGTGACAGCCATTACATAGACACTATGTATCGGGAGTAATACATCTGATAAATTAAGTTCTTCACTTATACAGTGCTCTGATCGAGTTGAATATCTTTCACAAACATTAAATAAATAATTACTCAAGTCGCTACATAACATCTCTAACCAAACACCTCAGAGGCTTCATTTCTTTGGAATGAGTTTTCAAATGACAAAGTCTTCACATCTTATTTTCAGTGTTGCTTTGTAGAAGTAGGGGTCACAAAATCTTTTTGGAAGGACCTTCTAGCCTCCAAGGGCTGACCAATATTTCATTTTTTTAATAAAACAGGGTATAGAAACAGCAGCTGTGTTTGTTCTAACCTAATTTAATATTGTATTTAATATCATATGGGATAAGCAATGAACTCAATGAACTGCTTTTCAAGGGTTTAAGATGAAAGTTTCTCTACTCAGTCAAGCTTAAAAGCAACCTACTCTGATTACTGCACTTTCATATATTTAATTGATTTTTTCCTAACTGCTTTCAATTCACTTTATCCTATCTGGTCACTTCAGAAACAGAAACAAACATTACAAATCCTTATCAGAGCAATAAAATAAATCTGTGCCAACCCATTGGTACTCATACTGAGTTTTTACACAAGTGGACCTTGGACTGATAGTCTGCTTGATCACAGGAGCAATACAATGTGGCACCTTATGGTAATCATCACACTGAAAAAAACATTAATTATACAATATCTTCTTGGTGGATCAAAGATGTTGAGAATATTTTTGAATAGGCAATACTGATAGCCAAAAATACAACTGCTGGTGCCTCATCAATAGTTTGAAGACTATCCACATCCCACTTTCAATTACCTACTCCTCAAATTCTTACTTTTAATTTTCTATCAATTGTGTTGACTATCATCCCTTAAATATGAAAAGATGTGAAGATCTACAGGCCTCTCTTTCCTTACTGTTGATCACTTCAAATGAGTTACACATACAACAGCTTGACTATCCACACTGAACAACAGCAAAGCTGCCCTTGATTAAGAATCACCATTAACACCAGAAACCCCCACTATTATGCTGCCCAAGCCCTATTCACCTGTAAGAGTCTACAAAAACACTCTCACAAACTGAGAATTTTTAATAAAGCCATATAAAGTCTCCATCCCCTAGATTTCCTTTGAAACTTAAATGTTAAAATAGATCAGTTTGTTTCACCAGAATGATCACTCAACCAGAAAAAATAGTCTATGAAAGATGAATCACAGTATAAGTTCACTTACACAAACATGCACTGCCTTACCTACTTATGATCAAAAAGTCCCAAATGCAGCATTTACAAAATAAGTTTGATAATCTGAAATAAAATATGTACAAATATTTGTACACACTAACTGATTTTGTATGAAGTTTCTAAAAATTCATAGCTGGCAGTGCTAACTATGAAATTTAACTCAAAGGTCTTATCAAATCTGAGACACTTTGCTTCTCTGCCAGCTAGCTTACTGAAGGGAGATGTTTTCTTTCAACACAGTTATTCCTTACTTCTTGTTTTATTCTGTAGTCAATGGCAAATGCAATGCTACTTGCATGCTACCTAAAACAAAGGAAAGGCTTTTGATTTGCTTTTGCATAATGCATGGGGAACAGGTCTTGGTTTTAATGGTTAAATATTACAGTTCTCTCAGAAAAAAATTTAAAGTGAATGTGTCTTACTAAAAATTTTCCTCTCATCCTATTTTGAAAACTGTTTTTTCTTCCATCTGTCATGGGTAGATATTTAAAATTTAAATATTTGTTTAAAATCAGCATGAACTCTGAGAATTTTGCTGAAATTCTTTATTTTATGCCAGAAGTAATAAACTGTGGGAAATCCCATCTAGACAGCTACTAAATACTCTCTCTCTAATGAACTTCAGGATCTGACTTTTGTGAGTTTATATGGAAGAAAGCACAGAAACCACCCCATTTGACCTATTAAAAAAAAAAAAAATCTGTATTAAGTCTTTCTGTGACACATTTTCTCATTCAGTTCCATTGGTCTGTTGGGGATTTCTACCTTAAGTAACATAAAGGTACTTAAATCAGTGTTATACAAGCTGCCCAGAGCTAAGAGAGCTCCATCAGCATGGTGTTCTGAGAATAATAGCTGCATAGCCGATAAAATGTTCTGCCATGGCTAAGCATGTCTATGACTCTTTGGGGGGAAATCAACACATGAGAGTTTACTTTCAGCAGTTGTAACCAGGCTGCATAAGAGGCCCTAAATGTCCAAATCGATCATCGCTACAATAAATAGCTGTTCTTAGTCCATTCTTGTAAGAGAATTCAGGCTAACCTACCGGGAGGCATGAGCAACCATACTGTGACATGTAAAGAAAAATCACATTGCCAGCACTGACTGACTCAGCTACAAGTGGCTACGTCAGCAGTGGTTGATTTGAATTTCAGCATTCCTGCAGCATCACTAATTAATCCACAGTACTGGAATTTCATAAAAGTTGTAATGACTAGCCAAGAAATTCTGTGCTTAGAACACTGTCTAACTCAATTTAGTGATTTCTGGATGGAAACAGAAGTAGAATGCAGTAATGGCCAGCTTTAAAATACAAGTGTTTACAACATTTCATAAAAAAGGAAAATGGTTTCATCTCTTACCTATCAGACCTTTCTCAAGAGTAAAGGATTTGTTTGTGAACATGCATTCAAATGCCACAATATGAAAAACTTTGTTCACTGTGTTGTGGGTCCCAACAATTCGAATATACCTGTAGGGAAACAAAAAAAGGTAAACAGCACAAGTTAAATATAACCAACTTCTGTACATTTAAATATAATCAATTCAGCTAGACTATAATGTGCAGATCCATAGGAACTGTTTAAAAAAAAGGAGTAAAAAAGAGTATCAATATCATAGCAGGTTTGCATCTAGTCAGGATGCTGGCTCCAGTGCAATTCAAAAAGAAAAAAAAAAAAACCTTTAAAGAGAAGTGTAATCTGTTAAAAATGTTTCTGGATTAATTTGCCAAGAAAAGCAAAATTAGAGATCTTCTGTTTCAGAAATGGTCTGTTAGTGCAAACATGTGCTCATGGAGGTTTTAAATAATAATAGTAATAATGATAACAACAAGAGCAACAGTAATAATAATCATCCTTTTACCAACAAATTTTCAGCACTGTAAAAGATTTCATACAGCCAGGAAAACTCAAAAGATGAGTCAGGATTTTCTTCAAAAGTCAAAAATTAATTCCATTTTATTAAGACTGTTTCTAATTCAACACTGGATGTACAGGATATCAGTCTCTACTGGTATATCTTTTACTAATAATGAAAAAACCTCTCATTCAAATATTATGAAACAAAGCTACTATGGGTTTCATTCCTGATGGTATAACTTACATTTCTACACTCCAATTGCAAATCAAATAGAGCTGCTCTCAAACATTGTGACCTATTCACCTGCTGCATTACCCTGGAGGCTTCAGCTTCCATAAACAACCACTAACCTTGATTCATTCTGATTCTGCATTTTCTGAAGAGATCCAACAGCTCTTACTAAAAATTTTGAAAAATCTCAAAAGGACTATTCTATACCTCTCAATAAATGCTGAGCAAGCAACCAGAAAACTACCAAACCAAATTCCACAAGATGGGTTACCCACACTTGCAGAAAGCTTTGAAGGAATTTAACTCATGTCAATTAACAACTATCAGAATGTATGATCTTAAGCAATATCCTTGGTTTTATATTTACATGGTATAATCATATTTCTAATTTAATGGCCATTCACCAACAGCATAATTTGGTTTGTGTTCTTCATCAGATCAAATTGAGAAGATACACAGTATCTTTTCTGAGATTTTCTTTTTAAACAATAAAACAACCATCATAGCTATTTACTGTGCTAATACTCAACCTCCAAATTTCATTTAGAAATTATTTTAATAATCACAGCTTGGCACAAAGAATGATATTATATTAACCCACAGATCAATTATCACAGTAGCAAATGTCCTGAAAGTCATTCTATGTAGAAAAAATAAAGTTGCAAGAGTGGAGAAAAAATTTATTCATAAAGAAGATGAGTCTGTGTTTGAAGAATAAAGCAGAACTTAGCCCTTACTCTGTAGCCATGCCAAGTGCCTGCAAAGAGGCAGGAATCTTGGTTGACAGTCAGGCAAACAGGAGGTGTTTCCCCAGACCTGCCCGTGTGAACCAGCTGAGTTTCTTTTTATGGACTCACGACCACAGTTTGAACCCTAAACACAATAACTGATCTTGTTCCCTCTAGCCTCAGAAGCACAGAATTCAATTAAACAAAGGAATAATTGTGGAATATTTTGAAGTGCACATGGAGGCTGGCTTGCCTTGACTCCCTTGTCTCTCCCAGGCAAGGAAAGTATTGATTGAGTTGTGCTGCTTGGACAAAATGCACCAGGCAAACCAACAGAGTGTTACTAATGGAGATGTACTTTGACATCCCTCAGTTACGCTTCATTGCATTAAAGAGCTTAGAGAACAAACAAAGTAACAAGATTAATAGGAACACAAGAAACTGCTTAATAATTAGCTTTAAAAGCTAATTTACTTAGTTTTTTTGAGTTATAAAATTGTATCATTAGAGAAAACTTCTTGATTGTTTGTTCAGAGCATCTAGAAGTTGTTTAAATTCCTGCCAGCAAAAAAGCAGGTTCATATGACACAGTTATCTATGAATCTTTGTGTGACTGCAGAGTAAAAGAATCACAATCCAATGTCTAGACTAGCTCCACTGTCGATGGACTTTAGACTCAACTGGTAAGACTGGAAGACAGAAAAAGCCCTGAATCACTCTTTAAAGAAAAAAACTTTATCAATTTGTGGGATTTAAATGAAATTCCCTAGCCGGTAAACAGGAATATAACAAGAAATTTTTGGCCCTTACTTTTATTTTCTGTGTCAAATCAAGAAAATATGCATACTCTAGGGGTCATTTTAATCCTTCATTATAATAACAGCAGAAAGATACAGACAAACTCTAAAATATATTAAGCACAAATTCCAATCCCTTGAGAATACTGAGACAGAACACTAAATAAAGGGAGGGAATGGAAATTAACAGGTATTTTGCACTGATATGCACTCTTCAGCTACAATCAAAGCAACTTAGAATAGCAACAGCAAACTCAAAGAACTAAATCTAAAACGTACAAAATGCACTCTTAAGAAATTGGGATTTCATTTGCCTTTGTGGAGCATTTGGTATGAGACACCATTGCCAGAATTACTGCATACTTTATACCTCCTCTAACTGCTTAGAACCACTAACATTAGCATTCTAATCACCACCACAAAGATGCACGAGGCACAGCTCAACACACAAGGGCATTAGAAGACACTGTGCTTGTTTTTTAGTGGAAAAGGAAACAGTGTTATTCAACAGCATCTAAACTCCATTTATTGACAACTCCCTAAAACAAGTAATCCTTCAGACTCACACAGCTGAATCAACAGACCTGTGGCAGGAAGATAGAAAAAACAAGGAAGAAAAATCTATTGCCAGCATTAAATTGTGTGGGAGAACAGGGGACATAGATAAATACATAAAATAAAGAATTAAGCCAGAACAAACATGAAAAGCATATCTATCTTTTGACAGAAGACAAGTTTTCCTGCACTTAGACAGGAAAGTCTAATCAAGTCTATTTTATACCAAAGGAAATCTCTGCTGCAAATATTGAAAACAAAAGTGAAAAATCAAATAAAACACTTAGAAAAGACAAAATCACTGAACTCCACTAGGAAAAGTACATCTAACACCACCAAAGCCTAGACAGTAACAAACATTTTCACCTTGGAAATACAGCCAATAGTGAAGCAGTTTGAAAACACAAAACATTTCACTTTTGTAATGTGCCAGAATGTGTATGCAGGTATTTTATGTGGGGGCATTCAAGTGACTAAAAATATTGGTATATAACACTTAAACGGGACATGTAATTGTTTGTGTATCACATGTAAGCAGTATGTCAACCAATCAACCAATATTTCCAAAAGGATATAACCAAATTAACACTGATGTGCTTTGAAACATAAGTAACACTTACATAATACGATAATATATTGTGCATTCCATACAAAATAATCTGTAAGAATAATAGGTTTAAATGCTTTGTTCTTTCCTAATGGCTTCCAATTTTTATTTCTTTAAAACAGAAAAAAAACCTATTTCAGAGAACTTTGCTTTACTCCCCATCTTCACTCTGTATTCATCTCTAGTTCCAATGAAGTTCTCAAATCTGAACTTAGTTCACCTAGTTTTATTTCAGATCAGGCCTCAAACCAAAACAGCTCAATTTCCTAGAACCTGTCTATGAGTAGAAATCTGCAATTACACCTGATCTCATAAGGGACTTCCACTATAAGAATACAAAATAAAATATGAGAAGATCTTAAGATTTGGATGTCATGAAATCTGTACTTTAATCATATTCCTGATTTGACTTCTGAGCCAAGCACAATTTAAACATCACCCTCACTTATCTTTATGCCATCTCTACTGAATACATGAAATAGGACTTTAATAAATTCAACTGTAGAGAAAAAAAATAGTTTTAAAATAGAGATGAAATCATTGTTCTTCAGAAAGTCTAATTCTAGAACAAACTGCACAGGGAGATTCAAAGAACAGACACAGGCTGGCTCTGCACACCTTCCAGGCTGGTGTGACATGAAGCCAGACTCTTTCCAAAGTGAACCCCATCTTCATCAGGACTCATTTTCTTTGAATCCCACTATATCCTCATGAGGTTTTATGACTTAGGATCAATTTAGCTTCATTATATAGATGCGCTGTAGCCTCCACATTTTTAAACATATTGAATAAAACAACAAAATACAGGAAAGTGCTGTTCAGTGAAATCAGAGAATGTTTTCCATTTTCCCCAGCTTCTCATGCTCCACCAGTCTGTGAATTTAGCATGCAATACTTATTTCTTGCTCCAATGACACTTCAGTAAGTGCTATCTAGATCTAGACTAAAATCAGACTATAAACAATATGACAAAGAAATACCTGAAAAGTATTAGAAAAAAGTGAGGGATGGATGATGGAAGGACAGAAGGACGGAAGGAAGGAAAAGAAAGATAGATTGATTTCAGTCTGCATCCAGGTTGCTCAACAAAGAAATAACTGAAGTTTTGACTTGTGCTTAAAAAAACAAGGAATTTTGAAATTCGTCCTATAAAACTGTAATGAAGATATATATATATAATTTTTATTTAGCACTTGTATCACAAATCTGATAGACAGTGGTAAGGAAGGGTGGATTTTTAAAAAAAGTCTGAAAATTATTTTAAAAAGGAGGCAACTATTGAAAGAATCCTTTTTATGTAAGCTTTTTTCTGGATTAATCATTACTAACCAGAAACACAGTAACTCCTGGTATTTGAGCTCACAGGCATAAGAGAATAAGAGAAGACGTCCATGGTTCTCAAAAGGGGGTCATAAATGCACATGAAGAATTAAACGTCATAAAAAGGTAAAAAAACCCCTAACAAACTGACCAACAAACAAATAAACTAAATGCCCAACAACTAAATAAACTACCCCTTACCAAAACAGTATAACATTTTACTTGCAGAAAAATACATCCAAGGATATATGCAAGAAACCTTACCATTCATTATGTTAAAATGATGCTGGAAAACTACTAAACAATATTCAAATGAAATCAGCTAAGTATTGGTAACTTAACAACATATCATAATAAAAATGACTGATTATATATTTTACATCAATATTTTTATGATTTGAAAACTTGTACCTACAGATACAACCCCTTGCAGTTGCAGGTGGTTAGAAAATTGATGCAAAGTATTGCTGGCTCAATTTCAAATTTTCTACTCAGTTCTGGAATGCTGAAATATGGAGTAATTCATTAAGCAAAGTATGTTTTATACATTTTAAACATTTATGATATAGCATGTAGTGTTACTTTTCAAGTGCTGTCTGGATCTGGGACAAGAATGCCTTTGTTATCTGAAGAAGCTTTCGTTCCTTAACTAAAGCTGTGATCATACAACTATTTAACCCAGTGATACACAGATTTACAAACACCAGCCAACAGTAACTGTATCACAAGAAACATCAACTTGAATTGTTCAACATTAGCAGCAATGTTTGTAGGAACAAAACCACTAAAATTAAAAAAATCACAAGTAATATCCCACCAAAGCAGTGGAATGCCAGTTCTGACTCCTTTGGTGTTCCTTGTTAACATGAAGTGTGCAACACCTGTTCTGTTCCTGATAACACACAGCTTAGCCAAACTTTTAAACTATGATCATTCTTCAGATGGATTTTAGAAATTATTAATGAAGACTGAAAGTCACATGAAATATATATCAGATACTATGAAAGAGAAGCCTCATTGGAAATTACAAGACACATTTTTCGTGTTTGTGAAACAAATGTCTGATGTGAGACAGAATAGTGAAAGTATCAATCAATTATTTCTAAATTCACCAAATTCTGTCTTCTATGAGAAAAATCTCACAGGATATCCACTAGCAGTATCATCTGCTCCACATATATATCATTGCTAACTCAGTTTATCAGTGTCTCTTAACTTCCTTGCTTATACTTTCCAGCATATTCAAGACCCAACTCTGAGCTACTGTAGGCCTGAACTAAGCTATAAAATAAAGGACAAAAGAAATATTATTTATGGGACTATTCATCAAACACAGACAGTGCAGCAGATTCAATCTCGCAAGCTTCATAGGTCTAGTTCTTTTAAAATCAAATTGTGTTTTACGGGAAATAATTGATGACACGGTGAAAGAAGATCATAAATTTGGATTACAAGTAGGTGGTCTACATTAACCTGTACAAACACTCCTACACAGCTCATCAGCAATGAGATGGCAAAGAGAAGGGTAGTGACTTCCAATATAGGTACACAAATAATAAAATATCCAGAAATTCAAGTTGTTGTGAGAATAGTTGAATATGGTTAAAGACAAGCATTTAAGACAGACAACTATTGTAATGATTTCTTGCTCTCACTGCTTCTCTTTTTTCCACTTTTTTTGTGGTTTATTTTAATTGTAAAGTAGAACCACATGTATCACAGAACATTTGCCACATTTCTCTTGCTGACTCATAAGCAGTAAGAATTGTTTAATTCAGAGCAGCACTCTACAATATTGTGCCAATTAAACTGATAACAATGGATATTTATTCACTGAAACACTGCCATCAGGCTGAAGTGGTACACTGAGTGCCACAGCCCCAAGAAAATGTTATTATTTTGTAAAATGTAGTTCTTGTTCTCCTACAAAATGAAAATAACTTATGTTTGACATGTTTATGAAATACACCTCTAAAACTTGTGAGCAAACCTGCAGAAAACAGAAATATATTGACTGAGCTATTGAATTCAGATCTCTTCCAATTGGTTCCTTAACCAAGGAACGATAACCATTCACGAAGTTCTCTCCTTGTGGTTAAGCATGTAAAAATATGAAACTCTTTTAAATCTAATTCCACAAATCTTAAAATCACTTTGGGTGCAATGAAAGAAGAGAATAAATGGCAACCTGAAAAACAAAGTAAGGCTTTTCTTCCAAACTTTATTTCTTTTAGAGTGCAATAAAAAGTAAAGTTCTCACCTGCCAAAATTTCCCTAACACTGAGTGAGCTTCACATAGGTTATTTCTAGGTGATAGTAATCCAATGGGAGATTGCAACCACTGATGCACTGACCACCTCCTCAGAATGGACCCCAGACTCAAATGGAAGGAAGAACACTACATACCGGCTAATTAATGTGGGAAGTGAGGAATATAACTAACAAATAGGAGTTTGGGTACTAATTAATAGCAAAAGTTATGTAATTGCTAACCAATGAATGCTAATGTATTTGTTTGTTGGAATGTATAAACAGCACACAGTTTTGATTATTGGGGAGCCAGCATTTTGTGCATTATCATCCAGATCCCTACTTGGAGCCAACTAGAGTAAAAAATATAAACACCTCACCTCAGTGTGTGAATGGATGCTGCACAGGTAACAAGCTCATGTTTGAGACAACAATAATGCATATTTGTACCAGGAACAACAACATATCTGCCTTGATCTTTCTTAGTAATGCCTTTCAAATACTTAATAACAGATTCTACAAAACTTTGAGAGGACATGAAAGTCAGTACTTGCCTGTGCAAAAAAAGTTTGAAAAGTTGCAAGATGACTACTTTTGTAGTGAAGTAAGCTTTATGGTCATGGAAAAAAACACCAGAGTAATAACTTCCTTCACTATGAACAAAGAATCTCTTATCTGAGAATGAAACAGAGCTTTATCTGGATGCCTATGTGAAGACAGAATGCATTAAGCCATCATCCATTTGGCTATCTATATATTAAAAAGTGCCAAAGAGCAGTTTCATAAACTGTTTCCAAAAGTAACAAGCCACACTGAAAATGCTGGAAATTGCAAATCAATAGGCTTAGAGCCAAGTTATGACAAAATAAAGGATTCTTAAATAATTTAATGATCTACCTAGGATCCTTTAATGTAACAAACTTATTTCTTTTTCATAAATCTCTGCCTTTTTCAATCCAGATGACATGTAGTACTTCTTTTCTAAGCTTAAAGCTGCTTCTGAAATATTTTCATTACTCAAAAAGGTAATGTATTAGACCTCAAATCAGATAAATCTTGGTATCTTTTCCCTCTACTGTTAAACTTGGAATTATGTTCAAAACCACTCAAATGTATCTCAAAAATTCATACATACATGTATATATATATGTAAAGAAAATGTGAAGGAGATTTTTTAAGTGCTCTGATCCATCTAAACGTTTACCACAATATCCTTGACACCACCTTCTAAACCTGTGTCACGCTTCTGTTTTTACCTCAGTATTAGCTGGAAGAAGAATTCTGCCTATACAGCACATCTCTAACACTGACAGTGTTTCCAACACTTGGTTTGACGGGAACTTGTTTTCTTTGACTTCTACTTTTGACTGTTGCTGACTTCACTTAGCTAACACTTCAAATGTGACTCCTCAATGAAGAAATTCACTTGAATTTCACACTATACTTGAACCAAAAAGTCAGAAGAAAAAAATAAAGGAGAACACGAAAAAAGAAAAATAAGTAAAAGGGATTTCCCTATACTGCACAGCAGGTAAAATAGTGAGAATGAAATTAATGATTTAGGATATTAGCTCTAACAATTGTACAGTCCATGAGAAACCTGCAGTTACACATTTGTGTTGGAATCCACTAAACTGGTCTATTTATGTGCTTGTTTCATCACAGCTACCCTCAGGATATTTGATAGCACTCCATTGTTATTACCTTGTATGTGGCCGTCCCAAAGTGGCTATGAGCATACACAACTCTCTCCTATTCGAAATTCAATTAGATCATTACAACATTACATTGGAAAAACAGCCACTGAAAGGCATTAGGTGGTATTGTATCTACTTCAAGCAGATTTTTTCCTTTAAACAACATGATTCTTGCCTCAGTGGAGACAGAAGTGCTCTGTGGAAGAGTATCTTTTAAATGAATCTACCACACAGTTACATGAATCTCAGTTCTGTAAACATAAACTTCATTAGCACATCAATTCAATTTTCCTGAATGTCCTGCATTACCTTTTAAACCATCTACTTCACTTTATTAAGCTGATAATTAGAACTCACTACTGAATTATTTTGGTATGTAACTAAAAGGTAGGCTAATGCATTTTATTCTTATATATGAACGTAGTGGAAACATGTTTTAGGAGGTAGCTCTTCATTATATTTCATTGCTTTATTCCTAGTTGTAACTGATGTCAGTTAGGTGGCTATTATCAGTCTAATAGTACCTTTTCCTCCATAATATTATTATTATTCTAAGTATAATGACATAAATATCCATTTAGAAATGGAGACAATCAATATTATTTATTGCTATATTTTCATTAACTAGAAACTTACAGAGAATACAAGGCTGTGACTTCTTTCTGTCCTTCAGGGAATAGAACCTTTGAACTTCAGAACTAAGGTTCCCCCACCTGACTTTCCTCACCTGGCCTCTCTGACCTTCCTTACCTATACTGAAAGTAAAATTTTCACACTTAATTTTCAGATCTTTTACTCTCCACCTCTCCATTCATGCAATCCTTCCTTCACCTTGGCACCTCATCTCCCTACTATGTCAGGTATCCTAAAATAGACAGTGTATTTGATATATTCAAAATGAATCTTGATATACTTAGAATACAGTCTCCAGATTTTAGTGGAAATCAATAATTAACCTGTGTACTTTTCATCATGAAATGACATTTAAAAACCCTACTGCCTACATATTTAGTAGGTAATTGTGGTATTGATCTACTTAATATATATATATTTTGATGTATACCCTAACTATTTATTACATCTCATCAGACAGCTTTCTTGATGTCCTACAACCTTTAATAACTCAACTGCATGAATCCTAAAAGAAACTGAAACTTTCTGATAATCTTCTTTATATTACATTATAATATTAGCTCAGAGAAGGCTGGTCATTGTTTCTATCTAAATATGCACAGTTGACTCTAAATACTTCAATTTTCAGATTCTAAACATCAATTCAGGGAAGAGATGCCAGCAGCAACAAAATGCTAGCAAGAGTGGTTCATAGGCTGATTTCCAGGAAAGAAGTCCAGATACTTAGCAAAAATGACCAAAGCACAAGGAAACAAAGTTATGGTAATTTTTATGCGACAGTACCATTGGTTTTACACCTCACATTATGGATTAAAACACATACAAGTCTTACAAATAACCCTCAGAATCTCAGTAGCTGAAACCTGAATCCCTACAACTCACCTGCTATTATTATCCATGGTAGCCAGATTAAAGTTAAAACATGGATAAAGTTAACTCATGTTAGGATCATGCTTTCACTTTGCTGTGCATATACACCATAGAAATAGGATTGGTGTGTTATCAAACTGAATTTGAAGTTCTCTCTTATACTCAGGAATTCTTCTGTATTTGCTAGTTTTCCACAAATAAGTAAGTAATCCAGAAATACAATGACTGGACATGAACAAATTTCAGCTCTAATAATTTTCTATAGCTGGAAGATTAAAATTTATTTTCCCAGTGTCTGATTCCATTCTTTACATAAAGTCCATACATGAACTATTTGGTGAAAACATTACAACTAGATCCTGTATAAGGATGTATGACTGAACATGACAAGCAATTTGAGCAACAAGCATCTAACAAAATGCATAATGCTAAGAGACGATCAACTAATCTACAAGACTTGACTTGTGCTTCAGGAGAGATATTTAAACAAAAGGAAAAACAATAACAAAACAGTAACAAATAATAACAATAACAAAACAATATACGAATAAAAAATAACATAATAACAATAACAAAAACCCCCACCACAATCAACCAAACAACGTCCAAAACTACAGAAAGAAGAGAAATAGTAGGAAGAGTGACAAAAAAGACAAAAAAAAAAAAAAAAAAAAACAAAAAAAAAAAAAACACAAAAAAAGAGAGAGAAAATGCAGTGAAAATTAATAAATAAGCAGCTCCACATTGTTCTATACTTATCTTGTTTCAACATGTATTTTTAAAGGAACTTGCTTTAAAGTATTATTTAACCTCATTGAAAAGTAACTAACAAAATCTTTCCCCATACAAATGAGGTTTTAGTGTGACACCTCCTAACACATTTAGTTTCCGACTTCAAAATATTCACCATGTTTTGTGAAAGACATAAACAAGCCAAAGCAATGAGCAAGTACAGCATCATTTTGAAAATATCTTGCTAGGTGTGCATTGTCAATATTAAATAGTAAGAATTCAAAGCTCATTTTCATTATCAATAATTCACTATTACTGCAGAATGTCAGCATTCTAGAAAGTAAACTCTGTATATACACTTTTAGTTCTGCACCTGCAGCTTTGGTTTTTCACCTCTGTTTAAAAGCAATAATATTGCACATACATAAACTAAAAAGGACATCTAGAATGAATAAATAAAATGCAGAAGACTGCTTCAGTGCACTGCAAATGAACAGCAGTGTAGGTGCACCTTACTATGACTGGTATGTACCATGTCTGCTTTGCACTGATGAAGTCTATGAATCTGCCTATTCTACACCAAAAGTCTGAGCCTCAAAATCACTCACATTCTCATAAATACTAAAGCAAAAGGCCTGAGACACATTTAAATTAGAACTCAAAGTTAAACCTTCATGACTTTTGAAATATTAAACCATCATAAAAAATACATTTTTTGAGATATAACATATATTTTATGCTATGATGTCCCTTTCCAGAAAGAGATATTTCAGACCTGCTTAATGAAAGGTCTGGACTAGAGACCAAACTTCATACAAATAAAAAGCTGGAAACATGGTCAACTTTTTGGCCTGGAAAAAGCAGTCTTGTTTTGGCACAAAACCAGAAGTTTAAACCACTCATTTTTGAGAGCGAGTTCATACACAGCTAACACATCCCTTCCCTTCTAGAATAGATTACTTGAAATACTCTCCTACCAATTTTCTTTTATATTTATAAACATTATTGTTAGTGTGTTCACAACAATCACAGTTAAGCTCTGCACCAGATCAGGATAAGCTAAGACCAATTTTTCTCACTCTATCGAGGGATGAATACTCTTTGGCTCTTGTTTTTTCAAAATTGTCTGTTCCAAACCTGTTGAACATTAGTATTCTCCACAGTACGCAGAACTCACTTTATTGATAACTGGTACAGGCTTACACACAGTGTTCTTACTCTATAATAAATTCAGTGCGAAAATTAACATTAAACCTGTCCCATGCTTTATGAGTATGCAATTAGCAAAAAAAGCCAAAACCATCTCAAAACTTTTCTGTATCAGATATGATACATGCTAAAAAAAGATACATTTAGGACAGAAGTCATTAGCAGTAGCCATCATTAGTACACTCCCCATGCAGAGGGCAGAAATGTACCAATCTAACAATGACTTCTGAAGTCCCTACATTTAATATTTTGTTTTAAAGTAAAACATTTGCTCTGTGGTCAACATATTCAAATATAAAGAAAAAGAGTTTCTACAATTGTATCTGAAAACTAACTGATTGAGACTATTGCAGGGGGAACAAGTGTTTCAAAACAGTAGCACATCAGAAAGTAGCCTCATAAAAATTTCCATCCCTCCTATCCATTAGAGAATACATGATCATATTAACTTTATATCTATTTAGATGCATAGACACATGCATGTACACATATATAAACATGCCTAAAGAGAAGTCAGCAAAAAGCCAAAGTTAACAAATGGAATGAACATGATCTATTAGCAACAAAAATGCTTTAGAAGCTTGAAATAATAGGATTGCACACCTCATCTGCTCAAGGGCAAACATGAACTAAAGGATGCTCATGTGATGACAGTTAAAATGACAACATGCAGCTGATGATTAAAGGAACTTTATATATATTCATGATCTCTGATGTTTCTGAAGTTGAAAGAAGTGAAGGTTACCCCTCTCTGCCCTGAGACATAGGTCAATCAAGTAAAATTAAGATTATCAGATGGAAAGATAAATCATATTTTGATATTATTGCTTTGATATTATACTTCTAATTTTTTTCAAGATTTTTGGTTTGTCTGAAGGGTTTTGTCTGGTTTATTTTACTTTTTTAATAGAAACATGTTAAAAATGTTATTCTGGACTCAGAATGGATGAGCCTTATAAAACAACACTTTAGCCTCTTCCAAACAGGAAAGAGGTGCAGAAGTGAGATCCTGACATTTTATTAAACATCAATAATATTGCCAGTTAATATACACAGTCAATGAATATGTAAATTACAATATGGAGCAGGTAACTAGCTTTTCATATAAGCTAATTATGTTAAATATGTATTTCTTTTGATAAGGCCAAAACTCTTACAGAAAACAAATAATTTCCTTTTAAGGGCATCCATACAAGGTAACAAGAGATTTAAATTAATATTGAAATATTAAAATATATGAAAAATTTTCTAAACTTAACACTTGACAAGAACTACAGTTATTTACTAAGGATTTGAGCTCTATTTTTATGCAGCTCAGCTGGAATGTATCATTTTATGAGCATACATAGCCTATGAGTTCAATAGTGCAGAATACAGTAGAGAACAATGGGGGAAATTTTCAACTACCAATATGAAATTCTGAAGCAAACTGCCTCCTCCAAATACATACACTACATTGTGCAGAAATTCCCAGTCACCGAAGTAGGATTTAAAGGACAAATGACAATGATGTTGGCATTCCCAATCTCACACAAAAAAGACAATAATGATTTAATTCTTTTTAACTGTACTGGGTTGGGTTTTTTTGCCAATCTTAAAATATCAATGTTGCTCTTACTCAATTCAGAGTTTCAAACCCTTTCTTATTTTTTCCTTTATAATCCTTGCTCTGGTGAATTTAATTGCCTTGGCAGTGCCAGAACACTGCCTGATCCTAACAGATTAGCATTGATTACTCTAAACCAATTGGTTACTTCATTACGGAGAAAATGAGGTAAAGAGAAAAGGCAAGTGTGCTCTCTCACAGTCAGCTGGACTTCAGCACTTGCCCTTCTTCTTCCTCATTAACTAGCAACCAATTGAACAGGAACCTACCCAGAACCCACAAAAACTATTCATCACTTCTGACAAGCAATGGTTTTAACAGGTCACTCAAGGAAAGAATATTTGAGGTATCTATCTTTAGAGCCTTTAAAGCTCATACAGCTTTTAAACTTCCATCCATGAGAAAGAAAAATTGAATTGTTACACTCCTATATAGTTCCAGTCTAAACCTTGAATCCAAAATAAAATCTGTTAGCTATTTGCCCAATACAACAATTGGGGTGCACCTAATTTTAAGTGTTCTTTATCGTTAAGAACTTTGATGGAGAGAAAGATAACAGCTAGGAGAAAGAGTACAGGTGGGCCCCACTCCCTGCTTAAAGCTCATTTTCTTCTGTACTTCCATGGTTGAACAATTTAAAAATGCCATTGAATGTTAATACTAAAGCGTAACACACCATTTTAATCTCCACTTTTAAAATATTTGAACACTGCTTGTATTTCCAACCATTTCACATCACTTTTTCTAAACAGACCCTTTACTGTCAAGCTCCATACTTTATTTACCCATACAATTGCAAAAGACACCCTTTACCTTGCTTGTCAAAATTACTAACAGTTCAAATAACTTTTCAAGAGGAATCATTAAGAGAAGAATCTTTAAGAGTAATCTGTACTGGTTAGCTCTGGTCAGCTATTCATGTTTGTTTCTTCTCTTTCTCTTGTAAAAGAAAAGATTGTGAACTTTGCACAATATGCCTTGTCCTTGTGCTTTGCTCATTAACAAAGATTTGCAACTTCACATTACCACCAGTTTGAAATATTGCTATCAAGTTGATCTCAGGAGAAAAAAAAAAATCAAAGAGATACTGTAATGAACATATAAGCAGGGAATAACATGTTTTAAAAAGAACAACCAACACACCAACAAAACAGCTCAAGAAGAGAACAGAGCATAAGAGAACAAGAAATGATGAATGGGAAGAAGCAGTAGACAACAGATTGCATGAAGAAATAAAGAGTAGCATCATTTGGATTAGGAAAAAGAAAATTCCAATGAAAGATAAAGCATTACTACTAAAAGAACCAGAAAAGATAAACATCTAACCAGTATGTCACTTTATGGAACACTGAATAGAAAAAAAAAAAATATAAGAAGGCTAAAGAAGTATAAGTACAATCCTTTTATTTGCAAATCAGTTTAAAAACCACTTCTCTCCCAGTTATGTCTTCTGTCTAACAAATGAAAAGGTTAAGGTTATTATTTTGAACAAATCCACAGAAACTAATTGACTGAATCCACAGAACATCATAAAGAAAAAATCAGGTGTTTTACCTGTGTTCTTTATAATAGAAACATGACATATGACCAGTCATATTGGAAACTAATTTCAGTTGAAATTAGAGAAAAGTTTTAGCCATTACATCATATTCATCCCAGACTACTATAACAATTCTTAACTACACAGTAAAATGGAATTTCAAAGTACAAATAAATTAGCTAATTCTTTTGCTAAAGGTTTCCTCTGCTATGACGACATACAGACTCAGCTTACTTTCTGCTGCTGTTTTTTGCCTTTTTGAAACCTTTGAAGCAGCTGTGAAGTCCTGTGTATCACTTAAAGGCCACTGTTTCTGAAAAGATGATACTGATATGCAGGAACAATCTCCTGTGAAACAAATCAATTTACTAACAGAGTACACTACGTTAAAGGGCTAGTCATAGGGCCTAAGCTAACAGTTTGGATTCTACCTGAACTCTGAATGATGATTTGAGCTCTTCAAGTCTGGCTAGGTTATCCTTTTGTCATCAAATCACACACAATAGCACATTTATGAGTAGGCAACTAACTCTGACAGAAACTGGATGATGAGCTTTGCTGTGACTATTCAGCAACACACAGACACATTCATATGTCAGAAGAGAAGCATGAGCACATTCAGCAGCAATTTTAAAGACTGTATGATTGTCCAATAATTTAGAAATAATCTTCCAATGGTAAAAAATACATTTTAGCAGATATGTCACAAATCTGCTAGAAAAAAAGAATTAAACGTTTTACATATTACTGTGGAAAAAACTGCATTTAAAAAAACAGCTAAATCAAAGGTTCCCAAATTCTTTGGTCAGTGACCATTCTCCAAGTTTTCTATGAGTTTTAAACTTTTTGATACCTCCCTTCTCTAAACCAGTCAGTCTCATAGGTCAGACTATGCTGCTTCTTGGTGCTGTCTTCTGGATTCTCCCAAATTTTTTGAAGTGGAATTTTTTTTTTTATAATGATAAAATGATAATTCCCTCAAGGGTCCAGAATTAGCAATTCGGGTATGACTGAACTGAGTGAATGACGCTGATTTATATTACAAGTTATACTCCTGTCTATATATTAAAATAATATTTTTTGCACCAGCAGGTGATACTGCAGTCCTATATCCAGTTTGGCATTCACTAAAAACTGCACAACTTTCTGATGCTGAAGTGCTATTCAGCCATTTGCTCCTTACCCTCATTCTCTAAATCATATTTCTCTACACATGTACAGATTTTTGCCCTTGTTTTCAGAAAACTGCATTCTATTTATTTATGACTGTGTCTCCACTTTGTCAAGAATCCTTTTAACTCTAATTTTGTTCTTTTGCACAACTGCATCTTCTCTCACAGTTTCATGCTATCAGCAAATTTAAGAAAAAAACATTCCTAATACATGGAGTAGTGTGGACCATGTGAAAGATCCCATAAAAATCACACTTCACATTATCATTCCATTTTCCATTTCTATTTAACTATGATTACAACAGGTGCTAGTCAGATTTTATATTCACTTTACAATATTTTCCTGTAGACCATGTTCTCTTGCTCTCATACAGAAATACTATTTTACCATAAATTTTACTTACAACAAAATATAACATGTACTGATTTATTTCTTATCCATGCCCTACTTTTCTGCCTCAGAAGGAAACTAAAATGACTATCTGTTTTTGACAAATCCAGTTGAGCTGACAGTAATTCCTTTATCTTCGAGTGCCTACAAACAATTTTGTTCAATTACTTGCTCTAATATTTTTCTGGAAACTGAAATTGTGCTATATGACACAGTTCCTCAGCTCCCTCTTTCTGCTTCTTTTAAGGATGGGAAAGGAACAAGTTTGGTACTCATTACATATTTTCCATGAATTCATAAAATCAGTAAGTCTTTCAAGCTAATAGGTAAAAACTACAACTACGAGTTCAAATGCTGTTTTCTAGGGAGTTAAAAGCAAATTCTGCATTTCTGTAGAGAAATAAAATGGGAATTCAAATATAAATTTCAGGTACCAGCAGAACAACTTTCTTCCTGGTTTACAATTAATAATTGTTATTACTAATTCTTAATTCCAAGCATTATTGTCAAGAAATCAGAAGATTACATACTGTAAATTTTCAAGGACAACAGCTGACATTTAGAGTTTAGTTTATTACTTATAGTTCCCAATTTGTATGAGATTGTATTAAGAACTGCCTCCTCCCTAACATCACTATTGCTCCTTACAGCCTTGCAGTGAAATAAAAAAATGAATTTTGGAATTAACTTCTGCATATCATGAAACCATCTATAGTAAAATAAAAAAACCTTCAAATGGAAGAGGAAAATTACACCTTACTAAATAATATTCTCTAAGGAGCACAAATCAAGCATGATGACACGATGTTTTCGTCCTCTTTTCTTATTAAAAAAAATAATTTGGAAACCGTTTAAATGAAATAAAATATTCAGTGTTAGTGTTAAGACAGAATGTAATCCATAATGCCAAGAGCTCTATTCACTAATTTAATCAGATGCAATAGTACCCTTATCAATACACCTGTAAGGGCTTCTCAGAGACCTCCACTGGAAGGCAGAAGACGAAAAAAGACCTTAAGTGAGACTGTCATATTCTGCTGCAACCCTCCTACAGAAAAAAAAAATATTGTCACCTTAATTCTCCTTTTCCGTCCCCGCTAACTGAAAGATATAAGTCTTCCTGGGATGGATGGATGGATGGATGGATGGATGGATGGATGGATGGATGGATGGATGGATGGATGGAATCCAACAGCTTTCTGAGTTCTTGAGAAGATCCCACTCAAGAGGAAAACCTCTGCAGTTGAATGCTTATCTTACTGGAAATGCACAGAAACTTCTGTTCAACACAGACCATGATAGCATGCTTATAGCTCTGAAAAACAAGTCCACCTTATTTTTTTTTTAAATTTACTGACTGAAATCACTAGAAGTGTGACAGCTGATCTGCCGGTATCTGCTAAGTGTTCATAAGAATTATCTGTTGTTTTCTACCTAAACCTAAGTGCTATAGAAAACTGTATTTCAAAGCCTGTCTTGTCATATCATATACGGAGGTTAAAATAATATAAATAATAAAATTAAGAGGAGAACTATTTAAAAAAACAATTTTTTTCCCTAAATGTAAATTGGGTGCTGAAAGACACATAAAACCCAAGAAAGACAATTAGTTCTGTCTTGTTCTTCTGTATGCAAAAAGCAATAATATTGAGGTAAAATTATGTGGAGTTTTTCTTTATTTGAAATAACTGTTTTATAATATGGCTAAACGGGAAGCAAAGAGGAAGAATCTATTGCATTTGTTTGTTTCATGCAAGTACTTGTACATTAATTTTACCATCATTTCAAAATTTGGAGACTCAAGGTAAGGGAGCAGAAAGAAAATTTAGCTGTGTCAGTTGCAATGTCTTACGTGCCTTGCAACAAAACCCTGAGCGCTGCATTCCCACTTTACATAAGTGCTTGCCAGTTTAAAAATGTTTTACAGTGTTTTGTACACTTCAGTAACATCAGCCTATGGTGTTGGTAACATATCAGGATGTTTCACATTGGTATTCTTGTACTATTTAATGCAGTAACCATTGGGGAAAAGAACAAAACTCAGAAACCTGTGAGACAAATCCTGACCTTAGTATCCCCAAAAATTTATACCCTGATTAGAGATACCCTCTAGGGTAGCTGAAGTAACATAGACTTGTTTAATACGTAAGTATAAAGCAAAAAAATGCTGTTTGCTCCTTTAGACATTTTCTGACAAGAATAGCCTCAGAAATAGCAAGGGGCAAGATAAAATCCAATAATACACCTTAGAAAAAGAGTGGAGTGCTTTAGTAAGCTTAATTTTCAAACCTATTATAGTATCCTTTGATGACTGTAATCAGGTAACAGATGAATAAGCACTATTCCACAAGAGAGATTAATTACCAGCTCTTCCTATTTAAAGCTCAGTCATTTTACATTCAATTTTTCTCCATGTGATATACAAATCTTAAAAGAAAGCAAAAAACCATAACACCATTGTAAAATGTTATTTCAGAAATTGTCAGTCTTAGCACTGCAATTCTGGAATTGTGACCAGGAGAAACTTCAGTGTGGGAAGAGCAGTAAGCAGTACTTCCATGCAGATTTAACTCAAATCCACAAAGACTGTTCAAATCACTTCCAGGATAAGTCCTGCAGGGCTGCTGAAGCATTTCCCACCCAAGCTTGTTATACTTGAACAAACACAACACTAGTACACAGATTGTAAACAAAAACGGAAAGAGACTTCACAGCAGGAGTGGACAATGCTCATCATCCTGATCATCAGGAGTGGAAAAGCAGAGGGCAGAGGCTTCCAGGCAGAAAAGAAGGTGAGTCTGCACTGGGGCTGAGATGTTGCTGATAACCCACTCTGTGCCTCTGAGCAGCTCTTAAGTACACATCTTGGAGATGTCCCTGCTGAGCTTTGCAGCAAAAGAGGATTAAAACCCAGGCACTAACTACTGCTTACTAACAACTAGCTAATACTACTACTGCCCCTCCCATTTTCCCAGTTGCAATTATTAGCTAAGGTAAAGGTACATTCAAACTCCCAAAGCAAAAACTGATGTCTCTCTCTCTCTCTTTCTCTGTACTTGTATACTTTTATTCACTGTAAGAAATAGTCTGCACATTGTTAAATGTAACATCTTCCCTTTGATAAAAGGCTTTTCAAACTGTAAAGCTGCAGTAACAGTTTTCTAACTGCAAGGACTCATGTTCATTCATTTCAGATGGACTGTAATAAAGCTTAGTAGTAGAATTTCAAAGACTGAAAATACCTGTATCCTACTGAGGAATTTATGTGATCTATTTCTTATGTCATTATGGAGAAGAATACTGAAATGAAAGTTAAGACACTGTTCCATACTTATTTTCAGCCTGGGATCATGCTTTCTTTTATAGGAGATCTCTTCACTGCACATTCAACTAAAATAGTTATATGCTTACCTTATTATTCTACTAATAGTTCATTCTCTATTTCTAATACAATTTTTTTTCTACTTTTTTTTTTTCCTACCAGTAGCTTGCTGTTTCTCTGTGAAATAACAATAAGCTCTTGCATTTCATCACAGTTTATCAGTTGAATCCATCCAACAGAGTTAAAAGATGCAAAAGACTGCCTAGGCTAAAGTGAAACTTTGAGACGTGCAGTGCAGTCTGGACATTATAACAGCATCCTGATCATCACAGCTTCAGTGACCCTGACACCTTTTTTGACCTTAGTAAAGAAAAAAACCCTACCAAAATTGAGCTAACAGTACAAAAATTATAAGAATAAAAACAAACATGAAAAGGAATTTATTTGCTGTTTTTTCTATTTTGTTGATATTTTTGTTTAACAGATGAACAAAAGATGGTAATCAAACACTTTCAATTTTCAGAAAAGCATCTTTCATCTCAAAGTCAGCACTAACTCCTTTTCAATTAATAGCTCAATCAAAACATGCAAATTACACCAAGTAAAGTATATTTGGAAATGAAAAATATTGAATGACAAATTAACGCCTGAGAGCCATTTTCTTAGAAGTTGTTTGACGAAAAGAAGCTTCAAGAACACTAGATCTGTAGCTTTGACACTCTGCAATTTCAAGTAACATCAACAAATTTTGCTTTTGAAAAAATACTGTAAGCCTACAATGTGAGAATTAGTTACATTTATTTTACCACTCTATTGAGTATATTTCTATGACTTTGCTGCTGCTCCTGTCACCCACCACCTTCAAGGGGTGGTAGAAAACACCAGCAGCAGATTCAGTATTGCTTTGCTGGTCACAATACTGCCCTTTTGTTTGTAACACAAACTCTGGTTTTGACATGATAAGAAACCACATAACAATCAGTTCAACTTTTGCATATCTCAAAGACTAATCTATTCTGCCCATTATAGTACTATCTTACTGACAATATAGTTGCAAGAATAAGATCAGAGCAAAGAAAAGTCAGTCTGCAGCTTTCAGACAGAATACTTAATTCCAGAACCATAATTTCTAAATAGGATGATTATTTTTCTAAGACAGTAGGAATGCAGCAGGTGGGCAGACAATTATTTTCCAGTTGAACTTGTCCACCTGTATTAAGATACTTGATACATTTAATATACTTTCAGACCAAACAAAACACAGTTTTCAAACTCATTCAATGGCACATTATTATTCTGACTTTCAATATGTTTATTTTATCTCCCAGAGATAAGGCCTCAGAGCAATCACCTCGAATACATCACTTTCCTTATCAGACCTTCCTCAGCTGGTGGTCAATTCTGGTGAAGACATAAAAGACGGATGCTGTAACAGCCTCAGACACTATTGACTTAGCAGGAATGGCAATGCCTCAAATACATTGGCCTCTCAGAGAAAGAAGGCTAAAAAACAGGATGCAAGGAACACATCAGCACTACTAACAGAATCAGAGAAAGAAAATAGCTACAAAGTTTGTACACGAAGTGTGATTGCCTAACTTGGCAAATATATTTCAATCAGCTTTCTTTTAAGCGAGAATGGATACATTCTGGCAAGAGACAAAGTCTATTTTAAATTAAATTTTCTATTCACCACATTGTTTCTGAACCAGGAATATCACATGGAAAGAATATTTGATTCTCCAGGTATGTCAATTAAAAGTCCAAAAGAAAACCCCAATCTTAGGTTGCAATGCAAAATGTAACCCAGAAGTATGTACTCTATCACCAAAGCCTGAAACCAGGTTCCAGTGTTCCTTATCTCTTCCATGGCCCATCCCTCATAACTCTTGGGGGATAATCTGCTGTTAATGGACCAGCTGTTAAAACCAGGTAGGGCAATGTTCTTTATCCCTTCCACAACCCATCCTTCCTCTAGGGAAGTATCTCCTGTTAATGGGCCATTGAGTCTCACTGCATGAGTAATAAAACTACAATACCCCCTTGAGAGATGCTCCACCCAGGAGGAGGAGCCAAGCATTTCCTACCTAGATAAAATCTGAAATTTGGAACATCACAGCAGCCTTTTTCCACTGGATTCTCAAAGGAAGATCAGACCCATCTACACACCAGTAGACCCTTCAGAAGAAAACTGCATCCTTCTACAGGATCACTGCTTCAACAGAACCACATCTGTCACTTCAGAAGGACTGCAGCCACCATCTAATCAGACTGCTACCAACACCCTGACTGACAGGGTGTCAGGTTGTATTCTGACTCTGCAGTGTTTTTATACTACTGCATTTTATTTCAATTTTCCTATTAAGTTGTAGTTGTTTTTTTTAAATTATTATTTATACATACTAGTAAAGAACTGTTATTCCTTTGCTCCTACCTTTGCCTGAGAATCCCTTAATTTCAAAAGTATAATAATTCAGAGGGAGGGGATTTACACTTTACATTCCAAGGGAGGCTCCTGTCTTCCTTAGCAGACACCTGTCTTTGAAATCAAGACAATCCCTTATACCTATCCTTAGGAAAAAAGGCAAAACTTGATTAAGCAGGTTTATCTTACTTTTTCTGAATTGGATATTCCAGCAGATATAGCAACAGCCTGAAATACACAAAAATCCCAGATTCACCATACCAAGGGAAAACTGCAGAACCAGTGTAACTGTATCACCAAAATCTTTTAGGGAATTAGTATAATATACCCATCCACGGAGGTGTTCAAGGCCAGGTTGGATGGAGCTCTGAGCAACCTGGTCTATTGGAAGATATCCGTGTCATGGCAGGAGGTTGAAACAAGAAGATATTTGAGGAACATTCCAACCTGAACCACTCTATAATTCTACACAGAACAAGAAAACAACGCTTTCTTTAAAAAGCCTTGATGGTGGTATATTTATATTGTGGAGCATTAAAGACTAAAACAAGCCAATAAAATTTATTTGTGGATTAAGCAAAAGCAACTATTCCATTCCTGTATGACAATCATCATGGTGATTTAAGATCCTTAACTAGTACATAACACTCTCTCACACTTCCCTGATTCAACTCTGCAGCTGTCCTGGGCCATTCCCACGTGTGTGCCTCCTGAGCAGGAATTTTTTTACATCCTCTCCCCCCCCACCCCCACATATTATGCCATACTACATCCCACAAAGTATACTGTGCTACAGCACATAAAATCTGTGCCAGAAAAAACAAATGCTGCTTACAAGATATTCACTGCAGTAGACAGGTAATGTCAAATTTCTACCAGGAAAAAAATAATAAAGAAAAAAAAATGTAGGAATTTGGCTAGGTTCCTGAAAACCAATGTTTTCTTTCCTTGTTACGTTTAATAGCAATAAGTACCTGTCATGTCAAATTCTGTAGATTTTCCATTAGACCTCTCTTCTCTTTTTCACAAAATTGTTGGCAATAGTGGAACCTTCTGTTTACAATATACTTCTCATATTTTCCTGTCATTCATGTTGAGAGTATAATGAAGACTGTAAGTATTAGCAGTGTTATGTCACTTTATTTGCAGTTTCTTCTCGCTCAACAGATGCACAGTGGTTCTTCCAATATGCAATGTTTTATGAAAGTTAGTTTAAGCCATAACAAATTATCAGTGAACATCTTTATTGCACAAACTGTGGTATAGGCTTGGTCTATAACTGTGAAAAAGTAACTTCTGCTATCCCTAACCACCTTAATCTGCAAATAAAGGTGAACAGAAGCATTAAATCTCTGCATTGCACATAAAAATCCGACAAGTCCTGCATCCTTACATGGACTCCTGTTCATCTGATGCCTACACAGCTCAGTGTATCCAGCTAAAACCTTTCCCTATGTTTCATGATCCTGCAGCAATGTACACACCAGTTCCCCACTCCTGCTCCACTGAGTTACTCATTCACCTTCCTCCATGCAGCTGGAAGTGCTTCCACTTCTCAAGATCCCATTTCTTAAGATACACGATCCATGTGCTTCAACCATTTGCTTCTATGCTAAGACAGCTAATGCAGTACTCTCAAAGGCAGAGCTCTGAGTTCACAGAATCACAGAATCAATTAGGTTGGAAAAGACCTCTGAGATCCTCAAACTCAACCTATGACCAAACACCACCTTGTCAACTAGACCATGGCTCTAAGTGCCGTGTCCAGATGTTTTTTGAAAAACTCCTGGGATGGTAACTCCACCACCTCTCTGGGCAGTCAGTTCCAATGATGGAAAACCCTTCCCATAAATCCCATCAGCTTGATGTCCAGCCTGAACCTCCCCTGGCACCACCTGAGGCTTGGTCTTCTTGTCCCGTCGCTGGTTGCCTGGCCTCACCCTGAGTATTGTGTGCAGTTTTGGTCACTGCAATGTAAGAAAGATATTATAGAGTGTCCAAAAAAGGGCTGTGAAGATGGTGAACAGCCTTGAGGTGAAACCATACGAGGAGTGGCTGAGGTCTTGGTCTGCTTACCCCCTCAGGAGATGAGGGGAGATGCTACTATATACCTTCCTTGTGAGGGGAAGAGGAGGGGCAGGCACTGATCTCTGCTTTGGTGTGACAGTGACAGGACCTGAGGGAATGGCTTAAAACTGTGTCAGGGGAGGGTTAGGGTAGATATCAGGAAAAGGTTCTTCACCCAGAGAGTGGCTGGGCACTGGAACATGCACCCCAGGGAAATGGTCACAGCACCAGCCTGAGAGAGTTCAAGAAGCGTTTGGACATTGCTCTCAGGCATATGGTGTGACTCTTGGGGTGTACTGTCCAAAGAGTTGGACTTGATGATCCTTGTGGGCCACTTCCAACTCAGCTTATTCCGTTATTCCATAGGGACCCCTCCAAGCCTCCTTTTCTCCAGGCTAAACAACTCCAGCTGCCTCAGTTGCTCCTCATAGGACTTATCCTGGTGCCCTTCTCTGGGCACACTGCAGCACCTCAATGTCCTTCTTGTAGTAAAGGGCTCAAAACACAGGGATCCAAGATGTGACCTCACCAGTGCCAAGTATAGCGGAACAACCACCTGGTCCTGCTGGTCACACTACTGCTGATACAAGCCAGGATTGGCCTTCTTGGCCACCTGGGCACATGCTGGCTCATGTTTAGCTGGCTGTCGACCAGCACAAGTTCTTCTCATCTTTTCCTTCTACGTTTATTGATGTTTATTCCTCTTCAAAGCCGCAGGAGAATGTGTGTGTCTACACATACATGAAACCTAGGCTCTTAAATGCCTAAGCCAGATGGAAGGACTGTTCCATATCATCACCTAGAGGATAGGGGCTTAGCTGTTTTTTAAATACGTGTAGAAATTTTCACAGAAAACTTCAAGATGGAAATAAGAGTGACTAAAAATCCAGAAAAACTCCAGTAGCATAACCAAAGCAAGGCTAATATCAGCATAAAACTGAACCAGTATGATTCAACCTCTCTTATACCCTGAAAGCATTTATAAGTTTTCTGAAAAGCTTCTACTTAACAAAACCACCTAAAACATCAGTGGGCAACAATTTGAAATCCACAGTGAAAAGACATTAACGTCGCATTTAGATAAATAGAAGTGAATAAGTTAAACTTATAAATATAAAGTAATAGATTTTATAAAATCCATAATAATATCTCAAAAATTCTATAATAATATAACATATACATTAATAGAAGCTAAATTTAGAAGTGCCTTGTGGGACACAAAGGCAATTGTACATCACTTGCAGGGTTTAGAAACTTGCATGGCATCTGCATAATATAAAATACCTAACAAAATATTTAAAAAAACTAACAAAAATCCTAAAGTTATAGTTTTAAACCAATGAATCCTGGAGCATTTAATTCCCTCTTAGTAATTAATTTCCTTTATATCTACTATTAATTTCATTTATTACATAAAGCTTTTGAAAGTCATAATACTAGACATACCCCTGCGCATAAAACTCAGTAAATATCACACTCTCTACTATGCCTTAACGTCAACATATTTTTAAAATTGAATCAATTTAAAAAAACATTTAAGAATCTAATGTATTTAATGCTACAAAAAGCAGGACTTTGCCCTAGGTAGAAGGGATAATTTGGTGCTTGCAGTGTGATTTTAAACCTGCTAGGTTAACTAAGTTTATCCCAAGAAGAGAGCAATTAATTTGTCCAAATGTGATCTGTACTCCCTGTATTCTCAGAGGAAAATAAAATACAAGACAGCAAATAATGCACGTGCACAGTTGGAGCTGAGAAATCAGACTTCTAAATTAAAAACAGTGTAAGACTGACTGCAGAAAATCTGTTCCATTATTTCCAAGGATGAGACTACAGGGTAAACAAGGACATGGGGAATGTTGCATGATTCAATGCCACACTGTTGAAATGGGCAGTCCCTTTGCAGGATGCAAGTCTGATGGGATGCCCAGAAACTCTGGCAGAACAGGGTTTTCTCAAGCACCATCAAGTACGGCTCCCCAATATCTGAAGCCTGTGGCTTCACTTAACACTCATAACTATAAACTGAGTTCAACATGAAATGGTAATAAATGCAAGACTTTAGTATAAACCTAAACTTAAGGAAGCCAAGTAAGGTTATATATAAACACCTTGATTTTGGCCTTTCCAAATATCCAATTACTGGATTTACAACTTTGCAAAGAAAATTCACAGAGAAAATTCAACCTTAACTTCTGATCTTTAAAGCCAATATGTCTATCATATGGTGTAACACTTTCTGGTGTTACACATACATATGGTGCATCAGATGGTGAACATTATTCAGATGACCAAAACATACACATTTGTCATGCAGGAAACACGTCTTTTGTTGACAACAAAAAACAACTTTTTGTCAACAAAAGTTAACCAAGAGCAAATAAGAACAACACTCATTCTCCACCCCATCAGTAGTACAGGTGAATGGGACAGTCAACAAGTTTCACAGATACTTGCTGCCAGCAGAGGAAAACCAACATTCAAGAATTTCTGGTGCTACTTTAAAATCAACTGCATGAGGGAGACAGCAGTTCAATCAGATGCCTGCTGGGTCAACTCCCACCCAACCTCTTCCAAATCAGTGCCCTATTTGATTAATAAAATTCAAGACTCTATGTGATACTAGTTATAAACAGAAATGCAGCAAAAATTAGCAGTCCTGGTTTTAATTTTTCTTTTAAATTTATTCATGCTCATACACACTTCAGATTTAGAAAGGTGATTTCTCTCAATTTCACTTTAAAATTTCTTTTGTGTTGAAAATTATCTTGTATTTTAAATGAATACAAATGCTTCTGAGGGCACCAATCAGGATATTTATCATTAAACCAATTAAGAGTAAGACACACTATCTACATTGCTGACTATAAACTACAAAATGAAGGTAGAAAAAAACCACCACCCTGAAATAAAAGTGTGCTTTTCCTTATACCAAAATTCTTGAGAAATACATTCCCAAAGACATTTTGCACCAGTCCATTCTTCCCAGTTATCCATGAAAAATATGTCATCCTCGGAAAAAGAAAGTAGATCCTCTAGTGCCATAATGCTTTGATATGAAAAAGTAGTCAGATAGCTATTATTTAAGGCAATAATCACAACAAATAAACCTAGGAGGAAAGGGAGTTGAAGAAAGAAAAGTATCTTTCAGGTTGAACCAAGTAACACAGTAAGCAGAACTTCTCTTATTAACAATTACTTGTTAACATTTCAGGTCACAAAAATCCAAAACATTTTCTCTTTATGAAAGTCGCACATCAACAGTAATTTCATGTTTCAATTAAAAACAAAAACCAAAACCAAAACAAAACAAAAACCCCGAAAAGTAAACGCTTTAACAACTAATGGTCATTTCATGTTATTTTACCAACAAAAGAAAAAAAATGAATTTATGTATAGTTCCTTGAAAAGGAAATTTCAGCTGCGGCTACTCTACTTTTCAGATACTACTATATTATATTTAGTGCAGAAAAAGTAAATGCTGTCATTTTTTCCAAGTCTCGTGGTTTTCACCTGTTAAATTTAAGAGCAAAGAGCTCTCTATCTCTCATCTTGGGGAAATAAATTCAAAGACAGAATTAATACAGGAGTCCAATAATCTGACAAACTGTCAAGTGATTTGACTGCTGTATTATGATGATCAAGCTGACAACTTCCCTACCATCTAAAGGGAGAGTTCTCACTTCATTTCCAATTTCATTATTTCAAGCTCTTCACTTTTAAAATTGCTGGCCAAGGAGTTCCACCTCATAGTATTTCTGGTGCTTATCAGACAGAGCTTGTTCACTTAAATCAACTTAGTGGGAGGTAGAAAACTACCCTGTTGTGGGTCAGTGAATTGAAACTGTTTACGCAGAGGTCAGACGTGCACCAGAGCCAGCACAATGCAGCAAGGCAACTATGTTTGCCCAAGAATGAGGAAAAAGATCTTCCATCCTTTTCAACCTTCCTAATATCTTGCTACAGATTGTATTTGCACGTGCAGCTAACCCATCTTACGAACAACTAGTCCCCTAAATTGTTTCAAAGAAGTAGAAAACAAGTATTTCCTCACTGCTAAGAAGAATTTTTCTAAGAGTGAGCAAGTCAGGACATTAAGTGAGGGGACATAATTCATGTCACCAACTCTGAGCACTTCTCACAGCCTTGCTACGAAGCAGGGGATGACCAGAAGCTCTGTGGTGGAGCTGGTGTATGTGGGTACCTGAATGATAAATGATTGAAATCTTGTCAGGCACCTAAAGCAAAGCATGCAACTGCACCCAAAACACTCAACTCTCATGTCAGAACTTCAAGCAGAATAACCTGGCATCTTCCCAATAAATATGAAGGCAAAGGGTCATCAACAGATGAACAGATGGAACAGATGCAATTACATGGCTATCAGAAACAAGGCAGCTATGCTTCCAAAACCACCTTACTCAGGCCACCAGGTCATACCAAGCTGCAGAGCAACTGACCTAGATGGAACATCACAAGCATGGTATATGCTTTCCAGTATTTAACCTACCCAAGTTTATATTTGTACACATTCCTATGAAGTCAAACCCATTTAACCCTAACTAAGGAAATTCAATATAATTATTTAAAACTTTGTAAAAATCTAAGTATCAGAATCCTATGCACAAGCATTGTTTTGCAGACATATTTACTCTGCTTTTTCTTTTTATAAAAAAGAACAAGTATGCATTTTCTTCTAAAATTGCTAAAATGTAAGTGTATGACAAATTGCAACAGATATGGATCCGAAGCAATGAAACACACACATTAAAAAACATTAAAACACATGGCTAAAGCGATGTTTAACTAAGAAAATTATCCTTTGCCAAAATCTAGTAGCAATACTCTTTAGTTTTTTGCACAAGACACAATTTTATTATTCATGAAATGCCATATCAGGTCTGATTAAAATATAAAATCTCTTTAGGAAATGTTAAGACTATATTACACCACAATTTACAGCTTATTTGTCAAACTGTGACAACACTGTATTTCTTATCAAACAACCTCTATTACTATGTATGAAAATTCACCCTAAAATAACTTTGCAGTTGTCAGAGTTGATTGTAAAATTAAAGCCCATGGTTCAGTAAGAAATGCATTCAATACATAAACATAATGGCTGTATTGAGCTTTATATCATGTACCTGCTCCTTTTGGGAAGACATATGGCAACATTCACTCTTACTTTCATTGCTCACTCTGTCTTAAGCTTTCTTAAATATTGTTTCTAGATGTGACAAGAAAAACAGAGGCCTGTTGAAGTGCTCTGAGCACCTGGAAAATTAGATCAGGTGGCTGTACCATCACTGCTATTCCTCACTGAGATTAAAGGTTATTAGTGAGGACTCTAAAGGGAGCTCCTCTAAAGGAAATTTGAAAGACTCCTGATTGTCATAACTTTGACAGTAATTAAACCAAAATAATAGACCTTATGCAAAGGTTTTGACCAACAATTTCATGAGGCTGGAAAAAAGCACTTTTTTCAACTGCTATAGCTATGGACTCCTGATAACAAAATACTGGACTATTGAGTGCTCACACAATGTAAGCTATTGAATTTCCAAACAAGAAAAGCAGCCAGGACTCTTACAGCTTTCTACCAGCTAATTTCAGTAAATTCAAACCTTTTAAAACTGCACAATAAAGTACCTTTGTACACCTTTATTAGCTGAATCTGTATCAAAGAGCAAAAAAAAATCCTGATGAGATGTCTGGGCTTGAATACTGAGGTTTTAACTTCAGTAGTGGGAGACAGGAATTAAAGTACTTCCACTGTCAGTTAAGTCCACATTTTAGTTCCCTGTTTGGCAATTACAGTGATGTTATTATTTCCATGAACACAACATTCACTTCTGTTTAATTTATAGAATCATACAGATTTAAAAAGGTATAATTATGACTTCAAAATCAAGATTTTTTAGAAACAACACCTACATAGAATCAGCACTTGCTTCAAATCCTGTCTGTAAGTCTACTAGAACAGAAACACAGGAAGAATTATAAAGAACTAATAAACTGAGCAGAAGGACAAAAATAATAGATAAATTGAGAAAATTCTAATTTTAAAAAATAAAATTTTCAAAACTACATTTAACTTCAAACTTTCCACGTAAGAGCTGGACAAAGTATGAATCAGAAAGACTTCTGTTTTTTTTTTTTGTTTTTTAACATATACATTTAAATTAATGCTAAAAACAACATCAGCAGTATTTTGTTTTGATTCAGTCAAATAAGGAATTACATGACTTTGAGTAAATTATAACCTTAGAAGTTTAAATAACTTCCAATGCAACCATTACTGTCACTCAAACAATTTTCTCCAGTTAAAGCCTGCATGTTAAGTGTAAATTAACTTGCCATTTGAAGAATATCAATAATTTATCTGCTCAGTTTGAAGAAGGAAAGATGCAATTGGGTAATTTTTCTAGAAATATTTATTGCATAGCGCTCTCTAGTGGCATAAGATGTTCAAGTCAATTGGAACAATTCTGACTGAAGAAATTATGATATAACATGATTTTGCACGACTTAATGCATACTTATGTTTCTTTGGAGTTTGGGAAAAGTGCTTGTTTTTGCAGTGTTTTTTGTTAGTTTTGCGGGATTTTGGTTTTTTTTAAACTACAATCTCCCACGTGCAGCTTTTCTCATGGTAACACTTCAAATACAGTCTTTGTGAAGATCATTAATGCTAAATCTAATAACATCTCATCTTTCTCTAAATCATGCCTTTTAATTTATATCTATGCAGGATATCCCATGAACAACAAAACAGAAAGCATCTGCATAACTCTCCACTGATGTTCTCTGACTTCGAGCATAGCCCATAAGTACAGATCACTTTGAAATGCTGGAAAGCAGCTTCTACAGCCTGCATGTGTACTTCCTTCTAAAGTACATTTATACTTCATAGGACTCAGTAGGTTACAAATGAAGATTTGGATACCACACATGTAACCAAGTTGCATTCTGTACATTATAAATCATACTTAATGCATGTAACAACAAAGATCACCTATCTCCATCAATCTGCACAAAAAAAGACATAATATATATTATTTTCTGTTGTATTTTTTAAAGTAAGTTATTTTAAGATTAATATTAATCTTTGCATATGTCATCACATATTCACTTATCCATCACCTGGGAACAAAGACACAAGGTTGATTTCTGCAAGAAGTGCAGAAGAATTTACTGGTCTTTCAATAAGCTCACTCCCTATGTCTCCTAACAGCAAATTTTCGCTGGGATCCTTATGTGAAGATTTCCTTTTGTATTCATGATCTAAGAAAAAAAACCCAAAACCTTTTACATTACTTTTCAAATACAGATAAACTTATTTCCATGTTCATTAAAAAAATAAATCTGAAATTCAGCTGCGAAATAGAATAAATTATACCTTATTATTTAATAAGGTTCCTAAACTACCATTTTATGCCTTTCAGGGAAATGGCATCTTTTCTGGCAGATTAATAAAATACTAACTTAATTCTAGCAATAGAACAAGCACAGGTAAGACTGGCTAATCCCTTTTCATGACAAAATTGTAAATATTCTGTTAATAACTGTGTATGACAATTTTGAAACATTAAAAGTGAAGTTGGATTGTATTAAAAGTCATTGTTAAAGATATAAATATTATGAGCATCTGACTTCCAATATAGTTTTTCATAAAAGAAATGATAAAGCAAGATTAAAACCCTGAAGACAGATGGGCGTTTTGTTTTTGTTTTTTTTTTTGTTTTTTTTTGTTTTTGTTTTTTGTTTTTTTTTTTAACAAAATGCAAGGATTAGATTAGAAAAGATTAGAATTATAGTCAAGAGGCTTGGAGCCGTTGCATTACACCACATTTGTTCATTTCTTGTTGTTTCAATGGCTCGCTCTTAAGCGTTAAATATTACATACAAAATTATGCTTTCTAGGCAAGACTTCTACACAATAAAGTGAGTTTAAAACATTTGAATTACTGAACTACATTTCAGTGCCAACCTCCAAAGAGAGAACTCTGGGTACACTGGTTGGTGTGACTGGACAGGCTCCCCAGGCAAGAGCAAACAGCGCATTCCAACTGCTGACAGCGAGAGCTGAGCAGGCTCTGATCAAAGCAAACTCAAGGACCAGGGATTCAAAAGGCTCTGGTAGGCAAAAAGAACCTATGTATCTAAATATTGAACTTGTTTCAACAAGGCAAGCCAAAATGCTTAGATCAAAGGAATAACCTAGTGCTGGAGGAATATATAGCCCACTGGAAAGCCCTCAGATGGGTCAGTTTCTTTGCATGTACCTAAAATGTACACATACAAACTCTGAAGCATCATTGATTTCTGATACCTCTTACCAGCTGAGGTATGACCCAGGGACTAGATAAAAAACTCCTAATAAACCAGAATTTTTTCTTAACTTCTACTTCTTATTACTATTATTATGCTTATTTCAAGGTCTTTACATTATCCAGAAGTAAGCTGCTCCTGTTGAGAGTACAGTGTCTCTGAACACTCTTTGGAAGGCTCTCATTGATTTTATTACCAGAGCCTGTTAGGTTTTTCTAAAGCTATTTACTGAAGGTAAAGGTGTATATTTGTTGTTCTGAAAAGCTACCCTGGCAATAAACAGGTCTTTCTGGTAGTATCCCAGTGTCACAACTTCTGGAAAACATCACAGATACAAAACCAGCCCTTGCCCATTCCAGTCTCTATCTGGTGTTAAGAATGCCAAAGAACTCTGCTGAACATAGCAGGATCTCTGTATGAAGTTATAGCTCAGAAAAGCTTTGGAAGTACAGCTTACTCCTTTAAGGGTTGTACCATAAACATACTGATGGCTTAAAAACTGCAGAATTCTTGGAACCTAACAAAAAAAATCTTCACTTATCATTGTCATTATGCAAGTTTAAAACATGAACTGCATTCCCATAAAGAACTTTTCCCACTATCTACTAGAACACTTTGCATCATTTAGCTTTCATTTTGTACATACTAAAGACTAAATGCTGGAGAATCCTACCAAAAAAAAAAAAAAAAAAAAAGCAAGAGGGGTTTTTAAGACCATATAAATCCATGTTATTCCTTTTTAAAACTTGAGAGAAAATATTCCTATTTCAGGTTGTCAAACACTTATTCTAAATTAAAAGACTGTCTGAAGCATTTTTGATATTTGAATTAACTTTAAGGAGTACATGACCATGGAGACTGTGGTTGTTTTCAGAACTGATAATTTAGGAAAGGAAATTTATAAGCACTTTATTCTGAATTTCTTACTTTATTTTATTTAACAAACAAGTTCTAGCTCTTATATGCATAGCTCTCTTGATAGAAAGAACAATTGGAAGAAGTCCTTTATTTAAAAAAATCTTTTATTATTGTTTTAAAATATTATTACATGTGGCATTTAGCTAACAAGCTTTTCAATACTCCCAGTTTGCTCTTATTTCAATGTAACATTCTGAATTTTGAATTTTCCATTCCCCATATAAACTGAGTATTACACCAATATACAACATGCAATTTAAACAATTATTCATTATATCTATTAAGGAACTGAAATTAATCTTCCTGAAAGTAGTCTTAGTATCTTTCATGTATATACACATAAATGTGTGTGTGCATATGTGTAGAGGTGCTTTATACAGCTGCTGAAAACACTACCAATACTATGAAAACACTAAAGGCAAAATCAATTCTACATTTGATACACATTAGTTTATAACGATACAACACCAGAGATAAATAGCATGGGAACCACTGCTAATATAAGAAAATGAGTTTTCTTGAACTCAAATTATTTTACATCAGTAAGAATGTTTTAAATTAAAATTCAGTACCCTACATGGGCTTAAATACATAAGACACACAGTTTTGTTTCCTAGTCAAAGAAAGATCTGACTGTGTACATTTCATTTTAAACCTTGAAATTACTGTAAGGATAGAATAAATAGGCTCTCACAGGCATATTGACTTTTGCTATGAAAATACACTGAATTTATATGGTAGTTCTTAAATGTTTACTGCTCCAATACAGTGTCTTGAACTACTGTGCAGACTAAAAAGCCCAGTCTCCTCTTGCAAGAGGTGTTTTTAAAGCATCTTCATAGGAATAAGAATTTGAAAAGTTAGCATGGTGCCTTAGAACTGTGACTAAACGTAGTGTTTTGCAGGCATCTTTCCTTACCATCAAACAAATGGACATTCTGCACATAAACTGCCACAACAAAAAATAAGTTGAGATTTCCTGCTTACATGCTTTTCTCAGAGCTGATCCGCTTCTGCATTGCAAATTTTAGTATAATGCTAGAGTCTAAAGAATAGCATTTTTTAAATCTCTTATCACCATTTTTAACAACAGACAAGCAATATAAAAATATAAACATAACAGTTTTCAACCTCTGGCCCTTGTATTCCTTTCCATGTGAGAATGCAAATGGCCTCAGTTCAGCAGACGACAGAAAAGTGTCCAACAGCAGAGATAGAAACCCCTTTTTGGCTCCTAATGAGGTCTCCAGAGCCCAAGGCAAACCAATAACAAATTGTACTTTCCACACATTGGGATGTGGGGGTTGTGAGGGAGGAGAGGAAGAAAACCCTGGAGCTTGTCATCTGAAATTAATTGAACTTAGCCATGCCAGGAAAACATTGGTAATAAACCCTCCCCAACTAAATAAAGCTTTTACACTAGGAAAAAAATAAAAATTTATGGCAGTAATTTCATCTTGCGTTTTTCAAGAAGAGCTTGCACTCAATAGAGAAATCCCAAAGGAGCAATGTAGGCAGCAATAAGGCAGATTTCTAAAAAGATACCACTTAATTTCTCACTCCTCCCTTGCACTATTGCTCCTCTTCCTCTTGTATTTAACTGAATATTAACTCTATCACTGAAATATGCTACCTCAGAGTTTCTCATTCTGTAGAGGTAGAAAGTCTTATGCTTCAGCATCCCCTGAGAGGGTATTCGATCTCTGCAGGTTCATCACTCATTCCATCATCCTAAAAGCAGTCCAAAGATGCTAGACAACTTGGTATTAACAAAATGCCACTGAAGATCAAAACATAAAAGATTTAAAAATAATAAATCTCAACTTGAGCCAGAAGATAAACATTCTATATAACAGTAATTGACACTGTACTTCTTATTCCCTACACTGCTGCAGAAACAAAGTGATCTTGGATTTGGCAGTTGCCGAATACATGTTTTTCTTCACTCTCTTATGCATCTTACATCCAATTAAAAATCCAGCAACTAACATTCATCAAATCTATTAACTATGCAGCATCCAAATCCTTCAAGTACTAAAAAAAAAAAAACCAACAACTTTGTGATTTTAGTTTGTTTCATAAACAAAAGCGGATTAGCCAATATTTTGTGGTTTTATTTTCTTCATTTTCAAAAGGACAACACAATTAAAGGAATTTTTTAGATGACTTATGTTAAAAAAAATAGCAAAGCACTCTACAAAATCTAAAGAAATTATCAGTGACATAGTTTATTACTTCACTCTGTATCATAACAGGAAATAAAAATTTCTGTACATCTCAGACATATATCTATTGTGTCATAGAATAGCTTACACTGACATACTTTTGATGCATCAGAAAAACGGCAACCAAAATTCTCCAAATTAATTATTTAACAAGTTGAACCTCATGCAAAGACCTTTCACACTCTGTAAAAGTCTGTTCAAGCAATCTAAAACTATGTCCTCAGTAGAACTGATAGCCTCTATTTCAGGCCCGCTACCTCCAAGCTTTCCCCCTATTCTGCACAGCAGTCATTCTGCACAAAAGCACAGGAAAATCTCTCCCAGAACTCAGTCTCAGGATTATTCTGGCTACACTAACTGTTTTTGAGGTCATCTATAAATGGAAGCAGATATACTGTCCACACTGTTACTGTAGTAGGACTGTCCTTGGCATAATTCCAGCACAGTCCAACTAGCACTCCCTTCTCAAGCACTACTTCAGCACTACTTCCACATGGACCAGAAGCTATTCTAACCAAGGGCAAGGAGGACAGTCAATACATTCCGAAAGCTAAATGGAATTTGATAGGATGGACACGGCCAAAATGTAAAAGGACATCACAGGACTAAAGAATAGGCATTGGGACTATTTAGACCATTCATTTTTAGATAAAGCTATAGACTACTTGAAGCAGTTCCAAAGGTTTAAAACAGTAGTTACTAAAAACAAACATACTTTCTAGGCCAAATGATAAATTTCATAAGTTTGTTCACCTCTCCTCAGCATTCTCCAGGCTTGTCTTGCACGGCCATGCTTCTGTGTTTTGCACATGACATTCACTCCTAATCCTACCTTCTACAACAAAGCTTACTTTGCCCTTTGCCTCATATCCTCAGTTTAAAAGCTTTTCTTCACTTTAAAAGCTTATCCTCCTATTCTCATCTTCTGCCCAAGCTCTTCTGAGACTCACAAGCTACACAGTTCTTAAGAATTTATGTAATCTCCCTATCAGGCTTATACTGTACATTTAAAGAAAGTCTGGAGAATGCCAGCCGCCTTTAAAGAGGATGAAATAGTTTTGGTTTTTTATTTTAAAAGCTACAAAATTTGGATTAAGAAAAAAAATAGTACAGCATTTGTTTCCCTTTAAATACAGTGATTATCAGGCTGTTTTTCTAATAGAAACTTCTGAGAATAAATCAGGAACATTGGCAGCTACTTTATTATGCTGCACTTATGTATCAATCCAATTACATTAGCCAAATATACACAAAAAAAACTTTACAAATAATCTTGACTACCTGCCATATATATGTCATTAAATTTACTGAAACAGTTCCAAATCTCATCTAGCACAAATATCCCATCATTTTCAAATCAACAAAACATTCTTCTAATTCTGCTGAAACCATTTGATCATTTAACCTTAAAATAACACACTATCTACAAACTGTTGTATCATAGCAGACCATAGCATTCACCTAGCTGTCCACATTTTTTAAAGTATCTTCACAGTTCAGTTTAGGAAGATGCTGCCAGAATAAAACCAGCTGATTTCAGTGAGGAATTAAGGCCTTTCCCACAGCAAGTATGAAACATTTACTACTTATTCTTCCCTCCCTTCTTCCTGCAGTATGACCCAGATCTCAGTTTTACTGAGAGAAATTAATGGTGAGCTCTGGTTGTCTTTATCATAACTGTCTGCAGGTAAGAACATGTTTAAGGAATTAAGCCATGTAGGGTAAATTAAAAACAAACGAAAGGCACAAATGTGAGATAGCTTTAAACTTTACTACCTGCCACTACCTCAGCAGAGAATTAAAACCATAAAAAACACAAAAGAAAAAAGATATAAGAAAATACAGAAACCCTATCAGAAACAGCAGAGAAAAGGGGAAGAGCAGGTCAGCAAAACAAAGGCTCAGCTTGCTCCAGGGACTGATTAGATGAGTGGTTTTTCACTTTACTGATGACTGGACTGCAGAGAGTCACTAGGGTACTGAGCTATGGGTGAAGAGCATATTCATGTTTAAACCAAAAGTGTATTTTCCCCCTTAGTTACTGTGCATATGAACAAGAACTATTCTTCACTCACAAGCTAGATATCATCCTACTTTCAAGCATCATAGCCAGTGGAAGATACCTAAAGATGACTTTTTGTATCTCCTATCACTGTAAAGTGAGGGAATAAAGTAAAGGAAGCCTCAAGCTTGATTCTTGGATCTCCTGTCTACATCTAATTTAGCTAATTGTTTTTCTTTCTATAAGAGGCTGGCAGAGTTTCCCACAGACTCTGGAGTCCCAAATTCCAGTTGAAGCAAGTAAGGTTAAGCAGAGCTCCAGATGTTTTCCCTTTCAAGAGGAAAGTGAGAGTCAGCAGCAAAAATCCCTGCCTCAGTGCTAACCCTGAGCTCAGGGCAGAGACAGACCAGCAGGAACTATTCCAACAAGACCTTCTGAAGGAAGATGAAGCAGTGACAGCACAGCATATGGCAGTTGTGTGTTAGTCACTATGCCAAGAAACCAGCTGTTTTAACACCTGGTTTTTTAAACCAGAATAAACCACTTACAATTTAGCCCTTGCCTGGAAAAGAATTTAAAGGATTAAACAAGGAATTAACAGTTTTTTTAACTATAAGGATCTCCAAAGCAATAGAGGAGGAATATGAGCATCAAGACACTGTTAATGTGCAAGTGAACCGCTGCATTTAACTTGCTCAACAGAAAATGCTGTAAAGAGGAAAGCAGAATCAAAAAGAAATGCATCTTCTAGCATGCCAGAGAACAAGAACTTGTTCCATTTGTTCTTTTGGAAATTGTTAGAAACTGCATTCCAGGAATGCAGTGATCCTGGAAAAAGTATTCCTCATTAAACCTCTAATGTTACAGCAACTATGAATGAGAATTTTTCTAACACTGAAGTGTGGCCATAATTCTACAAAGAATAAAAACTTCAACATTATTTTTAAGGTTTGTATCTCCAAGCCTTGTGAAAAGCACAAGTGTACTTCAGAACAGCTGGATAAGAATTCTCCATTTTTGTTCTCCATATTAGTGTTTACTACCTTATTTTATACTCATTGTATCATCCAGATGTAATAACTCTGAAGTAGAATGTTGAAAATATTTGCCTATAATTATTATGGAATAAGTTCACTCTAAAGCACCACATATGAACACCTAAAACATCCTGCAAAGAAAACAAGCCACAAAAAAATCCAACTCTTCCCCTTGAGTGATGCTAATTTGTATAGGTATCTCTTCTCTTGCAAGTTGTGCACTATTAGGATGAGACACATTAGTCTATTCCATCTTAGTGGAACTTTTGCCCACTCAGTGTTAGCCAATTATCATGAAACTACTATATTAACTGGGCTAGATCTTAAAGGTAACTAAGAATTGACATATTAGTACATGACTTTCTTGACCCATAAATCAAGATTAACTACAAGGTCAATATAAAAATTCTCCTTAAAAGACTAGGAGGGTAGAAAAGCCCCATAGTACTGTGAAGACATTTCTTCTAGACAATGTCTGAAGCAGCAATGATGGATTCTGAAAGCCAGAAATCAGAAGGAACAAACTGTGCAAGGAAGCAAACCAGAAAAAACAATGTTCAGAAGACCCTAGAAACAACTCTTCTCCCTTTTAAAAAGGCCACTAGAAATAGGAAAAAAACTGCAAAGATCACAAAAAAGCTCAGTGCCTTTCTATAAGCATGATACTATGCACCTCACACAAAAGCACTCTCCATTCATTGTTTGTGACTCCACTGATGACCTCTGTTTCCTTTAAAGTACTACAACTACTTCAAGTAATTTCCATGGTAACTGCACACAGTTTCTAATTTTAATAGCTAAACCAAATTCTTACCCGAGTGAAATAATACATATTTTAGCTCTTTAGGCAGACATAATTCACAAGAAGCTAAAATGAACAAAGATATTCAAGTGCAGTTATGCCTGGAAAAGAAAAGAAGGTAATTTTCCAGTTTTACAGCTGCTTTCAGAATTCTGCCTGCAGGATTACACGCAGCAGTTACTCAGATGCAAAATATTACTTCTATTCCATAGATTTTGAACATGAACTATTAAATCTCTTAGATCAATAGTCATTCCTCCCACATGCACTTAAGAAATTGATATAATGACTATAACATTTTCATACCGAAATATTTCCATTTTAGGTAAAGGATTAGAGAACAAATATATTCAACTTTTAAAATTGCATCACAGCAGTTGCATACAATGTAAGCCATAAAGCTACATATTAAAGATTAGATTATGAATTTCACCAAAATGGAAATTTTAAACAATGTACCACTGAGCTTACCTTAAAATAAAATGAGATACTAGATGTTCTTCAGAGCCTAGATATCTCTTTCCCTCCTGCATTTTTTTTTCCAAATGTAGCTGCTAAATGAATTTGGTCATTTGTTTTTGAACAGCTCTAACACTGGTCATTCACAATACAAAATGAGAAAAAGTGCCAAGTAAGTTCAGAGTAGATAGAGAAGATATATTTAGAAATCAGTTAATTAAAAAAATAAAATTTGAATCCTCCAAAAAAAGCAAGAGATTGCTCAAGAATAGTACTTTAAACAGGCTGTCCAGCAAAGTGGGTGTGTTATCATCCCTGAAGTTACTTAAAAGACATGTGGATGTGGACTTGGCAGTGATGGGCTAACAGTTGGATGCCATCTAAGAGGTCATTTTCAACTGAAATGATCCTGTAATTCTACTACCTCTTACATGCCACACCTTCCATGAAAAACATATCATAGAATCATCCCAAAACACACATCACATTTTTAACTGGGGTCCTGTATTTGCCAAAGTTAATACAAGAAACAGGCCAATCTGGGCAGAGAGTTTACATTCCATGCAATGCTCTACACTATTTCCCTTAGCCTATGATTTGGAGGATTCCTCAGCAATAACATTTGAAAGAAATCTGCACTACATGAGTTTAGAGGACAGAATAAAATGTTCCATCAACTCCCCAGCGGCTGAATGCCTTTTTAATTTTAGACACAAAGTAATATTGTATCTAACATGCATCTTTTGAGAATTCCAACTTAGAAACTGTTCTTTAATTCAAGAAGCCCAAAAACTTTGTTAAAATGTAGCAGAAACAAAGTATTCTAAATATGCTGCTGACCTCAAACATTATTATATTTACTTCCATACACCTATGGGATAAACCACTTAGGTGTAAGATACTGTGGTGCTAACACATGCCCAGAGGATGGTAAAGACCCTTGAGTTATTTACCTAGAAATCAGGTGATGCATAGATGGTGCAGACAAGGCATAGGTAACTACAAAGTTTCCATAATACAAAGAATAAAAAAGGATTACAGAGTCTGAAAAAATAAATTTTCTAGCAGTGAACAGTAGCTTCTGTTAAAAAGATGGATTGCACTCTCTTCTGTGCAAATTACCTGTGAGTACAGTGAACCCCTTTTACTTCACTATAATTCAATACTCGTGAACATGTCTGACAACTGTTGATGATACAAGGAACATTTTCTTACTACTAATCTGCATTATGTCAATCCACACCAAGAGGATAAAATACATTTATAGTCTTTAGTTTCACCCAAGAGTGAACTATTTCAATTTCATTCATTTTCACTCCAAAGAAATAATATAGATTTGCTATATTGAAACAATTTGTTTCCCTTTCATTTACACACTTATCTATGAAGGCAAGATTAAATATGACACAGGAAGTCATCTCTCTTTACAGCTGTTACATATGTTTTATAATTTACTACAAGCTGGAATCATCAGCAATAATGTCTTCTAGCCCTTCATCCTATTTTGATCTACTGAAGTTTTAAAACCAGTTTTCATCTAAATATACATTAAATCATTCCCTTAAAAAAGGGGGGATGAAATATCTGAATGGGAAGAGTGTCTATGCATATATACACAGTGTTTCATACAGATTTAGTTTCCCTAGCTATTAAGTAAAAATCAAGAATTGTCTTGTAATAAAACAAAGCAAAAATAATCCCAAATAAAACATTAACATCATTAGCAAAACTGAAAAAAAAATATTATTGTCCTGCTACCACTATTACAATAAAAATAGTAACAATCCTAAAAAGCCAAGCTCAATAGAAATTAGAAGAAAATCTTGCAGATAAAAAACTTAGTAATATGCACTGAGGGAACACAACAGCTATAAGAAATCACCCTAAGGCATAGTCAAGATTGATTGTATGCCTCAATACTACATACTCATAATTTACTCTTAAATTTTTCAAATGTCCAAGTACGTGACACTTAAACCCATAATTTCTAGTCTAAAAAGCTTGTTACACATTACTCTTTTCAGTTATTGCTTTTGTAACTTATTTTTAAACTCTGTTATCCAAATTTTGGTGGTACAAAAAGAGCAAGAGTGTTAGACCAGTCAATGGGAAAATGAATATGTAATATTAGATCACATGGAAAATTAGTATAAAATACTCCACTACAAATCCTACACATCTGAAGCATCAAGTAACTTCAAAGTAAACTGCAAAACAACTGAAAAAATTCCCCTTTCAAGTCTTCATAGGAGGACGCCAAAGAAAAAAATTATTTTAACTTCATAATGTTGCACTAATTTTTAAGACTACAGTCCTAGTCATGAACTTAAAAAAAAAAAAAAAAAAAAAAAAGGATTTTTTTTTTCTTCCCCAAAATAGATACTGTATAACTTACGAAAACTCCCTGGATAGGCTTAGAGCAAAAAATTTCGGAGAAAATAAACAAACCAACCCCCAAAAAGAAACCAAACCAACTAACCAACCAATCAGAAAAACCCATCTCCCTCCATTTGATTTTAGTTTCTAAAGTGTGTAAGGGAATTAATCTTTGCAAACCATGTATCAAATTGAAAGGAATACCACCAAATCTGACTTTTAAAACTGGAATTCTCATGTGACTCACACAGTTACTTATATAACTGTGTGAAAGCCAAAAAAGTTTTCATTTGCGAAGTACTGTCAATATCAATAACAACAGAAGTAGTGAAATCTATAACCTTATTTTTAAGTAGCCTGGGAGCTAAATAAGCCTAAGTTTCTGTTAGTGCAGTCTCCAAGTCTGCAGATGAAAGTAAAATTTTTTGGCTAGTCAAATGGCAGGGGGATCACTGAAATAGAACACAACATTGGGAAGGGTGCTGAGAACAAAACAGTGCTGCTCTGCAACTCTGTTACAGCTTGCTGCACCCAAATGTCAAATGCTCACATACAGTTCTGGTCTCCACACCTCAAGGAGTACATACTAGAGTCACAGAAGGTACAGCCATCACCACCTAAAACCAAGTGAATAGATGGAACCAAAGAGTAATGGTTGAAGGGTCTACACTTGACATTCACAAAAGCTTAGTAAGAGTCAAACAAGTGAATGTAGTGTTTTCATTCGACAGATCCCACAATACTGGAATGAAAAGAAACAAAGTAGCAAAAGAATTGTCAAATGGATAAAACTTTTTTTTTTTTTTAATGCAGTGGTTAATGAGCTTTTGTAACGTGCTGCCACTACAACCTGCAAGCAGTTGATAGCACCCCAGTCAGAGAGAGACCTTAGATAAACGAAGGGGTAAGCTATCTATGAATATGTATTAGCAGGGTCAGAAGAGTACAAGGATGGAACACAGGATGTCTGTGCTCACAGCCTCTCCCTGACCAGCAACTCCTGCTCTCAAGGTCAGAGACTGGACACATGGCGAGGTGCCCACTGACCTGACTCACCAGGGCACTTACACTGTAAATGAAAGTGCAGCTTGATTAGCCAACTTTGCAATTTGCCTTTAACAGAGACAGGGTAATTAAATTGAACAGAATACAGATTTAGAAATCAATATTTAATACACCTTCCATCACAGCTGTTATTCCCCAATACAAATGAGAAAGACAATGGGATGAAGAAAAGTAACGAAACTACAACTTTATTGATCACTCAAGATGTTACTCGCAGTATCTAAAATTTCCAAGATCTTTATTACATCTGCTGTGAAGTATATAAAAATTTGTCCCAATCTTACAAATGAAAAACAAACTTGAAAGTGTAAAGCTCTTCAAGTTGCTTTGTGGTAAAAATCAAACCCCAAATAAAGAATTTGGTGCCTTAGAAAAACCATTTTTTCTTTATTTTAGGAGACATTACAAATCATAACTGCTTCCAGTACAATAGCAGTCTAAGAATCATAAATCCCTCATAGTTTTCCTATCATTAACCCTACCATAAAAAAAAAAATATATCTTAAAACATTTTTCACTTGCAGAGTTTTTCCCAAACATTGCATTTTTTCTGAGTAATAGGTATTTCTTCCACTGTTTTCTTTCCTTCATTCACTAATTTCTCAATTGAAGAGACTTATACACATGTTCATGCCTTATTTTCTACAAATTTGATTCTCTGCAGCACATAATTTGTTCAGTTTGATTCTTCATTTTCAACTTTTGTATACTATCTTCTTTCATATTAGAGTGAATATTTCTTTTAAAAAACTATCTAAAGCTGCATGAAATGGAACCATAAGCCCCATCCTCCCAATTGAAACTGAGATGAGAAAGAGCAAATACAAGCCAAGCCCAAGAATCTTAGCTTCAAGACCAGTTTAATGAGCTTCTTTTGAAGAGAAAAAGGACACTGAAGAGTAAATTACTTTAGGGCTTTTCTACTCATACACTTACCTTTCTGCTATACAGAAGGTAACTTGAGGTTTGTGAACAAAGAATCAAGTTTAATTACTGACAAATTTGCTTTACTGTAAAATTTTTATCATCCAAATTATTCCACAGCTAAGATTGGCCTAACGTTGGTTGACAGATGGCTTTATAAACATAAGTCCACAGAAGTGCATTACTTGGTTCATGTAAACAATTTGAATATTTATAATGTGCAGTTTTAAGTGTGGTACAGTGTTTCAGATACACATGGGCAAAGGGTGCCATTATCTGCTAAGAAATGGGAATATAGAGAAATGCTTTACACAATGGCATCCAACAACTTCAACAGATGCCCAACAAACTTAAATAAAACAGAATTCTTACAGATTTGCCAAAACATTATTTCCTTTTGGAAAAGCCTGTCTTTGTAAATATGTATGGCAAGTTTTTCACAGTTAATTCTAGCCCTTGGAGTACAACAGAAAACACAGAAGAGAGTTTAAAAAAACAGAAGTGCTCAAGATGCTTTTTAAACACACTTGTCTTATGCAACATTAGCTTTAAAATACAGCTTGCTGTAGATTTATCATCAACAATTTGATAATTCAGCATTTAGGTGTATCTTTATGTATCACTGTCAAGAAGAACAATTGCTGATAATTTTCACCTACATCAGATCTCATTTATGAGGTGAAACACTGAAAACAGGCCTGAAGACAATTTAGAGTTTAAGAGACTCAAAATGAATACCTCAAAATTCAGACTAAAGAAATTCTAACCATGCTACAAAAAAACTACTTATTATTATGTCAAACATGAGAAATATATAATCTAGGTCTCTTAAGAAGTTAATTGTTTCTTCTAAACCATAAAGCAAAAATAAAATAATAAATTATACTTTTTTTTACAATTCCTGTCCAACAAACTGGATTGGCAGGCTCTCCCTATTTCCCAGGTATTTCTATACAAAGTATATTGACCCTCTACATACACTTTTTCAGACAAATACTCCTTTTCAGATGATAAGTTGTCTGGCAGGTTGTCATCGGCAGCTTAAATGCACACTAGCTTTTTTACTTTTCCTCAAGTCTGAGTTGGGCTGTTTAGGTTTGGATAATTGAAATTGCTATGACAGACAGACGAAGGAATCTGAGAAGAAAAAAGCTGCTTTGATAAAGTTCTTGATGAAAAATATTATTGATTATTCGGTAGAGAAATGAGCTTTTGTATCACTAGGAGCACATTTGGAGCTGAATTTAGAAGTGTAAGCTAAAAAGATAAAAAGTATACATAACCTGAAATGAAGAATAAGATCTTTTAAATCAATAAACACTCCAACCCAGATGAGGCAATAGCTTTCTTGATCCTGTGTAGATGATCTACATTGTTTGAAAAATCTCCAACTATTACCTTTTCTTGGGAACAGAAAAAACACCAGAATGAAAACCTACTGGAAGACAAAAAAAGGATGTTTAAACACTGATAAACAGAACACTAAGCAGCAGCTATTCACTAAAATGGAGACTACAGGAAATCGTTTCCTCCTATTTCACACTTAAAAGGCAAGGTATTGGAAACATGCCAGTAAAGACTCCTAAATATGATCATGTCTTACAAGAAATAAGGCTGAGCTCTACTCAGCACCCCTAAAACACAAAAAAAAAATCAAAAATCTGCTGGCGATGAAAATTGATTTTTGAAAATAATGTCAGCGAAAAGCCTCAAAGGTCTGGAGTAACATTTCAAAACTGCTTTTATTATTTATTACTATGCTTCTGTAACAAAAATCAAAATAATTTTTACTTATTTCTGGATATTACGTTATTAATGTATTACTTATAGTATTAGAGTCAGGAAAATATTTTAACATTTCAGTTATCCAGAAATAAAGAAAAGCTTTGAATTATGCAACAAGGTTGGAATTTCTTCCTAAACTCACTAACACCAGCAGTAAGAAGTAAAATATTTGTACAAAAGTCAATGCTTACCAAAGAACAGTACAAGCAAGGTACAAACAATCAAAATGTTGCCTGTGCAACTATTTGTAGTTCTCAGATGCAGACTAAGTTAAAGATGGTTTCAGTTACCCAAGTTTAACCATTCCATTTGCAAGAAGTCCTTTCATAAGGATACTAAGGACTTATTGATGAAAAATTTTTCACATATTTTTCTGACTGATGAAAGGCCTTACCAAGCTCTCACTAGCATCTCTTAGTTTATGTTTTCTAGTTAGGTCAGTGATGCACTGGGGCTTCCTTTTAAGTTAAAACAATATTCAAAAGCTTCTTTCGGATGTCTCCACGCTTTTTCTGAATACTACCATTCCCTACTGAGAAAGGGGAAACAACGCATAAAAAACACTCCCAATGCTAAATTAGACCTGCAGAAACTGCTTTCCCCTCAATTTATTTCAAGTATATGTGGGACAATGCTTCAACTGCATTTTCATTCAAGAGTTGTCTCCTCAGTTGTTTTAACACCTTCTTAAATCACACCACATTTGGAATGTCTTTTGGCAAGTTACTATCCACTAAGATTCCACCAAGCTCAGGAAAACTACAAAATGGCTACCCATAACAGATAATGTCAGAGACCTGCTGAAAGTGAGACATTGCTGCTTAATCAGTAGCTAATTTCAATGACTCTCCCAGAGACAAAGAAAAATGAAATTACTGTAACACCACCAGTAGAAAGCATAGTTATCTGAGGCTGCCTGATTAAGACCAGAATTAAAGAAAAATGTTTTGTCTAGCCTACACTTGAAAATCACATCTCCTCGCATATCATTACATGCAAAATAATTATGCACAACTACCAGCATTTCTGAGTTTAGAACTGCCTTAGTTCTGAAAAATTTACTCTTCTTGCATTTTTTCAATGTTCAGGGCACACGTCTACAATTTAATTTGGCTTCAGTCAGGCGGAGGATTACAAATTGTGTAATTATTAGTAGCAAAAACTGTTGAAGCGCTAAACAAAAAATCCACCCAGGATCATCAAGGCCATTTTCTCTGCACCAATAAATACATTTAAAATACAAATACACCTTCTAAAGTAAAAATAATTCTAATGCCACACTTTCTATAGCAGCCAAGTGCTTTAAGGGAAACCTAGATCCCTTATATTACTATTAATTCAACACAGTAGTATTAGAAAACTTCAAGATTTTTCATCTTAAAGCAGATTTAAAAAACAGGAAAAAGCATATGCTTAAATAATTTCCCACATTTACAGCAGAAGTCTACAGATATCTATCAGTTCTCTTAATAGAAACATACTTCAGAACCAAATGTTTATGCAGTAATAATTAATTCCTTTTGATAAATCACATTATTATAATCACAAAAAGAGCTAAGACAAAAATAACAAATATAGACAAAGACTGATATCTTTACCCTTTCAATATATTTTTGAACGTTGGTATTACTTTCAAAATAGCATTGATTTCAGACTATAAGCTGGTCTGGTCAGGGAAACACTTCCCCAGCCAAAACACAAAATCATCCAGTGTCAGACTAAGGATGAAAAATGAATTGAAGGTTTCCTTCTGATTTTATGTACTAACTCTATAGCATAAACAGCAAACCAGAATGATTTCAAAAATCTGGGAAGTTTAAAACAAAAAAAGCACACAGTAGGAATAACACTTTCATCAAAGGAGTGTAAACAGAAAGAAATTAAGTCTTCTAAAACTTTATTGGAGTGACACCTTGTGGCCACATTTGCCTTATCATGAAAAGTCAAAATTTTTCATCTTCTTGTAATTTTTTTAATGTAGTTCTTCAAATATTGTGGTCGAGGACGAAGTAAAAAGATGAAGTCACAAAATAAAAATGAAAGGATGAAAAAATGAAAAGGATAAAACAGAAAACAGCATTACCTGCTCAAAGACCTTTAGTGGTTTTAGCGTTCACTGCTACAAGAGGAAGATGGAGTAACTGTGAACCTGACACTTGTTATTAACTTCCACAGGAAGATGATTACATGAATATTTCCTGTGTCCTGTCCTCCCTCTAAAGAGTTTTCAGCTCTACATGAAAGTGCCAACAAAGAAAATGGGACCAGACAAAATTAAAAAAAAAATGCACTACCGTATCAGGAAAAAAAAGGGGGGAAAATCTACCCTGTAATCATGCTCTCTTGCTTGCTTTATCTGCATAGTATATGACTGTTCAATTTTCAAAGATGACAGAATAAAGTATTCTAAAAGCATTTAAAGAAAAAATTAAAAGTCTTAAACAATTATGTCAATAAATCCCCCATATATTATACTTCACACTTTCTTTTACTAAAACCCCTCTAAATACAGTAACACTCTCTTACTTGCTATACTGAGCTTTGACACTGAACAAGTAATCTTTGTACAAATTAGCTTGTTTATCTAAATTAGGAATTATATTCTACAAATAAATCATCTGTTGTGCATGAGAAAGCACAAACAATCTTCTCATCCTCATTCTAGAATTTCAGTCTTTGGTTACTACCCTTCCATTTTTTTCACCTATTAATCTAACAGAGGTTATGGCTGGCATAACTTACTCTGAACCTATTAAGACAGACCAGAGCATATAAGTAATAGGAAGAAGCAAAGAGTGTAAATAATCTTATCAGGTTTCTTGACTTTCCCTAATCAGTTTGGATGATTTGATACGTGCTTTGCCAAGTACAAGTTATCTTTCATGGGAATGCCCCTAACCTCCAACACTACTGTGAAAATTCCAAACCACTCCATATATCAAAAGGATCAAATCATGATGGAGACACTGACACACATGACAAATGACTCATTTAGGAGGCTGAACTGGTCTTAATTCACTGTGGTATAAATGAATACTATGCTATGAATGTCAAATGAATGTTAAATAAAATAAGTTATTTTATTTAACAACTAATGGCAAGAAGGTTGCATTTTTTCATCTTTGTGTGAAAAAGGCATTGATTGCAGAATTGAACATGGATAGATTTGCTTAAGAGGCAAGTTACAGGTTTTAAAAAAGACAAAACCCTCAACTTGTATACATGCAAATAAAAGACACACTCCATCAATTTTTATGCCCATGGAAATGTTTGAGTAGCTTCTTAAAACTTAGATGAACATACCTTCAGACATTGACAGCTCTCACCTTTTACAACTAATATTTATGTGAAAGGTAACTCAAAAAGGCAAGTAACCTTGCCTAATAATGCAGGGCTCATTTCCTGTTTATAATTATGTTTGAACAATTGCTCTAGTGTATCAGACAACTGGCTGTCCTTCAACAATCTGTACAGAATCTGGCATGTCCTGCTCCTCACTTTGGAAAAAAGGCACACAAATAAAAAAAACCACAGCCAATAATACTACTGTTCAATTCTTTGTTGCACGTCAAAATGACATCTTACACAGTGACCCCAATAAAGCACTTTGAGCTAAAATAAGTTTTTTTAATTAAAAAAAGAATCCAAAGCACCACCTATCTGAAGCCTTTCCTGGTATGGCATTCAGTCCATGATTATCTACTAAAAATGCATTCAAATAGTAAGACAAAAATCAGAAAATGCTGAAACTAATGGCAAGACAGAACATGATGCTTCCATTCCTCTGTACTGTTGTCCATTAGCAAGAAAATTTTGGCACTGGGACTTGTGACACTAAAACAAGACTACAAAACAGAAGCAGCATTGAGCAAAACTGAGCAAATAAAATGCTTGAAACTTGTATGTCCCTTGATAAGCATGTACAACGTGTCTGTCGCTATACGCGGAGAGCCGCGTGTAATAACGACACTGACTTCTTAAGCGCGAGAAACGAAAGAAGTACTGTATTAAAAAACCCAACCATATTTATAGTGTGGTTCACAAGTCTTAAACAGGACAGTTGTTCATTGGACAACAGGAGAAAACATTCTCCTGTCACATACAACACGAAACTGTTTCTCAGTCAACACCAGGTGTTAATCTCTTGTTTATTAATTCCTTTCTGTTTACCAGAAAGTTATCATGCTGGGAAAGGCTCAGACTGGAGCTGAGAAACTGTCTCAGCCTGGGAAAAACCTTCCCAGCCTGAGAAAGTGAAAAAGAACTCAGAACCTGAAAAAGGCCTGGCAAACACTGCCTGGGCTTTCAGTGGTGTCCACACATGCCTATGAAAGAGAATATCAAATATTAGAAAAATACATTCTGACAATCTCATATTAGTTCATATTTTAAATCTGTGCTCACAAGACTAGAGAACAGCTCTTTCTTAGGTGACAAGAAAACATTATATATATTAGGATTTCTGTTTTGTATATGTTAGTATACTACAAATAATTTAAGTCATTTAAGTAAACAGAACTACTTTAAATACATTATCACAAAACACTGAAATTGGAGACAAAACTGAAGTTTAGTAGTCCTTTCTTACTTCTTTCTGAATAAAATATTGATTAAAAGACAGATAAATAAGTCTCTAATACTAATATCCATCTATACATAGCCTCCTCTGCTCAAAGCCTCTCTCTTAGAGGGAATTTGATGAAAAGTCCTGATCAAACAAGAGCAGCCTTCAAGTAATACCTAACTATTTACATTAATATAAATAAATAAAAAGTTCTGAATGTGGAACTCCTCAAAAATTTGTCAGCAATTTTACATCTCTAATTACATTTTAAATAAGTCTCTTCTTCCTACAGATAGGGGAAAAAATACAGTAAAAGAACAGTAAATTTATAGCCATTTTTGACTAGCAAATGCTAGTCAAATGCTACATTCATACTATAATTTAGGCTTCAATTCACTGATGCAAATAAAGATTACAGAACAACCTTAACTGTCCTTATTTATTATGATGACTCAGCTGAAAACTTATATTTTGCCTTAATGTTACTGCTCCTTAACAATAAGTGCTCACAAACTTACGTTGCTACATTACTTTCTCTTTTGCTCTTCCAATAAGCTGCACCTCTAAGAAATTCCCTACCATTTTGTGGATATGATAATGAGGAACAGAGATTTATGGAAAAGAACAGGATTTCTTTAGGAAAAAGAAAGCACTTCTTTCTATGGGGGTTCCAAGAGTTGCTGTGGCAATTAAAAAGTTTATGCCTACAGAACAATTATTACAATACCTGCCATTTCCTCTCAGAGTCTATGACCCAAAACCTAATGATGACAGCATCTTTGATATCTACAGGTTGTATCCTCCCTATCAATGAGCTCAATTCAGTTTTTGAATAAGACTGTTTCAATGTGATTATAAACTTCTTGCAGAATTCCCAACACCTACCGTTAAAAAAAAACATCATCACTTTAATAACAATTAAACCCATGTAGTCATTTTCACAGAATGGCAGAATCTCAGAATATGCTGATGTGGAAGGGACCCACAAGGATCATCAAAATCCCTGTCCTGGCCCTGCACAGCACCATCCCCAAGAGTGACATCATGTGCCTGAGAACAATGTCCAAACGCTTCCTGAACTCTGTCAGGCTGGTGCTGTGATCACTTCCCTGGGGAGTCTGTTTCTTGGCCAGCCACTCTCTGCGTGAAGAGCCTTTCCCTGATACCCACCCTAAACCTCCACTGATGACACAACTTCAGGCCATTCCCTCAGGTCCTGTCACTGTCACACCAAAGCAGAGATCAGTGCCTGCCCCTCCTCTTTCCCTCACAAGGAAGATGTAGCTGCAATGGGGTCTCCTCTCAGTCCTCTCTTCTCCAGGCTGAACAGACCAAGTGACCTCAGCCACTCCTCACATGGCTTCCTCTCAAGGCCCTTCACCATCTTCATCACCCTTCTTTGGACCCTCTCTAATAGTTTAATATCCTTCTTTTATTGTGGCACCAAAACTGGACATCGGAGGCATTCCGCAAAGCTCCTTAGTCCTAACTTTCCCCTTTCTGCCTTTCATAACTATTTAAAACAGTGCAACAGTAGAAAATATATAATACATAAAAATACATTTTCAAGTTCTATAGTAAGTATGTAAGTACATTATAAACGTTTAAGCAGTCAATGAATGAAAAAAACCCTGCATCAGCTGCAAAAAAGGTGGGTATGACTCAACAAAAAAAA